>JAHLEZ010000008.1:1486422-2972844 GCA_020726505.1 Leptodontidium sp. MPI-SDFR-AT-0119
TTATTTTCAAGAATTAAAAGATGCTAAAAACTTATATTTTAATACTATTAAGGTTAAAAAAAGAAAGTATTAGAATACGTTCTTAGAAAAAGAGGATTCCCAGTCGATTTTTAAAGCTATAGCGTATACAAAAAATAATACTAACTCTCTTATACTTAGTCTTTACAATTTAGAGACTAAGGAATTAGAGTCGACTTTCTAACAAAAGTGTAATATTTTTAGAAGTACTTTATTTCCTGAACCTCTTATTTTAGCGCCTATTGATTTAACGTTATATATAAGTAATAATACTTAGAAATGGCCTCTTTTATTAAAGGTAGAACTTAAGGATTCTTGTACTTCAAAGATTAAGGGTAAAACCCTTAGACTAGACTTAATTACTCAAGATATTATAATTAAAGCTTATTTAGTTATCCCAGAAGCCTTTTTTATAACTTATTTAATACTTATAAATCAAGGGTACTACCCTAAGTGTTAGAAAAAGGCTACGGGGTTTATTCTTAAGAAACCAAAAAAACCTAATTATTCTAAACCTAAGGCATATAAAGTTATATTATTACTTAATTGCCTAGGTAAGGTTTCTAAAAGAATTTTAGCTAAGCGCCTAAGCTACTTAGCTAAAACAACTACTTTATTACACGATAGTCAAATCGGTAGTAGACTGAAAAAATTAGCTATTAACGTAGCTTTACTCTTATAAACAGAAGTAGAGATTAATAAGGCAAATAAGCTTAAAACTATTACTCTATTCCTTGACGTCAAAGGAGCTTTTAATCACGTTTCTAAGAATCGTCTTATTCAGGTTTTAACTTAATTAAAATTACTTATAAGTCTAATTTAGTAGATTTCGTTATTTTTAGAAAACCGTATTTTATAACTTGCCTTTAATAATAAATTAGAGGAATTTCAAATTGTAAATACAGGTATTCCTTAAGGGAGCCCTATTTCACTTATTTTATTCCTTATATATATTCGAGACTTATTTAAGTCTAAGAATATTAAGCTAATATTATATATAGATAATTTAGTATTAATAGCCTCTTCTAAAAGCTTTAAAAAAATATAAGTATTTTAGAAAGAGAAGCTAGCTTATTAGTCAAATTAGGGGAAGAATATTCTATTAACTTTAATATTAAAAAAACAGAGCTTATTTACTTCTTTAGAAGTAAGAATACCCTTAATATTACACTTCTAAATAATATTATACTAACTCCTAGTAAGCTAGTTAAATGACTAGGAATACATTTTGATTCAAACCTTAAATTTAAGAATTATAAGTCAATTAGAGTTTCCCTTGCAAAGTAAATGTTTTATTATATAAATCGACTCTTAAATATTACTATTAGGCTCTCTCCGTTTACAATTCGTCAATTATATATAGCTTGTGTTACTAGCGTAGCCTACTATAGTTCTATATTATAGTGGAAAATCAATTGCCCTAATAAGGCTATAATTAGACTATTTCAAGCTTTATAAAACCTAGCTACTAAGAAAATATTAGGGGTCTTTAAAACAGTACTTATAATTCCATCAGAGCTTAAAGCAGCTTTACCTCCACTTAATATTAGACTAAATCATACAAGTCGGCGCTATATTCTCCGCGCCTTAAAACTTAGTAAAAAACACCCTATTAGGCTCGAAGTTAAAAAGGTTATTACAAGAGCTAATGAGGAGTATGACTTACTAGGTATTTTACCTAAGTCAATTACTACTATTTTAAGCCTAGTTCATTCAATATATTATATAATTGACTTTAATACTTTAGAAGTAATAAGGCACTTTTATTTCCCTCTATAGGAAAGAGAAGTACCTTATATTTTTAGAATATCTAAGTTATCTAAAGAAGACGAAGCTAAGGCTTACTTACAATACTTACAAAGTATTTATAATAGTCGGAATACCTCTATTTATATAGACGGCTCTTAGACTCCTAAAGGGTGCGGAGTAGGCTATAGCGTAACTGTTTATACACATATATAAGGATATCCCCTTATACTTATATTTACAAAAATAGGTAATTTAGGGGAGGCCGAATTAGTATATAACGGCGAGCTAGAAGTTATTACACAAGCTATAGAATACGCTAGTAGTACGGCAAAAGAAGGGGATAATTTTACAGTCTTTTTAAATAATCAAGCCGCTCTCTTAAGACTAAAAACTCCCTCTGATAACCCGGGGCAAAGCCAACAAATTAGAGCCATATTAGCGTCTAAGGCTATTAATAGTCTAAATGCTAGTATAACTTTAGCTTAGGTCCCAGGTCACTCTGATATAATTGGAAATGAAAAAGTAGACAAATTAACTAAAATAGCTACTATGTCGTCTATTAATTCTAATAATACTTCTTTTGCGTATTTAGGAGTTAAACTAAGTAATTAAAAGAAGAATGAAATTGGAGCTAATATAACTCAAAATATTAATTCTTAAACCTTAAAAACGTACTCTAAAAAGTATATATACAAAATAACTAAAAAGTTACTTTTACCTACTAGTATTCTAAGAGAAACAAGTAGCTCTTTTTACTAATTAAAACTAGGGCATAGATACTTAAAAGCCTACTTATATAAGCTAGGGCTAGCGTCTAATAACAAGTGTAAATGTGGTAGTATTAAAACTGCAGAACACTTATTACTTAGTTGTAAATACTATAAATTAGAGCGTAAAAAACTCTACTCTAGTATTAAAAGCAACTTAGAAATTAGGACTATTACTATTCCCGTTTTATTACATACGTAAATTGGAATTAAAGAAATACTAGTATTCTTAAAAGAGACTAGTATATATACAAGGAAATAGCACCAAGAGAGGCTAGGGATTAAAGAAGAAGAAGAAGATTAGGCTATTAGGCCTTAATTTGTACTTTCATTTAGTTATTTCCTTTGTTGTTTGATTTTAATTTTCTTATAAGTTATAGGGAGAATGTTCTTAAATATACAGTCGCAGTCTAATTCGAACTGAATTTTATATATAATAATTAGCCACGCTAGTAAACTAGCCGTGCTATATAGTTTCTAACTAATACAGCACGTTAAAAGGAAAAAAAAAAAAAAAAAAAAAATTAATAAAGGAGGTTATAAAAGTCGTATAGTCGTCCCTAAAGGTCTAATAAGAGAAAATAAAACGACTAGCGAACCGTAAGCGATATGCCGTTAATTAGGATATTAGCGACTTAGTGTTAGTCAATACTCAGAATTAAAACGTTAACCGACCTTTAAGGAAGTTATTTAATAAGTAGTATGGCCTAGTTAAAGTAATTACTAAGGAAAGAGAGAATTAAAGGGTTAAGTTCTTAGAAGATTAGTAAATTTATTTCGTCTTTTACTCTTACTTACTTCGTAAGTACGTTAATAATCCCCTGCCGAGATAAGTTAAAGTTACGCTAGCACTTATTTAGTTATTACTTAAGTAAAATAAGTAAGAAATTAAAGGCATCCTTGGCTTTAAGGTTATACGAAATAAGTTATTTTATTATATTAAGTAGTTAGGCGCTAATAAAGACTTAAAGTAATACTTATACTCGGATACTATAACGGCTTCGTATATAATTAAACAATTCCACCTCGAGTATTTTAATACTAAAGGCCCGCTAAGAGCTCTCTTAAAATAGTTAAAGGCCTATAACACTAGTATTAACGACTATAACGACTTAAAAAACAATACAGTTATAGTTACAATTACGCGAACGTAGTTTTTTAAGAGGGGGGGGGGTAATATTACGACTTACGATGCGCTTCGTATTTTACCGACACGGGCTCGTAGCATCGCTGGCCATGCGACGGCGCTAAGCTAGATAGGGAAGGCTAAGTGGCGAGCCTGCGATATATTAACGTGAATGGCACTCGACTACGCTAGGCCTTATTAGGAGGGTCCTTCATATATATATACTCGAGCCCTCTCTTACGGAGAGCTCTCCTTTCCTCCTTGTCTTTTCTTCTCGATTCTGAGCGTAGCTAGAGGCCCAAATACAAAGCTAGAGTCAACTCGCCGTATCAACCTCTTGCTAGCCGTAACAGTTAGAATACGAGGCGCATCGTAGGTCGTAACATTTTATTAAGACCTTAAAAGATGTTAAATTATTATTATTATTATTATTATTATTATTATTAGGGGTACATTGAAATATAATGATTTTTAGGTGGTTACATAATGTACTGTACATTATATTATACTTACGCGTATAATTAGCTCTGACTCATATATAAGATACTTCTTTACTTTATATATTATCATTATTATTTATAATTTTATTACAATTAAGCCCCGAAAATTACCACGCATTATATCCTTCCTTTACTCTGTCTGCGAGAGAATATTAGCAGCCCTTGCCTGGCCAGTGTAGAGATACTGTATTAAAGTGGATTAGAATATGATTCTCCGAGTATCAGAGGTTGTTTACCCACAATAGGAATCGCGCCAGAGGCGACAAAAAGCCCTAAACCCCATGTCATAGCTGTCCATCCCAGGGTCTCTTTCAAAAAGCCTCCTAGCAGAGGCCCAACAAGTGTCCCTCCAGCCATCGCACAAGTGAAAAGTCCATATGATTGTGCATAAGCAGCCGTGTCGCCGTTTGAAACCTACAGAGAGTACCATTCTTGTCACTCTATGTTCACTATGGCTTTCAAACTAGTTGGAACCAGTAGCTGTATTGAAGATTGAATGAAATCAACATCCTACTTACCAGTGTCTCGATAACATAAAAAAGATCAGCGGCGAGAGGGGAAATAATCATGCTTGCAGCCGTGCCTGTTTCATACACGTCAGCTACTAGTGATGTGAATGTTAGTCCCGCGGAACATTCTTACCAGTTGCTGCAAGGAGAGTGTAAAGAAGCCATATTTGTTCTGTAGTGTTCTCATGGATAAGCTGGAGTAGTATCATTGGTATCGCCGTTAAAATGCAACCGAAGAACGCAGGCCACATTGGCCCTGTGGTATCCGAGATCTTCCCAGCCAATGGACCAAGAATTGTGTTTGGAATCGCGATGGCCAAAAAGCACAACGCAACTTTAAGGGATGTCCATCCCAGGACCTGCTCCAGGAAGATGGGGAGTACAGCATCAAAGCTGGCTATAATAACCACACTGTTTATCAAATTAAATTAGTATGTGTAACTCAAAAGTAACCAAATATCGAAAATCAAGAACGCTGTTGTTGTGGGGGGGGGGGGGGGGGGTGGGTAACACCCAAGCCACCAGATCACTGAGGATTACAGGGGCTCCTAATACTCACTGGACAAAGACACCATAAATCGCCGTTGCCACCCTAGGATTGGCCAGGAGGCTGAACAGTTTCCACTTCGTCGGGGCTGGCTGTAGATGTTCGATACAGCCTGGTAAAAGGCCCGAATGTTCTGTTACATCCTCGTACGATGTGTATCTCCTTGCCTCGCTCTTCTCTATCATCAGAAACCTCAACAAGATATCCATGAAGGCAATTGTCCCCATCAAGCCCACAACAGCAAAATGGCCAGCAAGATTGAAAGTGACGCTCCCAAAAAAGGGACCCATCAGAACGCCGCAACTCATTGACGACAGGACGTAACCCATGTAATACCCAATATCATCTGCGTCGACGGTATCCGCGACGAGTGCCAGGCCAACTGTGAAAACAACTTGCCAAAGTTAGCTTGCTGTTTTCGTGTGTAGATGTCCGCGACTTACCTGCTGCTGAGACGCCCTGAAGTATTCTGCTTACCACCAACATCAAGAGATGGGTTGTAAGTGCGAGTGTCGCCACACCACCTACCAAGCATGCAAGTCCAAATGTATACGCGGACCTTCTAGATTTCTTTTCATCTGAGATCCAGCCCACAATTGCTAGCAGTATTCAGCACAGGCAACTGCAGTGGTTTGTGGCTTTCGGATACTTACGGGACCCCAGCAGAACAACTAGACCAAATACTCCAAGGAGCCCGGATGCCCACGTCTGAACTGTTGGTGTGAGCTGGTCATAAAGATATCAAGAATTCGGAGCAGCCATCCTACCATTTCCAGGGGCGACATGATATCGATCCTGCAGCGAGAACGGCAAAACTGGTCCAAACTAAGCAGTAATTAGATTATGCTCGAATTTCCCGTTGCCCAAGGCTCACAATTGCGTAGATGAATCCATCCTGTGATGTCCTGTTAGCCAAATGCAGCATGGGAAATTGGGTGGGGAGAACAAAAAACCGTGAAAGCTGCAGCGCAGATGGTAGTGATGATGAACAGATGCGAGGAGCGAAATTCTAGTAGCCAAGGCGGCTCGAGATATTTCGGTATCGCATTTGATGGTGATGAATCCATGGCGTTCATTCAACACAGGTCTGTTTGTTGAAACTGCTGAGTTCCCTGGGCATTGTTTCTCTATATGGGACACAAATAACAGCTAAGCCCACTCTCTAGTCAGGCTTTCACTCCAGCCCGTCTGTTGCTCTGCCGACAATTTTGAGTTCGTGATACTAAAATGTGCCTGGAGCAAGATTTGGCAAGGGAGAGATGGAACTTGCTGCAATAACTTGCTCTTCGGCTTGAACCATAAACGCCAACTGACTGCGGTGCATCCTGTAGCTTGCCATTGATCGATCCGGCTATCTGTCCGTAACGCGAAATGCTCGCATCACTTGATGCACGGGTCTCCATCGAGATTCCCCGGCTTCGCCTGCATCCGAGAATCAGCTCGTACATGTGGCTTATTAGAGCAAATGCAGGGCACCTAGATATGGTAAGACATGGTTCCACATGGAGATCGTGGAGTGGTACGTCGCTGGTGGTTGAGGTTCTCGAGACAGCTGAGGACCTAAGTCCACTAAGTTGACAGATCAGCGGGACACATTAGAGACAAGTAAATAAAATAGGGCAAATCTATATTTGTGCCATTCGTGCAAACAAAATATATGCGTGGGTATTTGGGGTGTCGTTTAAGCAGCTCGTTGTGTGAGCCGGGTCGCTAAGATCCCTAAGTGGTGTATGTAGTGAATTAAGAAGTGTGTCTATCGGCCCTTATGGCTTAGCAGTTGCTTTTGTGTGTATCAAATTCAGTGAGATTTCTCGTTGTGAAACTCAGGAAATAGGCTAGCTTCCATAGCGACAGGAAGCTGCCATATAATATATTTCCAGATCTACCTATACAATGTAAAGTCACAGTCTTAAGTGAGGCCTATGGTGAATTGTAAGCAAGTTGGAAATGTAATTAGAGTATCTCGGGCGATGAAGCTCGTCAATGGTTGGAGGGAATTGACTGTGCCTGGGCCCTGGGACATCCCAACCAGTGTTTACAGTATACCCCTGAACAGGGTAGAGCGAGTCGAAGCGATAAGAAGCGAAGCGAAAATCCCCCAAGCTGCTATTCTCTTTCTAGATTCGTCCGCTTTGATTTCACTTGTAGCCGAATACAAAGGAGTCTTCAAAATATTTCCGAACCGTGCTAGTTCGAAAGTGCCATTATTCAGCTGCTTATATCCCTGTACGTCTCCAAAGCTCGAAAGCACAGTTGCCGGATCGAGCCCAACTAGATGAGTTCCAGCCCTAGGGGCTGATCCTGCAACATCATAATGAGGGAGGACGAGAGAAAAAAAAAGTACCGTAGTAGCACTGAATTACCCACTGAAGCTCCACAGTGCAGCTGAACTCTCACCTCGGGCCGATCGCTACTCATATTGCAAGCACTCAACCCGAATCGATAGATGGCAGTCAGAAGCTTGGCAGTCACATTACAGAGATATCAGATTGCTAATATGCAGTACGACCCTTATATATAATCTGTTGCAATAGAAAAAAAAAACAGAAGAGGGACATTCATGCGCGACCACTATCCTGGTTGGTCTCAGGCTCGAGCATCGTGACACTCACTGGAGCTCCACTGCAGCACTATTCGTCTCCTTGAGAACCCTCTCCGAAATTTACCTGTGGGCGATTATCGTGCGTATCATGGACTTGTGCCATATGTTTGCCTATCAACCAACATCATTGGATACATGTTATGTGCCACACGGAGCTATGATGTGCATATTCCAGTGTATATAAAGATCAGGTGCCTTTGTAGCAGATCGTGTTGCTTTGAAATTCTCAGTATCTTACAGAGCAATCTATTTTTGAAGGCTTGCAACACCATCTCCGAAAAAAAATTATGCGGGAAACGACCTCTATAGTCCCTTTCAACCGGCCTTTGCTTTTGGGTGGAGAAATCGAAAATGTCAAAGCAGCTGTCCAGGGTGGAAGCCTTGGGGGGAATGGGGATTTCACCCGTCGTTGTCAAGAATTTATAGGACAACTCAATGGCCGCGGTAAAGTCTTCTTAACCACATCCTGCACCTCAGCTTTGGAAATGGCTGCAATGGTCCTTGACATCAAACCGGGAGATGAGGTGATTGTACCCTCATACACCTACGTGTCTACCATTAACGCCTGGCTCCTACGGGGGGCAACGCTTGTGTACGTTGACGTCGATCCTGCAACAATGAACATCGACCATAGCTTGATCGAAGCTGCCATAATATCGAAAACCAGAGTGATTGTGGCTGTACACGTGAGTAGTTTTCTTTATGTTGCTCGGGTGCCATAGACTTGGCTTCTTGAAACTTCAGCCTCACTCCGAATACTTGATGTGAACGATAAATACTGACTCCAGGTTTGTCTACAGTATGCAGGAGTTGCTTGTGAAATGGACACCATTATGTCTCTTGCTGATAAATATAACCTCTTCGTTGTCGAAGACGCAGCACAAGCTCTGACTTCCACATATAAGTCGCGCAGTCTGGGGTCAATTGGCGATATCAGCTGCTTCAGTTTCCACGAGACCAAAAACTTTACCTCCGGTGGGCAAGGTGGCGCGATCTCGATTAACAACGAATCTTTGTTGGCTCGAGCTGAAGTCATATACGATAACGGGACCAACCGTCTGCAGTTTCTCCGGGGGCTCGTTAACCAGTATTGCTGGGAGGACATTGGATCCAATTTCTTCATGTCAGAGGTGCAAGCTGCGTATCTATGGGGTCAGTTGGAACTAGCACCAATTGTTCAGAAGACACGGTACGACAATTTTTCAAACCACGGTATAGCTCGTCTTCCAGCTGACAAACGTGCGTCCCTTAGACATAAGTTTTGGGCCCGGTATGCCTCGCATCTTCAGGTATTAGCAGACCAAGGCCAGATCGTCTTTCCCTCAACGCCACTTGGATGTACACATAATGCACATCTGTTCTTTTTCAAGCTGAAAGCTCAAGACCAACGAAGTGCCTTCATTCGCTACATGAAAGCAAACGGGGTAGTTGCGTCCGCACATTTCGTACCACTTCATTCGAGGCCGTAAGTGCAGAAGCCTGCCCAGCGGACTCAACAATCCCATAAGCCTACCCACTCATACTAACTACCCTCTCAATCTAGAATTGGGCTTGAATCCGGGCGTTTCGTGGGAGAAGATCGGTTCACGACAATCGAAAGCCAGCGTCTTGTGCGATTGCCCCTGCATTTCAACATGACCGTCGAAGAGCAGGACCTGGTCATTGCGGCAACTATTTCATTCTTCAATTGTCACTAGGTTATCATTGAAGCTATTCTTAAAACTATTAGTGTGGGGTTTGTCGTATCCAGGCCATGTAGTTTGAGAATTAAATATCATCCCTTGGCATCTGTTCTGGATGTTTTGCACTGCAATCGCACTTAACCTTCGACGTGAGAATTGCTTGTAACTATGCAACATGCTCACCTAAGAGATTGGTGAGGGCCATTTCTGTGGGAGTCGGCCTTGCGGGCTTTGGGCTTTCGACGTGGCTCAGTGGCATCCATGCGAAGGTGAACATCGGCTGGTCAGCTATATGGCGGTACAAGTAACTACCGAAGAAGACATGAGAAAGATGCTATGGGACTCCCTCGCTACACAAGTCTAGAGCTCCGAGGTTGGTATTTGAAATTCGCAAGTGGTATCGGGATCGAAGCCAAACCGCCCCGAGCGCTGCAATGATCGACCAACCATTGTTGATCTTACTGTCTCATGCATAGTGTAGACCCATGTCGCTTTAATTCTATCAAACTAGCTTCAATCATCTTTTCAATAACTGGAGCTAGCTTATTATTTATTATCTTAATGTTTCTCGTCGCTTCTTTTGAGGTGAGGAATTCCCTATAGTTGATTCGAAACAACTTAAGATGTCCGCCACACCTTTTTATTTGACTGATACGGACCGAGCAACCCTGTCAATGACAGATGAGGAATTTGTGCCGTATACATGGACAGATCTCAAATATTCTATAGGTATTTGCCTCTAGATATCAAAAACGTTTCGAGTGTTTGAGTGTTTCAATATCTGACCTCGATACTTGACAGCCGCAAACGATCTATCTATCCTACCAAGATCACCGTCCATTTTGCGCCGATATATCGAATGGTCACAAGAAATTACAGCAAACCAAGGCTCTACGGCGAAGTTCCTCTTGCGCAATCGTCTTTTCTGGGCCACGCCTGAGTCTCCACTGCTATCCGACCAACCAGTTGTACCAAGCAACCCTGTACCATTCGCAGACAAAACAGACTACAAGATTATCTACAACGACTGGCCATACGGACTCACAGCCGATATCACTCATCTTGTGGTTTGGATGAAGACACGACTGGCTGTGAACGAGTCGTTCGAGATGACGCCACAGTCCAGAGCCAGCGTGGAGGATTTCATTGACCGGACTTTCGTGCAGGAGATGAAACAGAGCGGTATTGGAAACGATAGTGTCCTGTATTTCAAGAATGTGCCTAGACTACAGAGTGTCGGGGCCGTAGAGCACTTCCATGTTCTCATTCGCGGTGCCAAGAGTGAGTTACTGGATAAGTGGACGAATGGTGATGTGCCGATGTACCGGAGGTGATTATCATAGATATTTTCGTTCAAGGCCAGAAGCACGAGTCAAGCCAGTTGGAATATATGAACTCTTCTCTGCTCTCTTATATGTCACATTTTTTCTCAACCGCGATTATTTTTGCAGATCAGAGGAGATGTTTGAGCACGACCTCTCTTTCCTTGCTACTGAAGCAATAAAACTAAGGATGTCTTTAACTGAATGGTGCCCTAAAGTTTTAAGATTCTAAATTGCTCTCTCGCATCTCGATCTCGAAATGGTATGAGCAGGGGGGACTGGTCGCCCTTCTAGCGCTGCATAAAGCCCCCAACTGGTGACATGAAACGATCTTCCTCCTTCTCGCTCAACAGTCCTTCATCCTCGATAATCTTGTCGGCTTTCCGCAGATGGGGCTGCTTGTGGTGGTTATCAAACGCCTCCTGGGACGCCCAACTGCACCGAACTTAGATTAGTACATGTGCATAGGGCGATCTGCAGCGAAGGTGTTTTACTTCTCGACCAGGACAAAGGCCTTGCTTTTCTCTTCCGTCTCGTACTCCCATACTTGGTAGCTCAGGCAACCGTGCTCGTGCTTCTTGACATCGTTGCTCAGCGTGAGCAGAACCTCCTTGAGCTATTCTCGTGTGAGCTGAGTAGTGGAAGAGGTAGGACTTGTGTCATACCCGGGAAGCGGTGCTGGGCCTGGGGCGCAAAGTCACCATCAGATTGACTGGGCGTGATGTTGTCATATCTAGATTTTAATGCCGAAGATGATGATGCTGTTGGGAAGGGGCGGTTGAGACGGGGGTTGGTGACTTGAGTCCGGGCTCTGATCTTTCTTCTTTTTCGGTTGCGGTGCTGTGCGGATGGTGGTGCTGCCCTTGATCGATTTATCAGGTCGATGAGGTTGGCATCGCAGGAGGTTGGAGGTGGGGGGTAGAAGGTAGGAGGTTGGAGGTTGAGGCTGGAGATGCAGGTTCTGCAATGCTGTGTAACTTGGCGTAGCTCCCTCAGATGATCATTGGTACCGCACGGCAGGGGCGACATAAATACAAATAGAAGTGCATGCAACGGCAAGTACGTAACGTGAGTATTATGCAGTAGGGAGGAAAGACATTGCCTGCTTCTCGGATCTCCCACCGAAGGGGGAGCAAAAACTGCCCGATATAACAAACCTCTCTTGACTGGAGATCAGACGTTGATGCAGGTACATTGGCTGTTTTTGCACATATCGAGGGCCAAGTAGACAACCAAAAGACGACGTTTACTTCGTTATGAGTCTGCACAGCTAAGGTCTTCGCCTTCTACTCGTCAGATACCTCCACAACATCTATGTCCACTCGATTGCCAACAAACTCGCGCTTTCCAAATCCCCGAATCCAGATGCTATCTCAGAAATCCATTCCGTGACGGAACCCGTCTTTCATGTCATATTATTGAGGTTTTTTCCCACGGCAACAGTCGATCAAGTGGCAGAGGTAGGAAGCATCGATCGCCCCTCCACGATGGGATGCTAAGATTGAAACCAGACCTGTAATGGGGTCTGGCTTACCAGCAACACTGCTTGCATCCGCAGACTGGACAGCCCCTTCTCGTATCTGCTAAATGGGACGTCCGCTGTGGAACTGGAAATCTAGATGTATGTTCCTTGACTGTTTTGGGGCTTTTTCTTTGTTCGGGCTGGTGAATTATTAGCGTGGCTTCATCCACTGCTTTGTGTTGGAATCTGCGTCGAAGGAGGATCTTTAAGTGTACCTAAGCACGAGAATCATGTAGGATTTAATGCCATAATAGAGGAGGAGAAGATCCCGAGGGAGGAGATAGTATTGTACTTTCATCGGGTGTAATTTAGTATCGATCAACAGGCGTTGAGATAATCCGGACCCCAGGATCAGATCAAAATACATCCCTTGCCTCGTTCATCGATAAATAGGATTGAATTGTTGAACAAATGAGCGACGAAGGATCAACTAAGCAGATACATAAGATACGCCTGCAGTTGAACGGACAGGCTCTGTCAACTGTGGAAGGATTACAGGACTGCGTAACGTACATCTCCGTGGCGACAGGACCACGATTAACTGAATTCACAATGGCATTCTCGGCCATCTCGCTGCTTCAATTTCTCGTCATGGTGTCAAGGGCTACTTTAGTACCCGCATAGACTGACTGTCTTACGAATTCAACATAAAAACTGACGCTGCTGATGTTGACGATGCGACCGGAGCGACAGTTGGGAAGGTAGGGCTGGGTCGCTTGAATAAGCAGCAACGGACCTTGAACATTAACTGCATATGAGCTTAAGACATCCACGACCTTGATTTAGGGGACAGGAGCCGTGCAGCTAATTCCTGCATTGTTAGCGATGATATCGATCTGGAATTTGCAGTTGCAAGGTCAACAAAACGTTACTTTGCATCAGAGATGAGGCTTGCGGGCCTAGTTGCTATGTCAAAGTCCGCCCGAACAGGAAAAACAACAACGTTACAAGACTGTGAAAACTCCATGACAGTGGTAAGTGGAAGTTGGTATACACTAAGCTGAAAGTACAAATAGAACGAGATCCGTGTTACTACAGATGCCATATAGATCGAATCATCCAAATTCCTTCCACGAGTTGATTCGGGTGCCTAAATACAACCCAACTGACCTTGACGTGCAACAACTGCAAAATTTCCAACTGCAGGTATGGCTACGTTGCACATTTAAACATCAATGCTGCACGGTAATCTGTCATATGAGACCACATAAAGCATTACACAAGGGTGAAAGTGACGACCGATTGCAATAAACGCGGCTTGTTCAGCTCCGCTATATTATTTATGATGCTGTGTGCAGCGAAATGAGAGCCTCATGCCGTATATGAGTGATGTGTTTCGTCTATTTTAGCAGACATACAAGTAGTTTTCAGGCAGTATCCAAGCCTTTACTTATCACCTCGGCTGTTGTGTTGACATCTCTCTTGGACTCGCCTGTAGCCCCCTGAATGTATGCCTGGACAGCCAGCCCACAATTGCTCCCTACACACCTACCTAGCCGGGACAGGGATCTGACATCCGTGGACTACTCTCTACTGTAGCACTGGACCGTGAGGTCTGCACTGCTGACAAGCTACAAGACGAATAAAAATATCTTCACAGTATCACGACACGTCTCTGAGAAGCACAACATGTCGGCTCCGGGAGACAACAACCCATTGGCTCCCTTCGCGCTTGTCATCCGGGCAAGATCACTGATCATGGTTCCTGCCCAGATTGCGAAAACGCTGCCTGCCTACCGAGCCTTCTTTGCAAGCCTCCATGCCAGCAAAGAATTCTGCGAAATGGGATTCGGACAGGGGTTTCTGGCCAGGTCGTGGAACGATGAAGAAACCCTAGCAGCGCTCCAGAGGTCTTGGAAGAGAGACACCGAGATGGGCGACTTTGCTGTGGGCCAACTCGGGGGAGATGTCAATCTTTCCGAGCCCGAGAGTCGTGCAGGACGAGAACTGGGAGGCGCAACTGGGGATATCGTGATCCTCGAGGGACTCGCATTTGACTTAATACAGCTGGATAACGTCGACTGGATAGGCTATGCGGGTGTCCGAGACGCAAGCACGACTTCTATGCCACCCCGAGCCTCCGACGACCCTCTCTTGCCGCCTTGGCAGGAAATGGTCGAGCTGAGGTACGGCGTTGCACAGAAATTCTGGGGGTTGGGAATAGCGAGGATTGCTGCTGAGGCTGTCATGCAGTGGGCTGTGATTGAAAGGGGCGTGAGGCGCTTCATTGCAGAGACAGAAAGGGACAACAGCAGAAGTGGCAGGGTTCTCGAGAAGCTGGGATTTGTGTTAAGTGGCACAGACTACTGTAAGTATTGTTGGTCCATTGTTTCTTTTGAGAATTTCGCACTGAGGCAGGCAACTCACGGGGTTGGGAAATTGGAGGCTAATCACAAAAATTCGAAGGGAAGGAGCCTGGTGAGATCGAATGGGAAAGGATCCCACCTGGAGGCCAACGGTAGGCTGGTGCATCGAAAGCAGAGCTGTGTCATGCCATCTCCACCCTTCTGGCCCAATTCTCAGCGAAGTAGGTAGGTAGTTGTCGAAGAAAGGCATGATTCGGCTAGACGCTGTATTCGGTTTAATCGGACTTAGCTGGGAGACAAGTCACTCTCGGGTTCTGGGTCGCAGAGATGCATGCATATGACAATACTCAAAGACTTTGCCACTGCGGGATAGCTGATCGAGTTTCTGCATCAATACATGAGATGTTCTACGACTTCATCTTGCACATTAGTAACTGATCTAAGACATCTGGGTATTCCTGGCGGACTTAGCAACCAACGAGACGCGAAGCAGTACGCAGGCAGGCAGGCAGACTTGGTAGCATGAATTTATTGTTAATGCGAGATAACCACTAACATCTTTCCACCAGTCTCGCACTTGAACATTAAATCGCTAATATCACAAGGTCCAACCCTCCAAAGAAGGCGGAGAAGAGAGAAAAACTGTACCATCAACGAACAGAACAGAAAGGCACATCAAGGTCTGCCAAGATCATGTCTCATGGGAAGCCCCGCCAGCTCATGAGGATACTTTGAATCAAGACCAGCTGTTTTATACTTATGATAAGCGGGACATTTCTAGAGAGCTACACTGATATCTTTTGATTCAAGGCTGTTCCATATTCCCAAAGAAAAGGATGTGAAGGAGGGGGACAGTCACCGCTAAGGTTTGCCTCATGTAGCACTTACTGTATCGAGGTTAGCGGAGAAATGTCAGTCACTAAGCGAGATCTAGAGACTTGACCAGCAATGAGCAAACAAAACAACCTGAACCCCCCTTCAATCGTCTTACATACATACCTACATACATACAAGAAAGAAGTATAGAGGGAAAATGACGGGCCGAACTTCTGCCTTTCGATCTCGATCTTAATCTCTTGTAAGGAAGGAATCACCTTGACGGCCCGGGAACTCCTCAAATCGATCTAGATTTGACGTTCTCTTCGACATCAGTTCCTTGGTCTCAATCCAAGCCCGGTCACCCAAACCTCTCTTTTCGAAGATGACGAGCAACGGAGACACCACAGGGGCTGCGGACCCCAAGTTGAAGCAGCAGAACCCTCACAGAGGCCATGAAATCACATCCAAAACCATCAAGACGCCCCAATTCTCGTACGCCTGCCTCCAACTTATCTCTGACTCGCCAACAGCAACCAGTCCGGAATTGGATTCCCTCACAGTTCGCTCCTATATTGGTTCTGCTCTCAATCAATTTCTCGGACTTACTGGCTCAGCTATCTCCATCGATGTTTTGAAAGTCGAGGGGGCAGAAAGTTGGATTAGGATTCCTCGCAAAGACCTCAGCCTTGTGCTCGCAGCCGTTGGGGGGTGGACCGGAGGCTCAGAAGGGAATAGCAGGGTGGGATGGAGAGTGAAAGCATCTGGGAACTGGCTCAGTGTTCTGGTTGCACAAGGAGAAGCGGGTCAAATTTGGAATCAATGAGGGCGTGGGCAAAGAAGTACCGGTGATTCAATTGCCATGATTACGACCTCGATTTCTCTGGGTCAAAATTGTGATGGGTATCTACCCTATGTATTTTACATCTGTCGCATGGTTTGTTCCTTTTGGGTGTCCGCTACTAGCTTCTGGTATCCCCAACGCCATCTCGCAATGCCCCCAATGCTCAATATGCAACGATTCCATCCAATGAGGCTTTCGCATTCTGTGTTTTTTCTAAGAAATCATGGCGGGTTCGTTAGGTCATGGACATGAGACTGTTTTGTGCATATGCCTGTAAAATGTTAGTGCAGTTCCGACAGTCATTGCGGGAATGCGAACCATGGGTTTGATATTGGGATGTGGAACGGCGTCGAATTTGTGGAATTCGAGCTTGTAATCCGGACCGATGTTAATGTAGGCACCTTTATTCTCGGTGCTGTCACAGTATCTTGGCGCAGAAAAGACTTTACGAGAGTTAGCATATTTAAGATGGGCAAGTGCCGGGTTAAGATACCTGTAATGCACTTCCCGTCATGCTCCTCCTCGTAGCCTTCCATTCTAACCTCATGGCTGCGAATGATGGCCTCCAAACCGTTGTTTTCACAGAATCTCTTGGTGACGTCCGGTCCAAATTGCATTCCAACACCTCTCTTGCTGGGCCCACGACCAGGTTCGGTTTGTGGGTCTGTCCACAGCATTTCCATCATCAGTCCTGCTTGGCCCGGTTGCCGCTGGTTGTGCCTATTGAGCTTTCGAATATCATCCAAGGTGACCTTATCATCAGAGAACAAGCCACCGTGCAGTACAAGGTATTTCTTGCCAATGAGAGTCGCTAGTGGTAGTGCTGAGAAACTCTCCGAGAAGAGCTTGAATATGCGCTCTGGATGGTCAAAATTAGAGCCATCGCAAGGCAAGCTTGAGAGATATGACTGGAGATGGACGTACCATTATACTTCGCCTTACATTCGCCCTCAAAACCGTAGACGCGATTCATGTCATCGGTTTCATGGTTGCCACGATTTATGAAGAATGAGGATGGGCGCAACCACTTGTACGCATACAACAGAAGTGCAATCTCCGTCGACCAAGAGCCTCGGTCAACAAAGTCGCCGTTGAATAGGTAGTAGTGCTTTTCGGTGGGGAATCCGTTCAATCGGAATAGCTCCATGAGGTCGAAGAACTGGCCTATACGTTGAGAGTTTAGCAGGGGGCCTGGAATTGGAGAATTTGCACTGACCGTGTGTATCTCCACAGACGGTAAGGTTTGCATCATCCTCGATCTCCATCTCTACCATAGTTGCCTCGTCATAGACAATCTTCTTGACTGCCAAGATGATTTGATAGACGTATTTCTTGTGGATCTTCTTTCCATTCTTGAACCGTTCCAACATATCCCTTATGAAGTCAGGAGTCATGTCTTGTTCCAACCGAGCCCCGTCATAGTCGGCTTCAACAACCATCGAGTCCAGGTCCAAACCCTCTGCCGCAGATGGCTCATCTCCAGGGTCAATAGCCTGAAGGAAGGCAACTCTCTTGACAATCTTCTCGCACTCTGCCAGCTTGAGCTTAGCATCCTTGTCGTTCGGCGCTTTCCTGACGACCGTCTTGAAGTCCCGGAGTGCATCTTTAGCTTTCAGAATTGCAGCATAGGCAACTGCCCTGCGGTAGTAGGCCTGCATGGTAGTCAGCTATTGGAGCACCTCCTATCTTACAAGCGCGAGGCTACATACCTTGACGAAGTTTGGATCGAGCTCAATTGCCTTTGTAGCATCTGCAATCGCATACCCATACGCTTCGGACTTGATGTTTGCCTTTCCATTCCAAATCAGTCACGCGAGCAAGTATTCTGCAGCCCAAGCACCTACCTGCGCCCTGTTGGAATAATATGTCGGCTTTTGGTCGTCCAGCTCTATGGCCTTGGTGTAGAAATCAATAGCGGTCGGCCAGTCGTGCGCAGCAAAGGCTTTGTTGCCATCGTTCTTGAAGGCGACAGCCTGCTCCTCGGAGGAAGTCATGGATGGATGGTAGCTAGGAGGGGGATGGCGGGTAGGATTGTGCTGGAGCGTGTTCACAAGGAGTACAGAACGAGGCAGATATCTGTTTGGGCTGTGATCGGCTGGCTGGCTGGCTGGCTGGCTGGCTGTTCGGGTGGGAGTGTACACAGTGGGAGAGTGCCAGTCGCGAGTGAAGTGAGTGGAAGCAGAGGTTGGCGTCGAAGTTGACGACTGCTGCTGGGTGAGAACGAAGAGGCGAGGCGCGGCGCGCCCGCGATCAGTCAGTCCAAGCTTTTCCAGCCAGGTTCCTTCCCATGCCATGCTGCATCCCTGTGCACCAAATGGCGGGCAGAATTAAGGTTGGGCGGCGAGATGACTACAGTGTTTTGAGTTAGAATAGCCGAACTCAAACTAACTACGGTCGGTACCTTAGAGATGGTGGGGTGTTGAGGCTCCAGGTCTCCCTCCCTCCCTCCTTGGCATCTTCAATCTACCCATCCATCTACCCATCCCATCCATCCATCCACCCCATCTATTCTCCAACTCGACACGACTTCGGCTCCGACTGCAATCTCGACTCCAACAGTTGCGACAGTTCCCCAGCGGTGCCTCCAGCTTTCCCTCCAGCTTCTTTCTCACCACCTTCGCCTCGACGTCAAGACGCGCTTCGAGACATGGAGACGTCAAAGTCTTCTGCTCTTGCCCGCCGGTCGACAGATACCGAGCTGATGCCGCCACCTCCGCCTCCTAAACGAATCAAGCGGCCTAGGAATGTTATCGACGAGGAATCATATACAGATGCAATATCAGAAATCATAGCCCGCGATTTCTTCCCTGGCTTGTTGGAGACGGAAACGCAGCAGGAGTATCTGGATGCTCTCGATTCAAAAGACGCCGCGTGGATTTCAACAGCTGGCCGCAGGCTCACACAAGTTATGACCCCTGGTAGAAGGAGAGGAAGGCGGGGAACGTCGATACAGACCCCGTTACGAGCTCCGGATACGCCAAGGACCTTTGCGGGTGATACTCCCATGTCGGCCATCTCGGACGTGACGACATCCACACAGGCAGCAGCAATGCCAGAAGTTGATACCAACATGAGTCTGGATAAGTTTCAGTCCTTGTATACGAGCGAAGACAACGAGAGTTTCTACAAACTCCTCGACAAACAAAATCAGAAAAGAGCCGAGAAATATGCTTGGATGTGGTCAGCCAACAACAAACTGCCCTCAAAAATGATGCTGAAACAAAAGGAAATTGAAACGAAGCTCCTCATGTCGCGCGGCTCTCTGGCGGATGACGGTGGGAAAAGAGATAGGCTGGCTATCCAGGATGTCAACGAAAAGCCTGCACGGCCCGACTCATGGAAGTCAAAGCCAGATAACAATTTGATGTTTCGTATCGACAGCGTAGAAGATTCAATCGAGACGATAGCGCAGAGATCACAAAATGAGTCAAGAGCGGCCCCAAAGGGTGTCGTCTACAGCAATACACGTATGCCTGCGCCAACTTTAACACAGAAAGAACCGGGCGCACCTTCTTCGCCATCCTTGTCCGCTGTCCGAGATGCCATTGCGGGACACAGACGGGCGTCCGATATGGAGTCTGGATTTGGCGGAAATGAAACACCCCGAGTGAATGGATATGCATTCGTGGACGATGAGCCAGACAGTGAGCCGCAAGCGCCTGCCCCCATCATCGACCTTGGGAAGGGTGAGCTTGTAAGGAACCCATTTGTCATCAAGGACCAGAGTAGACGGGAAGATCTTCACCACCGAATGGTTGACAGAAATGCTCGTACCAAGCGAGCATCGTCAAAAATAGGAATGACGGGCAAGGTAGATGCGACTCCAGTTCCGAAGTTCCCTAGTAGCCCAAGAGTTGGTTCCGGCCAATTGACCCCTGCTGCACAGCGGTTGTGGAGCAAAGTTGGAAGTGGCAGCTCCCGGGAATCATCATCCACTTTTGGGGTACAGACACCTCATACTGTGCGGACAAAGTCGGGTTTGCGAGCTCGATGGACGCCGTCAAGCAAGTAACTGGGAGCCCGACTGGGCTCGGGCTCGAAGCTCAATGTGAGTTTCAGAAGGACCGATCACATTTATTGAAAATCTGGTCCAAGGAGTGATGAGAAATTGACCACCAGAAGGCTTCAATGGATGAGAACCCGAACCGATAAAGCAGTTCGTGCTCTTCGGGTTGGTGAAGAAGCTTTTGAGGCGGTTCTTGATGGTACATGTTGGTACAGGTCAGCTAGATGTAACAACAAGCAGAGATTTGATACCCCAAACTAGCCTTCAGCTATGAAACTCCAGAATTATCCAGGATTACTTATCCCTTGCAATGATTGTCCCTATTTCACTTTGCGATAGGATAGAAACAAAACAAGAGAGAGGATCTTAGCCGTGGCCTCTAACCAGCCGCCCAGCCTGAAAACTTCCTTGATACAAGCTTTATTTGAGCTGCTTCAAATACACCTCAGAGTAAATTTTTTCTTTTTTTTTGAAAAATACAAGTTAGAAATACTCTTCATGGCATTTATTAATTCATCAACCGTAAATCTAGTCTGAGCCAAGCCAAGCAAGTTTGAGAGCTTGAGCTTTGACCACTGGTGACCAGACGTGCACTTCATCTGCGTCATTATTTTCATGAGAGCCTTCACGGAGTCCACCACGATTCAACGACAACCCTCAAGTGCCCTCCCCGTCCGATTTCTCTCTAAATTGCTATCTGCTGTCTGCACGATGACTAGATAGATAGCCAGTTGCGGCAGCGCCCCGCCTCATTTGCGCTCATGGCTGGAAAACGGCTTTTGGACGTCGCTGCGGTCTTCAACGCTTCTCGTGGCGTGGCCCAGAAACATATTGCTTTGAGATCAAGGCAGCTCGAAGTTTACAATAGGACGTCAACGTTAGCAAGGGCGGTGCGAAGCCAAACAGACCGTGTTACGGAGACCGTCAAAGCAGCTTCATTCCTGGCTTCGCGCCTGAACGAGGATGCGCCAGCATGGTCTTCAGATAGTCCAGCTGATACATCGAGTGGAGGTGGACAGGTCCCAAGGAAAGAAAAAGCTGCTGGACCCTCGAACGCCGAGCCCAAGAACGGCATCGATCAAGACCACTTCTATGAAAAGTCGTCGGCCAATTCTGCAGTCGGTGCAGGCCTGGATGGAGACTTGGAAATCAAACAGGAGTCGGCAAGTCGATACCCTCTTCCAGATGGCACAATCCCTCCGAGAGATGCAGATTTGAATGTGCATCTGTTGGATCACGATATTGTATCTACGAGACCACAGGACGAGCTGGCAAAAAAGCCTTTGGATGAGGAAGGATTTGCACCGGTCTCATCGAGTGCTTCTTCGATCCCTACCCCTTCGCAAGAGTCACACCCTGCAAAAGTACAGCCATCAAGCCGAGAAGCCGAACAAATACCCTACAAGACCGCAGATGCATTTGATAGCTCTGTGGAAGGGCCGCTGGAAAATGGTCATGGAGAGGACAGTTTCTACGAGATTTCAACACACACTTCGCCTGCGGTTTCCTCTTTCCCTCGAGCACAGCTCCCAATCCATACATCGAACGCACAAGGACATCTAGCAAATACCGAGATAAATTCAGACTCATTCTACAGCCCATCAACATCACCTACTGTCGAAGAGTCTCTCCCGGATGGCATCAACACTGATCTTTTTCACAGTCCCCGAGTTGCTAGGCTTCTTGGTGGTGGTGTCCAGGGAGGGAGGAAAGCTAACGGGCAAAATAAAGATGAGACTAGTACGTCCAGTGACCAGTTAGAGTTCACGGGAGAGAAGAACCGCAGTACGGTCTCTACTCACACCGCGCAGGATAGCGATGCTACGAACTTCGACCCCGACCTCGCCACACATCGAGGTCAGATAGACGAAGATATTGAAAAGCTCGCCGAGTCTACACCGAATGAAACCACAACCTCCTCGAACTTGGTTCCGTATGAATTGCGAGAATCGAGGGTTCCCTCGTCTAGGCTGGGAAGGTTGTGGAACTATGGAGGTCTGGCTGCTGGTATGGTTGGAGGAGCAATATCCGAGAGCCTTCGTCGGGTGGGCGGAGGCGGCAGTGAAGGTTCCTACATGCTTAGTGCTGGAAACATGGACAGGCTCGTGACGAAGCTTTCTCGTATGAGAGGTGCGGCTCTGAAGCTCGGCCAGGTCATCAGCTTCCAGGATTCTAAAATGCTTCCTGAGCCGATCCGAGAAGTCTTACAAAGGGTTCAAGACAGGGCAGATTACATGCCCCCTTCACAGCGGGATAGAGTGCTCACTGACAATCTTGGCCCGGAATGGAGAGAGGTATTCTCCAGCTTTGACGAGAAGCCACTGGCCGCAGCATCAATAGGTCAAGTACACAGTGCTGTGTTGAAATCCAACGGTGCTCGTGTGGCAGTGAAAGTCCAATACCCTGGGGTCGCCAACTCTATCGACTCTGATCTCAGCAATCTTGCACTTCTCTTGACTGCTTCTCGACTTTTGCCAAAGGGACTTTTTCTTGACAAAACCATTGCCAACGCTCGGACTGAACTGGCGTGGGAATGTGATTATACAAGAGAAGCTGAGTGCGGACGTCGATTCGAAGGCTTGCTAGCTGATGAGAAGGATGTCTTTCTAGTCCCAAAAGTCTACTCGGAAGCCTCAGGAAAGCAAGTGTTGACAATGGAATTTATGGATGGCATCGGCGTCACGAGGGTCCAGAGCTTCACCCAAGAGCAGAAAGACTGGATTGGTACTCAAATTCTTCGCCTTTGTCTACGCGAAATCACCGAGTTCAGATTCATGCAGACGGATCCGAATTGGACCAACTTCTTGTACAATGCGAAAACGAACAAGCTGGAACTGCTGGACTTTGGGGCATCGAGAGAGTACCCAGAGTATTTCATTACAAGATATACGAAGTTACTGGCAGCCGCCTCAAGATCAGACCGAGATACAGTACAAGCTCTCTCTGTTGAGCTTGGCTATCTGACCGGGCAGGAATCAAAGGCTATGCTGGATGCGCATATCGCATCCGTACTTACGCTTGCCGAGCCTTTCTTGGAATCCTCGCCTGAGATTTATGACTTTAAGAACCAAACAATCACAGACAGAGTCAAGGAATTGATCCCTTTGATGATCCGGGAGAGGCTAGCCCCACCACCAGAGGAGACGTATAGTTTGCACAGGAAACTCAGTGGTGCGTTTCTCCTGTGTGCGAGGCTAGGGAGCCGTGTAAGATGTCGTGAGCTGTTTGAGAACAGCATGAAGAAAGCCAACTTTTTGTAAATATACCGTGTTAGATTATCACCGGACTGTACAATTTCTAGGACAGAAACAAAATGGTGATGTTTAGAAGCCAACCCGCCAACAGGGTTGACACCATTTTGGTTGTTCTAAAGCATGCCAATTTAGTCTACATTTCTCCTCGCAAATGGCATCTTCTTCTTCTCCTTGCTCTCGACCTTCTTCCGTCTCCGCTCCATAACATGATCCAGTTGTTTCCCCTTCAGTTCTCCGAACCTATCGAGCAACACACGCTGCTTCTGCTCAGCCTTCTTCAAATAGAAAGGCTGCTTTCCTTGCTTGACCAGCTCCTTTTCTTCCTTCCTATGCCGGTCCAGAATCTCTTGGTCCTTGTTCTTCCGCAGCTGGGCCTTTTTCTTCGACTCCATTGACAGCAACGCTCGCTTCATCTTCTCCTTAGCATCTTCATCCTTGGAATTCTTGATTGCGGTTCGGAGTTCCTTCATCTCGTCTTCGCGGTAGTCGTTGAGGAATGCGTAGGCCTTGCTAACTCTCGCTTCATCGATCGGGCCTCCTATAGCCTCGAATCTTGGATCCCGATACGCTCGTTTGATGACGGGAATGACCTCGCGCTTTCGAGAGACTGCTTTCTTGCTGGATATTTCGGTGGGAGCATGTTTACTCGATCTGTTGAAATCGCGATGGTCTCTCCTGCCAGCTTTGCGTTCCAGCGCCTCGTTATCTTCCCATGTATCACCGTCCTTATTTTTCGTGAAGCGCTTCTTGTGACCTGGCTCAAGCGAAGCTTGTGCTTTAGCTAATGCGCCGAACGATATTGAGGCTGCATTATCAGCTGTTTCTTCTTCTGAATCATCTGAGTCGGACTGGATGTGTGTTAGCTAGGTACGAGTATAGAAGACTTGGTTAGACGAACCTCTTCGGCACTATCCCCATCTTCAGCACTGTGCCCCTCCTCTGTCTCTTCAATAGGATCCTCATTTTGATCCTCTAATTCCGTGCTTGACTCGCGCCTGGGCCTGACACGGCGTTGCAGAAGGGTCTCTGGTGCTTTGCGTTTAACGGAAGACATAGTTGTTGTTCTTGTCTAATACGAGATAGCATTAGAATAGAATATATTTGGATGCTCAAAAGATATCCCAAAAATTACGTCGGGCATCAGCCATATCATCTATCTAAGCCGTTTACAGAAGTGCCAAGAGGCGGTAAAGAGCGGCAATAAGAGACCGTAGGAAAGGAAAGTTACTATTTTGTAACTTTTCTTATGTACTCTTTAAAGGCGAACTACACATTTCATGTTTGCTCTTCGACATCGGCCAAGAGGAGGAGCCTATGGCGTCTTCTACAACAACCTACGATTGTCCCACCATGCTGCAAAAATGAACCCCCAAGCAGACTCATTTCAACCAACGGCTGAGGAGACAGCCCCCTCTGCCTCCCAGAAGCCAAAAGACAGTACTTCTACTCTTACAGACGACATTGACGCCGTTACTCAGTCGCTCAAGAAGGTTTCAATCAAGAATAGCAAATCTTCAAAGGCAATCCCAAAGCCTCCCGCGAAAGCCAACCGAAAACCAAAATCTCGAGGCTTCATTCCAAACGACCGAAACCCCCTGTGGTCTATAAATCAAGGCAGAAATATGAACGGAAGTTCATTTGAAAGGTCTTCTAGAGATGCGATCGTTCCTCCATCTCCAGCTTCAGGAGGAGTACCAGAACCCACGCCAGCTTACCTCGCCGCCAGTGTTGAGCCTTTCCGACAACTCCCCCAAGCCCAGCACCTGCTTGTTGTTATCGATCTGAACGGCACCCTCCTCTTCAGACCCAACAAGAAAGCACCGTCGAGGTTCGTCGGGCGACCACATACAGCCAAGTTTCTCAGATACTGCATCGACACTTTCAATGTTGTGATTTGGTCATCTGCGAGACCTGAAAACGTCAAACTTATGTGCGATAGCATTCTAGGTGAAGATCTGAAGAGGAAGGTCGTGGCTATCTGGAGTAGGAAGATGTTTGGCCTGTCACCTTCTGACTATGCAGCGAGGACACAATGCTATAAGAGGTTGACGAAGCTGTGGGATGACCCCGAGATTGCGGCGTCTCATCCTGGGTATCAAATGGGGGCGAGATGGGACCATACGAATACTGTGTTGGTGGATGATTCACCAGAGAAGGGGAGGAGTGAGCCGTTCAATATGATCTCTATCCCAGAGTTTTTCGGTAATGAGCATGAACCAGGTCAGATACTGCCGCAGGTTCATGATTACTTGAACAGCCTCAGTATGCATTCGAGTGTTGCTGCGTACCTTAAAGCTCATCCTTTCAGGGCAGTTTTACCCTCTGCAGCACCAGATATCCAACACCATGGTTAAAACAGCTTGTGAGTTGTGGTTTAGGAAGGTTGCTTTAGACGTCAAGCTGTAGCTATGGGTAAGAATTCAAACTCCTACTTGGGATTATCTGCTAATTAATGTTAGGACGGCAACGACTCTGCTGGTTTACCATGACCAAAGCAAGCATTTGCACGGGGAACGCAGCAGTATAACCATAAATGGTGACAGATGGGACGGGCGGGCATAGTTCGGAACGAATTTCCTTGTTTCAATACCTGGGCATCACGAGAATACCACATAGATAGGGGGTGCATGGAAAGAAGTAGAACTGATGAGAATTCAAAGACAAAATGTCATTGTGGCATTGCGTTGCATTGCGAACCTAGCTAGGCTCACGGGTGTTCCCACCCTTCCTTGTGTCATGATCATTACAGTTCATCCATCCACTCATCCCATTCGTTTATTTCCTCCCACGCTAATAGACAGACCAAAGAGAGTGTGTTGGGGCCTAACATCTACTTGAAGACCTTACCATCAGCCCAGGGATACTCCTTGCCATTGACAGTGACAGGCTTCTCCCAGGTCCATTGCTCGTTGACAAACTCCTTGTCCTCGGCCTTAGTTGGGTCAAGCTTGGTGAACTCGTAACTCTCATAGTCAGGAGCGACATCGAAAGCTGGAAGAGCCTCTTGGCCACGGATGACAAAGGCACCCTGAATAACAGAGTCATCCTTGACACCGTAGACTGAAGCACAGCCGAAGATGTACTTGCGGGAACCCTCAAGACGAGCGAAGAAGCCACCGATCAAGTTGGAAGTCATGAAAATTTGGGTGAGCTCCTCGTTGTACTTGTAGTCAACCTTCCAGATGGAGTAGTCTTCAGCGTTGAAGTTCTCCCAGAACCACTTGAGGGCAACAGGGGTGTCACTGTTGGAGTATTGACGCTTCCATTCATCAAGAGGAATGGTTGGCTTAGCGAGGGCCTCGAGAGGATGCTTGGCCTTTGGGGCCTCTTGGACCTCCTCCTCCTCATCCTCCTCAACGGCCTTGGCCTTTGGCTTAGGGGCGGCCTTTGGTGCGGCCTCCTTCTTAGGTTGCTCTGGCTTCTTTGGGGCTTGGTTCTTGATGGCCTCATCGATGAACGCGAGTGGGTCAACAACTGCCGAGTAGATAGGCTGGTTGTAGACGGTCTCGTACCAACGGGTAACGTTGGGGTTGGCAGAACGCCATGTCTTGTCGAAGAAGAACTGGAAACCACGGGAAATGATGCCAGCGGCGAAGAGGTCAGCAAGAGTGATACGCTCGCCAGCAAGGTAGGTATTGTTTTGGAGGTGCTCCTCTACAACGCTGACTGCCTTCAGGGCGGCCTTGGAAGACTCATCGACGCTCTTCTTGTTGTATGGGTCACGGCCGATGAGAGGACGGAACCAGCCACCAAGGGTTGGGAGGATCTCGGTGTTGAAGAAAGACATCCACTTCAAGATAGCGGCGTAGCTATGAAGGTTAGTGACCGCTGCTGAATACGAGAAATGATACATGCTTACTCTTGCTTGGTCTTGCCGAGGAGAGTGGTCTTCTCGTTTTGGGAGGTAACTATACGACTGTCAGCGCCTGGTTATCGACGAGTCACAGCAAGAATATGAAGATGGTGTGTTGATTGCTCAGAGTCTAATTAATAAAGTCCACACGATTGTTAAGACAGGGATAACTGAAAAAGGTTTTTCATCATAGCAGGAACCGCGCGCCAGAGGTGCAGGGTAGACAATGTGTCGGTTGTAGTGGGGTATGTATTGGTACGTACTGTAGATAGCAATGGCAATGCACTCGTGGAGAGTGTAACCATCGGCACCGACGAAGGTTGGGACCTTGCCGAGCTTGTTGATCTTGAGGTACTCGGCAGAGACACCCTTTGCAGGCTCAGTCTCAACGATCTCGATCTCGACGTCGTTGGCCTTGGCCACAGCGCGAATGGCGGTGGAGCGGGGGTTACCCTATGGCAATGATTAGATCTAAGGTCAACACAGATACGAGGGGCCAAAGCTTCGCTCGCAGAAGCTGCATCATAGACTTACCGGGTAGGTATAGAGCTTTCCGAATGGTGCCATGTTTGTTTGCGGTGTTGTGTTTGTGTTTTGTTTAGAAAGAAAGCTGGAGGTTGAAAGAACGAAGAGTTTTAAAGTTGGTGGGCTGTTCCACACGCTAAGACTAATGCAGTTAGGGCAGTGTTGAGCTCTTTCGGCCTGGGGTCTCAGGCCAGCAAAAATTTCAAGAAGGCAGGAGGGCAGTTTTACGAATCGCTATATTTACCATCAACAGGAACGCAGGCAACAACCGGAAATCGCAGTGTGTGTGTATTCAATTGAACGATGAAGGTGGCATGGCTTCCTGCAGGTCTCCGTGAAGGCCTTCGGAGTGCCTATTCGCCTCGAACCATTTCCTCGAACTTGCTGGTCTACAGGGCCATCCTCAAAGCTTCAACAAAACAATTCACGACGTCGACCCGGCTCCAGGCAGGAATAGCAGCTCCAGAAATCAAATTTGTTGGAGTGGATTCTGGGACCAATGGAGAAGAAGCTCCCTTCTATGCTCGACTGGTGCCGGAGTCGCCCTCGTACTTCACGGCTCAACCGATTTTCATCGATGACCTCCTTACCCTTCAAAGTCTCGTCCGGAGGTATTCTAATCTTCCCACTGTGAAGCCAGGCGAAGCACCGCGAGTAGCATGGCGGTCACTTGTGGAGTATCGGAATATGGTTGGAGAATCGGTCAAGGCTTCTAAATACCACAAGATTGTCGAACTGCTTCACCGACTGAACTCCATTCACCCATCACTCATGCCTCAAGATGTGCGAGCGGCATTGAACGAGTACAAGAAAGATATCAATCCATATCGGAACGACACGAAGGTTATCCCTATAGACAACCTTGGCAGGGCTTTAGGGGCTGGGAAGAGGAAATCCTCAACGGCAAGGGCTTGGGTTGTTGAGGGAACTGGTGAGGTGTTGATCAACGGGAAGACACTTGCGGAGGCATTTGGAAGGGTCCATGACAGAGAGAGTGCCATCTGGGCATTGAAGGCTACGGATAGGATGGACAAGTATAATGTATGGGCTCTTGTCTCCGGGGGTGGAACAACAGGTCAGGCAGAAGCTTTGACCTTGGCTGTGGGAAAAGCACTACTGGCCCACGAACCTGGATTGAAGCCAGCGTTAAGACGAGGTAAGGGTTCCATTGCAATATTTTCTTTTCTGCCCTCAACACCAATGTTGTTTCGTACTGACAAAACTCACAGCTGGTTGTGTGACCCGCGATCCAAGGAGAGTCGAGAGAAAGAAGCCAGGTCGTGTCAAGGCCAGGAAGATGCCAACATGGGTCAAGAGATAGAGAACTCCGTGTTGTATTATATTTGTATCATGGTGAATACCATCTGACGAACGAATGTCACGATAGTCAGCACTCGAACTCTGGCTTCTAAAGAAATTCTTATCTGGGCGAGGTAAGTTGTGAGGATTTCCATTGGTCACCCATCTTAGCAGGAGGCGATTCGGTTTGGGCAAGGCACATGCACCTAAAGGATGTTGAGACTATGCCTTTGGAACAAGTGCAAGCCTGACCAGGGACTTTAGGCGTAAGCCGTCTGTCAGAATCACTTACTCCAGCCACTACCGTTCGAGCAACGAGGAGAGACGACCAAGTAAGAAAGAAGCAGGCTCTCGAGTATGAACAGGCCAACACCTTTCGCTGGGTGTAAAAATAGTTCTGGCGTAGGTATTTGTCTCTAGGCGAGTGGAAGGGGGAAGCCAGGGAAAGCCAAGCTGCAATGGAGAGAACCGAACTCTTTACATACCAACCTTTAGACTTTGTGTTATGATGTCAGGGCATTGAAGTCTGTGATCCATTGTCATCCAATTTACAATCTGGTGGAGATACAAATCATAGCGGATGTGTCTTGGCCACGGCTGCATATCTTCTCACGTCTGCTACAACCCAATTGTTGACATTCGGTTATAAGGCAAGATATCTCGTACCAAAAACCACCACGCCAAGGAAGAATATAAGATCTCAACTGCTGCCCCGGTAGAGTCACGTAACTGTAAATGAAATTCGCCTCTCCAGCCAAGTGTCTCGATAACACCACATTTGCTTTTGCCCCCCACCTAATACCTACCTAGGTTTTACCTACCTACCTAATACCTACCAACCTTACCACGCACAGGCACAGGCAGCTGAGCAGCCGGCGCGTTCGTCACCGCTCACCACTTCACCACTTACTCACTTACTCAACACCCGCCGCTCCACCCACACCAATAACAGACAAAATATAGGTCTGCTACCACACCCACACCATGACCTGCAGCCCCAGCCCAGCCCAACCCAACCCAGCCCCAAATCCCTGGTTTCTCAATCCCCCAATCAATCGCAGATCCAGGACCATGGACCCAGGATTCCCAGCTGCTGCAAGGTGTCGTGTGCTGACGCCTCGTTTAACTAACTAACTGCATTGCCAAATGATCGAATCGAATTGTCTAGACTCTGCAGATCCGCTTGCCTTACTTTCCCTTCTGGTTTGCACGCTGCACAAAATCTTGTTCTTCATGCCATGCCATGCAATGCAAGCAAGCGCCGCACCTCGACCTAGTTTGTTTTGTTTTTCTGCCTTCATGAGCTTGGGATTGCGTATGTAGTACCGGTCGGTATTCGCAACCAGACTCGTTCGCTGATCATATCGCCATCCATCTACACGTCCATCACCCAGTGATTCTTCAGGGCTTTCCAATCAATGGTCCCAGTAATAAACCAGAATTGTTAATGGACAGCAAAAGTAAATAAAAGTAAAATAAAGTAACTGACAAACCGACACGTCAAGAAAAGACTATTCAGCCACCATATCTACCTCCCTCCGTCTTAACAGCTCTACTATTGATTTTCCTCCCCCCAGCCACCACCAAAAATATAAATTAATAAAACTCAACGATCCGGTCCCGCCGTGCCGTAGTTTCCCTACTCCCCATCTTCTAAGCTTTGTTGCAAGTCGAAACCTCATAATATGACGGAAAATCCACCAAAAATGATACATCACAAAAAGGAAACCCCACGGCAGGGAAGACCGACCTCGATCTGGACCGGACTCCGAACGAGCGGGCTGTGCCCAGGTTCCCGGGATGAGATAAGATCTGCTAGGACGTCGATCCAGATCTGATCTTCATGTAGGTGTGTTTGCTTTTTCTTCTTTTCTTGGTCGTTGAGAGGGTGGAAAGTAAGGCTGCGACATGCTGGACGTGGGGGAGCGAGGCGGATGTAACCTCAGTAGCTGAAGAACACCTCCTATGACGTGACCTAGCTTAGGGCATTTTAAGCGGGGGAATACATCACGAGATGCACAGGAAGCCGATTTGAGGTATTGGTTTTTTTCTTATTGTATGTGCAATAGTCTATTTGTGGCAAGTTGTATGTACCGCGCTCGAACGCAAGTCAGTAGTGACTGACTGACTGCCTGCAGGTGACCCAGGGCCCTTTTAGACAAGAAGCACTGACTAGCATAGTTGCAACAGACAGACAACACTATGCAGACTTGCTCCTAGCAGCCCACCCCGTAATGCCACCCATCCCTCCATCCATCCCGTCCATTCCAATCCATATCCCCCATCCACTGACCCCGACCATGTATCCCATTGTCATCATCAGAAGCCTTTTTACCCCCTGAAAATGCATGCCAGTATGCGAACCCCACCAACACCTAGACTGACCCCACCCACAAAAGCAAGCAAAACCAAGTATCATGACCGCCATAGAACATCAAACGTGAAGCGCTAAACTCGTAACAAAATCGTAGAGTTACATGGTATTTAGACATAATTAAAGGAAAAGAAGAGAATGAAGGTAGGGAGCTCAAGGGGGTGCTCTGCCTATACCAGAAGTAGCACCGACCCCTTCTATTGACTCTTGGAGGTCGAGACATTCTGTGAGAACTGTATGTCTGTTAGCGAGAGATCTGGTGCTGATAGGTTAGGGACGGCATACTCATAATTATCTGCTCTTCAGCAACTCCGTACTGGTAATCAACCAGACCGTGTTTCTCAACGGCATCACACATCCGGATCAAATCCTTGGCCATTTTGTTGATGAACTCTTGGGTCATGAAGCTTTGCCCGCGCTGTAGTTGCTGCCCAGCCTCCAACATATCTTTTTGCTTCTGGAAGATACTGAGCCATGCCGTATTGAATTCGCCCCAAAGGCGGATCCGATCACTGTGGAGTGCAACTTCGTCTACAGTAAGGCCTTATCAGAAAACTATTAGTGGACAGGATCAAACAGAAGAAACAGGAGCCTACCTAAATCTCCAACATGTCCCAAAAGCCACTCGGATACTTCAAGAAGCGACAGACTTGCTTCCCCCAAGCGCCCATTGATTGTATTTTGGAAGATCTGCTTCAGCGCCGTTTGATACGCTGTATATGCTGCCTCCATCCCAGGACCCTGTGCTTGAAAGTCCTCCTCTTCCATAATCTCTGGCGCATTCTGAGTTATGGTCCCCATAGCTATACTAGTGGGGTATCCTTGTGGGAGAAGAGGGGCGCTTCGATCTGCTGGGCTTTGCTGGTGCTGTTGATAGACCGCAGAGGAGCCGGATGACGCATGGTGTTGTAGGGCAGGCGGGCCTGGCGTACTGCTCTGTTCACTTGGGAAGTACGGCGCAGCAACATCCGAGAGCATTTGGATTGCTGCAGGTTGCCGTGCTTGGAATTGCGAAGTCGAGTCGTACACGGCGTTTTGCGGCGCCTGTTGTCCAACATTGTACATGATGTCTGGGGTATAGCCAGCGAAGCTCTGCTGCTGCCTCTGGTCTTGAGTATAGCCCTGTTGATACTGAAGAGTATTCGACGGCAATGCTGCAGGAAAGGAACCAGCTGGCTCCGGGTAGTACCCCGAGTATGCAGATGCGCCTGCTGTCCCACGCCCCGTAGACGGCGAGGTGTTTAAGGGCGCAGGCCGGTAACGCTCTGCAGATGAGCTCGAGAATCCGCGGCCCTGGCTCTGGTCCGCATTGAATCTGGGATCTGACCCTTGGTATGGCGGTTCATTCTGCCTTCTCCGGCGATTGTTGTCGTCCATGCCCCGCTCAAAGGCTGAAGTCGAGCCTACTGATAGCAGCGGATCAAGTCGAGGCGCCGCCACCGGCAGAGAAACGGGCGTGGATTGTAAGAGTGCCAGTTTGCTGGTGTGTTGCTTGTCAAGCTCATGCTCCCTCGAGGGAGGTAGTCGCGACGCGTCTAGTAACTTCCTCGGCGGTGGCTTCGATACACAGAGTGGGCGGCGGCGACTGGGTGAGTGTGCTGTATGTATCCTTGTTAACGTTTCTTGCTTCTGCAGAAGATGGGAGAGAATCGTGACGATGGGCGTACCTGCGGCTTTTAGGATGGGTGGCCTGGAAAAAACAACTTCTGGCTTTTTGGGTTTGCTTTGTGCTAATCGCGCTCCTTGAAGTCGACGGGCTGATCAGGTCGAGTGAATGAGGGGCAAGGAGGAGGAAGGGAACCTTAACAACACAACGGGGACGTAATCAATCCAAAAGGGAGAACAAAGTTACTGTACAAGGCGTAAGGCTCTGATTTTGAATGACCAAAGAATACTTTTGCAAGAAGAAGATAATATGAACAAAACGGCGAATATAGGCCCAACGTATTGCTGGCACGACTCCGTCATCCGCTGCTGGGTAAATCCTTGATGCTCGCACAGGCAAGGTCCTTGCGGGAGCTCTGCTTCGTAGGGCAAACGGCACCAGAGTGTCAGGGTTTGTGCCGGACCTGAGCAGGTTGACGATGAATGGACCGTGAATGCTCCAGCAGAAACAGTTGGTCCAGACAAAGAGATCTGTCCCGAAAGCTCTGCTCTGCTGTGCTCTGTCAGGGCAAGGCGTGCGCACGAACGTCAACTTAGTCTTCTAGAAGCCGTGGGCCACGAGATCTGATGTAACCGGGTTTCGAGGAGGGTTTGTCTCAGTTTGGAAGGGCAATCTATGGAGAAACAGCCCGATGATGGAGCTGGGTACAGGAACTGGTCGGTGCCCAAGTTAAGATATCAGGAGGATACGGAGGAGAGATCAGTCGTCTTCTCGAACTGACCAGGATGGCAGGGAAGATGGTGAATGCGGCGCGCAAGCGGAATGGGCATGAATCGAGGTGCCTGAACGCAAATGGTCCACCGTCATGCACGAATGGCACGATACGGCACAGGGGCTCAAGATCTCAAGATCTCTAACAAAAGACGAGTGAGGTTGAGATAGAGTTGCTGAAACTGGAGACAAACTGCTTCCGTCGGAACGTCAAGAGACTGGAAGTCCTGACTGACTGACTGACTGACTGACTGACTGACTTGCTTGCTAGACGCGATCCGGCTACCGAGCTAGAGCGAGCGAGACAACTTAGAGAGGCACTAATAAGACGAACGGTTTTTGAAGGACGTGCAGTGCAGCGCAGCAGTGCAGTGCAGTGTAGTGTAGTGCAGACCGGAGTTGACTGGAGTTGACTGGACCGGACTGCGGGAGAAGAATGCAGAAATGCAGCAATGCAGCAATGCAGTAATTTGATACGGCGGGGTGTTGACTGTATGTACAGTGCGGTCCAGGAGCAATTGCAGTAGAGATAGGAGGAGGGTTAAAGGGCCTTGTTGCGGCAGAAGAAGCCGCAAGCAGAAGAAGGTGGTGGAGGTGGCAGATGGATGGCTTGCTTGCGTGCAGCTTGCTTGATGCTTGGGTGCTTGGTGGTTCGGTGTTCTTGCGGCAGAAGCCAGGTAAATTTGAGTGCTAACAAAAACACTAACACTAGTGGGTGGCAGGTAGTGAGGTGATGTGTGCAGATCGGGTTAAAGGGTCCTACTAGCCGGCCAGGGCTTTGACTCGAGTCCAAGCCAGGCGGACTGTGGTTGGTGGGTGTGGAGGAGAATAAGGATTAAGGAGATCTGTGGCTGAGGCTGAGGAAGCAGACAAAGACAATACGCTTGCTGCCTTTGTAAATTATTATCAGTAGACGTTGTCTCACACGCCACGTGTGGTGTAGCCGTGTAGCAGCAGCGTAGTGTAGTCGAGTGCAGTAGTATAGCGTATGCAGGCAGTGTATTTTATGGCGTAGTGGTACTTGTGGGGGCTGGCTCTTGTCGTGCTAATTCTGTGTTGACTACTTGTGATAATAATAACCCAGCTCAGACCAGATGAACGATACTGGGATAGACGCAGAATTGAACCGGTTTGGCTTGACGAACTCTCCTTGTCCGACTTTACTTTACCACTATTCGCTTGCAACGGGCCCGATGTAGTGTAGTTCTTGAGGTGCAGTAGAGTAGAGTAGGTAGACTAGTAGAGAGCAAAGCGAGGCGAGGCAGGTGAGGCGAGGCAGCGCTGTGATGTGATGTGATGTGATGTGTATGATTCCTCCCGTCGTGCTGAAGGAGTCTACCCGGGATATCGTATCGGGTAGCTATGTCCGATGGAGTAAGATGAACGAAGCAAGATAAAACAAAATAAGATGAATGAATGCAGCAGGCGACGGCGAGATGGCAGTAACAATAGGTAGGTAAGGCACATGTACCTGAAAGTGGCACGCAAGGAGTCCCCAGCTATTGTGCTCGCTTGGCTGGAGCAGCGAGGACTGGTGAGAGGAGGAGGTCGAGGCGAACGGTAAAGCGATCTGCGTGCGTACGGCTGGGCTGGGGGAAAAAACAGGAGCAGAGGAGAGCCACCTCACTCGACCGCTACTGACACTGCACTAAATTGACTTGCTGCCGGTCCTTCTCTAGGTCCGATGATTCTTGCTGCTAAGATCTCCAATTGTCCAATTGAACGGCCTGGAATATTCCGACTGCTGCGAACTAATGCCAGGTACCAGCGTTGACAACTCGACGACGGGTGAAGTCGTCGGACTCTGACTGACTGCTGTACGGGACTGTTGGTCTGCTCTTCGCACTCCTTGGAGTTCCTCCTCATTTTACGCCAGGAGCAAGAGAGGGGATCAACAACTCCCGTGCGTAGGTGGGTTTACTTGTGCGTGGTGAAGTCTGCGTGAGGTCTGAGGTCGGAGGTCTGTTCGAAATGACAACCTGCACGATGGTGTCAAGGGGCGATGAGCTCGAGACCTTGCTTGTGCTGTGATAGGGTGGCAGGAGCGGAATGTTGCTTTGCTCTATTCAGCTAGAAGTGATGAGGTTATTCAAGGCAGATGCGATGAGCGTTCTTGTTCGTCCGGAGATAATCCTCGAGTAGGGACTGTACAGCCCAAGGGATGATGGAATTGTCCTGAACGCCCGGTAGCACGCCCCGGTACTGTATGCCGAAAGTTGGCACTGACAGTTGCAGTTGCTGGCGGCTGGGAGCTGGGAGCTGGGATTTAGGGTTGAGATTTAGAGTTGGGTCGGGATGAAGCTTCCGCAGCTGCTGTCTCTCTTCTTCTCCTACTCCTCTCCTCATGCACGACAGGTGGTCCGGATAGGACACACGGTACGCCACGGGCAGAGAAAATGCAGGTCCGCAGGCGACTTTCTAGCTCCCAAAAGAAGAGAAGCTTGCGAAGAACAAAAGAAGTGTTGTGGCTACGCCGAGTTGAGTGGACAGAATTGAGGCCCAACGCAGGCGTAAAAGGAAGATCCGGAGAATTCAAAGAGAGATGGCACAGTGTTGGGCAGGAAGCTATTCAGAGCTAAGTAGAAAAAGAAGCAGAAAGCTCGCAGGACGTCGTCTCTGACACCGCATGGAACTATTATTTTATATGAACTGGTAGGGGAGAGATGGTGGTGGTGTGAGACAGGGCAGGCCAGCAGCGCAGGGTCCTGGCCCAACTGGGCTGGACTCCGTGTTTACAGTCGATCCGATGCACCAGGTCCACTCCTCCGCTCCCTTTCAAGATCGTCGGATGAGGCGATTGATTCTTGGAATGTGATAGATAACTGAGGCTGATGTCCGATCGAGTTGTTGGAGAGGAAGAAGTAACTTCGGAAAGCCTCAACCAGGAAAAAGCAGACAAAAGGTGTAAGGATGCCGGGAATAGGTATTGATTGAGTTGGCCAGGGTACTACTGGGACAGAGCTGAGCTGCATTCGGGGTCGTGCGGAGAGGAGAACAGAACAGATGCTTCAGCCACACATCCCGCCATCCGGTCTCGTGTGGCCCAGAGAGATCCTCGTGGAATATAAATATCCGCAAAAGGAATCCATCAGCTGAAAGGGGTGGCAAGATAGTGACGAAGACGGACGGCGTAATGACAAAAGTCAAGACAATACAAGAGTGCGACGGCGAGCAGTAATGTCTCGCTCGACCTTCTGGCAAATACTGGAAGGGGAGGAAATAAATAAGATTTGGAAACTGATAGTCGTCTGCCATCGGAAAGTCCATGAATGTGCACATTGTTGTCATACCTGGGAAGAGAAAGGGGGTTGGTTGGATTGCGTTGGACAAGAACCGAGGCGACATGCTACATACAATTTTCGCACTTTCTGGGAATAGATTCCAGAGATCGGCTCGCGTGATTGGGGTTGCTGTTGAATGCTAAAGTATCCGTGTAAGTGAATAATATGCATCTCCGTTGGAGGGAAGGGTAGGGGAAGTGGTGAAAGGGATGGGATGAAGGGGGCAATAACTAGCAGCTCCTTCTTGTTTCCTCTCGCTTCAGTCAGTGAAATGCTGAAAGGGGTCGATGGAATTATTCCTAAGCGGCTCAACAACCGATTGACTTCCTTCTCTGAGTGACTACTTACTGCCTTCTCAAATCCCTACTTCTGACATGGCCACAACACTGGCCATCCCATTTCACGAGTGAAGTGAGTGAGTGAGTGAGTGAGTGAGCAGATGCCGAAGTCACCGAGTAACCAAACGACAGCACTGGGCTTATAAAGTCGCAATCAAACACCAGCTACACTCAGGCCCCCAAAGCATCGCTGAAGAGGAAGACAACCAGCGTACCGACTGTTCTCCTGATGCTGGCGCTGAAGGTTCCGGGTACCGTCACCCACCTCTGCAGGTCTTCTTCAGTGCCAGCAGCAGTCACTGCAGTGATAGCAGCAGGTGCTGAACACTCACTCACTCAGTCACTGCAGCTAGCTAGCTGGCCTTCATTCAGGCTGCAATCGCCCACTCTCAGCGCCTTCGAGTCAGTCCCTTCCTTCTATCGGGCTTCAACAGCAGGAAGGCTACTTACCCCCTGGAGCGCTCTGCATGGATGGCTGGCTGGCAATGTGTGCCCAACCGGCGCTGCAGCTGGTGGTGGTGGTGGTGCTAACTGAGTAAGTGCTTTGATCGGAGAGAAATGTCGAACCCTGATCCATGAGCAGTCGTCAAAATATACCTGGTCGATATATTTGATGCATGAGACCCCTCTCCTAGCTGGAGGATCGCCGCAGGGCCGGGCAGGGCAGGTCAGGACAGGGCAGGGTGGTGGTGGCGCGATGGATGCATGTAAATTTACTTGTGAACTCGAGAACGCTGCGATGCAATGTGATATGGTGCCCAATTTACTAGGTAGGTGCTTAAAATTTGCATGTACGGAGTAGGTACGGTACTGCCTGCACCTCAGGTTTTTCGGTGTGTAATCTACTATTTACCGTCCAGCCCAGCCAGCTGGTGTAACCGTGTAACCACCATTCCCTATTTCCTAGGTAATTCCTTACATTACCGTAATTGCGCTGGCTGGGGTTCTGTCACGATTGTTTCAACCAACCGTCACGCAACAACCTCCACTACACCCACACAACACAGGATTGGAAGTGCAAACAGCTCCTCCTCCTCCTCGGCTTCCACCGATCCGGCTGGTCGTCGGTCATCAGCATCATCGCTTTCGATAGTTCCGACTACTCGGTCCTGCTGTCTGTTCCAAATGATGCCGAATTGGCCAATCTCATGCCTCGAATGGTCCGCCTCGCCGGACGCCATGAACGCCTCATGAGACTGGGCTGGCACTGATAGAGTAAGGGGTATGCGTTGGTATTGGCACGGCTGAAGATAAAAATAACAGACAGCAAGGGAGCAAGGAAAAGGAAAAGGCAAGGAATGACAATTTGCTGAAATGTTTCCTGTTTTACTTTTGCACGAAAAGCATCTCTCTCTTTCCTTCTGCATTGTGCCGCACTGACTCAATTGAATATCAAATCGCAACAAAAGAAGGCGAGCGAGCGAGCCAAGAAGCGAATGGTCACTGGAAGGAAGGCATCAACAACAAAATCAAATCACTAGATGCTCGCAAGTTCGTCTTATTCCGGATCGGCAGTTGAAACATGCCAATTTCAGAAGACCGAGGAGTCGACGTACGCTGCGTTGAAGTTGCTTTGCCTCAGCCTCGTCAGGGCGCACCGAAGATCTCGGGCCGGCCTTCGTCATCAACAACAACAACAACATATCAGTATCACCGTGGCCCATGCAAGTGTGAGAAGCTTCGGCGCATTCCCTGAACATGAAGGGAAAGACCTTGGAATTCCACGTGCAAATACAAATCCCATCGACTTAGTTCTGATAGATCTTCAGCAAGATATCCTGTCACGGAGCATTAAAATCGATCTTAACCTCCGCTGACAGTTTAAACGAGGCTATATCAGCCTCATGTAAGGCATTCCTCGCCTCGCTGACTGAAATCAGGCTTGGATTTCAACACCACGCTTCCTCGACGTGCTTCCAACCCAACACTACAATTGCCGTACTCTCCGCATGGTAACACGCATGCCAACTGCACGTACACCTCGGCATTCGCAAGCTGTTCCAAATCGAGACATCAATTTACCAACCGCCCAAGCAAGATGCCCAATATAGGGCTAGGTTTGGATTCCACACTAAGCCTTACCGTGGGATTCTTCATCGGATCCGCCAACAAATCGCACCAGAACAAACCCTCGAGTCCCGGCCGTTGCGTCTCCAGCAGGTAACAGGATAGTCCTGGCCAGCATTCATTTCTGGAAGGACACTAGAAGAAGATCCAAATCTCCCCCGTTGCATGAACGCTAGAGGAAGACCAGGCACGTGCTCCTCCGGCTTGAAACTATTTCCATCTCTTTTCTTCCCTTCTAGAATGTTTCACCTCCCACCCCCCTAGCCGTTGAGTTAGAACCGTGATCCTCGCATCGATCCTCCATCCATGACGGCTCGGCTTGCGGCCAGGAGACTCGAGACCAAATGGGTTAGGTATTGTATGCATGATTCAGGATTCCGTATCTCATCGAATGAAGCTGCCTGAACGAAAATAAAACCCTCTCATATGGAAATAACGCTGTCGTTAGTAGTGTTTCAAAGTACTTAGTAATAACTGGCTACTTTCCATCCCTCACGAATCGGTCAATAACAACACGCGATTTTCTTTCGGGTCTAGGGAAGTTAATTAGGTCACAGATTGGGCATAATTCATGCGCCTTGTTCATCGACTGCACCTTTTCCAACTACTGGAACGGCGAACCTTTCCTTGCCGTGCCTTGGGCGCTCAGTTAGGATGGAATGAAATTTCGGGCATGTGTTTGCCTTCAGCTGACAAGGAAAGAAAGGGAGAGAGGAAAATGGTTCATGCTTTAACGGCGAGGCCGAGTCTGGAAGGATGTATGGCAATTTCCGTGGTACGAGATACACTACGGAGATAGTCGAAACAAGAGTTCGTGAGAGGGATTAAGGACCGAGAAAGACCGAGTAGGGAGAACGCCTCAGTCCAGAAAAGGTAATTCCGTACGTTCGGTTCAGCTCGCGAAAAACAAAGATAGTAGGAGGACTTCCTGTACCACATACCACATTGCATACGAATAGCTAGTTCTTGGCTTGAGAAGATGACGAGAAAGGGAAGAAGAACTAGCAGAATGAAACTGGGAAAGATATCAACGTCGTGGTATTTTTCGTTATGACGAGAGATCTTCTTACTACCAACCAGTTGGCCAGTTGGCAAGTTGGCAAGAGCCTGGAACGTAACGCAAACGAACTCCTCTCCTGTCCCTGAAACCCAATGAATACCGGCCGTGATATCATGTATGGCTTTAACAGCATTCCAGCAACACCTCCCGCTCAAAATTGATCTATAAACAAGTTAGCCCAAGTCATAACAGTAACCGCCAAGCACCAATATCAAACTCACCTAAAGTCATGCTCATGCTAACATCCGTATTCTCAACCATTCGAGTAAACTCCTCGAAGCTGATCTTGCCATCACGATCCAGATCCGCCTCCATGATAGTCTTGTCCACAATCTGCTGTAGCTGCTGGTCCTTCAAGTTGCTGCCAACCATCATCTTCAGTACGATGAAGAGCTCGCCGTTGCTGATGTAGCCGTCGCGGTCGATGTCGTAGACCTTGAATGCGAAGCGTAGCTTCTGCTCCTTGTTGCCTTTGCTAGAGAAGGCGCTGAGTCCCGAGACGAATTCTTGGAAATCGACGTCGCCGCCTCCATCTTCGTCGAAGATGGCTATCATCCTGTGATTGGGTTGTCATGTCAACTTCGTGTCCTGCCTGCCTCCCGGTATGGAAGATATGTAGGTGTGGATTGCTAACCTGGTTGCGAGTGGGTTCGAGGAGATCTGGGGAAGGCTGAGGAACTCGTCGCGCTCGATGGTGCCGGAATTGTCCTATATGCCAGCCTTCATGTCAGCTCTGGTGACAGCAGAGTAGCATATGCAAGTATATATCCCGTGCTGCGCACCTTATCCAGCTTCATGAATCTCTTTCGTATTCTTTCGACCTCATCTCGATCAACTGCACACACCGTGGAGTTAGCCTGCCAGCCTTCGAACAGAACAGAACAAAAACGCAAGCAGATTTCCCGTACAGTTGGAGCCTTGCACAATGTTCTCCAACATTGCGCTGCTGGCGTTACCCATCTTGGATCGTATGTGTGGTGGTGCGGGGTGGAGGGGTAGATGTTTGTGGGGTATCTATCTAACTTCGTGGTTGTCCTTGGGAGGCGGCCTCTACCTCAACTCTGGGCTCAGCTGCATGCGCGCTAACGGCCTCGAAGTCATGTGGTTACATCAGCCATTTTGGGCAATGATGGATTGTATATTTTCTCTCTATATTTCTCGGATCGAAAACAAAGCATCTGCATGGATTTGTTATGCTCCATAAAAAGTCACATTCTTGTATTTGACGTTGAAATTGCTGGAATGTTGTTTTGTTTTCTTGGCATAGAGTATTGAGATATTCCGAGGGCTGGCTGGAGAATGGTCAAAAGGCAAGGAATCAGCAACGATGAAATGTGTATTTGAATGAATTTGAGCATTTTGTGGCAAGTCGTAATTATTTGCAATGTACTGTGCGGAGTGAAATTGCATACCCATTCTTGCATCGACCCTTCTTCTACATTGAAATCGAGTCTCCTCCAAGTCGCACAGACTGCACCCACAAGTAACTACATTTACGAATATACTTTCAAGACTGCATCATCTTAAAACAGAAGATGTGTTGAATTCTAAATTACTGTGACTTTCTTCCTTAAAATTATTGAATACGCATTCTCCGGGCTAGCCAGATCAAATCCAGCAGCAAGACCATGATAGTAAATCTAGGTAGTAAAAGTCCATGAATCCATCCCTTGACACAAAGCGCCTGAATGCAACTGAATAGATATTCACCCTAACTACTCAAATACCTACGACATACCTACGACATACCTACTACATATGTCGCATACCTCCTCGATGATGACATGTCCATTGTCATTGTCATGACCGGCCCAACCCCTATTCCCTCCCTTGGCCAGATTTTGATATTCGGTTAGCAGCTAGCGTGGAGCCCTCCCCTCCCATTGGCTGGCCCATCAACGAAGGGTCACAGAATCCGATGATGGGGCCGGGGTGTGTCTGCGACATGCAAACTTTTCGCAACGACCACCCTACGAGAATCCAGAATCGGGGAATCAACAGCTCGCCCTCCACGCGTCGAAATGTTCTGAAGCTCGAGGGTCCATCGCAACATGACATCAACTCAACGGTGTCGAATTTTCAGCGTGAAAAAATCGCGATCACAGCCGGAAATCTAATTGTTTGTCACGTTGTCGCACGCACACCACCGCTCTCCGTCTGCCTGTGACCATGGGCCCTTCCTCCAAGGTCGCGCGTCAGGTTCGCCAGCGCAAATTGAACAAAACCACCCCGCAATACGTCTTCAGAGAAGATGCATTCGATCCCGAAGAGTACATTTCACTTCTAAATGTCTATCAAGGCGGTGCAAGTGGCGTGGAGGCCTCTGAGGAGAAGGCACGTTATCACCTCCATTCACCTTGCTTACCTCATCGACCCGGTCACCTGACATGTATCATTTCAACATGCTGACTTGCCTTTCCTCTCCAGGAATACCATCTTCAAGCCGCATTGAAGACAACCACCAGCTCAACTGCCAAGGAGATCGAGGAGATTCCAGCGCCTCCTGCTGAAGAAGGAAAGGACATAGATTATGATGCCCTCTACAGCTTGACCTACCAGAAACCCACCACATACATCCGTACCTCCCAGACCGTCGAAGAATGCACTGGTGTTCAGTATAACATGACCACAGAGGACGATGTCTTTCTCAAAGCATACAATCAGAAGAAACCTCAAGGGTCAAAATGCTCTGAGGATGACTTTGAGAAGTTGATGGAGATCTTCGAGGACAAGCATGACTCTGAGATTCCGTTCGCATCGGTAGATGGCACCATCTTACCCTATGATGACATGAAGTCCCTCATTACCCAGCGATTCGCAGGCCGAGCTCTTTCTTTTGCAAAGGATGTTTTCGAGTACTGGAAGAGTCGCAGACAGGCCACTAATAACCATCCACTGCAACCAAAACTGAAGGAGGAGGTCGACCAAAACAAAGATGATACAGATCCGTATGTCTGCTTCAGACGTCGGGATGTTCGACAGACTAGGAAAACAAGAGCTCGTGATACTCAGAGTGTGGAAAAGTTGAAGAAATTGAGGAGGGAGTTGGAGGAAGCGAACTCGCTCGTTCTGCTCGCCCATGAACGAGAGTTGTCAAAACAAAAAATCGTGCAGCTTGAAAAGACCATCTTCCTGGAACGAGCTAAGGTCAAAGAAGCCAAGGTCAGACTTGGTATCAAGACTGATGATGATGACCTTCTCATTAATCAAAGAGTACGTGGATCCCATGTTGGGTCCTTGACACAGCTAACAGAATCGCAGCCACAGAAGAGAAAGATCAACGACTTTGCTCAACCTGCGCGTCTACCTGGATCGCAAATGCGCTTCCAGGGCAGACCTGAGGGCAAGGCCCTTGATACTGAGCTCTTGTTGTTAAGTGACTTGATGGCACAGAAGGAGAACGCTCTTCAGGTAGAGATAGAGGAGAAAGCGCAACAACACCGGAAGTGGAATCTGGGCCATGTTGATCTGACTCGCGAGCCATTGTCGCCAGTCCACGGCCAAGGTTCCGAGACGGGCTTCCGACCTGCGACAGCCCAGTATCAATATTTGATGACTCCCCCCTCTTCCGTAACATCGGAGTCTTTCGACCATCCATCCCCGGCCCAAGAAAAGCCGGAGCCCTTCTCGTTCCGATACGATTCTCCGCCAGAAGAAGATGAGCCTCGCGGACAGCCAGCTTATCGGAGACGAATCGGTAGAGGAGGTCGACTCTGGATTGATCGTAGAGGAATGTCTGCCCCACAGAAGGGCATAGATTCGGAGATGTCAGATCGCTGGAAGTATGACCAAGATGACGATGACGAGCAACCCGTGTATGAGATGGATCCTTATGACACGAAGGCTCTTCGATTTCGTGCAACCATCCCCTTCCCTGCTCACCTGAACCCACCAAGCCAGCGTCGACCAGATGAGAGGTCGATCCAGCAAGCCAGAACTACTGGCGCCAGTCCAGCAAGCCGAGCAGCTGCACCTGGACAACAAGCGATTGCGCAACCACAACAACCTGTGGCCACTTGAAGAACTTGAAGCACAAGAGTTCTCTCCGCCACCCACACACCCCTCACACAATACGCGCGCTTGCTGAACATTATGTATATCATGGTTTTTTGCAGGGCATCACTTACAGATGTTCCTTTTTGGTTTTGGATTGAAGGCGTTGTCCACGGAAATGGGCCAGCGCAAACTTGTGGAAATAGAGAGATGTTACTCCTGGAGGAAAGGAGACGAACGGGTAGTCTGATGTAACTTTAGCACAGCTCACAGGAGCTCAACCAAACAAAGAAAAATTCTTCAATGCGTACCTTGTTTTTAAGTTTCTACTGCTCACATCCCCCCCCTTCTTTCTTTACCCTGCGAGTAACTCCATTCGTAGACCGAACGTCGCTTCTGTTGGCTTTGGATAAAGAACCAGATGTGCTCGGTAAAATTCGAAATGTCCCAACAAAGAAGCTTTGCACACAAGGTGTGGTCAAGCATTCCCTGCTGTTGAAAATCACCTGAAGCGGCCCTTCTTTCTTCCTGCCGCATCATCCTCCACCTTTCTCTTCCCTTTGCTGCATTGAGAGTCGGTTTCATTCGCAGGGGGAGTATCTTGCTTGAGTCGCATTTTCTTGTCACTCCCTGAGAATGATTTGGCTTCCTGCTTGGCTTCCTCCAACACCATTTTCTCGCCGAGTCGTACTTGAATAGCCATGGCTTGTCGATTTGTGATGTTCCCAGCTTTCAGAATGGCCTGATCTTCCTCGATGGTTGTTGAGTAGTCTGAGCTGCGCGATGATAGAACGATTGCCAATACCTGTCCAACTAGAGTCGTTGCAAGATTAGATCGACTTGACAAGGAGGTTTGTGACGATTCGATAGCGGCTAGGCTCTCTTCATCCAGTAGGAACAAGTATAAGAGTGCCAGTAGCTCATCCGGGATGCTTGGTCCATCTGGTCCAGGGTGACAAACATCGTACGTGTCTTCATAGACACTTTCGCGTTGGGCCAATTCAACTCGTCTCTCTAGCTCCCCATGGCTCAGTGGCTTTAGGGGTCTTCCGGTGCTCAAAGGATGCTCTTTTCCCAATAGTGAAATAACCGACAGCGTTGAAATCTCAGCAACATCGTAGGAGGCGTAGTTGTCCGTGGTATATCCATAACGGCGGAGGAGGTCGGATTGAGGGAGTTGGCCGTAGTCGTTGAATATTTCGTCTCCCTTTGAAATCGGCTTTATGCTCCTCATTTCTAGGTCTTCGTTATCGCAACAGAGTCGGGCATTGTTCCTGGTCGCATCGGCATTCTAAGAGGATGAGAGTCAGTATTCAAGACCCGTCAAAGTCGTGAAAACGTTCCCTGAAATTGACGCAGAAAAGTCCCAAGTATAATGCAAGTGAAGCATTTCCCTAAGTGACTTACAAGCATATCCGCAAGAGGTATCATCGACAAGATTGTCTTCTCGTCCTCCCCGTCATCCGATATCAACTCGTCTCCCTCGTCCGTAGTCTCGGGGCCATCCTGGCTCGCCCTCTCGGGTATGTCGAATGCGTAAGCCATGATAATAGATGCGACTCGGTGGCACATCTCAACGTTTCCATTCTCCAACTTCAGTGGTGCAATGTGTCGGGAGAACAGATCTTCAGCTGCCGTTCGCCCAATCTTGTGTACCACCGTGCTGGCTTGTAGTTCCTTGAGCTCCGCTTCCGACCAGAAGACCAGACTGTCGAGTTCGCGGGGTAGCAGCGCGAGGTATGGTGCCCATTTAGAAGCTGGTCGTTGTCCTTCAGCGAGGATGATAGCAGTGAGAGCCTGTGGCAGTGTTAACTGGAGATTCGGCAATGGAGCGAGACAGAGCAGCATACCAGCCAGCTGGGCATTTCGAGAATGGCTGGTGTAGTAGAGATATCAGAAGGACCGAGAGTTGTGGCTGTATTAAGGACGGCCGACCTCGGGATGGAGAAGAGGACTTCGTCTTCCTCGATGTCCGCCTGCGCAACTAGGGAGGGTTAGTAAGTTCCGAAGTTTCCTAACAACATAGGAAGATATTAAAGAGTATCTCGAGTGACTGCTATGCATTTCGTTTGCTGGAAAAAATACGGAACGCTTTGAAGGAACTGATATACTGACCTACTCCTCGGCCTCGACCTACTGACCGAAGGTCAACCAATGCAACTTTCGGATTCAGAACAACACCTGTGTTTGAGAGCCATGCCATGAAGGCGTCAGTTTTTGAATTGAAGTCGTCGCCGTCCATGTTTGCTGCCTATTTGGAACAAGTAGTTCCCAAGGAGAGTTGGTAGGTGAAGAATTTGAAGGACGGAGGGAAACTGAAGTGGTCTAAGAAAATCGAAGTTAAGGTAACTAACTAACTTACCTAAGCGAGGTGAGGAAGGGCTGGCAGCCAGCGCGCCACTCTCACCGCCGTGTAGATTCCCACAACTTTGTTCGTGTTGTAATATCTGCAATTCTTTTGTGATTTTGAGAATCAAGAAAGAGTAGTTTAGGAACTATCGTTATTTTAGGAGCCGGTTCGGGTCCTAGAATGTACCATATGCGTTAAGCTGTCTCCTTTATTTTGGTGTCAGATCCCGTCCTTATCAATTTAGAATCCTTTATCCAGAGGCGGGGTTCCCATTTAACTTTTAGATCCCCTCCCCTCCATCGACTTCTTAACCACAACACACCTTCAAAAAAATGATCGCCATAGGTCTTGAAGGCAGCGCCAACAAACTAGGAGTCGGTGTAATATCCCATCCTCCAAATGGGAAACCGGCTCAAATCCTCTCCAATATCCGCCACACATTCGTCTCCCCGCCTGGGGAAGGCTTTCTGCCCAAGGATACCGCAAAACACCATCGATCATGGGTCGTCAAGCTCGTCAAGCAGGCCATGAGCCAAGCCGGGGTTGCAATTAAAGATGTTGACTGTATCTGCTACACGAAAGGTCCTGGAATGGGTGCTCCCCTCCAGAGCGTGGCTGTAGCTGCGCGCATGCTCTCTTTGCTATGGGAGAAGGAACTTGTTGGCGTCAACCACTGCGTGGGTCATATTGAGATGGGACGTGAGATCACAGGGGCCCAGAACCCAGTGGTCTTGTATGTGAGTGGGGGAAACACACAGGTCATTGCATACGCAGAGCAACGGTATCGGATTTTTGGGGAGGCACTTGATATTGCAGTGGGAAATTGCCTGGATCGATTTGCACGCACTCTCGAAATCAGCAACGACCCCGCTCCGGGATACAATATCGAGCAGCTTGCAAAGAAGGGTAAAGTACTCTTGGACCTACCATATGCTGTGAAAGGAATGGATTGCTCTTTCGCGGGAATCTTGTCCAGTATCGATATATTGGCCGCAGAGCTCAAGGCGGATCCGGAACAAAAAGACCCGATCAGTGGAGAAGTGATTACTACTGCGGATCTATGCTTCAGCCTGCAAGAAACGGTGTATGCTATGTTGGTTGAGATCACAGAGAGGGCGATGGCACATGTCGGCAGCAATCAAGTGCTGATTGTTGGAGGTGTGGGCTGTAATGAAAGACTTCAGGAGATGATGGGATTGATGGCAAAGGATAGAGGAGGTAGTATCTTCGCAACGGATGAACGGTTCTGCATCGATAATGGAATCATGATAGCTCATGCTGGATTGTTGGCATACGAGACAGGCTTCAGAACACCACTGGAGGACAGCACCTGTACACAACGGTTCAGGACAGATGAGGTGTTTGTCAAGTGGAGGGATTGAGGGTCTTGAATTCGACTATACATCAACACGGTCAATGTGCAAGGCCGTTTTTGACATTGGAATAGCACTCGGTAAACATCAGAACCCATCCAAGCCATCCGAGTCATCCTCCTCAAGTATGGTCTGCCCCAGCAAACCTTGGTCCCCCTTCTCAAGCCACTCAGCAAATTTCTCCATCTCAGGATCAATTCGCAAGACACCTGACTCGCCCTTGGTTGGGATTCTCTCCCAAGCTTGCTCAAGCTTCCTCTGCTCACGCGCAGCTCGAACCGAAGCTGCAGATCGTCCTGTCTCTTCCGGATCGGCAGTCAAGTTGAAAACAGACACGAGAAGACTCGACGAGAAGTGGAGGATGAGTCCAGTGGTCAGGCCTATGGCAGCGGCGACACCGAGGTAGATGAACATGGTCTTGGGCATGGTTAGCTATGGTCAATGAATGCACTTCAAGCAAGAATCTTGCGAACCTCAAACTTTGCCAGGAATTTCAATGGCAGGAGAAATCCTGACAATATGTATATTGTGAAGTTTACAAATGGTGCGAGACATGCCACTGTCCAGCAGAGGATTGTCGTAAGAGGAAGAGAGACATAGTAGACGGTGATGGCCAGGACTGAGAGCCAATTCATGATTGTGACTGAAGAGCAGTTCTGCTGTCAAAGACCATCTGTTGTGAACATCCCCCCACCAACCAACCTTTCGACCTGAAGGGATGGATGCGAGGTGAAGAAGAAGTGAATTAATTGTTGCCTGTTGATTAATGTGAATGAATGAATTGTTGGGTATAGACGCGACGCGACGCTTCGCTGAAGGGGTTATCTGAGTGAGTGGGTATGAAGGAAATACAGTAGAAGCGACGAAGGCCGAGTTGGAGGCAAGGTGCACAGATGGATGCGTTGACAGGTGACAGTACGGAGTGTGGGGTGGATACTCTACTGTGCTGCAGCCGGGCGATTTGGCCCATGTATCTGGGGATGGGATGGGGTTGGCGCGGTTGGCTTGGCCAGGCTGCTTGGTTGGTTGGTTGGGAATAGCATCAACTACGGGACTGATACTGCCCCTCCTCTCCTACCTACCTTACAGTACCATCCTCAACAGCTGCACACGCACACGCACACACTGCTCCACCTACCCTACCCTACCAGGACAACATACATACACCAACCACACCGTACTGCGAATAGTACAGTGTCAATCAATGTAGCAGACATCCCGATTCTTGTTCGCAGACTCCGCCAACCTCAACCTCAACCCCTCCCTCCCTCCCTCCCTCCATCGTGTCTATCACAAAGACAGAGCAGAGCAGAGCAGAGCAGAGCAGAGCAGAGCATCCATCCATCCATCAATATCGCCCGCCCCTTCCTCTCGACCTCCCACCCTACCACCACCCTAAGATAACCTCATTCGCTATGGGCAACAACCCTTCCACCAACTCGAAGTCGCACTCAGCCTCGTCCTCACCTTCGCCCTCCAGCCATGAATCCTCCTCCAATTCCCATCCCCATCCCCATCCTCATTCGCATTCCCGCACCCCCTCCACGCGACGAGATCCCCGCAATCTGATTCAAGCACAACGAGCACCTGCAGAGCCGTCTCTAGCCCAGGCTCGTGGAACCACTGCACATCGTACACGCAACTCGCTGTCACAGTCCCAGTCCCAGTCCCAGACACAGTCACCGTCGCATACTGCTCCACAGCAACCGCCGTCGAGTCAGAATAGCAATACGCCATCTCCATCCAACCACAGCAGCGAATCCCAGATGGGTGTCCAGCAGTCCAAAGACGAGGCCAAGGTGGAAACGAAGGACCAGCCCAGCAAACCCGTCGACGTCCCCGTCCCTACTCCCAACGTCGATGTCACCTCCTCACGATCATACTCTCACTCTATCGAACCCTCTGGCCCACCGGCAACACAAGATATGTCCTACCATCTGACTCGCCCTCCACGGCTGCCCCTCCCAATCGAGGAGGAGGTCCACACGCCAGGTTCGCCCATCATCGCCCCCACAGATATGGATGCTCCTGTGTTGGATATAGAGGCTTTGGACAACGAAACTCTGGCCCGGCGCGCATCCGCTCTTAGCACCACGACGGTTGACGAGGAAGATGCTGAGGAGTTGCGAATTGATAAGAACAAGGCCACTGTTCCAACCCCATTGGAATGGAAGATACAAGGATCAGAGCAGAAGGTCTACGTGACTGGTACGATCTTCCAGTGGAACAAGAAGTACCGTCTACATGCCGTGTAAGTTAAGCTTTGGCACCCCCGACTTGGATTCTTCAACTTGGACCAGAACTAACAGGTTAAAGCAATGGCCAACCGGGTATTTTGAGAGCTATTGTTCATGTCAAGCCAGGAACTCATCATATCAGGTTCATTGTTGATGGCGTTATGCAATGCTCCAAGCATATTCCTACTACCGTGGACTTTGGCAACAACTTGGTAAATTACATCGAAGTCAGTGCAGACGATATACCCCAAGGTGCTCAAGCTACGATCGAAGCAACAGGTGCTCCAGTTTCAGGTGGTGATGCCGAAGCAAAGGAGACTCCGAAAGACCAGTCAAAGGCTCCAGAGGAAGAAGACGATCCAAAGGCACCCAAGGCTCCTAGGACCAAGCCAGTTTTACCTCCAGGACGTTATTCATCACAGGTGCCACAATATCTACTTGATCTCGACAAGGCGGAGGATTCTTCTGCTTATCAATACGCTGCTGCTGCAATTGAGAAGCTACCAACACCACCCAGTCTCCCTGGATTTCTAGGCAAGCCAATCCTGAATGCGGCTACTCCGATGAAGGATGATAACAGTGTTTTGACCATGCCAAATCATACCGTTCTCAACCACTTGGCTACTAGCAGCATCAAGAACAACGTTCTTGCTGTTTCGGCAACGACCAGATACAAGAGAAAGGTAGGTTGTTTGGAATAAGATTTGAGATAACGCTAATCTTTTCTACAGTACGTCACCACGATCATGTATAAACCTACCGGGGAGGACTGAAAGGCGATCAACGAAAACAATCACGTTACTGGGGAAGGGGGCGTTCATGATAGGAAGGTGGCATGGTATCTCCACTCTTATGTAGGAATATCTACCATTGCAGATATCTGCATCTTTGGAAGGCCAGGATGGACATGAGTTTATAGAGTGGGGGGCTAAGCGAGAAACAGACATGCGTGCTTTGAGAATAATGATATGCACTAGAAGAAATCTCATATGAAGTCAAAAAGTCAATCTTGGGTCTGTGCGATGTGACATCTTTGTTTTGAACATGTAGTCCAACCTTCTGTCCAGGTCAGATACCTGCAGGGAGAAAGTAGTGCTACGGATTCAGGTCTCGGCACCGACACACGCCAACCTCTCCCCCTTCCTTCCTCAACAGTCTGGATAGCTAGCCAATGATCTCTCATCGAATCACTGAGAGTTCTCACACTCCCCGCCTCTCTCTACGTCAAGGCCAAGTCGTCCGTCTTGATATCAATTTCAACTTCACCACTACCCCTTTCAATCCATCCACTCAAACATCCTCCTCTTCACCCTAACCCTCACATCACCCGCCGGCACAGCCAAGCCACCAGCACTCATCCACAACTTCTCAGGTGCATTCCACACTGCCCCTCTTTCCGCTGGTTCGAATTCCCAGAATGCTAATATACCAGCCACGAGTGATAGAGTGGCTTGTTGTATGAATGTGTAGCTCTTATTTAGAGATTCTTTCTCTTTCCCTTCCTCAGAAGAAGTTGATTTCATTTCTGCACTTAAGAGGAAACGTTCGGGATCAAACGCCTCAGGGAACGCAATCTCTCCTGCCCCAGCACCGTCCCATCCTCGATCCACCAATCTCAACGTCTCAAGGAACGTCGATTTCAGCAGTGGACATTTCGTCACCAATCCCTCAAGTGAGAGAGCTAGTTTCGGCGCTTCGGAAATGGCGCCTATGGAGAAGGGTTTGCTTACTGTAGCGTAGGAAGTGATTTCGGCGCGTATGAGAGCGAGCAGGTTGGGTGTGGAGAGGATGTGCAGGATTTGCCAGAGCGGGAGGAGGGTCGGGTGGGTTATGAGGGAGTGGAGGATCTGAGTGGGTTGGTTAGGGGTGATGACTTTTGGAGGAGGATGGACGTACGGTTATATCCGCTCGCTCCTTGATTTCGAATTTATGTTCTTTCAACCCAATAATTTAGAATTGCCTCATGTGGAGGTACAGTGAAGAGAGAGAGAGAGATAGAGAGAGAGATAGAGAGAGAGATAGAGAGAGAGATAGAGAGAGTGTGTGGTCCTGACCTCTGTAAACCTCGTGCCTCTTCCTCACCAACAAACTCACGTCCTCGAGATCTCCCCACGTCGAATCAGCACCACCGCTCATGCTGTTAACACTCGCGTCAAGAATTCTCTGGACGTCGTCCAAAGAAGTCCACACTTTAGACCGTGCTATATGAGCCTTTACAACGCCCGGCCAAGGCGTCCACGGCGGTAGGTTCCTCAGGAGATAGTTTCTGCCTAGATCCATGTCATACATGTCCTGAAGGATGCTAGGATGTTTCTCTAAGAGTGAATAACCGAAGACAGCGGGGACAAGGACGTGACCCATCATGGAGCGGATGAGGGATTGGAGATTGAGCTCTGTTTCTAGCGGGCTGATGAAGTGTGCTTCGGCATGGTGTTCCCAGGGTTGGAGATCGATGGGCGTAGATATGAAGGAAATCATTTGAGGGATGTTGCGTTCAAGGTGTTTGAGTGAAACTTGCGAGGTGTTGGTCATGTATGGCTCATCTAGGATGAAGCGGTTGCATGCATTGAGTTCCTTGGGTTTTGGTTAGAAACGATTCATATGTATTGAGGGAGATTAGGTCCTACTTCTGATGCTTTTTTATATTTAAGCTCACTTCGTTTTGGTACCCCAAAGAACTAATACGATATCAATCTCATGTCATCTCATATCATCGAACTCGGCACTCACACTCTCCAAAACTCGCCATGGCACGGGCTGGAAAGGGACCATCCATGAATGCTTTTCTTTCTCCTCCTCGGCATGCACCGGGACTCCGATGAGCAGCAATTGAGCTGTAAGGAATATAAGAAGAGGGCCGAGGAGGAGAGTGGCCAGGATGAGTGGGGGAGTGGGTATCGAGTTCCATGTTTTTGAGAGGAACCCGAGCCCCTGAGGGAGCTTGTCTGTGGACGGAGCTAGTTTGTAGAAATCGTCCATTTTGTTATGAGGATGGTGGGAGGTCTAGAGAGTACGAAATGAGACGCAGAGACGCATTGGTGGTATTTGGAAATGCTTCCTGTTGATGTTGATGTGTTGTTGGTTGGACGATGTCAGTCGCAGGAGAGGCTGTTCGCTTACTTGGGAGTGGCTGGATCCGACTCCACGAGTACTTTATCACTAGATATCAACTACAATAAAAGTGCGAAACAGAATACCAACATCGGATTTGAGTTGAATCAACTTTTTTTTCCTTCGCCCGGCCCGTGCGTGAACCTTTTCTAAGACGTATCAGCAAACTCTGCTCTAGGGCCTGTAAATTCCCACTTCAACCTCAATCAATATCGTCACAACCCAATCCATCCCACTCCAGCTCCATCTCTCGCACCATGGCGCCCAAACAACTCAACTTCATCACAGGCAACAAGAACAAGCTCACAGAAGTGAAAGCCATCCTTGGCGACACCGTTGACCTGCAGAGCCAGGCATTGGATTTGGTCGAGATTCAAGGAACCATCGAAGAGATCTCTGTCGATAAATGTCGGAGAGCAGCAGCTGCTGTAAGTTGTCTACCAGGCCCGAGAATGTCGTTTCCCCTCTCGCTGTTTTCACAAATTACTGACGATTCTCTTGTTTTTTTAAGATCAACGGCCCAGTTCTCGTTGAAGATACGTGCTTATGCTTCAATGCTCTGAAGGAGCTTCCTGGTCCTTACATGTAAGTCACATTGTCTTACAGTCACAATTTGTTTTTGTCACTTCACAGTAAAACACACATTCAGGTTCAACGTTGACTTTTGACTTTTTGTAGTAAGTGGTTCCTAGAAGCACTTGGTCACCAAGGGCTCAATGACATGCTCGCCACCTTCCCAGACAAATCTGCCCAAGCCGTCTGCACATTCGCATATTGTGAAGGACCAGGGCACGAGCCAATTATCTTCCAAGGCAGGACGGATGTAAGTATTCTTTTCTACGCCCTTCCACTCCTCGAGCCCTTCTGACTGACACATTCTAGGGCAAAATCGTGCCGGCGAGAGGACCGACAAATTTCGGTGACTTGTTGATTTTTGTGTTGTCTTTTGTGTTGTACAATGCTGATGATTCTGGTGATTCTTAGGTTGGGATCCAATCTTCGAGTATGATGGCAAGACGTAAGATCCACTAGCCAATGTCATCTAACCCTCCAATCCAAAGCCATGTAGCTAACTCCTTTAGCTACGCCGAGATGGACAAAGTCGAGAAGAACAAGATCTCGCACCGCTTCCGGGCCTTAGAGAAGCTCAAGAAGTGGTTGTTGGAGGAGTCGTCCTGAGAAAAGGCCATATCAAGATGATCGATAGAAAGTAATTGACGAGACGACCACCATCCATCTACTGAGCATCCTCCACATGATCCTTCCTCCACTGCTTAACCCACGCCTCAAGCCTCTCGATATTACTCTCCATCTCATCCGAACTATTGCTCGTGAGCTCGACAATAATCTCCTGGTCATAGGAATCGCGCGCTTCTTGTAGGAGGACCTGCATGATTTCCGAGTCCAGGTTCTCCTGCAGTTTGGCTTCGGGGTAATCTCTGTGTTCGTATTAGCCAAAATTGCCCCTTCTACTTCCAATGCAAGAGGCAAGTAAAGGAAACGAAGGGCAACGAGAGGGCAATTGTGACATACCTAGCTTTCAACCGATCATACAAAAGCGTCGAATCCACACGTAGCACAACGACGAGGTCAATCCAGCTTTTGGGGAATAAATCGCAAGCGTGCCAATCGATGATATACCCACCCTGCTTAACCTCATCTTCAATCGCATCTAGCAACTGAAACAACGCAGAAATCAGCACATCTCCTTCTAAATTCCCCCAGTTTTCATTCCTGTCATACCCCCCCCCCCCCCACTTTTCACCTACCTTATCTTCATCCACAATCCAGCTCTTGAAATCCTCGTCGTAGCCATCGTGACAACCCCGCTCCTTCACAATATCGTTGATGGAGAGGTGTTTGAGACCGGTGCTTTGCGCGAGGCTTTCGCAGTGTGTGGTTTTGCCTACGCCGGGCGTACCAGTCACTATGATGTTTGGTTGGTCCCGCATGGTGTGTGTGTGTTGTGTTTGTGGAGAAGGGTCTTGTAGTCTGGAATAGTTTTTCGAAATCGACATCAAAATTCTTGACACCCCCGCCGCCCAAGTTGATAAGCCCTCTTGAGCATCTTATCTCCACGTGATTCGTATCACGTGAACGTCCAGTGAGAAAGCTTCTCTTCCACTCCCCAAGCAGTCTAAAATTAAACGTCTGCTGAATATTATCCGTTGATCAGTGGCTGATACCTGTTCTGAGAGTCAAGATGAGCCCCATAAGTTCCATCGTTGCTGAAAATAGTTTCAAGTCTATGTCCCGGATAGGGAGCTGTTTGTTTGTTGTTCACTGAGCCAGACATTTCAAGATCACCCCGTGAGGATATTATAAGTAGCAGAGTAGCGGACATGCCAGTATTAGAGTGTGATCATGATGGCATTCGGAGTATTAATGTCTACCTGCCTCATGCATAAATGCAGCTGAACCTTGCGCCAGAGGGTGTGTTTTTGAAAGATTCTCTTTCGTCACCCCACCATTATCCATAAAAAGAAGAATGGGAAGAAAGAAGTTCAACGCCAATTTGAAACATGTCTTGTACAATGCACCTAGATATTCCCACGTGCAGTCATTCCAACAAGTAACAAAATCCCACATAATACATGAGATATACGCTAACAGGTAAGGTGCCTCCATATACAAGATGCCCTTTTTGAAGCCAACAGCAGCAGATGGTCGTCCAAGAACGTTGGGGAGAAAATGGTACAGGAGAAGAGAAGAAGTCGTAAGTATCAAGAGCCTATCCGATGGGGTTTGATTAGGATCCGTTGAGCTCGTTGTCGGTGAGGTCGTTGGCTTCGTCGAGAGGGTAATCGAGCTTTTCTTGTTGTGCAATAGCCTGCGCTGAGACAATCTCTGCGAGACGTTTCAAGCGAGGAGTTTGGAGCCCTGATTGACGGTTAGTCATGTATACATGTGAAGGAAATGACGAAGATTTACATGAAGGAGTGTATGTCTCCAATGCAGTGATGACTCGGGGTTCGGCAATCTCGTAAGGTCCACTATCATCCATGTCCACAGCAGTGAGAAGAAGGACATCGCTCTTCTCGGTGACACGAGAGGCAACCGCCTTCATGATCTCGCCGTTGATAGGTTGTTCATAATCAGCCACCAGGTACTGGTTGAGAAGTTTCTGGATCTGGTTGGGGGAAAGCCTGGTATTGGTCAGCATTAGGTTCAACCGCAATATTGGTTGCACTCACATCCAGCAGATGTCCTGAATGATTTCGATGTCGTTCAATGTGGCCTTCTTGAGCTGCAAAAGCTTGGTTGCTTGCTATCGGACGGTTAGTAATTGCATGAAGCTTGTTTGGAATGGTCACTTACCATGAGATGCTCGAGCTGGAGAGTTCCTTCAGGCATATCGTGGCTCTTGCACCATTCCTCAATTCGGGTGATGTTGTAGTTGATCTGAAGACCACGCTTCCAGGAGAGGAAATTCCTTCTCATCAAGAGATCGTTGAATGCTGTGACACCAACAAGCCTAAGTAGCTCCGTGATCGTTTGAGTGATGATGGAATCCTCAAGGTAATAAGCCTTCATCGCCTTGAAAACATTGTTGAGCAGGCTCAAAAGGTTGTCCATGCTGAATGCTGGTGCTGAGTTGCTTTGAAGGAGTTTGCCGAGAAATCTATTGCTCTCATTGGTGACGAATCCAGGAAGAGATTGAGATTCAATGATGGCTGGGATAATCATCTTGTGAAGCTTCTTCTTGAGAACCTTCATCCAGGTATGGTAGATGTTGAATTCTAAGCTCTCAAGATCGTGCTTCACGATTTCCAAAAGGCGATCGTACTCGTAGTTGTCGGTCTTCTGAGCCTCATACCAGTCTTCTGCGAGGAAAACGAATGAGAGCATCTCGTGGACATTGGAGAGCCAGAAAGCGCCTGGGTTGATAGCTTCTTCGCCATCATGTTGCATAACCTCCTGTTGGATGGATTGCATAACGTTGGCGAGAAATCTCTCAGACTCCTTGACGAAACCATTGTTCCACATCTCAGAGGTGACCAAGTTGATCAAGTATGAGGGGAACAAGACTTCCTTGTCAGTCGGAGGAGGGGTCGTTCCTGGCGCTGGGATCTTGAGGTTGCGGATCAAGCCCATTGTGACTTCGTCATTGAGGCCATCTTCATCAGCCAGGAGATTCTCGAGCTCAAACTCAACATTGTCAACGCCTGGGTTGAAAGCCGTGCCGGGAAGACCAGCGCGGTGAAGATTGCTGCCGGTGACTGCCATGGATACAGGTCGGGGGTTGTAAGCTGCGCTGAATCGATCGATCTCTCGTGGCTCAGCACCTGCACTTCGTCTTTTTGGCTTCTTGGATGAAACAAGGTTGATAAGGCCATTTGAGGGTAGTTGAGCAGCGGCGCCATTGGTGAGCTCACCGTTGGTTGGCATAATTGGTACCACGCGCTTTGCTAGCTCAAGCTGGTCTTGAAGATCCACCAATTGTTGCCTCAAAGTGTCCTTCTCAGCCTCGTGAACCTGACTCTTTCTCTTTGTCTCTTCGAGCTCTTGGTTGGATTTCCTGAGAGTCTCTCGAAGCTCCTTCTCCTCCTCCTGCAGTCGTTTGATGTTCGCAGCTGACTCATCGAAATTTGTCTGCAACTTCTTCATCTCATCTTCCATTGCCGCAAGGCGGGCTGCAGTGATACCAGCCTGGTTTGCCTCACTCTGCAATTCCTTAGAGCGAGCTTCCAAGGCATTGTGTCTTGTTTTCCAAGATTTAATCTGGCTCTCGTAGTTCTCCACTTGACTGACCAAAGTCTTGTTTTCCCTCTTCATCGAACCAAGAGATTGTGTGAGCTCAACCACCTTGTTCTCCAACTTGTAGGAGATCTGCTTGAGATCACGTGCTTCTTCACGAACCTTCTTGTATCCTCGGCGGGCTTGCTTACCACGCCATAAGCTCTGGATGATAACGACTTTGCGTCTGTATTGCCTCCAGCTCTTCATCTGCTGTCTTGAGCGCCAAGCTCTTTGGATCAAAACAGCAGCGTTTCCAACACGAGTCTCCATAATCTCCCGTCTTCGTAAGAAACCCTTTGCTGCCGCTTGAGCGAGGATAAGGTTGTTTCGAATGGCTGTAAAGCTCTTCCTTTGCTTCTGCCCACGCCAAACTCTCTGAATGGTTGTAGCAGCTTTGACTTTGCGGGTCTCTTGGGCGTGCTTTCGAGCAAGATGAGCTCTGGTGACCGACTGGAAGAGCAAGATGGCATTTCTTGCTTCCAGGTACTTGCGTCGATAGTATTTGGCTTTTAGGTTCTTCTGAATCATGATAGCACAGTCGTTCAAGCGATTTGTTCGGAGATTCTCGAGGAACGCCAGCATACCAGCACGGAAGAAAATCTTGGTTAGACCAAGCTGATACTTGTCCATACCCCCGCCGCTGCTTGCTCCAAGGGCCTTTGTGAGAATCTTATTTGCCATATCCCTGATTTCTGATGTCCAAGATACAGAGGGAACGAGCATGTAGTAACGGAGAGCAAACTCTTCGTAAGTCCATCTTGTTGGGTATCCAGCACAACTGATTCTGACCGTTTCAAGAACACCACAAGCTCGCAGTTGACTGAGAACCATAGGGCCTTCAAAGACCCATGATTCTTTGCTCTCGTTGGGCTTGATGCAACGAATGTAATGAACATCTGTGTTGTTGATCGTGTGCATCAATTCAATCAGGGACGATTTGAAGATTCCACCCAGGGTTGGTTTTCGGTTCACAGCCACACCAATTCTCCGACCAGCCGCAGGCTTCACTGCTGCAGAAGCAGCTGAAGCACTGTCCTTCTCTCGAACCGCAGAAGCCGCATCTAGTACTTGTCCAAGGAACTGGTTAGAAGAGGCCCTCAGCACAGCCATATGCTCATCGGGGACGGTATCTCGGTTCTTGTCAATGAATCCATCGGATTCATAAGTAACGTCGATAGCATAATGGCAAACAGTGAAAGCCGACTTTCCAAAACGGGGTTTCTTGTAGAACTTGTTCTTGTCGGCGGCGTAGTTATGATGAAGTTTGTTCACGAATTGTTCGTCCGAGCCCATAGGAAGTCGGGATTCTTCATCCAGGAGGGACAGTATTCCAAGCTTGCCTTCGATGAGATCAATACAGGGCTGATTGTCAGAGAAATCAATGAATGTCCAATCGATTTCTTCTCTCAAGTACTCCTCTTGTTCCAGCTTGAAGACGTGTGCGTTGAATTCTTGTTGCAATTTTTCGTTTGCATAGTTGATGCAAAACTGTTCGAAAGAATTCTTCGCAAAATGCTCAAAGCCATAGATATCCAAGACACCGATAAATGACTTGACTCGACTTATTACTTGTTCTGTAGCGAGGGCGTTGTTGATGTTTTCAACCAGCCAGTCGAAAAGACTCGAGTAAACAAACTTGGCAACGGAATCCCTGACGACGATGGCTTGTTGTTGGGTCAGATTCGATGTGATTTTTTCTCCTCTCGTGATCAACTGCTTCTTGACAGTCCACTTTGCGAATTCAACGGGGTCCACTCCAAGTATTGAAGCAGCCTTGACAAGAGATGGTTCTGTGGAAGCAAGAACGGAGTCCGTTCTTGAAGCTGTGATGTTGACATTTCCAAGGTGGAGAAGAGCGGCCAGCAATTTGAAAACCTCTGACTGTTGGCTGCTGGTGACACCAATGGTGGAGAGTGACTTCTTCAAAGCTTCAAATTCCGCCTTGTCATCCACCCCATCAATGGTAGGGGAGCTTCCTTGGTTGAGGTAGTTGAAATTCTCAACTGGCTCTAGCTCGAGTTCCTGACGCTCCTTTTCTGACGCTCCTGCTACGAGTTGGTAGAAAATGTGGTAATTCCTCTCCTTCAGTGGCTGGAATACCAATCTTGACCGTTCCAACAAGTATGTGCGAATTTTGGCCCCAATGATAGCTGTCTTATCATCAAACATGATCTCAATGTACTTTCCGAACCGGGAGGAGTTGTCGTTTCGAGTTGTCTTTGCATTTCCGAATGCTTCCATGATAGGATTAGTGGCAAGAATCTGTTCCTCCGTTTCACTCATTGCCTCTACTCCTCGTTTTCTTGTCCCTGGCTGATCAGGCGATTCTCTGGTAGCGAAATATCGCATAATGTATTTGGCACTGACAGTCTTGCCAGCTCCAGATTCTCCTGATACGACAACCGTCTGGTTCTTCCCACTCCGCAACATATCCCTGTGCTGGTCAGCAAAATATCAAAACTGCACTCTGCAGGGATCTACATACGCAAAAGCTTCTTCCGCAATAGCAAAGAGATGGGGTGCCTGTGTTGCTCTCTGCTTTCCCGCATATACTTGTACCATGCCTGGCACATATAAAGAATCCACTCGTGCAAAAGGATTCGTGGCTATTAGGACTATACCACTGTATGTGTAAATTTCTTTCTGCGAGTACCGTAACCGAATTGCCTGGAGAACTATCTTTCCATCAGTATCACCCAGCACAGGACCACCATGTAGAACATACCAGCAGGTTCGTTTAGATGTGAGAGGTTTGTGAGATCGTCGCTTGCTTCCAGCATTGTAGGATTCATCAGTGGAGGCAAGTTCGAGTTGTTGGCCTCCGCCAGTTCCTCTTCAGTGGTCTCAACCTTCTTCGTCTGCATAAAGATGGGCAGTTAGCAGTTGATCTATGTTCATCGAAAGCTGTAGTGATCTGGGTTGCGGGTAGAGAACTAACCTCGCCGTTTGCAAGGGTGAAGATGAGGATAATTTTATCCCCTTCCGCAGACTTCGAGGTGACCTCAGAGGCCACCCAGCCCTCAGTGGCATCTGGCTGCCATGCCTTCGTCCCGATATCATAGTTGTGCGCCATCTGGGCGGCTCTGATGGGACGGAGTTCCTCGAAGCCAGAGTCCTTCAACAATCAGAGCAATGAACGCGGCGGCAGAGGGCAGCTGCAACAGGGGCAGCATGCATCAACCAACAAACTGCAGGCGCACGAAAAGTTGCTGGGGCAGGGAGAAGCAATCGTGAGGGTGTTAAATTAAGAGGTAGGTAGATGTGCGGCAGTAGAAGTAGGGGAGAGTAGGATGGTCGGCGGTCCCAGAAGCTGCAAAAGTCATGGACTGTACCGTACTGTCAGGAGTCGGTGTCTTGTCTGGTGCAGAGCAGTGCAGTTCCTGTCCTGAGATATTTGGTGAGAAGACCGGGTCGGAGAACAAGTCGCGTAGGAGCGCCTGCAGGGATGCATCGGCTAGTTCTCGAAGAGCCAGCCACGAGCTGAGAGGCAAGCTGCACGCCTAGACGTGTAGCGTCTACCCCTTTTTTTGCTAGCAGAGGACCCAGCGCCGAGTGGGAAGAGCATTATACTCCTTCTTTACACAGTAACTGACTGTTAAGTGGTCAATCAATTCGAAGGATTTGTAACATGCTACTATTCTTGCAGGCTCGATCAATCTTTGATTTTCATTATTTCTACATACTTAATTAAGTAGTCTTTGGATTTCTTCTTTCTATAAACAACACTCATTCACTACTTGGATCTCTTCACTGCTATTTACATCTCAATGACTTTCTATACGAGGAAGAAGGTGTGTAGCTTTACTAGTTACTAACTGTTCTCACCGCATCTACAAGAATGACATCTTCTTGCTGTGTTATTTGTCTTGTCGCTAATCTTTTGTGTTTTGGAAATCTTGGTTGTCTTTGTGTTCTATTCTGTATTTCGAAACTGTCGTCTTTCAAATCTTTATCGTTTCAAAATATTTCAGACTACAAGTCAGTCTTGTTGACCGCTTGTCTTCTGTGCTGTCCTGTGTCGCAAAACGACATGGCAAGGATACCTGTACTCCTTTGTGTGGGGTGGAAACTTGGCTGGGTATGCTAGTTCTGTCGCATGAAGCTTAAAACATTTAATTTCTTTTTCTTGAATGTTCATTTCCAGACGGCTGGTCATCCGAGGGGGTGTTCCTTTATGCATCGAGAGGCAAAGGTTTACAAACATCTCAGTCACGCAAAAGTCTCAGTCAAGCACAACGTGACGCCCAACATTTTACATTTGCACTCATCAAAACATCTCCCCTTAGCCGGGAAGCAAGGGTTTGAACAACACTGTGGGAGCACTTTCAATGGATTGCGATTCAGTAAACTTTTTATTTGTCATCTACGAAGAACGCCCCCTGACATATTGCATGAACCAAGTAATGCAGTGCAGTGCAGACAGATGTGAAGAAGGAGGGAGGGCATCGAGAGCTGATTAGGGTAGGTAGGTTGGTAGGTAGTCTAGAAGAAACAGAAACGTTGTGTCGTCATGCATGTGAAGACCACCGGTGTGTTGGACCCCCTGGAAAATCTACGCCAAAGCATAGGTCTGGCCATGCATGCTGGCCGTATATGGTGATGGGTGATGAGAGTGACTATTCGAAGGGTTGGATGCTGGGTATCGAAGTGTTACGCCATTTAACTTTGCTTGCACTCAGCGGCCTCCTGCTTTGGCTTTGCGGCATCATCCTGCGACTTTATTAGCATCTTGCATCTTCGCCCATTTTAGGGCAGCTCTTACATCATCATCAGATTCCTCGTCATCGTCGTGATCCTCGCTAGCATCGTCCTCTTCATCATCCTCGTCCTCGAAGTCACCCTCCTCCATATCATCATCCAACTCCTCAAATTGAAGAGCCTCTCCGGTAAACCAATCGATAGCACGGGGAATGAGCTTCTCCTTAATATCCTCACCAAGTTGATAATCGAGCTCCAGACGCTCCTCGATGTCCGAAGCCGCATCGTCGTCGTCCTCCTCGGTTGGAGCCAATGGTGGGGAGAAGAAGTTGAAGAAGGATTCAGTTGGGACGGTCTTCTTGACAACTCGGGTTTGCTTGGTGTCTAGACTTGCTGTTAGAATATGGCCCAATGGAAACGAATCGAAATACTTACTCTTGTTGCGTTGCTTCTTGCTCTCAATTCTAACGGTCAAGTCCTTGCCGGCCTTCCACTCGATTTTGTCACCCTCGGCATGATCGTAAATGAAATCTCCTCCGTAGCCGCTCTCAGTTTGGTAGAAGTAGGTCTTTGTGATGATCTTGTTGGTGAAGAACTCATTCTCAGCGAACTCGAAGATCAAACGGAAACCGGGCTTGTCGAGATATTCCATACGGACGTCGGTCAGATCCTTGAGCGCAGCTTCATCGCGGTCGGTGATCATCTCGGCAAGAGAAACTTGGTTCTTCATGGCGGAGAGCCAGAACTCGGGAATACCCTTGACATCGGATGCCTCCTCTGACTTCTCAACGGGCTCCTCGTCTACCTCCTCGTCATCCTCCTCACCAGCTTTGATCTCCGCCTCTGTTGGCTCAGCAGCACCGTTGATGATGGTAGCTCGCTTTTGGTAGAGCGGGGTAAATTTGGCGAAGTATTTCTTCTCCAACTCCAAAACCTCCTCCTGGAATTCTGCCTCAAGCTTCGAGTGCTCCTTCTGGACGCCCTTTAGACCTGCAACACGACGGCGAACGGGAGCGGGGAGGGACTCGACGTAGCCTGATGATCGACCAACGAGGGAGCCAAGTTTGCCTTGGATCATCTGAACGAGCTTGGGGTTTTGTGCGAAGATGGATGCTGCGGCAGCGCGGTCGAACTCCTCTATTGCATGTATCAGTGATCCAAACGTAAAAATTTCGGTGAGGGGCAAATGTGATGCGCGTACCTTCCTTGATCGTGCCAACACCTGGCTGCTGAGCGTGGGATGAGATGGGGGCATTGTTGGCGGGTGTGTTTTGAGGAGTACTACGCGGAGATGTCAGCCTGGCAGTTCTATAGTCGTTGGGTGGGAGTATAAGGCTCCCACGGTCTGGCGGCGGTGGGGGAAGGTGAGGAGAGGAGAGGGAGGGAGGAATTACGGGGCAGTCTGCGTCTGTTTCTTGGGAATTTCAGACATCTTGTCGGATGGAAGAGGGTGTTGAGAGGGTGTAGGAGATGGAAAGACTCGAGTCGGCGCGTTTGTGTCGAGGACGACGATGTTGTGGAGAGTCTGGAAGGGTTTGTAAAAAGTTGGGGGAAGGAGTTGGTGAGGACTCTCTCAACCAGCCAGTGCGGAAGCGGGTTAGGCTGGCCTTAGCGGGGTTGTCGATTGGAGGTGAAAATGGGCCTTCGGTTGTGATAAGCCGTTCGATAAGGGGAGAGTTGGAGTTGGAGGGTGAGTGCAGTGCAGTGAACCAGCGGAAGCAGACCAGACCAGACCAGCAGCCAGCCAGAGCAGACGCAGCCAAAACCCGCGCTAAATATATTAAATTTGGTACCTCTCGATATACTTCACCCACTGCGCACCTCTCAATTCCTGATTCAACCACACACAATTCACGATAAACTCGGCGGATCTTACGTGCCCTGCCCGCTCGCTATGCCATGATCGCCTCGTGCTAAGCAATTCGTTCCATCTTGCGCCCACCGCAGAGGTCTGAACACAATACCTCCAGACGCCATGGACGGATCCAATGGAGTGCCCATCCATCATGGGCGTCGAAGTAGCTCTCGCGCAGGCCGCCCTGCGAATGGACATGGGCAGATGTACAGGAGAGACTCCAATCTCTCGACCACCAGCTTCATGGACGAGGTGGAAATGGCACAGGACGAGATGTTTGCAGGTCCGATGGGCGAGAGTGTCCCGACAAGCGTATCCTCCTTCGCCCATCGCAGAGGCCGGGCAGACTCGACCACAAGCTTTACATATTACCAGGACGATGATGACGAACCTCTCCCCCCTTCAGAAGATGATAGTGCCATATTAGACGACGAGTCTGAGCTGCACTTTGAGGAAGAAGAAGGTTCTACAGACTTAGAGGCAGACGAGCTTTCAGTCATGAGGAGATCATCTTCTGGGGCACGCTCGCGAACCTCAGTACACGACCGTCTGCTTAGAAGCGACAGTGCAAGGACAGAGGGCAGCGTTCTAGGGCGCGGGCATCGCACGAGCCAGAAGATATACATCGTGACGGAAGATTTGACCATAGTGGTGGCTGGATTTCGAACATCTACAGTTGGATATGCCATTTATTTCACCATCTGCATCCTCACAGCTGGACTTGGCTATCTACTGCTACGTTGGCTCCCTCGGTGGCAAGTAAGTCTTGTGGGCTCGCCATGTCCGTTACGCGACTCTACTTGGGTTGTCATCGAAGTAAGTGCATATTTGAGTCTCCTTGCGTCAGCAACTTTTCCGTACCTTTAAGTGTATCTCCGGTAGACAGACTTTAGACTGCTAAGCTCGGAGTTTAATGTGAATTATGCTAACCCATGTAGAACCAATGGGGAGAATTCGTTGTCCAAGATGTCCAATCCAAGGACTATGGTCGGCCACTATCCACCGTTTTTGGGGCATCCCATAGCAAATATGTTGTGTCGTATGATGAAGACGATGATCCTATAATTGACGATATTCGAATCGTTGATTATAGATACATGCGATTCTCATTCCACCCGTTGAAAGACAAATTCATGCTTTGCAACAGCTGGAAAGACCCAACTTGGACTGATGTAAAGGCTATCCGGGCTGGAATCGACGGTGACGAAAAGGAGAGCCGTGAACTTGTCTTCGGGAAGAACATGATCGACATTAAGCAAAAAACAATTCTACAGCTCTTGCTGGACGAGGTGCGTCATCTCAACTCTATATTCAATCATGTGCTTATCCATATAGGCATTCCATCCTTTCTATGTGTTTCAAATAGCTAGTCTGCTCCTCTGGTCTGTTGACGAGTATTATTACTATGCGGCTTGCATCTTTCTCATCTCTGTCGTGAGCATAACTACGACCCTTATTGAAACACGTTCTGTAAGTCTGCCGACCCCTCCGAAGACAATCACTCATTGACATATGCAGACCATGAAAAGACTTCGAGAAATATCCAAATTTGATTGCGATATTCGCGTGCTTCGGAACGGCTTTTGTAGGCTCTACCACATCTTTACTGCTGAGTTACTGATTCCGTTCAGGGAGATATGTTCCATCAAGTGAGCTTGTTCCTGGGGATGTGTATGAAGTTACAGACCCGGCTTTGACGCAATTTCCCTGCGACAGCATTCTGCTCGCTGGGGACTGCATCGTGAACGAGAGCATGTTAACTGGTAAAAGCACCGTTGTTCTTTGGGTTTTTGGAAGCTAATGATCCAGGTGAATCTGTTCCCGTCTCGAAGGTGCCAGCCAGCGATGAATCACTCGCAGCCCTCAACTTGGCCGCTTCATCTGTTGCCCCTGAACTAGCGAGGAATTTCCTGTTCTGTGGAACCAAGATTATCCGTGCCAGACGCCCGCAAGATGACAAAGGCGATGAGGCTGTAGGGCTAGCCATGACCGTACGGACTGGATTCAACACCACCAAAGGAGCTCTCGTCCGATCGATGCTTTTCCCTAAGCCGTCAGGATTCAAGTTCTACAGAGATTCTTTCCGCTATATTTCCGTCATGGGTGGGATCGCTATGCTCGGCTTTGTGGCTTCATTCATTAATTTCGTTCGCCTTGGCCTGGCGTGGCATTTGATCATTGTCAGAGCTCTGGACTTAATAACAATCGTTGTACCACCAGCTCTTCCAGCTACTCTGACAATCGGCACGAACTTTGCTCTTACGCGGCTAAGAAAGAAGCAGATCTTCTGCATCAGCCCCCAGAGAGTCAATGTTGGAGGTAAACTCGATATTATGTGCTTTGACAAGACTGGAACCCTCACAGAGGATGGTTTGGACGTCTTAGGTATCCGTGTTGCACAAAGACCGACAAACAGATTCAGCGACATCCTCTCTGATGCTCTGTCATTGCTTCCTGGCGCCACATATGAACGCGATCCCACCATCGAGTATGATTCTCACAAGGCTGCACTTTATACCATGGCCACCTGCCACTCATTGCGAGTTGTGGATGGTGAGCTCATGGGAGACCCTCTGGATCTGAAAATGTTCGAATTTACTGGATGGTCCTTTGAGGAAGGCGAGCAAAGAGGCGGTGACGCTGATGACGAAGAGGGGGGTGGCCTTTCGCCGTCAATTGCGAGACCACCTCCAGGAATGGAATACGACCTAGACGATAACGAAAATCCACAGAGCGCAGGCGTAGGTCAATGAGTGATGCATCAGGCAACCGCACGCAGCTGACAGAACTTCCAGAGGTCGCCCATAGAACTTGGTGTATTGAAGTCTTTCGAATTCGTCTCCCAGCTCCGAAGAGCAAGCGTCATCGTTCGAAACTTTGGTTCTCCAGGCTGCGATGTCTATGTCAAAGGAGCTCCGGAATGCATGAAAGATATCTGCAACCCTGGCAGCTGTAAGACTCCCCCATTCCTGTAACCAGCTGTCTTTATACTGATCAGCATGTCACAGTTCCAAGTGACTACGAGGATCTTCTCGCATACTACACCCACCGAGGTTTCCGTGTCATTGCTGTTGCTACTAAGCACATCAACAAGCTAAACTGGGTCAAGGTGCAGAAGATGAAGCGAGATGAAGCAGAGTCGGGCCTGAACTTCGTTGGATTCATTATCTTCGAGAATAAGTTGAAGCCAACCACAGCAGGCGTCCTTGAAGAACTCACCGAGGCCGGGATCAGGAAGGTTATGTGTACTGGAGATAATATTCTCACCGCCATCAGTGTCGCTAGGGAGTGCAATCTGATTGACAAGACTGCACATTGCTTTGTACCCCATTTTTCTGAAGGTTTGAGCGACCAACTTATTCTTAGGTCTGGCATTACTAACCTATCTTAGGCGACTTTCAAGATCCAAAAGCTATTTTGAAGTGGGAGAGCATAGACAACAATATCTTCACGCTCGATGAGAACACCCTCATTGTGAGTTTCCAATCTCGTCGTATCGACTCGGGCTAATGATTATAGCCATTACCACCACCAGCAGAAGGAGATGCATCACTTCCATACGATATTTCTAACCTTCGAAACTACTCGTTGGCAGTAAGCGGAGATGTATTCAGGTGGATCATCGATTTTGCCCCACCAGAGGTCTTGCAAAGGGTTCGTGATACTCTTCTCGTAAATATATTTCGGCCTTGCTAACAACGATAGATGCTCGTATGCGGCCAAGTATTTGCAAGAATGTCTCCTGACGAGAAGCATGAGCTAGTCGAGAAGCTCCAGAGCATAAATTACTGTTGTGGTTTTTGTGGTGATGGAGCGAACGACTGCGGTGCTCTGACTGCGGCAGATGTTGGCATCTCACTCTCAGAGGCAGAAGCATCTGTAGCAGCTCCGTTCACAAGTCGAGTTTTTGACATTACTTGCGTCCCTGAAGTCATTCGGTACTTCCTCACTTCGAACTTTGCACTTCAATTTTGCTAACAACATTCTCAGGGAGGGCCGCGCTGCTCTGGTCACCAGCTTCAGCTGTTTCAAGTACATGAGTCTTTACTCGGCCATTCAATTCACATCTGTCAGCTTCCTTTACGCATCAGCATCGAATCTCGGAGACTTTCAGGTGCGTTTTAGTCCTCTCCCTAATCCAAATCTCTGCTAATCTAGGGCCAGTTCCTGTTTATCGATCTTCTTTTGATCCTCCCAATTGCCATATTCAGTAAGTCTTATTTGTCAGATCCAACTGAATGCCTTGCTAACGCTCAACTAGTGGGTTGGACCGGGCCATTCCCAGTTCTTTGTCAAAAACGGCCAACGGCGAATCTAGTGTCACGCAAAGTATTGACACCACTGCTCGGCCAAATTGTCATTTGCATCTTGATTCAAGCTGTTACATTCCAGGCTGTCCGAAGACAACCATGGTAAGTGCTCAACTGTATTGATTAACGGAGCGACATTAACAGATCTAGGTTCATTCCTCCCCATCTCAATAAGGAGAAATCGAACGTAGAGAACTCCGAGAACACAAGTCTCTTCCTGGTCTCCTGCTTCGAGTACATTCTTTCTGGAATTGTACTGAGTGTAGGACCACCATTCCGCCAGTCAATGTCACACAACTGTAAGTCAATTATTCTATTGTTGGAGCGCCGAATTGACAGATATAAGTGCCGTTCGTGGTGACGATTGTCGTCGCACTACTCGTCTCCTCCTACCTGCTCTTCGATCCATCAGCAGGGGTAGCAAAGTTTATGCAATTGACAAAGATGGATTGGGATTTCAAGACTTTCATCCTAGTCCTAGGAATTGGTTATTTTGCGATAGCATGGACTTCCGAGCATTATGTATTCCCCAGACTAGCGAAATACCTGGGTGCGGTGAAGACTTTTGTCTCCGGCAAGCCGAAGCAGCGCAAGGCCTACAAGATTGTGCTGGAAGGAATGCGCGCTCTTCAATAGCAGTAACGTATGGAAGAAGTCGATAATGTATATACGAATGCCATGTAAAAAGAAGCAACAAATATGAAACGTTTGACGTCAGTGAAGTAGCGAAACTGGCTAGTGACTTTTGAAGATGTCGAGGTCGCCTACTGTACGGTAAGCGACAACGTCCTTTCGAGATGATACACTCCGCGCTTTGATCCCGGGTTCCAAATTCCCAAACATTTTCTACTCCTCTCAACAACTTATTAGAGTGTTCTTCTACTATATAACTTGTCATTCAATCTATACGTATACGACATTTACTTCAATTCCGCAACCATGAATTACGGTAAGATCTCAAGCATGCGTTCTGCCCTATCAACACTAATTGACAATCCACAGACTGGATCCTCGATGGAGGATACCTCCCCAATGCCGTGATCCGAGTTGGAATTCGGCGTCAACTCGCAGACCGTATCAGAATCATCCAAAGTACATCTCTCGAAGAGGAGTACAAGCGTAAGATGAGCTATGTCGAGCTACTGCGAAGTCGACCGATCGCCATTGAGACGGCTACTGCCAATGAGCAGCATTATGAGGTTGGAACGGGCGTCCTCGCAGCTTGTCTGGGTCCACGGATGAAGTACTCGTGTTGCTTGTATCCGAAGGGTGGTGAGACGCTTGCTCAAGCTGAGACTGCTATGCTTGAGACTTATGTCAAGAAAGCTCAGTTGAAGGATGGAATGAGTATTCTGGATTTGGGGTGAGTCCAAATGAAGAAAGCTAGATTGAGAGTGGCCGCTGATTTGAGAACCAGATGTGGGTGGGGCGTTACAGCGTTGTATCTCGCTGAAGTATTTCCCAAGTCCAAGATTACTGCTTTCTCAAATTCGAGAACCCAGAAGATCTACATCAATTCTAAGGCCAAGGAGAAGGGTTTCAAGAACCTGACGGTCGTCACCGGAAATGTGGTTGATTATGAGTTTGAGGAGGAGAGTTTCGACCGTGTTGTTTCAATCGAGGTAAGTCCATCCTGTGGGCCTTGAAATGGCAATATACTTACCGATAGATACACTGTAGCTTTTCGAGCACATGAAGAACTATGAACTCCTCATGGCCAAGGTTTCCCGTGCTCTCAAGCCATCCGGGAAGCTATTTGTCCACATCTTCGCTCACAAGACCACTCCGTATGATTTCGAGGAGGGTTGGATGAGCACCCACTTCTTCTCCGGAGGAACTATGCCCTCTGCTGATCTCCTTCTGTTCTTTCAGAAGGACCTGAAACTGGAAACTCAGTGGTGGGTTTCTGGCAAGCATTATGCCAAGACCTGCGAGGTATACCTCACTCCTACCCTCTTGGTTTGATGGTTGAAGCTAATCATGAGATTCAGGACTGGTTGTCCACAATGACTGCCAACAAGAAGCAGATCTGGCCGCATCTGACCGAGACCTATGGAGAGAAGGATACTGCAATGTGGTACTACAGATGGCAGATCTTCTACATGGCGTGTGCAGAGCTGTTCGCGTATGAAGGCGGAGACACATGGGGAGTAACTCATTACCTGTTCGAGAAGCCCAGCACCAAATAGAATAGCATCCATACGTAGACCCCTAGAACGATAGAACTCCAATTGATTGTTCCCAGCGCAGTTGCTCTCTGTATGTATACAGTGTATCTTCCGTCCGTTGCTCCCAGCCTCCTTCCAAGTACCGTCCCAAAGCGGCTCTTCTACGCCATTGTCAACTGCTCAATTCCGTAACCCCTCCCGGCTTCTTGTCCGTTCCGAGTTGTTCAATGGTCCCATGGATGTTTCCAGCCGAGTAACGCAGGTCCTGTTCCGAGGTTAGAGTGCGGATCGTGTGGGGAGCTCTGAGGACTATACCATCTTTCTTCGCCCGATACATCAACTACACAGTAAGTTAGCACACGAAAAATGATTTTCAGGACAGAAGAACACTTACAAAGAACCACATCGACGCGCCCAATCCTGTCGCCGCGAATCGGTAGAGAGGTCGAACCGGTGGGATATTTACTGGATGTTTGCCAGCAGCCATTTTCCTACTCCTTGGGTCAGCTCAATGCCACTCAGCAGGCCCACCACACGATGACCGGCAATGGCAATGATGGTAATGATGATATTGATTGACCGCCAGGTGAATGAGAAGGGGGTACTGACGCAGATGAACCCCTGAGGTACAATTGTATGGAATGGACTGAGGGGGCTTTCGTCTGGTCGCGGTGCCGTTAGATGTTGAACAGCGCTAAGGTGGGTTCGTAAAGTCCGATGGGTTAATCCGTTCCGACCTGCAGGAGCTCAGGCTCAGGCTTCATGCGCTGAGGTTGATTTCCGACATTGCGAAGGAATAATTCATTCGACCCTACTATTGTCTTCGATGACAATCTGCCATTGTCGATAGCGGCTTCCTGCACAATATCAACGAAATGCAACACTCGGGGATATAAGTCACGACTGATGCTTCTTCCTTAAGCAACTTCACATTCATTCTGGCATCGACCAGCACCAGCGACTCAGAGAACCGTCTTCAGTCCTCCACACCAGTTAATGAACAAGAGCACCAAAATCTTGTCGCAAACCTGCACATATAACTGCTTTCGTCCCAGCTTCGATATTCGAAAATACCCTGAACGAACCCCACCCAGGATCGAGCTTCCTTCAACCCCCAAGATGGCAACTCCAGTCCATGCAGGAAGCCCGCAGAGCAACGGCATCTCCTCGACCGCATTCGCTCTCCAGCATATACGCGATCCCAGCACATTTGTCGGCTGCTCGAAGATCACCGACTATGAGATGCTGGGAAAGCTGGGAGAGGGGACCTTTGGAGAGGTCCACAAGGCCAGGTCAAAGAGAACCGGCGCGATCTTCGCGCTGAAGAAGATCCTAATGCATAACGAGAAGGACGGCTTTCCGATCACGGCCCTGCGAGAGATCAAGCTCTTGAAGCTCCTATCGCATCCCAATATTCTCAAGCTGGAGGAAATGTCTGTGGAGCAGCATCACAAACCGGTGGATAAGAGGAAACGAGCTATCATGTACATGGTAACCCCATACATGTCTCACGATCTTTCTGGCCTTCTGGAAAACCCGCAAGTCAAGCTACAAGAATCGCACATCAAATGCTACATGCTGCAGTTGCTGGAGGGAGTGCGATACTTACACAACGAGAAGATCCTCCACAGAGATATGAAAGCCGCGAATCTTCTGATCGACAATAAAGGCACCCTTCAGATTGCAGATTTCGGTTTAGCACGACATTATGACGAGGAGGTACCAGTTGCTGGGAAAGGTGGGGGGACAGCCCATCGAGATTATACAACTCTGGTGGTTACACGTTGGTATAGGCCCCCAGAGCTTCTGTTACACTTGAGGAGATATACAACTGCAATCGATTTATGGGGAGTTGGGTAAGTTGGCCCATTTACGCAATGTTTCTTTTGCCATACTGAGACGAATACAGCTGTGTCTTCGGAGAAATGCTTATTGGAAAGCCTATCCTTTCAGGAGACAGTGATCCAAACCAGCTCAAGATCATCTTTGACCTGATGGGCAGCCCTACAGAAGAGAATATGCCAGAATTTAGAACATTACCAGGAGCTGAGGGCCTGAGTGTTCCACACCACCCCTCGACTTTGGCACAACGCTTCAAACCGTGAGTTGCTTCCCCCTGTATAGTCGTCACAATCTAACGAATCATAGATACGGTTCTGGGGCGGTTTCTCTGTTAAACGAGTTGCTGAAGCTCGATTGGAAAAAGCGAACGAATGCGATCGATGCGCTGCAGCACCCTTACTTCCGTACTCACCCACTTCCTGCCAAACCTGGAGATCTACCGACATTTGAGGACTCTCACGAGCTAGATCGGAGGAAGTTCCGCAGTCAAAAAGCTGCGCCTCCTCCTGCACCAAAGGGCGGCACTGTTGGGATGGGTCCTGCGGGAGGTTGGGGAGGTGAACCGGGGAATGGACCCTACGGCAATGGAGATTCTCATAACGGACATCGTCATCATAACGGCAACCGCCATCCTCCTCCAGGTGGATATCGGAATGGTGTACCTCCTCCACCACCTCAGGAAGAGCGAAGACCAGCTTGGCAAAGACCTCGAGATGATCATCGGCCAGATACCAGACTTCCACCCAGACCCCCACCGCCGGCAGATTATAGATATGATGGGCCAAGGGACGGGGGTAGAGATGGTGGCAGAGACAGTGGTAGGGATGGCGAGCGTCGTGACGGCTACCGTTCAACATCTCGTGATCTTGATAGGCCATCAAGAAGCAGAGGCGGTCCACCGAATATCGACACCTACATACCCAGTTACGGACCTGATAGCGGTCGACCTCCAAGGGAAAGGGATGACCGGCCACGTGAGGATCGAGGATCGCGAGAAGACCGGCCGAGAAGGCATGAACGTGAGGATCGTCGGCACGACAGAGACCGAGACGGCGGTAGACTCGACTACGATGAGCGAAGCCGCAGTGGACGAACACGCAGCCGGAGTCGAAGTCCAATCCGAGACCGCGATAGAGACCGAGGAGCCAGAGAGCGTGAACCTCTGGATAGAGATAGAGAACGCGAACGGGAACGTGACGTCTACCGCAGATAAGTTCGGGTGTCAAATTTGGGAATTCCGTGGTACAATGTGGATGGAGACTCGCAGATGGTTGGCTGGTTTGGTTGGCGTAAGGATATCTAGGATTTGTAATAGCACTGGAGACTGGCTTGGCTTTCATTTACTTGGCTTGCGAGCTTTGGTTGGCATGGCGTTTGGAGGGTTGGCTGTGGCAATATCGGCCATAGTTGCTACTGTGAGAGACAGACTTCTTGCAGATGATATGATAAATTTGAGAATAAATGGACGGTGTTGCTTGTCTGTTTACCTATACCATTTTAGTGACTTGGTGAGGTGTTGTATGCTGACATAGCATCAGCGTCTTGGTCGAACCGCCAGAATCGTAACATTAACGCTAAGCGATTTTTCTATGAATCTCAAAGCAACAGACGGCATCTCTCCAGAAATATAGAAATCGGTCGGCTTGAAAAGTAACGGGGCGGTACTTGCCTTCACCAAATCCCTTCTCCCATCTCCAATTCCCAAACTTCCACGGAGAGTAAAATAAGGTAAGAATCCCCACAGCTAACGAACGGGCTCCTGCCTAAATTCGAAGCGCGTAATCAACACATACATTCCTCCACCCTTCTTGTGAATAATGTTACAGGCAAGAGGCCTGCCCACCTACTTATCAAGATACCAGATCAACATACCAGCAAGAACGAAGAATGAAATAAAGACAAAGAAAAAAGGTCGACGCTTTTCCCATCCGAGTGTTCGTAACATCTATCCTTCCGGCCACCAATCCGTCGGCCCCCAAATCTAAACCAAACCTCAAGCATGGTTCCTCCCCAGGGGCTATTCGGACCATTCCCAATCGCAACATCCATATTAAATATCAACCTCAAATCTCCAAAGGCCCTTCAAAAAACGCTAGGTAACAAATCTCATACTTCCATCCTCTACCTCCCACCACAAAACCACACATTTCGCTTCACCAGCCTAACCCTCCTCGTCCTCCTCGTTGTCATCGTGCTCCTCCTCTGAAGAATTCGAGGACTGACTCCCTCCAAGTCGATGACCACGATGACATCTACAACTACACATTCCCCTCCTAACAATAACCCTCCCGTGTTTGTCCGTGCACTGGAAATAATAGGCTTCCTTTGCGCGGCGGTGAGAGTCGGAGGGGCATTTTTGGAGGGTGGAATCACATCTTGTGAAAAGGGGGGTCAGTATGTAAACAAAAAACAAAAATTCTGGTTGTTTGGTTGGGATGGAAAGAGGGGAAAAGAAGGAGAGAGAGGATTCACAGAGGGAAGACTTACAGGATGAGTTTAGAAGTCCGACATTTGCAGGCCGGGTTTGGGCAGATTTGACGGAGCTCGGTGCACATTTTTGGGAATGTGACTGTTCTTGCTTCCTCCTCTGGTTCTAGGGCTAGAACAAAGGAAAGTAAAGATTGTGTAGCTGACTGAGTGTATTTTGCCGAGTGGAGGAAAATTTTTGTTTCGGAAACAAGGTTCTTGTTGTGAATGCCTTATGTCGTTTGTCTCGCTTCAGAGCCTTGTTGTGTATGTGTGTGTGTCTTGATGTTTGATTGGGGACTTTAGTTGTCTATGTGTATTTGAGTGAGGAAGGAAGTGAACGGGTCTTGGACTCCAAAGCCGATGTTTATATGCAGTCAAGTGGTCATTATTCACTTAACAAACTAATCACAAGACCGAAGGTCGCTTGCAAAAAGTTCTGTGAATCACAGAAGCAAGGAATGGATCAGAGGAACAGATTTCTCTTACTCGCTAGTAATCGGTGTCTGTTAACTTGATTGTATTGGTGAGATACAGTTATCAATTAGTGGTTTCTTCAATAGCACCTGTTTGAAAAATAAATCCAGGAGATACTTGATTCTCATACTCAACGAATTCTCCTCAACGAACATCTAACCTCTCTTAACAGAAGTAATCGCACCTGCCGTAAGTCATCCACCCAAAAAGCTAATCTCTAGTCTTCTTTTGATCAGATATAAAGGACTTGGAGCGCAGAGCAGACGTGAGAGAAATCAATAAACGAGTAGGCGCTGAGTTGATGTTTTTTTTATTACCTTGCTGTACTAAGCGAGCCCCTTTCTTCCGGTTTCTGTCTAACCAAAGCCGCTAGTAGGCCCAATTTAACATAATGACTCTCCGTAGGCACATCAAGGACCATTTGGGAGGCTGTAAAGGGATCGCTGGAGGATTCACAAAGCAGTCTACTTGGATTCCGAGAAAGGATGTGTTCGTTGGCCCCCTTGACCGCTCTTGATGTAACAACAACGATTTCTCCATTACTTAAATCTCAATGTCATGAAATAAGTCCCAACATGCAAACCGTTGCATTTTCAATGAACACTGAAATATACTCATACCATGAGATTACCCCTATTCATTTCCGGGAAGACTTTAACACTTATATCCGGAAGAGACAGGTGAATCCAAACACCCTCCTCCATCCACCAAAAAAATTCGTTTCGTTTCGTTCCGTCGAGTCCAGATCCAAACACCAAGAACTGAACCTCACGGCAGCCCCATAAAGTACTCCAACATCTTCGCATAATTCGGCGTTCCTATTGTAGCCATCAGCAAATTACATTACACCACATCACATCCACTCCTCCTCCTCCCCCTCCTCCAAAAAAAAAATATATATACACCACCACTCACCTAAGCCAGTAACAGGATCCCAACCCTTCACAGCGCTAAAGCCCTCAGTGCCACACCCCGGATTCGTCCCATTCGTTATATCATTCAGCATACCCGGGTTAGCATACAGGGCGGGGTTAAGGAAACCCAAGACGGGTTTGCCGGCATTGAGACGCTGCTCGTTGATACGGTTGATGAGAGATGCGAAGATGGGAGTTGAGGCGCTGGTACCTCCTGATTGCGTGAAGTCGTCGCCTGAGAAGACGGGGATATTGTCGCCGTTTGCTGCGACGTCAGGGATACTATTTCAACAAAAGAGAGGAATATGTCAGCTCCTACAATCAATCCACGCCCATAATCAAGAATTAAGTTTGAAAACTTACCCCCTCCCGAGCCTGTTATAAACCCCGCCATCCTTCCCAAAATTCTCATTTCCGTCATAAGATTTATACCTAGGTGCATGATTCGCGAAATAACTGTCTATAGCCGCTTGCTGGTAGGTAGGCGCAGGGTAGAAGTTACTGAAGCCTCCACCCGAGGAGTATGCTACGCGGTAGGGCTGGCCGAGGGGGTCGTTGTAGGCGCTTTCTGGTTCGTAGATGGTGTGGTTGGCGTAGACTTTTGTGGCGCCGACGTTGGTTATGTAGGGGCAACTGTGGCGGGGAATTTTAATATTAGCTAGGCATTTTGGATAGGTAGTAGTAGGGCGGGTGCTGGGTAGGGTAGGGTTGACGTGCTTGTTTGGCCATGTTGGGTTGAATATCGTCGATTTGGAACCGAGACAGCCATTTGAGCTCTGGTGGAATGCTGGACCTGCGACACCTGAATCACCGGATGCCCAGATTAGGGAGACGCCTTGGAGACCGAGTTTCATGAATCTGGAGAAATTGTCAGAGCTTTTAATTGTAAATCAAGACCTGGGGACATACTCATCGCATTGTCTCTTCTGGTAGTACTCTGGTAACTCTGCTTCTTGCCCACCATACGAAACGGATATTACATTAGCAGGCTGATTGTGTCAGTTTAAAAATGAATAGCAGGAGTCTGGTGGCCTCGAACCTTGTAGACACCACACATCAACTGTCCCTGATAACCACTTGGTGTCCATGGGTTGGGGTAAACAGGGTCGAGTTTCGCTACAAACCATCAGCTTCAGCGAAGGGGCTGTTAAAGAGAGAACTGACGATCATTCCCAGTCTCTCCAAATGCTGAGTATGTGCAATACGACTATTTCTATGAGCAATTGATGTCGGATCAGAGTAGACAGAGAGTAAAAAACACTTACACCATCCAAAGCATCGAGGAAAGTGTTAAACTACATGAAGTCAGTACCTCTCGCTACGCAAAGACAACGACAAACAAGCAAGAACACAACTCACACCACCAGCAACACTAGACCACCCAGTCCAATACCAATCATCTGTCTGATACAGCGTAACAGCCTGCGGCCAGATCAGGGGATACGCCAACTCGAGATCAAGAGCCGATTCGCCACCACCAAAAACGCATCCGGCTCTGGCGCCTCACCACCGTCAATAGACGCGAGGGTCGGGTGCGTCCCAGCCGGGATATGGTTCGTGAAATTGGCGAAGAAGCGATCGAGGTCTTTCTGGGTATACGCGTCGCCGGACTCGAAGATGCCGAGGGCGTTGTCGGAGCGTGGTTTACCGGCTGGGTATTCGGGGGTGAGGGGGACGGAGTAGAGAGCTCGGATGCAGGCTGGTGTTATCCAGCGGTGGCAGGTGGAGAGTTCGCCTGCTGCAGTTGGGGGGAAGCCCGAGTGGGTGGATGTGGTGAGATCAATTTTTATGCTAGGGCTGGAGATGCCACTGAAATTGCGGGAGGACAGAGATCGCGATAGTTTTTGAGGTGCGAAGAGCTTAATTCCTGGGGTGATGTAGTCGATGTGTTGTTGGATATTTTGGGGGAGGTGGTAGCTGTTGACATCTCGGTTAATTTCCAGTAAACACTCCAAACACCAGCTTGTACAGAGCACAAAGGGCTTACCTTTCGCAGGCTGGGATCATATGGCCTTCAGTTTCATGCTCATAAATGTGATACTTGGTATGCAGTAAACCCTCCGCCTCTTCGGTAGTAGCATCAAAAGCAAGCCATCCTCTATTATCCGAATGCGTGATTCGCTTAGAATGAATTCCAAAACCAGTCAACCATTCAGTCACCGCATCAACGGTCTTCTGCTCAGGCGCAAATTTCTGGATAACTTCTTCAGCTGTCCAGTGTTTGCCATACTTGGGTGAATCTGGGTGGGCTCTTGACGAGGTCAGCTTGGGAAGTAGAAGAATTTTGGGTTCGACTTACATGTCCATGAGATAATCGTGACCATTCTCTAGATTCTGCTGCTTAAGTCCGATTCGCATTGGGAGAATGGCAGAAGATGGGATCTGCTCGCGTTTCACCCATTGATGGGAAGTTGTAGCGTCCCGTTTCTCATGAAGCACATGTGATTTGGGAACTGCTGCGCATTGACCCGTGGCAGCGATGCCTATGGCAAACCAGAGAATGGAGAAACGCATGGTGACGGTATTCAAGACACCGAATATTTTTATTTCGAAGAGGGGAAATGGGATGAGAAAGAGAAGATTGTTAAGTATAAGGTAGGCATACTTGTGAAATCTCACGGAAAGCTACATAGATTCGTCACCTACCGTTGGATCTCGTGCTGGTTTTTTGAACGACCCTGTATGTTCCATCGCCAGCTTTTTGAGCTTCGCCAAGATGGTTGAGTCTTTCTCTGCTTTAGGCAAGCAGTAGATCTGTAGCAATGATGGCGGGAGCTACCAGGAGGAGGGAGAGCAGTTCCACTAGATAGCGGCCACTGGAGTTGATACAGGTACACAAACAAGCTCATGGGACGTGACCCTCCGTGTTGAACAACCTACCTTGATAGTGGGGGTCCTCTCTGGGACAAGAGAAACGCAAACTTATTTAGTCCTCTTCTCTTGGCCACTCAACGCTTTTCGGGGACTGTGGTTGAGATCTGGGTCGCAGCAGACATTGGGTTGATGCGATAGATGAGATGGGAATTCACCATCTGAGCTTGGTACAGTTGATCTACTATGTCCGAGCTCATCTGGCTCGCAAGCTATATCTCAGATCTCTGATAAAATTGTCCAGCATACATGCATTGTATGAATACCGAGCAAGAACACACAAGAGGGGAACTCGACAAATGCAAATAATGTGGCCGAGGGTGGCGCCGTTGCCATTCAAGGAAACGGTCTCGGCCATCCTGTTGCACAACACTAATGCTGGCAGCCACATGGGCTGTGACAAGAAAGTAAAGTATCGAGCTTTTTAATTGCCCATAGGTAGAATTGGGATCAGAAGAGAAAAGGCAAAGATCGAGTGGGGTACATGGTAGATGTGTTTGGTCGTTTTTGGTCGTTCCAGGAACACTACCAAGAGGACGAACGGGCCGTGGAGAAGAACCAATGACCTTGAGAATCTGCTTGCGATGATTCGGGGTACGGTATCAGCTTGGAAGAGGGATCACTTACCAAGACTTTGAAACAATAGGAATCGCATAGAGGTCTCTTTAGCGAACAGCACGAGTCTGTTTTGCCTCGACCATCTTGACAGAAATCTCGAGGAAGAAGCAGAAGAAAGCAAGCCAAAACACCAATCTGCCCCATAACCACAAGCAGACAACCCCCCCCCCCCCCCCCCCCCCCCCCCAACAAAAAAACATAGACCGACTTACTTGCCTCATTCTGAAGCCCCCAACGAAATATACACTCATACCAATTCAAGAAGTCTTCTACTTACAGGGTATCTATGAATCGGGCAAACTATAAAATAAAACAAAAAGTCTCCATCATAACACAACAAATCGCAACAAATGCAGACTTGAGAGCAACTGCCCAAACAGACAAGACTCCCATCAACCAACGCCTAGCTAAAATCCCCAGAAGAGGTTACAATGTAGACCACCAATGCACATCAAGTCATGCAACCCTAGATCGCATCGCCTCAAGCTTAAGGTCCTCTACCAGAATCACCATTCGTCACGGTTCGCATACTATCGCCCATAGTACTCTTGTCATCGGGGATCTCCAATTCATTGCCACTTGGTTTCTGGCCAACGAGGACCCTGGCATCCATGCTGAATCCTTGGGATCTCTGTGGATCGTGAGCGAGGGCCCTGATGGATTTCGCGACCTCTTTACAGAGCCTAGTGACATTTTCGGGCTCCCAACCCAACTCCTCGACGAAGAGTCTAAGACTTACTGCTTCTATCCCGTCGTACACTACGGACAAGAAATGCAGACCCGTTTTGCGCGCTTTGCTTTCGCTCGGCCAGACTCCACATGGGACCGTCTTTGTGGTGGCTGAGATATTTGTGAATCCTGCTGCTGCTAGGGCTTGTGGTTCAAGATGATCAGTGGTCATTGGTCTCCCGGCCATCTTCGTAGCTTCCAGAAATGTGTTGAACCAGCTGACAACCATGGGATCGTCGGGGAAGTAGGTCGGAAACGTGACGATGTTCATATCCATCACCTCTACGTACCCACCGGGCTTGATAGTCTTGTACGCTTCTCTGTAGATATGATTCCAGTCTTGAAATGCTCCTATCATAATTCGAAAGTGGACGAGGTCGAAACTATTGCCCGTCCATGTCCATCCACCTTCATATTCGGCATCGTCGATCTGGAAATCCACATTGCATGGCACCGAGGTGGGTTGGATTTTGGCGATATCGGTTCCAATGACATCGGCATTTGGGTATAATTCGGCCATGGCTATGGCCCATTCTCCGGTCCCGGTTCCAATGTCCAGTATCTTCTGAGGGTTCTGTAGCGGGGCCATCGAAAGACGACCACCAAGGGTTTCAAGGAGGATATCGTGCAGCATCTGTAACCTTCCCTGCTCAGCGTCGTCGTTTGGCATGCTGTAATTCTCGCAGTAGCGTCTTTCGTGGATTGTCAGATATTCAATATCGGTGTCGTATAAGGACTGGGTGGAGTTGCTATGTGGCAATTGGCCAATGAATGTGCAGATATTTGTGGGAGTCAATGTTCTTACAGTGTATCACTTTCTGAACGAGGCTGATGGAACAGCGTTCTGGCAGTTCGAGACTGGAACTGAAGCAGGTCCTCCTCGAGATCTTCATCATCATCATCATCCATATCGTCGTTAGTCTGGCTGTCGTCGAGGACTGGAAGCGATTCTATTTCTCGTGTTGGTGATGAGTGATTTGAGAAAGTATAGTGCTCTCGCTCACGGCCCAATTGTGCCATTTTGACCCCGTCAGTCGGTGTCTTGGACTTCTGGATGACGATATAAGTCTTATCAATGAATGCTACCTCGGTTTGTATCTGCCCCTCCTAATGTCCGTGTTGACTTGTCGCTGTGCGGCGAAGGTTCTCATGACCAGCAGGCGGGAAGTGGCAGGCTATGGCGTCGGTCGAGATGAGAGAGAGAGCACCAGGAGCATGCTGGGAGAGGAGGATGTAAGGTGTTTAGTTGACTCTGGCGACGAAGATGAGGATGAGGATGAGGATGATTTAGAGTTTTGAGGGACAGGACAAGACAAGACAGGGCGGGTAGGCGGGCATAGGCATGGGCGGGGAGGCGGTAACTGGAGGACCGGGAGGCAGAAGTCAGTCTCTGTTCTGTCCTGTCTGTCTGTCTGTGGATGGAGGAGGGAGGAGGGAGGACCTAGATAGCTAGTAGGCAGGCAGGCAGTCAAGTCAGTGCTTGAAGAACAGAACAGCAACGGACCAGTGCCGGCAGCGGGCTGCGGGGTTTCAGTTGACAGGATATCGGGATTTGGTTGCTGGTTCCAGCTGCAGCTCCAGCTCCAGCTCCAGCTCCAGCATCCATGCTCGGGCTGGGCTGGGCTGGAATGTGCCTGGTGCTGCTGCTGCAAGAAAGCCAGAGCCAGAGCCAGCCCTAGAGCGGGCGGAAGTGGCAGGCTAAATGCTGCAGGTTCAGTACCGTACAGAACAGGACCCTGTACCTCAGCAATGGGTCGGTGAGTGGGTGAGGTAATTAACGAACCAAGCAAGGGCCATCATCCAAAGGTAGTGAGTGAGTGTAAGAACTCTTCAAAGACATTACAAACAATTCTGAAAGAAGGTCTATACAACCACAACAATCCTGTCAAAAACGTGAAAAATCCCCCATCAGAGGCCGACACGCACCCGTCGTGGCGCTTGCCGGGAATCCGTGTTTTGGGAAGACTATGGATATTTGGATTTGGATTTGGAATTCTAATTCAAAGTAAGTAAGTACGGAGTATTCCTTTCTTGACCAAATTCAGTCTCTTGCAGATGCAAGCCAGATGTCGCCGCTGCCCGAACTGAGACCATTCGAGGTCCAATGCCCTTGTGCGTGCATTGTGTAGTCGAGTCTTGACCCGGCTTGACCGTGTTGGTGGAAGCCTGGAAAGTCGATTACTGGCTCCTACCGTCTCCTCAAAGCATACGACATCGCAGCTTCCTATCAATATCACGCTATTCGTACATATACCACTGTTGGTTTGAAAACGAGCACCAGCCTTGGAAGCTTCCAAAACTAGGAAAATCAATCAATGTCATTCTTTTCGCCGTCTATAACGTTGCTCATGGTGCGTGGATTAAGCTGCCAGAAAATGCCCAAGCATGGAAGGAACACATGCCGGAAGCCAGATCAACCAGGTACATGCTCATCTCTGCTCTTGTCTATCCTTCTCTACTCCACTCCGCTCTATGCCTCTGTCTTCCGCTTCTTCGCTAGGGTCATCTTATCGTCGCTGTCGACAATCATATTGTCGTGAATATCCTCTACCAACTCCGTGGAGGCAATGACCTCGGTTCCAGCAACTGTTGGGAAGGGGGTCAGGACCTTGGTGATATCACCCCACCACTTCTCACCGAATCTCTTGTACCAATCGACGGTGATGGCCATTCCGTCCGAGAAGCTGGTTTTCTGTTCCCAGCCGAGTTGTCTCAGCTTGGTTCCGTCCACGGCGTATCTGTGATCGTTGAACGGACGATCAACAGTGTGCTTGACCCACTTGTGGAGCTCTTCCTGGGTGGAGTGTGGGATATCTAGGTAGGTGAGGAGCTTGGAGCACAAAGTCAAGTTGGAGATCTCATCGTATGAGCCAACATTGTAGATCTGGTCCATCTGACCCTTGTGGAGAATGGTATCGAAGGCATCTGCGGCATCTCCAGCAAAAAGGTATCTTCTCGTTGGGGTTCCGTCGCCGTGCAAAACAACTGGTTGTCTTCGGTGGAGCAACAAGCTGAACTTTGGAATGATTTCTGGCGCGGGGTTAGCAATTGGCTTTCCAGCTGGGACAGAATGGATGCTCACTCTCGGGGTATTGATGTGGGCCGTAGACATTGTTACTGCGCACAATGATCACAGGCAGCTTGAAACTCTTCTGGTAGGAGTGGACAAGCATCTCTGCGGCGGCTTTGCTCGCAGCGTATGGGTTTGTTGGGGCTAGAATGCTGGTTTCTAGCAGATCGTCTGCATCATCCCTAACCTCTCCATAGACCTCATCGGTGGAGATGTGGATGAACTTCTTGATTCCGACCTTCTTTGCGCTCTCCAACAGAACGTGTGTCCCGTAGACGTTTGTGTGTGTGAAAGCGTACGAGTTACCAAAGCTCAAATCGACGTGGGATTGCGCGGCGAAGTGGAAGATGGTATCGATCTTGTGACGCTCGAGGCAGTCCATTACCTCGGAGGGGTTGGTGATGTCTCCATGGTAGAAGGAGAAGTTTCTCTTGTCGTTGAGGACTCGGGTATTGTTCAAGGACGCGCAGTAGTCGAGCTTGTCGAAGGAGACAATGTTGTATGCATCGGGATAGGTCAAGGTGAGATGTCGTACGAGCCAGCAAGCACTATGCCAGTCCAGTTAGCCATGGCTGTCTGTTGTTGTCACGCCGGCGCCCAGAAATGGTGACCGGACTTACATGAATCCTGCTCCTCCTGTGATCATAATATTCTTGACATCTGGCAATGGCTCGTATTTGGTGCTTCCAGTCAAGACTGGCGCATCTTTCCAGACACCAAAGTCTTCGAAGAACTTGTTCTGTTCTGCACTTGGAGCTGTGGTTCAAATGTCAATACCAATCCATCAATTCCCCATCCCACTGTGGGCAGACTGCGCCGCAACTTACCTGGAGCCCCGTTCGAGGCCATGATGAGGGATTGGCGATGTCTTGAATGATTGTGCAGGATGCGCAGAAAGTTATCCAGATACCGTGCGTAGGTAGTAAGTAGGTACGGTCAGGAATTGGGGAGGGTGATACTCGAAGTGTCCTGTCGTGGGGTTTGATTCCCTTCAACCTGTCAGTAAATTGGCACGGGTAAAAAAGGGGGCCATCTTCACCGCTTTCCACCTTCGCTAAAGTTTGGTTGACGCTTGTGGCTGCGGTCTCCTGTCAAGCGTCAACCACTGAGTCGGAATTTCGAGTCAAGCTACCTACCTACCTAACTACCAAGGTAGGGATTCCTCTTTTATATTATAAAACTGGAGAGCACATGAATCCAACCAGGAAGACCTCAGAAGTTTATGATTGACATTTCTTGTTTATTCTGCCAATCAACACCCCCTTTGCAGCCGCAACGGTCCGACAGAGTCCCTTTTCAAGATGTGGCTGGTGGTGGTGGCTGCTCAACGGCCTCATTACCGAGCAGGAGGGGTGAGATGATAAGAGACCCCTCCAGCAGCGCTTCTATTCGCTTGGTCGATCATACGAATCACGGAAGAGACAAGCATACGAAGTTGCCGGTCAGCAAAGATCCACGTTTTATGAACTCTCACGAGATTTCTATTCATGGACCAAACTAATTTGTCATGACTTCGCATCAACCTGACGACAGGAACTTGAAGACTCTAAAGTTTAGGCGACACGTAAACATCAGTTGGCAAGGCAAGGTGTCCTGTCTGTCTTCATCTCATCTTCAAAACAGAAGATCATTCCAGACAGGGGTACTTTTTGGGAGCTATCACTTTACACCAGCCACAAACGGCGGCAATCTTCCGCTGAGATTCCTGGGCATTCTTAACAAGTTAAAACCCCCTCGGAATGCCACCAATTAAGATGGGCATCTCAAAATTGGTCAAAAAGCCCTAACATCTCAAAAGCCTCAAAAACCAAATAAATTTGCCATCGAAAGAAAGCCGTTGCTGAGAAGAATCGGGATGGCCGCCCCCTAAAACCAACCTAAATGCTCTTTCGAAAGTCCAGCCAGTGCTGTGGGACGATAGATGGTGATAGCGTCGTAACCTGGCCGCGCATCCTTGACTTTAGTCACTTTAGTGTGGAGTCTAAAGTCGTTGACGTCTCCGCTGATGTGGTGTGTAAATAGGAGATCTAGATCTTACATACAAAAATATCTGTCTAGTATTCTAGCTATCAAAGAGAGGGCTGTTCAGTCTGTAAGCATTCACAGAGAATCGACTCGAGTAAGTCTCAGTTTGACATCCCCCCTTGAACGGAATCGAAACGGTTGCGAACTTCAGATGATCGATTGATCGGCATTGGATGAAACCTCCATACCTGCCAAGCCCACCAAGTGAAGCATCTGAAAAAGTTAAGAGGACTGGAATAGGGAGCAAGTTTCTTGGGCGATATCCGTAAGGTTTCACAAAACTGGAATCGATCGTCCGAAAATAGAGACCTGTCGGATCATGGCTGAATTAAATTCCTGTTTCGAGAGCATTGAAAAGAAGCAAGTTTACAGAAGGCATGTATGCTTCTTACTGATTTTACTTGTGTGTACAATATCGTACGGTATCAATTGTGCCGTTACCAAAGATTCAACAATACGGGAAATGACATTCCCTCAGAAAGGCGCGTTCTTCTTCCCCTGACCGACAGGCTGACTGGCTCTTGGGAGAGCACACGGGTTCACGAGAAATGCTTGAATCCGCATTGTGAGACACAAATCTGTTCAGAAAAACTTACTCGAGTGAACCTACTGATGCGGTATCGTACACATCACATCGTCTCATGCTCCTCATGCTGCTGCCAGATCGTTTGACGGAAGAGTGAGAGAAGAGGTCCGAGATCCCGCTGTACCGCTTCCGCTGTAGGTCAAGATGACAGATAGGGATATAAGCCAGAATTGGAGGCTTTTTGGTTGTGGTGGTGGTGTCGTCTGACCATCGAGGCGGAAGAAGAGCAGAGGCAGAGCAGATGAGTGCAAAGAAAATCTATCTGAATGGAGCATGATTTGAAGTTTACAAGAGTTTTCCCAATTTCAAGGCAGGGTGGACTGGGAGGATATTTAAACTCGGTGCGGTGCAGGGTGTGTTAGTATCAAAAGCTTAACACGCAATCCAATCTATTGCAGACGAAAACAGGCGATTCGTCATTTTTGTGTCCAGTGCGGTTCATCGAATAACTCGTGTAACAGCTTCCTTTGCTTCCGAATTTACTCTGTTTATTTTGAAGACTATGGTATGAAGAGGCTCTGCAAGTTAGATAAAACACTAGACCTGTCAAGCCTGATCTAGTTCTTGCTTCAGAACACTTGCTGGAAATTGTCAGTTGTCATGAGTTTGATGGGAGAGATAGGGGCGCGAGTTTGCAGGGGTAAGTAACCGACGAAATGGGATAGTGAAGGCGCGAATGAAGATATCGTGGCTTAGGTCTTCTAACGCCATCTCATTCTTTGGAGCTGAAATTGCAGTAGATGATTAGAAGCTGGAGAATGCCAGACCGAGCTAGTCTTCTACTCCAACAAGGCTTAGAAGACCGCTGAAAGCCCCACAACTTGGATTCACCGTTCAAAGACAATTCAAATTCATTGAAAGGAGCTGACATGATAAACTTCAAATTCAAACTGATGACTATGTACGGAGTAAGAGAGAACTGGAGTCAGGAGTCAGAAAGAAAATGGTGAACTAGCGGTATGCTGCTTCAAACAATAAATCATCCCTTGCTCGCTCAAATACAAAGTGAACGAGACATTGACAGAACAGTGAGACATTAGTAGACATGACTCCATCAAGCAGGGATGAGAGGAAGAAACAAATCCAACAGAATTGGCCCAAAGGAGTAAATGAATAAGGTTGTGGAAGAAGTCAGACCACTCACTACCATGGGGTGCGAACAGAGAAATTCACCAGGTCAGAATAGCTGTAATCATGCCGACCAGGAAACGATGTTACAATACTCCGTACATGATCGCATCGCCTTACTTTCGTTAGCTCCAGCTGGGCATTTCCAGGCTTTGGGGCGTTCGCAGGGCCGTCATCAGCCGCTGATAGGCCACGTTTTGGCCCCCCTAGAAAGTTTACAGTTAGATACTGTAACCAAGCCTCGTAATCCTCATCATCCTCGTACCCAACCTATCTCTCTCTGCCTCCCTGCCCTGCCCTGCCCTGCTCTTCCTTTCCCTTCCCATGTTTCGTACCTACGTACTACTAACCTTCAATTCCGTTTGCCTCCCGCATCTCGCGATCTGCGAACCTCTTCTTCTTCTTCCTCTCTCTCCTGTCTGTCTGTCTGTCTGTCACCTTTAGACGAGCGAGCAGGAGCGCGGACTTGATCCCATAGCCCATTCATTATGCACCACCTTTCTCCCACTACGTATCCCTAGGTTCGAACCTCCTCTGCGCCTCGCTGGCAGGACCCATCATTCTCCATCTTGCGATCCACGATACCACAGCACAGTACATGATCCCGAGCGCCCCTGTGCTCCACTGACTCCGATCGCGACAATGTCAACTACGCACGCTGGTTCTCTGGGCAGTGGCATCTTCGTCATCAACAGAACGAGGATCTTGATCTTTGTATCTCTCGCCATAACGTGAGTTCCATCCACCCCCGCCTTCTGTTTGCTGACCGGGGAGAGAAGCTGACACGGGGTATATCCAGATGGACCATTGCGAGTCTGCTTCCCGCATACAAGCAGACCGTCAAGGATATTGCGAAGGAGAAATACCACGATGCGATTGAGCACTTGCCAGCAGTGAAAGTCGACTGGCACCCGAAATACGATCCGAAAGCACAATTTAATGCTTCCAAAGTCGCCATCCTCATCGAAGGCCGCCCGATTCCCCACCTCGTTCCACAACTTCTACATATGATCGCTGTTGTACCCCCGGATTGGAGGTTCATGTTCATCGGGACGAACAAGAGCGTCATCAGCGTTTCTCGCAGCTTTGCGACACAGTATCAGGAGGCAAACGGGAAGTTGGATTTGGTGGTACTGCCAAAGCCTTGGAAAATCGATTCGAAAGAGGATGTTTACAGGATGCTTACCGACATACGGTTCTATGATGAGTTCTTGCCGGAGGTGGAATGGCTGTTGAAGTTCGAATCGGACAGCATAATGTGCGCCAGATCTGATGATAGTCTGAATGACTGGCTGCATTACAGCTGGGCAGGAGCTCCAAGGTAGGCCATCTACAGTCGGATTGCACTTTTGGAACTCTTGCTGATCTATGATTTTCCAGAACATCGGACGATAGATTCGCAGGCAATGGAGGATTGTCACTTCGCCGGATATCTTCAGTAAGGAAGATCTTAGGATTCCAATCAAGATACAACGATACGGAACCAGAAGACGAGTGGTTCGGCAAGCGGATTACAGTCCTACCAGGAGCCAAAGTAGCGAACGGCAAGCAGGAGGATCATTTCTCGGTCGAGGACGTATGGCATGACAAGCCCATGGGATATCACGTCCGAGATGGTGGAGAGGGTCTTTCAGACGACGTATGGAAGAACGCGGACAGGAGGAAAGGCAACTTCGAGTACTGCCCCGAGCTTGCGATGATTATGCCGATGAAGCTCGAGCGAGAGAGGTGTGAAGGCGACAACCGCGAGGGAGAAATCATCGAAGACCCCAACGCCAAAAAGGAAGGGGAGGAATAGGGGAGGGAATTTAGGCCACGAGCCGAGCCGAGATGAGACGAGTGCCACGATAAAGACGTCAATTGATGAAAGAGGATTCTATAGATTTCTGTGTGTACTTTTAGCGGAACGACACTTACTGAGAGACATTTCTCTCTTTTTTTGTTCGGAACAAAGCAGGCAGTCAAGCATGCGTGCATGGATTGGAGATGGGGTTGGGCAACATGGAGAATCATTTGATTGGCGTGATTGGCGTCTAGGTTTGATGCTCTCATTTGGAAAGGGGATCAAGAGAGATATGTTAGAAGGAAATCTCTCTCACAAATTTGCTCTCAATAGCAAGCAAATGGCAAAAATGCATTTGGAATGATACTCTATACATTGGATGGAGTGCTACATTCGTCTAAGATTGGTAGGTTTCTAAGAGGTTGTGGAACCAGGAGGGTTGGTCTCTGGGAGAGTTAACCTCACTGGTAGATTTGAATAAGCTGTTGTTAATATCCTTTACTCGTCCCTTCAACATCTCCGTCCTTCATCCTTTTCACTCCCACGCCCATCTACTCCACCCCAGAATGTTCAACACACTCATAAGCAAATGAACCCAAGACCAAAACAAGCATAACAGGGCTCACGACTCTGTAACCACCATACCCGGCAGTCTCTGATTGTGCGAAACGAGCAACAGAAACATGGTTTGAACGTTGTACACAAAAGCACACCTGACCTGCAAAAGTGTGGATCGCGTCTTTGAAAAGAAAGGGAACGCAATCTTTTGTATCTTATTTGTGGAAAAGAGAAAAGAATAGTTGTGATGACACCACGATACTTGGCTTGGAGTTTCTACTGGCCACTGATGTATTTAGAGGCGCTGACTTCTTAGGAGAGGAATGGATGGGACTAAAGACTAGAATATACAGATATACTAATACATTCAAGAATAAGTGAAATGATAGTGCTGGTAAGCTATAAACATGAGAATCAAGTGAATGAAGAGCAAGGCTCTCTTCCAAGGAAATTAATTATAACAGCCTTGCACATGCTCCAAGCACCATAAAAGCACACAGCCTAAACAAAAATGACTGCTCTCGTCTCTGACGTCTCTTGTAAGGTAGCGAGACGGGAAACAAACCTGAAAGTGGCGGGGGTGTTGGCCGAACTCGAGCCTAACCAGAAGAAACGAGGGCCCCCGGCAAGCAAATGCTTAAGCTAAGACGAGGCGAGGCGATGAAAGGCGAGGCCGCCTTCGAATTTGCTGCCCAACAACGAACCTCAGCCCATCTCATCAACAACAGATTCTCAACTGTTCGCTCTGGCTCATCCCATCTCGATCTATCCCGCACTATCACACCTCCATCTCTAATAGATCAACAAAAGCTTAGGCTAAGATGGTTTCTACTACGCCTAAGCAGCGCAAGATTGCTATCGTTGGCAGTCGCTCCGTTGGTAAGTTTTACTATTCTCTCGCTCACGCTTGCTTACTATCAATCTCCTCGAACCCTCTTAGGTCTTGAACTCAAATCTACCCTTACTCCCACCTCCACTCCAATCACTTGAACCAAATGTTTTGTTTTTGTGTTTTGAGATTTTCGAAGCTGAACGTTTCAAACAGGCAAATCTTCGCTCACCGTTCAGTTTGTCGATGGCCACTTCGTCGAGAGCTATTACCCAACCATTGAAAACACGTTCTCAAAGGTCATCAAGTACAAAGGCCAGGAGTACGCCACTGAGATCGTTGACACCGCTGGTCAGGTACGTGAGATTGATTTGATGCAACTTCTCAGCTTCCTTTTGGCTGATCACATGCTCAATTCAAACGAAACCCTTTCGAGGGATGGGAATGAGATAGTGGCTAACTTTGGGTTCTTTAGGATGAGTACTCTATTCTGAACTCCAAGCATTTCATTGGAATCCACGGTTATGTTCTCGTTTACTCGGTTGCATCCACCCAATCGTTTGAAATGGTTCAGGTCATTCGTGACAAGATCCTGAACCACCTGGTAAGTTCTTCTTCTCCAATTCATATTCCCACATTCTCACAAACATCATAGGGTATTGACTGGGTCCCCGTTGTCCTCGTTGGCAACAAGAGCGATCTCCGCCCAGACCAGCGTCAAGTCTCCGTTGAGCAAGGCAAGGCTCTCGCCGAGAAGTTCAACTGTGCCTACACCGAAGCCAGCGCCCGCTACAACGAGAATGTTGGCAAGGCCTTCGAGCTCATGATCGGCCAGATTGAGAAGCTCACCAACCCCAACGAGCCCTCAGGAGGAAACAAGTGCATGGTCATGTAAGAGAAGACTTGATAGGCGGATTGATGTACCTGGGAACAGATAGGAGACGAAATGTTGATGGAAATCAGGTGGGAAGGATTTGCATTTTTGACCCTGGATGTTTTTACCTGTTTGGCGTTAGGAGAGGCTTGATTTGGTTCTTCTGGCGTTTGGGTTTAACGGCCATACTGCACTGCACTGCATCTTCTTCAGCAATGGATTGAAGGCACAGAGCGATAGTTCAGCATGCAGTTTGAGGGAATTGAGGGTTTCTACTTTTCATTTCTTGTACATCTGTCACTACGAAAGGTTGAGGAAGGCATCTGCTCAAGCACTCTGAGTAAGGAGCCTGAGTAAGGAGCCATCAGATACTTTGAAAACTTTACAGTAGTAAGCAAGTAAAGAAATTCTCACTTCCACTCCCACTCCTTCTCCTAATACCGACAAGATATTAAGGGCCCCTTTTTTTTCTTTTTTTTTTTGTTGCAAGACAACGAGATATACCTAGGTACACAACACTTCCAATCGACTCTCGAATAGTGAATGTCAATAATAGCATCATACCTAAATTTGGAGGTAAATATCCCTAACCTTCCGCTCTCGAATACCCCTCTTCACGTGATATCAATGAGTCCTTCGGCGTCCGGGCTAAACCACAATCGGGATCCCTGCAGACCAGATTTACCCCACCAACAACAGAGCCAAAAGGCTGAACGAGCGAAATAACTGGCAATTCGGCCGTGACTCAAGATAAATCGAACAGATACCCAGACCATAAAACCCCAACCAAGATACCCCCGATCGCAGCTCTCCTGGGAGTGCAGAACAATAGACAAACAAAATGCTCGACGTGTTCGATTTCATCAAGGAGAAGGGTGGGAACCCCGAGAAGATCAAGGAGTCCCAGAGACGGCGGTATGCGTCTGAGGAGGTCGTGGACGAGGTAATTGAGCTGTACGAAGACCACCGCAAAAGTAAGTACTTTGCCAGCGAGAAAGGTCTGGTGGTGTGAACGTACTGATTGTTATTGTAGCTCAATATGCTGCGACCCAGATCAACACCAAGATCAACGAGACGCAGAAACAGATTGGCGTGAAGAGGAAGGCGAAGGAAGATGCGGCGGATCTGATGAAGCAGAAGGCGGAATTCGAGAAAGAGAGGAAGGCTCTGACGGACTCTGCGGCAGAGAAGGAACAGATCTTGAAGAAGAAGATTGGTACGATAGGCAATTATGTGCACGATTCTGTGACGGTTGAGCAGAACGAGGTAATACCCGCGCATGGAGTTCTACCAAGGGATAAAAAGACGGTTCTAACAGAAGTGTAGGATTTCAACGCCATGCAACGAGACTGGGCCCCCGAAGGTGTCAAGGTTGAGAAGCGCGATGTTCTTTCCCACCACGAGGTTCTGACGAGATTGGATGGATACGACCCCGAGCGAGGAGTAAAGGTTGTTGGACACAGAGGATACTTCTTGAAGAAATGGGGTGTGTTCTTGAACCAGGCCTTGATCAACTACGGACTGGAGTTCCTCGACTCAAAGGGATATACACCTCTGCAGACCCCGCAGTTCATGCTGAAGGATTACATGGCCAAAACGGCGCAATTGGAGGACTTCGACGAGGAGCTGTACAAGGTCGTGGATGGAGATGCGCAGAATGACAAGTACCTCATTGCGACCTCTGAGCAGCCGATTTCTGCTTTCCATGCCGACGAGTGGTTGGTTGCGAAGGATTTGCCCATTAAGTATGCTTCTTTCTGAGCTTCTGACAAGAGTTCTGCTAACTTGTCTAAAGGTATGCTGGCTTCTCTTCATGCTATCGCAGGGAAGCTGGATCCCACGGTCGTGATGCTTGGGGAATATTCCGTGTCCATCAATTTGAGAAGGTATGTATGAATCTGCTCGCAGTCAATCTATGGTCACTTTCTGACTTCTGCTCTCCAGATCGAGCAATTCATCCTCACCGACCCCGAAAAGTCATGGGAGATGTTCGACGAAATGATCGCCGTGTCCGAAGAGTTCTACAAGTCACTCGGTGTCCCATATCGTGTCGTTGCCATTGTCTCTGGTGCATTGAACAACGCCGCTTCCAAGAAGTACGATTTGGAGGCCTGGTTCCCCTTCCAAGGCGAGTACAAGGAGCTTGTCTCTTGCTCAAACTGCACAGACTACCAGTCTCGCGCTCTTGAGATTAGATACGGTGCCAAGCTGCAGACTGAGATCCGAAAGAAGTATGTTCACGCATTGAACTCTACTCTTTGCGCAACTGAGAGAGCTTTGTGCTGTCTTTTGGAGAACTTCCAGACTGAAGAGGTATGTCTTCTGAAAACAATGCAAATGAAACAATTTCTGATCGTATAATTAGGGTTTCAATGTTCCAGAACCACTCCGAAAGTACCTTCCAGGCGCTGTTGAATTCATCCCATTCTCAAAGGAGCTCCCCAAGGATTCTACCTCTCAAAAGGCAAAGGGCAAGGCGGGCGAGAAGGCAGCAAAACCAAAGGTGGCACCTGCCGGAGCCACTCCTACAGAAGCTACAGAGAAGCTGAAGGATCTCAAGGTTTAGTTAGGATATCTTGGAGATTAGTTAGTGAGCATGAGCTACAGATATAACATTTCTGCACCATTGGGTTTGTTCGACTGCCACACGATTTGACGACATGGAAAAAGTCTGTAGACAGTCGTATCGTAAGAATAGAGATTCAATCCGAGTAAAGCTGTGACTAATATAGTCATCCAAATCTGTTTGTTTGCTTGTTGTGATATCCAGGTATGTTGTTGATGACTGAGTGATCGGAGAATGTACTTTCCGCTTTGAGCGCATCATTTCATGCCACCAGGCCGGGCCACGCACGCCAGCTGCTCCCGTCTAAGCCACCAAAACACAAAACATATCCTACAAATCCTCAGCCTCGCGGCATCCATCCATTCACTTGGATGACCTCGCAACCAATATGCCGCGAGGATCCGACCTGAAACCCTAAATTCTATTTACTGCATGAGAACCCGACTTTAACTCGTGGGATGTACGGTGTCTACCTCCCTACGTTTACGCTGACTCGAAACACAAACTAACCTCGCGACATAGACGAGGCTGAGACCACAAACCACGCAACAACATCGCGAAAATCATGGATCGTCCCGATATGATTATATGCCCCTTCTGTGGGCTTGGAGCAGATGGCGATTATCAGATCATGGTAAGAATTCAGCGGTGTTGTAGTTCTAGTCCGACAAGACATCTCGTGCTTCCTCATTCTTAACCCCTTGCTAAGCCGCGTCCAGCTACACATGGAGACTCAACACCCAGAAGGAGGAGAGTCCCCATTTATCGTCAAAGATGACGCCAGCATAGCAGCTCTCATCGATGTCGACTCTCGCAACGATGAGGAAGAGTATATCCACTGTCCCGTCGAAGGGTGTGGCGAAGCTCTCCTCCTGGCCGAGCTCGAGAGCCACGTCGAAATGCATGAGGAAGAGCAGGACACAACCGATTCGGACGACTCGGATCTCTCTTCGAATGAGAGACTTAAGGCTCAGTCAGGTGTAGCTGATACTTTCGATATCAAGCTTTCCCATGCTCTTCGTAACCTGGACGATGATGACGATGACGACGATAGGACGGTGGTTCCAGATGTCCCTTCTCCAGATCGCCACGCTACGGCAAAGGCTGCATGGAGAAAAGTCTTGAAGATGCCAGACTCTTCTTCCAAGGGCTCGTCTTCTTCGAAACCAACTGCACGCCGGCGGCTCGGTGTAAGATTTCCCTTCCCCTTTGTTCAATATCAATATTAGTCCCAATCACGTCGAACTGTGAAACTAACATTGCTGCACCAGAAATCAGAACTTGGGCCTCATGCGCACGAGAAACAGATGCCCTCATGGTTGGTCAAACTTCTGGAAGAAGACGGTGCTGTCAAGACGAGCAATGTTCTTGAAAGGGACGGAAAGATGCGTAAGGTCAAGATATGTCCGAACATGACCGCTGGCATCGTTCCGGTTCTCGAGCAACTCCTTAATCAGGATGAGCAAGTCGATTTTGCGTATTTCTGTGATCCGGCTGTTAAGCATGTTTCAAAGCTTAGGAGAGAAGGTAGACACCTCAAAATGTTGATGAAGAATGAGAATATCTGTATTAACGAGCCTAGGTGGTTTCTGTGGATACCGCAACATCCAAATGTTGTGTTCCTACATCATCGGTGCCGAATCTCAGGGCTCTGAGTGCTTTGATAAGAAGATCCCCAGTATCTTTCAGATTCAAGATTACATTGAGAACGCTTGGGATCAGGGTATCAACTCTACAGGTCGCATCGAGACTGGTGGAATTCGAGGCACGAGAAAGTATATCGGTACGCCCGATGTGAGTGACCAGAATCAAGCGAGAAGCAAGTTTGTTGTTGTGGATTATTCTGACAGTATGAATACAGGCACAGGCAATGTTCTGCTCGATAGGAATCGCGTAAGTCTCCCACTCTCCGAGTAATTCCTTCAGTATCTGACAGGAAAAGCTGCGATGCCCAAGGCCTCAAATCAAAAGGGAACTCCGGACCAGCATACGAACTTCTCTTCCGTGCCGTAGAGAATTATTTCATCAACGGCTGCACAGACTACAATCCTAAAATCCGTTGCACTTCACTCCCACCCATCTACTTCCAACACCCAGGCATGTTCTTTTCCCCCTCACCTCCCACCTTCCCCTTTTCTAGCTCTCAAATCTCAAATATTGCACTTGATACAATTGCCTAATCTAACATACCTCAAACAACCAGGCCACTCAATGACCATAATCGGCTTCGAACGCAAACGCGACGGCTCTAAAAACCTCATAGTCTTCGACCCCATGTTCCACGACGCAGCCAACGTCACGAAATTGATCGGCATGTCTTTCAGAGCCAAGCATCCTGCTGATCACCTGCGTGCTTATCGGCGCGGTGTGAAGTATTTGAAGAAGTATAATGAGTTTGAGTTGTTGAAGTGAGTGCTTTCCATTTCTTACCTTCCTTTTGTTGTAGGAAAGAAAGGAATCATGGATGGGAGATATCTTCTTCGTGTTGGCTTGGATGAGATGTTTTTAATCTTGGTTCTTTGGAAGAAAAAAGGGGGATGAAGGGGAGAGTGCTGACTGGCGATACAACTGTAGATTGACGCCCCCGCCGAGGATATACAACAACACTGCCGATGATACAGGTGGATTGTAGGGAGCTGATGCACGGGAAGGAAAACGAGAATACATATGGGACTGGAATGATGGGATGAATTGGTCTTCTGAAGCGAGACACGGTATGGCATGGCATGGCATGGCATAGCGTGGGATCTGGAACGAGTGCTTGATCTGATTTCTTCTTCGACGTTGATTCCACTTGGCTTGGCTTGTGAGAGCATGAGAGCGTGCATGGCGATGGAGTTGGTCAGATTGGGATGGGATTAGCTAGTCTCAGCATAATAAAATGCAAGGAATGGATGGATGGACGAACGAATGATTACCGTCCCCTCCAATTACTTCATGTGATGGGATGTAATGTGAGCAACGAAGAAAAGGTGGCTATGTGCTTTCACATGCACACATATGTAACCTGAAAGAGGCAGACTGTGTGAGAGAGATATCTTGAACAGTTGGGAAGGTTGAGTGTCCGCTGCGGCCGGAGTTTTTTTCTTCTTCTCAAGTCAAGGGCACACCTGGATAGCGGTCAACGGTCGCAAGAGTTTCCTAGGAACGAAGAGTCATAGGCAATTGGGAAACAACACTCAGAAGATTTTTGTTCTTTTGTCAATTCTGGGTGGCTGCTAGATCCCCACAGGCAGGGCAGACCGAATCCAGGATGATACAGATCTGAAAATAGGACAGCCCAGCCCCAGTAAGACGCAAACAGAAGGGCTCTCTCTTGCAAAAACCCATAATGTTTCTACCAGGTGTAGAACCGCTGACTGCATGATACCACTCGTCCCTGCACCGACTCCATAAGCAAAACGTGATGCCATCTGGCAAAGTCCATCTAGACGCCTGTCCAATTGACTCCTCATATGCCCTCCCATCCCACCTTAACGCCCGAGAATCCGTTATAGCCCCTGGGAATCATAAAAGTATCTTACAAGTGGAGCAAGAGTATACTCGAGAAAGAAGAAAGAGAATCATCAAGCTGGTCGTGGTGGAGGATATGCAATACTGGGAGGTGGAGGCCGGTAGACTGGTGTACTAGTAGCGGGAACTCCAAAACCATTGCCGGTGAATTGTCTTTTTGGTTGCCGTGCTATCGGCTCATCATCTTCATCACCACTCGATGTAAGGTCGATGACAGCTGAAATTGTTCGTTTCCCGCTTGTCGAACCCATCGAGTCTCTGGCGGGAACAGACGAGCTCGACTGTTCTCGAGACTGGTGGGATGAGCTTCCGTTCGTCGGCAAGGTAGGTGCTACACGAGGGGTTCCCATTCGCACACTATCGCCAGACTTCGTAATCTCAACGAGATCGTCATCGGAGTCACTAGCAACACCATTGCTGGGTCGAGCAGACCTAGCATTCTCCTTCTTCTCATTCAAATCCCACTTTCCATCTGGCTGAATAATGACTTGATCAATTGACCTCGACGTATTCTTCAGAATGTTCTTAACGTACCTTCGAGATGTTAATGGCCTGGAGGTGGAAGAGGGGCATGCATTGACTTACTCATCGACCGCCAGACTGTCAAAAGGTGCCGAATTGTTGCAGAGGGGGCAAAGCCAAGTAGGGCCCTGCTCCTGGAGTTGTAAGTAGGATGTGGCATCAAAGCATTGATTATGGCGGCAGGCTATCGACCGACATGGTAGATCGATTCTCAGAGTGGAGAGCGGGCATTTTAATGACAGGACCGAAGCAGTGGCCACAATATCAGCGTCTCGGGCCTTGCTCCGCACTAAAGTCTAGTCAGCACAGTGAAATGTCGGAGATAAGGGGAGACGTACTGTCTTCGAGGACTGCGGCTTCCGAAATTCTCTTGCCAGTCTCCAACTTCTTCACTAGATCCGTCACAGGTACAGCCTTGACGACGTAGACGATCAGGTAGAACTTCTGTAGAGAGTATCAGCATTGAGATGACTTGAAATGGCGCACAGGATAAATAGAAACTGGGGTAGATAAGGCAAGGAGATTAGGAGTGAGGCAGCTGACTTGAAAAGGGCCACGACCGACCTTGTTAGTCAGAGCATAAGTCATCTCGACAGAGTTGCTGTATGTTGGGGGGTTGAAGCGAAGATCCTTGGTGATATCAACAGGTCTCGTCGAGCCTGGCTTGTTTTTCAGTCCACGTAGATTAGCCTTGACCTCCCCTCCATTAACTTTGATCTCAGACTGATGGGGGAAAGCAATGTCTTGTCGGCCATTTACATCGCCAGCACAGAAGACCATCACTCGCAGAGTCTCATCACCAGTTACTTTAGAGAGAATGGGGTAGTCGGCAGGTCGGAGAATGATTTTGACGGTATGTCGGTGTTGGGTCATTACTTGGAGAAGTTAGCAATGACGAAGGTGCTCTGATGTCGAAATTATTACCTTCGCATGGCGAGGGGTTTCCAATCTGCTCTTTAATTTCGAAGTATGGACTGGGCTTGAACTCGATTCCTGATAAGACTGTTAGAACCTAGGCAGAGTAGAGCAGTGGGACATAATACACGTACTCGGGTGACCGATTGGTCGGAAACCATTCGCACCTCCACCCATATTGTATGCGGCGCCGTTGAGGCTTGGAGTATTCAGGTAGGAGTTTGGGGGAGCAGGAGTGCCGGCGACGGAGGACGACGCGCTGGCCATGCCACTTTGTGGCTGTATGTTGTGCGGGTGGTCTATCATTGACTTCAACCGCTGGAATCCTGGAGCGTTGTTCGTCTGGGCGTAGAGCTGGAGTCCTACAGAGTCCCAAGTCAGTCTGGAGGTGTCATGGTGGAGAGGCATCTGGGGTGGCATATCGAGGGGTAGGTAAGTAGTTAGCCTCTTGGGGCGAGGCTGTGGGAAAGAACGTTGAACCTACTGTCAATAATGCGGTTTTGAAGATCAGCTTTCACGCCGAGTTTGCTGAGGCCTTCTCCGGCGCAGATGTTTTGCAGAAGTCTGTTGAGGTAACCGCCGTGTCTTAGTTGTCGAACGAGGGGTTCAGGGTCGAGGTAGCCACCCCCCATTGAGGCCATTCTTGTGTTAGTTGGAGTTGAAGTTGCAGGAAGTGCGCCAAGGCAGAGAAGGCATGGATGGATGTAATGTGTGTGGTGTTGTTGGAGAGTGGAGGAGTTGTAGTTGAAATACAGGAGGTAGGGTATAAGCCTCTAGATCTTTGTTTGGCCTTCTCTTTTGGAGTTTCTATCACGGTTTGGTGACTGTCGACGCCTTTATGTGAGTGACGGCTTCACGGTAGAAGTGAATGAACGCACCTACAGTAGAACCTGCGGCTGCGGCTGCGCTCTCTCGCCTCGCCTCGTCTCGTCTCGTCTCGCGCTTTTTGACCGAAGGAGGCGCTAAAATGCGGCCGCACTGGGCTGAAAAAGGGAATTGGAAAGCTCAGGCGCATCTGATCTCAAGGTGAAGCAAAGCGTTGAAGGTGAAGGAACAACCTCAATCAATCAATTCGCATTTCGGTCTTCCGCATCAACCACTCCTCTACTCACCACCAATCCTACCAAAGTCACCAATTCTCTCCGATAAAATGGCCAAAGGCGCGAGAGCATCCACGAAGAAGGCGAACAATGTTAAGTTGAAGAGCAAAGTCTTTGGGCCAGTGGAAACCGATCGCACAGCCAGACTCTCTGCGAAACTCCTGGCATTGGCTGCGCAACCAAAGCCCAAGCCAGCAGAGAAGGATGTAGAGATGGAGGCAGAGGATGGTAGGATATCCTCTAAGGAAATTGTTGTCCTGCGACTAACATACCACAGTTGCGACGGAAGAGACAGTGGCTCCAGTTGCAGAGCCCAAGGAGTCAGAAGGTACGCTTCTCTTTAATATAGTTCCTAATCATTGTTACAAATCTAATCCTTCAGTCGCAGCTATGGAAGTCGACGGAGGTTCTGCGAAGCCCAACTCGAAATCTGGAAAGGGAGAGATTAAGAGACGAGCGAGCAAGAGGAGGAGCGGAATCGTCTTCCCGAAATACAACGAGCGGAGTAAAGTGAAGAAGTCGAAGGGGAAGAAATAGATGATGGAGATTTGGAAAAGAGAGGTTTTTCATTCGACGGCGTTATTGAGATCTTGGTGGGGGAGTTTTGGTGTCATTTGAGACCTCATGAAGAATACATTTGCAGGCGCATCAAAGACTTTCTTGCAAAATTTAAATTTCTGGCTTCCAGGTACAACAATCACATGAAAAGTTGCACCTCGACATTAGGTGTGTTTTCCTATTGATTTTCACACCTGGATACTTCGATTTCCCACTGTCAAGCTCGACTCAACCCAACCTTGAGGACTCGATCGATTCCCCTCTCATCCCGTCAAGTCCGAGTCTGCACATCTTGGCGGCTACTTTTTATTGTGGGTCCTATCGATAAGGATGTCTTATCGCAACCCCTTGCTCACTGAAGCTTTAAATCGCGTCCAATGACAGATTGCTGAAACCGCGTCTTCTAACTCCTTCAATCTAACATTCCGAGTAGAGCAATGGCCATATTTGAGTCCTACGAGACCTCGGATTTGTGCTTCCCGACATCTCTGACTTGCTAACCTGCTAGATGAGCTGGACTCCTCCGGCAAGATGACCTCCCGGACTTCAACTCTGTCTCTGCTTGCTGCAAATATCATCATCCCAATCGCCATATTAATCTTTGCCAGCGGATTCTTTCCTTATAAGCCATTTCTCCCTGGATTGGCACAATATGAAGCTTTGGAGTATGGGCCGCCCCCCGAAGCTCCCTTCAACAAGGTCGTATTCATGGTAGTGGATGCCTTGCGAAGGTACATTCTCCTCAATGACGGAGAGGAGGTTCACAACTGATCAATGCAGTGATTTTGTTTATTCGAACAATTCGGGCTTTCTCTTTACTCAAAGGTATGTCGAAACCCCTCAAAAGACATTGGACTTGGCTTACCCTTCCGCAGCCTGATTTCAAATGGAGACGCCATCCCCTTCACTGCCCATGCCACCTCTCCAACCATCACTATGCCGAGGATCAAGGCAATCACTACAGGATCCACCCCATCATTCCTCGACCTGATTCTCAATTTTGCAGAGTCTGATACATCCTCCACACTTGCGACACAAGATACATGGCTTGCACAGATGAAGGCAAAGGGAACGGGCAAAATGATCATGTACGGGGACGATACTTGGCTGAAGTTATTCCCAGATACCTTTGATCGTGCGGATGGAACTTCCAGCTTTTTTGTTTCGGTCAGTCAAGATCTTGTAGTTGTACGTAAAAGTGTAGCTGAATACATTTTGAACCAGGATTTTACAGAAGTGGACAATAATGTTACGAGACATGTCCCTGAAGAGTTGCGAAATGATGACTGGAATACTATGGTTTTGCATTATCTTGGACTTGACCATATTGGCCATAAAACTGGACCAAGAGGGTACAAAACTCTCCGTAAACCACTGTCTCATAATCACTAACAGATGACAGTCCAAACATGATTCCAAAACAGCATGAGATGGACGGAATAGTCAAATCAATCTATGAAGCCATGACGAACAAGGAACATCTACAGTCAACTCTTCTCGTCCTCTGTGGTGATCACGGAATGAACGATGCTGGAAACCATGGTGGATCAGCTCCGGGAGAGACTTCGCCAGCCCTTGTTTTCGTCTCTCCGAAATTAAGAAGTATCAACTCGGGTCATAGAGCGCCGGCTCCTTTTGAAGAGGACTTCCAATACTATTCAACAGTCGAGCAATCAGATATAGCCCCAACTTTAGGATCGTTACTCGGATTTCCAGCACCTAGAAATAATCTTGGAGCTATGATTCCTGACTTCCTACCTTTCTGGCCCAAGAGTTGGTTTTACCTTTCCATATTTCTGAATTCTTGCTGATGAGAACAGAGAGTGATCAGGTTCAAATTCTTTTGAGAAATGCAAGACAGATTCTAGGGGTTGTCACAGCTGCATTCCCATCGTTCGAAGCTGCTACTCCTGCAACAGACTGCAGAGACCTGTCTAGCAATATTGATCAACTGTCATGCCAGTGGAAGATCGTAACCGAAAGTCAACCAAAACTCGAGGACGACGACTTAGCTATTGACAAGTGGCTACAGATTACTACCAAGGTCAGTCAGCGCATCGGTGGAGAATTTATCTAACAATCAACAGTGGTTACAAGAGGCACGAGATATCATGAGCAGCACCGCCAGTAATTATGATGTTCGAAAACTCGCAACTGGACAAGTTGTTTCTACACTAGCCCTCCTCCTAGGAGTCGCTGCAGCTTTCCCAACTCTAGCCAGTTCATTCAAGGAATCGACTCCGATCCTATTGATATCTTTGTTATATGGTATCATGATGTTTGCCAGCAGCTATGTGGAAGAAGAGCAGCACTTCTGGTACTGGGCTACCTCGGCATGGCTTGTCCTCCTTTGGATCAAATGGTATGTTTCCCAAAGTGGAGTCTCATATTAGGGCTGACAATGCCACAGCACACGTAAACAGACTCGGAATAATATCCTTCTGGCAGCAAGCTCGATTTTGATTCTCATCGTCGCAAGACTAGCAAGACGATGGAACCAAACTGGGCAGAAATGGGCCGGCGAGCCCGACATCGCTCGAACGTTCTTCTCCGAGCATCGACTAACTTTATGGACTTTGGTTGGATTTACATATCTCTGGAATCTCCAATTCCTCGCAGCTCGAGCGTTCCATCGCTTTCCACAGATGGCAGCAGCAGGAATCTCAACTGCTCTTGTCACTGCAGCCCTAACTTTCAAGCTAGCCTTCACTCATGAGGATTCCCCAGAACTGATGGCTGGGATCGCCAAGTACATGGCGGATAGTGAAGCTGGTGCTGGAGCATCCTTGATTGGAAGAGCTAGACTCGCATTAGTTGCGATTGGAATTGCAATGGTCTACACCATTGGATCAGGGTTCGGGAACGAGAAACGTCCAAATCGTAAGCCTCCACCCACAAACCGATACAAAAACTCCCTAACCATCCCACAAGCAACTATGCGCACAGTTCACGACCTCCTAACACTATTTCTCATAACGCAATCTCGCGCCACCAACATCCCACTCATCCTCCTCTTCGAGATCCAATTCTACCTGCTCAACGACCTAGATCTCAACCTCATCGAGATAAGCACCACATCCCTCCTCCTGCAATACATGTCCTTCTTTGCCTTCGGCGGCTCAAACGCCATCTCCTCCGTCGATCTGTCAAGTGCCTACAACGGCGTGAGCGGGTACAACGTACTCGCCGTCGGGATCCTAACTTTCGCCAGTAACTGGACCGGTCCAATCTACTGGGCATCCGCTACAACTATCATGCTACTCCGACTTCGCCAGACCAGAGTGGCTGGGAAAGAGAAAAATGTGAATCTGCTACACCAGCATCTGGCTCTGTTGAATGTGTTTGTTACTTCGAGTTTGGTGTTCGTGATGGCTGCTTGTACGATTCTGAGAACGCATCTGTTTATCTGGACGGTCTTCTCGCCGAAATATCTGTATAGTATGGCGTGGAGCTTAGGGCAGCATCTGGGTGTTAATGTTGGACTTGGAAGTTTGCTTTACTGGTTGGGCACGATGTACCAATAGATATAGAGATGAACCAGAGGCATTGTCAGATAAAGAGGGTTGGATTTGTATAGTATAGTACAGTACAGGGTCAGACAGAAAATAAAAGGGAAGGGGTATACGCTCAAATCAAACCAGCAAATAGATCGTCAAACGCATCGCCCTTCTTCCGTTTCTTCTTCGGTCTTTTGGCTGGCGCTGGTACTGTTTCAGCTCCGGCGTCACTTTCTTCCTCTTCTGCCCTCTCCCTCCTTTTCTTCTTCTTGATTTTCTTGATTTTCTTGACCACTAACCCACCATCCTCTCCCTCAATCCCAACAATTTCCTCTCTGCCGACTACCTCCCCGAGATCAGTCTCACGTGCATCGACCATCGGCTCTGCGGCCAAAACCTCTCTTGCATCGCCCTTGCCTTCTTCATCTCCACTTTCATTTCCACTCTCCTTCTCCTTCCCATTCCCAAGGACCCTCAAAACAGACCGCACCCTCGCCAGCGTCGCCATCAGCATAAGTCCCAAAGCCGCATACTGATTATCAGCCACTAGATTCGAGAATGCCCTACCACCAACATATCAGTCTCAATTCCACCAAAATCCCTCATCTCTTTCATAGTATAACTCATGACCAATAGTTCCACTCAAATAAAAATTCACCGAAATGCAAGACTAATAGAGAAAATAAGAAGGAAGAAAGAAAAGGACTCACAGAAAACATTTCGGCAAAACCCACACCTCCATGAACTCCACGTGCTCCTCAACCGTCTCCCTCGCGGCTCTGAGATACTTCGACTCTCCTTCCCCTGCCCAATCTCCATCTTCCCCCTTCTTCCTCTTCCCGTCGGCCTTCCCAGCATTCACATTCCCACTCAAACCCCCAGCCGTCGCCGTCGTAGTCGTCGAAGCCGACGAAGAAAACTTCACACACCTCTCCAACACCTCAACCTCCGCCACCAATTTCCCAACTTGCCTCCGCAAGATAGAGAAAGCTTTCCACCATTTAGCGAGACGATGCTGGTTCTTGTTGCGGTGGTGTGTTAGGTGCAGGAGGTGCGTTATGGATGTTAGTTCTGTGAGTGGTGTAGTGGTGCTTGATGAGTTGGGTGAGGGTGGGGTTGTCATCTTTGCCGGTTTTGAGGTGGTGATTATTTTGGCCCCCCCCTTTGGATAACTGTTGCGATTAAGGCGAGCTGTGATTTGGTAAGTTGTGACTCGGGTGGTTTTGTGAGTGTGAGAGAAGTCGTACTTCTTGATTTTTAGCTTTTGCTAGCGTCGGGACGAAGCGAGCTTGTCGAATTCGCGCCAATAATTCATGGCCTAATTCATTTGTTTGGTTCAACTTTCGATGATTGATTATCCAGGTATTTAAAACTTGTCACATTTTCAAGAGCTAAAGGATGATTTAGGATCAAGAGTTACCTTATGATTTCAACCTTCTTTTATCTTTCGAGCTGGTCTTTCGTATTATGTTCAAGTCCTACAGTACAGTACAGTAGCACTGACAAAAGTTCGATCTGCGATAAGATAAGATCTCGAAGAGAAACGATGACGCTTACTCAAAGCCCAAGTAAACATTTTCCTTCGTGAACATCCCACCTTCAGACACCACATCTCTCTACAACGCCCTCCCCCTCTCCCACCCAGCGTCCTCCACGACTCTAGACCAACATAATGGCAACCAAATACATAGACCAAAGCGGTGCTCCCCAAATAGTCGTCAACAACCTCTCCTACACCTTCCCCGACCGCTCACTAGGTCTCCAGAACCTAACACTCTCCCTCCCACCCTCCTCCCGCACCCTCCTCATCGGCGCCAACGGCGCAGGGAAAACAACCCTCCTCCGCCTCCTCTCGGGCAAACGTCTCGCGCCATCAGGAACAATCTCCGTTGGCGGTCTCGACCCATTCAAAGACGGCCTCGAAGGCGTAACCTACCTTGGGCTGGAATGGGTATTGAACCCCATCGTGCGGACAGACATTGGTGTGCGCGAACTTCTGAAGTCAGTCGGTGGCGATCACTATCCCGAGCGGAAAGACGAGTTGGTCGAAGTGTTGGATATCGATCTCGATTGGCGGATGCACGCTGTTTCAGACGGAGAGCGCAGACGGGTACAGCTTGCTATGGGATTGATCCGTCCGTGGAGGATTCTGTTGTTGGATGAGATTACAGTTGATTTGGATCTGTTGAGCAGGAGTAACTTCCTTGCTTTTTTGAAGAAGGAGACGGAGACGAGGAAGTGCACTATTGTGTACGCGACGCATATCCTGGATAATCTGGCGCAGTGGCCGACGCATTTGGTGCATATGAGTCTGGGGAAGGTCAAGGAGTGGGGTGGGATTGAGACGTTTCAGTTGGATGGTAGGGGGACGGATACGGGCAATTCGAGGTTAGGAGAGTTGGTTTTGGGCTGGTTGAAGGATGATTTGAGGGAGAGAGGCCCAAGAAATTTGGGGAAGACGAGCGAGGGCACGGCATATTTGAATGGAGGTGTTGGGGGGTATGGCTCGGAGAGTCTTGAGAAGAGGACTTTTTAGATGGTGTGAGGGATGAGAGATGAGGTATGATGCGATGTGTTATGAGGAGAATTTCTTGGGTTTGCGGTTTGGTCCACAGTACAGCATGAGGCCTCAACGGCTCTGGATTGGGTTTGCGTATATCGGTCGGCGCAGCATTTAACATCGGGCCGGCGTTCAACAAGGTACTGGTATCTATTCAGAACCAGAAAGGTGGAAGGAAAATTTCTCTGTTTGTTATGCTTTGAAGGGTGTACATTTCTCTACGGTACAGCATGAGCACTTCAACTGCTCTGGAGATCATAGACTAGGGCAGCATTTAACACTGGGCCGGCGTTCAACAAGTCCTGGATTCTATTAAGGATCCAGAAGATGAAGAGGGGTTTATAGAATAGACACGCAAAGAACTGTCTTCGCTTGCAACGGCAAGCTCCATCTCCATCTCAATCCCCTCGGCCTTCTCTCCGCTTGTGCCCGTGGGCTTCCAAGCGAGCTGCGTGATGGCTTTCGAGGAATATGGGTAAGGGCTTATTCCAGGCGCCAGTCAGTATATTACTTTTTTGTAGCAAAACGGGAGAGTGTGGATGGACTACTGACCTTTGATACTCCACTTCCAGCTCTGCCACAGAAAAGGCTTGCTTGACATCCACGCAGTAAATCCTGACGCGGCCAACTTCAGCGCCAACAGCGAGGTAAGTCCGGGCGCCATCAGCCAAGCAGACATTCATGAAATCCACAGCCGTCACAGGAGCATCCTCCGCAATAGTCGCTTTGCAAACGTATCCACCTGCGCCTGTACTTGCTTCTTCCCTCGCCCAGATCTTAACCTGTTTATCCCTCCCAGCAGTAGCAAAGGCCGTTACCGTCCCTGACATTGGTGCCCAAGCCGCATCCAGGATCATCCTAGAATGACCCTTTGGATTGGATTCTGCCAACTTGTACGTCGTGGATTTCTGTGACTCATCTTTCCCACCTGCTTCTTTTTCTTCTTCATCACGTTGGAAGACAGCCCATTGGCGATCTCGGCCAACGCTGAGCAGGAATCGATCATCTGACGAGAATCTGAGTCGCGCAACCGTGAGCGAATGTGCCATCAGCGGCGGCTTGATCTCATGCCAGTGCTCGGTCTCGAAAATCCTAATGACAGCGTGATCGATAGACGTCGCCTTACAAGCCGTAGCGACGAGAGACCCGTCATGGCTAGCGGCCAGGGCTGAGATCTCATAGCCGTGTCCGTACAGCTTCTCGATTTCCGGCCAGAGGGTATGGCGTGACAATTGGTCTTCCAAAGGTGGATGATCGAGACTGAGTGTTGATTTGCGGACAATTGAGGCTGGGTCTAGAGCGTTGCGGTCTTTGGGGTTGCCTTGTGGTGCGATTTCCTGGTCGTCGTCTACGGCCTCAATGGCTTTGTTTGATAGGCCTAGAACAGGCATGTTTGCAGCATCTGGCATATCCTCTACGTGTGATCCTGAGAAGCCACAGAGCGTCCTCAGCATGTTCGCCACGGCTTTGGGCTCGTTGAACACCCGAAGCAATTTCTCGTCTGCGCCTGAGACGAATTTCGATGCTCCCAATGAATCAATGCAGTTGAGATCGTAGCCGTGGATTTGAGGCCTTGCCATCTCGTGCCAGGAAACCAAGTCGTCTCGCTTCCATTTAGCATGCAGTCTTGTGGTTTGGTCGGAGCTGGTGGATAGTAGATAGTCTCCTCCCTTTGACCACGCAATTCCAGTCACAGATTGTGTGTGTCCACTAATACCAACGCCTTGAACCCATCTATCTGCCGCAAGGTCATGATCCCATAATCTCCAGCATCCAGTCCGTCCAAGACAGACGACCGTCTCTCCCGAAGGTGACCACAGACCAGTCCAGAAACCACCCGTACTCCCAGTCGCAGTAGTCGAGCCTTTCTCAGCGCTAATCTCACCCATCCGTGCAACCGTGATCCAAACTCCCGTCGCCTCATCAGGCTCCCAGATAGCGAGTGAATTATCCGCCGACGCAGAAAGAAGCTGCAATTTACCTCCAACAGCCCTCCATCGGGTACTGTAAATCCAATCCTCATGCCCAAGTAGAAGTGCCTCGAACGTAGCCGAAAAGTCCAAATCATCGGCCTTGAACCGGTGAGCTTTATTCGAAAGAGATTTTCCAGGCAGGAAAGCTCCTAGGGATGGGTCTGCGGCGGCTGCTGCAGTGGGTAACTCTTTTCCTTGGTGTATCCGCCAGAGGCGGATGTATTTGTCCTGGCTTGCTGATGCTAGGATAAGATCACTCTTAGGATCGAAGCTCTCTTGAGTAAATTCTAAAGATCTGATCCAGCCCTCGTGACCAGATAGAATTGCTTGAAGCTTGAAATCTGGGGTTTTCGTTGAGTCTCGGATGTAGAGCTGGATTATGTCTTTGGTACCCGCCACAGCGAGTACATATGAATTCGGCGCACCAGCCAAATTACTCAGAGCCAAAGAGAGAGGAAAGAATCGAGGGGTGATAGTGATTGTCTGCTGTAGGGATGCGACGTTCTGATCGTCTAGAGCCCAGACCTTGACCATTGAATCCGCAGATCCCGTGACGAATATCTTGGGAGAGCGACTCGAGACCCCTATGCAATTGATAGAGTTTTGATGATCTGAGAGGGTTTGAGTACATATGTACTGTTCGGACGTTGGATCCTTGCGCCATATCTTCACGGTTTTGTCCACTGAGCCGCTCAGCAGCAGGCCAGGAGACTCAGGAACGAACTTGATGGCATTCACAACATCTGTGTGGCCGCTGAGAAGGGCGTAAACGCCTTTTGAGGTTTCATTCTATCTGGTATCAGCGAATGTCTTGATCAGATACGAGGATCGCAATTGGACGCCTTGGGGTCGCAATGACGCAGAGTTGGAATATCCAGGAGGGCGGAGAACTCACTTGTGGCTGCCACAACGCGACATTTCTATCAGCGCCATATGCCAGCAGTCCAGATAAGACATCCCAATCTGCAGCAGAGGGGTGTCGGTTTGCCCCTGCTGCTAGATATTCAGCGCAGGCTTGAGCCATATTCAATTCATGTGACGGCTGCAACTCAATAATTGTGAAACGGGACGAGAACGAACTGATCTGGAGAGATCATCGAGATGAAATTATGCTTATTGATTCAACTTTCATAGTCGTGAGAGCTTGCTAGATCTCACTTTATATGTATTGATCACGGGGTTTGATGAAGATGTTCCTGGGTGAAGATTTTTCGCTAAAGAAGCTCATCGTGACCTCAACGTGCAGGGTCAAATCTCTCGTCAAACACCTACCTACTGAACATATATGCGTAAGGTATCAATATCGCCAGAAACAATTTGACTGAAAATCACAAAATCTCGATATATTTCTACTCGGAATTGTGTATCCACAAAAAGAAAACCTCGAATGTTGGCTTTGAATTCAGTCTATCCAGTCGGCGCGGTGACGCTAAGCGAGCAGGGCCACACCTTCTTCCAACCTCAAATTCCACATCACCTCCAAACCGAAGTGACCAAACAGCCAAACAGCTCATCACCTCGCAGCAACACCTGTCGCCTACAACGCTTCCAGGATGACGTCCGAAGCCACAATACCTCTCACCGTGGAGTTCTCGTAAGTACCTTCAGGCTCTGAAGAAGCGTGGGGGTGCAAGGCTGATTCTCATTCCAGTGGCGGTCTTGAGATGCTCTTCTCCGACGAGCGTAAACACAAGATCCAAGTCCCTGCCAAAGACGACAAGGGAGACGCTGTCACTGTCGGATGGCTAGTTGATTATCTCTGCGAGGAACTCATGAAAGACACAAGAAAGGAGATGTTCCTATTGGACGGTCACGTGTAAGCCACTATCTCAACTTTTGCATTCCTCCCATGCAGTCTCCATACACCGATACACCGCCTCCCAACGATTTTGCATTGTCCTCTAGTCTCTCTCCCCCCTTTATATTATCTTGATCAATTACATGCTGCGTTGCGCGGCGCATCAGCTTGTCATGGGGTTGTCTGTGTACAGTACATGGCTCCCCCCGCAAAGCAGTACCCTCACCGTTTCCAATCCCGTCGCTTCTCCTCGTCCCCTCAAAACATCCAGACAAATCGGGACGCACTCACTGACGACTTGCATATATACAGCCGCCCGGGCATCCTCGTCCTGATCAATGACGCCGACTGGGAGCTGGAGGGAGAAGCCACATACGCCCTGCAGCCCAATGACAATATTCTCTTCGTCTCAACTCTCCACGGAGGCTGATCTAGCAGATCATTCGATAAACAATTCAACTCATCGCGCCATTGCTGTGTGATAAGAGTCCTCTCCTATTATGCGCATACCGTATCTTTCAGCCGTGCTGCTGGCCATTGCCTGGTCTAGATTCCCAGCCAGATCTCGATATTACCACTACTGCTATAGACCCCTTTTCAGGACATGTCGTGGGTGAGGTGATGTGATGAAGATCATCGGAAAGGAAAGGCATGACATCGAACCCCAGGCGATTCGATTCGACTGATTGATTGATTGTGCGATATGATATGCAGCGTCCTCGAGGAGGCTTTCCTGAGCTGGACAAATGGACAACTCACATACAAGAAGCGCAGGGAATGCCCTGCATAGATCTACGCCAGGATTACCCCACACCAGAAACAAAACCAGAGCCAGACACCCACACCCACCGCTTCACCAACCTCACACCCTCGCCTCGCCTCACCGTTCTCTTCTGTGCCCAAGCCAAGACACCCTTTGCCAGTCGCCGACCACTCGCCAAATACCACGACGCCATCACACAAAATTGCCTCCGAGGGTATCCCTTCGTTGCACAATCACAATAAACAGGCTCCAGCGCTGGAGGAGTTGGCCGTCAAAAGCATGTCACGTCAACTCAAATACCTACCAAGGTTCGTCCCGCCAGCGAAAGTCTGTGCAGCGTGATGAATCTGTACCACTGCACTTGCACTTACTTGCACGCACGTAACCTTACACAACATTATCCATCTGTCTCCAGCCATCACAAACCCCAGCATATCAATCGACGCACGAAGCCTCCCCGGGTGGGTGTACAAAACGGCATGGACCACTATCTTGGGATTCTTCGATAGCCTCCATCCCATCTCTTCCGAATCGCTCAGCGGTGTAGCCCGCACCGCACCGCACCGCCCGGCTGGGCCGACCCTACCCCTACCCAACCCTCCCATCTCATCCTCTCAATTTTGGTAAGGCTGTCAACCAATGCAAATCCCTTGCTTGAGCTCGTTGTCCCACGAAAAACTTGGTGCAATGAATGACCACGGGTATCGGGTCCGGATTATCACTCATTGCGCGATTTACCAGCGCAACGTGCCAGCAAACTGGACCAGGAGTCCTGAAAAGGCTTGAAAGGGCAGGTCGCTCGTCGTCGTGCACTTTCGGAAGATCAAGCAAACCCTTTTCTAAGGACATCATTTTATCAGTTGTAGGCAGCGAGCGCGGGATTATCATGGGCTGGGTGCAGTCCCTGGTGATAAGCGCCACAGATTTGAGGCGTTACGTGATCGCAATCGCATCTCTGCTGGTCTTCTAGCGTGGCGAGAGGAGGTACAGAGAGATTGGGCTTGCCCTTTCGTCTTCGCCGTCGGTCGACCCTCCGGCGCTGCTGTGTATGCTAAGCATTAGCAGGCTTGTTATGACGCCGATAGCAAGATCTTGATCACCAATTACGCCATAGAGATTTTCCGAGGACATGGTGTGTTGAAGATAAGCGTGCATTTTCTTCGTTTGGTTTCGTCTCCCACGTCGAAGAGAAGATTGTGGGGATAAGGCTGGCTGCTCGCTGACCCTTGTAAAGGGGAACGAAAAGGGGGGGACGAATAAATCTAACCGAGAAGGTCGTGACCTCAAAGCCCGAGACGAAAGTGCAATTCCATTCTGTCTTTCACAAGCATAACCTCAATACATACGATTCGGTACATTACTTAGAGACAGTGGGTGGCAAATTTATTGAGTAATAACAATAGTATTCATTATTTCCAAGATTTGCGTCCAAGGCTTCCTTGACTGATTGACAAGTAGAATACAAATGTTGGTTGATGCTAAAATATATTTCTAATAGCAGAGCGCGCGATGATATGATAGACAGCCTTCCCAAAACGGGGCAAAAGCTAGAAAAGCAAACTACCTCCCGATGATGATGATGGCCAACTTCTTCCTGCGAAGGAGAAAGGGATGTTAACAGTAAAAGTCTTTGACAGATATCCTCCCATCTCCAGTGAGTGATACATATATTTTGAGCTTCCCATAAAGAATGTTTGAAGTGAAGAAAAAAGCGACAACGACAATGAAAGCACAAGATTGCGACTTGATTGAGGCCGACTTTCGATGCAAGGCAATGAGATATGAAGAAGAAGAAAGAAGGAGTGAATGAAATTGAAAGCTGATGATGATGTTGGAAAAATGAGAAAACCTCCCCAGAAATAATGCCTCGAGAGTACCAGCCCACCCCATTCCGTTCCGTTGTCCGCCTGCCTCCTAGCCATATGTCTCATCCAGTCCGTCTATCCACAGCCCTCCATCAAAGCATCCATGAGTTCATCCATGTTCTATGTCCAGGTCCAAGTCCAGTCGTCGTTTGTCGTCCTCGTGATAGTAATACACCATTTGCTTGTTTACTTGCTTGCTTATTGTGATCCTCCATGCTCTCGTTGTCACACGCTGCTAGGTCGTATCTCGTTCATCTCTCATCAACTGTCGTAATTGGCGCCTTTGCTTTCTGTCGTGTACCGTATCCGCGCTTGTATTGTATTGCTACAAGTCCCATGCATCCTCCACATCCACACATCCCCTCCTCTCCCACCACTTCTCCCACCTCCTCCTCCACATCCACGATCCACTACACAACACCCATCAGTAGATCCTATCCCCAAAGGCCAGGTCGTTGTTGCTTCTTCCCTGGTCTTCATATCCATCAGACGGCGCATCCTCATAACAAGTCCCAACCGAACTCGCAACTGCACTTCCACTGTGGGAATGTCCACTTTGACTCCCATCATCCACATCGAACATCTCATACTGCCCACCATCACCTCGTCCACTAACATTGCCTCCCATATTGCCGACACCAACGACCATATTACCGCGGCCGGGCCCCGCCATGCCGAATCCTCTTCCATTGACACCTAAGCTACGCATGCCGGAGTTGAGGGCCATTGACGAGGAGGAAGCTGAGCCTACTTTGCGGTCCTTGCCGCGGCCCTTGATACCCTTGTTACTGTTCTTGTACAGGTTTGCGAAGTACTCCCACAGCTCCTTGTCGCCGGCATGCACGATGTCGCCATCCTTGATAGAGGCGAACTTAGCCGTCAGGTTGCGGATCGTGTCGATGTGGAATTTGTTTTGGTGGGACTATTGCAGGATCGTCAGCTTGGGAGTCTTGTCTTGTCTTGCCTTGTCTTCTTGATTTTGTTTCACTTGCTTTGATCTGGTTTGGTATATGTAGGTATGTGTAGATATGTGTTAAGCAATAGGGGAGCGATCCATCATGCGTACTGTCAGAGAGATAGGGGTGTTCAAGGGGCTGTGGTTGAGTAGCCGCTGTTCGGAGGGGTGCAAGCGAAGAAGTAAACATATTATGGGTCATGCCCCCGGAGTTGAAACGGAGGTGCAAAATAGCCACCATGCCCATGGGCAGTGCTGGAGCGATGTACAAAGGCTAAAAAGCAAACGTACCTTTAGATTGCCGAGCTGGGTGAACTGCTTGGTGCAGTCGTCGAGACGACAGCGGTAAGGCTTGGACTGATCGTGAACAATCTTGTGGGCGCGAACGTTGCCTCGTTGGGCGAACCGTTTTCCGCAGATTTCGCATTGGTATGGGCGCTCTCCAGTGTGCCTACGTTCATGAGTCTGTAGAGGGTAGGTTAGCATCTGAAATCCTACGTAGATGATCCACAGTAGAGTTGTGAATGTCAAGCATACCTTCAAGTTCCCAAGTTGAGAGAACGTTCGACCACAGCCTGGCTCCTTGCATGGCTAGAAGTACATAGATTAGCAAACTGGTATCTATAGTTAATCGGGATGCCTCACATATGGCTTCACTCCTGTGTGAGCTCGCTCGTGAATATCCAGGTGCGTCTTCTGATAGAAGCTCTTGTTGCAGTTCGCAATCGTGCATTGGTAACGCTTCTTGGGGTTCTTTGGGCTACTGGATTCTTCCTGGAGAGTCGAATGAGTGAGTTTGTACTTCGTCTCCTCCCTTGAAGCGTACACTCCGATCTGGGAGGTAGCCTGTGCTAAAGAGGGGGGATGGAAAGCACCTACCACAGGTCTGATCTGTTCGGCAGAGGAGGCTGCCTGTGGCTGGGTGGTTTGCTCTTTTGCTTGGATGGCTTTCATGAGGGTATCGACTTCTGTTCCGAAGTTGATCTCTTGCGCCTGAGACGATATTGGAGAGGTCTTGACATCGTTAGAGTGGAAGACTGGAGCATTGGTCGGTGTAGGCCACATCGGTTCTGCCTTGATCGGTGGGCTTTGGCTATGGTGCTCTTCGATATAGCCCTGTCGAGATGGTCGAGGATACGAGACTTGCCGAATTCCATCGTCTTCAACTTGCATCAAGCGCGGGAGTGGCCGTTGTTGAATGAAGTTGCAGTTGGCAAAAGCCGGGACGACTATGTTGGTGTTGGGTCCTGAATATCCACCAAAGCTGAACGGATTGTGCTGGTGTTGTTGCTGGTGAGTTACCACCATGTTGTGAGTAGTAGCCCCGCTGTATGTTTGCGCCGGGCCATATTGAGGAGCCATGATCGTTCGAGAAATTGCCGCTGATGAGGCTGCCCTCGAGTCGTATGACTGAACAATACCAGAAATGTCCATTGTGTAGAATGTTTGGATCGGTTGGTGTGAATTCTGCTCAGCCCAACGTCCCCAGGCCTGGCCTGGAGCTTGTGCTGTAACTGCCAGTGTGCCGGTTTTGTCTTGCTGTGAGGCAAGACGTCTAGATCTGAGAATTACTGTGTCCTATTGTGCAAGTCGTATATCAGGTTGTTGAGCGTGAAACGAGTAGTCGAAGCAGGAAATAAATCAATGCAAATGTCCACCAGGAAGAAACTGAAGAAGGTTGTGTGTCTCTGGCTTGTAGTCGTGAAGATGCGGTTTTTTCGATGTGTTGTATGTCCTAAAAGACCAGATGTTCGAAAGGTTGCTGGCTATGTTACTTGAAGACCAACGTTTGTTGAAATGTCTGGCTTGAGCTGATGTGTAACTGGGGTCGACTTTGGAGGGGTTACCAATCGTTCGGTATTTCATTCCGAGATCTCACAAGATGGCAACCGGTCTCTTCATATACAGACCTCCATCAGCCCCCACCTCCTAGAGCAATATTCGAAGTGGTTCAGAAAACCCATCCCGCGTTGGCCGACTGACACCGCACCAATGATAAGCCCCAGACCGGGAGGCATTGCAATGAAACGACAAGGCTCTTGCCGGCGAGCAATATTGTCCTCTTCAAGACGCAGTTATGGAAGATTCTCCCATACAAAAGCTGAGCGACAACATTCAGAGAATCATAGCAAAAATTGCACTAAGCAAACTGAGTGCCAGTTCTTGTCAAACCTGACAAGGGGGTAAACGACCGGGGTTCGTCATGACTGCAGCCATTGAGGGACAAGTGCAGATGATAAATAAGGCCAAACCAGACATGGCATGGCGTGGGCCAAGTGGTGGATGCCCTTGGACTAAGTGAAATGCTCTCCAGACGTCAGAATGGGAAGTAAAGCTTGGGGGGATCTTTGCGTATTGGCCGCAAGTGACTAGCATCGATCGCCCTCGACTAGCAGCCCTGGAGCAGGGTAGAGGGCTGGCCTGCTGCTTGTGGACGGGGACATCGAGCCCTGTCGAGGGGAGGCCATAGGATGGGGGGGCAGTAGCGGCAGTGGAGGGGAGAGGATGAGGTAGAAAGAGGTCAAAGACATTGGTAACCCAGCCCAGGATCAGGGATCTTGCGAGGCACCAAACACGATCTGTGATAGATGCATCCGGGCCTGCAGCAGCTGGCAAGCAACTCTGGCGAAGGATTGCGGGAGGGATTAAGCTTGCAAATGCCCTCCCTAGGGTGGCGTGGGGGTGTGGTGTGTGTGTGTGTGTCGGTGGGTGGATGGTGAGAGGGAGAAAATAATCGCCTACTGAACCTCTCTCTGCTCTGCTCTGCTCTGCTCTGTTCTGTCTCCTACCTCCGGGCATGCCCTGCCCTGCCCATGCCCGGATCGGTGCCGTGCGGGACGGTACCTATGGTGGGTGGTCTTACGGGACTTTCTCTCATACTTAGGTAGATAGCCCAACTGCTGGTGAGTGCCAGCGAGTGGTCACAATAATAATAATGCAGCCAGCAATATGTAAAGAAAGGCCCAGTTGTGGCATTCCATCCATAATGGAACAGGCGCTGCCTGCCATCCCCATCCCCTTCCCCCTCCCCCTCCCCAGTGCTCAATATTAGTAGCGGACTATCGAGGACGTCCGTCCAATGTCGCCTAGGGCAAAGTTAGAGTTGACGCGACGGGCCACGACAATCAGTGGAACCCGCCGCAGCCATCCTAGATTCCCAGATTGACATCCGTCCAGAGCCCAACAGCTCGTCGTCCAATCAGCGCAGCAGTGTGCCCTTAGGTGGAGGAGGCATGATGCCATGGACACTAATTACCCAGGCTTTGGGCTCAGAGGGTGTGCCATTTCCAGCGCAGACCGCGGCTGCTGCAAGATTCGCCGCCGCCGTCAAGGTCGCATCATCTCAGTAATCTTGATGGGACGGGGTGAATGGGACGAGATGAGGTTGAGATCTGATAGAAAAGCGTCGCCAACTCGGACTTGGGAACAGCTCCAGGCGTGGATTGGATGCGCGGGCGGGGGACCGGAAAGCACCCTTCCGCGGAAACCATAAATGCTGGTCAGTGCGGGCGATAGATAATAGGAGAGCTGTGCTAAGAACTCTGTGGTGGTGCAGTTGACAGTAAGTAGTAAGAGGTAAATTTACTGTCCTGTTTGGTTGGGTTGGAGTTGGTTTCGTTTCGTGTGTTGCAAGCCATATATTTACAAGAACACATCGCCAACGCAGACAGTGAGTGAGTGCCTTCTGCTGGCGTTCGTTGTGTCGCTGTGGCTGACCCTCCATGCCTCCTCGTTGGCTCTGCATGGCAACAGCTGGCGAGGGTTAGGATTCTGTTGCGAACTGGGGAAATGTGACTACGATGAACATGAACGTGACTGCTATCCTCATGAAGTTCCCCCCTCTCCTGGATCCAACACCCAACAGCGCCAAAAACGGAGGGTTGCATAGTTTTTGGCTTGGGCTGCAAGCCCTGATTCCATGGATATGGTATGCACTGGTCAGTGCGACCCTGGCAGGCGAAGAAACCTTGTGCCACACCCAGCACACCGTCCACTCTCCAGCACTTCATAGGCCACAGCCTCACTTCCCCTCTTGCCAGCCTCGACACAACTCATACCAGGAACTTCAGCCTTTCGTATCCCAGGGCAAGATAAGATTGCCAGTCTCCTTGCCAGATTGAGGAAGCTACGTATCGTGTTCATCTCAACGTGGGTGGCCTGGGCAAGGGTGCAAGAGAAGCGACTGTGGAAAAGATGGACAAGATGGAAAAGAAACTAGATTTTGCCTATCGTTCTTCCACGGTGTCAAGCAAATGGCATAGTGGCGTCTCCAGTGACATGCTTCAGCCACGACAGCCATACATGCCAGCTATGACAGATGGAAACCGATCCAGCAATGACATATGTGAACTGATCCAGCCATGAGTGGTTCCTATGCTGGCCCCTTTAAAACGACGTTCGGTTCATGAACCACTGGCAATGCCTCAACAGTGATCAAACAGAGAGTAACCAAGTTCCCAACGAACTCAAGAAGCGATGTTTACAACCACCAGCAACCACTGGTTGCAGCGAGTGCAGAGGAAACAACGCAACATATATGGGTGAAATTATAGGACGAATTGGGCGACGCCAATGCTGACAGGAGCGCCTCACTGAGGCTAGAACTCCAATCTGGACCGACCCCATCGATCTCGTTATCCTGGCGCACTTTGGTCGCCATCGGGGAAGCGTCAGCCAGCGTCCACACCCAGGGGGCAAGGTTGCTCGGACCCAAGATATGCATCTGACCCCTGTGAACCCAGCGCTGTGGTCGGCCAGGGTCTTGAGATCCCCGGGTTTCAGTCCCAAAATGTTCAAAATTGCGAGAGAGGGCATGAATACTTGTAGATTTGCAGGCTGAGAAGAGAAGAGGAAGCCGCAGTGTTTCGCGGGAGATAATTATAGCTCCGAGCTTCTTTGTTTGAAGGACTATTGCAAAGCGCAAGAGCAGCCTTTGGCACGGCCTGGCTCTACCACCATCCATTAGCGGCCGAACCAAACTGAGGGTCAACGGTCAATGGTGCTGGAGAGGAGAGGAAGCGCATCGGAATTGGCGGCGGGACGGGAGGGAGGGAATAAGACATGACAGGAGAGGAGAGGAGACGGTATAAGCAGTGCGCTCGTATGGAACTGGAAATATATCCGAGGGAGCTCAACACATTTTTCCCGTCACTGTTGTTGCTGAGGGTTACAATGACATCGCCAACAGTTGCAAGCACCAAATTGGGCTGGTTGTTGGTTGGTGCTGTAGGCGCTGGAGATACTGGGAAAGATGAGGGCGTGGATGTGCTGTGGTCCTGTGCCAGTGCAAGTGCAACTGGAAGTGCAACCTCCCGACGAGCCTTTGATTCGGGATCATTTTGGTCACGTGATCCATCAGAGAAAACACCTCGCTTGGGATCTCGTCTTCTTCCTGTTTCTGCGTACTGCTAAGGTCCGTTGAAGAGTGTAACATGCCCGCCGCAAACCTCCCGATCATTTACTTCCTCGTACTTTGGATGTAGGAAAACCGCTTCCTGACCTTCCCCGCTGTATTCCCCAACCAACTGTACGACGCAGTCCAACACGAGATGCACCCGTGGTGCCGCCTCAGTGACGCTGCTCCTTCCTTCAACAGGCAGAGCAGGTATCAACCGCAAATTTGTTGCCGATCCTGATGCTGGGCACTGTCATTTGAGCATTGATCTCGGTGAAGAGAAACGCAACCCCTTCAAGATGAGGTCGGCGATAGAAGAGAGAGTAGTGGGGGGCTCCTCGTGCTGTTGCCCCTCTTCCATTCTCGTCGTCCCCCTCCCTCCTCTATGAACTGATGATCATACGAATGTCGCTCACGGACTATAATTGGGCCTTTGCTCGACAGTTCCACCTCTTGATTACAATTTAGAGGACCAAGGAAGCCCACTCACTCGTTCCGGGCCGCGAAAGATCCATCCCAAGGTATCGCACAGACTGGGCCAGGCCAGACCAATTCGTCTTCTTGGCCGTTGCCCTTCGTCGTCGGGATGATGTTTAAGCTTCCCGCCAAAGGCGCGCTCTTTGTCAGAAAAAAAGCAAAAGTGGAAGCGCTCTGGGAATCTGGGTGTGGAGTCCCTAGCGAAGATCTATCGTCTCTACTACCCCGGACGTGATCTAAACAACTCCCACACCAGCGAATCCCGTACGATCAGATGCAAAGAAGGATGCACTGAAATCCGATTTCGGGACTTCATCAAGGGCATGCAGCATCTGATAAGAGCAAGACCCAATCTTGCATGATGCAGGTCCGGACATTTCTTCCTCCTCCGGCTCCATTACTACATTTATTTCTTTCGTTCTTTCTTTCTTTCCTGGTGGCGGGGTACATTTAGATCCTCCTAGTATGAAGCTGAAGACTAAAGCCCACAAGCAATAAGGCTGATCATGTAGGTCTCTTTGAGGAAACCCGAGACTTTCCGAACCCTAGATCATCGCTCAAATACCTGTCACAGCCACAAATTCGCAACATCCGGGCCAATATTACTAGTAGCCGGCATGAAATTTGCATGCTCCCATCAGCCCCATGCCTGTTTCGAGTCCCTTATTGGCTGTCCGAATGTGCATCTTCGTCATATCCATGCAGTTTCACTTTTCCTCTGCCAGATCTCAATACTTGCAGGAATTGACCTGCTGCGAGATGCAAGCTGTGCATTTAGACTTCAAATTTCGTCTCATATGGCTCTGTGCAGCCTCAAATCAGACGAACATATCACACACAGCTTCAGCCTGGTCAAACAAATACCCTTGTTCACTGGAAACTCAAAAGCCTCGAAGTGCTGTGTTTCAGTTCAACTGAGCCCCCTGGTGAGCGTGAAAGCCGGGGTTGGTGCACAGGTAATTTACATACGTGCCTATCAGGCGCTTCACACACTCTCTATGCTGCACCGCATCCTATTGGTACACCCGGTTTCCACTCATTTTCGCAAGCTTTGCAGATTTAAGTCAACCAGCCGGCCAAAATTGCCAAAAGACGACCTATCCAAAGCGAATTGTCGAGGCTATCTGATATTCCTCCGTCACACAAATTATGCGTCGCACAGTCTGATCGCGTGTCTTTGCAGCTGCTTTCAGTCACGACTGGATGTTTTTTTCCCGAGCTTCAGGTGCAGAGGTACTTCTACATGCCGGGTATGTTCGGTTTTGATTTGCACATCATATCGTCCAGCGCAAGAATTGGTTCCCAAGGAGATCCCATCTAGGCCATTTGCATATTCATGCGACATGGTAACTCGCCAATGAAATCTGCTACCCTCGTAAACAATTCCTCAAGATATTTCTATCTCCTGCTTCTTGAGCGGCTGTGGTTGTTCAGCGCCACTGCCGGACCGCAAAAGTAAATAACGAAGGAAGTTTATTGCCTTTTGATCTTCTGCCCCGGACATCATGGATGCAATTGGCGAAACGACCACCAGGAACGTTTTGGAAACATTACTGTACAGTGACAAGGCTCACAAGGTGCCATTGCACTTTTGTTTACTTATCTTTCCCCTTGTTGTCCAGCTTCATATCTTACGCCTGTGCACTTCTAAGTGCTGCGGAAACTACTTCCGCGGCCAGGTGGTTGTCGCTTTCGGTATCTGCTGATCAGGGTCTGAGACAATGATAATCGATTGAACTCTTCGATAGTTCGCAATCTTCACCCCTTTCTGCAGGATGTAATTACTGTCTGAACTGCCTGGGGGAGATGCAGATGTTGCCTAATGTGCAAGTAGCCCATCTCACCATACAGATCTTATCGCTTCGAAGAGATCTGGTCCTCTGCGCGAAGCCTGGGGTTATATGATCATTTTCGTTCATTGAACACATGCCGGCCTGCTCAAGCTCGAACACTTCCACTGCACCTCTTGTCACCCCCACGCTAATAAAGGAGTAACTGCAGCGACATATTCCCAGTCTGTCAAATCAAAGACAAATTCAATGCACTACCACCTGCTCAACGGCGATCTGTAATTTGCTCATTGCAAAATGGCCCATATCGAACATCGCTGCATGTAGGTCAACGTTGAAATGCAAGTCACCGTAAAGTGCCGTGATATGTCTTACTGCGGCAGAGTTCGACACTCACACGAGCTCAGTCCGTGGACAATGTGTGGATAAAGAACTTAGTGGTAATTTGAGTAGTATCGTTAGCATACACATGGATATCCGTAGTCTAGTGACTTGATCAGAAGGGTCTCACATCCCAGACGAAAGGTTCCTTGAGCAAGTACGTACAAACGTGTCTCACTCTCCCACGTTTGAGTTTCAATTTCTGTATGGCATTGTTCGATTGGCAGAGCTTCTAATTTAAAAGTCGATGGGAAACTTTAAACCCCATTCGATTTTATTTCATCCAAGAAGCTCGCAGTCTAGTATATGCAATAGTCTCAAGTCGATACTTACGAGAAGTATCTCGCTTAATGCAGAAAGAATATTATGATATGATCTTGGTGAGACCAGCGACTATTCCGTTACAGCCATGATTCCATCGGACATCCCGTATTTGTAGCTCTCGATTACCATGCACGTGGAAAATCACTTTCTAGCTTGACTTCGACGAAAATTTTACGTCGTCGGGCAAGAGAGACCATAGATATGTCACTGTAAATTATTGCAGCTTTGCTCTCATAAGCCTGTCTCGAGGCGTGAACTTCCCGCTCATGATTGATTCCCCCGAACCACCCAATCGAGGTCATATTTAGTAGAAACAATTCAACTCTTTACAAGCTGCTCCCTGGCGTCTAGAAAACCAATGCTTTTTTCAATGGAACATGATATGCGTACATTCGTATCATCGTGAGTGCGGGGTCAACCGGGGCACATAACATGTGATTGGATATACTTTCTGGTCAATAGCAGATACTTTCAAAGATACGAAAGAGATCACAAAGATGATGAAGCCTAGAATTTCCTATAAGCCTCAGATAAATTGAGGAAGTCTGCCCGAACCTGAGAGGACAATTGGTTGGCAGGTTGTTAGATGATCGTCGTGGTGTCGCCGAAGATTTCCTCTTTCGGATACGGCATGATCACCCCGCTTCAAGAGAATGAAACTGAAGAACCAGCAAAAACAGCATATATATCCCCTCCATCTCTTGCATCCATTTCCAAGTCCTATAAGTCTTTGGCAACTTTAAATCCAGTCACCACTGCACCAGAAAATCCAAATCTACTTTCTGGCCTCAAGCAAAATGCCACACGCCAACCCTGCCCCCACGAATGTAAACAACGAAGACCCCATAACCGAGAAGCTCTACGTAACAGATGGACTCCTCGGGCAAGATCAAATTAGTCTCTTACGACCCTCCGATCCCAACATGCCAATCGAAGAGCTCCGCAAACGTCTAGAAGAAGACAACTACCTCTTCTTAAAAGGTCTTCTTCCCCGCAACGACGTCCTCAAAGCTCGAGAAGCTTACTTCAATTTCCTCTCACCAAGCGGAGTTCTCAAACCCGGTACCAAGCCTGTCGATGGAATCTTCGACCTCAGCAAAGACATCGCCTGCTTCCCTGGAATTGGAGCCGGCTCAACTGGCGGGAACAGCAAACCCGGTGGCGAACAGGCAGCGGCTTTTGTGGATTTAGCGTTGAAAGCTCACACGGAGGATTGGTATGCTGAGGACTTTTGCAAGCATCCGGCGCTGAAGGAGTTCATTGCTAAGTTGAGCGGTTGGGGGGATGATACGTTATTGTTCCGGAGGTCGCTTTTGAGAAATAACATCCCGGGTGCTCATGCTATTGGCGTTCATTACGACCAGATTTTCCTTCGGTATGGCGAGGTGTCGAACCTGACGGCTTGGTGTCCCTTGGGTGACATCAAACTCAATGGTGGAGGGTTAATATACCTTGAGAATAGTACGTCCTGAAACTCTGGGGAAATTACAGTACTTACAATTTGTGGTTAGGCAAATCTCTAGGTGAAGAGATCGAAGCAGATTTCTTTAAAAGGGCAAATGATGTGGGTCTAAGTGACGAGGAAGCAAAGAGTGCGTTCAACAACAACATGATGGCAACTGGACTCCTCTCGGAAAGCCCAGCCGACTTTGCAAAACAGGCGAATCGAAGGTGGCTGGTCAGTGCGTATGAAGCTGGGGATGTTGTACTGCATGATCCGTTTGCTGTAAGATATTCCTAACTTCTAATTCCTCTGCCCAATTAGCCGAGGCTTACAATGTGGCGTCAGATTCATGCTTCGACGATTAACTACGATCCCGAGGGTGTCATTAGGTTGGCAACAGATCTCCGTTTCTGTGATTCTTCGAGAGCTTATGACGAGGTAAGCAGGTGGCACTGCGTTCTGCAGAAACTTACTGATTTCGAACAGAGGTGGTGCAAATTTTACCAAATTGGGTAAGAAAATATCCTGCTTTACAAAATCCAATACTGATTGTCGGTTAGGGATGGTGTTTGAGACCCCGGTGAAGAGAGTTAGACGTAGAATTCGTTGCTAGAAGCGAAGTTATCTGATTGTCTGTGCAGTTTAGGACAAAAACGGGCCTTTTTTCTATGATTCAGCCAGATTGTAACCCTCGAGATGGCTCATACTTTCTCATTGGTACGGCAGATTTTGTGACTCAGCACTGACTTTTGGGTGCTTACTTATCTGCCACGATTCTTATTCACTTCCCACTTCCCATCTTGCCTTTCGTCATCCTTCTGAGCATACCCGATCCCCACGACAATCGCACACGATGAGCCCTCACACTTCCAAGGGAGATGCCCTGAGCATCGAGTCAAATTTCTGCTCCGCTTGCAGTTCATTCCTCCATACTTATAACCAATTTCAAAAGCCAGACACTATTTACGTCGATGGTCCCTTGCAAACTAGAGTTATGGAAGGTTGTGAGATATGTACCCTTGTACAAAAGAGCATGGGATCGGAAATAGCACATGAGTTCGACAGTCCTGATTTTCATCTATCGACCACGTATATGTGGATACTAGAAGAATCTTTCCTCCATCTGTATTTCAATCAGCAGATAGAACTGCCAGATAGCGAATACATTCGCAGTGTCACAATACTAGAGCAAAGATTTGATGTGGAAGCTGGTGAGTCGAGCTTGATGTCGAGATAAATCCGTGTTAATCAATAGTCGTAGTCACCCAGATGGAATCCACCGCAGCTGAGGCTGAAAATGCAGCCGGCGGAAACATATCCTGGCCATTGGTAAAGCAGTGGAGGCAAAATTGTTCCAAACACAGCAACTACACACCACTAGGAGCTATGAAATCCTTCGTTCCACGCCGTCTGATAGATGAAGGCACTGATCGGTGGGAACAAGTCAAGCTTCGACTAGATTCGGATGTCATGAGTGCGGCTGAGTACATGACTTTGAGCCATCGCTGGGCTAATGCCTCTGTGGGCAAGCTCACGACAATCAATATTTTGCAGCTCGTGCACATGATACCGAAGAACTTCTTGTCTTGTACTTTTAAAGACGCAATCATCATGACTCGGGCTCTAGGGTTCAAGTTTTTATGGATCGATAGTCTCTGTATCATTCAGGACTCCGTCGAAGACCAGGCAACTGAGTTTGCATTGATGCACTCGATTTATGGCAACAGCTCATACAACATCTCCGCAATTGCTTCCTCAAGTTCTTCGGAGGGGTTACTTTTGAGAAATTCTGTCTATACTCCCATTCGTGTCAATATTCTTATCGATGGTACCGAAACAGCTCATATTGTTCGCATGCACGACACTTGGAACGAATTCGTTACCTCATCTCCTCTGAATATCCGGGGCTGGGTTTGTCAGGAAAGACTTCTCAGCCTCCGAGTATTACACTTTTCAAACCATCAAATATTCTGGGAATGTGGACAACTATCTGCAAGTGAGGATTGGCCGGACGGAGTGCCACCACGTCCTGTGCCGAAGATAGATCCGTTCTACCCCAAGTACATCCTGCCACATGTCGACCACGGAATCAAACGCCAATTATCCGAGATTATTCGAGGAGGAATTACAGCCGACAGAAAAGATATTCAGATCATCTGGGCGAAAGTTGTGAAGCTCTACACTCGCGCATCACTTACCTATTCTACGGACAGATTGGTGGCTACCTCTGGAATTGCTGCTCAATTCCAGCCAAAGATTCGAAGCAAGTATCTTGCTGGACTGTGGGAATTTAGTATCGCAACAGATCTGCTGTGGCGGGTTGAAAATACAGATGACTTGGAAACGGTGTATCCTAAGAGAGAATTGCAAGCACGTCCCTCAGAATACATTGCTCCTACTTGGTCATGGGCATCCATAAATACAGCCGTAGACTTAGAGAGCCTACCAAAACCTAAGGACCCGCAAGAGATAGTCCTCGACTTTCGTATCATCGTTGATATCTTGAAAGTGGACCTGCAGTGGGCAAGCAGCGATGATTATGGACAGCTCACAGGCGGATCCATGCGAGTCCAAGGTCAGCTCGCAACAGCTCGCCAGACTCGTGGTGAAGTTGGATTGGTCGGGAATGATTTAGATCTCGAGGTATCAAAGGAGATTCGAACGAGCGAGGCCTGGCCATGTACCATTGGAATTGAATGGGATAACATCGAGTCAAAAAGAGACAAGAAAAAGTTCGGCAAACACTTGTATTGTCTTTTGGCAGTGCGGGTATCTCAGCGCCCCAAAACTGAAGACAGTCATGCCTTGTGCCGTGTGGAAGGATTGGTTCTCAGAGCTACTTCAAGCCCGTCTACATTCCAGAGGCATGGCACGTTTGAATGGCACAAAGATCAATGGATACGAGAGGAGGATGATCGAATTCATGCTTTTAACGAAGGATACAAATTCATTGACGAGACGATGGAAGCACGGGCAATGGAGCGAACTATGGACCCAGAGGACAGCTATCGCTACACTTTTGACATCGTCTAGTAAACCAAAAAAAATGCGAAGACCCTATCAGCAGAGTATGACGACGTGCTAATCGGTCAACTTGTTTCTGAAATCTCGTAACAGGGTACCATGAATCTCGTCAACCCACGAGAACCTCCTCAATCTGTCCTCCAAATCCCCATATGTTGCCACAGACATTCTGCGCATAGCAGGATGCAGGCTTTTAGCAAACCACGCGGCCTTGTTTTTCTCGTCACTTAATATGCCGTCCACTGTTATAATCCAAAGCTCTATCAACCCCAGTCCATGATCCTCCCACATTTTGCTGTCTGCCCCACTACGCTCAGACGTCATGAGCAGGACTGACAACTTACGGACCTGGCTTGTCACACGGGTTGGGTATATCCCAAAACTTTGCCGAATAGCTATCAAGTATAGTATAGCAGGCAGGCGGATCATTTCGGCCATAACAGCAACCGAAGATGAATTTTCTTGTCTTGGATGGGAGAGGAGCCTGTGAAGTATAGGGTTGGTGTAGTCGCAGATGTACATTGAATCCCCGAGTATGTTTCCCATGGTTTGTTGAATCTCTCTTTGTAAGTGCAAGGATTCGAGGCACAGATCCTGCAGAATGTCGATTAAGCCGAAGGTGTTTGTAAAGTTGAAGGCTAAGATGTCGATGTGGGACGGGTAGAATGGTCCTGGACTCGGGAAAGGAAGGTCGATTAGGGCTGAAGGGATAAGGTCTGTCGGGAAGGGGAAATTCGGCGTTTCGTCCATGGTACAGGAACCCGAGATGTCGATGCTGAAGGCCTCAGTTGCATTCATCGAGGTAATATCAGGGTGTAGCTTACCAAGAAAGCATTATTCTCAGGAATTTATTCGAATGAAGACTTCCGATTCCGCCTCTTAATTGGACGATCTCTTTTAATCCCACCAGATGTTTCCTCCAGTTTTTCATATCCCCGATCAAATGCTACACGCCGACGTTAGCCCCCGTTACGAGCCTTTCGAATGGGCAGTGGTACGTAGTAGCAAGCGAATCCAACAACTGACGAAATAACTCCATCGGTGGTTGCCGTTCCTGGCTTCCTCATCTGGTTATTGACCAACTGAAGCGAATATGCGTGGTGAGCGAGAGATTCCCCATTGGCCTGACCGCCATCTCCATGCCGAAGGTTGTTGAAATAGGTCGCGGCGCCTGATAGCAATTGGTGGAACGATGCTGCATCAAGCATGCCAATTTGAAACCATGCAACCGCCAGTGGGCTTGCCCTGCCTGAACGTTCGTCGAATACTAAACACTGCGTTAGTTCGGCGGTAGTTTAAGAGGAGAAAATCTTGCGCAAAATATTGACTTAGGTCTACCAGTTCTCGAGACCTAGAGTTGAGTTCGGTCGGAAACTTTATGAAAGGGTCACTCCTGCCAGCTCCCAGTCCAGGCATAGAGAATCTATGTAATGGTATTCTCCTCAAACTGCCATGCGCAACCGACAATGTTCTCGGTGACATCCGGGGGGTTAGATCAGACGGCACGTCAAGCCCGTCAACCGAAGCCAAATATAGCTTATTGGTACTCAAATTGAGTTGCTCTGAAAGGCGGCCGTGGCTTTGGTTGAAGGTCTGTGGAACGTCAAGCTCGCATTGCAGCGGCACGTACCGTCGTGCAACCTGAGGGTTCGTCCTATTTCGGCGGATATGTTGCATCACATCTTGCTTGGCCAGTTTTCGAGCTTTTGGATCGGTAGTTGAGGCACCCGTGTATATCACGAAATGGTATTTGCTTCCCCGGTTTTCTGATGTTGAGTCCATTCTACAACTTACGGGTATAATCTGTACTTGAAGAACAAATATTCTGGCATCGATTGTGCAAAAATACAAATACGTTCGGGCACTTTAGCCGCTTTGTTGTGCCTCTCAATGCATTCTAGACCCCCTATCTAAGATCATCACTTCTCGTTCCGCTGCCGTATGACTGCGGGGTCGCTGATTATCAATCGAAGCGCATCAGAGTGGCCTATGGCTACTCCTTGCACCAAAGACGATTGCTTGCACACTTTACCCAAATAAGGCAGCCCGATTGCCTTATAAATTAGTCACAGCCATAAATCTCACCGACGAAAGTACAATCCCTGCTACGGGTACTTAGTCACAAGATCATCGATTCGACGTCACCAAGTGATGTATAATCATTCCAAATACTTTGCATTCTTGGGCCGAAGCAAGAAATTATCTGCATCACACATATTCCCAAGCTCGAGTTACTCCATATTATTATAGCTGTCTGGATTGGCGCATTAATTTATTCCCTTTCTCAACACAAACAAAGCTTTCGCTAAAGTCAAATAAGCGAGCGAGGCCAAAAAGGGGCTGGAACAACAACCGTGCAAGCCATAGCTGAGAGACGCTCCAGTGTCTGCATGACTCCTGACACATTCGGAGTGAACCATTAGTCATAAATCACCCTCTTCAACTTGTAGCTGCCTCACTTAGCCGTGAACCTCGATCTGGCTCGCAAGTTGGCACCATAGATCCAAAGCACAAAAATCCCTATAACCCCAGAGACCGTCAAGCCCGCAAGCAATGTGACCCCCTCCGCAATCCCAACATTCAAGAAGAGCGGCCGAGAAAACAGAATAGCACCTGCAGCCAACGCCGAGCGGCAGAAATCGTTTCCAGCGAACAGACTTGCGGCGTATTCGGGGTAGGTCATGCTGATATAGACAAAAACGCATTGCAAGATGATGAAGATACCAACTGTATAGATCGTTACTCCGATGGTTGGTACGATCCAGTGAACACTTGGTCGACTAGTCCACGCAAACATGAAGAGACCAATAGGAGTTAAGAATGATGCGAACAGGGCTGGTATGAGTCGTTCTTCGGGAGCGCCGAATCCAAATTTCTTCATCTTGGGCTCGAGATAATAATGTAGGAAAGAGAAATAACCCGGAATGGCGATCATAACTCCAACGATGATATTTAGGAAGATCAAACCGATTTGGCCGGCGTTTAGATTGTACCCTCCTGGTCCATAAACCAGGGGGAAGACCTCGAAGAACGAGTAAAAGATAGCATATACAAGGGATATGTATAGACTGGTGAAAGCAACTGCAGGATCGAGGAAGTTGATCTGGATTGGACGCCAGAGACTGATTGTCACAACCTCGGATGCACTGAGCTTTGCTTGATCAATCTCGGATTGCGCTTTGAGGTTCGGGTTCCCTGTTAGCTTGCGAAGGCGTGCCGCACGACGAAGGAGGATGTTTTGCGCGGACGTTTCGGGGAAGAAAAACATCATGACGGCAAAGACGGGTCCGGATATCCACATAATTTCCCAGATCGACCTTTCTATTGAGTTAGTGTTTGTGTTTCTTGGTATTCACAAAGAGTTTACGACATTCAGGGGTGAGTGGAGAGAAAAGATCCACAGATGAAGGAAGGGATGAGCTTACCATCTCCAGCTCTCTGCCGGTACAGAAAATCCGCTGATCAGCGGGCCCAAAGCGGGACCACCTGTAGCAAAGCCTGCCCAACCTGCCAAGAAGTATGGCAATTGAATAAGAGAGTACATGTCTCCAATGGTAGCTCCTCCAGTCGACAAACATGGGCTGCCGAAGAAGCCTTGAAAAAATCTTAGCACGAGGAATCCAGGGAGGTTGTCGATGAGCGCGGTGGGAATGCAAAGTATGACAAATATACCGAAAGTCGCCTAGTCGTAATTAGTATGTGCTTTTCGCAAAATTGTCAAGATCAAAGGGATCATTGGATTGGATATTGCCTACCATGTACGGAGGATTGCGTCCGATGACAGGAATCTCAGAGAGCGGGGAGAATAGCAGAGGACCAATTCCATAGCCAAGAACATAAAGGGCGAGACCCAAGGATGCAACAACGGGAATGGTGTGATAAATGTGTTCAATGTATGGTATAGCTGGTGTGTAGATTGCGGAGCCCACTAAGTCCAGAGTCAGCATTTCTGTCCATGCTGGTAAAACAGATTGTGAAGTTGAGGTGAAGTTCGGAGGATCTTAAGTGGGTGAAAACCCAGTCCTGAGCTTTTCGAACCAACACGACTAGGAAAGTGTATTATCTTACTGTAAACTGCTAATGTATATAAACTTGGTTCTCGGTCAGCTTTGTGAGTTCAGAATTGTAAGTAAGATATCTTACTAAAGTTGCATAACCACGGCCCATTTCTTCCCCTTCGAGTAGTTCTGTGGATTCTCTGGGTCGGTCGTCGAATACCAGTCAACGATCATGACGCCGTCCTCGTTGACCTGCGGCTTAATCCTCTGGCAAGCCTGCTCAGAGATATTTTCCACATCAACCGCCGCATTGTATGCCAGAGCGACTTCAGCCATTGTGACAGTCCGCTCCATGATAATAGGACGACTAAGAATCCGTGACATAGTCAACTTTGCTCGAAGGGACTGCGTAGTCGATTCATCATCAGACGTATCTACGCCCTCTGACGCGCCTATTGCTTCGACTTCGGCTTCTTCGTTCTTTGCGACGGGGAGTGTGTTAGACGATGTTGTCGTCACTGGGGGTTTTTCTCCTGTTGGAGGCTTCACGAGGTAATCTGCTGTATACTTGAAATCGGCTTTCTCTTCAGGGTATTGAAGGATCTTGTTCTTCGTGATGAGACGAAGAATCTGGCCAATTGGCGCATCACGAAAGATATCGGACATCGTGAGGCAATTTCCGCCTGCGAAAACGGGAATTTTCGATTTGAAGTCGTGAAATCGATTGACGACTTTGGTAAGAGTAGAAAATTCGTGAAGACGAAGAGGGATCCAGATGTGCCAGAAACAAGAAAATAAAAAGAGCTCTCTGGAGCTTTAATAACACGACCACTGTAGGCTGTTGGGAGCCTGCTCAAAACACGTCCGAACATCAGGTACCTCTGCTTAAGGGACACAAATCCAACCAATACATGATCTTCTCCTGATTACGAGAGAGCATTGCCAAGGGAATCACAGCTCTCATCAGCACAGCGGTATGGGCTCAAAAGCCATAGATTCCTCCGACCAACATGTGGTTGGAGGGAGTGACTGTTATCAGAATAAGTACTAGCGTGATTTTCTGGTTGTCCTAAAGTGGCATGGTCCACGAGAAGCGATGCGAATCAGACATGTCGTTGATTTATAAGCCGATATGCATGTTAATATTACTGTAGAGCTGCTTCGATTATTCTCCGTTCCCAGATAGCCTGACTATATAGCGCCGGTACCTGCCTGCATGCCAAGGTGTGAGGATGCGCAAGTTATCAGGTTGCCTCGAAGTGGTAAGGCGTTCGATGTACCGCTACCTATCAGAGTGGTGTAGCTTCGCTGCATTGGTAGTTAATCTTGATCGCAAGCGAAATGTATCAAGATAAACAAACTCATCATCCATGCTGGGAATACCGAGTGTGAAGATGGGTAGAGAATCTTCGCCCCGCTACCATCCAGAAAGGTATGTGATGCAACTCCCAAGAGATTTCCCCTCTTACTTACAAATCGTACACACAGATGACAAGTTTAAACGATTGCATCTAGCCTTTGCTGTGTCAGTTTGGATTGACAGGAAGTAGATGGGATTTTTTTGCACTGGACTTAACGAAGTACTTAAGGAGAGTTGGAGCCCTCCAACGAAGCCATCTATCCATTCTCACCTGCCCATGCAATCAATCCAGCCCTCAATCCGTTCTTGACCAATTTCGAATATCACAGCTCTTTCATCATGTATCCAGACCCAAGAATTCCCGTGGGTTCGTGGATTCTGGTGACAGGTGTCAATGGCATGGTTGCGAGCAACATCGCCAGCTTGTTGCTGGAGGTAAGCACTACTTGACTTCTCTTGCCTTAACTCTGGTTGTTCTAAATCTTTCTCGTGCCACTTTGGAGGATGGCACTGCTGGAACTCTATCTCTTAGCCATCGATTTTGAACTTCAGGGCAAGGTTGACCTTTCATACAGATGGGCTACAAAGTGCGCGGGACTGTAAGGAACGTGGAGAAAGCAAGTTGGATGCAAGAGAAGTTCGACAAACTGTATGGCAAGAACAATTTCGAACTGGTCTCTGTCGCCGACTTGGCAGATGAAGGAGCTTTCGACGAGGCCGTCAAAGGCATGTTCCCATACTTTCCGTCCGTAATGCCATATGCTGACAGAGCTCAGGCGTCTCCGGAATTGCTCATGTTGCTTCGATCGTCGGCCATTTTGACCCCAATACTGGCATTCCAGGTGTCATCGATGACGCTGTCAACACCCTGAAGTCCGCTGCAAAAGAACCTTCGGTCAAAGCCTTCGTCTACACTTCCTCTTCCTGGTCTGCGGCCAATCCCTAGCCGAACGTCAAGTACAGCATCGGGCCAGACTCCTGGAACGAACATGCTATTAAAGTTGCTTGGGTACGTACTACCTCCTTGTGGCCTCGAGAGAACCATGGATGTATATGCGGCAGGCAAAGCCGAGGCTGAGGCAGCTTCGTGGAAGTTCATGAAGGAGACCAAGCCAGCCTTTGTCTTCAATGCAGGTAGGACACCCCTCTCGCCCTGAATGCTTCAGTAATTGATGAAAAATAGTCTTACCCAGTGCGAACTTCGGGATTGTCTGTGATCCTGAGCATCAAGGCTTCCCAAGCACCACTGGCTGGCTTAAGAGTTTGTTCGAGGGAGAGCTGACACTCCATAATTTCGTTCCTCCACGTACGTTCCCACCGTAGAAGTGGCCGATGCAGAACTGACAACATATTCAGAATTCGCTGTCGACACAATCGACTGCGCCCGTCTCCACGTCGGCGCCTTACTCGACACAAGTGTTGAGAATCAGCGCCTCTTCGGCTACGCTGAGCCCTACACATGGAACGAGATGCTGGGAGTCTTCCGCAGTATGTATCCCAATCGGAAATTCATGGATGATCTCCCAGATGCAGGGCGCGATCTCAGCACTGTGACGAATGAACGTGCTGCGGAAGTGTTGAGAAAGTTCGGGAGACCGGGCTTCACGTCTTTGAAGGAATCTATCAAAGCTGCTACCGAACAGATTCTGGCTTTCACGAAGTAGGCGGGTTTGAAATACTGTACTCGAAGTATCTGCATATAATGAACGAATAAACTAAAGGTTGAAGACTGGATTGCCAGTACTCTCTTTCCAAGTAACTAAATTGCCATGATTTTCAAATTAGGGAACCGTATTGCTGTGATTTTAAAGCTAGGGAGATAACTTCTGCATCTCTTCATAAAATCTCATGTAAAGTAGTCTATTAGAGAACCCTTTCCCTAATGAACAACTTCGCGTCCAAAAATTATCAAATGCCTCTATCTGTTACCGTGAAATAATTACATGTATTAGAAGTAAGATCTTAGATTCAGGGTGTCACTTCACTTAACTCAAATTCAGGAAAGCTACTGAGGTAAGTACTTAAAGTTAACACATTATATGACAACGTAGAAACGTATTATTTTCTCTCAAGGTAATATGCATAAGCTTATCGATTTGATTTGATAAGAAAAACATATTGTACGACGATACAGTAAGACATTCAAAGGCTTCACTTTGTTTGTATATAGATAAACCGTAGCACTTCGGTTGCCCCCTTAAGAAATCGTGGCAATTCAGTCTTTGATTGACAATGGGCCAATATGAGTTCTCCCAAACTACATCCCGTCCCCGTCACCAGGGCTCTGATCGTACGTCCGTAACCCCGCTGCTAGTTCAAAGTAAAGGAATACCGTGGTGTGACACTAAGAACTGGGCTTGAAGGATCACTGCTCGATGCAGTCCAATGAGAGAAACTCAAATCCCCTCACCGCGTTTCTGCTTCCCCTCAACGCGGGCACCATCGCGAGATCAGGTGCGTGGCTTGCAGGCTTCCAGGCAACACTGCGACATTGACCAATAAGCCATAGCGACTAAGGACACTGCGAACGGGAAAAGCAAGACATGGCTTCATCTGAGACTTGTGAAGAGTAAGAATGAGAATCCATCGAGATGATGCGGGGGAATTTTGAGACCGATGATCTTGTGGACTACTGGGCTGGAGAGGGATATAAGAAGGGCACCAGATCCTGCTGATTCTCACATCTTTTCTTCTCATCATTCCATATTCAAATTGACGAGTTCATAATTCGGTATACTCAACAAAAAAGTACAACTCACACAGACTACTGGATCTCAGACGCTCCCGACAATGACTTCCTGCCCAGAAAAAGCTTCCACGAATACCTGTGAAATTGCAAGTCATTCCTCACCACCACACTCATTCCTCCTCGCTAACAGTACCCAACCAGGCCGGTTCAATAACCTGGACCGAAATCCCAGCAACAGACATGGTCCGAGTTCAGAAATTCTACTCCGAAGTCTTTGGCGCAAGTCTCCCCTCCCCTCCTCCCCACCCATTCCCATTCCCTCTACCAATGCCAAAGTCTCAAGCACTTCTTCTAACACCAATACCTCCACAGTGGACATACGACGGCATGCCACCAATGCTTGACGCCGATGGTACGCCCCACTTCGTGATGTTCAACAAAGGCCGCACGAACGGTGGGTTCGTCAGAGTAGCGCCAGAGGACTTCCTCTCTGCTGCACTGCATCCACAGAATGGAGACGGTGGGAAGAAGAAGCTTTCTGTGAGGAATACAATCACGGTTGATAGTGTTGATGAGACGATGAAGAAAGTTGAGGAGGCGGGTGGGGAGTTGTATATGTGAGTTTACTGCTGTGATTTAGTTGTGATTGAGGGATGTGTGGGGGGGGTTGGGATGACTGACTTACTGACTGGGTGATTGATAGCCCGAAGGTTGAGTTGCCGAATAAGATGGGGTTTGTGGCGTATTTTACGGATTCGGAGAAGAATGTTATGGGGCTGTGGTCGATGTGAAGGGTACTTGTCGTGAACGTGGGATGTGGATTTTCGTTGGAAGGAATTGTGAGATGCTTGTTGGATTTGGCGGGATGATTAAGAATATTTTAGGACAATGGCAAAAGGAAATCGTGGCAATATTATGAGTTTGAGTCTCGATGAAAATCTATGAAAGCCGATTCCAATCTTACGGTTTAAAATACCTCTATAATAGATGCTACTTCGTGGCAGTCAGCTCGAGAAAACCACACCTCTGCTCAAGTACATGACTTGCCAACCAGAACACTCCAGAACACTCGACACTTGTATGTTGCCATATTGATGCCCATTCTACCCTAACAGATGCTCGGATGCTCCCTACACCACCCAGGTTACCGCACCTGCCAAAACTGCACACTTTACCCACATAGAATACTCGCTATGCAAAGTATGTCCAGCCATCATTTAGAGGAATAGTCTTCAGTTGCCTCAGTTCAAAATGCCCGCTACCTCCTAAATACCTAGTAACCCAGTGCGGCCCAGCAATCTCTCCAAAATCGAAACCACTCTCCACTTCCACCCTGTAACCAATCAAGGCAAGTCTCTCTCGTCGTTATTCGAGAACATGCCAGATTCAAGAAGGAGCTGTTCCGAAGCGAATGGATCAAGTTGCCGATTTCTGACGCCCTGCTGGCTCTTCGCCCTGCGATTCCTAGGTTTCTTCGTATGGCCTATGATTTGCGTCCTTCCATTCCGTGATCCATCTGATATAGATAGCGTGTGAGCATATGCATTTTACTTATTTCTTCTGAATACTCGAAGAGTAGCAAACTTACACGAGAATGTACATCCACCACAGAGTTTAACATTCGACCTCCTATCGCAATTCTCACAGCTCGTCGCCGCCGACTCGGGAATCTGATGTTTTCCAAAGTGGTTCGTGAGATCTGATCCATAATTACTGCACCGAGGTGCGTTGCATGTGAATATCAATTCGTCGATGAGATTTGATCCGAGGGGCGAGAGCAGAGAGGTGGCGGAGTGGTAGACTTTCGTCGCGCCCTTTCCACATACTTGACAGCTCCATGTTTTCGAGCCTAGACGGTCCGTCTTGTACATGTTGACGACATGGGTGCGGAATATCTTGTTTGGGTCAGAGGGGATTCGGCTGGGGTGGTACGCGAAATTTTGGGACGTCGCGGAGAGGGGTGCTGAGTGTGGAGCTGGGCCTCTGTAGGGGAGAGTGAGGCTCTGTGTGGCCTCGTGGCCCTCGTCCAGAGCCACCAGGGTCGCTGTTGAATTTGTAGACATTTTTTGCTGGGTGATGTGTTCGGACGCTGACGCGAACGAAATCGAAAGTCTACAAATATTCGGGTTGTGCCAATCACGTGACCGATATCCGAATTTGGATGTTGACATTGTGGATTGGAAGGTGTGATGGTGAGACAAAGAAAGGGCTGCGGTGTCATGTTTTAATGTGATGTGCCTGCCTAGGCGCAGAGATGGTTGTCTATAATACTTTAAGGTAGAGAAATGGAAGCAATGCCTGTAAATAGGCAAGCCAACCAGCTTATTCTTGTTGATTAATCTTGGGACATTTCGGTTCACCATGAGCGTTCCACCGATTCATGTTGAAACAGTTAGACTTGATTCTGGATTTCAACATCGCTATCTGCTACCCGAAAGAAGAGTGCTGTAACGGTAAAACCGACCAGTTTGATTGTCCGACTTTGGATATAGACGAATTGAATCTCGATACTGCCATTGTGACATTGTTGACTGGAAACAATATCAAACAAAATTCACAAGCACTCGCAGCGCTGAATTCATCCAAAGCCACGATCTGTACTCACTTGGTCCTAGATATTCTGCCCTTACCTGGGGCACTCATCCTTCTCTGCATAGATACCTATGGAGTCTTCGAAGTGAGGAACCCCAAGGATCCTGCAAGTCGAAGAGCCGGATATCGATTTAATTCTGGATCTTCCTAGCCCCTGAGTCGAGAAAATAGAAATGCCGTCAGGGAATATCGTGGATTGGGCTATGCACCGCGTCGCGTGTTGGGATGGCAGCTGGATAAAGTGTTTCCAAACACCTGGGATATTATGCGAGACCTCCTGTAAGGTCTCGCCTGTCTGCCTACACCATCATTATCTTGGGTATTTGACGAAATAGGGGAAGCGAACACGTACTTTGTATCATATAAATGACGACAAGTACCTTCATAAGAAACGCTGTATTATGCCGCGGGACGGGGCAATTTACCAGGACGTTGGACCCATCGTGGCTTCTGAAAGATCTCCCATGCAGGAAGGGGATGTGGGAGGCGATCGTGATTTTCGGCATGGATTTGATGATACACTGGCGACGGAGACGACGGGTTATCGATCTGGAGTACGATGTACTTCGGGAAGCTGAGTGGGCGGGGTGGACGATGCGACGAGAAAAGCATTGTTTCATTATGCATTTTGAGGACGACGTCCCTACATGCATCACCCTGTTTGGAGCAAGGAGATTCCCTCCCTCCTTTTAAATAGTCTGGCTAGCCGCTACACCTAGACACTTGAGAAAGGTAAATGGTTTGAGGAAGAAGGAGAGACATAAAGATTCCAAAAAGCGAGGCTTCTGTTGATATTCTTTCTTGTCAATCTCGATGTTGATGTCAACTATGGATCTTGGATTTTCAGGGGCTCGCGAAGGGGCGATCACGCCCCCAGCATCGGAGGATGGGGACGCCGCTGCTGCTGGTTGCCCGTCCAGCATCACGGAGCCACCCGCGACCCCTGAGCAAGTAAACAAGAGCATCGTCACTCCTCCTTTTCCACCGTCACCACCTCCAAGCATCAAAGCACGTCGCGATCGCTCGTCACAGCAGAAAGAAGCCAACCGTTCTAAACAATTCACTACTCGCCTACAACGCAGTGCTACCATCAGCGGAAACAACAGCGATTTATTAGGTCGGAAGAAAGGGCGGGGATTCAGACAAACTTCCAGTCTACCAGCAGACCACGGATTGAAGGCTATTGAACCGCCGCATGAGCAGGCACTTACTAAGATGGCATTTGCGGAGCAGCAGCAATGGATTACTGTTCAGCAGAAGACATTTACGAAATGGTACGTCGGGAAAGGGGGAAGTGGGCGGGGATTGTGTTAACCAGACTTCCAGGCTGAATACCAAAATCGAACCAAGAGCACTGGCTGTGGTAGATCTAGTGAAAGATCTCAGCGATGGAGTGAGAATTCCAACTATATCAAGCAGAGAATACTGCTAATGCAGTCTTCAGGTCATCTTAATCCACCTCCTCGAATGCCTCTCGAACGAATCCCTGGGTCGATATGCAGCGAAACCCAAACTCCGTGTACAACGATTCGAAAATGCGAATTTATCCCTGGACTTCATCAAATCTCGAGGCATACAAATGACGAATATTGGTGCTGAGGATGTAGTGGATGGGAATAGGAAGATTATTCTGGGCCTGATTTGGACCCTGATTCTACGCTTCACGATCTCGGATATTAACGAAGAGGGTATGACTGCAAAAGAGGGTCTGCTACTCTGGTGTCAAAGAAAAACGGCATGTTATGACGAAGTCGACGTACGGAATTTCACAGATAGTTGGAATGATGGCCTAGCTTTTTGTGCCCTCCTGGATATCCACAGGCCGGATCTGATCGACTACGATGCGTTGGACAAGAATGACCACCGTGGGAATATGCAGCTAGCATTTGATATTGCAAAAGCTGAGATTGGTATCCCCGACCTGTTGGATGTGGAGGATGTGTGCGATGTTGCCAAACCAGATGAACGCAGTTTGATGACATACATTGCATACTGGTTCCACGCCTTTTCACAGATGGAGAAGGTCGAGAATGCAGGACGACGAGTAGAGAAATTCGTCAACAACATGCAAGGTGCTTGGGAGATGCAAAGCAATTACGAGAGAAGGATGAAGGCGCTGTTGAAGCAGATCCACGAGCAAGGATTGAGGTGGGAAGGGGCTAAGTTCGAAGGCACATACGTTGATGCAAAGAAGCAGTCTGCGGAGTTCAGTGCATACAAAAGGGGGAAGAAGAGGGAATGGGTGGCGGAGAAGAGTGATCTGGCTGCCTTGCTAGGCAATATCAAAACGAAAATGAGCACATACCGGTTGCGGCCGTACGATCCACCAGCGGAATTGAGACTGAGTGTCTTGGATAATGAATGGGCGAGTTTGATGAGATCAGAAATGGCAAGGGGGCAGTTAATAAATGAGACTATCAGAGAGTATGTCTTCTTCCTACTCGGTTGACACCTTGGCTAACCATCTTCTAGTATCAAGAACGCACTGCGGAAATCTTTCGCAGACAAGGCCAACGATTTTGCACTCGCTCTAAACACCATGCAATTAGCTATATCAGGACTTGAGGGCGATGTCGAGGATCAACTTACACATGTCCGACGATTGAACGAGAATTTGTCACCCATGAATCAGTACCTCGAGAAGATCGAAGAGGTGGACCGGAAATGCGAGGAAGCAAATATCGAAGAGAACGACTTCACAACCTACACTTACGATGAATTATGTTACGAACTCAGTTTGGTCAAGAACTCCGTTTCTAAGAAACTTGCTTTCCTGGACAACCAAGTTGTTGCACGTAATATGACGAATCTAACACCTATCCAACTCGAAGAATTTGAAAGTGTGTTCCGACATTTCGATCGAGATGTCACGAACAGTCTCCAAGAGCTCGAATTCAGCGCTGCTCTGGCATCCCTAGGCCTAGTATTCAGCGAAGATGAAATGCACGATTACTTCCTCGAGACGTCCAACGGTCGAGACTACGTTACCTTTGAGCAATTCATCCGCTTCATGGTCGACGTAACCGAGGACCAAAACACCGCCGAGCAAGTCTTCCAGAGTTTCCGCGAAGTTGCAGATGGCAAACCTTACGTTACGGAAATGGATTTGAGACATAGTCTCGTGCCCGACGATGTTATTGAAAAACTCACTCAGTTCGTTCCACTGCATAAGGGACCCGATCTCCAGGAGGACAGAGGCATGCCGCAGTATGACTATATCAGCTTCATGGACGGCCTCCTCAGCGGACCTGAAGAATACGAAGAGCCCGCCGCTCTCTCGGATCTCCCCAACGGGAGGAGTCCACAGAGGGCAAGCACAGGCGCAGCTAGTGGGAAGGCGAACGGATATCATTAAAGCAAACTACATTCATTTCTCATAAAGAAGGAGCTATGGAGTGAGTTTTGCATTTGGAACGTAGCGTGCCTGGTCATTCAGCATTTGTTTTTTGCGGTGGGGTTTAAATGTTTGCTTTCTTGGGATGGATGATATTGCATGCATGGTCTTGGACTTGGACTCGGTTTACTTTTGGCATGAGGGTTTCGCTGGGTGGGGAGGGCGTGTATACAAATTTGATTCTTGATTCTTTAACAACCAGAAGATCGGGTCTGGTCGGGTTGGGTTGGAGTGGGTTGGGTTGCGTGGCTAGATAGTATATCAATAGAATGAATGATACCATTAACATTATCCCGCTCTTCTGGGCCCATCTGGAAGTGATGGTGAGCATAAAATGACTCTCAAATGTGGGCTTGTTACTGGATGGTTCAGCAAGGGAGTCTATTCATTATTTCTAGAGGAAGAGCTAGAACTGTTCGCCCGGAAGGGTATACAGACATATCGTCTCGTAGTATCATTTTTTCGTCTCCTATCTATCTCCTATTAATGCTCATCTCCTCCCATCTCATTTCAACTCTTCCTTCAGAATACAAAGGATCATGACCAGCTAGGCTTCTAAAGTCTCTGGAATTTCCTAGATAGCCAGGATAGCCTGGATGTCCTAAATGCCTTGCAGATGCTAGCTCTGAATATCACATTTCCTTGGTTTTCACAGATGGTAACTCTGGAATGGCTTGCATTCCTAGAAAGACGTATGTAAGCTTCGTCACTCCCAGCGCTGGGAGTGCACACAGAGCGCCTCCCCTTAAAACAGGAGAAAGTGCCCACAAGCTTCTTCTCGTCCTTTGCCTCCCTCCCTTTACCAACATCCCAAAATCCCCCAAAAGGGGAGGGGGAAATAAAGGACAAAAAAGTGACCCACAATGTTAAGATCCACAAGATCAACCCTCGATGATTCCTCATTCGGAGGGGAGCCTCCATCATCGCAGACACTCTACAGGCTCGACTCAAGCCTTCTTTCCCAAGTTGTCATGAAGAGGGAAGAGACGTTCGTTCTATCTATCTAGGTAGCCACAGTGCCCTGCCTCAGATCTTGATGTGAGATAGGCCACATACATGGATGTGAAGCTACCTAGGCTAGGTAGGTAAACTTGCTCGGCGGCGATGGCTGGCCGGCTTCAGATCTCGATCTTGAGAAGAGGACTGTGTGGTGTGATATATGAGTAGTGTGAGCGGGTGTGACGTTGACTGAGCGAAGGGCTACAGCTGTGCGTGGTTGGGTTAGGAGTTTGTGGTTATTTGAGTCGGTGAGGGCGTTGGGGAAGTGGATGTTTGGGTAGCTAGGTGCCAGGAGTGTGACTGATGTCAAGGCAGCACCTGAGCATCCGCTTGCTCTTTCAGTGGAGTAGTTTCCAAGTAGGTAGGTAGGTAGGTAAAAGTACGTATTGATGCGCACATGCGACATATCCTCAGATGCAGCTGACGAAGACCGGACCGACTCTCCATGGACTAACTGATTTCCCGTTTGGGAACGAACGAGGAGCGAGCCTGCCAAAATCAGCATTTCCTTTCCTTGCCCGACCCATGCTTCATCTCCCTCCCTTCGGCCATCAAAAGCCAGAATGGCAGCTTCTAATTCAAGCACACATTCAGCAGCTGCTATTTGGCGCAGCCGGAGTTCAGTCACTCTCTCAATTCACGGTCTGTGAACTAACTCGGACTTTGGAAATACCAAGCCTGAGTTTGCGTGCCAGATGGTAATAGGTAGGTACCGCTGGTGTGCAGACAGTCAGATGGAAATACTTCTGATCTGTCGACTACCATATGGGAATACCTCTCTCTGCTATGTCACTTGTCCGCAGCGCTGATGCTCGAGATGAGTCTGTGTTTGATATGATTCGGTCGTGCTTTGTAGCGATCTTGACTGGTGTTCATATCAGCGCTCCATTTTAGCGCATTTTCTCTGTGTGGGCTGGACGGGAATGTACATTTACACATGTCTCTCGTCCTTGGTTGAGAACCTGGAGAGACTCGGCTCTTTTTTTTTTTTGGCGAACAGCTTCTGTTCAAGGAGAAAATAGCACGAAGTTAATTTTTAGAAGGTCTCCCCGGAGATTTGATCGTAGGTGGTGATCATGGAAGAGAGTTCCACTCCAAGTATGTCCAACCCCCTTCGAATGAAAGAGGGATATTTCGTTCTTTCCTGGTGTAGATTCGCTTGGTTGTTGAATGTCAACAAGCCAGCTCGCTTGCAGAGGCCCTTGGATTGCATCCACCGACGACTGCTGCAATCTGGCTCGTGTCTGACTAGTAAAACATCCATGTGGAAATCCACCGATAGCAGCCAAGCTCATGGTATAATCTTTCTGGTTTGGATTTGAGCGTCTGAGCAGCCGATTGTTTGGTCGATCTGGCCTGGTATTTACATTAGTGACTGTCTACAGCTTTTGGAGGGAGATGACTGGGACTGTAGAGACAGCGCGAAGAGTCTTTGGTGCTCCAATTCCATTTTTGTTGCTTGAATAGAACGCAGAATCACTTTATACTCCGTAAGCATATTAGGAGATTAAATGCTTCGATGTTGGTGCGAAGTTTTCGAAAAGAAAATTCATACAGTAGCTTTGCTAGCGTAGTCAGAATTCCAAAATGTGAGAAAATCAAGCCACACATATACAGACACATCAATTTAGCTAGTCTGGTGGATATACTATGAGTACTTTGAAGGTATATGAATTGATTTCGACTGGAAGTGCACAAGGTTGGCGGCTGAACAGCGTAGAAAGCCGACATGAGAGTGCGAGGTAAAGATATCGAAGTAGTACTTTATTTACCATACGGTAAATCCGAGTGTCTCAGCGGGGAAAAATTATAGTACGAAGGAATCTTTTTGTTGTCATCACCGTACAGAGTGGCCTAGACGGAAACTGTCTTGTATTTGATCTCCTTTAGAATCTTCTCGCTTAGCGACCCTCCCCCTTTCAATCCCAGAATAGTGAAGAGCAGGAATCGTCAAGAAACGATGCATATTGGAATGTAAAAAGCCCCAAAAGAATCATTACCATGATTGTGACAGATGTTTATCGAAAAGGTATCGTAGATCTTGCGAGGATTCAGTCTTCAATCTAGAAGTATTTTCAATCGATCGCGGCTGAGAGAACTTTACAAATGGTGAATTACAAATGAAGATGCTCTTGAGATTAGAGATGAGGCTAATAATATGGTGTCAATGTATAGATTTACGAGCCGGTAGATCAAGACTGTCGAGATCGCTCAGATATTGCTTTGCAAAGAACAATTTCAGACAGAATCTCGCCGTCTCAACATTTTCACAACATCATTGAGCAACACGGGTGCGCCGAAGCCCCCAAATTCTCGCTGGTTCCTGAATCTCTCTCCGTACACCAGAATAGAAACATAAGCCAATAACGGGATCAAACACATCTCTCGCTCTTCCCGTCACAGAATAACCACCTAACAGCCACACTCCCAACAAAACACCAGAACCATCTCCTCAAAACACATACCACGAGACATAAATACATCTTCATCAACACATCAATGCCATTCTCGCCTCAAATCCCCCTGTTTAAACCCATCCCCAGCCTCGTGCTGGCTGCCTTGCAGTCAACCTTCGTGTCCGCCTTACCTACCCCTTCCGCGTCCCCAAACATACGAAGCACGAGAGACGGGCCTTACGGATAAAAGTATGCACGAAACACGCTCGCCATCAAAACAACACGCTCTCCTCATTAACCTCACTATGCTATGCAAGACCCTACCACGGTTACTCATCACCAACACATCCACATCCACATCCCCTCACTTATCCAAGTCCAGACCAGCGCAAGAGTCGCAAGTAAAGGGGGAGGACTACCAAGAACGGAAACACTAACCAATTACCCATCACTTCCCAAAAACACGAACGTCTCGACATGTGAGAAACGCACACGATGTTCATTTCATTAAATTCGTAATGCATACCTATATCTGCCTACGCACGTACGTTGATCCGTACCTGCCTAGAGTTACAGTCAACTAGTTCACGTATGCCGTTCCGGCCGTTCTTTCATCCATCCAGCCATCCATTCATTCGATGAAAGAAAAACTTCCTTCCTTCCCCTTACCAGTGCGCCTCGCCCCTCGAACGTCTCAACCAACCCGCTTGCTTACTCTTTCCGCTCCAACACCTCTCCCGTGATTTCCCCTCACGGCTCCGGAATGCCTCGTCCAACCAGCCGCTCAGAGATGGAGTTAAGATCCTTACTTCTTCAACTATTGCAGTGTATGCAATTTAATGTAATGTGCTGTGCTGTACATCTGTTGCTGGCCACAACACGGGTGCGACAGGTCAAGTCAGGTCCATCCATCTCGCATAATCCTCACCAAGATTCGATATTTCAGTCTCGGCCGTCTCCTTCCTCCCCTCTTCCCATCCACCCCCTTACTATCCTATCATAAACCATCTATCACACTATATCACACATCCTACTCCTCGAACCATATCGCGGATCAGAGACAGGGGAAGAGACGAGTGAGTGAAGTGATATAAAGTAAGTAGCGGCTCGGAGAGAAAGAAAGAAAAATATGCACATCACCTGCACTGCATCGAACGCACCGCATCGCATCACGAACTATACTTGGCGAGTATTATGAACGGGATAGAATGTCGACTACCAACCAGCTCTCCCCAAACTTTCCTTCTATGACTCTACTCCACATCATATCACATCACAACTGGAGCGCCCAGCGGACAAGCGGATGGCTGGCTGGCTGTATACCACCCCATAACCCATATACCGCACCCGCATTCAGGAACAACAACACCGCCACCACTGGGATCAAAAATCCGGCGGGCACAATTCCTTCCTTCCATGAATTTCAGCGCGTTCCTCGCGTTCTATTCCACGGGATGGGAGTTGAGTGGATGATCCGCGAGCGGAGCAGGAGTGATAGTTAATATAAAGTTGTCAGTCGGGGAAGAGCCTTTCAGGCCTCCTATTGGAAGGACGGCCCGGTAGCCTTCCTGATCTGGTCTGAGTGATGAGTAGAGCAAGGTATGGTATGGCAAGATAAGGCAAGGGAAGGAAAGGTATGAATGGATGTGCTGGTGTACTAATGTACATGCTTGCTCGTCTGATCTCTAGAGCTTTCTGATATATACATGGTGCAACAGCAGCTTCGTTCTGTACTAAGCGTGCTGCGTGCATAGCATGACATGGCATGGTATGGGATGGCAGTAGTGCGAAGAAATGTGCCGGTGATAACCACGAGGATTGCGGGACTAGGTAGGTAGGTACCTATCACTCGAGGAGTGGGAGAACACTAAATCAGGTAGTTAGGCCATACCTTTAGTGATGAGAAAGAAGACTGGGAAAACAAGGCACTACTTTCCTAACCGCCAAGAACGTACTCGAGGAGCGGAGCTACATGTGCGATGTGATGGATTCGATATGCACACCGACTAACTTCGACAAACCGGCTTGCTTGCTTGTACTAACTGATATCCCTGTACCGAGAAGCTATACGTCCTCGCGTTCCTGATCCACAATGAGGAAGTATCACGCTTGCTTTCCTCCTCTCGTGATATCCTATGATATGTTATGCGCGGCTAAACGGGCCCCCTGATTTGCTTTTCCAGCCACATACCTGGCTAAGTGAATGACATCCTGACATACTGACTGGCTGACTAGATTCTGGTCCGTTACATGGCAGCTGTTTTGGCTTTTGTGTGGTACAGGCTTAGAGGTATGAACGAGATACGAGGAGACGACAGGAGAGGAATATCATGCTTACGTGCCGCAGTGGATTGTGGAGAAAGAAAGAAGGAGGAGACAGCGTGGAAAGAGCGGAGCGTTTGGCGCCGGGGAGGGTAGAGGAGGGAAGGAAATTAAGGCAAGGAAAGGCAAGGGACGGAAGGAGAGGGATAGTAAGAAAAGAATGGAAGGAAAAGATACAAGCTACAAACTACAAGCTACATGTGAACCTAGCTCTCCTGGCCTAGATATCTGGAGCTATATTGGTTAGCGAGTGACGGGAGAGGTTTTAAGGTTAATGAAGAGAACTATATGACAGCGGGAAGATAGATGAGATGGAGATGATTTGCACAAGGGCAAGTAGGTAGGTAGGGCTACCTGCCTGGGTAGCTCTAGCTAGCTAGCTAAGCGGTAGGGTGATGAATAGAGTAGGTGTACCGGTAGGCGGGCAGGATATTTCATGGGCTATATACGAGTATGTAATATGAAAGCTTGAGCGGGAACGTGGTTCTCTTTGGGTGGTGGTGTGGTGGTGGTTCGTGTGGTTCTGGAACCGCAATGAATATTCTCCGAGAGGGAGGGGGAGTAGGGACCCTCAGTTCGTTCGTTGGAGATTTTCTGTGCTTGTTCATGTACGACACTCTATTTCCCGAGATGGGTGGGAAGTCCTTCTTTGAGGATGGGGATACGAAAATTAGATTGTTGAGTTGTGGGAGATAGATGGGGGGTTAATATCAGGCGACCGAAAGGATGGCTTGGAATGACAAATACGGACGAGGAGAGGAAGAGGAGGTTGGGGCCTTGGGGGTTCGGGTAGGAATTTGAGGTCTGGGAGGGGATTTTTGAAGGTAGAGTAAGTGAGTAGAGTAAAGTGCAGAGGGAGGGTTGGAGAGGAAGGGAGCCGGATGCCGACTTCCCAGATTGCAAATATGGTGATGCGAGTGAGGGATTTAGATGGAGTTTGAGGCGCTGCAAAGTCTGGTTTTGATTGTTGACGACGATACCGTCGGTGTGGCATGACAGACATACATTCAAGGCAAGGCATGGCGTTGTATGGGATGGGATGGCTGATATGTGTGTATGTGTGTATGCATGGCATTTCGCGGCGGCTGAATAGACGCTGCGGTACAGAATTTGTACCGGTACTTCCACCCTACCCTAGCCTGCCATGTTCTGCCCTGCCAGCGTTCGTGTGTGCCTTGACGACGTGCGCGTGGCTTGAGCGAAGGTGGGTGGGCAGGTGGGTTGGACAATAGATGTGCTGTGCTAGGTAAGACAGAAACTAGCAAGAGACATGGGATAGACAAAAAGAGTAGAATGGATGAAATAGAATCTGGGGAATAAGAAAGTAGTAGTTCTAGATTTTGTGCATTGCATTGGAATGGATTGGACTGGAGCGAGCGAACGAGAAGCGGTTGTCGCCGGGAGTTTGATATTGATTTCATATATCAGGCTCGGCAAAATCCCGCTCGATTGGCCAGTTTGACGCAGGCTTGTTTATTGCACCCCCCAATTGGGAAGGTCACGCTGCATATGCGTGGGGACGTGGGGAAAGGAAGAAAATTAGATATTTGACAAAACGTCTGGGTCTCTTTGAGAAAATGAAAATGGAAAGGATGAAAGAATTAAAAATCAATAGCGTTGTGGGTATTCTGAGACGTTGCAACTGAGAGCTTTTCTCGATTCAATAGTCAAGAGTGTACTTCGGAACGGAACTTGATGATTACTCAGATATGGCTGCATATCCAAGTCTTGAGTCAAGGCATATTCAAGCCAAGTAGACATTCGTATAGCTGCCAATGAATGCGCGATCCTTCTCGTTGAGTTCGCAAGACCCACGAGTCCGATTCGATTTGGCATCCTCTGATGTCTTGTTCCATCTGAGTCTAAAATCGTCCCATAATCCAACTAACTTTCGTTTCGAAGCGTGAAATGTGAGAAGATTTGACTTTTGGCGTGGCTTTGGATTCGTCCCATATTGATTAGAAAAGGCAGACCGTACCGGATTGTCGGGGCCCTCAAGTGCTTGGCTAAGTGAAGAGGGAGGGCATCGTCGTGCGAGGTAGGAGTGGAAGGAATCAGACGGCCAAAGTTAAGGCTGAGGCTGTTCCAAGCAAAATCATGAGCGTCGTGAATCGTGAAGGTTCAGCAAGGACCCTAAACTCTACCAAGACTTTTTTCAAAATGTGCTAGGATGAACATTTACCAGGTCCTGCGATGTGATGAAGTCAGCTCAGTTGTGAAAACTGGGGAGACCAGGGAGTATGTCTGAACCTACCTCGCCGAATAAAAACACCGAGACCAAATCCCCGATGAACCTTACAAGTCGTCAGACATGAAGGAAGTCAAGGAAAAGAGGAAATGCCAAGTATCTAGACCGCCCCCATCTAATCTTAGGTTGCTAGAACAGTGGAAACGTCTTATCTTCTTAACAACAAAAAGTCACAGACTTTTCTTCTTCTTTCGAAATCCCTGCAGAGTAGCTTTGCAAGGACCACCAGGACCACCACCGGAACCCAGGGACAAGAAGCCCTTTTCTTCATCTGGCATGTTGTAACGAGATGATGCACAACATCCGATGGAAGGAAATCGGCACCGCCCACCCCACAGGAAGTCAGTCCACTTTCCATCCTAGCCAGAGTAGAAGAGAAGACCTACTTCGTAGTCGTCCACCCGTCCACCTACCTACTTGTTAAGGTAGCTCCAGCCTCATGCGCTTGAAACACGTGGAAAGGACGGTATGCGCGTCTAGCTAGGTACGGACTCCATCCCAAGTAGATCTTCGCCGCCTCCTTATCCCTGCATGCTAGTCGGTCGGTCGGTTGATTTGGTTCGGTCCAGAATCAACAAACTTCATACATCGGGGTCGGGTCAACTTTCACTTACTCTTTGTCTTTTCCGGGGCGGTCACGGTGGTGGTCCACAAAAACCCGTTTCCAGATTCCTCATAATGGAAGTTCAAACGAGATGGAGCCTCTGCGTGGCTCTGCCAAGACAAAATCTCCACTTCTGCGCAAGCGCCTCGATCAGATGAGATTGATGGCTTGTCGTAGAATCTGAGTTTCAGGATGCTGGAAACAGTTGGAGTCAATCGGTCGGTCAGGCAGGCAGGCAATTGAATCAACTTCTATTCAATCAAGTAAATTCACAACCCACACACCCAGGCAGCCCTAGAGAGATTAGATGGGAATTATGGGATGCCTCCTCGGAGAAAAACTACCACTCGGACAACATCTAGAGAGAAAAAAAAGGGAAAAGAGAAAATTGTCTTCGAAGGTACCTGGCAGGCAGACTTGTTGCTGCGTGATTATATTGTACCTTAATCTTAAGAGGCACCGCAGCACCGCTCAGGTTAATATAAAATAGATTAAACGCCCCCAAGTGCCGGCTCGCGAGCTTTTTTTCAATAGGCCGAGGACTCGAGGGGGGCTGTCGTGGTTGTCAACGGAATCCTTACTTCCGCACAGGGCGGATGCTCCAACTTCCCGGATGGATCAGAGCAGGAACGAGGAGAGAGGAGAAGGGAGGAAGTCACTGTGGCATGATGGAATACTGACAGGATCATGATCAACATTGTACATGTATATCCAAACGAGATGAGTGAGACTACAGTATGTTCTGCTACAATGTGATGTGATGCGATGCGATGCAATGTGATCTGAAGTCTGGAGAAAAAAATGCAGAAAACTATATGGCAATGAAAAAAGAGTTGATGATTAATCTGCATGCAAGCCTGACAGCACTGGTATCGTGTGGCTTGAGAGTCCAAGTCCGGACTGATAGCATAGCACAGCATACTGTAGCGTTGGCGTAGCGTTATGTTATGCTGGGGTCAGTTCTCTGGACTGGACTGGACTGGCGGCGCCGCACCGCACCGGGTCAATCACCAAATGTCACCTCGTGGCTGCTGTGGCGCTGATCGAGGACACTGATCGACGCACGATAGGCAGCTCGACGACAGGACACCAGCCAGGTACAAAAGTTACAGGGTCGTCGACAGGGGCTTTGTTAAGACCAGGACTTTCATAAGATGAGCATTGGAGCAGCGCCAGGGGCACAAGCGAGCTATGCACCCCTCACTGCTGCAGTACTGTACTGCCTGCCCTGCCTACCAAGTGCCTTGCCTTGCCTTCGTAACGGCTAAACCGCTCCGCAAAGCCAGTTACCTATCATACAACAACTGGCCTCCTCCTTCCACTGGTCCGTCATGCGCCAAAGAATTTGGGTGATGTGCCTCCGAGCTTCTCGTACAGTGAGGTAAGCAGACAGGCGAGCATAGTCAGGAAATATGGGGGGGCTAGGGATGCGATTGATGGATGATGGATAGCTCGGATTCTCAAACTTGATGAAAGCCAAATCGTCATGTGGTTGCGACTCACTGCGTTGGTGATGCATCCGAAGTGGACTGACGGTTGCTGTGATAGGCAGGTAGAGATATGGAACTGGCTGGTGAGACGCCGTTACGAGTGCTAGAAAAAGAAGAAGAACATGCTCACTCACTCCTGTGATGTGATGATCTTGGGTGCGGAGAACAAGTCTCCACATGCTCGTCTTCACCTGCCTTCTTTGCCTGTTTTGCCCGGTGGATAGATAGTCGCTGGATCCGCTTGTAAGACGGCCGTTCCCGACTCGGTACATGAACAGAGCGGCTAAGTGGTCGGGCAGTTATATGCCGACCGTTACGCTGGATGGAGCGTCGAGTTCACGGTCAGCACGGTGGGTAGTTAGTTGTTGTTGTTGTTGTTGTTGTCAACTCCCCAAGTCCTACGGCTTGTTCGCTACAAGCAACGGCATCGGTAACTTCGTAAGCGAGGCAGCATTGGGGAAAAGCAGTGGCTTCTTTCTGTGTGGTGAGCAGAGCTCGAGGAATGCCGGTAGATCCTACAGATCGATTTCATCCAGCGGCGGCTGAGATGGGTGGTGTGCATGTGTACGACCCTACTAGTTCTCCTGGGGTTAGAGCGCGTTGAAAGGACTGTCATGCATGCAACCTGTGTGTGATGCATGCCAGCCAGCTGAGCAGCTTGCCAAACAAATCAAATCGCATTGCAGCTGGCCAAAGGCGCTGCTGCCGGTTGCGTACCGATGTGGTGTGAACAATGAATAATTAGTGGAAGGCAGGCGAGAAGTGGAAATTTGGAATGGGGTGAGATAAGATGAGCTGCTTAAAGAAAGGGAGGAGGAGGAGCCCGCAGGTCACCATGGAGATGAAGAGAAAGTGATGCCGTGTGCCTTATGCCTTCCTTGTGCCTCCCTGCCCCTCATTCCGTCCGTCCCCTGGTCTGCGATACCCCCTGCCCCCCTCAGTGTGGTCTGGCTTGCCCCCCACTACTCTGCCCTGCCCTGCCCTGCCCTGCCCTGCCGTGCCCTGAGCCTGAGGCCTGCTGCTGTTGCACCTGGACACAACAGCTCACCCACCCCACCCCACTGACTGTCATCCACCCACTCCGACTCACGGGAGAATTTCAGCCGCCGTGCCGTTTCAGGAATTGCCCGTACCTGTGTTCCTGCATCGCCGCCAAATCTCTGTATGCGGTGACGAGAGTACGAGAGTACTTACTCTCCCGGGCTAACTCCACCAGCTGCCACCTGCATTTCGTTCTTCGTGAGCTATAGTACAATGTGCACAGTCTCCTTTCTTGTACACCGTCTCGACTCTCCAGGAACCGGAGTTTTTTCCCTTCGAGGATTGAAACCTGCGGCTGCTGGAAAATCACAAACATGATCTGTTGTGTTTCCTCAACCCTGAGGACGGCTTCCTACATTCTCCCGACTCTATAAAAGGCATACTCGCATCCTATTTCCAGCCTGCCAAGACCTCCTCGCAGGCGATTCGAGGAATATCACCGTCTTGCTGCATACTTTCTCGGCCTGATGGGGAGACTTTATGCTTTCTCTTATGCATTTGTGCCCATTTTAAGCAAAATGGAACAATTCGTGTCTCTGATCCGTCTCAGCCCTATCCGAACCACGACACCGGACGGTGAAAATGGCCAGGCAAATGGCGGAAAGAAAGTTTTTGAGCGATGGAGATCTAATATTTGGAAGAATGAGTGAGTACGTTCTGACACGCTGAGGAGATGAGCCCGGAAGACTCCAAGATTGCGCTGCCAAAGTCAAGTTCTCGGGCCCGTCACCATCCCCTCTCTTCCGCCGCCCCCTCGTCAATATCCTGGCATCAGATCCTCTTGGAGGGTGTCCAGAATCAGCCCTGCAAATTTGATCTTGAACAACCAGGCTCAGGCTGAGAGCTTCGTGCGTCAGGTCCCCCGAATCATGTCTTTGAGCGGGGGAAGAACACCTGAACGGGCCAGATGATCTGCGTTCGTTGTAACTTGCAAGCCAGCCAGCGGCAAGCCAGTGAGTGGAATGAATTCCACAACCGCACCGGGTGTAACTTCACGATACCAGATGTCACTGGAAAATCGCTTGTTCGTCGTTTATGGAGTGATTTGGATGGCACTAGAAGGCAGGTAGGCTTCCATGGTCGTGCAGAGGTCACCTACCACTGCAGTAGGAGCCGGGCCCCGGGCCCCGGGGCGACGGACCGGGCAATTGGGAATGGTTGTGCGTATCGACTGGTCTTGAGTTTTGGTGCAAACCTTCACACTCCCACGGGCGGCATGACAGGAAGGTCATTGACCGATATCTGATGCCCAGGATTGCGGTGATGTGATGTGATGTGATGATGTGAGGGGAGGGGAGGGGCGGGATGGGCTGGAAATCATGGTGTGCTGCTCACCGCACAGACGATCTCATCTGAAGTCTATCTCCCTTCTCAGCAGGCCCTGGTCACTAGAGGTTTGAACTAGCAGCGTACGGGTGCGGCGCTTCGGTACTCGTATGTACGAACTGCGTGAAGATCTACGAAATTGATTTGTCGATGTGCCTCCGTATACATTTCCGTAGACATTTCCGAGGGACCTCCCCCACCAACCTAGGTACCTCCTACCAGTGGCCGAAGGAAGGCATTGAATACAGAACCCACAAGTAGTGTTTGGAAAAATTCGAGTCATGGAAAGAAGAAGTGTCAAACAAACCTTAACAAAGCCAAATAACACAACACGACGCCATTAGGAATTGAACAAGCTCAAGTAAGCCATCTGGTGTATTGGAGGAGGAGTGCCTGTCCGGAGCGCTCGGTTATAAATGTACCGGTGAGAGAAGTTGCGAAGTTGCGAAGTCAAAATTTGCGATGATGCGAGAGATGACTTCAGAGTTCAATCAGGGACAGGGCTCGAGGGACTAGGCCAGGCACGTACGGACTAGGTATGGAGCAAGTACCTTTTTAGCTTGTTGCACCAACAGACTGGCTGTCGTCTCGTCTCATCGCTTAAGGCCCAATAATATGCCCACTACTAGCTCGGCTGCTTGGGAAACCCAGCCTAGAGAGGAGGGGTAGCTTTCTAGCTCACGCCTAGCCGTCAGCCAGCAGGCCCTGCCTAGGTCCTGTAGTCTCGCTAGAAGATCGGGATGTACGCCAGGCACGCCCATGCCATCCCAGCTGTCATGAAACTGAGCCGTCGCCGGACGACGGCGGGCACCAGTGGTTCGGGCCCATCAAAGAGAGTCACAGACTCCACTCACAGATGTCCAGGTCCAGGTTATGTCAAGTCCACGTCCATGTCCATGATATAGATGTTCGGGTTCCGTCCGGAAAAGCAGGGAGGGCAGGGCAGGGCAGAGTAGGGCAAGGCAAGAGGACAGACAGCCAGACAGCCAGACAGCCACCACCACCATCATCCACCCACCCACCCACCAACCCACAACTCACTTCTCATCTCTTCTGACCAGAGCAGAGCACGGCCGCTGCCTTCGATGGCGTCCTTCTAGTCCTTCTATGGCCGTTGTTGCGAGGGCTAGTGTCCCAGCCAAGCCAAGAGGCATGGCCTGCATCGCACTGCCGCACTTCTCCCCCGCCCCCACTTCAACCACAGACAGCACTTGGAAGCTGGAAGTCAAGACTCAAGACTCCAGACTTAAGACTTCAGACATCAAGTCAAGTCAAGTCCACAACTACCACAGCAACGAATGTACTTGACTCTTTCCCCCCTCTCCATGACTACCGACCAGTACAGCCAGCCTAGTTACGGGTGGCCGAGAGTCCTTGGAAGCTTTCAGCGCACTGTAGATAGATACCTCCTCCTCTAGCTTGCATTCCACTGCGCTCACCGCACCGCAATGCATTACACTACCCTAACTACGCTGCTGCAAGCCGCAAGATGCAAGATGCAAGATGCAGGTCTTTTAGCTCGCCTGGCTCTCCATCTGGCTCTGGCTGAAGCTCTGCCTTGCCAGCTTAGCTTACCCTATCGAACTCTATCCTACCGTACCTCTCCGAACATGTACTGTATGCACGGCACCCAGTGCATTGTGCATTACTCCAGACAATTTATCCCCAGGATGAGGATGGCAGGATTACGGATGGACTGCTGGCAACCAGTCAGCCAGCCAGTCAGTCAGCCATCCGGCAAGTGAGAAAAGTGTAACCGAGGTGCTTTCCGTACCTCTTATGTCCTATTCCTGTTCCTGTTCTTGTTCCTGTTTCTCCTCCGCAAGGAACCTGTGTCAGCGACACCCATCAATAAATAGCATCATTTTTGGCTGGCCTGCTTCGTCTCGACCGAGATGCTGGAGAAGCTTAGGCCGTTTCCCATCCCTTTCCGGCCCAGTCTCCGACTCGCATTCTGAATCCATGATGCCATTCTGGGAGCTGGGCAGATGTCTGAGAGAAGATCCATCACACCCCCATCCCACTATCCCACCATCATCCCCGAAGACTCGATCCCGAGAAAGGTTGAATGGGATGAGATGGCAGTGAAGTTATGGACCTTAGTTCGGGTAGGGATGTCACGCTGTCAAAAAAGTCGATATGAATCGAATCGTTCTCGAAGACCTTCTGAGCAGTGGAACTCCCTGCGCCGGCGTCTATTCCCTGTCGCCGTCCCTGTCCCTGTCCTGTTGTCCCTCCCCTGTCTGTTGCTATCCCCTGCCGTTGTCCTTTCACCCATTCGCTTGGCACGTACCGCAATCCCTACCCAACCTACTCCGTACAACCTAAACCTACCCACGGAGGGTACACCCTCGTTGTGACAACGGCTCTGCGTTGACCCGCAGACGGACAGCCTCGCAGCCTTTCAAGGCCAATGACTTGCGCCAGGAAGACGGAGAAGCGAGACCCATGCCAGCCGGCCTCGATCCTGTGCCTTCGCTTCGACTGCGTGTTTGTAACACGTCGACGTCCTTCATCAGTCCAGTTTGGCAAGCTACTGTAGCTACTAATATCAAGTACTCGAGTTGCTAGCTGTTCGATGTGCCATCTAGGTACCTACCCCGAGCCAGGATGATCGAGATCGGTGCACCTCGCGAACATGCCCTCCCCTCCCCTGAACCTGCTCCGTCCTCTGCTCGCCTGTTGCTGTTGGCTTCATATTGGCGGCTTTCTCGACCATCCCCATCCATCGAACGATAGAGCCGGCACCAGACCTCCCCCAGTCACACCTCATCTTACCCTGCAACGTCCTCGATAGAGCCCTTTCCGTGTGGCTGCTGCTCTTCCTCCTCTGCCATTTGCTGTTCCCCACACCAGCGACAAGGGCTGCCACACCGCACTAGTCATTTGAGCCGGGTAGCCCCTCCTCGTCTTGTCTGGATATCATTTCTCTCTTATGTGGCTAAGTCCAGACACTTCTCGATGTCCAGAGGTAGCTTTCATGCGCGACATGTTGCAACAGCTGCTCACTTGGGCTCCCCCGCCAAACACAGTCCCAATACATCGTTTCTGGACGTGCGTAGAGATTTGCCCTATCGTCTGAAGTTTGAGCTCTGAACTCTCACACACAAGTCCCAGGGGTCACCGTGCAGGCCCTGTACTCATCTTCCTCAGCAACAGAAATTCTCCGGGCGTGGAACCGCGCCTGACTTGGTACTGTACGAGTCTAGAGACTACGACTAATCTTTCTCAGCGGTACGCTCCTGTCCTGGTCTGTCTGCAGCAGCAGGGGCCAGCTTGCTAGTTGGAAAGAATCTGGTTGAGGGCTACAGGGCGCTTCTCGGGTCCAGTGCCCTTGTTTTAATGGTGATCATAAGCCAGGCATCAGATCAACTCCCTTCAATCTTGCACTATATCATCCGACGCTCGTCGATCGAACGTGGAAAATCAAGCTGGCAGCGGATCCTGTTCCCTCTGCTCAGGATCTTCAGAATTCCCAAAACGGACTCCGCCGCACGTCATAAAGCCAGCAAGCAATTTACCCTTCATTTGGACGACGCAGGACACTCGCCACAACGGTTTAAGAACTCAAGTCATCCTTGACCAGAACTTGCCCCGCCGCTTCATCTCAAATATAGACCGTGGTGGTCTGTGAACTCTCACCCCGAACGTATCGACGACTCTTTTTGGCTACAATACGCGTTCTGAAGCACGCCCAGAGCCCAAAAGTCTGTCTGTCCGATCCACTATAGATCCCACCGCGGAGGGACCTGGACAGCCTTATCTACTTAGGGATCGAATCCAAATTACTGTGTTGGGACGACCTGCTTTCACTCTTCTTCTACACTTCTCCGACACTTCAGAAAAACTCCAACGCCCTTCGTTCATCTTTTCTCGGCAGGCTTCGACTACACACAACCAAACCTGCCTTCGATAGGCCATATGTTCTTCTCTGGTCAGTGATCAGCCATTACTCTCAACAGCCCTCACTTTCGTTCATTCCAAGGCTCGAGACACCAAAACTCGCTGGCCTCCTTTCAGCCTTGACCAGAGATCGGAGCTTTCAGTACTACACCACTGGGCCTCCAACGTCCACGACTTGTTGTTGCATCAGCAGAAGCCGCAAATTCTTCTCTCAATGCTTGTCACACGGCCATTCGATTCAGGACGGAACACTTGGTCTTCCAGCAAGCTCGAGGCCTTATATCAAAACGTCGCGTCTCCCCGCATGTCGAACTTTGATCCATTGCCCGCGCAGCCAGACTGGCGAGAACAATTCTCAACTTTTCCTCTTCCCGGGGACAATGGCTTACTGCAGCCATCATTCGACCAGACGAGCACCTCGAACATAACGAACAATAGCCAGATTCAACACTCGGGGAGTGAAAGACCAGCGTTGGAGCACAGACACAGTCTTGGTCCATTTAGACAAGAAACCCAGTCATCACCAATCATAGACCGGCCAGATTCGGCCCCTGGGGATTGCAATCATCCAGCAAACGATCAGACGCGCGATGATTCTCTCGTCTCCACCGAATCTACTGCGTTGTCGCTTGGATCACTTGGATCGAACCCGCTGAGCTCCGCATCAAGCGCAACGGTACAACAAGGCACACTGGCCAACAATGAAAGCGGAGGTGCTGAGGGGGATGTTAAAGACGAGGATGACGAGCTTGATGATGACGATGATATGATTGATGCAGAAGTTGAGGAAGGAGCTCCGCCGCAAACCGCTGCTGAGCGTCGGGCGGAGCGCAGAAAGATGAAGAGATTCAGGTAGGACCACACCCGTCGCAACCTTGGATCGTGACCTAACCATACACCAGACTTACACATCAACAAACTCGATTTTTGATGAGCGAATTCGCAAAGCAAGCGCATCCCGATGCGGCGCACCGAGAAAGGCTCTCCCGAGAGATCCCTGGTTTGAGCCCTCGACAAGTCCAGGTCTGGTTCCAAAATCGGTAGGACCAACATACTTCGCGCTTTGGATGATAAAAGCTGACACAAGACAGACGAGCAAAAATAAAGCGACTGACAGCAGACGACCGGGAACGCATGATGAAGATGCGTGCTGTTCCAGACGATTTTGACAACGTGCAGGCCTTGCACTCCCCCTACGGCGCCGTTCATGGGGTTGGAACTCCGATGCAATCGCCTGTCGACTTTGTTCCAGGATATGCCGACCATTTGATGCGACCACTCATGGTGGACACAATGAGGAGAAGCGAGAACGATGACCATATGTCGCCTACTGGTCTCAGCCCAGCTTTTGGTCATGTTGGATTTGCTGGCGGTTCGATGGGATCTCCAGATATCCTCTCTCCTTTATCATTGAATTCCCAAGACCGATACTACTCGAGCCACCTCTCCAGTCCGATGAGCACAGGACCTCGAAGTTCGAATCCGTTTGATCGCCAGAACAGCTATCAAGCACTCTCCCACTCGAGACAGCACGTTCGGCCCCTTCAACCTTTGCAGCTCCGCGAAACGATGTCGAGAGCAAGATCTGATACTATTCAGTCGCCCTTGAGGTCGAGCATGTCGTGGAAAGGAGAAACACTAGACTACAATAGTTACCAAACGGGGCAGCCTAGTCCCCAATTGAGTGGTCGCCAGCAGTCTGTGTATCAGCCCGAGCAAATGGGAAATAGCGCCGTTAATGCGCACCAGTACGACGGAAATTCCTACTCAAGTTCGTCCCAAAGCGAAATCCAAAACGGGTTTCAGCCCCTGACGAAGATCCCACGTGCTGACCTTCTCACAGATTCACACATCCAAAGCTCGCCAACTCACATGACATATCCACCATCGCACGGCGGTGCTTCTTCTTCGATGTCGCGGCTCCGTGCTTCCTCGGGAACTTTCCCACCCGGATTGGACCTCAGAGCCCAATATCGCGCCATGCCGAACCAGAACCACTCACCACACGGCATCACTCCCCGTAGCAGCTCTTTCGCCCATGCCTTCACAGGCGGCTATGCAAGCGCGCCACTGACCGCGCCTGTGGATTTCTCTCTGCCACGGACTCCTGTTGATGGAACACATGGAAACCGGGACTACAACATCCCGCAGCTTTCTGCTCCTATGGCTCCACCGCAAGACTTCTCAAACGCGTACAATTCGAACCTGAGTCCTTCTCGCTCTCAGCAGAACGATAGGGACTTCAGTCAAGGACAAAGCAATGGAGACCACAGCAGCCAAGGCCAGAGCGATGAGCAGCAGCAGCAGCAACAACAGCAAGCGGGAAATGAAGACTCGTCGTATCTGAGACCGGTAGAATACGAGACTGGACAGAAGCGCAAGAGGAGTTTTGAGATGCCCGGGACTTTCGAGAGTCCATAGACAGACGGGGTGAGCGATGAGACGTGGTGGAACGAAACCTAAAATTGCCAAGGCCGCAAGCGAGTTTTTGTTCATGCCTTCCACTGCCACACCCACTGCCGCATCAACGACAACGATACACGAATTCGCTTTCTTCCGAATTATCAGCTCTGCTCTACTTTTCCAAGTTCTTTTCTTATCAGTCATTTGGGGTGGAGTTTTGTTTTCGCGCTATATCCCAACAACGACGATTCCAATCCAAATCTGTTTTTCTTTGTTTGGTCACGAAAGCATCACCCTTCGGCGTTTCGATCTCGACACATACCACTACAACACCGGGTTTTCTTTACACCTACCAGCACCACATTACATCATAACACATTGCCTTCGCCGCTCCCTCGACGATGAAAGAGACGTCGAGGAGTCTAGTACATTACCCGATACCAGTGTTTTAGTATCCCCTCCGCCAACCGACTCTACTTCAACTTCTCATTACCTCCAGCCCAACTACCGGCTTTACCTAACGTCAAGTCTCTGGAATCATCTATCCAAAACCAGGATACAATTTTGAGGCGAAAAGAAAGACGAGATCGGCGGGGATATACTTTGACGCCTTTTTGAGATTCATTCGCCTAACCATTTTCCTTGTTCGCTTCTAACCTACTTCTCGACACCTTTTTGACAATCTTCTTACATCTATCTTCTATCCTCTTCTTCTCCTGATTGATGCAGTTGGTTGTAACAAGCCTATTCGCCTGCATGTTTCCATCATCTCTTACCTCCTTACAAGCACTCATACATACAAGAAGGGAGTGGATTCAAAACAAGCGCGAATGAGAGATTCTTGAGCCCGCACGGAAACTTTGGGCTGCGAGCTCGGACTCGGCAGTGTGATGGGATGGGACGGGGGAAAAACAAACAAGAAAAATCTGGGTTCTATTTTTGTGTATATTTTTTTGGAAATGTCTTTTTTCCCCTTCTGTCTTTCCTTTCAGTGGGAGGGTAAGATATGGGCTGGCTCTTTTTTGTATAGATTTGGGCTGGCCCGGATTACCGTATCCCTTCCTTTTACGTTCTTACTCCACTTTGGGGTTTTACCCTTTACCTTTACATGTAGATAGTTTTAGTTCCTCACTCGCGTACGAAAATTCTGTGTTCTGATGTCCAATACCCTGCTTGGTCTTTTTTTTCGTTCTTGAACCTCTTCTGCTTCTTGGGTGATTTTTCTTTTGAATTGAGTGAGTGTGTGGGTGAGGGGATGTGGTTGTGATGCTTTGAGTGGAGTGGTGTGTGATATGTAGGGGGATGAACTGTGAGCGCCGTTGGGAAGATGTATGGGGCTTGAGGACGAATGTGCAGGTTCGGAGATGGAGCGGGAAAGGGATTTTCTGGCTTTCTGAATGTGTCTCATGGTTATCAATGGTCATGGTAGAAGGAACAAGGCCGCGCGATCAACGGTTGTAGCTAGCGAGGTACTTGGGCGTTTATAGCAAACTTTTTTTTCTCTCTGCTAGTTACACAATTATCTGCTTGCGTGATCTAGTAGTCGTAGAATCTGGGTGAAGTTAGCATATGCTCCTCGCTTTGTTACTTCTTCATCGGAGTGGAGTCGCTTACCCTTTGCCGCTCTTTTTTCCCAGCCAGCCTGCATCAACCATCTTCCCTAGCAGCACACTAGGCCTGTATTTTGAATCTCCCGTCTCCTCGTGTAAAACTTTCATGATGGCCAAACACGTATCAATACCAATGAAATCAGCCAGCTGTAACGGGCCCATGGGAACATTCGTTCCATTCTTCATGATCGCATCAATATCATCTCTCTTGCCCACTCCAGTCTCCAAGCAGATGATAGCCTCATTAATATACGGCATCAAGATACGATTGGCGAGGAATCCAGGCGAGTCCGCGGATTGAGAAGGGATCTTGCCCATGGCTTTACAAAAAGCAATCGCCGTATCGATCGTCGACTGGCTGGTTTGCAAGCCCGTGATGATCTCTACGCCTTTCTGGATGGGAACTGGGTTCATGAAATGTGTTGATATGACCCTCGAGCTGGCACTTGTGTCTGTGGGGTCCTTGGTCGTCGAAGCTGCGATCTTGGTTATGGATATCGAGGAGGTGTTCGTAGCGAGGATGGCGTGTGGAGGACATATCTGTGCTAGGGAGGAGAAGATGCTGAATTTCAACGAGGGGATCTCGGGCACGGCTTCGATGACGAAGTCTACTTCGGAGAGGGAATCCATGGTTGTGGATGGCTTGAGGAGCTCGCGGATTGTATCGGATTCAGATTGCGTGATGCGTTGTTTGGAGACATCTTTGGCAAGTAATTTGTCTATGAGGGGTGAGTTAGTGGGGTGTTTTGGGGAGTATTTGGGGAGGGAGGACGGACCGGCGAAGGCGAGGCCTTTATCTATCGACGCCTGGTTGGTATCTACTAATGTAACAGGGACGCCAGCTCTTTGCGCAGCTACCAGTGCTATTCCCAAGCCCTGGATTTGTATCAGTCGGTACGTTCCACGATGTAGATGGAGAATTTAGAGATACCATCTGTCCAGCTCCGACGACACCAAGTCTCTTAACTTCTTGCGCCGCGAGCATTGGGCTTGAACTGAAGCATCTCGTGTGACGGAAACCCTGCGCCAGGGTTCTTCTCAATGCCGGTGTATTCATTTTGTCGATTGAGAGTCGTGACGAGAGGAATGTCAAGAAGAAAAGGATTTAAGAGTGACGGATGGATGTTGATATTCCCCAGATTAAGCTTACCGAGGTCTAGCTTAGCTTCGGCTCAAGCAAATGCGGTTCGCGGGAAGCGCTAAAAGATCCGAGACATGAAATTACAGGGGTGCGCGTCGCTGGACTTGATACGCGTAAAGCCGTTTTCTGAGTATTTACACAACTTTGTACATTTCCAGCAACCAGCACAACATCATGGAATTGGCTGATGGAAAACGAGATGTCGTCGACCCGGAGGTCAGGGCTTATGTTTCCAGTCTGGTTACGGCTGTAAGTGGCCTTTCTTTCGCTGTGTTGAGGGATGGGGACTGACGGACGCGTCTAGTTGGGAGGAAGTGGTGCGGATGAAGATGGACGATACATACTCGGAGACGATGCGCTGGCCTGTTTGCGCGACTTGAAGAAATGGTTGAAACTCTACGACGAAAAAGCGAATCGATTGGATGTTGCACGGTGTCTGGCAGAGTCGAATCTCGTTGGAGGGGATCTCCTTCAGATTCTCGCGGCATGGCAAGAAAACGCTACGGAGGACAGACTGAAGTCGAAGATTGCTCTGGCGTGTCTGGAACTACTTGTGCCATTGACATGGCCTCTAGAGAAGAATACCCAAGAGATGACGGTCAACCACCATCGACATATTCCCTTCCTACAAATTGCTCAGCTGGGATACAAGCGTTCGATTATCAACTTCGATGGAGCCAGGATTCTACATACGGCGGTCAGATGTGCGCTGCCATCGATGGCTGAGAACTTGGGAGATCGGAGTACCAGGGATGAAGGTATCATCAAGCTGCTGTTGTATTTCCTACGGAACATAGCGCAGATTGCACCACCTCCGAATGTGCAATACGATGGCGATGAGGCTGAGATATCGAGATCCGCGACTATCGCCGCATTCGACTACCAGGATATCTTCCATTTGCTGTTGACGGTCTCGTCTACGATGGGGGAGGACTTCAATACTCAGGATGTGGTGGTGATGGATATTCTCTTCTCTTTGATCAAGGGTGTTGATGTCGAGAAATTGTTCATGGATGAGAAGAAAGCTAGCAATGGTAACATGAACGAGTTGGCGAAGCTGAGGAAGAAGGAGGCAGCTATGTTGAGAGGATATCAGACAAATGCACCGACCAGACATAATCGGTTCGGCACCATGGTGTGGATGCAACGAGAAGATGCCAAGATGACCACCATTTCTGGACAGGCGGCGTTGCTGGATGGCACAAGGACCTTGGCCAAGATGGACAGCACAAAGAAGTTCAAGCCACCGAGGAGAGCACTCAAAGGCGAGAATGGGCCCCTGGACTTCGATACACCGATCATGCTAAACGCACAGGCGAACAAGCATCTTCGGTCATTTGTGGAAGATTTCCTTGACTCTGGTTTCAATCCTCTGTTCAACAATATACGTAAAGCCATCGATCGAGAAGCGGAACGAATTATGGAATACCATCCAAGACAATTTTTCTTCCTTGTTTCCTGGTTCCTGGAGGCAGAACGAGTCAGGAGACGAAACAAAAAGGCATCCAAAAACCCTACCGCACCAGAAGATTTGGACAGTTACTCGCTCGTTGCGACTGTTTTGAACCAGGAAATGTTTGTCACATTGAACAGAACCATGGATTCCACCTATGAGAACAAGTCGTGGCAGGATCTGAGTGCAGCGATGAAGTGCTTCACACAGATTCTTCTCACTGTTCAAGAAATGTCAGAATCCTCTCTGGAGGAGGACCAAGAGATTGCTGAAAATATTCTCAACCGTATATTCTACGAGGAGACGACACACGACAGAGTTGCAAACATCACTCGGACCTACAAGGACCAAGGATTTGGCTATCTTGATTCTTGTACAGAACTTGCGCACAACTACTTGCGAATCCTGGAACAGTACGCGAAACAAAATACGGACATGCAAGTGAGGTCTAGGAGGCGAGTGCGCAGGAAGAAAAAGGCTGCTAGAGCCGCTGGGGAGGATGGACCGGATAATGATATTGTTGATGAGTCGGATGGGGAGGACGAAGCGAGGGCGGAACGGGTGTCGAGTGAACGAAAATTCGACTTCAAACGCTTCAGTGCCAGATTCGTGACCCAAGGATGCGTCGACACATTCGTCACCTTTACGGCATACTACAACGATCTCAAATCCGCACAACTCAAACGATGCCATCGATTCTTCTATCGCGTTGCCTTCAAACAGGAGATGAGCGTCATGCTTTTCAAAGTTGACATCATTGCTCTTCTGCACAAGATGATTAAGGGACCAGAAGGTCTGGACTCTCAATCGAGCTCTTTCAAGGAATGGGATGAGCTCGTCAAGCAGATTATAAGGAAATGCACCAAGAAGATTCAAGAGCGTCCTGAGTTGGTCGTTGAGATGCTGTTCTCCAAGATCAATAGCACAGCACACTACCTTGAATACGGATACGAGAAACAGACTGTTTCTTCGAAACCAAGGGCTGCAGCTGAGCTTGAAGTCAAGGGAGGTAGAGAATGGGAAGATCAGATCGGGGTAGTTGTGGGTGCGATGTTGGATAGGAACGAAGGAGAGCATCTTCAATGGACCAAGACACAACTTGAATCAGCCGAGAGTGAGCGTAGGAGCTGGGAAGGTGCGAATGCAGCTATGCCCTCCGTTGAGAAGGATCTAGGTGCCGAAGGTGGTGACACACCAGCAGTGGACATTGAACAGCCCAAGTCACCATCGATTTGTGAGTTGAATTCTCCCCAAGCTGATATGACCAGAGCTGACCTTTCTACAGTGGTGAAACCTGACAATAGTGCTCGGAAGGTTGCCATGTTCAAGAATGGGCATCTTCGCCTTCTTATGACCCTTGTCGGATTTAGACGCGCTGGCGACGAGGATGACCCAGAAGGTTCCTGGACAATCCCATCAAGCTTGTCAGCTGATCAGCTGAAGGAAGCACTTGATTTGGTCAAGAAATTCGAGTTCAGCCCCCCTATTTTTGACGATGGCCAAGAGGCTAGAGACTTCATCAAACGTAAATCAGCAAGCACCGTTGCCCGCAAACGAGCGGTATTCGACGACGATGATGGGATTGATGCCGATGAGGAGGAAGAAGAGTTGCTCTTCGAACCTGGTGGACCTACGGCGAGAAAGTCTGATGCTCTGAAAGAGCTGAAGAAGAAGCGTAGGCTCAGGAGGAGGGAAGGCACAGAAGATGACGAAGATGGTGAGGATAGACGCCTGACCGAGGAGCAACTCAACGCACGTGCCGAAGCGCGGAGGCAGAGAGAATTGGAGAAGAATCGGAAAATAAAGAGTGAGATGTATGTTGTGGACAGCGAGGACGATGAGGAAGCCGACGCAGCTTTCTATGCAAAGGAGCAGGAACTCCGGGAACGGACGACGCGCTTATTCCACGAGGAGCAAGAGAAGATGCGGCAGAGAAACAATATCGAAAAGATGAAGGATCTGCTTCATGTGGGGAAGGAGAAAGAGGCCAAGAAGAGGCAATCGAGCGCCATCACTGCGGATAGTGATGATGATGATGATGACCCACTGTTGGCTGGTATTCGAAATGATCGGACGAGGGCTTCCCCCGAGCAAAGCGATGACGGTGCAGGACGAGCAAGCGCAAGATCTTCGTCAGCTGCTAGGGATGATGTCCTGGCTGAATCAGAGGACGAGGCAACAGACACGCCAATGTCAAGTCCACATATCCGACCTTCACAATCGAAGAGGCGCAAAGTTTTCAAGGAAGCCAATCCCGCCTCTCCGGAGCCGGAAGCTGTCAAGACATCCTCTATGATGGTGATTGACGATGACGACGATGAGGATGAAGAGGTTGTCCCTGTGGCGAGACCGGCTAGGCAGAGAATGCGGGCTGGTTTCATTATGGATAGTAGTGATGAAGAGTAAAAATGACTTGCTTTGGGGGGAGTACTGGATATGGGAATGAACTTGTGTATGTCTAGGATTAGGGGGAAGGCGTTCATCCGGTAGTAGCCAATGAGAAATGTAAATTCCAACCACAAATCGTCCGGTCCGTTATGTAAACTGACATGACTGAAAATAAATCTACCCATCCTCAACCTTCGACTCCTATTGGGTCTCAAGATCTCGTCGATGTATGAATTGTTTATTTATTCTTTACCCAACAGAGAAGCTTCCAGCCTTCAGCCTCGCGCTACTAAGCGAAGGATCTCGAACCTTTCTCTTCGTGTGAGTTTGAAGCTGCCGATTCGGGAGCAGGTCCGCTACCACCAAGTCAGCACAATATCTCCCTCTGGCCACCTCACAACTTGCTGAAAAAGCGACAAGTGTCATCTAATTACATCAGAGATAGTCAAATTAGTATTCAACAGCTTTATTCTCATCAAATCAGTTTTTTATCAATTTAAATTTGCGTTGTAGTGGAATTTTGGTGTTCCTGGCCCGTGCCCTCAAATCGGCAGATTTTTAAACTCACACGAAGAGCGTTTCAATAACATTTCCTTCACGCCCCCCCACGCCCCCCTCCCTTCCAAGGAAACTTCCAAGCCGATCTCAAAACCATGGGATTTCCATGACTCTCCACAAACCTCCTCCTCTGAATCATCCGAATCAGACAAAATGGCAGACGCCCACATCAACCACAAGGATGCGCTTACGTACTGGGAATCCATCGATGCGGATGTGAATGGAATGCTAGGCGGTTTCCCCTACATCTCCAAAGTTGATTTGCAGGGCTCCAAGAACTTCCTTGCTAAGCTTGGGGTGGGAGGGAAGAATGCGAAGAAGTTGGAGCGGGCGGTGGATTGTGGTGCTGGGTATGTGCTGACTTTTGCATTTTCAACTGGATAGGATGTTAGATTGCCTTAGCTTGATTGACATACTCACCTTTCACTTATCTCGTTTTTCTAGCTTGCACTTTGTGCTTTTTCATTTATGAATTTATCTATGAATTCTGACAAAGTATGTGTATTAACGGGAGCTACAGAATCGGAAGGATCACAGAAGGATTCCTCCTAGGAATTGCCACTACTGTCGACATCGTTGAGCCTATCGCTAAGTTCACCGATAACCTCAAAGGTAAAGAAGGTGTAGGCAAGATCTTCAACATCGGACTTGGGGACTGGTCGCCAGAGCAATCCTCCGACACAAAGTACGACCTGATCTGGAACCAATGGTGTTTGGGTCACCTGACCGATGCACAATTGCAGACGTATCTCGAGAAGTGCGCGAAAGCTTTGGTGGAGGGCGGTTTGGTGGTGGTGAAAGAGAATCTGAGTACGAGTGGAGAGGATCGATTTGATGAGCTGGATAGCTGTGTTACAAGGTACGTGGTCTTCAGCTGGTGGGGAAGGGGAGAGACGAGATTTGCTGATGTGCGGATAGGTGTGATCAGAAATTCAGGGATATTTTTGAGAAGGCGGGGTTGAAGATTAAGAAGACAGAGATTCAGAAGGGATTTCCCAAGGAGTTGTATCCGGTTAGGATTTATGCTCTGGTTCCTGGATCTTGAAGGTCGATACTCGTCGTCCAAAGAATAATTGCAAGGTCGATAAAACACTGTGGAAGTGAGCAACATCTTACAGCTATCGTTGTCGCTATTCAGTTGGATACTGCGACAATACCGCATTTGGCCTTCAATGATTACATCTGGACGGAGCTGATACGTTTGGAAGCTGGTACTCGAACCAGAGGGCTTGGTCAAAACCCGTGAGACTGGCACGCACATAACAAATGCAAGGAACGTTAATGACAATCTGGGCCACACTATTGCAACCTGTGATACAAAGCCGGTTTGAATACGCCCGTCGAAAACATCCGACGGAGGGAACAAGTCGGGAGGGTGAGAATCGCTTGATTTTGGAATTCTCATGGCACATGATCGCTCTACCGTTACTTGAGCACCGAATGACTTTCATGGCAAAAGAGGTATTATCAGATATTTCATATTGCATATTGCATCATTCATTTGTCTCTAATGCCATATGTCGCCTGTGCCTCAGGCTCCTTCGATGCATTGCTAATTTTTCTATCAGGATGCTTCAAAATCTCAATCGCTATGTTGTTTTCCTCTCGATAGTATAGTATCAACTCCAGGATATTTCTTTCTCCTCTCCTTCGAATTATTTTACTTTCTGCAAGCTGTACATGGTGCCAAAATGACGAAAATCCATTAAAGCCACTCGGGCCGCCAAAATATTTCGAGGTGCAAGATGGCCTAAATAATTAGTGCTATTAATTGGAGGTAGCTCAGACAACTCCAATCCCCCCAAGTCAAAGACTCGTGGTGCTTAGCTCATGGTGTGGGTGCACTGTGCGCTCTGCAATAACAATAGGATGTTCTACAATAGCACCGAGTCAAGTTGTTGGGTACCTATTGAGGTTTCCTCGCTTAGCATTGTGCATCGCAGGATGGCGAACAACAATGGCAAAGGATATCGTCCTGGCAGGAAAAAAGGTCCAGCCCACCTCAATTTCCTCCCAACATATCAATTCCCATTCCTTCTTTCCTTCTTTCATACTTACAACGAAGCTACGAAATTCAAATCTGATAGCAAATTTTCAAAATGGCAATCCATTCTGCAAACCCCGTCAACTTCGCAACCCCCAGAGTTACTTCGGATTCCGGGGAGACCCAAGTCCACCAAAAGTCAGCCACCACAATCCAACAAAAGGCTGCTGCAATGGCTTCCAAGATTGCCCGTCAATGGGAGGCTATTCTGGCGGTTGAATTTCAGCTTGAACTGGAAGCAGGCCGGGAGATAAACCTACGAGTCATATTGAAGACCGCTCGGATCAAGTTTTTGTCCAAGTTCAACAAAACTTTTGTCCCTGGGCTTGAGAATACGGAGAGACATTCAACACCAGAGAAAGTAAGTACTTCGTTGTCCCTACTCAAGATCGCTGTTTCTAAGTGCAAAAATAGGTTGAGATGGATGCCGATACAACTCCTGAGCTTGAGGGTAGGCCTGAGCCTGAGCATAGTTCTGAGCATAGTCCTAGGAATAAGTCTGAGAATGAAACTAGAGAGCGAATGTCAAAAGTGGATGAGGTAAGTACTTCTTTGTCCCTACTCGAGATTACCTTCACTAATTCTGAAAACTAGGTTGTGGCATTGGGGGATGATACAGCTGCTGAGCCTGAACCCGAGCCGGAGTATGAGCATGAGCCTGAGCCCAAGATTGAGGAAATACCATCAATGGTCGAAGAGGTTAGTCCTCCATGCACTGCCCGAGATCGTGGTTGCTAAATATCAAACGAGGTCAAGACACCAGATGCTTCCTTCAACTCCGTGTCTGAGGACAAAAAGGAGGTTGATTCATCCATTCCAACGATCATCAAAAATGGCAACGCCACGGTTGACGAGGAAGATGACCCTACACTTCCCATCGAGGAGCGGATTGAAAGAATGGAGAAGCGGATTGCGAACTCACAACGCGACGCCGAAGCATTATTTGCCCAGATCTTCGAGAATGAGACGCGCATTCAAGAATTGGAAGAAATGGAAGAGATGGAGGCTACATTGAAGCGCAAGAGTCCCGACACATTGGATGAACCGGAGAAGGTTCCTGCAAAGAAGCCACAGACCTCAACTTATCGCAGACCCAGCACCAGGAAGGAAGCCAAACCAAAGACTCCAAAAGTCAAGGCTCCAAAGACTACTCGGAGACCTAGGGTGGCATCGAAGATCCAGAAGGAATCATTTGCTTGCAATCTAGAGGTGCAGGTACAAACCGAAGATCCAACAAACGCCCCTGGCTACGCCTACGATATTGGAACTCGGTTGGATCAGTTGATTTCTTCTGATGATTATTCTCAATTCGACTTCGCTCCTGAGGCCATGGGACAAAACGGCTACTCCTCGAATGCCACTGAGTATACTCAAACCCCCGGAAGCGAATTCGACCATCCAACTCCTGCTGATACCTACTCCCAATTCGATTTTGGCACTGAGTTTGAGACGCAAAACGATTACGCCTCGACCGAGACTGGCTACACTCAAAACACCGGAACTCAATTCTTCCAGTCGGCTCCTGACAGTGGATACCCTCAATTCCCCTTTGGTCGTCCTGCAGATCTGTCACCAAACCCATACTCCTCGGGCAGTCATGGCTATGCTCAGAATCTTGGAAACCAATTCAACCAGCCGAGTCCCGCTTACGGTTATTCTCCGTATTCGTCCGGTGTTCAGTCGCAACCACAGAGCACTTATTCGTCAAACTTCCCTAGCTATTCTCAAAACATCGAAAGTCAACCCTACCAATCCTACGCGTCTACTACTACCGATAGCTCTCCTCAATACTTCGACTCTCAAGAGGAGGAGGAATCCACTGGTAGCACGCAATTCTCTGAGCCAGAGCCACACTTCCAGTCTCCAGAGGAGCAACTCGCCAGCAACATGCAAACACCCGAGCAAGAGTCACGGTCGTACGATACTGAGCGCACGATGAGAGAATTCTATGAGCGCAATCCTTCATACAGAAAGGTCCCATAAAGGGTGTGTTTTTTCTTCATTTCAGAGCATCAACTCGGAGTCGGGACATACAAGAAGACGAATTCAGAAACATTCTCTCTATTTGTGCAATACACAAGAGGTACCTCTCTCTAGAACTTCTCACAATCAATCCAAACATAAAAACTCCTCGTTCCAACCCTGCCACCTAAGCTCTTCATGACACTCTCACTCCCTTGATTCCCCTCGTAGACATCAGAATGCACCCATCCACTCCTCCCATCAAAGCCCAAGTCCGTGAACTCACCTCGACTTAACCTCCCAACGAGTTCTGCAGCAACGCACTTCGCGAGCCCCTTTCCTCTGTGCTCGGGCAAGACGTACAAAGTGGCGAAACTCCCATCGATACCTATATACCCCCATGCGACCATCTTGCCCTTCTCGTCTAATAACCCCACACTCGGCTGCTGCTTCAGAGTCTCTGCTTGTCTCGGGATAGAGGATGTCGAGATCACGAGATCGAGTTGCTCGTCCGGGACACGAGTGAGTGAAAACCCCTCCAGCAAGACCTTCTTCTCAAGCTTAGAAACTGGCAATGTCTCAACGAACCATAGGTTCCAGATGGTCTGTCTTCGGACTGCGGCTTTGGCATTGCCGATGGAGAGGAGTGTCGAGGCGATCATTTCGTGCAGACATGCGAATTTGAGGATCGGTGAGAAGGGCCAGCCTGGTGCTTCGGGTATTTGGATATCTTTGAGGAAGTGGATCGTTGCTTCAAGATGTTCTTTGAGAATTTTCTGGTTGGTGATGGATAATTGCGAGGGTTGCGTGATTAGGGGGTTGTAGATCCATATTTGCGATTCGAGATGACGGGATCGGTCTGCGAAGAGGATGGTGTAGATTTCGGGTATTTGAGCTGTATCTGTGTTTGCTGAGAAGGTAGCTGCGAAGAGGCAGTGTCGAGATGGGATATTATGAGGTGCGATGAGGCGGTTGAAGAGCGGATTGCTGGTTGGGAGGTGCTCGTGCAGAAGTGGGAGGAAGACTTTGAGGGCTGTCTCTTGAGGATGAGCGTGGAATTGGATAGGTGTTTCTTCCATCTTAGTAACTACCATATCGTGGTATCAAATGAAATAATTCGTTCTTGCCAGAGTGTTTGCTGCAGTGTTACTCTTCTTGCTTGGGGCAGGACTATGTAGGTGACTCAGACTAATGAAGCTGCAGATTCTCAATGAGATGGTGGGTCAGGCCAATCAATGACATTTACTCATGTTTGAGGACGATCTTTCTGCGGTTTCTTTTATCAAATACTTATGTGAGTCATGAGCTTGTTGAGCTTACCTGCATGAATGCCTTTGCTCCATCTATTCTACTCAGGATGAAGTGGCGTGCTCTGGCTCGCTGGACAGTCCCAACTCCGATCCGAGCGAGGATATCCCGGCATTCAAGAAGACAAGATAGAAGCAACCGCAACGACACTCTCCGAACAAGCATATTCTCAAAGAAAGGCCTGCTTAGTTGATTTGGAACATGATATTGAGACGTTGGCGGTTTGTTAGCTGTGTGATTTCCGATACATCTTGGGAAATGGTGGAGTTGACACTGACAGGAACGAGACAGTAGCTGGGCTTCAGGATAGATATATGTTGTTTCATGACTTCAAAAGTCTCACTGACAGGTGCACACGAGAGATCCTGGATGCGATTAGACAAGGATCTACTAGCCGAAAGACACTGCATGCATCCCGATTTGAATTAACCTTTTGAGTTGCCTGCTTAATATCAAAATCAGGCTCGATCGAGATCTGCGTCCGTAATTGACGAGTATTTTTCGCTGAGTCGCTGATGTTAGTATCTATTGCTGTCTCCAGCTACCATCGCTCTGCTAATGGACCCAGTGACGAGACTGGAGGCTGCTGGGTTCTATGGCCCCTCCTTCTGTAATTAGCGAAAACAAGCGCTCAGAGTGATAAACATCGTGGACGGCAACCGCCATCCATGGCCTCGTCTCAACCCGTGTTTATTTTATGAGCCCCTTGATCTTTTCATTCTACCTCTATAGACTCTCTCTTCTGGCTCATCCGTCTTTCTCTTCCCGGTTTTCTGCTTGTGATGCCGTCTCGACCGGGTAAGCTTCAACTCCTTTGGCGTGACATCAAGGTCTTTGCCCCTTTCCACCAACCAGGCAATGATTGTATACTTTTTACTCATTCCTCTATATCCTGCCGAGAACGCTTTTACTTCAAGTTCTTTGCCATCGCCAACCCACCATTTCTTCTCACGATCACTCAAGAGGACATCCCACGACGCAAGCCAATGTGCCAGGTACCCGGTGGTGTGTGGGAGAGCATCTCTTGTACCGGTCGATATTGTGTAAGAACGTTGTCTCGCGAGTGATACCAACTGCTCGTGGCTCCACTTCAAGTACTTCTTTTCCTCGGTAGCAATGCGTTTTTTTTGAGCAGCATTTGGTGTGGTGTCGATCGTGGATATAATGGGTGGTGGCTCAGGAGGATCGGGAGTTAGGCCAGCAGTGATGCCGTCGCACTTACAGAGCCACTCAATAATGGGTCTTTGAGCATTTTCGTTTAATTCTGGACAATCCGGAAGCCCTCTGTAACGCGGACTACTTGCAAGCTTTATTAGTTTATCGACCTTCATCGACCACCACAAGAGTACTCTTGGATCCACCTCCTTCTCAGTGCCGTCCGTTGTGAGAATGGTTTGGAGGTCCTGTCTTGGAACTCCATTGCCATCTCCGCTGCGACTTTTCGGCGGACTTCCTCTCTTGTCGGGTTCGGGACTCGTCTGGCTGTTGCCGCTCAATTGCGTGATACTTCTCGACCTGCCTTCGCTGCTTGACTCTTCATTTAACGGTTCGTAGCTCCGTAGACGACGTTCGTTGTGTTCGTCCGCACCATGATCGTTCTGCTTGGCATGACCCTTCTGACGCGTACAGGGCAAAGTCCTTTTCATTGTCATGGATATCGTGAAAGATGTACTGACGTAGTCTGTATTCTGCGCGAGTTAGACAATGAGCGCCGAATCTCGGTACTCGAACACGTACCAATAGTCTACACAGTCCAGTATAGCCAGAAGCCGAAACGCTGTCGAGAAGCTGCGAGTGTAGTGGATGTAGTAGACGTGAATGGACTAAAGCTCCTTGGAAGAATGTTTTAATGATGCTGAATAGTGTATGATTTCCGAGCACCTTGTTTTGCCGTCAGAAGAGGAGGAAGAGAAGAAGAAATCCGAGCACCGAGAAGGTGTCATGTTGAAGGGTAGAAGAACGCTCCTTCCAATTGCTATACAACGGAGTCATTCTCGCCTAGAGTCAACCTCTGGTTCGGTCAATTCGTAACTGCCGATGGATTTCAACAGTCTTGGCCTGTTTCTTGTTAGCTAAATAAGCACTCAAGCAATACGCACACCGTAGAATTACGAAGGGGGTTAGTAAAACAGAACATTCCAATTCTTTCAGATAGTCTCAAACCCTACGCTATGCATCGCTGATTCCTTCCATGCAATGTTGTAAGATAAATAATACAACCCGGCCTTCCAAGATATGAGAAAAGTTGTACAAGTTTGTGCAGTAAAGTGGACTATACACCTTTTAACACTTCCACCCCTTCTCTCATCTGATTTTCGCTCCTACACTGTCCAGAATCCTTAAACTGCTATGCACACCCACACCTGCTCCCTTTCCATCACACTTCCTTATCCCCAGCCAAAAACCTCCGCAACACCCACCGTATTTACTCTCACGCCTACTAACGCCACCAGAACACCCACTACATCAACAATAAGCAGCACGAAAGCCGCACTCATAAACTTCGGGCTAAAGATCCGATATAGCATAAGATGCCTCCTCAAATGACCCGCCCACACCGTAGTCGCGAGACCAATAACGGCATAATATGCAAGATGCCACGCCAGCGCCGCCACCACACTCCTCAGGATACCTTTCTTGCGGGGTTTCTGTTTCCAGAGGACCACGAGAGGGAGGGCGATGACAGCGAGGATCTGCGCTCCGTAGGTGTTGAGGCCGACGAGGATGGGCGAGTAGGGGTACGTTATGGAGTGGAGTGGGATGAAGGCGGATTCCCATTGGATAGAAGAGAGTGTTGCTTGGTGGCCTGTTTTGAAGAAGTGGAAAGAGCCCAGGAGGGCGAGCATGATGGGTCCGATGGGGGAGGTGGTGAGGGCGTTCAGGTCGAGAATCTCGACGAGGGAGAGTATTTGCCATGCCATGAGACTGAGTGCCCCGGCGCCCATGGGCTTTTGTACGAGTAGGAGGAGCAGTAGGAAGTTGATTATTAGGAGGCAGTACCGGGTGCCGTGTGTGTTGGCAAAGCCGAGGATGGTGACCGTTGCGCCGGAACTATTAGTCATTTGGGCGTTTGGAGACGAGGGAGCGGCGGTTGTGCTAATTGATACGCAGGGCGGTGCGTAGAGGAAGGCTGGGCATCCTACTCCGAGAGCAATGGCGAAGATTGTTTGAGCCATTGGAACTCGAATGGACTTTAGTCTTCCTTCAGGGATGTACGATGAAAACCATTCGCCATCATCAGCGGCGTCGAGGGTCCAGAAGAGAGCACTGAGAATGAGGAGGCCTCGGAAGACATAGCTGATCCAGGCTGGTGCGAAGCCTTCAAAAGAGCGGCTACCAGTGTAGTAGGACTTGATGATTGAAGGTAATACAATGGCAATCAAGAAAGGAATAGCGAGTTGCCACGGTGCAGAAGTAGAAGATGTCGAAGAGGCATAGTATGTTGACCTGCAATACGGCATTTGCTCCTCTCTGCAAAGTTTCGAGAACGACGCCACCAACCCGAGAGCGATGAAAAGTACAGAATGGTACACCGCAAGTGTCCTATTTGGGACGTTTTCGAGACGAAGGGATGATACCGCAGCAGCGATTCCAAATGTAGAGATGAAGAATAGTAGGATAGAATCCTCCCAGATCGTGTACGAGTTGGATGCAAAGCCAATAGATTGACTGACCGTAAACACAACAGCCATCCAGCCCCAAAATGTCGTCGGGATAGGACTAGTGAAAGCCATCCTTCTTCTCATCTCTTGATACAGAACGCCGACAACGCCGGAGACAGCACAGACACCCAGGACAAAATTCGGGAGTGATTCTGGCTTGATGGAAAGGAAGATAGCCGGTCCACCAGCAGCTCCGAGAAGCGTCCCTAGCAAAGCACCCCTAACGAGCGTCCGGCTTGTCGTCTCATCCTCATCGTTGAACGTCGAGTCTTTGGCAAAAACGTCGAGTTCCGATTTTAACTCTTTCCGATCCAACTCGGGATCATCAACCGCGTCTCCGTCATCCGCATTGCTATTCGCAAAGAGAATCAGAGCCAGGACGCCAGCTGCCAAGATAGCGATACCAAGACCCATGCTAGGAACATCGAATCTCGCCCAGAGACTCCGGCATATCCTCAGAGTATCCTCTTGGAAAGCCAAAAAGGTTGCATATCCCTCTTTCCACATTTGTTGCTTGCCTGTTCCCGCTAGAGCAGTTTCAGCATCCTCCCACAAGGCATGTGGTGAACCTTCGAGAGTATTTTCGTCAATACCTCGAGCTACCCAATACGCAGCTTGGTATCTCTTGATACCAGCAGCCGTCATTCTCGCTACAGCCGCGAGATTCTCCCACGCATTACCCTTCCTGCCCGCGAAAGCCTCCTCGATCGGCTTTCCGAGGTTATTGAACGGGATTGGTAATCCCAGTAACAATGCCAGTGTGGGCACCAAATCAATCTGGTTCACTGGCCTGATTTTGGCGCTTTCAGGAGGTGTGACGAAGGCCGGGTCCGTACGGCCAAATATCCCTTTCTTGGAATACATCCACAAGGCAGCCTGGACCTCATCATCGCTCTCTCCACCATGATCACCCTTCCCATCCATACCATGATCCCCCATAACAACCAGAAGTGTGTCATCATCGAGCCTCTGCACCACCTCCCTCAAGACCCCATCCATCTGTTGCAATTTCGCCGTCATAGCCGGATGGTTAGGACCATACCGATGACCCGCATGATCAACACCCAAATAATGCGCAATCATAACATCCCAATCCCCCTTCTCCTCTTTGCCGAGTAAAGGCATGATATTCTCGTTCACGCCATTATCCAGCGTGTGCAAATCCCAGACATCGAAGCTCGGGTAGGCTCTACTGAGCTCCTCTTCGAAATACCCTGGAAAAAGAGCCGTCCAAGTATCATCTCCTAGGTGTACGATCTTCTTACCTGCATCTTTCAACTGCATGAGAAGATTATCTTCCGTGATAGCCTCCCCACCAAAATTCGACCCCATCTCCACGAACGTGGGCAATGTTCCCGTCGTCAACCCCTTGATCCTCACCAACGTCGTAGTCGGCGGATCTGCAATAAAAGGTAACAGGAACGCATTATGCGGTTCCTTCACAGCCGTCTCATACAAGAACGGCAACGAGTTATGGAAAGCCTGTGCCGGGCCCGTTTTAGTGGTATTCGCGAATGGGACTGTGAAATCGTAGCGTAGAGCATCTATCACAATGACCACTGCCTTCTCGAAGTTTTTAGGATGCCAGCAGCCTGCTTCGGGTGTACCTGAGCCTTTGAAGGAGTTGTGTAGAGCGGTTGGTGGTTCGGAACAGGTGGATTTCTCTTCGAGGACAAGGCGGGCGAGGAGGAAACCTTTGGTGAAGAAGTAGATTCCTGAGGCGTGGATGAAGCTGCGATATCAATATTAGCCCAATCCCAAGCTCAATTGAAATTTCAGCCCGTATTCATTTCCATTTCCAATTCAAGTCCCAAACTCCCAATGGTCACATATTGCCAGTCTCTCCTATAATTCCATCCAAATCAGAAAAACACAAGCGAAAGTCCACCAACTCACAAAATCCAAACAAAGAACGCCCCAACCCAAACCCACTCCCTCTTCCACCTCCCCCCCTTCATCTCACCCAACCTCTCTACAACACTCTTCGTCTTGCCCCCAGCACTCCCATCACCCAATCCCGCATCCCTCAACAGCCCCTCGACTTTCTCCTTATCCTTCGCATCGCGCGCATCCTGCAGCGCTTTCGCGCGGGCGTATTGCGCAGCTATGGAATTGGGATTACCTGTTGACGAGGCTTTGGGGATCGTATTGCGGACTATTTGGGGTGGTGGCTTGGGTGAGGAGGACATTGTGTGGTGTTGAGCTCCTTGTATCTGCTGTCCCTTTCGACTTTATTTTATTTAATAGCTGTAGCTTTGGGGGGGAACTACAGTGGCGAAGCTGGAGAGTAGTAAGAAGAAGCTGCCATCAGAAAAGGAATGCGAAGGAGTGTGTGAAGAGAAGTAGGTAAAGCGATGTATGGAAATGTGTTTTTGTAGACGTCGATGCTGGAGCCGCGTGTGAGTGAGGGACTTGGGTTTGGTGGACGCGAAGCGATTTTTGTTCAGGGGGCCGAGGTTCCGAGATGCTGATTCGTTGGGTTGGAGGAGCAAGCTCCAGCTAGATGAGTTGTGTGCATAGCTTTATCATCACTACATGCTTCAAGGAGAGTAGTATATGTGTGAAATTAATGTAGAAATATTACAATTGTATCTTTGCCATTTTAAGACTTTTGGCAGCTTCAATGTCCAAAGCTCCCGCCATCACTGATTAGTCCCGATGTCCAAACTGAACATTGATATTCAAAACTTGCCAACAATTGAAACTCACTGAAACTACGGTAATATCAATTTCAATACCAGAAACAACCCGAATCTCATCATTTACTCAATATCTCATATGTGACTAAGAGGAACTCCAGGAAACCATAACCGCTTGCTCGCTCATAAACACATATATCCCTATGCTACAAAGATACTTCCTAAAACTTCTCCTCCCATGCCAAATGTCCATGACTCAATCGCCTCTCCCAAGCCAATTGCATTTCCTATCCCTCCATAGCCCGCGTAGCTTCGCCTCCCCAGCATACCACCTTTCGACCATCCCTTACCATACCCAGCTTCAAACCCGCTCACAGAGCCAAGTTGTACGAATATTCATCCTCCATATTCTGGCTAATCCAAAGCACGACAGAGCTATCTCGCAATCAGCAACACAATTCCCACTTAACCCCACCAACGCCGCCCTCCGGGGTCAAACTCACCTCAACATAACCAGTCCATTCGCAACCAAATTCGCCACGCCCATATACATAGTCGGCCACGGCGCACTCGGGACCACATACTTCAGCACCAAGACCGTAACACCGCCCGCCATGCCGCCTGCCAAACTCGCAAAGCCGAGGAACAGGACGACTCGGGCTTTCCAGGCAACGCCGCTGCCGGAGTAGGAGAAAGAGTCGGCCGAGAGCCGGGTCTTCTCGATGCTGTTGATGATGAGCATACCGAGGGAGGAGAAGATGAGGGGGAGCCAGTCGATGAATGTTATGTGGATGGTGGACCCGTTCTTTGCACTGTGCGACCACACGGCTGCGTCGAGGAGGACGAAGAATGCGAGGGAGAACTGTGGGTTGGAGATGTTTAGCTATAGTACCTCACGTCTGTTCCATCTTCATCTATTCTGTTTCGAGCAAGCCATGGCGGGGTATGAGCTGAGATGCATTACGTTCATCAACAAGGCTCTCCCACCCCTCTTCTCTCCCCCGCTCTACAACATCCTAACACCCTCATTCCCCCAAGCCAAAAGCAAAGTAAAAGACCACTCACCAGCGCCCCAGCACCATAAACCCCCGAGCTCCTAGCCGTAGCGCTATTCATCCATTCCGGCTTCCTGAACTTCCAGAGGCGCTCTTCGGACATCTTGCTTGTCGATGCTTCCTAGCCTTCCTTTAAATCTTCCAGTCTCTGTGTTAAATCCCGTCGCAGCTCCGAAGATTACTTGTGGGTAGGAAATGTTGTGGAGTCGCAAGAGAGTTGTGAGTGAGTGAGTGAGCTTGGAGTGATGGAGTGAGGTGTTGATAGAGCTAGGCTGGCTTGCGCGGCTGACGAGGTGGATCCGAATCCACTGTTAGCGCGGACGTCACGTGGAGAGCCTCATTTTGAGGTGGATGGCGCTAGTACAGTATTTTTCACTATCTTAAAAACTTATAGCTGTTCGAGTCTTGACATCTACCAGCTATAAATGTCTACATCTGCCCAAAGTAGAAATATGCAAGCCCAGCGGAAAGTACTTGCTGAAGCTCGAGCTCACCACCCTTCCATCCTCTCATACATTCACTTATTCACAGAAAACAACCAAGCAATGCCATACATGTCATACCAAACCCATAAACCTCCCTCCTCAACCAAACAATACAAGAATGATAGGACATCATCACATTAAAAAGACCAAGTCACACAGCCCATCGAAAGTAGAATACAATATTCAACTCGTTCGTTCGTTTGTTCGATCATCTTTCCCTCCTTCCATCCACAATATACTCTACAAACCCCCCCCCCCCCTTCCCTTCCCTTTCTCATCCCCTATTCCCCTCTTCCCCATCCTCCCAATTCATCACCTCCCAATGCACAAACGCAACAGTAGAAGAAAAAAGCAAACCCACAATGCACTCCGCTCCACTCCCACCGAGCAATAAAATATGGACAGAAAACACGCACTCGAGAATCAAAGGCTTCCTTTCCCATCCCCACTAGTACCTAAGTAAGTACTGTACTAGTAGTCTATTGTACAACAAACGACAGCCTCCTTCCTGCAAGACAAGTAACCCCCCAACCCCCAATCCACCACTCTCAACGCAAAAGAGAGAGAGCCAGCTTTCCAGCCTGCCTGCTCTGCCTGAACCAGCCAGCTTCGAATAGAAAGAAGATAAGGTGGGTTTAAAAGTACAGAGAGTAGTTTCTTTTCTTTCCTTTCCTTCGCTTTACCTGCCTGCCTGATGCATTCGGAGAGGATGTCCACGAACGCAGTTTCGTATATGCTATTTGAAAGTTTTTTCTTTTCAATTATGCCCTCCTGTGACTGACTGACTCTCCCAGCCTCCCCTCACTCTCTCTCTCTCTCACTTCAAATACAACTCTTCATGAGAAGAGACACTCAATGTTCGGTCAGAAAGAACTGGAAAAGAGAATAAGACATAAAAACCACAGACCGCCCAATGCAACGCATGCCATCAATCAATCAAAAATTCCATTATGACAGGTCTTCTTCCCATTCCTTTGGATGGCGGGAAAGAAAACTCCCCCATATTATACGCGCCTCATAACGCCTTCATTTTCGTGGTCTGTTTCGCGAAATAAACAAGGGGGAAAGATCCTAGATCTCTATCGTCTTCATCGTAGTATCATCATCCTCAACAGTAGCCTTTTTGGGAGCGCCGTTTGTCAATCCGTTCGTCTTCGCTGTCGAATCCCCCTTCTTGTTCTCCTTGTCGTCATCTAATGAAACAGGTTCCAGTAAGGCCTCCAGAGTCTTCTGCTTTTGTGGGTCCTTGGTATCCTCACTTGGCCTTGGTGTCTCTACCTCCACTAGCTTCTCAGGTTTGATACCGTTTGTATTGAGTTGGATCGGGGCGGCACGTTCTTCGGTGACTCGAGCAAGCGGACTGGATTTGCCATAGTTTGGTCGATTTGGACTTGATACAGGGGAAGCTCCACTGAATCGTTGCATCGAGCGTCCTCGGGGCTCACCACTGACTTCTGCGGTTGGACTGGCATATGGTGAACCAGTTGGGGAACCACCCGGCTGACCGTTCATAGGAGCTGCTGACCTGCGTCGAGCGTTCTTTCTGCCATATTTCTGGTCCATTCTCCATCTCAAGATATCCAGGTATCCGGGCTCGACATTTCTCGACTTGAACTCCCTCAACTTCAATTCGTGGGTATCCTCGTCAACGAACCATTTGCCACTGTTCAGGTCATCTGCGAACGTAGCCAGGAAAGCGGACCAGGATCGAGCAACCACGTATTTGCAGTCATAATCTCGACCAAACAGAATGACTTGACCCCATTTTCCAGAAGGGCCTGGCGCCAGATCAACAGCCAAGTTGTTTCCACCCCAATCTCTAACCAAAGGAATCCACGAAGGATGGGCGTAGACCTTTTGAATGGCACCAGGGGGCTGAGAGTCCTGGCGAGAAAGCAGCTCTTGTCTCCAGTGAGGGTTTTGTGATGATCGTGGTGCATCCTTCGAAGAAGAGGCAGCAGAGCTTCCACCGAAGGCCTTCAACGGGGCGGCTGGCTTGAAATTAATTGGCTCTTGCAGATATTCAGCATTGACCTTCTTCCAGTTCTCCCACTCCTGTACAATCTCCTCGCAATCTAGCAGCATGGAACTGAAGACGATTCCCGTGGGGAGGCCACCTCGCTCTTGACCATCGTGTACCTGCCATGATTCACGAACCTCCATTGGGAGTGAGCAGTCCAACTGGTGCTCCAGCTCGTTTAAATCATTCGATGTGCAGCCCTCGCAGAGCTGATCAAAGAGTTCTGGATAGTTCTCCTCTGCCCACCGGTCAATTCGCTTCCAAGAGTGTCCAGGGGGAGGAGGTGGAGGTAGGCCATCATTGAAAGGTTGTAATTGGATTTCTCCTGGTGTAGCGTTCTCGAAATTCTCGTTTGTATTCGTCCGGTGTAGAGCAGCGCTCGATCTCATACCAGGGGAGTAAGGGGATGGGGATTGCGGTGAGGGACTGTGTGGGAGAGGAGAGCCAGGATAAGCGCCACCGTTCAACGCAGAAGTCGAATGTCTTCCTGCATCTTCAAAGTATGGAGAACTGACATCGGCGCGGGATTCTGATGCGGTAGTAGCGACAGAGGTTAGGGGATCGTGCCGGCTTTGTGCGAGAGGGACATGTTGTCCTGTGCGGTAGGGAGAGTCGTAAGAGGAGTCTGTTTATATTGTCAGAAAGGGCGTCTGCGGGTGACGAATAAACAAACGTACGTCGGTCATAGCTGGTCATGGTATGCCAGAACGAACGAAAGGCTGAACCGAACCTGGTGGCACAGTACTATTAGCATGGTTGCAGAAGCTTTTCGAGGTGCGGGCGGAGAGGACGTGGGTGGTTGCTGTCGTCGACGAGCGCAAAGAAAGGGGAACGGGGAACTCACGAAGCCATTTCTGGCGATGGTGCTGTAGTTGCAGACAGCGTGAAGTTGGTATGTTGATCGGACTGCCGTGTTGGCTCTGGAGAAGCTGCGAGTACTGGACTGGTGAAGGTAATGAGCGAGCGATCTCAATGGTCGTAGTGGTGACGATGCAGCGATGAAACGAATGTGGTTGAAGTTGAAATCGAAGTCGCGCTTGGTTTTGAGAACAGGGCAGGCCAGGGTGTTGGTTCTTGGTGTTGGTTTGGTGGTTGCAGCGGCGGTACGTACGGGGGGACGGCTGACGGGTACCTCTTGCCTCTGACGAAGTGGAGGGCGATTAAAGGGAGGCGACGCTGTGATTGGCTGAGCTAGCTATGGACTTGAACTTGAACTTCAACCCGCCGCGAATATGCCGAAATAGACAATCCGTCGGTCTATGAAGGCTGAATCTTAGCTTCTTTTTCTTCTCTGGTTCGACTTGTCTTACCTGTTCTGGTTTGACTTGACTTGAATAGCAATTGTGGTTCCTGGACGCGGACTCTTGCTAAGTTTGTTCCTGGGAGCAAATATGGCCCCGCGGTAGGAGAAGGGCCAGTGGATGCACCTGGAAGTCTTTCACTTTGTTCTTAGAGGAGACGAGTGATTGTATTTGTGGTTAAGATCTGAGACGAAGGGCTTTGCTATTACTTACTTATCTGTTTTGCTTTGCTTTGCTTTGCTCAATTACCAATTTATCCCTCTGTGGATTAATATGGGGAACGATGCTATTTTAAAAATGTCGTTTACGAGCAGAAAAGGGGGGGTCAGATCTGTGTCGCTTCACTTTACAGCAAGTACAACACGTCTCCAAGAATACCAAATCCTTCATCAACATGCCTAGGTAGAGAGGAGAGAGGCCAAAGCAGTCAGTCTAACAAAAAAAGAGTTCTGCTTGACATCATCCATGAAATCTTCAGACAATAGAGAAGACCAATCTCGGAGCCCCTGGTCCCGTTGGGCAAAATAAAATAACACTGGATGAAGCTTAAAACCCTGATGCTTGATCTCGATAAGGGGGACAACGTCTTGGTACGTCACCGTTGCAATTTACTATTAAAAAACCCAACCTAACCAGACAGACCTGAATCATTCATTCAATCTGCCGGTTATTCACCAGATTTATTATTAACTCTGCATGCACCAAATCTCACTCTACTCTACGTACACAATATAACGCTTATCATTCAATACAACCAGAAACAAACAAACCCGCCATCAAGTCAAGCCCCAAACTCAATTCTCGCCACAGATGCACACACCTCCTATCACCACAACACGATTCAATCCAATCTCGAATCACAGGGCGCAGAATTTAAGGGCTCGTTTCATGTACGGGCACGGCACCTGCAGGTCTGCAGGTCCCTGCCACCAAACGCCAACGCCACGCATTTCTCTCTGCCACACCAAAAACAAGCCACCACCACTTCTCACCATCATCCATCTCCAATTCGCCAACAAGCACAAGACGCGATGGCGAAAAGAGTGGCTAGTAACCGAATCCCATCATGATAATTGGCCGCCTATCTACACCCGTTTGAATATACACTCCAATAAAAGCTCGAAGCAATGAATGACATCCAGAGAGCCAGTGCCTTGGCGTCATTTTGCAGTTGAGGCTTGCATCCCCACCCAACCCCCTGATTTTCCTCGCTTGTGAAAATATGATGGACATCATATCCTACCCCCTGCATGGGGATTGGCCGTTGTTGTTAACTTATCAGCTCAACTCAGGTTGGACAAACTGCTGAAGTCTGGCCCCTATTATTCGCCACTCTGGCTTTTCGAGTACCATCGCATATTTCATGTCACCCACGTGAATCTCCCACAGTCCGCACACCCATCAATCCAAGGTAGTTTGCAAGTACACAAAAGAATTATCTACGTACAGATAGCCTTCGGTAACTTCGTATTTACCCAATCAATCCCCCGGGCTCCTATGTAACTCTGTAGATCCTATGGCGCAGCACACACATCAAGATATGATTCTACTCCTACCCCGCACTTCAAGTACAAGAACAAATTCAACTTCAAATCCAGAAGAGAAGGGTGTCTGTTTCACAGGCACAGAACCTCGAATTCGCCACAGTCAGTGTGTGTAGATCTGGAGGCGAATATGCCTGTACCGTTCTGTGGCTTCGGTACTTTATGGCATGAGATAGGCTGGGATGGGTGGATGGATATCTGGTATGCAATTGTTGGATGAGGTATGGCATTCCACCTGTCCATGCTGCAGAAGAAGAGAAGTGATGGGTGGCGAGAGGTTGTCATGGTCTAGACAAGCCTTCGAAGGCCTGCCAACCGAGCTTCGACTTTCTAGTTTAGTTGTTGCATCCTAAGATGATCACTTCAGCACTTGGAGCATGTAAACCATTTTCAAATGACCATTCACAATCAGAACCCCGTTTTAGAGTCCCATGATATCATACATACAAAGCAGCCCAACTCCTCACCCCATCCGTTATCTCACACGAATCTACCCTAATACTCATCACACCTAACTCTCCCACATGTACTCACTCAACTGCAGCGAATGCTCACCCATGCCCCTCTTCGCCACCGTACTAATCCCCCTCTCCGGGCTAGATAATTGCTCACTATAGCAGAGCTCAACCAGCATTTTCAGTTCCTCGAAACTAAACAGTTCTTTCGCTCCACTGCCACTCTCCTTCTCCTCTCTAGCATGCTTAACAATGGCATCTGGTCCTGCCGTGAACAAGTCGAAGAACTTGCCTGCGCGGTCGAGATTAACATTCGTCTCTATATTCTTGAGATTCTGCTGTAGGACAAGGATATTGAGTTGCATTCTGCCACAACCGTGTGCGTTCATCGCCTTTACCATGCCGGCATTGGAGACGAGGAAGGTGTCGACTAGGAGGCCGAGACCGGTGCGGATGAAGGATATCTCTTTCTCCCGGAGGAAGGTTGTGATTGTTTCGTCGTAGGAGACGAGGTCTGCATTGAGGCTTAGGATCCTGGGATCCGGGTCATTGACAACCTGCTCGAGGAGGTATGGTGCTGACTCAGGAGACAGTGCGATTGCTAGAGAATGGATGATCTGACAGCGGATTTCCATGTGTAGGGTGAGTAGAACTGTAGCGGCGAGTTCTTGATAAGATGAGACGATGGAATCAAACGCACTGTAGGTGTGTCAGCGAAGGGTCCTGACTTGGATTTGAATGACTTACACGACTGTCTCTTGGGTCATTGGCAAGTAGACGGGGATCTGATCATCTTGCGCCCTTGTAACATCGTTGAGCAAAGTCCATCGCCTGTTTACCGGCTTCTGCATTGTCGTTCGGGAAGAGTCAATATCATTACGAGTGATGTGGCGAAGTTGGTCAATCTTAATTGCAAGCCACTTCATACTCGTGTAAAGAACACAAAGCGAAGAGATGGTCTCACGATCTAGAATGATGTCATCCAGCTTTAAGGGAGTCTCGTTCGTCTTGATAATGAGCAGGCCAGTTTCTTTTTCAAGAAGTTCTCTGTCCTCCTCTTCCGATGTCCACAGCTTCTGCATGGTATCGTGAATATCATCTGGTCCGCTTGCCAATAAGGCAGATAGCTTCAATGTTGTCCCATCCGTGTCTCGCACCCTCGAGACCAGTGACTTGAACCAGTCGTAACATCTATCATAGTAACGCATCATCTGGGTAATGATGAGTGAACTAAGAGCTTGATCGTGAGGAATTGTATCAAGCATTCGACAAAATGCAGTGATCAAGGCGAAAAATGCAGAAGTGCCTTTGAACACTGGCCGACGGGCAATCTTTGTCCACTGAGGATCTTGCTGGAAAGAGTCTGTCTCTTCGAAGACCGTGTCGCTGAGCTTCCCCAGGGTTTCATCCAGCTGTGGAAGAAATACATTCACCAGGAAATTATCCAGGAACGATGTCAAGGTACTTGTGACAAGGTCTGATCCGGGTGGGACAATGTTCTTCAGTCTCTGCAGAAAGCCAAGTGTAGGAGGTAACAGCAGGCTCATGTTGAACACGCTGGGCTCGACGAGTGATTTGTGAACCCCGATACCTCCAGTCTTGTCATAAATCGATGTGGTTGCTCCACGCCGCGATCCGGCTGGGTCCAATGTACTCTCAACCCGACCTCCTTTCTTTCCGTCTGCCCCTTGCTTTCGGCCAGACATGAGGCCTGGTACAGCCGCCCGTATGATACCTTCAAGTTCTTGATACTCTGTAGTCATCTGCACCGATTTCGAGTCCGCGTCTGAGAATAAGAACAGCTGCTCTCGTTTCGAGTCCTGCTTAGCGCCACCAAGCTTGGGTGACGAATTGAACTGGTACACATCCGCATCTGTGGTGACATAGTTGTGCAGCAAAGACCGTATCTCGTTTTGATACAGGTTCCAGAGTTCTCTGAAGCCACCTAGGAGCATTGACGAATTCCTTCCGCCCTCTCGTCTCACGACAGCCTTCACGACATCATGAAAAACTCTGTGACTTTCTGCAATTGACTCAAATTTGGCGTATAGGGTCCAAAGTAGGTCATAGATGACATCAGCGCGGATACTGTTCTCACGGCTGCCAAATGCCTGATTGCCTTGGGAGTTCGACAGACCACCTCGTAGGGAACTCGGATGCTTCTGGTCAACCTCGCTGTTGGTCTCATTGACGATGCCAAAAAGCTCAACTGGGAGCCGTTGCTTGATTGTATTCACAGCAGATTCGAGACGCCCAAGTTTATTCAGAGACTCGACTAACAGCTCAATATAATAGAATGTGTCTGCCTCTGGATTTCTTGAAGGGTCTTCAACTAAGGATTCAGTAAGATCCATGGACTCAAGCACCTCGTAGAACGGCCGTACAGAAGTGGCTTTTTCGGGCTTCTCCTTGGCTGGCGCTCCCTGACCCTTTGCCAGACTCTGCCATCTCTCCTGGCAATAGGGCGATTTCAGGTAAAGATGATCATGAAGCTCTTCCACAAGAATGTCTGTCAGGGCAGTCTCTTGATTTGTCAAGTAGCTTCGGAGGTCACTCAGAGCTCCTATTTCATCCAGGGCGGGTGTCCTAATGCGCCTCAGGGCAGTTTGTAGTATGTCCACTGCAGTCAGAAACCTCTTTTCTGATATCCGTGCCTCCAGTTGATCTGGTACCAGCCGTAGATCTTCAATTTCAGATAGCGTATGTATTAGGTCGTCGTACTTCTGTGATGCTGTCGCAAGCTTCTTCAACTCTGGATCCGTGGTGGATAGACTCGCTTTTGACTGAGTCAAAGACTCCTTCAGGGTCCTAACTCTCTTCTGTGAAGTCTGAATGCTGGCCTGGATCTTATGAAATGTACCAATTGAGCTGTTGAAACCCTGATGGTGTTCATGGACAATAGCTTTCAGAGAATCCTGGAGGTAGCGATGCGTCTTCTCGAATTGTCGGTACTCATGCGCTCGCCCAACGGAGCTTGTATCCAACAGCTGGAGTGCAACATGGACGGGCACACATTCGTTCTCACACATGGCAGGCCATTCTGTCTTGATGTGTTCCAACACTACGCCTATCTGTCTTTCCGCATTGCTCTCTGGCGCAAGCCTCGCAGGGCGGGCGAATGCGCTCCTGGTCGCTGGAGGAGAAGGAGTCGTTATTGGAGGAGTGCCATATCTGTCATCATATCCAGTTCCATAAGGGTCATAATCGTCTGCCTCTCTGATCGGTTCCCCATAGCCCCCTCCATTGCTGTTGCCATTCGCGTAGGGGTCGTCGCTGAAGCCCCCATAACGATTCCGGGACATGGCTTATTCTTCGCAGTCGCGGCGTCTTTCTCGATGTATCGGTGCCATCCGCGGGTGTTGTAGGATTGCCGAAGTTCTCAGGACATTCAGAACATTCAGGATGTTGATTGATGTTTCGGTCCCAGACCAAGCTCCTGCTCATGCACCACTGAGGATGGTTGGACGGGATGTCGGAGCTTCGAGACTAGCGCAGTGCAGTAGCGCCAGAGCTCCGTATAAATTTCAACTCTGCTGCAGGCAGCTTCATTTCCCTTTCACCTACAACAGAATTACATTTTCTGAGCCATGTTGACTGCTTACAATTCTATTCTCGCCAAAGTGCGAAAGAGGGCACCTTTCCAAAAGGGATCACAGCCAACTGGACCTCAATTTTTGCTATTCCAGTCTCTGCCACCAGAGCTGCGAATCAAGATATGGGGCTTTGCTATGCCTTCGAGGATTATTGAAGCTTCGCTGCATTATGGTGTGTGTGTCTTTTCTCACACCGCACTCTATTCTTCGCCCTTTCACCTGGCCTCACACTTCTTACTTTGCTAACACTGGAATCAGATGAGGGTATTTGGCGCTGTCAGGTCTCGAAACCACTGTCAACACCCCCAAGCTGCCAACAGGTGTCTACGCTTTTCTCTGTCAATGTTGAATCACGAGAAGTTTGTCTCAGCTCCTACATCAATTTCTGCGGAACCTTTGTCCATCGCAGCCTTGATATCCTTTACTTGTCCTGGCAGCAAGGGCAACTGGGGTCAACAATCCAGAATCGATCGGACTCTGTCCTGATAGAAGGCCAGCCTCTCAACCAATTGCACACTGTTGCTATATCCCTAGGTCGCAACACGGAGTACGACAATACTCGATTTGGAGCTTTGGTTAGTTGTCTGCGAGATTTTGGAACACCCCGCAGACTTATGTTGTGTCTCGTTGGCCCAAACCTCCCCAACTTGTTCTCTGGAATCACAGGATTCTCTATATCCAGCGGGAAGAATGTAGTCCTCTTGGACTGGCCAAACAAAGTTGAGGAACACATGGGACAGGCTGTGAGTGGACACGTCATCGAAGCATTGGAGGCAGAACAGACCAAAACACCTGGGTTCAAGATCCCCAATGTCGATGGAAGGCTACGATATATAACCGTCAGCAATCCTTCTCGACATGTTCTCCGAGATCCTCTACCGTTTTAAGTCTTGACGGCCGAGACAAACCGCAATACATCATGTTGCGTGGGAGATTTTTGGAACCAGGAAAGCGCTTATTTCTGTCCTGCCACAACTTGCTCGTCTTCTCTTGTTTCTTGATACTGCTGTTCCATCTTTCTTTTGTTATACTTGTTATACTTGTTATACTTGTTATACTTGTTATACTTGTTATACTTGTTATACTTGTTATACTTGTTATACTTGTTATACTTGTTATACTTGTTATACTTGCTTGTCATATACCTGGTTGCAAGGCTTTGAGGAATTTGGTGTTCTGCCGTACATTCAGAGTCGTTTGCGAGCACATTGTTTTCCTTTTTTTCTCTTTCTCTCTCTCTCCCTTCGTCGGTGCTTCCGCATCACGTCTCAAACACTCTGGGCCTTGCTTCCTTTCCCTCGTGGTCTGGTTCAACCTATGGCATAGCCCTATTTTTGGAAGACGAAGATTAAATTGTCCGATTACTCACCGCGATATCTTATCCTTCGGGCGTAGATATAGTGGTCCATATCTTCTGGTCAACATTCTATCAACTGTTCTCTATTTTCTTGGACATTGCGAGCTGAAGCCGTAATAGAGAGTGTCCAGGCTAATAATAATGAATACTATCCATCAATCACAATCTTCTGTTCCAATCGCTTGACTTTCTCAATTCAATAGCCTGTAGCCGCTGATCTACTTCTTGACCTGATGCCTAAATCAATTCAGCCTCTTTTGCAAATTCCACACCATCAAATGCATGACAACCGAAACTTCCAATAGAGAACATCATCCGACAGAAAAATTAAGTTCATTGCACAAAGTTATTATGATTGTCTCTTCCTCGCCAAAGTACCTTTTGCACTGGTTGCTCTTCTTATACCTCTGTCTTTGCAACACAATACATCTCGCCATCCAGTATAGCATCATGTTTTCAACCATCCCCCTCTTCCTCCTCCTAAGCCTCGTCCTCAGCCTCCTACCCAGCGTCCTCAGTATTCCCTCCCCAGCTCTCTCGCCCCGCCAAACAAAAGCCACGACAAAACCGTACGTAAGTCCTCCCTCCCCGTCCCCTCCCATCAACCATCCAACCAACCTACCCACCAGCAACTCCGCGGCGTACAATCCCCCATCTTCCACCTCTACCTCCAAACCCTGCCCTCCTCCAAAACCTCCCCCTCTCCAATCCCGGTCATGGGCCCCGAAGCCACAAGCGAGTACCTCATCATCAGCTCCACGATCCAAAGCACCAACACAAGTCTCTACCTCAACATAGGGGGCAAAGTAGGCGGGAAGTCCTTCCTCCCGTTGAGTTTTGGGAAGGTGGCGAATACGACTGCCTGGGGCCTGGAGGGGGATACGGTTATCACTACGACGGGGAGCGGGTATGGGAGACGTATGTTTGATTTCCATTTTTTGGTTCTTGATTCGTGAATACAGAGTTATGTGCTTGGGTCCTAGGGTGCATGTGGAGTGGATGTGGAAGGGATGGATAGTGTGAAGTAAAGTGAAGTCACTGCCTGGTTCGAGGATGAGCTGTAATTTGGTTGCCTAGCCGTTGGAAGGATCTCAGAGATTATCTTGATTCTTCCACAAGGGCCGAGGTCTAGGCAGGAGGGCGTTCTGAAAGTTTCAGGATCGAGGATTTGAAATCCTAAGCCTCTCCTAAAGTCTTGTCCTGCTGCCTCACAGCAGCGGATTCAGTTGCCTAGCCACCAAGTCACACATCACCCACACAATCTGAATTAGAACTGGCTTTCTTGTCATATCTCAGAACTCCAGGCTACGACATTTTTCCTTCTCTCCTTCAACTTACCCTCTCTTTAGCTCTTTAGCAATTAGCATCCACAATTCTCAGGAGATCTTGTCAGCCGTTAAGCCCGCGCAAAACCGCTGACCAAAAGTCCTAAAAACAAACAGAGCTCAATTTCCTCGCCTGCAATTCTAAGACAAGCGGATATTTCGATCTGTATCTGCAGACAGGGAGTGATGTCCCTAGTGGTGTGACGTGTAGTAATTACCAGACAATACATACGCCTTGTCTGTGCTAGGGTGGGATGGATATGAGAATTGGAGCTTAGGTCTGAAGATTAGGAACTGATTTCTGAAAGTTTGTTGTTCTGGGAGAAGGAGAGCGAGAGGCTGAATGGATTTCAATGTACATGGTGAGCGGGGGAGAGCCATCAACAAGCTCCGTATCTGCCTGTATGTATGTAAATATATACAAAGTTACTTCTTCACATTAAGCATTAGTCATTCGTGTTTGTCCCTCTCCACATCCTCATCCACTTCCCACTCCCCCTCTACTATCACATCCCACACCTCCTCCTCTACGGAACCACACTCCCAATCCCCACACCTCTCAAATCAGTAAAGAAACCCGCCCCCTTCACATCCTCCATACTCGGGCTCCCAGCCGCCGTAACATTACACTTCGCAACCAAATCCCCTGCCTCATCCATCTTCTTCGCAATGAACGCCACGTACTCATTCATCCCACAGCTTCGTCCGGGTCCATCCTGGCACGAAGGGACGGGGTAAACGGCGTCGTTGAGGAGGATACGGATGTAGATATCTTTGTTAGTGTCTGGGATCGGTGTAGACGTCGGTGTAGATACTGAGCTGGAAGTCGATGTGACAAGCGTAGTTGCAGTAGAAGAAGTAGGAGCAGCAGTAGCAGTAGGCGTAACAAGACACGAACAAGCAGACGACACTCTACTCGCCAACCCCCCACAATTCGCCACAAAAGTCGGCAGCGCAAGACCAGTTGTAGCAGTGTACGTAGGGCAGAACTGCGCTACCTGCGCCGAGGCACCGATCATCTGGCGGAGACAGTTATCGTGCGCGCAATTCGGAGCAATGGTCTCTGTAGCGCGCTTTTCTTGGACAGCTTCCGCTGCAGCAGCTCTCGCTTTGGACTTTGAGGAAGCAGCTGGGCAGCTCAAACGCTCTAAAGCGACTGTACCGCGCATACTGACGAAGTGACTTGCGATGTACTTATACTCCGCTGGAATCTCCGTTGCGCCCAACGCAGGGTGGTCATCCCACACGCCAGTCGCGGCACCGAGTTCGGTGGTCTGGCCATCATTGATGAAAGCCATGATGATCTTTGGGAGTGTGAAAGACTCGCCTGTGGCTGAAGTACCATTGACACCGGGGCCTTGAGCGAGGAGTCCTACCAAGCTGTTGAGGTACGGAAGCATCATCTTGGAAGCGAGATCAACTCCGGGACCGATTCCATAGTAATATCTGAGATCCTGGGCGTATTCGTATTGTTTGAGTTCGGCGTCTGTGAAGATTGAGCAGAAGGGGGAGAGGACGCCGGTGATTTGGGATTCGAAACCGCACAGGTAGGGGAAGATGAATACGTCGGAGTCGGTGAACTTGAGATCCCCTGTGATCATGGCGTTTAGACGCGCGGTGATGGGTGGGAGGAAAATGGATTTGTATGTTGTCACTTTTCACACAATGTTAGCCAATTGGTCCATCTAGCCTATAACTACCTAGATTGGATGACTCGAGGTTATTTCGGATTGGATCAGACTTACTATAATCACCACCATTACCATCCACAAAGTTCGGGCAGAGATTGCTTGGAGACAGAGAGTTAAACAAGGCATCTGGAGAAGCCGTAGCATTGACCGTAATGACCCGTCCAGAGTCCGTAGCCAGATGGCCCATGAAGCCTCTCATGAAACTCTGAGCGGTTTGTACCACGCGAGCATACAGATTAGCCCAGACAATGAACGGCTCTCCATAGGAGTACAGGTTTGGGTATCTGTTTTCTCGTAAGTTAAGCACCTACAGACAAGATGGGGAAGAACTGACCTGGTTCTTAGCTGATACCCCATATCATGGGCCTCTTTGTAACCAGTGGTACTCTCCTGAGCAATTTGCGCTGCAGGATTGGTGAGGACTGGCTTCCAAGTATGGAAGAAAGCCATGCTGCCAGTAGCTTGAAAGGTAGCAGCTTGGACCTATTGCAATCAGCACCAGAGCTTCAAAATTCTCCCTCCCAGACCCTATTTCTGGAAGGGGGAAAGACGTACCTTAGCATAAAGCGCAGTCCACTCAGCATAGGCACCAGTATCAGGATACCTGCTTCCATGCCTAGTACTGTACGCAATCTGCTCCACAGTACACCCCTCAGGAACCTCATTACTGATACCATTGACATCAGTTCCTACATCCATTCATCAGCATTTCACTGCCACTAATCCTCACCACCCCAACCCCCCCCCCCTCTCTCATCCTCCTCCCAAGACCAAGACTAAGACCAGATCAAAAGCAGCGAGAACAACTCACCAGCAAAGTAAGGACTATTAGCCGCAAGCCACTGCAGCGGCTCCTTCGCGGAGTCACTAGCAGGAAGCAAGATATCATTCGGAGGAGCGAGGAACACCTGGGCCTGAACGGTGGTCGTAGCGAGTGCTAGGACACCAGCGAACTTGAGGGAGCTGAGGACTGCCATTGCTGCTGTTGCTTTTCTTTTCTTCGTTTCTATTACCGAACCAAAAGATCAAGATCAAAGCAAAAGCCAAAAGCAAAGGCAGGAAGAAGCGACAGTGGCACAGCTGCAGGTACAGGTATACAGGTACAGAAAAGTCAAAAACAAAGAAAGCGGACATGCAATACTTAAATACTTTCCCCAAACTTCCCAACCTGCCAACTCAACCCAAGACCGAGGTTTCGGCACCAAAACCCCGATTGGGGAAACCAGCTCCCCTTACCACGTTGTATGCATCAATCAAACCTGACAGGAACCTGCCCTGCTCCCACTAGGCGCTCTTCTCCGCCCTTTTCGTAGATCATTGATAGGGCACGTGGGTTGATGATCTGGATTTCCGATGCCGCCGTGTGAAATCGCTCGGAGATGATGCCCGCACTTTGCCGGGGGGACCCCATCCCCCTGCCAAGATATGTACCTTTCCAGCCATCGAGAGTCTCCACATCTTCATATATCCTCGCTTTGTCCTTGGGAGGGAGGCTAGAGTATCCACAAACCGGGCTTGCCATGCATGAGATGCGGGTTTGCCGGACTCGAAGGTTCAGGACCAGATAGGGAATGTGTGTATGGGATAATCGGGTACTAAATCATTCAGTGATAACCTTTTCTTCATTGATTTTTGTAGAGAATCATGCTCAGCTATAGAGGAAAGGATACACGGCAAAACATAGAAGGGAACGCAGTGGGAAAAAGTTTGTATGATTGAAGACCGATTAAGTGATCGATAAACGACGACGTGTTGACCAATCCTCCAAGCACAACAGCCAGCTAAGCACAAGCCAGATACCCGTTCTCTGAAAGAGACCACCCAATCGCTCGACCGCTACCAGAACTTTTCGGAATAGAGAACGCTGCGGGAGTTAGCGCTTGTTTTGCAGGAACTAGATTTTGAGTCGCATGCCTTAGAAGCACTTGCGGTGAACGATGGAAGGTCCGCTCTCGTCGTACTCTTGCTTTGAGATCCACATTTGCTGGAAGGTAGAGAGGGAAGCCAAGATAGAACCACCGATCCAGACGGAGTACTTTCGCTCGGGTGGTGCAATGATCTTGACCTTCATGGAGGATGGTGCAAGAGCAGTGATTTCCTTCTGCATACGGTCGGAGATACCTGGGTACATGGTGGTTCCACCGGACTAAGAGATGGTTAGCATGATTCTTGTCATTCGCAGATTTCGAAACTTACCATGACGATGTTACCGTAGAGATCCTTACGGACATCAACATCACACTTCATGATAGAGTTGAAGGTTGTGACGTGGATACCACCGGACTCAAGACCCAAGACGGATGGCTGGAAGAGAGCCTCAGGAGCACGGAAACGCTCGTTACCGATGGTGATGACTTGTCCATCAGGAAGCTCATAAGACTTCTCCAAGCTGGAAGACTGGCTAGCGGTTTGGATTTCTTGCTCGAAGTCAAGGGCAACGTAGCAGAGCTTCTCCTTGATGTCACGGACGATTTCTCGCTCGGCTGTGGTGGAGAAAGTGTAACCGCGCTCAGCCAAGATCTTCATGAGGTAGTCAGTCAGATCACGACCAGCCATGTCGACACGAGCAATGGCGTGAGGAAGAGAGAAACCCTCGTAGATAGGGACAACGTGGGTAACTCCATCACCGGAATCAAGAACGATACCAGTGGTACGTCCGGAAGCGTAGAGGGAGAGAACGGCTTGGATGGAGACGTAGAAGGCGGGGGCGTTGAAGGTCTCGAAAACGATCTGGGTCATCTTCTCTCTGTTCGACTTGGGGTTGATCGGGGCTTCTGTCAGAAGAACTGGGTGCTCCTCGGGGGCTACACGCAGCTCGTTGTAGAAAGTGTGATGCCAGATCTTCTCCATATCGTCCCAGTTGGTAACAACACCGTGCTCAATGGGATATCTTAAGGTGAGAATACCACGCTTAGACTGTGCCTCATCACCAACGTAGGAATCCTTTTGACCCATACCAATCATGATACTGCGGTCTTTATCAGCTTCAAATTCTTTGTATATAGCCCGTTGAGGGGAAATAGCGGGGTTAGGGGGCCTTACCCATGGTGGCGAGGACGACCAACAATGGATGCTGTGATTCTTGTTGTTAGCTGTATGGCCTTCGCAGTGATAGATGGCATTCGAGCAGAGCATGATGGTTTGCGACCAGAGGCCATTGTAGCTGATGAAAGAAAGACTTACGGAATACAGCTCTGGGAGCATCGTCACCGGCGAAACCGGCCTTGCACATTCCGGAACTACACAGTCCGTCAGTCACATCCCTCAACAGTATCTTGTATTCGAGTATCGGTGTTATCGGTCGTGCAGGCTCGAAGGGAAATGGATCCCAAAGGGTCACCCAGAGCAAATTTCGAGGCTGAACATCTGGGGGAGGCGGGAGCTTACCCATTGTCAATGACGAGAGCTGCGACTTCTTCTGTAGACAACAAGGCGTATTAGCAAGAGTTCAAGGAGATCCAGCTTGATGCGCTGGAGGTTTGTTCGAAGGGTTGGGGGATGGGAGGCCTGCTTACCCTCCATGGTTGCTGATTACGACTGAGCGTCAAATAAAAGTGAGGGTTTGTGGGATGGCGGTGTGAGGTTCTCGCGACGATAAGATCGGGAGAACAGAGAATGGATGGTCAAAGACTACGAAGAGAGGCTCGTGGTCTGGAGTGGACTCGAAAAGATGTGGAAATTCCTTGACGAGGTTGAAGTGAAGATGAAGTGGAGGAGGAGACAAGAGACGAGCGAGCGAGCGAGCGAGAGAGCAAGGACGATGTCACAACGAACGAGGTCGGGTTGGTTGTGTGGGCCGCGACTGCTTAATCGGGGGAGAGGCGAGGTGACAACTTGATTGGACCAGGGGGTCTGCCGCTTTAGGGGGGGCAGCAGAAGGATCTGGAAGTCACCCAGGTGAATAGGTGTGCTTTAAGGTAAATGGGGAAAGAGCAGCGATGCGGGTGAGTGCGAACAGCTGTCCGTTGATGACAGTGGCTGGGTTTGGGGCTGGGAAGGATAATCAAGTGAAGGAGGAGGGCGGTTATGGAGATGAGGTAGGTAGTAAGAAAGAAAGAAAGAAAGAAAGGCAGTTCAAGTAGTTGTAGCTCAAGGCAGAATTGCAGTCAAGCCCGAGTTATGTCGGAGTTCAAAATAATACGGTGGCTACGAAGGATCCGGATGTTCAAGCTCCTGTCTGTCACTTCAACAGCATCCCAACCAAAAGCCAAGCTCAGACATCTCCACTTCACACCGCAAGTTAGGTAAACCAGGTAAGTCAAGACGATAGGTACCAAGATATCCCTCTCTGAATCCCCTCAAGATTCCATATCTTACTCGGACGCCTGCAAGGCAACACCGGTTTCCTCCATGCTGTGTTGCTCTCTCGCCGCCAAACGCGCGTCAATCCAGCATCCGCCGCCGCCATCTCCTATTTACCTCCAGCCAAGCAGGCACTTCCAATTGTCAGACACACAACCGCATCATCTCTCCCTCGTTGATGTCAAATGGCTTGCGTATGCAAGGGCAGCCGGCCATCAGAGTTCTTCAACCCAGCCACCGGCCGAATTGAACACACCAACTGTCTCCTACGGTGCCTCAGAGGCATGCTTGACGCAGTTATTGAGGGGCAATCTGTGGTGGGGTAAATCGCATCACTTGATTTGAGCCTGCAAAAAATATCAATGCATGAATTCCGCTGCCACATGAAACTTGGGATTGCCATGGTTTGTTGTTATTGTTGTTCAATTAAGCTTCAAGGTTAGGAGATCGTTAGTCAAGCAGTGCGTACCATGGTTGAACTTTCAAGAGCCCGAGGTCAAGTTCCACGATGATGCAGTGTCACGTGGGTGTGATGTATTTCGAGGTCCAATTACCCAGGTTCCAGACATTTTTTGGTATATCTAGTGAAGGCAATTGGTAATTGAATGCACTGATTCATCTTCTGAATGTTCCGAGGCTCTCAAAACTTTGAAGTATACCTAGTCCACTTCTGACCGCGGCGATTATGTTTTTCCGTTCCGTCAAAAAGTTGACAAGACTGGAACCATCTCGAACTATCTCGAACTGAAAAGTAAGAAAGTCACAAAACCGCAATCCTGCTTCAAAGAATCAAGATCTCAAATCCAACTCCCAATAACCATCTTGCCTTTCACCAGAAAATCACGCACAAGAACCAAATCTCAAACCTCAATTCTTTTCTAAGCAAGCACAAACTACCCCTCCATCAAACCTCACAGCCCAACCCTCAGATCAACATCAACACCGCCCAACAATGGATCCCAACCTCTCCTCCCTCCTAAAATGGAGCGTCGAAAACACCTCCTCGGCCACACCCCCCACAGACACAGACAGCACATCCACCCCCTCCCGCCCCATCAACCCCGACGCCCTGAACGCCCTCTTCGGCGGCCCCAGCGACGCCGACCTCCTCAAAATGTCCATGTCCGCGATCCTCTCGACGGACCCCTCAATAACCCTCTCGGACAAACTAATCGCCTTCGACAACTTCGAGCAACTAATCGAGAACCTCGACAACGCCAACAACCTGGAGCCGCTCTCCCTCTGGACCCCGCTCTTAAGCTGCTTGAAGCACGAGGAGAGCGAGATCCGCAAGATGGCCGCGTGGTGCGTGGGGACCGCCGTGCAGAATAATGAGAAGAGCCAGGAGAGGCTGTTGGCTATGAATGGGATCCCGGCGCTGGTGGAACTGGCTAGGGGGGAGGACCAGGAGGAGAGTGTGAGGAGGAAGGCGGTTTATGCTTTGAGTAGTGCGAGTAGGAATTACCAGCCTGCTATGGATGTGCTGACGGGGGAATTGGGGGGTGAGAAGGTTGATGCGGCGGATATGGATGCGGTTGATGTTTTGATTGGGGGGTTGAGGGAGGCTGCTAAGAAGGGTGGGAAGGCTTAGGTTTGGGGTTTGAGGAATGGGGACTTGCGTACATTTGATGGCGTTTGGAGTTGGTGGCTGAGAGGGAATGGAATGGTTGTATATTGCAGCTGGAGATAATGCAGCTGCTGGGCTATAGAAATACGAATATCGACGCCCAAGGGCTGGGAATGACTTCGGGATATTTCGGCTATTTGACTTCAGAGTCATAAAATTGGCTGGCAAGCTGAGTTACTGAGCTCTAGATACCCCAAATAAAAGCATCTAAATGATTGCATCTCAACAATTGAGCAGAGTTATTACAATCGACTGGCTATATACTGAGCTGCTTTGCTCTACACCCTAAATGAAAGCGTCTATAAGGCTACATACAATTCAACGATTGACTTCTCACTTCTTCTTAGACTGTGCTGTGATGCGAAATGAAGTGCGGCGTACAATATGTTGATTTACAACTAGTATACATGGTGTACAGTCTACCTATCCGCACCTCTCCAACTCCTCCCAAATGCCCCCTTAATCTATCAACTTTCCATAAAATGGCACGCCCATAGCAGTCAGAAGTAATCTGGCGTGTCTATCCGAAGTAGCTGATGTCTTGACCGTTACGTGAAATCCAGGAATGAGCTTTGGTGGGTACATCTGCAATTCGTCAGCATATAAAGTCTGTAAGACATAGGTTCTGCTTACATCATAGTTGATCTCAACTTCCGGGAACAGAATTGCTCCCTCTCTGTTAAATCCCCAAGAGATATTTCCGCTACTGTCACCAGTAGTTCCTATACCCAATTAGCCAAATCCAAAAGCTCAAGAACCATAATGACTTACCCTTTACGCCCGGCCAATCCTTGATCCTGGGAAACACCAGATTTATACACTTATCCACAAACTCATACGCCTGGTCTCCACGCATCGTACAAGTCAAAGAAACCGCCATATTCTCACGAATGCCAAACTGGGAAACGCTGTGTTTGGCCTTGTGAACCAACGGCTGCACACCCGTGATGGACTGCAGCATCATACCGGCTATATGCAGATGCGAGATATCGTCAATGGCACCCTTGACCATGGTGTGTACTGTGACCTCCTCGATCTTCGGGATGTTGCGGAAATTGATATCCTTCTCTATGATGCGCAACTTCTCTCCTGGACCTCGAGGACCACGCTTCGGTCTGCCTTTATGATATGGAGAGCTGTCGTCCCATGTCCGCAATCGGTCTGCTTTGGGCACTTTGACTGTTCCTGGTGGTGTGTGGACGTAGGCCATTGTCATGAGATCTGGGGCGATCATCGCTTGATAGGTCTGCTCGAATCGGCTGTTGTTGAAGGGGCCTGGCACGAATTCTCTAGAGGAAGGATCGGATTTGGGAGGCGGTTGGTGGGGATGTAGTGGTCCTCGATAGTATCTTGGGGATTTGAATTGGTAGCTGTGAAGTGTGTTAGCAAATATCTGGCGATCTCTGCGCCATCGACAACATACCGACTGGCAGGAAGCTGCGTCCTTCTCCCCTGAGCTCTCTTTATGGGATCATAGCTCTTTACTTTCTCATCCACAGCTCCATTGAAGAAGAGTGAGGACTGGGACTCCAGGTCCTGAAAATCCTCTGATGTCTCCTGTGCCCCTGCTTGTGTTGAGGCAAACCGTCTGCAGCTTCGCGTTAATGAGACCGTCGCTGGTCTGGCATCTCGTGTCGTCAGCCTCCTTAGAGCAGAAGGCAGCTCTCTCAAAGCCATTGCGATTGTCTGAGGTGTTCCTGGGCGTGCGTCCAAAAATGTCCTGTCGACGTCTGTACGTGAGGCAGCATCAAATGGCAAGGCAGAAAAATAGTTGTGGTTAGCGGTGATGCATGATTGGCTGCAATGCTTTCCAGGTTCAGACGCCCAGTCCAGACTAATTACGGCGGGTGACGGCCCATTTGGTGGCAGGGGTTCTGCTCCTGCCCCTGCAACTCGTCCTCATCCATCACTGACTTGCACCACTGGCAGCTCGCCTCCGTAAACTCGTATCCTTCACCACAACCCGACGCTGTTCTTGGTGGGGTTGAACCACCCATCCTGAAGCCCGCCCGGTCTTCAACAACGTTGCTTGCCTACACAAAGTGACGGAATTGAGTGACGAGTCTGTCTTACTCCTCCAATTCTACCGGATACTGGTATGGGCATGGCAGCGCCGTGAACAGTCTGCAAGACCACACCAAGACTGAGTCCGAGTCCAGGCTTCGAACTCTCCTTCTGTGACCCCGCCAAAGGAGGAAGGACAACGCACCCCACGAAGTTCGAGCGAACAAGCCGGCGCTCGCGGTGAAAACACAATTGTCCAGCAGACGGCGGAGATCAGACGGCAGTAACACACAATCATACAACCGTGAACATGAATCGTCTTATGAGTCGGCGCGATAAAGATGGGAGTTCACATCGGCGAGAGAAATCGCGGGACAAGAGCGCCGACAAGAGTGCGGATAGAAAGGTATTGTAGCTGGAAACCCCGTCTGCTTTTCCCCGTCACTACTGATGCTCATGCTGGAATCAAGCCCCAGCATGCGCCGTCTTTCTCCTCTCTATCCAAAGCCTTTTCGAATTTAAACGGCAAATCCAGCCCTCTTGCTCGCATTTCACAGGTCAATGTACTGGGAACTGGCGCTGACCTTGGACGTCTTTTCCAATTACAGTCTCGACCTCTCTCCAGCGATGGGCTCAGCTCTATCTTCAAGACTGATCCGCAGAAGAAAATCGAAAAGGAACATGCAAAGGAACATGCCAGCAAGGTATGTGTTCCGAATGTTGCGCTGGGATGCTTACTAACAATATGTCCTAGGTTCAAGCAGTCAAGCAGCGATTGAAGCAAGAAGGTCACTCGGATATAAAGGAGGAGCATATCAATTTTGCTCTGGCAACCAGCAATGCGGATGGGAGTGTTGAAAAGGCTGTGCAAATGCTGCTTATATTCCAACAGTCGCTCGATGGAGTCATCAAGCCCTATAGCCCCGACGTTTACATGCGAGGAGCCATAAATCGAAATTCCGTCACTTGCTATATCGACTCGCTGCTTTTCGCCATGTTTGGCAAGCTGAACAGTTTCGAACCCATTATACTAAGGGGATTTGAGGATGAACCAAAGCGACGCCTTGCTGCAATTCTACGAGTCTACGTCAACATGCTGAGACAAGGAATACTGATCCATACCGATATTGTATGTTGGAGATTCCCCGTTATGATGGCAAGTACTAACTTCAGCTGCAGACGGAGCAGTTACAAAAGGCACTAGCGGAGTGCGGCTGGCAGGATGCAATGAGCCCCGATCAGCAAGATGTCTCCGAAGCCTTCAACCAACTTGCAAGCATTCTCGAATTACCATTACTTTCTCTGAAGGTAGATTTGTTCCATGTAGGCCGAGATGACGATCCAGATGATCACAAGATTATCCAAGAGCGACTACTGGATGTTGCTGTTCCTGATGAACCACCTCCAGGAAAGCCAACCGTTCGGCTGGAAGATTGTCTAGAAAGCTACTTCAACAATCGCGTGACTGTGATGAGACGACTCGAGCGCTCAAACACAAATTCTTCTCTCAAGCCGTCCAGCTCACATTACGAGGAGAAAGGCGAAGCATCGGCCTTATCACATATCAACGTCAACGTTAGCGAGCTGAATTGGTCAACGCCCGATACTCCAATCACCCCAGGTACTCCACTGACTCCCAACCTCAGCCGAGACGGTGGACGAGACCGCGCGACGAGTATCATTCGGCACGTAGTAATTCCAGAAGAGGGTAGTTCATGTGCTGCAGTTGAGAATACGACGGTTGAGGTTGAGGGTAGCAATGATGTTGATTCTGGGCCAAACCCCAGTGGCTCGTCGATGCGCAAGGGTAGCACAAGGAAGGAGGTCATGATGCCCGCGTGGCAATTCTTCAATCTAATACGTCCGTTGCCCATTTATATGGATATCTTACCATTTATTTACGTCCCCTCTGAGACACATGTACTAATTGGAAATATAGCTTGGTCCACGGACAATCAAACCAAGGACAACGCTGCTGTTGCAGCTCATTTCAGTTCTAAGCCGGTCCTGGGAATATGCCTCAAGAGATATGGCGTTGTTGACGGCCGACCTGTGCGAAAGAACACTCTGATCGACATCCCCCTGGATATCCGACTACCACATTTCATCAACGACAACGGCGACGTGGATGAAGATGGCCCATTAATCGGACAGTTCAAACTCTCATTGCAATCAGTTGTATGCCACCGTGGCACCTCGACAAGTATGGGTCATTATATTTCTTTCATCCGAGGGACAACTCCAATTGTCGATGGTGATTCCCGGTCGAGCAGAAAGCTCAGCGATGCGAATCGACCCCCAAACTATTCGGAAGAGCGTTGGATCAAGTCTGACGATCTTGCCTGCCCCCGAGTCATAACCGTGGATATCGAAACCGCCCTCAAAAACGAGATGCCATACCTTCTTTTCTACCAAGTCCAGCCATACGAGAATGTATCGCCTCCACCAGGTCCCGGCCCAGATGTCGAGCCGCCTTCGTATACAGACACAGCATTCGAGGTGAACCTCACAGAGAGTACGCCGGTAGACAATCAACCAGGATATTTCGATGGTGCCAGAGATGATCCTACCCCCAGTATCAGGGTTTCCACGGATATGGAACGTCCACAAACGCCACGAAGAAGCATCAATCTCCCAGAAGATCGGTCCGAAATTCGAAGAGGCAGTCTGGCGTTCACAGAAAACAGCATGGCAAGCACTTCTAGCAGTGTGTTGGGTACGTCGGCCCCTGTCACCCCTATCGAGGAGACAACTGCCCAAAGAATGTCACGAGCCGCTTCCCGCTTCGCGAAACTGCCCAACAAAAGTCGACCGACAAGTCAGTCTGGAGAGAGCCGCGTGGAGAATCGCCTCAGTTCCACCTTCTCCCGTTTGAATTTGATGAAGAGTAAGGAGCAACTGAACAACATAGACAACGTAAAACACTCTATGAGCACTGGAGATGTTGCGTCGGAGCCACGGAAATCCATCACCATCGAGGAGCCTAAATCCGAATTTAAGGGTCACCTCACCGAAAGTACTCCGAATATCAATCGTTCGAAGAGCAAGAAGGAGAAGAAGCGAGACAAGAGCAAGGGACCTAGCGAGAAGTTGGATGACGCTCACCAACACGGCCACTCGCACAAAGACAAGGGGAAGGGTAAGGCCAAAGACGGTGTCCCTGACAGGGAGTGTATCATCATGTAGATGGCGTTACGTTTTCGCCAATCTGTTTGTATAATTATAGGAGGAGTTAACTTTGGCGATCGATGCATTTCATGAGCGGCTGCGAAAGAGGGCATGATGGCATCATTCTACTGGCGTTTTCTTTAGCGATTCGGGTGCCTGCCTTCGAGCTGGGCCTTTCCTTTTGGCGTCACAGGTCCTTTCTGGAAAGTCGGCTACGATTGCATTTGATTGACTGGCGAATGTTGGCGTTGGAATTGCGAATTGCTGGTGAGAGATTCCCCCTAGTACTTCGGAGAACGAAGAGCATTGCATTCTCCTATGTATGATTTGGTTAGAGAAGAATAGAGCATTCGTCATCTTGCCGAAAATCCGCACAACCCTCGACGACAACTTTCATGCCGCGTTCCCAGGTCCTAATTCAACACGGCAAACGCTCTATATATGTATCGTATATCTATAGGTCTAGTGTTTTGCGTTTACCTCTCTACAGTAACCAACTCGTCCCCTTCTATTCCATAATACACTAGTAACACGGTTCTGTAATCAATCGAGGTCTCCTCCCCGAGCTCCTGCCCCATCTACCCCGTTCTCACCTCCACAAACCTCCAGTTACCCCACAGGCCAAAAGAAAGCCACAGTATTTCTACCCCACCTCAGGTAGAAAATTGTAGTCTCAGCCTTTGACCTCGCAAATGTTCGGTATTAGAAAGTTGAGTATATAATTGTACCCTAACCTTGTACATAGGTGGGTCTAGTGGTTCTGGATTAAATTAATAGAATACTATTTGCTACAAGTAGTAGAACTCTAAAGCTATAGTATTGTATCTACACCTCGGGTGATGACCCCAAAACAACATTGATTATAATAAAACAAACTACCGCTACCCCGCTACCCCGCGAGCTAGACGCTGTATTAAGTTTTGGCTTTTACTGTACATAAGATGTTGTGGTTGGGTGGATATTAGAGGACTTGGGATGTAATGAATAAGAAGGGGCAATTCCGTCAATTTCGTTGGGGTTTCCCGTTTCAGCTTTTTGTTCAGCGTCGAGGGAAAACTAACTATCTGATCAAGCAACGGGTTCAGTGCACTTCCTTTCCGACCTCTCTCTCCCTCCTCCTATTCATGCACCGAAAATCCATCGATATATTTCAACACCCAAACCAGAACAGAAATAAATAAGTAAACGAGAAAACCATGGCATTACCTCTCCTCCTCCTTCTAGCTTTTTCTCTCACCCTCTTGCTTTTCTACTATCTAACAGCTGCACTTCTATCGCCACTGAGAAGTATCCCCGGTCCGTTCTGGGCGCGGTTCACGAGATGGTGGAAATTCATTGAGATTTATCGTGGGGAGTTTGAGAAGACGAACATTGAACTACACAGGAGATATGGTGAGTCAAGTATATTCCTTAACTGTGGGAGGAAGTCAAGTAATGAGGTAGCGAGGGAATTTGACAGCTGAGATGTATTGATTTTGTCACCTTTAGGTCCCGTGGTTCGCATCTCCCCGAATGAATACAGTATCGACGATCCCGAAGCTACGAAGGAGATTTATGGTCTTGGTAGCCATTTCGTGAAGGTATGTTTAAAATTCTGTAAGGTCATATATTGCCATGCCTTTAATATCTCGAAGAGTCCATGGTACATCGCAAGCGGCAATCCAGACCCTCACGCCACAGCAGACCTATTCACGGATCTCGATCCAAAACGTCACGCCGTAAACAGGAGGAAAGTAGCTTCGCTCTACTCCATGACGAACCTAGTGCAGATGGAACCGTTCGTGAATGATTGTACTGGGATACTCGTCAAGAGGTTTACGGAGTTCGCACAGCGGGGTGAAGGGGTGGATATGGGGCATTGGTTGCAGTGTTATGCTTTTGATGTAATTGGACATGTCACTGTACGTTATTCTCACTCCTTGAAATACGTTCCCATTCCTAACCGCTCTTCCTCTCCCCCTCCATTATTCTTTCGGCCTGGTTTGTTTTAGAGTAACGGAGAGCATGGACAGCTAGCAGACCGATTCGGCTTCCTAAACAGCGGCGAAGACATCTCAGGCATCATGTCCGCCATAGACGACTACCTCACCTACCTCTCCCTCGTAGGCGTCTTCTCCGAATGGCATACCCAAATCGCCACTTTCCTCTCCCGCTTCACCAAAGACGACACAGGTGTATCAGCCATCAGTAAATTCACCCAGACCCAACTAACAAAACGCACCTCCTCCTTTCCCCCTTCCAAGCCGTCAAGCTCCAAGCAAGGAGGAGATTTCCTAACCAAGCTCCTCCAAATGCATGAAAGCGACCCCGAAAAAGTCGATATGAAAGACGTCTTCACTACATGCATGACGAATATCGGTGCTGGTTCGGACACGACGTCTATCAGTCTCGGCTCAGTCATCTATCACCTCTGCAAATATCCAGATACGATGCGAGCTCTCCGTAAAGAAATCGATACCATGGAGAATGAAGGCAGTATCTCTAAACCAGTGACGTTCGGTGAGACGCAGAAGATGCCTTATTTGCAAGCTGTGCTTAAAGAGGCGCTGAGAGTACATCCCGCGACGGGATTACCGCTTGGGAGGGTTGTGCCGAAGGGTGGGAAGGTTATTGCTGGATATGTGTTTCCTGAGGGTGTATGTGCTTTGATCGATTTTGAGACAAGAAAACGGGCTTGTTTGGCTGACTTCTTATAAAGAGTATCGTGGGTATAAATTCCTGGGTGGCGCACGCGAACACGGACGTTTTTGGGCAGGACGCACATGTCTTCCGACCTGAGCGCTGGCTTGAAAGTAAAGAGAAATCTGCGGTGCTTGATAAGTATTTCTTTAGCGTACGTCTCACGCTTTCTCCCCCTTATCTCCTCTTTCCCACTCTCCCACTTTTTGATAAAGAGGTAATTGAGTGATTGACGAGGGGAATAGTTTGGAATGGGTTCGAGGACTTGTATAGGGAAGAACATCAGTCTCCTCGAGATGGCGAAACTGATCCCACAGCTGGTGAGAAACTTTGATATCGAGCTTGAGCAGCCGGATAGGGAGTGGAGGACTACGAATAAGTGGTTTGTGAAGCAGGAGGGGTTCTTTTGTAGGGTTAGAGTGAGGGTGTGACCTTTTTTAAGAAGACGAAGGCTCATCTTGAGAGATGGAGGAAGCACCAGGGCTGGCTTTGGTTATAGTGATAGATCATAGGTAATCAGGATATTAGCCAGCTTTCAAGTGTTTAGTCGCTAATTACTACCGTCTAGGCAGCATTCGGGAGTTAGTTGATCGGTTTATTTCTGTTGACGGGAGCTCGCTCGTTTGACGGCAACATCCTGGTCAACAGTTGCTGTATGACTGATTGAGTTTTTAAAAATTCCTGGCTCCTGTTCCCGCCTTGCTATCTGATCGAATATTACTGTAAGTCTCAAATACAAAGTCCGCAGCTTACTTCACACATTCTTAAACCACGGCTCATTAGCCTTAACAAATTCCTCCCACGTAGTCAACTCATCCTTCAGCTGTGCCTGGGTCCATTCCACATCCACTTGTCCAGTTGGTCCAAAGTACAAGTACTCGTTGATGAGATCAGCAGTCTTCCTCAGCTCAGCTCGCATTTCAGGAGCCATCGCTTCGGATACCATTTCCTCTGGGTCGATCATGGAATACGTGACAGTCTTGCCCGTGACTTTAGTCCAGCCTTCAACAAGCTGAAGTGGAGTGAGAAACTTGGTGGCACAGGTGAAGTTCTTCCCGTTGTACTTGGTGGGATCAAGCAAGATTGGCGCGATGAATTTCCCCGTGTCGGTGATGTCTATCATGGGCAATGTGGCGGTTGGTGCAAAAGTTTGTGAAAGCTTGTATGTCCCATCTCCTACCTGACCAAAGATTCAGCTTTAGGAATCGATATGCGAGTCTTAACTTACGGGCTGGGGTCTCATAAAACCAATGTGGTTTTGCATGTACCACCCAGCCATGAAGAACACACTCATGATAGGTAACGTGCGAACATAGTCTTCAACTTCAGCCTTGCCGTCAAAGTGCTTGAAGGCAGCCTTCCCCTTGCTGATCTTGGTAACACTAGGAAGTGACGACCAGATCAAGAGTTCTGCACCAGCCACGACTGAGGCATCGGCAATGGCTTTCCCTTGGGCGACCTCGACTTCTTTCAATGCCCGTTCCCAGTCTGCTGTAGAATCAGAATCCGACACCGCAAATCAAACCAGCGGGGAGGGAGGAGCTTACAATTCGTCACGCCAAAAACGGCATACGACCCTGCGAGCGCTGCAGTAAGGGTGGCAGGCTTGTCCAAATCTGCTTCTACCACTTCCACACCTCGCTCTCTGAGAACCACTGCACTGGGCTTGGACGTATCTCGAGTGATGCCCCGGATACGATACAATTCGGAGAGCTCGCTGTTTTTGAGAACATAGTTTATGAGTGACCCTCCTTGTTGGCCAGTCGCGCCGAAAATTGTGAGTAGCTTGCTCATTTTGGGTAGAATTCCTGTCACCAATGCTTGAGGTGTTGCTGGTTCTTGTAGAGGGCAAAAATCATATTCCGTTTATTGGCAATCCAATCTTTATATAGCATGGCATTCCACTCCCTTATGAGCAATGAAAGCTTGTGTAACATTATTCTCGTCCTTCCATGAGAGACGCGCGGTAGATGAAAAAGGAAACCGGAGAGCCCAAAGCAGCAAAACTGAAGATGAATTTACGCTCAGCCCAACCGTGCAACAGCTCCTCTCTCAAAATTTGAGGTTGTTCCGAGTCCGATGGAATATTCAGGTCTCGTCTCCGCTCTTGGGCATCTACATAACAAACCGACACGAAGGCATGACTTGGAGTGAGAATTATGCCAAGAAGTACAACTCTCGCTAAAGGAGAAAAGGGGATTCGGCAATGCAAGAATGATTGTTTGCAGCAAGTCTTTACGCCCTGGCCAATCAGAGAGAGTTTTCGGGAGAGGTGCAACGACATCTCCTCCACCTTGCTGACGAATTATTCAGCATCGCCCTCAGCACCAACTCCATATACAGTCACCAGGATAGCACGGCCGAAATTCTCTGCTGGTCTAATGGCGATGACTTACAAATGTGGCGCGGGAAGAGAAGAATATTATCAACGTCCTGGCCGGAGTTGTTGGAGAGCTATAACCCGCGAGCGTAAAGGAACTTGGAATTTACTGAGATAGGCCTGGGCAATGACTGAACAAGAAGATAAGCCTAAGAAGACCCGTAAACGAGGTCCCAATGTCAAGGCAGGGTGTGCGACATGCAAGTGAGTATTCTCCTTCTTGCCGAGTGCCAGAGATGACCCTCGCCACCATCAACATGAAGGTAGATCATGGGAATCTCAGTCATCCAGCAAATCATTCCCGCTTCCATCAAGGCTGAATATTATTAGGATTCGACACAAGAAGTGTGACCAGACAAGGCCTGCTTGCCTGAGATGCACGTCGACGGGGCGGACTTGCGATTTTCTCTCCTCGCTGGCACCGAATTCATCGTTTCAGAGCCGGACAATACAACTATTACCAGACTATAAGGGTATAAACGACGGAAAGACCCAGGATTTCAGATTTAGATATCTCTTTATAACAGAGCATCCAAAGTCGTTACCGAGTTTCGCAACACTCAGTGACCCAGATGAAGCACAGCATTTCGACTTTTTCCGGGTGGTGTGCACCCATTCTTTCTCCATGCACTTCAATGCCAACCTATGGAAAGGCCTCATACTCCAAGCTGCACACACGGAGCCCTTCGTACTACACGCTGTGTTGGCCATTGGTGCCTTGACACGATCCAATGTGCATGCCCCCATGTACCCAACACCTGTTCTGGAATACAGCCTCAAGAAGTACAGCTTAGCTTCTCGGATGTTGAGCCAACGGATGAAGAGCGGAACAGCCGATTGGAAGCTCGCAATTCTTGGCAGTCTGGTCTTTTTAGCCCTTGAGGTGTTGCAGGGCCACGAAATGGGTGCTCTCATACACATGAGAAGTGGAGAAGCGATTCTGAAAAGTCTTCCTTCTTCAAAGCCAGAACTTCTCACTTCATTGGCAACAAGTGGCCCCCAATATGCAGCAAAGGTCACAGCTGATATCGGCGATTCGGAAGATCTTGTCACTGCTTACACTCGCCTGAGTGTCGAAGAATATCCATTCCTTGGACTTTGTGGCTCGAGCTACACCCCGGAACCCAAGTTCCCCTTGTCGTTCAATAACCTCACCGACGCCCGGTCGAGTCTCAATTCCATAGTCGCGGCCACTTACTCATTCTACCGGCGACACGGAAGTGTAGAACTAAAGACGCTGCCACTAGAGCCTTTGCCCACCAAAATTGCAGCAGAGCTTTGCGATGTACAAACGTTACTACAGTCGTGGCGTCAAGAAATGGACAGATTCATCGTCGGACAAGAAGAAACAGATGAAGCAACAAGTCTCGGCATCAAAGCGATCATGATACAATACTTGGTAGCTTTTATCAGGACTTCCACATATTTCTTCAAGAACCAGCTTGTCTACGACCAATATCTTCCCCAGTTCAAGGAACTTGTGGATCTCACCGCCGCTGCTGTTTTGGCTGATCACTCACCATATCTCAAATCAAGAGGAAAAGGGCCGTGTTACACGCTTGACATGGCGCTTGCACAGCCTCTCTACTTCGTAGCTTGCAGATGTCGGGATCCGGAGCTGAGGAGGCAAGCCATCTGCCTCATGAAACTTGTCGGCAAGGATGGAGTTTACACTGGAGAGAAAGTTGCGAAGGTGGCGGGGTGGGTAGTCGCTACGGAAGAAGGAGAGAGTCCCTGGGGATTTGTTGGCGAAGAGAGGCGGTTCCATGATGTGTCTTTTGACTTCGACATGAAGACGAAAATTGGCAGGGTGTGGGCAACCAGAAGGAGCGTTGATGGAGAATGGCAACAAGTCTCCCAATCATTAGTCTTGGAATAAATGAGTAGTAGGTAAGTTAAAGCAAATATCAACAAGTGGCATTCATCCAACATTCACGCGTCATCGGAACTAACCATAGTTCCAGATAAAAGACAAAACTCTAGAGTTCATCAATGTTAGATTTCGGCTTGCGTCATGCAGACTCTTGAGATGTGGATTCGAGTTCCCTGACGTCAATAGCCAGGAAACATGTGTCCCACGTAAGAGCCTAGCTACTTTTTCGTAGAAAGTTAAGCGACTATTTAAAGGGGTAACAATTTTCGTAAGTGCATGGCGTTAGTTGCTCTCAGCAGATTGCAAATCTAAATCCAGATTCAAATGAAGAATAACTAGACTTTCTCAGCCTTTTCCTTCATTTACAAGAGTTGTGTTATGGATGATGGCCAATAGCGTCCAGCCGGTTCGTGGCGGACCCTTCGCTAGACTGCCCGGTCCCAAAATAATCGAAGGTGACCAGCAGTTAAATGAAATCTTGATTACCGTTCTTGAATTGCAACACGAAGCAATAGGACGCACAACGCAATACCAGTGGGAGCCAAACGCGGAGGAAGAAAAAAGTCATCGCATATGTTACCTTTGCAATTCCGCTGCTCCCACTTTCTTCTTCAGGTCGTCATTTCCTCCTTCACGCTCTTTTCTTCGTCAAACAACAACCAGCAAAGCTCCCCAGAAACGGTGTGTGCCTCCTATTTCTTGGCCACAGAACAAGGTGCTTACAATGAATGACAGGAAGAAATCAGTCATCATGATCCAAACAGCAGAAGAACTTATGATGGCCGATTTTGAGTTTCGCTACGGGAGTGATTTTGCTGAAGACTCTTCGGTATCAACTGCTCCATCTGCCACGCCGAGCACACCAAGCACACCGGGTACTTCTGGTACTTCGAGCTCAATGGTTACGCTATCTAGAGAATCTAATCTCCTAAACACACAGGTTTCCGCATCTTCAGGCCCTGTTGGCGCATATCTACGAGTTCATGGTCTTTCGGGTCTCATGCCATCTACGATTCTTCAAGCAGCAACCAATCCAGACTTTCTCCGCAACCGTCGCTCAATCTCACCAGAGTCCCCTACTGGCCCATCCTCCTTCTTTAAGAAGATTCTTGTGGAGGTGCGACGGATGATATACGCCTACCTCCACGTCAATCCTCTGCTCGGCAAACCAGACGCAATTTCCCGTCAGTTCAAGTCTGGAGCCACTCAGAAGTACGGCCTCTCACCAGCAGCTCTGCAAACATGCAAACAGTGGTACGACGAAGCCTCTAAGGTACTGTACGGAAGGAACACATTCATCATCTCTTGTATCGGCCATCGCAACGGCAACCAAGGCGACGGAAAGGGAGAAATCCGCGAGGGAGATCTACTAGAATGTCCCCTGACTCGGTACGAGCGAAGAACTTATCTTACCTTGTCCAAATTTGGCGCCAGGCCTGAGTTCAAAAAGGTCCACCACTGGAAGGTTATGATCAGTTTATTCGCAGCAACGGAAGAAGGACCTACCACATCTCTTCTAGATTTCTGCTGCTTCGTTTTTGATACACAACCAAAGTTCATTACAGTACTTACCACGGGCAAGGACTTCTGCGCTGGATGGACGGGATTCCGCGCTTTCTCCGTGCCTCGCGTCACTGACGAGCCCTTCGAAGCTACGAGTGTGTTGGCTCCTCTCAAGCTCCTCCGAAACGTTAAACAGCTTACCTTCGAAGTCTCAGGAGGCGAAGAAATCCCCTACGACGTTCAACTGGACGTGAAAGCGGTAGCCGAATCGAACGATCCAAGTCCCCTGTGCATGTATCTAAAGCTCTTAAACTACGCTCAGACTTTTGAGGAACATGTTATCTTCCGAGAAGACATGGGTACCGTTCGTTGGCACTGCAGAGCAGATGTACTTTTCAAGCGGCCGGACAATGCTTTCCTCCCGATGAGTCCTCTGGATCTGAAGCTCCTCAATCCATTCAAGGCCAGCGTTACACATCCCGTTGAGAATGCTCTCGAGCTCGCTAAATTCGCCTGTGATGAAAACGACCTTCAAGACTTCAAACTCCAACGCAAGACTGTTCTGGAATACCTGGAACCGCAGTATAAGCGTATTGCTATCTCGATCTATCTGCTACGTTCATTCGTCAAGAAGCATAAGGAAATAGTTGACGGCAAGCCTGACATCTTGCACCGGCATGCATTATACTTCTCACAGAAGTGGGCGGAGATTGGTGAGGAGATGGAGGATATTGTCGAGGCGATGATTCTAGTTGAAGACTGCACCAAAGCGTTTGTTAGAGACCTGACCCCGGAGATACGACGACTTGTTCGCCTCCATCAAGAGCGATTCGACAAATGCTACGATGGCAATTGCCGAGAATCGAACATGGCTATATTACGTGAAGCTTACAATGATGGCTGTGCGCGGAGATGGTATTGTAGTTTAAAACGGGCGGCTGACAGTGTGGTCAAGCAGTACCTGAGTATCCGGAAGTCGAGGAAGGAGTTGTTTGATTTTGATGCAGGCGAGATAGGAGATCGTGGTTGTGAGATTGATATAGAGACTTGGAGAGACGATGAGGTTATCAATTGGGAATCAGAGGAAGATTAACATTCCGATCCTAATTCTGATCCCGAGGAAGATTGATTGGGAGTAAAGAAAAGATCTATACTTGAAAGACAGGAATCAATGTAAAGTACATTGAAAAGAAAAGTCAGTGCTGGGGTTGTACATGACTATCTTACCGAAACATGTTGATATGAAATAACTTGTTACGTTGTATACCAACGCTTGAAACACGTACTGAAGTCAGCAGTAATGAAGTTTAAACGTTCGAAATATAGGAAACACAACATAGCAGTAGAAGGAGCACCTGGTGCAGCCTCTTTTCATGCCTCGCTTAGTCTACTCAAATACCGTGGATGGTTACTTGGCCGAATTTACCTCTCTAAAGGGAGGTGGCAAGAAACACTATCAGGGCATGACAGTATTGAGTCTGGAACCTGTAATGCCCGGCCTGGTTCTGATATTAGGAAAGTCTACCTGCCGAATCGAATACAACAGTCGACTGGCCATAAGCAACATCCAGAGCAGTAGGTCGAGAGAAGTTATAGCTACTACATATGAAGGGAATTACGTGCAAAATGATTGAAGAACATAAAAGTAATTGAGCAAGCACTATCAAACAAAGGAAACTGCGGAAATAGAGTGGTTTTGTTCGTTACACTACAATACAAACATTGTGTTGGCCAATCTCGAGACCAATCTGTCCCTGTTGAGATCTAACATTGAGAGATCCAAGGGCTTTCCGTCAGCCTCCTCTAATCCAGTACTCCATCCCAAAGCGGTAAATAAAACCTCACATTCTCATACACCAAAAACGTAACCCACGTCGCCGGCAAAACCCTCAAGACATTCGTCCCCAACCCCCTATAAAAACCTCTCAGTCCCTCCTCCCTCCAAATCTTTGTCCCAACACCCAAAATACCCCTCCCATACAACACCTCACTATGGTAAGTCTGCAGCCGACTCCTGATAACCTGGTACGGATACGTGACAGTCCCAGCAAAGATCTTGGCTGAGCTAGAAATCACCAGCGTGGCTGTATTTCCCAGCTTCTCTTCTTTGCCATCGTAACTGGGTTTGTGGAGGGGATTCTGGGAGAGGTGTCTCCGCCACAAGTTCTTCATGGGTTCGTAAACTGCGAATTGGACGGCGCCGTGGCTGTTTCCTAGGAGGCTTACTCCAACGCCTCTGTAGAAGCCTCTTATGCCTTCGTTGCGGAAGACTTGCCCAGCGCCATGCCACATGCTCTTGTATGCGCCCTCGGCTCCTTTGTCAGAGCTCAACATGCGTGTCTTGAGCACCCATATTGGGTTCGTGGATAGGGTGATCAAGGTCCCTGATATGCCGGAAGCGAGGAAGTAATCCACAGGCGTGAGCACGCCCCGGGAGGCGGGAGGGATATTGTGACCTGAATCTGAGAGAGGTTGGGAAGGTCGGGTATGGAAAGCGATGAGTTGTGTCTCGACGAGGGATTTGAAGTAGAAGAACAGAGCCCAGGAACTGGCGTTGCCAATTAGATTGGGCGTGAGGCCGCGGTAGAGGCTTTGAATTGGGTGAGTGTTTGAGAGGAGGGAGCGGAGGATGGTGAAGGCGTTTGTGGGGGTTTGGGAGGTGTTACGTTGGACTGGAGGGAGTGAGTTAGTGTTGGGTTTCGAGGGAGGAAGATTGGGGGAGTAAAAGCTTGCTTTGAAGTCGGGTTTTGATCACGTCGAGGGGGTGGACAGCCAATGTTGATATGGTGCCGGCAGAGAGGCCGGCGATGGTCTCGACCAGCGCGGGGGAGAGGCGCGCATGGTTTTCACTCATGTCATAAGGGCGGTGTTGGGGTTGTCATGGTGTGAGGGAGTGGTGTTGTAGCTTTGAGGAGATGACGAGGTTGAAGCTCCAATATTTTTTATCGCCGAGGCTCCGATTGGAAATCAGATATCCCAACCTTTACTGACAGAAAATCCGGGAACGTTTCTCCATCCTAGGTGGCTGTTCAATCATAGAGTAGAAGTTCCAGAACAGGTTTGCAAGTGGTGATTGCACTCATTCGTGCTATTGTACAATTATCGGTGGTGTAACAGTCATTCCATCCATCCATATATAGGTTTCCGTAACAATCCCATATGCCCTACAAAAACGCCTTCTATGCTACACAACCCTTTGTCTCCTCAAAACAGCTCCTCATATGCTTTCGTTCTTTGCAATGGCACCCCTGGCTCGTAGGTGGGTGGATGGTTCGTATCGTGGATGGTGGGTATCGAACTTATGCGAGAGGAGAGAAGAGTCTACAGCAACGATTAGTTAAGAGCTTGAAGAGCAATGTCCGGAAACGCATACCTGATTAAAGATGGACGGGGCTCGCTGCGGGTATAGCCTAGATATGTTAGTCTCTTGAGATGCTTTCAAGCTCGTGAGATGCTATACCAAGGTAGATGATCAGGGGAAGGTAGCCACTGAATCCGTTAGCAAATGCTGTACACATCGTAGATAGGGGCAACCTACTAATGGATAGCAACACGAGAGAAGTCAATGACCTTTCCAATGCGCTCCTATCTTCTAGTTAACATCCATTCTCAATCCCTAGTTGACGGCAAGACACACCTTGGATTCCTCTGAAAGTTGCATCTTGTCGGGCTTGGAATGTTGGTATGAAGCTGCCAAACCATCAGTAAATCATTCAAGCAAAACATATGATCTTTTCGCAAACGTACAAACTTGATTTGGGTAACGTTGGTAATGTCGTTGTCCTGAGCTTGAACAACCCAAGACTGGTCCCCCAAAAAACATTCTTGACCCGAATCGCAGATCGCCGAGTCCGTACTAGCGCCAAATATTTCACAAGCTTCGAATCGAAAGGCTCAAGGTTCAACGCGCCTTGCGACAAACGAAAGCCTTCAAGCTCCCCACCACTCTCTACGAAAACTTCAAGATGTCTGGCGCACGGCACTGGTAAGTCTCTTTCCTAACTTCCCCCCAGAAGAAAGTTTGTAGTTAATGTGAGTTTTTAGGGAGCAAGACAAGGAAGCTACCGTCTACATCGGCAACATCGACGAGCGAGTTACGGATAGTTTGGTCTGGGAGCTCATGCTCCAGGCTGGACGTATCGTCAACGTGCATCTTCCAAAGGATCGGGTTACACAGACGCATCAAGGCTATGGCTTTGTGGAATTCATTAGTGAGGAGGATGCGGAGTATGCTGCGAGGATCATGAACCAAGTGCGCTTGTATGGAAAGCCGATTCGAGTCAATAAGGTATGCTTGCTTGTCTTGCCTATTCATCCTCTTCTCTTCTCCATGTATCCTGCTTCCGTATTCATTTTATTTGCTCATCTTTATATCGCTCTTTTCAAACTAAAAGTCAAAACTCCTACGAAATCAATACTAACAGTCCACCCCAGGCCTCAGCAGATAAACAAAAACCAATCGAAGTCGGCGCCGAGCTCTTCATTGGCAACCTCGACGCAATGGTCGACGAGAAAACCCTCTACGATACTTTCTCGCGCTTCGGCTCCTTACAATCACCTCCCAAGATCGCGCGCGACGAGTCCGGCCTCTCAAAAGGCTACGGTTTCGTCTCTTACGCCAGCTTCGAAGCCTCGGACGACGCAATCGCGAATATGAACGGCCAGTACCTGATGAATAAGGATATCTCCGTGCAGTATGCATACAAGAAGGATGGAAAGGGAGAGAGACATGGTGACGAAGCCGAGCGCATGCTGGCTAGCTCAGGCAAGAAGAATAATGTTATGCCAGAAGTTCAGACTATGCCAGCGCAGTTACTCATGAATGGGAGCGTACCTCAGGGACCAGCTGCAATGATGGATAACGGGATGGGGGGAATGGGCGGCATGCAACCTTCGTACGGAGCACCACCACCAAACCTCCCACCTGGATTCGGTGGTCGTCCTGGAGGAGGTTATAACAGCGTTCCACCACCTCAGCACCAGCAGCAGATGGCGCAGAGACCAAATATGCCGCTCCCACCTCCACCCTCAGGATTACCGCAACGTCCTCCCCCTTCGCAGGGCGGTTACGGTGGTCCTCAAGATTTCCATCCACCGGGATTCGCGCCGCCACCTGGTTTCCAACAGCCTATGCCGCCGGGATTTGGTGGTCCACCGCCTGGGCAGATGCCGCCTGGTTTTATGCCACCACCGGGTTTCCAGCAACAGCAGCAACAACAAGCTCCACCTGGCTATTCAGGAAGAAGATGATAGGGTTCTCTTGAGAAAGGAGAGAATTGTAAGATTCAACTCGGCATGATGGAGAAGATCCCTTGGATTTGAAAGGGTTGCCAAAAAAAAAAAAACACCAAGTTTTCCGGCGTTCAGGGGGCATTGCAGGCGTTTATGGAGTGAGTGTTAAGATGAGAAAGGCAAAGCGAGTAGGGACTACTACTTGCCTTACTGGATGAAAGAAGGCAATGGCTTTTCCTAGTCGAAGCAGATACCTAGATACCACAAAATCGAACTGAAAATTTGACAAGCTGGCTGACTGCTCGGAAGGTATGATATCAAGTAACAGAGTAGTTACATTATATCCTCTGACCTGAGTGGATCTATGGTCTGCAACGAGCTTGATACGAAAGCATTAGACTAGGTATGGAATCGATACCTCACAGGATATATTGCTGCTAGCTTCAGCTTCTTCCGTATCTGCCTGCTCCAAGACCTATCTATCCTTCCAAAAATTCATCACCTGTACCTCCTGAAATATCCTCATCGTTGATAAAGTTTGATAAAGTAAGCGCTCCTCCCCCACAAAGCGCTACCCCCCTAAAGTCCAATACAGTCGGACCTGAGTTGGTGATGATGGATAGAGCCGACGGATGTATCTTAGACTGAAATCAGAGAGACCACTCACTGACCTACCGTTCCTCGCACTCAGGCTCCTTCAATATCATTCCAAAACTCCTGCTAACTATAATGAAGCCATATTCAGCTCTTTGAAGTGAAAAAAAAAGAGGGCTTACATCGTACCTCCCACAAATAGCATTCGTCTAAAACCTACAATTAAGGTCATGAGGAAAACTCGTCTTAAACCCCCACGCAATTCACACGAATGAAGCAAGAAGCAAGAACCAAAGCCATGCATACCCTACTAACCAATTATATCCCGTATCTTGTGGCGGGGGAGGCTGGAGGCTTTACATCATTCCGTTTATAGCTACAAGCCATTAGTGAATGATATCGATCAACATGAGTACGGTACTAAGATTAGAGATTACTCCATAAGCATGCCATATGTGCTAGCTAGGTAGTGAATGCAATTCCCATTTCAAATTACTTCAACAACGTCAGATTCGCTTAGCTTTTAAGGGTTGTCAACAAACCCTCCCCTCCCATCTCGTATTTCCGTCTCCATCTCCACCTAACCTCACCCCCCAAGCATTTACGAATGCCATCCACAGAGCCATCATATCTCCAGACTTGCCCCCTATGTAGCTATACATTTACGTCACGTGATGTATCTTCACTACCTACTAATAACCAAGCTACTCCAACAAACAAAACAAAACACAAATTCTATCAAACCAAGTCTCAGAATAAATGCCCCTTCCCATTTCTTTCTCTAATTCCAAGATGTGTTTTTTCTTTTGTTGCGGACGTAGCGCCATATTATACATACAATTTTTTGGGCAATCAGAAAAAATACAACGAAAAAAGAAGGGGGCCACGTCGCTCGCCCCAACGCAGCAGCACCCGAGAAACGAAAAGTTTTGTGTCTGATGATACCCGATCGATGCCGTCTGTCCTTTTTTCTTCTTCTCACCCACCCATATCGATGAAAAAAACGTAGCATGCAATATGCACCCGGCCGCGGAGTCATTTACGAAATGCCACCATCACCCTCATCAACCAGCATACCATTGCCCTCCCCATTCGCCGTATCGGCAGTCGCACCAACCGCAACGAACTCCTCGACCTTCTGGCTCTCAAACTCCAGGGCCCACGCCTCCTCTACAGCGATTTTACGTCGAAAGACACGCAGCCAGCGTTCGCCCCACTGCTTGATCGTGCGATCTTGGACACCTCCCTCATCGCCACTCTGCACCATCTGGTCTTTACTACCACTCGCCCACGCAACGAGATCATCCTCCATCGCATCAAAGAGGTCTTTCATGGATTTTCTCTCTCTTTCGACCGTCTCGTCCATGAGCGCTCTCTGTTCCGGTAACAAGCCAGGGACTTTCTTCGCGCGCACGACCTGACGGACGCGATTCGTCACTTTGCCAATGGTAGCGGAGATCATCTCGTAGACGTGAGCTTGGCCGAGACGGGAGCCATCTTTGGAGAGAGCCCAGGACACAACGCTAGCGGGGCTAAGGATCGTGTAGTTGAGGAGCTTGTCGACGATGTTGACGCCGATTCCGGGCTGGTCTTTCCAGTACTCCATTACGCTGTCGATGATCTGCTTGCGTGCTGCGGAGGAGGCTGGATCCAAGGCGAGGAGACGCTCCTTGCAGCGCTCGATGCAGGAGAGGACGTGGGAGAGGGATTTAGAGCCAATGTAGCAGATGGCTGTTACGTAGGCGTCGGTTGAGCAGACTAGTTCGTCACCGAGCTTCATCTCGAGTGCTTGTGCGTGAATACGGTCAATAACAGGTTGAATAGCGTCTTCTGGGGATTTCTTGCGGAGAAGCGTCATGATCTCTTGGCCTTCTTGAGCAAATGGGGTATCTGTTTCTCATTAGACTCTATCTCCCACAATTGGGAAATGAAACTTACCTGGAAGGTTATACTTGAAGTCAGGGGTATCCTTCTCCTTCTCCTCAGTGATCAAAGCCTGGTAAGGCGCAGGCAAAGTACCCTTGATCCGCTGAGCAAAACTCAAACGAATCTCCTTATCCAACGCACCCTCAATGAAAGCCTTCTTCGGATCCAAAGATGGTAGCTCAACATCATCAATCCACTCAGTCCACTTCCAAGTAAAGCCAAAGTTACTCAAATGATGAGCGAACCAATCCATGAACCTATAGCTCAGCTCGAGATCCATGGAATCCACACTGCGGTAGAGATATCGGATGGCTCTGCCAAGACTGGGTGCGATTGCCGCGGGTGCAATCTTACACGATTCGGTTAAGACAGAGTGGTAGTAGACCAACTTGTGCTCTGGTGCTGGGAGTTGGAAGAGTTGAGAGAAGACCGCATCAACGGCAACATCTTCTGGCTTCCAGGTCGAGCGATCACCTTCGATATCTCGGAGTCTATCGAAGGGAGTAGCTCTCTTGACGAACGTCCCGGGAGAGAAGTAGCAGTCAAGATCGATCAGGAAACGAGCGGTTGCGTTTCTATTGTAGTCGAGAATATTGATGGTATCAACAATAGCGTCTCGGATCAAGCAAGATGCAATATCGGACGTAGGTGCAACAGTCTCGACATCCTGGTTCGCGTAGACCGAGAAGTAAAGTTCCGGAAATAGAGGTCTTGGGCCATTGCTGACGATCTCGGGGATGACAATGGCGGGAAGTGTATGCTTGGGTGCTTCAATCAACACATCCTCACGGCCCTCCTCGAAAACGCCCTTCCAAGGTCGAGGAAGACAAGCCAGTTCCCAGCCGGTCGAAGCTTCGTTCTGCAATTGCTTCTGCAGCAACATCAACACTCCCGTCGGCGAGGTAGCTTCCTCCTTTCCATTACCGGGATACGGATCCACCAAAGCCTGCAAGACGTGAGGTTCCGAAGCAATGATATCCGTATTCTCGACCATGCTAGCCGCCTTGTCCTGGTTGTCCGTGGCCGAAGAAGCCATGACATATGGGATAGTGAACAAGATAATCTTGACCAATTCCGGGCCGATAGTCTATAAACCAGATCAGCAGAGAACCACCATGACATGTACCACCTCTCGCGCAAACTAACCTCCTCATTATTTTCCGTTTGCAAATCAACCGCCTTGGTAAGAATATCCTGCAAGACGATCCACACACCCTCACCATCCAACAGGCCCTGCAAGCTGCCTAAAAACTTCATCAGGAGCTTAACCTCCCTCCACTCGCCCTTCGCAATAGCCGTATTCGTCCGGATGGCCGTCCTCCTCAAGACCTCCTCCGCAACAGCCTCGCCATTCTTGCGCATCGTATTCGCAACCAGCACGACGGCAGCCACGAAAGGGATCTTGAAGGGCTGCTCGACGACTAGCTGGACGACAAGCTCGTAGAAGCTTTCCTTGAGCTCCTCGTCCTCGTAGTTGTCGCACACGGTCTTGGCGATGGAGTGGACTTCATCTTCTACGCGCTTGACGGGCACCTCGGCGATGGCGAGCAATTGCTTTCGGAGTCGAGAGGAGAGAGGTTCTTCGTAGCGGCGGCGCTGCGGTCGGCGGTCGTAGTCTTCTTCATCTGGGAGTTGGGGAAAACAAATCGTCAGCCTCGTTTGCCTTGCTACCACGTCTATTTCGAGGAGTTGGACTTCAATTACCTCTGTATCTTCTCTTGCGATTGTTGTATCCTCCACGGCCTCCGCGCGGTCTTTGGTCATAGTCTGCCATTGTTGCGAAGCAGGTTTGTTGTGGTGTTGAGATTTGAAGTTGTTCTTGACGTCGTCTCGACAGAAAATAGGGTCCACGGTCACGGCTGCTTGACACGCGAACTGGGCGACTTCCGAGTCCGTCACGTGGCTCACAGGAAAGTTCCTGCGAAGTTGATTTTGTTTATGTCGGCTGAAATGGGCCTATTATATCACTTGGGGCTTTTCCAGTCTGTTTAGGAGACTTTGCCAGCTTAGAGTTTCGTCAGTTGTTGTCAATTCACTTAAAATCGTAATTCACCTCTTCAGCAAGCAATGTCAACAGTCTCACCTAAGCACAAACACCACAAGTTTGACAATTGAGGGGAATTTCAATTTGAGTTTCGGTCTCAGTATCAGTCCCAGTCTCTGATGTATGGAAAATCTTTGATGATCTCTGCCAGCCAGAACCCCTTTTAATAGCCACTAATGGCACAATTGACCTAGGTAAAGGAAAAGGAATCTTTTGACCGTGCCAGACCAGGCGATCGCCACCCATCGCGGAATTAACCCATTCCATGCAATCATTGAACACAAGAGTGCCATCAAATGTAACGTACGCCTGAATCTTTGGGATGTAGAAGAAGAAAAAAGTGGAAGTCCAGCCGCCCAATCCATCTGCTCGCTATCGAAAGAGGCGCGCCAATAGTTGGACAAGAAGAATAGAAAGCAAAGGCCCATTTCCATCATGCAAAAAGTCTAAAAAACGAAGTTTGTCGAAGGGGAAAAGTTGATCGAAAGCCAGAATCCATGAACCAGTCGATCGAGTCGTGTCCATGGAAATTTTGACCATTTGAGACCGAGAAAATGCCGTTGGGAGAAGAAAACACCGTCTTCAACCAATATCTCATCTCGTGGGTATTCTTCCAAACGCATAACCATCATAGATCCCGTATCCTCCCATGTTCTCCGTATTTCCACAATCAATCAAGGTCCGCAATAGGTGGTGGTGAGAACAACTTTTGCAGGACCAGGTAATTTTGCTGAGCGTGGTTGCCGGTGGGAGACGTTCCGAAACAATCGACTCCTCGTAGAGCCCAGTTGCCGAACGACAGGAAAGCATTTATTCATCAATCATCTTGGCAAGGTATGGCTCTCAATCCAATCTCGCCATCATCTCGTCCTTTGCCATGGGTGTGAAGTTATCGATATCCAGACCACGAGCCGCCAAGCTTGGGCGAATGTGTTGCGGGACCAGCCGGTTGTTGAGCTGTGGGGCGATGGAGAGTTCTGACGTACGGGTTAGCTATGTAATTTCGTTTCAATGGGAGTGGGTCATACCATGACGAGAGAAGTCGAAGAGGGTTGGTAAATCCTTGACAGGGCCATTTGGATGACGCGAGTCTGGGAAACGTGTTGCTGGGTCTCTCAACTCGTCGAAGAATGGGTGAACCATGGCATCAATGGCTGAGAGACGCTCAGTGGGAGTATATTCAAGGAGACGCGAGATAAGCTCGATTGCGTTCGCATCAGCCTTGCGGAACACCTTGTTGAATGGGTGTGGCTTGATTTGAGGGAATTTATGCTCCATGTAATTTGGGTTCATGGTACGGATTTGATCGCGCGTGGGCGTACCCAAAACCTTGATAATCTCCACAAGCTGATCAATACCCGACTCTCCTGGGAATAATGGTTGACCAAGCATCAATTCTGCCATAACACAGCCAGTGGACCAAACATCTGTTACAAGGTCAGAAAGAGATTCACGTTCTGCAAGTGCGGGGAACCCTACCGATCTTGGTTGTGTAGTTGGTGGCGCCGAAAATCAACTCGGGGGCTCTGTAGTAGCGGGAGCAAATGTACGAAACATTTGGCTCGTTCTCCACCAAGATCTTTGCACTACCAAAATCACAGAGCTTCAGAACACCGGAGCTTGGGTCCAAAAGCAGATTTTGTGGCTTGATATCGCGATGGCAGATTCCTTGGGAGTGGATGTAGGCCAGGGCGCGGAAGAGTTGGTAGATGTAAAGCTTGACCTCGAGGATTGGCATGGTTGTTTTCATCTTGTTGAAGTATCTCGAAGCACGGTAAACAGTTTCGGGGACATATTCTTGAACTAGATTGAGGTAGACCTCGTCCTTCTGCCACAGCCCCATTAGCAATTGTACATAAAGTATGGTAGCGGGGAAACGCACTCGTTCACCATTGGAGTAATAGAAGGCCTTGAGTTCGACGATGTTTGGATGACGGACGATGCGCATGATCTGCAGTTCACGATTCTAATTCACATCAGCAACATCCAGACGGCGCAGATCATTTCATTGCGCACCTTGAATCTCTTGTCTTGCAGAACGCGCTTGATGGCAGCATCCTCACCAGAAGGCGAGAGCTTGGTCTGGAAAACGACACCGAAGGAGCCATTTCCAACGATCTTGCATTGTGTGTATTGCATGTCTCGAGTCTCGCCGGTAACACCGTCCTGGACCTTCTCGCGGATGACCTCTGTGAAATAAATATTAGCAGTTGTTTGGTGCAAAGCCGAGCTCTTGAAGTGGTCTCACCTCCCATCCTCAGACTCGAGAAGGCTGCCGGCCGATTTTGCGACATCTTGAGGTCCAAAACAACGTGGTTATCGCGAGTGCGGAGGGCTGAAGACGAGCAGGATTGAAGAGAGAGCTGTTGATGTCCTGGTGAAGTCCGTGTTGGGCAATTGAGTGCAGGGTTGAGCGACGAGGAACCGGTCTGCGATCACTCGAGTGAATACGGCAGTAGTAACGTGACGGCTGTCCCACCAGGATCTGATTCACTGTTTTTGCTTCTGTAACGGAATTGCAGCCGAGTGAAACTGAGGCTGAAAGGGCGGAGAGTGAATGGTTGTAGGAGGAGGGGTCGACGGGGCGGTGGAATGTTGATTGTTGTTGAATGGAGGGGGGGCGAAGATCGATTCGATGTGTCTTGTTGGAGTGAGGTGAGGTTGTGAATAATGTGTGGAGGAGGTCAAGGTCGTTAGAGAACAAGGCAAGGTAAGGTCGAGGTAGGAAACAGGCGTAGTCGAGGAGTTTAGGTAAGGTGCTGGGGAATTCCTTGGCTCGAAAGACTGGCTCTGCTCACGCGCTCCAAATTGAGATGAGCAGTTGGGACTAAGCAGACTCGAGACTGGGGGGGTTTAAGGAGGGGGAGGAAGTGCAGTTGCAGTTGCGGTTGCAGGCGCAGGCGTAAAGAGAGGGGAGGGAGGGGAGGGGGATGGGAATTCCAGGCCGGTGGTTGGAAGAGGGGGGAGACGACCGTTTGGACGTGGTCACTGGTCTCAACGTAGGGAAAAGCGCTGCCTTTCTGGGACAGGTGGAGGCGGGCAGTAGGGAGGACTGCAGCGGACGGTGTGTGCTGTTAGGGCGGGCAGTCCTGGTAGGCTGGGCTGGGCTGGGCGTCGAGGTGATGCTGGCTGGTGCTGATGCCGGCGCTGCTGATGCTTGCTGGCGTCGTGGTCGGGCAGGCAGCTGGTATGTGCGGTACGGAGGATGCTGTGCTGTGCTGTGCGTGCCTCGAAGGAATCAGCGTGCTGCAGAAGGTTGTGCCGTGTGTGTGTGTTGTATCCCGTAGTGGAGTATCGAGATATGTAGGCGGCGGTGGCAGACAGACGAACGCGTGTGGTATGGAGACTCGTGGTAGTCGGAGTTGAACGGAAGTGAAGGTGAGTGAGGTGAGGAGTTGTATGTAGCTGTACGTGGATAGGCTGGTGCTGAGGCGAAAGGTGAAGGAGTAGGAGTGGTTGGTAGATTGAGAAGGCTGAAGTGGGTTGAGATGAAGTAGTGAGTGAGGTGGGGTTGTTTGATGCAGGGCAGGGCAGAGCAGAGCAGGGTGCGCAGGAGGTCATTCACGAGCCCACGAGATGGGTCTTGGAATTGACTGGACTGGACTGGACTGGGACTCGACTCGACTGACTGGTGGATGGCGACGAGGACGAGGACGGGGACGGGGATGTTTGGTGGCTGCCGTCTCCTGTAGTCGCTTACCAAATTAGCTTCGCTTGCTTGACTGACGTTGCTCATCCTCATCCTCATTTGCAATGACAGGGGGGGGACGGAGGCAGGCTCAGGCTCATAAGAACGGGAACGATCCTCTTGAGGGTGGTGGGTGAGTGAGACTTGTGAATGAAGTGTGAAATGAAAGGGGAGTTTGACGTACGACTGACTGATTAATTGAATGTTTCTTGTGCAGGAGTGAGTGAGTGAGTGAGGTAACGGGAAAGAAAGAAAGAGCAGAGGAAAAGAGAGGGAATCGCAGTGCAGCCAGCCAGTTCAGTCGCAGCAAGCAGGAAAATGGAACGGAACGAACCCACGATGCTGGAATCGGACTTGGTCTGGGACCATGTGTGACTTTTTTCTGCAGTGTGGAGATGCGGGAGAGAGGGGTGGAGGGGAGGGGGAAAGAGGAGGAGGAGAAATGGATATCGAGTCCCCCTACTCTGTTTCGAAAACGGCAAACCAACGGCGTTTAGGACGACCGAGGGACAGGGCAAGTGCCCGAGTGGTATGTATGTATTTGTTTGACTCGAGGAAGTAAAGGAAGCAGTGGAAGGAAATAGAGGCAATGATACGAGGATAGTGTGAAGCTCGAAGCTTAACGACGAAATGGGTAAATAACGACTTGGTGCAGGTGCAGGTGCAGGGGAACAGAACAGAACAGAACAGAACAAAGCAACAGACAGAATCAAGAGAATATGGTTATTTACCTTTACAACAGGGGATATCTTTTAGACTTTTTGATGTTGACGACGGCGACGACGATGATGATGATTTTCGCGCCTTGAATTATTGGCTGCAGGAGGGGGCTGGGAAGCGTTGTGGTTGGCTAGCGATGCAGGCAGTCTTGCTTCCTTGCTCAGATCTTGGAGGGGCGGCGGCGGCGGCGGCGAAAGGGGATGGATGTTTGAGATGGAGGGGAAATCTCAAGGGACACAGGATGTTTTTAGAATAATCAGTGGCTGGCTTCGGGGACTTGTTTTGTTTCTTTGTTTGTTTGTTCATTCAAAGAGAGGAGAGAGAAATGCGACAAAGGAAAATGTACGGAAATAAACTTAGGCTTTGTGGTGTCTGTCCCAAGAAGGCGCCGACGACAACAAACACCTGCTTGCCCAAGTTCCTTTTCTGCTGGAAGCATGACCGCCCATGCGTCGAGCATTACCTATTATTACAGCCAAATCAAGACCAATAGCTTGCGTTCGTTAGTCAGGACTGCATCGTATCGTGCCACATGCGCGCGGTCTTTGCCTTCGCGCCGGCGGAGCAAAGAATGCACTCGCGAGATCATGGGACTAGATCTGATGCTGGCTTGCTGCTGGTCCAGCACAGCAAAGCACGCACGCACAAGCACGCACGCACAAGCACGTAGGTACAGTACGCCCAGAAACCCAATTGTCATCCATATCCGCCGCTATGGTAGGTCATTGACGCCAGGACTGCATCGCAACCCTCCCAATGCAGAAACAAATGCATAAGCGCAGCCTGCAATTCGAGATCGTCGCCCTGATTCGAGTCTGGCAATTGGGTCGTCGTCCGATCTGCAACAAGCTCGAGCTGCTTGAACAGCCAGCTGTTTGTTCGGAGCTGCATCTGGAGCTGAAGCTGATTACCACATCCAGTGTCAAGTGCATTGGGATGGATATGGCCAGCCTGGGCCCAACAGTCAGGTACAAACAAAGAGAACGCGTTTTGCTTTTTGCTTCTGGGTACAAAGCCCGTGATGGATCACAACATCACGTAGTAAAGCTTTCGGGTCGAGATTTCTCAGTATTTCAATGCTTTCGAGTACGAATCCAGCAAAGGACGACGTATCGGTACACAATAGCGGCCAAGTCTGGAGGCAATTACACCCGTCCTGCATCCTCTTCTGATCAGCTGTGCTGGACACTACGTTCCCAGAAAGCCGGTCCGGAGTCTAGACAGCAGGAATCGCCTCTCATCAGCTCGAGAAAGACTGGACAGGGCAGGGTAGAACAGAGTCACGAAGTATCTGCACCTCAGAGTCACAAATGTCTTTGCCACCACGCGTTTACGGTTACATACATCTCATCCCCTCCGTTCCCCTCCTGTTCCTGCCATCCTGCCATCCAGCCAGCCATCCAGCCATCCAGCGAGGCAGCCGCTGCGATCAAAGACAAAAACGGCGAATTGTTGAACGTAGCCGTGCGGTACAGTGCAGTGCAGTACATTTCGGTGCAAGTGAAGCCTAGGCTGCAGTGCAATAGCCAAGGTACAGTACATATCTCAATGCTGTGCCTCGCCTGAGTTGATGAGAACCAGGTAGCTGGCAGCTACCTACCTCCCTGCCTCCCTACCTACAGTAGCTCTCCGAGATCTTCTTCCTACAGTCCAGTTTGTTTTTGAATCGCCCGGGTGCGTTCCTCTTTTCATCCCGATGCGAGGATAATAAGAGTGAGACCCAGCTATTCCCAAATGATGAATCGATACCGGTACCGTGAAGGGAACCCTGGGAACATATTAAAGATGACAAGCTTGTGCCTACGCCAGCAAAGAGCAAAGCATACAACGCTAAAAACAACCTATTGAAAGCCAGTTCCCAAACCCCTGATATCAATTCCATCCCATCCCACCCCGTGGAAGAAGAGGCTCATTCATACTCAGACCCTGCCCTGGGCGGCCAAATGTAAATAGATATCCTCTTCACCAAGCACAGGCCAATTCGTGGTTGCCGCGCAGCCTCGTACTCTATCTGACGCTCTCGTCTCCTCTCGTCTCCCATTCCGTCGCCTCGAGTCGCCTCGCCTGTTTCCTGCCCGTCATCCTTCACCCTGTCCTGACCTGACCTGATCACCGACTGGCCCATCTCACCCACTGGCCACTCGGGTTTGAAATCTTTGACAGGCTCGTGGTCAGTGGAGCAGAGCCTAGCAGGACCAGGGGGGGCCAGGGCCTGACTTAGCCAAGAAGGAGCAGCAAGGCAAGGCAGGGGGTACAATACACCAGGCACGGACCAGTACGAAGGATACAAGCTGTTTGTTGGTTGTTGCAGACTTGCATTTGCAGTCCAGGTGCTTTCTCGCGGAAAGCTGACTCTCAGGAGGGGTGATAGATGGATAGTGCGAGATGGCACGATATCAGAGAGACAGCGGATCTAACCATTGATCTGTATCTAGATTCAACCCTGTTTCTAGAAATCGAATCATAGCCCAAGTTCTCACTCCTCAACCCAACTCAACTCAACTCAACTCAACTTAATCCTCGATGGTCCCAGGTAGTCTCGAGAAACTTTCGACTAAGCACCCCCGGCATGCGGGCTGGCGGGCTGTCTACCTTAGCTACTACAGGTAGGCATACAGACCGGACCATCCAGCCATAAATAATTCATTGCTTTCAACCTCGAGCTGCTGCTACGGGACAGAAATAGCTAGGCAAGGTATGCCTCGCCAAGACTTGTAAACCACGCCGTAGTACTGGCTTGTCTCAATCTCATGTTAGAGTTAGAGAAAGAAGAAACCCCCGTCCCGATGATCCAAATCCTGCACAGACTGGACTGGACTTGAAGAAAGTTATCCTGAACTCCGCACTGTATATGCATGAATTACATGCACTGAACCGTTCCGTACTCCAGCATCAAGGCAGTAAGTATTACTATCGGACTTCATGTACAGGTGTATGTAAATTGAACATACATCCATTCATTGACTGCAAAACCCGCAACACTCAAACAAGCCAATAGGGTTGCGTACCATCAACATGGTTCGAAGGATTTCTTGCGTCTGGCAGCAGCCATCCCTCCTCAGGCCCGCCAACCAACCAACCAAATGGGGACCTTTTCCAATATCCCCAGTAAGTAAAATGTAGTCACGGGGGTTCATGGAAGTGGATGTGGATGTGCAACGCCCATCATCAGGAAAGGGATGCCATATCCGAATCCGTATCCTTCAAAACTCTTACATGATGGTTCAGCCACGATGAAAGCCATACATCTAGACCTAGACTTCCTACACTAAGTCGCCGTCGCTAACGGCAAGACCAACATCAAGCGGGGCGGCTTGTTTCCTTTCAACTCCACTCGCTCGCCGCTCGCAGCTCTACCTCTAGCTCCACTCTCTCCTCCATCTCAGACACATTTAGCGCTCCAAACTGAGCTCGTGACCGAACCCCTTGTTAGAGCTTTGGTAACCTCTCGAGGTTTAAGTCACCACAAACGGATCTAAACAGTCATCTAATTACTGAATCTAACTAACCGACTTGCTTGGCCAAAAATTCCAACCACTGACAATGTCCTCCGGGCCCGTAGGTGCCGAGCCAGACCGCCGCCGCCAGTAACTAACTTCCTTCTCAGCATCAGCCATCTGCCACCACAGATAGGTTGACAAGCTCGCCGCCACAATTCCCAAAAATAAGTGGCGGTAGCACACCAGTAACCCAGCCAAGATCTGAAGGCTTGCGAGATCCAGACCCACGAGGAAAGACAAAGACACAGGAGCAATGGAAGGAAAAGCAAGAGCAAGAGCCGCTGAGGCAACACGAGACAAGACATGGCTGAGCAAGGCAAAGGAAGGCAAAGCAAGTTAAATCGAAGCCATCCAACTCGGGAAGAACAAGACCATTACCTCTCCGATCTAGTCGTCCTTCTTTTTGTTATCAATGGTTGGAATATCCAAGCAAAAGTCTCCATTTCCCAACCTTCAAAAGAGTAAATGTAGATTGCTGTGACCTTGGTGTTGCACCGCATTACGATGCAGGTGGCTATCGAATGCAGATAGGATAAGCCAGCAACTGACGAACTGCAGTGCCACGCAGTGCAGCACAAGAGGAGTAAAGAGAAATGGAAGGAAAGATATAACGATAGGTGAAAAGCATGAGCAGAAGTAGAGGCAGAGAAACAAACCCGATCATAAATCCATATATTCACAACCTATTTACGAAGGTCACTTTCCATGGACTGGAATCCGGGCAACTCAACATCTCGCACGAGCATAAGTACGGCACTAGACGGATACCTGCATGCCTACTGCCTCGCCTCTTGCTTACCTACAGTAGCAGCTTCGAAATCTCGGGCTCTAGCAAGCCCACGTTACAAGCTGCATGCTGCAAGAGAGGCAAAACGATCATAAAGTTCCCTCCTTTCCCTCCCTGGCACCAGCTCTCTCCTGGCACAGCAGCAGGAACAGGCAAGACAAGACAGACAAGGTCTGCAAAAACCTCCCTCCATACGAATATTGAAACGTCCAGGCTATTGCTATTTCATTTGCTTGATTGATGCCAGACGACTGACCTTCGGCTAAGTTTTGCCATGCCAACGGCCCAATTCTAATTCCGATCTTAAATCTCCTTCCAGGCCAATTGTCTGATTCAAATCGGCTCTATTCTCCTCTAGACTGTCTTGTCATGGAGAGACATTAATTCAGCTCTTCATTCAAACTTTTACCTCGCACCTTCCGGCATCATAATCATGTCTACTCTTGCATGTGCCATCCAGGGCGTACAACCCGAGTCAGTCACGAACCAATGAGTGCCTCCAAACCCAGATTTATTTACAAATCCAGATCAGCTCATTCCATCCCAAGTCCACTGTCGCATCGCCACTACCCAATCAGGGCTCTTGAAGGGGAGGATTCGAGATTCAAGAGATCTCACATGATTGATTGCCAAACCATCTACAGTCACACTTGCGAGGTGACCAGACTCTCTATGCGCGCGAGTAAACAGTGACGACACGTACCAATGAACGCTTGTTTTTCCTTCACATCATCATCATCATCATCATCATCAATTAATGGCGCTTGAAATACCGTGGTTGTGGGACACAAATGAGGGGTAACAGTAGCTGGAGGTGATGGCCCGTTCTTAAAGTGGGGTAGAACTAGGTACAGCAGCCATGGCTGTACAGGATTGAGTATGGACGAGGGGGAAGAGGAGGGGGAGAGATAGAAGGAAAGGAAAGCAGCCGACAACACCATGCCAAAAATGTGACGATGCTCTATCCGGATCAGAAGGACCTCACACCGCTTACTCATCACACGGTGAAATCGATCAGATATCACAATTCGGCAATGCGTTGACAACAACACAACGACAACAATAACACCACAACACAACATGTTTTATTCAATCAATATATGCACAGTCCCCAATCCATACATGATTTTCAAGTTGAGAGTTGAAAGTTGAGAATTTGAGTGAGGTATTTTCTCCCCAGGCAAGCTGACATACAGCCCGCCATCCGCATGACATCGCATCTCACCCCATTCAATCATCAAACACACCTACCTCATCATGAAGCATGATGGGAGATCGTCATCGCCACCCACCCACACACACACATATCTACATGCATACACCCTCTCCTGAAATGCCAACGCCAATTGTGATTACCTACCTACCTATCGCAGGCACGCAGCAGGTCAGGCCTCATACAGTACATGCGATAGACACGCCTCACCCCTATCCATGCAACATCCCTCAACTGGCCCTCCCTCTCTCTCCTCTGCCTTTCTCTACACATACATGCCCTTTCGCTTCCCTAAGTACAGAACCACGGAAACCCAATCCCAACCCTCTTCCCGTCGCCACAACAATATTCCTCCCTCCCGGCTAAAATGTGTCTCCTTTCAGCGCTGTGCATATCACTGCATTGCATAAGATCCCGTCATCCGTACACCTACAGCTACATATCTCCCATCCTCCCATCCATACAATTATCTAAAATAGGAAGTGTATGCTTGCTTGCAGCATCCACAATCTCAAACCTATCCAGTAAAGTCATCCATCCATCCAATAGAGACTCAGCCCAACGAACGTACTGTAAGCTAGGTACTGCTTCCAATGGCGGGTGCCACCCCGAGCCCGAACCAAACTATTCAACACCACTTACCACCACCAAGCTTTCTTCTCTCGCCTCTTTACTCACCAAGATTGGTCACGGACGAGCCCTATTGCATGTATATTACCATTGAACAAACTCTATACCTATATAAATAACCCCCCAAGCTACAGATTACATCAGATCAGATCTTCATACTTACGTTCGCTTCGCTTCCCCTCGCCTCCTCCCTTCCTCCCTTCCTCCCGCTGCTTAAGCACTCCAAATCTCTAAAACCCACCTTAAATTTACTTTACATATCTCACAACGCCTCATAAACTAACTACTCCCTCCTAATTCCTCTCCTTTCACTTCGCCTAACATCCTCCCTACCCTACCACTTGTATAAGTATTCCCTCACTCTCGCCTCTGACCCACATACATCCCAACTCCCTCTCCCTCTCACCAAAACATCCAAAAATTCCCCAACGAACACCTCTACGTAAAGTAAACCTCACCCTCTCTCCCTCCCAAGACCAAAAAGTCTCCACTCCAAAATCTCCAACAAAAACCCCAGCACCCCGGCCCATCAATCAATCCCCAGTGGCGCAGGGCGGCACATCATGCATATAAACGATGCGCACCATTTGCTTTTTTTCGTCCCCTCTTTATGTTTTCTTCTTTTTGGTCTCGCTTGGATCTCCCCCGGTCGCTTCTCTAGCATGTGCAAACCCTTTTTGTATGCAGCTCGCTTCGCTTTCCTTCCAGTTCACCGGATGTTCTTCCCGGTCTTGAATCATCGGTACTGTACTGGTACTGGTACAGGTTCTATCAATGAGGACGTAGAGAGGAGAATAGTAAAGCACTAATGAAGTGAAGAAGTAAACACGATGCTCGAGTTAGAGAGGAATACGACGGCCTCACGCGTTTACATCGCTTCCTCAGGGCATCGTTGCTCGCTTTCAAGTCGAGTTCAGCTTAGTTCATTTCGAGATTCACTTCAACCAAAACGTGCAGATATTCACGTTCGTCTAAATTACATGCATACTCTCCTCTAAGTGGACATAGCCAGGGTCCATCTGTACCTACCATCATCCATGTGAGCCCAGCGTTGATGGTAATATCACCAAGGATAGAAGTATAGTAAATACCTCCTCCACAGCGAATCCAACCAACCACCAACCACCACCCACGCCCGGTACCAAAGCGAAGTATGTATCCACACCCGTACATTAAACACCTTCTACTAGTATTCTAGCAGTCCATACATATACATGATGCAGTGGTATTGCATATACATATACATATACATACATCCATCCATACATATTGAACATACATCTCCTCACCACCACCAGCTAACCCGCTCTTTTACCGACATGCGGCCAGATAGTGACCGACCATAAGTTAAACTACTACTAATCACCCCTCTCCACTGCTGTGCATATATGCAGAGAAGACGGCAAGTCCCATGACCTGTATCTATAGGTATCTGTTAAAATGTTTCGTCCCTGAAAGACCTGGTGGATATGGGATTTGAAGCAGGGTAGAGTTGTCAATGTAAAGAGACTAAGATTGATAGTGATGTTGATATTGATACTGTGGCACAAAAGGACATCTGGGGAAGATAAATAACCAAACACCCACCTACTCTCCTTCAAAACTCATCGACCCTAAAGTTAAACTTCCAAATTCACGATAAACTTTCTGAAAAACTCACTGCTTTCCTCCCCACGGCTTGAAACCCCTCCAAGAAAAGACAGACAAAAGACTTCACGGTTGTCAAAAGCTCATGTAATATTCATATCTCATAACACTCTCCCCCCACTAACGCTGTGGTATTTTGTTGTCTAGCCAGCGAGCTCATAACCCCCATCTCTCCTCTCTCAGAGCACGGCAAGACGCTGGCCCCTCCCGATAAAGGCCACCCCGGGTCCTCCTCTATACTTCTCTGCCTTTTTTTCTGCCTGTCCGCCTCTATCTCAACCTCGGTCTTACTTTCGACCACACTCTCCATTACAGCTTCCCTCTCAACATCCCTATCTATCCCCATATTTTCAACCTCTCCTCTACACCCCCTCCCACCCCCATCTCCCCCACCACTCTCCACAAGCACCTCATCGCCGTCACTCTCCAAACTCTTATTATATCTATGTCCCTTCCTCCAAACATGGATCCCTTTCCCATCACCCGTCAACCGCCTCATCTTCAACGGCGGGCTCTGCTCACCCGTAGCTGTGCACTTAGAGTTGGCGCCCCAAAGCTCTTTTGTATAGCGCGTAACGAGGATGTTGCATGTCGGTAGACAGGCGCATATTATACCTATACCTACTTCTGCGGTTCTAAGGTGTGTTAGAGAGCCGAAACAAAAACAGAAACAAAAATAGAAAATAATGAAAAAAAAATAATGAAATGAGGAGGAGGGAAGGAGACGAGACAAGCCATACCCGAGCAAATTTATCCTCACAAACGACACGGTGATATCCTCATAAGCGTTAGGCGACCACACTAGAATCGCTCTCCATACACTCGCAATGGTAGCCAGGCCCCCGGCGCCGAGTAAAGCTGCGATGCGGACTTTCTTGCATGTGCTGACTTTAAGTGTAGAGACTCTATTTACCCCATACAACATTAGCGAAATGTGCTTTCTAAGCGAAGGATTTCTCCTCCGCGAATGCTCAATGCCCATTTTCTCCTTGTAAGCTCCGCTGGGCGTATGCATGTAGGCAGGTAGGCAAATCAACGATAGAAGAAAATAGGTCGGATCAACTAACAGCGGACCAGGAAGCAACAACACCACCACATCTGTAACCACGCTTACAATAGCGTCTGTGAAGAAGATACTCTGCTGGTTGAAACACGACGCATCAACCGTCGGATTCCAGAGTCCCTTGATCGGCGTACAGATTCTGATCTTCAGGATTAGAACAGGCATGTAATAACATGCCATGATACCGATGAATACGTAGACGAAGAGGACTACTCGGCGGGCGTGCGCGAAGACTCGGGTAAAAATTAGGAGGAGTGTGGTTTTGGTTAGAAATGCGGCTGGGCCGTAGAGGATCGTGTCGGCATAGAGAACCTGATAAGTGAATTAGTCAGTGGGGTGTTGTTCTGGAGGAGGGAGAGTGGAAGGGGAGGGTAAGTTAAAAGTACCTTTTGGAAAGCGATCAATTCTGAAGGAGGGATTTCCCACTCGTGATTTCCTCCACCGTGACTAGCCACTGTTTGTTTGTGATTAGCTCATGATTTTCTGACAGATCATAGACTTCTGAACGGGCGACTTACTGAGTAGTCCAGTGACACAGTATCCTGTTGTCACGACCTGCTTTCTGTTAGAGGAGTATTCTGCGAAATATAGAGCTTGCAATAACGTACCCCGGCACATCCACACACGACTAGATCAAAACCCTCCGTTAGCAACAGCTCGCATGTAGCTCTCGGCAAACTCGGGTCCTTCTGCTCCAGAGAGCTAAGAAACTACAAGAAAACTGAAGACTCACTGTCCTCCCTACCAAACCCGCCAACGATGTTTTTCTTGATATAGGCCTTCATGAACAGCATCGGTACTAGCAGCGAAATCACCAGGACAGTCGTCACGACATTGATGGTCTGGAGGACATCGGTTCTCTTCCCCATCCCCATCTCGCCCCCCAGTGTCGTGCCATTGTTGACCAAATCTGCTGCAGTTCGTGTCGTTGAAGCCATGTACATTCAAAAAGTAGGCGAGAAGAGTTCAAGGCGCAGCTTGAGCGCTCGTCATCTCAATGATCAAAGAGAGGTTTGATTGTGCGAACCGGATTAACGCACAACGAGACGACGATTGACGTCTCTCATCAAAAAAGAATAGCGTGAAGATGTCAAAACGGCTTTATTTCAAAAACGCACAATACAAATTTCGGACTGATATACTTCGAGCAGAACTGATGACAAGGAAGGTCTCGGATGGCATGATCGCATGAATCAAACAAATGAGAAGGAAAGAGCTCTCTACATATCTTCAATCATCTCCCATATGAAATGCCGGTAAGCTTTCGGCTATTCCAAATGCTTTGACCGGTGTTTGGTACGAAAGCTCGAGCCTCATCCTCAAAAACTCAAAGCTCCGGCGCAACCTTAGAGCCCGAGCTTGGATTTAAGGCTGGCCTGAAGCCAAAATAAACTTGATAGTTCCCGCGCCCGAGCTCCGCGAAAGAAAGTTGCAAAGAGAGAAAAGTAAGTTTGCTAGCTACATCTCTAGGTCGTTTGGAACCCTTGTTTGAGTCAGCGGCAGTCGCTTGATTCGTCGTTTGCAGATAGACATATTCAAGCAGCAGTGCATTTCCCTGGAAAATGCCCTGACGTTCGAAATGGTAGTCCAAAAGCGTAAATGACTCTGTCGATGAGAGTTCTTCTGGATAAGAACTCGAACGCAAGAACACTTCTATCTTTATGAAGGGAAGCTTGGTGCGGTAAGGGTCCCGTCACTTGACTGTCAATGTCGATGAAGCGAAACACCAAAGTCGAAAGAAACACAAGTCATTGGAGGCTCGGTTAGACAGTTTAGAGGCAAGCCAGAGGCGGCAAAGACATTAAAAAGAGAAGCACATCCGAAAAGCACCACAAGTCATTGAGGTGCCGCAATCTTTTGGGGTTTCGGTACTGCGGACTTCCGCACTGTCCGCTATCAGGTCCGTCATCCAACATCTCGAACTCGAATTCGAGCTCGAACCATACACGCATCCAATCACTTCTCGATATACCGCCGGTACATGTCTTGGTTCTTGATTTAAGCATCTTCGCTTAGTCCCCCATAGCCAAAGTGTGCAGCAAACTGTAACAGCAAAAGGTTTATCTGTGCTCACAGACGTCGAACTCGTTTCAGAACAAAGTAGGCTTGCCGCCGAAAATCAATCAAATGTAATCGACATCCGCAAAGACCTCGATCTTTCCTCGATCTGTTGCCTCCTCAATGATCGTGAAAATGAACAGGCGGATCGTGAGGCACCAGGGGACAATAGTAATCATTTCCCTCTCCGTATCGTGCGTCTCGGACGGAGGGTGGTATTCACTTACGTCTTCATATCGTGCATTGTCCGGCTAGTCTCAATTCAAACTCTTCACAACAATGTGTGAACATTTTCCTCTTGTGCATGAACTTGCCTGCATTTACTCGTTCGTTGCCGGCATACTTCCTATTGATCCACGAAGTCCACGAAGTCTCACCCGCCTGTTCGTTTTCTGCAGCAACTTTCCCTGGCCTCAGTTCCTATTCGTCAATTGCTCGTCCTCCAAGGTGGGGGTCCCCCACTCCTCAACGTCAACCCATCTCAGCATCACCAATCCCCTTTCAATCCATAATATCAACTCATCACGAGGTATAGCAGTCCATTCCCCAAATCCAGCCAACGGCTCGACCCGCATCACGAATACTTTGTTCCCGAAAAGCTGCTTTTCCAATCAACCCCTTCACTTCCAGTCCCTGCATCTCTCTATGATAACACTCACTCGACCCATTTCAACCCCATAATGAAATCCCACACTGCCTTGCCTCCTTCCACAAACCTCGCACTACGTGTTCGTACCTGACGCTTCTTTCCATTCGGGACCGCAGATGAATATTGCTTGCTTCTGCATGATGCAATGCGCGCTGTAAGTGTGATTCCGGTATCGGGCTTAGCTGATGAGGGAAATGATCTTGTGACTCCTTGGTTGTTGGTATTTTGGGGTGTTGGGTTTTCGAGTGGACGGTAAGGAAACGTGCTCCTGGGAGAGGATACTAGAGGCCCAAGGAGTTATGCTTATCGAGATTGCTTGAGGTGTGTTTTTGTGCAGGTTATGACACATATATCTGCTGCTGCTTCTGGTCTTGCCAACCATAGTTTTATGTTCCAAAATAAAGATTGACTTCAAGCAAGTCCATGCAAACACCATCAAGCTGCCAAGTTCAGGGAAATTTTTCAAACGTACCTGGAACAGATCCCTGGAAGGTACAACTCGGCACTAGACCACAGGATAAACGTAGAGTGTCCAGGTCGGGAGGTCATAAGAAGCAAACCAATCTTGCAGACAGGTAGCATTAGTTCTGATATTGGAAGGGGATTGCTTTGCATTGTGCCAAGGAAGAATGACAAAAGTCGACACTGCGCTCGTTGGTGAACTGGAATTCGTGGGGTGATGCTTCCTTTGGCGCGAAAGGATCGTCAGTTTCGAGTATATTGTAGTACCGTAGTGACGAAGATGCTTCAGAGACCAATCGAGAGAGGTGAGGGCGAGAGGCGTCGATTCTCAGGGCACGTTGGCGTAGAAAACTGGAGAAGAGTAGAGGAAGGGAGTTGTTGTGAGTGTGACGGTAATTCTCCATTTAAATAAAAAAAAATCAGACCATATTTGGTCAAACTGGTTGGGCGTATCCGGAAACGCTGGCCGATGCATGGAATTGGACAAGACTGTGGATTTCTTGTCCCTAGGTTCACGTCAATTAGCTGGTGGCGGCTGATATTTGACCGTGTGCTGAAGAAGAGTGCTGAGCAGCCTGAACCGCCTTCAAGATCAAGACTTGAAGAAAACATGTTGTGGCCGCGCTCGTGATAGATGATGACTTACTTACAAAACCAAGCCATCTGTAGTAGTGGCGGACAGAAGGATAGACTGTTGGCATATTTCAAGCGTGATTATGGATGCTAGCTGTAAGAGATCTTTCTGCAGATGAAATTCGCGGGCGTTACGTCTCCGCTTGACGCCAATTTGTGAGGGCTGTGAGATTTTAGCAATCGAAGATGAGCATGTTGCATTGCAGTCGTGACAATGAGACTTGACAGCTTGATGATTGCGACGAAGGAAGACTTAGAAGCGCGGTGGAAGATTGAAACCTGCCTGGATGCTTTGCTTTGGGGTGTGGACTTTCGGGTTGGTGATTGAGGGAGGAGCGACCCGGTTGATGTTGTTGACGTATGACGCGACCTCGGAAGAAGCTCGGGATTTCCACTCTAGTGGTTGTTTCCATCGTAGGGGGAAATAGTGTAAAATACTCAGCATAATACCAGCTGTAGAGAGTGGGTTGTGTCTGGGTCCGCTGGATGTTGTCGACAGGGAAGATATTATTGCGAGGTGACGTATTTGTTGATGTGATACGATCGGGTTTCGCTTAAAACATGCTCTCCATAAAAAGGAGAAAGAAAACAAACAAAAAAATAATTATGTTGTAGCCAAGCTGCTTGAAGGAAGGGGAAACGGGAAGGTGAATACTTACATTGCAGGTGCGCAGCTGTCTGTATCGTCGGTTTGCTTCAGCACTCCGTTTGAGTGCTGGGCTCGTCTGTGATTGTGGTCGAACGTTTTCGACATCTGTAATCGTGAGCCTAAGCTTCGTTGTCATCGTGGCCATTGGGACGCGTCGTTTCACCTTCTCTTGATCGTCGTTTGATTATCGCTGGACAGACCCCCGTTTGGATCGTCTCTGTAATCTTTCTCTAGATCGTCCTGGGAAATGTTAGTTACGAGTGAACTGCTTGAAGAGAGCACTTCAGGCAGCTTGACCAACATAGATGCTCCGGAACTGCGTATTTCGTAAGATATAGTGCTTAAACTCGCCTCGCTTGTTTACCTGGAGCTGTTGAAGAATTGGAACAGAAAGCCCTCCAAAAGAAAAACAAAAAAAGAATTTGTTGCGGCTAAGCTGCTGAAGAATGAACTAGGAATTCGGGAGTAACTTACTGATATGCACACCCCGTGTGCGTCGCCTCTTTGCATTTCTGCATTGCTGATCGTCATGCTGCGCAAGCTAATCCTGATGCTGATCGTAAGTACACCCCGTGTACGTGACCTAGGTACTGATAGATCATCCTGATGCTGATCGTGAGTGAGCCTTTGCAATTATGCAATTGCTGATCGTGATCGTACCTGAGAGATGTTAGTTCTCAATTCAGCTGTCAGGAAGAAGAGAATCCTTCAAGCAGCTTGGCCAAAAACAAATTTTATAGTCTGCTTCTTAACTCACTTCATAGACAATCTAAGAATTTCCTTCGCTTACAACCGGCCAGCCAGAGACAATTCCGGAAGGAAGCTTCAAGACCAGACCAGCGGGCGGTGCCCACGCCCTCTCCCCGACAGCTACACCAGCTAACGAAGAGGCCGACTGCGCTGCCATGAAGCGGAGCTCAATGAATCTAGAAAAGTAACTCGCGACTACTTGTTCAGATCAAGGAGCGGGGGTTCAGCGCCGAGTTTAGAAGCTCAACGAGGCGAAGTTCAGAGTAGAAGGGTCCGGATGTGAGTAAAGGGCTCTCCATAGAACTCGGAGGCTGTGATACAGGTCAAGCCGTAGTGAACAACACAGATTGACCACGGCAACCTAGCAGGGCTTCTGATTATTCGGGATGATCCCTAGGGCTACGAAGGGACATGGACGCGATGAGTTGTATCAGATGCCCAATCAAGATGCCGAAGGCAGGTATCCTGCTCGCCAGGCAAAGTTGCAAACCTTGATAACAGGCGCGATGGGAGTCACAGAATTCTTTCCCAGGAACGGTGGAGAAATGACACCTCGCCATCCACCACCTTTGTCCCGGGTCTGGGGCTCTAGAGAAGAGATGGAATTCGAAAATATCTTCCTTTTAGCTGCAAACTCTGTCCTCTGGGGACTTGAGGATTGCTGACTTGAATCACGAGTAGCATCGAGCGGTGCCTCACGGGCTTTCTCTGTGTCTCAGAAAAACTGTAGCTTTCGTAGCGACAGTGACGCAGCCAAAGGAGAGGGAAAGTTTAGCAGGTCCAAAAAAGTAGTTATTGGCGGAGTTAGAACCTCTAAATTGCGTCCCAAGACACAGCATCGTGACTGTTGAATGGCAGTAGAAATCGCGGCATAGCAAACGAGTGAAACAGCAAGCGTACCTTATCTTCCTCATCGGGGGTTGACGTCACAGAAATCAACAGAGGCTGGGTATGCACCATATTCTTTTTTCCCTTTTTTACACAGGTATCTAGCAGCATCTCATGCCCCCAAACCTGTCCCGCACTAAAACCACTCACTATAATACAAGATTCATCCACACACATAACATACCCCCAAACGCTCTGGGCCAACTCGCTCACATTGCTACCCAGAGATGCACGCAAGCAACAACACAAAAAAGGAAAATCTATGATCGTCACATCTTTCGGCCGTCACCAACCATACAGGAGACCTTTCCATGGACGACAGTCGACAAATCGCAAATGTAACACCAGGATACCGCCACATGATGTACCAGAGTGGTTATAGTAAGACAGGGTGTTCGAAGAAGAGGGTTTGATGGGACATCTGATATATTTAAGGTAGCCGGTGTACAAGCGCTTCGTTGGAGGCATTACATTCGATTAGGTAGGAGCGGAGGGGTGGGTATTTCGGATTGCGAGTCGATTAGAAGGGGATTTGAGCGGGAGCCGCACCACCTGCCATTTGTTGCTCTTCGAGCTCCTCGCTTGAAGCTTCGATTGAGACGGCGAGTCCGATCTTTGCTTGTTGCTAGAGAGGGTTAGTCTGGATGTGCATCTCTGGGTAAGGGTAAACTAACCTTGAAGTGATCCATCTCAGCTGCGAAGGTTAATTGGACCGGAGGAGCAACTCTCTTCTCCAACAAGCAGCTCAACTTTCCAGTTGAATCTACCTGGGCTCTGAAAGTAGACATTCGGAAGTCGTACTTGGCACCAACAGTAGTAACACCCTCATTGCGTGCAGGCCCACCCATCATTCCAGCTCCTGACAACCCAGCAAATTGCAGGTTGAGATCAACTCCAGCCTCCACCTTGTCCGTTAACTTTCTCCAGTACGATGTGCTGATTGCGCCTCCTGCAGCAAGCTGAGCACTGGCAATCCAGTCGCTTCCCTTGTATTTGGCACAGTACGACAAGGCTGTCTCCGGGCCTTGGTTCAGTGCCGCGCGTTGCCAGATTGCCTCTAGACCAAGAGCGAGGTTGGGTGTAACAGACTGCAAGTAGCTACCAATGAAGATACCAGTAAGGCCGCCATCAATGATGGATGGGTTGAGAGATTTCACAGACGCAGTGAAGTCGGCGCCGGTATATTCGTTGTCAAATTGTGCCATTGCTTGGTTGCCAGGAGCAATTTGAATATTGGTCTTTGTCACGAATGACGGTGTCCAGCGGTAGTTGAATCTGGTCGACAGTTGCCCTTCATTGTCTACATTTCCTTGCATGAAGATCTAGATAACAGTTCAGCTTTCGCACTTCAACCACGGACACAAAATCTAGGGGGGATTGTCCCCAACGTCCACTACGAACCTTGCTGGTACCATATAGAGCCGCAAAGGTATAAGGAGGCAGCCCTTGAGATCCCATAGAGAAGGCATGAGAGACCTGGAATAACGGCGCAATGCTGAAAGCCTTGGTGAGATCCGCCCTCAAGCCGGAGAAGGTATAGTTGTTTAGGAAGACATCGCGCTGGACCTCTCGTGCAATGTTCTCAACCGTGCCTGGGTTTGACAATCCCAAAGCTGCCCTCCGTTCCGAGAATGAAATGTATGAATCTGCGAGGCCCACTGAGATGGGGTTGTTGTACAGGAAGCCCAAAGGAGAATCCTTCTCGAGCTCTACGACGGCCGACATTGTAGGAGGCGGGGATGGGTGCAACGAGGGAAAAAGATGGAACGGAGGTGACTGCTGTGGTGGATGGAGATTGAGGTTGAAGGACGAGTTAATAGGGGCTGGAGATTCGTCGTTGGTTGACACGCAAATGCACCTGAAAGAGATGCGCCTACAACTTTTTTCTAAGGAGCTCGATGGAAAGCCGTGAACATTAGACGCTAGCTCGAAGGGGGCTAGAAGCTCGAGGAACAATGTTGTTGCGACAATTGGTCAGATAGTCGAGGCTTGGCTGGAAGCTAGCGTTTCCCTTACCAAAGCTCTCTCAAGTTGCGGCTGTAACCGGTCCTTTCTCATACCTAAACATTCACAAGATATCACTGTCAAAGAATTCGAAAGCACAGCCTGGACGCTGTCGACTAAGAGTTGTGATCTGAATCAGTCTTCAGAGCCAATCGTCTGGAAGTTTCGTCTCGAATCTTGTCTTCTAACAAACCAACAACGACCTCTCCAGCTTCCTGATAGCGTCGGCACGTTATCTACTTATCTCTCCTCCTCCATCCGCTGGGCTTTGGGTAACCAAAGAACCTCACCTCAGTTTCAGTCTGGTGAATCAAAGCCTGTCAGCTTGTTTGCTCGTCAATTCGTGTTGTACCCTCCACTTTTGTTTCACGAGGCCTCCAGCACCGTTGTTCTAATTCCCGCAACGATGGACACTCTATTGTGAGTTGAACTTCCTTTCTTCAACACAACTTCCCCAACTTCGAACCCTTCCCGCCCTCTTCCATTTCAACTTCCTCGCCTTTTACCTCTAATTGTGAAATGAAACTTCCGAGCTCCTTGAAGAGGCGCTCTGCAGCGGTTGAGACAACCATTACCGTGCCAGATTTCTTTGAAGCTGAAGCGGCCTCTACCTCGAAGAATGTGGACCGCAATCGATTTGTACAGAATCTTCGTTTTCAAAAGTCGAATTTCAGTAGAGCTGCCAGGATTTACGTCAGGCCTGAACTCTGTTCAAGTGTTGTTGCTAACCTTGACTCTGATGTGAATAGAACAGCTGAGATTGCGGCAAACTCGCCGAGATATCGCAGACGTTCATCTACCTTCATAGATGGCGTTCACGATGTCAAGGATGACAAATCACCACATATGGCTCCGGCCCAATTGTACAGTACCATGTCTGGCAGACTCTTCCACTCTGGTCGAATCGCCATTGTCCTTGTGGGCCTTCCGGCTCGAGGAAAAACGTAGGTTGCAACGCCACATTCTTCTTGATTCACGCTGATCTTACACCTTCAGTCACATCTCCGTCTCTCTGTCTCGATACTTGCAATGGTAAGATATTTTGGCCCTCCCACGAAATAATTCCTTGCTCATTGTTTAGGTTGGGTGTAAAGACTAGAGTATTCCATCTTGGAGACTACCGCCGAGCAACAATGGGTGCCGGTGTCGAAGTCCCCGAAGACTACTTCTTCATCAATGCCTCCGCTCCATCAGTGATGCTTCGCCAAAAGATCCTGAAGAAGTGCAGAGAGGATATTTATGCCTGGCTCAACCACGAGAATGGTCAAGTGGCAATCTACGATGCGGTCAACCCTCTTGCTGGTGGACGTCGGTCACTTGCCAGGGAATTCGCGAAGCACGATGTGCAGGTCTGTCAGAAATGTCTCCCCTAAGAAGCTACTCGTACTAATCCATTGCCAAGACACTCTTCCTCGAATCATATGTGACGGACCAGAGAATCCTGGAGGAGAACGCACGTAGCGTCAAGATCTCTTCACCAGACGTACGTCGGAAAACTTATGTTGCCTCACCTCGCTAACAAGGATTAGTTTGTTGATATGAACCCCGACGAGGCCGCAAAGCTGTATCTCAAGAGAATCGATATGAAGATTCCTCACTTTGAGACGATGACCGAGGATGATCTCAATTTCGTCAAGATGATCAACGCCGGTGAGAGTATCGAGTACAACAATGTCAGCTTTGGATATCTTTCGCATCGAATCGTCTTCTACCTCATGAACCTCCACATCAAGAGTCGTGTTACATTTTTCGCCCGTGCTGGTACCTCGAATCAGGAGGACTTGTACAAAACCGATGCATCTCTCGGCGACGAAGGCAAATCCTATGCGAAGAAGATGATGGATACTCTGCTTGCCCACCGAGAGTCCGAGAGAGCAAATTTGATCGCTGCCGGCGGTTCAGATGCGCCATTGAAGCCACTGACTGTCTGGACCTCGACTAGAAAGCGAACGGTTGAAACCGCTGATTACTTCAAAGAAAAAGGGTTCAGAGTCCGCCAGAGATCTCAGATGAGCCAGCTCAACCCAGGAGACTGCGAAAAGCTGACCGAGAATGCAATTCGCCGCATGTATCCAGAGGAAGTTGACAAGCATGAAATGGATCCTTACCACCATCGCTATCCGCGAGCTGAGGTATTTGACCAATGACTCCTATACGTTTGATCTTCTAACACTATACTAGTCATACCACGATCTCGCTGTCCGCCTCGAACCTATCATTCTCGAGCTTGAAAGAGAGCAGAATGATCTTCTCATCATTGCCCATGAATCTGTTCTCCGCGTTCTGTATGGTTACCTAATGGCTTGTGATGCTATGCATATACCGACATTGAAGTTCCCCCGCAACCAGATCATCGAGGTAAGTCTGGTAACACTTCTTCTCCCTCTTCCCCCATTATCTCGCCAGATGCTCATACTTTCCAGATTATTCCAGCATCATACCAAAATGAGGCCAAGCGAGTTTACATTCCTGACCTCAACCCTTCGTTGATTCCTGGTTCGCCAGAAGACATTCGTATTCCGGTTCCACCAAGCGGTTTCGTCAGCCCTCTTTCTGGACTTGGCACTCCTGCGCAAGGCTATGGCACGCCAACAGGCGAGAAGTCAAACCCCTTGGCAAGAGTTACTTCTCAGGAGAATCCACTTTCCAAGGACTAAAGAAACGAGTCCTGACCGACCTCTACGGTTGGATTCATTCTTGCAACACTTGGACGCCATGGATTTTCAACTTCGTGTTTCATAAATTGCCCTCTGCTTCCGATTGGTTTCGTTAACGATTGGTCTGATCATATCTGCGAGCGGACATGTCAGTCATCATTTCCGATGAGTTATTACTTTATTCGGGCTTGAGTTCTCTATATTTGACCTTTGGGATGGATTCGGCATCGGGTAATGGGATAGATGTGCAAATGGAGGGGGCGGGGTACAAAGAATGGGGGTTGCATCATAAGGGGTAGGCATGAATTCACACGATATCACACGGCAGGCTTTCACGAGTTTTCTTTGCTCTGTCTGTACTTTAGATACCAGTGCGCAAATCAATGGATTTATGAAATCCTCGGTCCCTCTGAGATGGTGTGATTAGGAAGTGGATGTTTTGGGGCCATGGCATCATCTATTGCTGCACTTGTCCGGAAACTCGACCAGTTCGTTCGGTGTTAGTGTCAACCCTCCGTTGATATGTTGTGCCTACTTATGTTGGCATACATCAAGTGGGTGTGTTCGTACGACTTGCGGCAATCAACAATATAGACTCGGGAAGCCGGATCCAGGCCGCAGTTCACAGCCTCACTCCCTCTTCAGAGCAAACATCCCAACCTTTCTCTTCCCACCCAGTCTCAAAGTCCACTCTCCAAATGGACAATCATTAGAAATCTCAACCCTCATTCTTTACTTCTCAGGTCGATTCCAAACAGCAGAGCAAACAATGGCAGAAGTCCTAGCCACCATAGGCAGCATCGCAGCCATTTCCCAAATAGGAGCCAAGTCATCAGCTCAGCGAAGAAATTCCGCGAGATCTGGAGCGCTGTCAAGGACGCACCAGGAACGGTCGCCGATCTCCTCGACGAGGTCTATTTGCTTGCCGAGACTCTGGACCAACTTGGAAATCTTGATCAAAATAGAGTTCCAGCCATCGAGAATGTGTTGAAGTTCGTGGCGGGCCGTATGGAGAGGTTGGAGCTGCTGCTGAAGGAATTGGATGGGGGGATGCAGCGGAAGGGGTTCAGGGAGAGGTCTCGGTGGGGTGGCTTGAGGTTATTTGTTAATGAGAAGGTTCTTGGAAAAGCTGTTGATAATTTGGAGAGGGCGAGGACTATGATGCAGGTTGCTCTTAGTGTACATCAAGTGTGAGTGGATACTGTACTGTGTCTTGTTCTTTGTTTGTTGGTTATGATTCCGTACTGATAGTGAGGTTGCTGTAGGCAGCAGATCACCACGCTCACTTCAACTGTCGATTCAATAATCGGTATGCAAATGCAGATCCAGAGTTCTGTTACTGGGGATATCTCCGAGTGCAGCAGTCTCTCGGTTACGACCAGCAACAGTACTGGGGATATCTCCGAGTGCAGCAGTCTCTCGGTTACGACCAGCAACAGTACTGGGACAGCCCACCAACCCAGACGACGACCCGTAGAGGTGACAGTCCAGACCTACTGGTATTTTTTCATTAAGGTACATGACATATGCTCTTGGTGGTCCAAGCAGGAAGATGAAGATGACTTCTTACTCGAAAATCTCGAAATTGTCCGGAACTTCTACCCCCCTCCCCCCCCAGCTTGGCGTCGTATTCGAGGTCTCGAGAAGAGGGAATCCAGATGTCGCGGACAGTGGCAGTACAATTTCGTGCCTATCAATGTTGTAGCGGATAAATCGCCCCTTTTCGAGGCATGTAGGACAGGTAACTTGGAGAGGGTCAAATATCTGGTCAGGAAGAAAAAGGCCTCGCTTTCAAACTTAGCAAGCCTGAGGGTGGCTTCAACTAGATGAGCATTTAAGGTCGTAAAAACTCCCAATGGTTGGTATTGGTAAAAAGTGTCCGGTTGAGCAAATGCGTTGATGTCTCGATTCCCAGGCTTGTAATAACTATTGCGATGGTGCCAAGATGGAATAACCATCATACTTCGATGCAACTCCGACCGCTCGAAGCTCTGGGCATAGACCAGAATATTTGCGTATATGTTGAACACATGGTCACCAGGCGTTCCGGACTCTGCCAAGACCTTCAATTCCGAACGAAGTTTTTTGTTGATGTTCTCGGCCCCTACATCCACAAATTCAAAATTCCCGACATTGCGGAGGTGTCTTAAGGGGAATAAGAGGTCTGAGGGATTAATGCTTTGCAGATCCTATGGGAGAAACAAGGATATCGTGATTTCCTCGCAGACAGCGTGCACTGATAAGGATTTTCAGTGGCGCTTTGTATATTATTCTGCAGAATGTTTCGATGGCTGTTTGAGATCGATCATTGATGCTGGCATCAATATATCTGCTGACCGCGAGCCTCCGGTGCCTCACTCTTCCGACCTGAGAAACTCCCAAAAGCCCAGGGATCTCTCGGGGACGAGATTCGGAGGTGACGTATCTTGTCAACGGACACGAAAATATGAGAGGAGACGGCACCTTTTGCTAATCATGCTCGAGTCTGATTATTGAGACAATGAAGGCGTTGTCATTGTGTAGAACATCTGACGCCTCCTTGTACATCTGCTTGCACGTTCGCAAAATGGCTGGAGACAATCCGTATTTTGTAGCGACGCCCCTGTAACTGCAAGGCAGGAGGGATTCGACACCGCAGTGACAGCGCTGATCAACAAAAACTTGTAGATCTTGATACGGAGTTCCAAAGGCAGCTTTTTCGAGGAATGGCGAGGGAGATGTCGAATTTGTGGCCATTAGGGATGCGTTTGGGGCAGCTTTGAGCTTTATTTGTATCCTCTTAAAAATCGATAGTAGCTCCGCATCTAGCATGATCGAGAGTTTGGATCTATGCGATGTTTAGTTTCAATTAAAAATATACCAAACCTGAGCGAGAAAGCCTACGTTACTCCTGGACGTTCAGAGGGAGCCATCGCAACCTGGCTGTTCATCTCTGGTGCTGTGGTACTGATTTGGATGTCGTTAGGTCGGTCTATTGTCAATTGCAGAACTTAAGAATGAGGAGTACATTGTGGGAGCCATTCTAGCTCAATTAACAGACCTCTCGCGGTGGTTGTTGTTGTGGTGGTGGTGGTGGGTGGCTGTGTGGTTGTGTGGTTGTGTAGTTGTGTTTCTCCAAAGGGAGCGCGGAGGACAAAATATATCGTGGCCTCGCATCGACGTCGGCTGGCGATATCAGGCTCGCGAGATTAGATCATGGAAGCTGAAATTGAACATCCAGAAAGGTCTTTAATGCAGCTGATCTCGCAGTGGTTCAAACCAAGCACGCCGATAGAAGTCGTAACAGGATCAAGAGAGCGGCTCCCTTGTAATAGCCATCTACTACCTCAATTTATGCATGGTGTAGAAATTTCCTAGAGCCGCCAGAACTGAACTTGTTCATAAATATAGACAGGCCATGTTTATCACTTTAGCCCGCCTCCCAATCTTGAACAGGGAAAGGCATTCCCCTTGGGAAATGGGGGTCACCTCTCCTGCCAAGGAAGTACAATACCTAATCACTAGCATGAGGAACCAGTCCTACGAAATTCACATCCATAAGAATCAGTGTGTTTCTGGATGCAGTTTTGGTCGGGCCTTTGCAAGCTGTAGAACTATCCTCGGCGGGTCGGAAGCTTGGGAAGAGAGTTGACGACAATATATTCAGTCTCTCGACTGCTTGCAAATCACCGTTTTTCGCTTGTCTAATGTGCATAACATATATCAAAGCCATCATTTACGAGGCTTCTTTACTGCTAGGATAAGTCTACTCTGTCCCTTATAAACAGATGAGAAGTCAACGACTCGAAGACTCAAACGATAAAATATAGGCGGACTCGAAGCAATCAACACAGGGCATTTAACATCAAGTAAATCAAAAACAATGCAAAATCATAAAACACCGTGTGAATATTAAAAAAGTAACGGAGAGATGGTCAGGAATCCGGATACAAATTTTCAGGTAAAGGGTATTATCGTTCATCAGTAGTCGTCAAACCTCACATCATCTCGGCCCGTTCATTTCTCCGAAACCATCCACCAAGCCCACATCCACCAGGAAGCTCCCCCAAGCTCTCCATCCCCAAACCACAAAACTCACCCCTCCATGCCGCAACTCCCTCCAACACACGACCCAACCCAAAAATGTCCTTCGACGCGCCCCTCCCCCCCTACAACGCCTCGGACCCAACAGCCACCTTCCTCAACTCCTCCTGTCTCGACCTACTCATGATAGAGCTGGTGCCCATGGCGTACCGAGTCGTCAATGAAGTGGATGCTGCATCTCCAGATGATAGATTACCTGCCAAGGCCGGGCATGAGAGTATCAAGAGCACAAGTGTGGCATCGAATGCGAGGGATGGGGGAGTTTCTGGTGCAGCGGGTGGGAATACGGGTGTAGGAGCGGCTGGTGGGAGGAAGATGGATGAGGAGGAGGAGCGGGACGCGGTGTTTTTCAGGCTGGAGATGTTGGGGTATAGGGTTGGTCAGGGATTGGTTGAGCGGTACGTCTCCTCCTATAATCTCCAAGTCTTGCAGTAACTTCCGCTTGGGAGGACTTGGAAGAGGGAATTGGGTTTGGTGGAAGCTAGGAGGGAGATGTTGATGGAAAAGACAGGAACAGGATCAATTGCTAATCAATACTCCCTGTGGCAGATTCTCCCGCGACAGACCACGCTTCACAGATACGCTCGATGTGATAAAATTTCTCTGCAAAGACCTCTGGATGTTAGTCTTCAGGAAACAAATCGATAATCTGAAGACGAACCACCGAGTCAGTTCCCTCCTCTCCCACTATCCTCCGTCCTTGCTCTCCCTACAAGCACCCCAGCTAACCCATCTTCAAAATTCAGGGCGTCTACGTACTCACAGACAACTCCTTCCGGCCCTTCGCACGCATGTCAACAGAAGCAGGCGGACAGGCCGTAGTCAGAGCCCAGCCCTTCCTGTGGTTTCCGTGCGGGATTATAAGGGGTGCGTTGGCAAGTATGGGGATTAATGCTACGGTTCAGGCGGAGACGAGCGAGTTACCGGGAGCGACTTTTCAGATCAAGAGTATAGTTGCGAAACCTTGATTGGGGAGGGGGCTTGGAGAGGAAGGGAGGGCATGGATGGATAGATGGATTTGTGATACTCGTGCGATTTAGCGGCATACTTTGGTGTTTTGGGTTTGGGGTTACTTTTTCGCATCTGGAGTTTACAGGCTGTGAGTGGGTGCATTGGGAGGCATAGCGGTTGAAAGATTTCAATCACAAGATTTGCCACATGTTGGAACCGGCCATCGATATATTGTTACTTTTTTCATTCCGTGTCATAAACCATGCGTCGTCTCAAGTCCTAAGAATCCCAGCCTAACGTCCCTATCCCCCTTCCAGCCAGCAATTTCCAGCCCTCAAGCAATCAATCACTCAATCCAGTTCGAGACTCGAAAAAGCACGAGTGAAAGAAGAGAAGGAACAAAGCTCCGCCACACCCACCGCCCGTCAAATGTCGGAATACATCGGAGTCAAAGGAGCCATCACAGCCTATCTAAGCAAGCGCCAACGATCAGTCAAGGGATTATTACCAAAGAAGAGCCAGACCTGTCGATAAAGATACTCTCTGTCTTCGATGGGAAAGCAGCAAGCAAGCAAAGCACGCTCAGATAAATGAGAAGGCAAATTCCTTCAACCAAGCAGCATCCTGTTTAAACGAGATGTAGTGGTTCGTTTGTTTTGCTCGCTTCGAAGTTGAGAGGAGAAGCGGATGGAAGGGGAATTTAGGATGGGAGGACTACTTTTGTGGTGGGTTGTGGGCGAACTCAACACCCTTCGCGATGTTGCCCTTGAGTCCTTCTACGCATGCCTTGAGGAGAACCTTTTCGGCATCGTTGATGTTGCTGAGTGGGTTGATGGCCTTCTCAACTCCAGAGGTCTATGAAAAAGTTAGTCAAGGTAGGCTAGAGGTCTTAGGCAAACTTACACCGAGTTGGATGGGAACAGAGAAGAAGTCACAGCCAGTCTCCTTGGCAATAGCCTCGCCGCCTGGAACACCTGGGAGATAGACGAATGATGGCTCAATGATGTCCTTCTCTCCAGCAAGTCCCTTGAGGACAGCCTCGGCAAATCTGTTTTTTGTTAGATTTCAATATCCAAAAGCACAAACCAAACATACCGGAAACCAGCATAGGCCATGGAAAGGGTAGCAGATCCAGCGCCATCCTTAGCCTTGACAACTTCATCACCACCGAATTGCACACGGTTGACCAAAGCCTCCAACTTCTCAGCTGGGATCGTAACACCAGCCTGGCTGAAAAGAGGGACGATGGTCTCTCCAGAGTGACCACCAACAACTGGAATAGTCAAGCTTGATGGGGTCTTCTCGCCAACGATCTCAGCAACGAAGGTCTCAGCACGAACAACATCGAGGGTTGTAACACCAAAGAGACGCTTGGCGTCAAAGATTCCCTTTGCCTTAAGGACCTCGGCAGCGATTGGGACGGTTGAGTTTACTGGGTTGGAGATAATGAGAATATAGGCTTTTGGAGCAACTTCGGCGATGACCTCAATGAGGCCCTTGACGATACCAGCGTTGATCTTGAAGAGATCATCACGAGTCATTCCTGGCTTGCCTAGAGTGTCCAATGTCAACCATGCATCCGGCGTCTTTTAGGAGGTTTGGACGTACGGGGAATTCCTGCAGGAATAACAACGATATCTGCATCCTTCATTGCGGCCTTGGCTCCGTCATCTTTTGGTAGGTAGCCGGTGACTTTCTGTATTGTCCATCAGCTAACTTTTCTTGCCTTGGTTTGTTTGTACGTACGGCAGGCGAGGAGATGTGGGAGAGATCGGCAGCAACACCTGGAGTGTTGACAACATCGTACAAGGCCAGCTCGGTGATGAGAGGAGATGCCTTGAGGAGAAGAGACAATGGCTGTTGAGGGAGCAGATGGTTAGCAAAGTGCATAGTTAGAGGAGCACTAGCAAGCTTCTTACCTGTCCAATTCCACCAGCAGCACCAGCGACAACTAAACAATTGTCAATATAGCTCTTCGAATAGTCTCTATACCTTCTGTGGACGTACCGGCTTTGATTCCCATATTTGCGGTTTTTGTGATGATTGAAATCTGCACTCCAGGTTAGCAATTACCCCGCATCGATTGGATATTGCCCCTCCATCAAGGTTCCATCTAATTCAACGTACCTAGAGTGTGGATTACTGGGTATTGAAGAGAGCGAAAAAGTCAGAAAGCGAACTGTTTGCAGAGAGAGGAATAGAGATTGAGGGGGGGCGAAGCTTTTGAAGTCTTCTGACTGCTCGAAACTGATGGAGGGGTTGAGGAGCGCTGGGCGTGCTTTGGCGCTAACATGCTAACGAGGTGGGGTTGGGCTGTCGGGCGGGAGGACTGGCACTGGATTGACGGATCTGGATCTGGATCTGTGCTTACCTGGACTGTGTTTTATTACAAAACGTCGAAATGTGTCTCTTTCTTGCGGTTTGTGTTTGGGAAACGAAGCAACAATGACGGATCAGTACCTTGCAGGTGGATTTGGAGGTTATATTTGGCACTCATGACAACACTTGGCCGAGGTAGCTGTGTTTCGGAGAGGATCGGACGACGCTTGCTCTTGGACCGGTTGTTCACGATTTTCTTCACATGTCGGAAACTCTTCCAATACATATACCTCCGTAGCCATGGCTGTGGGGTTTGGAAGTGTCAGATGGGCTTTTGATCTTCTCAAATTCGCCATTACCGAGCTACCATCCCTTCCGTACCTTGAGGTACCGTGGGTACTGCTGCTGCAGCAATCCAGCAATCCAGCAATCCAACAGCCCGTACAAGTCCTCCATAGCCTCACCAATTCATAATTCCAGATTTCACTGCCGCATGCTTAATACTCGTACCAGTGATTGCAAAAGTAACTCCTGGAATTTTGCTCTATTCATGAGTGACTAGCAAGACCGTTCCCATTTACATTTATGCAAACCCCAAATTTACTCCTCAGCAGTTGCCTTCTTTGCCTTTGATCCACGAGCCTTCTTCTCTGGGATATCCTTCTTGGGGCGCTGGGAGAATCGGATGGCAGATGCGCGGGCAACAGCTGGGGCACGGAGATCAGGTCTGTATCCAGACTTTGCGGTGCTGGAGACGATGGCCTTGTAGGTCCTGGATGAAGTATTAGCCATACGTCTATACCCAACCCTATTGCATCCATCCACTCACTTTCTTGTGGTCTTGTTTCCGCCAAAGGTGGTCTTGTGGGCAGCAGCACCTGGTCGTTGAGTGTGCTTTGTCTTCTTGGTGACCAGAGTAACTCCTCCCTTGTCGCCCTCAGCAGCTTGGATTCCGACAGCCTATCCAGATCAGTATTCCGACTTGTATCCAAAATCCTATCTCTCAAAATATAGGCGTACCTTCTCGTTGACGAAACCAGCATGCTGCATTCCACATTAGTTGAAGTCCATGCATTGCTCGAGAAGTACTGCATACCTTGCGGGAATGCTTGTTGACCAAGTTCAAGGGGTCGCGAGAGAATCGGACACCTCCAGATTGAGCGCGCTTTACGAGGAAAGCATTTTGGGCTCCTGCAATTCCAGAATCAGCTCCGTATATTCATAACCCTAGTGCGCAACATTCAATTCCCTCCCCTCCCATCGCACTCTCTTCCAGCTTCCCAGAATTCTCGCAGAGTTGGTACATACCAACGATCTCCCAGATCAAGTCCGAAGACACTTGGCTCGAGTGGTGTGGCATTTTTGCGGTGATTTGGTCTTTGACAAGTCGTTCCTGAGCAAAGCTTCAAATGTTGAACATGGATTTTGGAAAGTTCGACTGTGTGAATTTCAGCCAATCATTGATGCTCGCTTGGTTCGGAGCTGTGCCAAGACCTCTACTACGTTTATGGACTAGCGCCCCTGTCCAGCCTCGTCACTCTTTGATGCTGCTCCGCCTCATCGCATGAATCCAGAGCGCGGCATGAAGTGGATGAGCTGACATCCCTAAGTCGAGTTTCATGCCCCAACTCATAATCTAAATACTCTGGATCAGGAGCTTCTCCAGGGCCACTCCTATAAAACACACTTCCCCCAAGCAACATTACACCTTTGAGAAGATGGGCTATCTCCTCTACAGCACCGTCTTCAGCCTCCTCATTGTCTCAACCGGTATGCTTCGGGTCTTGCAACACTTCACCTGATGGTTCTCAACTGACACTGCAACAGTACTGTTCCTCACGCGCTCTATTTGGCTTCACATGATGTCTTCAATGCCAGGAGCCTCGTTCCTCTACACCCGCCTCCCCTCCTCCTTCTCGGCCGATATCGAAAACGGCTTGTCCTCTTCAGCCTTCGACCTATCCGGAAACGTCGCCTCGGGCGACTCAAGACGAGGGTTGGATGACAAGAGCAAGAGAGAGATCCAAAAGATCATGAAGAGTCGCAGAGTGAACTTTGACGAGGCAAGGAGGATACATACAGAGGGACGATTTGCCCAGAACAACATCGGCCCAGACGGCCTACCAAGAGACCCCAAATTCGTCAGCTTCTCGTAATGAAGAGATGATGGAAGCAAGCGGAACCAACATATGAAGTAGCGAAGAAGATATTTGCTTGATGGAAGTCTGAGTGACTGGGGAAAGGGATGCCAAGTATGGAAGCATGGGGGCGGCAAGCTGAGAAGATTCTATGTCTTGATATCTGCTCATTCACTTGATCGGATTCTTGCTGGATTGTTTCTGCTTCGAGTCGACGCCCAGATTCTACAACATTACATTCATTAGTTGCCAACACAGCCAGCGACTTTGTATTTACACGCCACGCGAAGATTTCTTAGTTTCTCTTTCCTTAGGGTAGCGATCGGATAGGAGGGAAGGAGTTTTGGATGGGTACTTGGGGACGGATGGCTGCCGTAACTAATGGCGCCGTTTTCATTTGTCACTTGTGACTGGGCAAAGGGGTGGGCTTTAATGGCTTTACATATCAAGAATCAACGAATGATGGACTCGGGTCCTAAAACCGCAACATTTCCATACTTACAAGCTCTCGAAGTGACTCCCATATGTATCATGCACTATTGAGGTTAGTCCATCAAGACTGTGAGACTATCTTCCGTCATCCTTCCATTTTCTCCTCGCTTCCCGTCTTCACCAATAGTATACCGATCAATGGGTAGTTCCCATTTCTATCTCTATCCCCCAAAAACTCCAGCATAGATCAAGCTCCTCTACCCCTCATGAGCATCGTCCCCTAAAACTCCAAACCCCCAGAAAATAAAGTTTTCCAAGGGTCCAACCTCTCCAAGCACCAACCCTCCTCAAATCCACCCCTTCCCCTTTCACATCAACTCCACTCCACATCATCGACATCGCCACCGCACCGGACTCAAAAACAAAAGTGGCGGTTCAATGCAATCAACAACCGCATACGGTGAACGGAACAGATCGAAACGAGGGACCGGTCGGTCATACCCCGTATTTACAATACTGTATATCCGACCAGGAACACCCTCTCGGCACCTAGGTAGAAAAATGCCGATGTGTATCTCGAGTGAAAAAGGGGAGCACTGCATGAATGTGACGTGGTGGGAGCTGACGAGGAGGGTTGGGGTATGTAATCATAGTTGCGTACTACACTGTACTCGAGCCAAAGAAGGAGTGTTGTTTGGTGATGGACGGTGTGGAAAGAGTGTTTGGTGGTTGTGAGTAAGGCGGGCAATATGCTGTCATGTTTCCTCGATGGGATAATCTCGAGTCAGTTCATGTGTTTCTGCTTCGTGGGTTTTAATGTTTGTTCCTTTTTCTTGTCTTGCCACTATCGTCAGTTTGGGCTGTTTGATGGATCAGCTCGATGATAGGGCATTAAAAAAAAATGAGCTTGGTGTGATCTGGTGTTTGAATTTGAGTTGGTGCATCAGCTCTAATCATTCTGAAGAAGAGACTAAAGTCGGAATGGTAGTTCTTGGAGGGTAGTAGAGCACGGAAGTTTTCATGGACTTTAATTGGTTTCTTCTTTTATGCTTATTCCTTTCTTTCTTTTGGCTTATTTCTGCGGTCTCTTCAATTCTGCTTACATTTCGACGTGCTGTTGTTGTTGTCAAGAAGTGAATCTCCTACTTGATAAGAAACGTCATTAATCTTTGTCCTAGCTAGAACATCAGCATGCTAGACGTATGGTCCGGCGAGAAGTCATTAAGAAAACTTGGAGGTAACCTTGAGAATATATTTTTCCTGGTTCGACCTTAGAAATGATGGAGCGGTTGCTTAGACTCTGTTCTTCCAAGGAACGGACCTGACATAATCCTCGGGACTTTTTCGTTGGTGCCAAATCCAGTTGTTGTCTCAATCGTATGCAAATTTCGAATAGTCTTTGTATCCCCTTCTATTTATATTGTGCTATGTGCCTCTGATACCGATATCAACATAGACGAGTGGCAGAATGAGGTGATTACTGAAGAGGGTATTTCACTCACTCCACTATGGTGCTCGCCCAACCGTGAATTTCATATTTCAAACATGCGGGAGGTAAAGTCTGGGTTAAATCGAAGGAAATTCTTCTGTTTAACGAGATACTCGGTCTGTTAATACTCCTGCACTCGAAAATGACTTTACTAAAGTTTGACGACTGAAGTTAGTCTCCCTCATGTGATCCGAGCAGAAAAGTATCCCATTTAGGGCGTAAATCTAAAGAATTAAACTTTTGAACAGCCATGAACGTCACATTTACTTTATTCGGCCACTGTCAACATGAATTCGTATATGCTTTACATGCGACTTCTCTCTCAGTGGCTAAATATCCTCCCTCCAAGTCAGGCTAAAGTCCTCCCTTCCAGTAAGGTACGGCGAAGATGCAGGCACGATCTCCATCATATGCTTAATTGCTCGGCTGAGGCCCCCCAATTCCTTCATCTTATAAGCTCACATCCCACTCTTGAAAGAAAGAGGGAAGTAACTTTCTGCATCCCCATGTGGCAGGTAACATTACACAATTGCGGCACCTGGCAAGCGATCAACCGAAGAACGCACCTTGGCAGCAGGGCTTGGCAGCCTCTGAGCTTCCTATTGAGGAGTTTGGAGATAAGGTACCGAGTAAATGCTAGGAGATCGTCAGAGACTTGCGCATGGTAACTGAGGGGTCGTTCTTACTGTACCACCAGGTATCTAGTGTATAAAAAGTAGGACATAGCCTTCCACAGCCCTTCGGTTCCAGCTGGTGGTTTTGGGGACTCGAGTTGCTAGGAAGGAAACAGCTACTTCGAGAACTATTCACCTATTAAGGAAACGATGAAGCTTCGAAATGGACCTCAACGTCGGTGGGAATACCTAGCAGCAGCTCTAGTCGGTGCTTTGCTTGCTCGGTCTGGGAATGCGGCGCCACTGAATTCGCGTAGCGACTTTAGCGACGATGACCCCTTTGCGATTCTTGACTTACAGGATTGGGTCAATCCAGACAACATGACCTGGGATGACGTATGGGCCCTCGTTTTCTTATTTCCTGTCCTCAAGTTCTTTCATTATCTCTCCTTCAAGCTGCTTTCTTAAAATTACATAACGTCGCAGCATTCACATTAATTAGATTTCTTCGTTCATCCAAAACACTCGCTACTGATGCTCCCAAGAAAATTGCTAACCAAGACCTCAGTGGAAAAGCCCTCCAGGAACCAACTGGTCAGATCCCACAGTCAGAGGATCAAACCGTAACTTCAACATCGCCCTCGTCACTGTAGACTACCCAGACGGCCCATTCGTTATTACCCTCTCGCCAGGATCAACAGTCTTCAGCAACCCACAGCCTCATGCGCCAACCATCTCTCGTGAAGCCGTCCCTGCTTTTTACAGAGACTTTTTGAACAAACCAAATGAGCTCAACAGAGGCCATACCATCCACGAGTACTGGATGGGGGACTCAGGCGGCAGATTTGGGGTGGATTTGACAGCATTCGGTCCCTACAGAATGCCCTCTAGATCATTCCAGTACGGTACCAGCGATGACATGAATCCAAATGAGTGCCTCATTGGGTTTACATGTAATCTCAATATTCGCACCGACGCACTCGGTGCATGGCGAGCGGATGTTGGTGACGCTGTAGCCAACTCTTACGAATTGGTGTTCATCCTCTCTGCAGGACAAGATGAATCATCCACATGGCAAGAATTTGGCGAGATGAAGTTTCAAACCAAGGAAGACGTCCCCGCTTCTTTTGGTCCTCCAGGTCCAAACGTAGCCAACGGAACTACTCGTAACTACGCCAAGACTCGTTATGTAGAGTGGTCATCTTGGGCAGCTGCGTCCTCAATCTGGCCCAACGCCGGCGGCGGTTCGTCCACTCAGGGTGAGAGTTCCGGGATGGCTACTTATGCCCACGAGCTTAGCCATCTCCTGAATATTGGAGACAACTACAATAATCCTTTCAGTGTCCCATCTCGTCGAGACTACACAGGACCTTTCTCCATGCTGTCCCGTGGATCTTTCAACGGGCCAGGAGGACCTCACACACGTTGGCAGATCCCTCCTCAGCAAGGAGGATCTATGGGCTCGCTGCACACATTACGAGACAAGGCTCAAATCGGCTTGATTGGTCAAGAGAGTATTCTCAAACTATCTCGTGAGGCATTAGCTACATCCGGACTCGTCGTAGCCAAGATCACAGCTCGCGCAGTCGAGCCTGGCCCTGGGGAGTTGATGGGAGTTCGAATTGCAATGAACGCAGACCTTTCTCCTGCGTGTGATATCAACACTGACCCATACTGCGACGGCGGGGCCTACAACAACTACGATCTCGAAGTCATCGACAGAATGGGGGCTGATTCCTTCCAACCAGACTCAGGTGTCATGATCACCAAATCGAAAGACGCAGCTCGCGGGACATATCAATGGACAATCGACGCAAACCCTCAGGATATCAAACTCCTTGACTTCTACCGCCCAGATGGAACGCCTGCATATATCACCATAGGTGATTACCGCCAATTGGCAGATGCACTCTTCCACGCAGGCACTCGGTCCGGCAGTGAGTACGAATTTGTTGACAAGCCTAATAACCTACACATCTACATCGTCGATGTCAATCGAGATGCCACAGGTGTACTATCCTACACCACTGCAGTTCGCTCCTTGAACAGCACTACCAGCGACCCACACAAACGCAAAGTCGCCGTGAGCTGGTTAACAGTCGGAAGTCGCCCTACCAAGAAAGGCGTCGCATGTTCGTTCCAAGTCTACAACACGGGCAAATATTCAGCCACTGGAGGTGCAGCCGCACATCCTCAAGATGTATCAGCATATCTCAAGTCAGACGTATACCGGCTCTCAGCCAGTGTCACAGGCTGGGGATGGAAAGTCGAGTTGCCGAATGCGCTCGTTACTGCGAAGTTTGGTGAGAAGAAGACTGTTTATGTGGCTGTTGAGCCAGATTCACCATTAGCGTCGTTGGTTGGTATCGTCAAGCTGACTGCTACGTCGGAGTCTAACCCATCTGTCTCTGCGTCTGGGATATGCTGGGTCAATAGATTCTAAGCATGTTAATTAATCTTGGATATCAAATTCTAGAAGTGTTGTACATATGTTCGAATCACTTGGACTAATAGTAGCAACCTAATCTAGTTGCTCGTCTCAACCTCCTTGTCTTTCACCAAGACATCCCCAAATTTCTCCTCCATCACCATCTGTATATCTCTATAAACAATATCTGCATCCTTAGTCGCATCAATCTGCACAACCCGATCTCTCGCTCTGAAATGCTCAATGACAGGCATAGTGATCTCCGTGAAATTCTTGAACCGCTTATTGATAATCGAAATATTATCATCCACACGACCAGACGTCTTGCCCCGGTTGAGAAGCCGCTCTTGCAAGACCTCCTCTGGACAATCCAGGAACAGCACCATGGAAGGCGAGCCGATTGTCGACTCAAACAACGCCACATGTTCGATCCGCCGAGGGAATCCTAAATCACTCATCATTAGCATTTACATACCATCAAAATTTTCTCAAAGGAATTTCTTACCATCGAGCAAAAACACAGGTACGCCCTCCTTCTCCTTCTTCTCCGCCATAGCAGCTTCAAGCAAAGAAACAGTCATCTCGGGCTGTCCGATCACACCCTCGAGGATATTCTTTTTCGGATGAGTTCGCCCCATTTACTTCCTGGCTTCTCTTGCTCTTCTCGTAGAACGTCGCCCATGCTGAGGTGAGCGATTGGATAGTTCGCTGCGAGTTTGCTGCAATGGGTTCCTTTTCCCGCTCCTGGTCCGCCGAGGACGAAGATGATTGTCCATTTCGGGGATTTTTGTGTTGTCGACATGTTGTAGATTGGCTTGCGATTGTGTGTTGGTCGCTAGATGGGTAAGTGCGGGGTCGATGTTTGGGAATGTATCAGGAAGGAATGAAGGAAGGAATCGATTAAAATTATAGGTAGGTCCAGATCTTTTGTTAGCTGGCGCCAAGAATAATTTTCTGTATTGATTGTGACGGCTTTGTGAATGTGAGAGTCAGAGGTACCTAAGTGAAAGAATGCACTGATTCAGCCTCATTGTATTGTAATGACAAAGAAGGCGAGACTCAAAAATCTCTTTGTGTAACACAGGGTGAGTATTTTTTTTTAATAAAAAAAAGAATGTGATGTCCGAAATATGGTTTGACAGGGTATTGAAAGACGAGATACTATTCACTAGACAAATCAGATGGTTTGAGCATGTATTGAGTTCAATTTAGTACATTGTCTACTACATTATTGAGGCCAAATCCTCCAACCCGTAAAAACCGTGTAGGTAAAAAGGTAACAGCATCTCCTTGCCTATCATGCAAACAACTCCGCTCGCTTAATTTACAATTCACCTGAAAGGATGCAGTCAAACTCGGCCATTGTCTTGGCATAATCACCACGCCATTTGGAAATCCATGATATTGGTCGAAAAAAGAGCTCCGTCGGTCGGTATTGGGGAGAAGAGATTGGTGGTAGCGATCCGGTGATCACACTGGATGATGACAATGATTTCTTACGTCATGTTTAACGTAGCCAAATCGGCGATGTCGAAATCGGGTATAGAGATTAGAACTTTCAGCATCGAATTTAAAGCTCCCCATCTCTCTACTTCCAACCTAGCTGGCTGATAAAAACTACTGTCGAGGTAGACTGAGGGCCACGATGAAAGGCTTGTAATTTGGTCGCATGCCTTTTGCAGTGTTCATCATGATGGCTGCATTGACCATAAGAGTTTGCTGCCCCGGTTTGATAGCCCACTCATTCGTGTATGGAAATTCGTTGATCTGCTCCGTCTCTAGGGGTGTTGCCGATGACGGATCTTTGACGGTCCCATCTGGTTTCCAAGTCACAATATTCGCACCGTGGCCTTCGTGAATGTGGCCAAAGCAGTGCATGAGCGGTCGAACACGGCCCACAGCTCTCAGGAGATTGGGGCATCCCAAGTTCTGACCGTCGACCTGGTCGAGAATAGAGTGTGGTGGGCCATGTGTCATCACAATGTCAACACCCGCAGAAATTGAATTTTCCGCGATCGAAGTCCGATTTTGTGCAGCCTGTTTTGCGTCGTTGAACCGATCTTCAAGAGGTTGGTAAGCAAAAGCCCAGCCACCTGATCCAGGTGTATAGGGTGAGGCGTAGACTTTAAATTTGGCGCCATTGTCGAGGTTGAATGTGTAAGTTCCTTCTTCGAGGTAGACAATGCCGGCCTCTTTGGCCGCCGAGCCAGTCATGATCTCGACAGCAGCTTCATGGTATTTGGAATACTCGTCATCCGTCATGTTTTCAACCCGACGAGTCTTATCGAGCGAAATATCGTGGTTGCCGGCGATTACTAGCTTCACTTTTGCATTAACTGTTCCCATCATCCGGACGCACTCTCTCAATGAGTCAAGTTCCCCAAAGTTCGTCAAATCTCCAGTGTGGAGAAGAACATCGACATCGGGAAGATTGTTGCCGTCAAAAGAATGCTCGTGGGTGTCTGAAATGACCATAATACGAGTAGAAACAGTGTTGGGAGCCATGTTGGCGACTCGTGTGAGGTGTCCTTTAGACCCGGTTGTTCAGTGGTTTTCGAAGGTTATTTTGTGGTGATTGATGAAGGTGAAGATATTGGGGGAGGCCTAAACGTCCCGGTAGAAGCTTTTGGGAGGCGAAATTTGCTGTTGAGATGCGGATCTGAGTATTCTTGAGTATGAAGAGAAATGAGGTAAGGAGGTTGTGGGCCTGAAATATATATTGTGGTGACTCGCTTATTAGCTTGGCTTTTAATTATATAGACTGAGGTGGCTCCCAAATTTGATGTCATTTTTACCTACAAAACTACCATTCTCACCCTAAACCGCAACACCCTTCGGCCCAGAATTTTCTGAGTTACCTAGGTAGGCCAGACTCTGTGCCCCCCTGTTCTAAAAAGTGCAAAAGTCAACAAGTCACATGACCATATGAATGCTTGTTTACTTGCCTCAAAGGTGAAGCGAGGTTAGACCCACCTAAAACTGACATCCCCTTTAAAGCAACAACAATCTCGCAATCATCTCTGGGACATTCCATTATTAATTAACACAAGGCCTTGAGCTTTCATGTCGTTGGGATGTCTACAGACGGTGAAGACAAAACACCATTCTCCTTGCAGGCGGGAACCCACCTGCCCGGGCATCTGTAGGCGTTCCGAAAAATAGCAATCGGTTTTTACTTTCCTGATATGTATATTGTGTAGTTGTTGACATACGACTGCTCAGTTGGCTTGATTTTGGCATCCAGTGATCGATCCACTTGGAGTGAGCTCTCGGGACGAAGTAGCTGTCCTCGTCGAGACATAATGGGGCAAGTCTTTGCAAAACCACTATAAAATTAACAGTGTTAAATATAGTGTCGCTACTGCTAATGATTAACCTTTTTTTATTTTATTTTTTGGAAATTCTCCTCTCCTATGAAGACTCTGGGCGGGGACTTCGAGTTCTTGATGGGCCGATCAAAAGTCAAATTTTCAACTCAGGACTGAAAGTTTTCTAAAGTCGATCGCAACCAACCTGAACTAGATAATGTGAACAGAAGTCTACATTATTCTTGGATGTTTTCTGTGTCTTGAACACATTGCCGAGTGCGGGAAGGAATTGCTAGAAGTCTGAGGCTAGTCCATCTTCAATTTGATTTCCTTTACTTTTCCCCTCCGCAAACGGACATTTTGAAAAGCAGAAGACTCTTCTAATATTCGACATTCATGGAACATATTGTTGCCGCGATCTTGCCTCGTGTTGTTAGCGCTCTCTGCCGTTTTGGAAGATCGTTGCCAATACCGAAGAATAGTTCCACGTGTACTGTGGTGCTTTAGGTACATTTCAGTCATGTATAAATAGGGGAAGGGTTATCAAAAGATTTCTATATATCAATTCTTCGAAAATGGGGGGTTTATGCATGAAAATTTTACAGTCATTAAGCAAGTGTCGGAGTACAATGTGTCCTGTCTGCGATCGTAGCCAATTCGTTCCTTCCTGCCAGACTGGTAAGAGACAAGCAGCAAATATGTCCGTTTGAGCCTAAAACTTACAGTGAAAGGTACCTACCTATACCTTTGGCGGCTTGCTTCAGTGTATGGGGCGCTCTTTCCCATTTCTAGGTGGTGGGAGATTAGATCTGTGCAAGTCCACGACGTAGGAAAGAACGATGCCGGATTTTGTTGTTGTTGTTTACTCCTCAGCTGCGCTCTTCTTCTCCTTCTCTCTTCTTCTTTAGCTTCGTTTCAATTTCATTATTTTATGTCCCGGTCTTGCTTTTTGGTAAGCTCATCTGTGAATGCCTCCTCTTCAATGATAGTTGCTAACTGATCCACTACAGGTCTTTAAACTGCACACTAAAACAACCCAGTTCAAATAACAAGCCTCTTCCTCTCAAACATTCGACCCCAGACATCCATCCTCGAACAACAATCCATATCTCGATCTCGACCTCTCCATCTTCACTGCCTCTATAATGTCTCGATAAATCACTCCTTTCCAACAAGCGCGTCTTGACGCCTATACTGCCGCCTGTGTTTTAGTGCCTCGTAACCTCCGCTAGATAGTTATCCTGTTTGGTGGTACCGCGAGCATCGCCCATGGCATCCAAGAGCGAAAACCAAAAGACGTCGACATCCTCGTGGGTGTCGAACCTCTAGCGATCCTGGACGATGCGATCATCAATATGCGGGAGGGCTTTCACAGGGACTGCGATGGAACCATCAAGTGGGACAAATGCGACCTCGACATATGGATGTGTTGTTCATGGATGTTCAGAGGTCGTTTGAGTCGAGAGTGGCTTGGTATGAGAACTGGGTTGTTTTGATGTCGCAGTTTGAAGTTTTGAAAAGTTATATATTTTAATGAAAGGGATTCTGGGCTCGGCAAGATTTCAACTGCGGTGATGGTGAATACTGCGACTGGGCGTGAAGCTGAGAAACATACCTTTCATTGTGGTGCTCGACCTGGAATACAATACCCACCCTATCTTATGTTCTTCGAATTGGATTTTGGAACGTAAGATTAGTGAATCACGCAAAAATGGCCAGTTAACTGGCTAGGTGGCTGATTAGACTTAAGTTGGTGTTTACAATAAGACATCGCATTTTGAAGGCTTGTATGTTTGTTTAATAAGCTTGGATAAGGAATTCATTATATTCAAAGGACTTTCACAGAACCTTTTCAAAATTTGCTTCCGAAGCTATGTAGCAACTCCTGACGACATTCCAGGGGTCTTGGATTCAGAAAGACTGCTCGAAATTGCATGGTAGTAGCAACTTTAATCGTCTTGGGTCCCAAAATACCAATCAGAACTGCAGTCTATCGCCCTCACAGAACATCAGACGCAGAACAATGTTCCCTCATGTGATTTTTTCCCGTTCGGATTTCGGCCTACTGTAGTCTCTACCTACTCAAAACAATCTCCAGGATGAACAATTCCTTAGATAAAGGAATTTGAAGATCGAAATATCAATGGGCTGCTGGACTTTACTTCGTAGATCTCGCTATACTATCATGAACAGATCAGCCTCCCATGCTTCGGCTTCCTACTGCGTGAATATGAAGCCATTGATGAATTGGGGAACGAGGCCGTTTTCCGAATCCTCATGATGAAGAAGGAGAAGACCCTAAGTCGCATATTGATTGCTGACCTGCTTCTCCAGCTTTGTCGGCATGTTATTATATACTTCTCACCTCTAATAATTCTCGTTAAATTACGGAAGAACAGAGAGAGAACATGGCGGACACCTTGCACCCATCACCATGCCATCGCAGGCGCCACTGTTACAATGTATACCGTCCATGCTAATTTCCCTCTGACGATATATAACGATATATAACCTTCTCAACTGCGTTATCAAGTAAAAAGAGTAATCAACTACAGTGACATGGTGTATCCATTCGACACCATAGACTTCCACCCCTAGCTCGTCCCTCTAAACAAAACACCTCTATCTTCCATCTTCTATCTTTCTCCTCCCTTCCACCAAGCCAACAAGCAAATCCCAAACTTCACCCACCCCTCGTGGACTTCAATACCAGTTACAATTATAGCCAGGACAAAGATGACGACAGCCCTTCAAGTTACAGAAATCCCTTTCAGGTCATAGAACCAACATCTCATCTTCCCACCCAATCCCAACCCCAATCCCAATCCCATTCCCGCTCCCTCTACTTTACCAATAACCAACTAACTTACAAGATCCTCCCCTCAAGCCCTCGACATAAATCGAACCGAATTCAATGTAAGATTACCAGGTGTGAGGTCATCAACCAGGCGCAAAGACTTCGTACCCGATCATCGGTACTGTGCACGGTACCCATCCCTTCGTTCCGTGATCTACTTGTGTACCTCCCTGGGTTCAGAGTATTTATGGATGGATCATCAAATATCAGATGAATCATGAGAGCCTTCAGCAACACTTCCTATTCAATCTCTAATCAACCTGTGTCCTCGAAGCGACGTTTGGATTTCGAATCTTTATTTTTTTTCACTTTTTGTACTACTATCCTTCACCCCAGCTACCTCTTAAACTGCCAAAAACGACCATACATCCAGTCCACTTCGGCAGACAGCCACCTAGCGGAGCCCATCCATCACTCTCCATTCGTCCATCCATCCATCCCATCTAGAAGAAACGACAGACAATGCTCATGACAACAAATACATCAGAAGAAAGCAAAAAAGAAACCCACCCAACCACCCGTCCATCCTTTCAACATCACAAGGGAGTAGAGGAACCCTCGATGTTGATGTCATTGTTGCATTCCCTAAGTACGCCAGCCCGTTCGCCATGATCGCAGATGTTGCCATTAGTGATCATTCAATATTTCACAGTTTTTTCGCCCTTTATTTATGGGTTGTATGGCTTGTAGCTCCAGATTCTCGCTCTCATGTCACCAGAACCAGTGGCAAAGGAGCCACCACTTGGGCTTGGAGCCACGCTGATGACCGAGTTCTTGTGGCCTTGCAACATGAGTTGAGTATTGCCGGTTCTTGGGTCCCAGAATTGAACACCACGATCCTTGGATCCGGAAAGAACCCAGTTTCCGTCTGGAGTAAGGGCGACGGAGAGAACAAAGTCCTTGTGGCCTTCGAAAGTCTTGATGCAACGTCCTCCCTTTGGTGCGTTGCTTGGGTGTTGTCCGCGTGGTGCGACGAGCTCCCACATCTTGATGGTCTTGTCCAAGGAACCTGAAACGAGATCCTTTCCGTTTGGTGCGAATGCAACGGAGTAGACGGAATCCTTGTGTCCATCTGGGCCCTCGAGGCGCTCAACGAGATAACCAGTGGTAGCATCCCAAACGCGAACGCTTTTGTCGAGAGATCCGGCTGCGACATACTTGGTATCGGGGGAGATGGCAACGGTAGTAACGCCATCCTCGATGCTGAGAGTGAGGACGTTTTGTCCAGCCTCAATATCCCACAGACGAACAGTTCGGTCTCCACTGCCAGAGGCGATGGTGCGGCCATCACGAGCAAAGTCCAAGGAGTAAATGTCTTGTTCGTGACCAGCAAAGGTGATTTTGATGGTTCTAGTAGCGATGTCCCAGACCTATAACTGTTAATACAATTCCTGAACGCTAGGCCGAAAAACTTACTCTGATCAACTTGTCTTCAGCACCAGTCGCAAGGTATCTTCCATCTGGACTGAAGCAGACACTTCGGATGTAAAGATCGCCGACCGAGTCGACAGACTCATCTTGGAGAATGCAGATCTTGTGACCAGTGACAACGTCGAAAATTTGAGCCGAGCGATTGCAACCAGTAGCGACGTACTTTCCATCGTGACTGAATCTAACACAGCACACGACGCTCTCGTGCTGAAGAGTGTGGAGAAGGTCAACATCGAGCACGCGGGGAACTTCCGGGTTGAAAATGGCAAACCAGTCGGCCTCAACCTTCTTCTGGTGAGCTGGAAGACGCTCAAGATCCAACTCAGCCAAAGCGTTTCCTACTCGGAACTGGTTATGCTGATTTGGCACTGGGTGGCCAACTTGTGGCGATTGTGCTGCTCTTGGGTCTGGATATGGCATTGGCTGGTTTGATTGAGGGGTAGGTGGTCCTCCAGGTCCGCGGTTAAGCGGTCTGCCTTTGCCTGGGCCAGGTGAAGCTGTAGCTTGAGGAGGTTGCGAGTACCCATTAGGGCCCACTCCAGGATATCCACCTTGGAAGGGGGCCTGTTGTGGTGGTGGGGGAGGACCTTGAATGCTTGGCGGTCCTGGTGGAGGTTGAGGCATCTGGTGCTGTGGAGGACCATGTTGCTCTGATTGTTGCGGTGGTGCAAGACCCGGAGCACCTTGTCCTCCCTGACCTGCCATTATTCCACCAAAGAGGTTGCTTGGGCCGTGGCCGATGGCTGGAGGTGCTTGGGAGGGAGCGGAGTTTTGGGGTGGGCCACCAAGAGCGCGTGGGTTACCTCCTCGAGCCTCAAGTTCACGGTGAAGCCGTTGAATTTCGTCATCATATCTGTCACAGTCAGTGTTGATCTTGCAGGGAATCTTGTTTCTTACTTTGCCTTGAGCGCAATGTGTGCCTGCTCCATTCCATAGACCTTCTCTCTGATCGTGTGCAGTTCGTTTATCTGCGCGGCCACTGGGGACAAATAGTTAGTAAGTGTAGGCGAAGGTGAAGGTGAAGGCGCGGCCTCAAGAGGATTGTGACATGTTCTCGTTGCATGGAGCACTGTGTTACTTACTTGCATGTTCCACCTCCTGTCCCTGACGAGCTTGGCTCTCGAACTCCCCACGAATGTTCTCCAACAATTCGTTCAGACGAGAATTGCCGCTGGGTGCACCAGGTGCAGGTCCCAGGCCGCGATGGGGATTGTACATCGACATGGTGTAATAGTGGCCGAGGACAGCAATGAGCTATTCGGCTGACTGCTGGATCAAAACAAAGTTTGCGACCAGCTCCAAAATATGCGCTTGGCAGAGGGATGTATGTCGTATGCTGGCTGTGCTGCAGATTATGGTGGTTGAAGAGTGTTGATGGTTGATGGAAGTGCGCCTTGAGTTGAGGTGAGGCACGAGAGAGATAGTGCGCGAACAGGGCTGGTTCTTCGCGATGCCGTCCGTTCGTTTGCAGGATGGATGATCTGGAGGGGATGATGCACGCCCGGCAATCTATCAAGCTTCCAAGAGCTCCTGTCGGAAGATGTTGAAGCAGCCTGGATGGGGACTGAGATGGGTGGAGGCGGCGATGAGGGTGTCGCGATGATTGATTGATCTGGGAGATTGACAACACGAAGAGGCGGGATCTCGACGATGGAAGTGGTGAGAACAGGAGTAAGAGTTCAAAGCTGGGAGAAGGAGAAGAAGTGGAAGGCAGGCAAGGGCAGGCAGGGCCGGGCAGGGCAGGGCAGGGCCAGCACCGCACGCTTCGAATAGGTGGTGGTACTGTAGTGGAGCCTGCCTTCAAAGTCACCTAACCCACGCACGACTTGAGAGGCTTCTGGCTGGCTTCCCGCCCGCACGCAAAAGACAGCTTAGCCCGGCTGGCCCACGCTAAGAAGGGGAGGAAGGCGCACCCCCTCCGACAGGGCCCCTCCTTGTCGTGCATCTGCACGCTGCAAGCAGTGCAGATGGTTACAGCCACGCCGTCTCATCAAGCATCCGGCTGACAAGTAGCCGCCCGCCCGCACCCAGAACAGACTTTATCAAAAGGGCAAGGGTGCGATTAGCTCCCCGCCCCTCCAAGTGCTCCCAGTGCTCCACAGCGGCGGTGTGCTTCAAGCCTCTTTAGGTCTGGCTCCCTTCGTTTCTGACCACCGCATCTGCATTTGCATTTGCATTTGATTTTCTCACCAGCTTCTAGCGTCCGATGCAACGATGGCATGGCATGCCCGGACTGCTAGAGAGGATGTCCAGAGGCAAGAAATATGGCACATGTGTCGCAGCCGAGGGGGTCACTGCAAGCCCATTTGTTTACGAACTGGATGGATCTAAGTCGATTGGGCATTAGATGAGCGCCGAGCACAGTAGCTGCCTACGGAGTACCTAGGTATTGAACGACCGTTGATGTCACCAACACTGCTCTATGCTTTACTTCTTCTGCCATCATCAACTACTGGAATTTGCCCCCCCCCAGACTGAACTGGACAGAAATCCACAACCATCCCTCGATCCCCTTTTGCCTTTGATCTCCATCCACAACCCTCAGCCGCCCCAACCGCATTTGATCGCGGCCTAGAACAAAAACCAAAAAAAACATACCCAAATCTACCATCAAAAAGTTATTCCGGACCGAAAAAGAAAACTAGTCATATGCGGTGCTCTGGTCTGCACGAGACAGGGTGTCAGATCTCTTTGGTAACTTCGTTTTTTGGGAGGGATCATACCGCAGCTAACAAACAGCCCGCTCTCTGACCCGAGCCTTGCGCAATAAATTCGCTTGTTTTCTTCTGCCTGCCAACCGAGGGAAAAGAAAGGGGGGGGGGGGGGGGGTTCCCGCAAAAGTGTTTGGCGTGGGGTTTGAGATGTGATGACAGGCAGACAAACGGATGGACAAAGAGAGGTTGGATGTTTCTATTTCAGACTTTTGATTTGATCCTTGAGTTTAACTGTTCTTGTCCAACCAACAGACAGGACGTAATCTGAAACATCGAGGTTTCATTTGAACGAACTCCACGTGACCTGTACCATTGTACCGTCTGCGGGTGCAAATGCGAAAGGAAAGAAGGTGGCAAATAGAAAGAACCCTCTAGATCATTTAATGCGTCTTGCTGAATCTCCATCAGATCTCTTCCTGGCCCTTTGACCCTCCAGAAGTAAGATACCAGAGATTCGATCACGTCACATGACTGCAACCCCAGATTTTAGTCCAAGTTCATCATCTCTTCATTTCTGCCAACATCCAAGCGTAAACCTTCTGTGCCACAAGACGCAAGATCTAGGTCGTGACCATGGCCTCTTGTACATAAGCGTGGAGGTTAATCGAATGTCCTCGATTGGAATTGATGCATTTCTGTATGACATGACTCGGATATCAGCATCGTCATTCTGGAATCGGTCATCTCCTCTCTTCCCATCTCACTTTCGACTAGCAATCCAAAGTCTCAAAACCTCATCCCACAGCCTCGTTCGGCAAGTACGGGCTGACATGAAGTGAATTCAAGCCATGAAAGTCCAACAGCTCATTATATACAATTCTTGATCGAACCAGCTTAACCCCGAAGTCTTGTCCTCGGCAAATTCCAACCATACGATCCGAATCTGATAAGAGAGACTTCCCGCGTGTTTAATCGACCCGTTCTCATCAAAAGCTCCTGATCTCCTGATTTCCATCGACCGGGACAAGAAGCAACCGGCTCACCCGTCACAAAATACCTCCAAGCCACCGTAACCGCCCCACTTCCACGACTAAATCTCCGATGCCGCTCTCCTCATTCGCCAGTCCCCACCAGCAAGCTAGCTCAGGTACGGACATCGACAAATTTCATCAGGGTTCACTCACTGGACGGCGGTTCTACAAGAGAAACATATTGACCTCTTTTCCAAGCAGAGTCCTCTTCACCCACCACCTCTTCTCACTGCGACCTGGACGCCCAGAAGTCGCTGTAAACCCATTGATTTGGAGTTTTAATTTATCCTATCGCCGAGCTGCACGTCACTCACTCACTTAATTCGCACTTCGAACTGCCCCCTTTTCGCATCCGCAATCGCCACCATGGATATCGCCCTCGAGTTCTGCGATACCTTCTTTTTCGATCATGTCTTTGCCAAGGTCTTTCCTGCGTCGCCTCCACCCTACAGCTTGGATGGAACTTCGAATTCCACGATAGCTAGCTTGAAAGCAGCCTCGTCATGGCGGTACGAACCCGCAACTTCGTTCATGTCTTTCACACCCCGCGATGTGGCATACATGAGCGAACTGAATAGGGATAACATATACCGACAAGCTTTCTCACTATTCCTAATCATGTGGTACGTATTCCAATCGATCCGCCAGTACTTCTGCTAACCCACTTAGGTTCGCTGGTGGCGCACTTTACTTCATCGTCTCGACGCTCTCGTACATATTCGTCTTCGACAAGACAACCTTCAAACATCCCAAGTTCCTCAAGAACCAGATCCGCCAGGAGATCCGACAAGCCTGCGACGCCATGCCCGTGATGGCCCTCCTGACCGCGCCATTCTTCCTGGCAGAAGTACGAGGTTATTCGAAACTGTACGACAGCCTCGACAGCGAGCCCTTCAAGTACTACAACTACCTGCAATTCCCCTTCTTCATCCTGTTCACGGATATGTTTGTCTACTTCATCCACCGCGGTCTCCACCACCCGCTCATCTACAAGACGCTACACAAGCCCCACCACAAATGGATCATGCCAACCCCATATGCAGCAATTGCCTTCCACCCGGTCGACGGCTGGGCGCAATCCCTCCCATACCACGTCTTCCCGTTCATCTTCCCGCTCCAGAAGATCGCCTACCTCGCACTCTTCTTCTTCGTCCAGGTCTGGACAGTTTTCATCCACGACGGCGAATACGTAGCCAACAGCCCGATCTTGAACGGTGCCGCCTGCCACACAATGCACCACTTGTACTTCAACTACAACTACGGACAATACACCACTTTGTGGGATCGTCTGGGAGGCAGCTACCGCAAGCCCAACGAGGAGCTTTTCCGTAGAGAAAGCAAGATGGGACAGAAGGAATGGGAGAGGCAGTGCAAGGAGATGGAGCAGATGGTCAAGGCCGTCGAAGGCGAGGACGATAGATCCTACGGTCCTCCCGAGACGGTCAAGAAGAACATCTAATTCCAAATTCTCTGTTCTTCTACCAAGATAGAAATTCGAGGGCTTGCGTAATGTTGAAGGGTGTGCAAGCGGATCCAACTATGCTTGATCGATATCGATGGGTGTTGTATATAAGAGACATAGGGAGGGGGAGGCAAAGAGGGTGATGGATGAACGACGGACTGCATACACGGGCGTTTGGGGAATGGGAAGGCAAAGTGGAGATTCTAATCTGAGGTTTCTTGGATGTTTTTATAGATTTTGGGGTGCCACATTGCCCATACAAACACATAATATCACTCACTCATTCGCCTTTCTGGAACCAGAATCTACTTCTAATTTACCTACGTTGGAATGTTCAGTGAAGTACATCCCTTGCTTTGATCGGATCTGATTCATGGGCAGCAAGATAATTCACATTGAAGTCTATTACGGCGAAAGAGAAATACCGCCCCCCACTCTGCTGTATAGCCTCAACATATAATTATAAATAAAGGCAGTTAAACCACCCACCCCCTCACACCAGCTCAGACAAGCAAACTCGAAGCCACTAAACGAGCTGTCCCCGCCTGCTTGGAGAGATTACTTATCACAAATCCCACACACGTCACTTCTTTTATTCATACATGACTTTGTATTTGTGCAATATTCGTCCTCCTTCTATACTGTGTTTTTATCAAGCTGGGGTTACTTGGAGATGAATCTGGAGGTGGAAATGGAAGTGGAATTGGCAACAGATGAATATTTGGCAATGGAATCCTCTATTTTAACTTCCCTTACCACGTTGTGGTATCTTTTTGTTCTATATATGACACAGGTTTAGCCCTTGCTGAGGACTTGATGCTTGTTTATTTAAATTAATTTGGAGGGGGTTTACTTGAGAGCTACCTAAGATGAGACAAACACATACCACCTCATCCTCGTCTACGTCCCCATGCCGTTTGTGTTTCCAACGTCAGTTCTCTACACGCATCAATTACTACCTCTATCTCTGCCCTCCTCTGCCTCGTACTGAATGTCTAGGATCGAAGATGGAGATGAAGATGAAGGCCCAAGACGGAAGTGTGAATGAGTATATAAGTGAGATTGTACTGTTGTTGCATACGAATACGACTTTTCTGCACCCAGAGCATTCGCAGAGCAGATACCGTACATGTACAGTACAATACATATATACCTCGCCCTTCCTTCTAGCTACCAAAACCAGCTTCAAAGAAACCACCCAAGCAATACGTAGCCTAGTCAAAAGGCGGAAAGAAGCCTGTCTCCTCTACGGGAGAGGTAAGAACCAAAAAAATGCTTTACCACGGTCTATACGGAACCGTTTTTTCTCTTTTCTTTCCGTTACGGGATATGGATCTCTTCTTTAACCGAATGCCATTTTGATCCTCTCTTCAACGACTAGCGATAGAAAACATGGCAGTAGATTTCCAAGTGGCAATAATAGCTGCACCATAATCTCTTTTCTCCCCCGGCTCAAAGCCAAGAAACCCTGCCAAAAATCAAAACAAACTAACTTCTGAAAACCACGGTAATAGTAAGGTTATTCCATGTGTCAGGGACAGGGACACTCGAACACATCCCCAAACCTCAGTTCTTGGTGGATTGGTGCTCCAGTCGTCTGCCTGCCTGGCGGTGCAAGTCAGGCTTTTGGGGGAGTTATATGGTCTGTTTTAAACGGCGACTTATGAAACGAGAGGAAGGATCCTTCTCGCTTTTTTTCCTTTGGGTGTTTGCTAGTAGCGAAGCTCTAAATATTAACTTCCACGCAGAACCTTTGTCAATCGTACTAACATTGGTGTATATACAACGGGGGGTCTCTCTCAGTCAAGAGCAGAAAGACAGAAGTTGAATTCAAGAATAAATCGTATAAGTAGTCAGACGGACCTGCTGCATTCAGTGAGATGTGAACTCACATGGACACATTACATTTCTAAGATGTTTCCTGCCACTCAATGCATATTGAAATTTGAAACCCAAAATTAGTAATGAGTAAGATTATCAGTATAACATTGGACAACGAAAAGGAATCCAATCAAGAATTGATAATTACCTAGTACTGTGTTCTCCACATTTCAGTTCTCATTGACGGCAATCCCGCTTTATCCAAGGACGACAACGAAATCCGTATTGGTAGCGACAATCTCTCACTTTCTCCTCTACCCCTAGTGTATTCTTGCAGTATCTATTCCTAGTAAAACCTAGATGGCCACCCCCAGGAAAGTATACATTCTACTCAAAGAAGTAAAACGAAGTACCCTCCCTAACTGTTAATTCTTCAAGCTGCGCCGAGAAAAGGCCCACGCCATTTCACTGAGGCTGGAATGATTCAGGTATGGATTGTGGAGAAAATTGTATGTTAGTATGCTTATATATACATATATATATCTGGGGAAGAAAGATGGCTGACTAGGTCAGACTAGACCAGGTCAGTACTGTACGTGCTCGGGGTGAGGTCTGATGATGCGGTGTAGTTAGATTTGGTGAATATTTGCGACCTTACTGGTCACCATTCACTTAACTTCAACTTTTGGTCAGAGTAACTCAACGCCTATGACCCATGACCTAAGTTCTTATATAGTAAAAGCTAGTATGAATCTCTCCTAGCTAAAATCCGATATACTGTTATAAAAAAAAACTCACATCTTAAATCATCCCTGGGTCCTGTGCAATTCAGGCATTGATGCGCTCTTTACTTCATGTGGATTGGATTCATGTTAGGAGATAGTCAAATCTGGCGTCTTTATACTTGGAATGGTAGATTTGCGTTGCATCATACACAACTGTAGCGAGCTTAAAAATAACAGCAAAAACTCTTTCGACAGCGAGGATTCATTTTTCTAACTTTTTCTCTCTCTCGCTCGTTTCCCAATACTAAAATTTACCGAAGAGACGAGATGAGATTTTCAGAAGGTAGGAAAACTTTGTTCCATTATGCCTCCAGATAGGATGGAAACGGTGTGCTGGAGTTAGGAATCAAAAAGAAAAAAAGAAAAAGAAAAAACACCTAAATACACTCTGAACGGAATTTTCTCGCTGGGAAGTACAAAATCTAGGAATGAGGGCTGTTGATATACACTCCTTTCGCGGAATGGACAGCAGGCTGGAATTTGTGCTGTCGTATGAATTACTAGGAGGCATAATATTCACGCGGCATAAACCCCAATGTCCTGTGGTCCACTCAGCCCAACAGGAGCAGGTTATGGTTTTCTGCCAAGAATTACACCAATAACACCCGTCCCAGTATATAAGCAAGCACCAGTTTGAACATTGCTAAGAAATCAGCAAACAACCTGCCGTCCCAGCGACTTCGCCCACGGAGCAATCTCAGCCCTCCTTCCTGAAATGCTCCGCTACTTCAAAATCTGTGCCGCAATATGAGAATACAGTTACAGAGGACGGATTACCTACTGTTTGGGTTGAATATTATAGACGTCACAGCAAATTCACGCCCACCTTCTCACTTCGGACAGGCAGACTTCAGCAAAAAAGATCGCCAACAAAAATCCGAATGGTAACAACCAACTCAATCGAATCAGTCTACACTCACATTCAGAGAGTTACGTCAAATATCCATCTGCAACTCTAGTCGAGTCATTTGATCAGAACATTGCTCACTGAGTGAGACCCTGCAACTCAGGCGTAACAAGGGAGTGAGAAACTCAGATCAGAAGCACCTCCATGGGATGTTTGGCTTGCCAGTCGGGTTTGCTGGTAGGGTTGAAGAACGGGGTCGAGTGTGAGACTTTATAGACACCAATTTAGTACTGGAACTAGAATTACCATAAAAAATATTGTATGGACGAGTCAGACGGGGGAAGTGGGGAAGGCAGGGATTGTTCTCCTGAGGTGGGCCAGTGGGCGTCTCGTCCGACATGGTTCCTTTCAATTATCATTGGTCTGAGTTAGTGGTCGTGTTTGTATCTTCATGTGCACAAAGTTTGTAATCGCATCACCCTATCTCGTCAACCAATGGTGGAGACTTAACCGAGATCCCGCTTTAAGCGAGTAAACAACTTCACATCATCAGAGAGTTTGGGCGTCACTACTCGTCTCCGTTCACCAAATGTATATGCCTCTCAATTAGTTGTTCTATTTATTCCTTCGTCATGGTTAAAGTTATGTTAGGTCTTGAAGAATCGATTTGATGGGTAATTCAAGGTCGACGTTGCTGACCACCCCTTCCCCAACCCCTTCCTCGTCCTGCAGCACCTTGATCACCCCTCTGAATTCCACCACTTCCCCCTCTTTGCGTTAGACCTCTACGCCTTTGCGGATGTCGGTTTTGACCCGACCCACTGCCCCTTCTGGACGCTATTCCACCTCGTAGTCCTTGCCGTGGTGTCGAGGGTGGCGGCCTCGGAGCTTGTGGCGCCACCGGAGGAGGGAAAGCAGCAGGAGGAGGAAGTACATATTGATTGAATCCTACTTCTTTACCTTCAAATCTAGCTACGAGCACTAGGCACTTCTCTGCAATATCTGTCATTGTCGGATCATATATTGGCGATAGAAAGGAAGATCATAAGTGAATCTAATGATACGTTTAGGTCCCAAACTACACGATATCAGAAAGCGTTCAATATACCACTGAAAGTCTTGTATCTACAAAAGGACAAATAAACGTACGTGAAATCAAACGTGCTTCGCGCAGCACAATAAATCAACAAGTCGGAAAAAGCTTCAAGCGAAATGTCGAAATACGGATGACCAGCTCCAAAAACCCCTCCGTTCCAAAAGATTTGAAACTCGGAAATATCCCAGTCTCGGACTTCGCCTCTACGTGCGTATACAGTGTATTGGAAACCCAGCGACTCGAGTGTTTGTTCAAAACGAGTTACCGCCTCTGGATCGGGGAGTTGTGTCAGTGGAGGGAAAGAGTATGCTTGGGATCGCAAAATCCATCCTTTTGCTGTCTTCATGACCACGCCGGGGGCAGGGAATGGTTCCCAGCTGCAACCCGGTTTGGCAATGAGACATTTAAAGTATCGGGGGTAGTTGAGAGTGAATTACCTACACAAACAACCCCATTCTTTTTTGAGTCTCGGAAAGGAACCCTCTCAACTCGTGCGGTGTTAAAGCAATGTCACCACTATTCCTAAGAGATTGAGAGTGTTCGCGAATGTACCAATAGAACGAGGATTCGGTCATAATGCCCATTGTATCAATAGCGAGTTCCAGCGATCTCTATTATTAACAAACCACTGTTTGATCTCCTGATAACGTGGGCAAGTGTATGGAAGAGTTGGTGGTTCTTCTGGAACTAGTTTTCTGCCGAGTCTCTGGGTATACCCATGGATTGTACGTCTGGTATTCGATATTCACAGCGTTATTTCCGAAGCCATAATGGCCTTGGTCGGATATTTGATCGTGTTCAATATAATTCTGTTCTGTAATTTGCGCGCATTTTTAGCTGCCACTTCATTTTGGAGAGCAATAGGTGCCCCAATATCGATCACATCTGTCATTGGTCCGAAAAGCCCTAAGTAGGCTTCGATATCATTTTGTGACTGGAGCAGACCCGTAGTTTCAAGACTCTCAGCTGTAAGGGTAGTCTTATTAATGTGATACCTGACGCCACTGGTAGATTGGGGGTCAGTACAGAATTCTTCCAGCAATTGGGGCCGCTGCATACTACGTTAATGGACCCATTCTCGGGACCGAGTTGCCTTGTCTCCTCATTTTCGCATTCTACAGGTCTTCTTGGAAAAGTTCTGGAAACCAACCTGTTAGCACGGGCCAAATATCGCGCACGTAGAGAGGATCTATTGAGCCCTGGGCAATAGGCCTTGGAAAGAGGGGGTTGTCGACGTTGTTGTCTACATGATGTGGAGTCAGCACTAATACTGGCCAGGTGATTTTGAGGTATGTAGGAGTCTCAAGGACTGTAGTCCGTATTCTCGGTCGTGAAAAAAAGTCCTTTTTGTTGATACCACCGCCGGTAAGCCAGGTCCTCCACGATGAGTTACAGAGGAGTTGATAGTTTTAACTATGCTACTGAAAATGTGAGTCTCGAAAGAAAAGCCCAGTTCAGAAAGAGGTTCGTTTCAAAGAAGGGTTCTTTCGCCTTAGATTCCCCATTCAGGGCCATGGTAACTTTGTTTGCTGCATGCTTTAGTGAAAAAGTCAGTCTTCGAGGGCAAACTCTAAATTTTGCTGAACGAGGAATCAATACTCCCAGAAATGTACTGGCTAAATTTCAACCGCTTGAAGTTTTGTGGCAGAACCAGTGAGTCCTGAATATCCCATAGTTCTGCTGGGTAGGCTACTTAGATCCCCATAGTGGCCACTGTGGATTCCCACTTTCACATGATCTGCCACGAAGCCCGCGGCAGCTCTTACGTCCTCAATATCATTTTTGATGTCCTGTGCACTTCGGGTTGAAACTTGCGAGGGCTCTGGGTTGTTGACCATTTGGTTTTCGCTCGCCTTTAAAGATGGCATTAAGTCTACAGAGGTTATCAGTTGCTCCAAGCACTGGTATCGCACCCAAATGCTTCGTCATGTCCTTCTCTTCATACCATCTGGACTGAACAGATATAAGATGTAAGCTATTATGCAGATCGGAAGTCTAAACCGCTCGTCTGTGACATTTAAAGCTCCCACTTCATTGATGTCAGTGCTGCTCTATACATAGTCTGAGTATCAAGGACTCCTTAAGATGGTACATTGATGATACTCCTCAGGTGTGAAGCCGGATCTCAGAAGCCGCTGGCATGTTTCAACTGTCTGTGCCCGGTGCCTGATAATTTGATCTGAGATGGCGTCACTATTGGGTCTGATAGGGGTAAGCCCGCTTTTGCCAGTATACTTTAGCATCGAATGATCTATTCTAGCAGCATAGCTACGGAGATGACTGTATTTTTGGCCAACTTAGTGTCGTTCGCGAGAATTGGACCGCGATCAGCTGTCAAAGACGGGTCGGAAAGCTGTGGAAGCTAACGAGGACATCAAGACAAATGCTTACCAGTCGGTAGTGTCTGGCCTGTAACATCATGTAGGATTGAGCCAATTCTGACGCCATTTTCGAAATCATCTAGCTCCTGCTGAGTTATAGGGCTGTTTGGGACTGGCGGTTGAGGGTCACCAGCAGGACCAGGAGGATTGTTCTGCCCTGACATGTTTGAATGAACAATATTCGGTGTATGTCATTTTACCCACAGTGTTATTATCAAAAATCAAACAAGGACAGAAAGTCTCATGTGAGTAGGACCACGATACTCATGTCCCAGTTAATACAACAAAGGGTGGTTGTGCCGCTACTTGCAGGAAGGTTTGGAACAAGGAGACAACATCGCTACAGCCAAATTCTGCATTTTGACTAGTGGCTAGACAACCAGTAAAGAAACAGGTCTGAAAAGACTGGCAGAAAATCTCACTTTCAAAATCTAGGCATCGACTTCTGACTTCGTGAGTTTGTGAACTTAATTGCATGGTCTTTTGTCAACGTGGAGGGGCTCATGCTACTCAGGATTTCTCACCGACTTGATGGTTTATTGAGGCAGACCTAGGAAGACATGGCACTGTTATGATGGAGAAACATGAAAACAGAGAAATTCAAAGCAGTGAAACGTGAAGTGCGCAAAGCTCGACGGACGGTCAGAAGACTATCATTACATGTCCGTGTAAACATAGATCAAAACAACACCGACAAAGCTACACTTCCCAACGCCGCGCCAACAACTCCCTAAAACAGCATCATTCCTGACACAACTGTCAAAATAACCACCGATCCTAGAGGACTCAGACTTGGCTCTGGAGAGGTATTGAAGGAGTCTGATGCTGGGACGGCGCAAGTGTTTGCTGGTCCCCCTGCTCCGTAGCCACGTGATCGCTCTCCGGGTTAGGGACACAATGCCCACCAGTCCTCCTATGCTTCAAGACAGCAAGAAGCGAGAAATCAAGAGTAATTGCGAAAAGAACACTACATCAAGTCAGTTGGTTTACTTGCTCCATAAGCGAACATGCAAAATCACGAGATCGAACTTACAACTCCAACCCCCCAAGTCCAGCGCCCGCAGCCATGGCATTGCGGTATGTACGGTAGTCAGTTGAACGTTTCTGGACCAGAGCTCGTTTCCTGTAGCAGTATGCGGTGGTGGAGTAAGCGCAGTTGTCGCTGTAGTGCGTGATGATTGACCATGCTGCTGCTTCGGAGGCGAGGAGACTGAAGGAGATGAGCCAGAAGATCAGAGCGAAGGTATCGAGTCCAATGACAGCCCAGTAGTTGTAGAATGCTGGATGGATGATAATCGTGACGATGTTGTAGATTGCGATGACGAGTGTCGCAATGGCCTGTGAAGGGGTTAGCTATGTTTCTACGTCTGGGGAGACTGTGGGTTTCTTGCGGTGAACAAAGACAAGGATGCCCCGGAGTAGGCGAAATAGGTAACCACGTAGGCGGAGAGGCCTAGAACGACGATAGCGACGACAAGTTGAGCATATCTAAGGTAGAAAGTAAAAGCCGGCAGAGCGGGAATGTGGGACCTGTCGAGCGTCATGTTATCGTGGAGCTTTAATAGAGTGGGGGTGCAGAACTTCTAGAGTGTTGAGAAAGTGTTCCAAGACTTTATAACTTGGGGACAAAGGAATACTCATGACGCATGCCAGAAAGTGCTTGAGCGATCCCAATAAAGCGAACGGCAAGGAGGGAGGTTGGGTAATGCAAGGAGTAACTGGATCAAATTGAAACAAAAGTTACAAAAACGGAGAGAGACTTAGCAGACATCAAATTGACATCATTGTAGGCCTTCTGTAACAACGAAAAGGACATGTGGGATGAAAACCGAGTGAAGAATGCGAACGGCAACCATGACGCCCATCTAGCCCGGAAATATTACGAACAAGATGTCCATTTTGGTACCAGCAGCATATATCCTATGATCATATGGAGATTGTTGGACCGAGTCTGTAAGATAGTATCCCCCAAGTTTCCTTCCCAACGATAGACCAGTATGCTGGTCATTGTAAGAGTTGTTCAAACATCCGGCTTGCTTGAGTTTGAACTCAGAATCGTGGCCAATAGCCCGGTCTTGAAGGGGGCATCACTTAATAACACGTGAGCTCTCCTCGTTATTTGGTAATTTTAGACAGCCTCAGCGATGCATTGCGACGAGAAGTTGATGCGGGAAAAACAAGCTGCTCAGCTCGGGTCACGGCCCAAAGCCACGATCACGTGCAGGTCAATATCCGAGATTCTGCGTCTTCAAGGACATATCTTGAAAGAAATTGAGCAGATTTCAGTCATGAACGATGTTTAGTATTGAAGCGAGGAGCTCGATGCCATCCCTAGTAAGTGAATAGACGGAACTGCAAGTGAAGATCACGTGCCCCAACCAAATTCTGAGGAGGACAGCTCCGTGTGTCAGGTTTTCGAGGCATTTCCTACTCAGGATGATCCCCAGAGATGATATTGTACAACAGTAATATGATCAGTTCACTTTAGGGAAACACAGAGCCTGATCCTGTCAAACATGTTGATTGTTGAGAAAGCTGAGTGCTGAACGGGATGGGTTGGGTGCAACCGCTCTCCCGTAAGCCACTAAGCTATGCAAGATGAAGTTATGAATTGTTGGTGAAACTGAGACTCAAGATTCTGTATTCATCCAGCTCAATTTGGTAACGAAGTTGATGAGTAACGCGGAAATCGGAATGTCTTGCTTATGTGTGAAAGCCATGACATCAGCGAAGCAATTCGTATAATTCAAAGTCTGAAGTTATTCGACCTTTCGTATAGATACGGATACAGATAAGGGCGTAAACACGAAAGCAAAACAAGCAAATGCAAATCGCTCGCTCCAGGTTTCCCTGTCATCAAATGAAACGCATCCCTGGCTTGCGCTGCGCACCGCACCGGGAGTCGTACACGAGCTGGGAATATCTCCCTGATTGGGCGATCTTACAGGTACTACTGCATGAAGTAGGTGGCTGCACAAATCAAAGTTTGCTGCAGCCCAAATAAGAAACGGTTAAGCTGAGCAGAGACAGGGAGCAAGCAAGCTGAGCTGAGAGAGTTGGACTAGACGCAAGCCGGCTGGCCCCCTTCCATTCTCCTTCCCCACCTGCCGGAGGACATAAAACCACGCAACACTCACTCACCTACCAACACTCCCCCAAGACTCCCATTTCCTCAATCATTCTGCTCTCACCCACCAAACAAATCCAAGATCAAAACAGTTTCCAAATTCCACCACCAGTAGTTGTTTGTGACATTCTGTCCAATCGATATAGACTGTCCTGAGAACTAACAACCATTCAGTCAACATGCCTTCCGATCAAGTCGTCCAGCAACAAATCCAGGCCCCTGAGCCAATGTCTGCCGACAGCAGCAACATCGAACTTCAGCAGCCTGTAAGAGAGCCATTCCGAATATCCATTCCCCATCAAGAGATCGGCCATAGCTAACGTTGATTTCTCATATAGAAGCCCGTTCCTGCTATGGGTGATGAGGTCGGCATGCGTGGAGGAGAAGAAGCTGGTTGCGAGTGCTGTGGCTGTGGCTGTGTCGAGTCCTGCTGCTAAACATCGAGACATGGAGTTTGGAGAGGATTAGAAGGGCAATGAAGTCGTTCGTTGGAGACGAATTGATACTGCAAACTGCTTACTGTATGCTTGATGGTTTGATGATTAGATCCTGGAAGACGAATTCGAGGAAACGCAATGAAATAACTGGCTGTCAAGAAACAATCGCTACCCCCCATATGAACTGAGAACAAGCAAATATCTCACGAACGCACTTGCATTGCATCTGAACTCTCTGGATTGAATTATAGATGACTTACAGACGAGGAAGAAAGACGTTGCAGACGATGTCACTGCCAAGTCTGCTTAAATGTGCCAAGAATCTTGGAAAAGCTTGTCCTCCGGTGAGGAAAATCTCACGATAGTCTCATCCACCTTCTTTCAACGTCCTACAACCATCTCCAACACATCTCAGACAAGTGTCCACCCTGAATACCTCTGATCTCTTTTGAACGAGTTGAAATGGAGTCATTCTGTCTACTCGGTCTCCAGATGAAGCCTGCCCAGCCCTCGCAATGCAGCAGCGAACAGCCTGTTATGGTAACTGGTAAGCAATTTAGGAAATACCACCGTCTCCGTACGGCGCAGCTATCGCGACGCTTTCCAGAAACATCCTAAGTCTCTCGGCCGAGAAGGCACCGCAGATTGCTTTTAATTGCTGGCCTTGCCCTCACCGCAAGGTGGTTTCTCTTGCTCGCTTTTCCTCTTGTCGCAAGTTCCCCTCTTCACTCGTTATTTGCGCGACTTTCCAACCGTCAATCGTTACAGGGACGCATGAGCAAGTACAGCGACAATGCTTCTCACGACCCCCCTTTTCGCAGCTTCTCTGCTCAGTGCCGTAGCATCGGCTTCAATCCTCGAGATCCCGGATCTCTTGGCTGCGCGACAGACAAATGGTACAGATGAAGAGGCTTATCGTACGTCCCCCTCCCCTTCCAAAGCCAAATTACATTACGAAGGGGACCAGCTAACACTCCTCCAGTCGCCGAAGTCTGCTTCCCCAACACCACAACTCCCGTCGTACCTCCCTGCCAGGAGATCATCAACATTCAATCAGCATGCACCGCAAACGGCACAACGGGAATCTATCTCCTCGCGCACGCGCAATGCATGTGCGGAGGATCTTTCTTCGCAGACTGGATCGGCTGCCTGAACTGCAACTACGTTCACGGCGCGCGGTCTCCTCAGAACGTCGACTCCTTCCACACGATCATCTCGTCGGCCTCGAATGCCCTCTGCACTGGCACGCCGACCGCCACTTTTGCGGCTATATTCTCGAGTTTGAGTGAAGGAGCGGCGCCGACGGGGACGATTACTGCTATGAGCGATCAGTTCCCTAGCCAGACGGCTATTAGCCTGTATTATACTGTCAGTGGGACACAAGGGGTTGGTGCTATTACTGGAGAGGCAGCGAGTGCGACACGGACGGCAAGCCCGACTCCTAGTGAGAGTGGGAGTAGGACTGGGACTAGCAGTAGGACGACTAGCACTGGAAGTGGAACGGCTGCAGCTGGTACTGCGAGATCGAGTTCGAGTACAGCTGGCGCAGCGATGCCTACAGGAGCTTGGATGGGTGCTGTGGGTGTGGTAGCAGGGGCTGTGGGGATGGTTGTATTGTAGCGAGATTGCTGACGATATGAGGGAACGAAAGGATGTTGAAATAGGCGAAGGAGGAACAAAGTAGCAGCTAATGTCAATTGAAATATTTAATTTTGTTTCTCGGGAAAATGCCTTGTTTTTGTTACTGAGGCTACTTTGCCCGGACTGGCTGCTGTCAGAGATGAGGTTTCTGTCAATTGCAATGACCTCTGCTGAATACTCTTGGACAAGTGACAGAATGATGTTCAAACACACGTTTGAAATAAATCGTTCTTCCTTGGCATCTAGGTAAACCCGCCTGGCCATTACACGCTACAGCACAGGGCTTCACTCGCCAAGTAGAGTTAGAACGAGACAGAGAAAGTAAACAAAGTGCCAGTGTCCGAAATGTATCACAGAACCAACGAGAATTGTGATGATGAGGTACTGATTTACTGTATAATTTTCAACTTCATCGTCTCCATGTATTTTCTAACTAACTCTTGACCTTAAATGTCGTGAATTGCAGATTGCATGAATACTTTCACGCTAAAGCCTTATAAGCTAAGGAAATTAGAACCCCGATGCTAGAAGACGCCGGCTACGAAGCTGCAGAGTATTAAACTATTTAACAAAGGCCTAATATACCTATTTACTTAGGCATAAAAGCTCCTCCATTCGAAGAAATAAGAAGGATAAAATAAATATCTTAAAGGAATTTAAGGAAAGCAAGCGACCCCCGCATAAGTCAGAATAGCCTATTTACCTCGCAGCAGATACAGATCCAGTCCGAGACATAAGAGGAGGAAAAGCCTTTTTCGCCCGTGAAGTCATCACCGCAGCATATTATATGTTGTCGGTGCAGTACCGGTTCAAGTACCACGTAATATATCGATATATCAGTATGGCGACAGAGTAAATAATGTATGGTTAAAAATCTGTGTATTTTCTAAGAGAGTGCGAGGAGAGCCAGACTATATACCACGAAACCCCACCGAATGTCCTCCGAAACTAGTCCGATTAGGCTCTGGCCCCTGATCCTGATCCGCACCCCCTTTTCCAGACCAAAGTATGCTCATGCAGGGACCTGTGGACCAACACCTTATTTACTATAAGCTTAATCTTTTTCTCTTCATAAAGTGCCACTATTTCTTCGAACCTTTCCCATAGCCCATTCAGTAGCCCCTGAAGCGTAACGTTTCTCTTCAACACAGGTATATTCGTATTCGTTCTGTCTTTAGCGGCACCTTCTTTTCTAAACAAATACTTAATATAGTTTATTAGTCCTCTAAAAGCTATATACTCAAATAATTTTCGCAGTGTTACTACACCGCCGTTTTCAAATATAATGTTTACGCTTTCCTCATTTGTTATTTTAAGAACTTCCTGTTCTTAAACTAGGTTTGTTCTGTAGTTAGTTATTTTATCTACTCTAAGCTTCTTTGCAAGCTCGAGCTTTGCGTCTGAGGAGGAAGTGATGATGATTATCGGCAGCGTTAGCTATTTCCTCTCTCATATATTAAAACTTCCCTTTACCTTTAGCACCACGGGCTTTAATAATCTACAAACCACTAACAGCTACCCCTCTAGTTCCTTAGATCAAGATTGTCTCTCTCTTCCCACCTAAATAACTAAGAGTTCTTATATCATTAATAGCTATCCAAGCAGTTATCGCTGCAATTAGTAATATAGCAGCTTCTTCATCATTTAGACATTCCGGTTTTCTTACTAATCCCTTCGTATCAAAAGCTCTGTACTGCGACAAAACGCCTAAGAGTAGTAATCCTAGTCCACTCTTCATATGTACCGCTTTAACTTAGGCGGTGATATGCATCTGATTAAAGATACTAAGAACTTTGTCTCTTACTTTCTACTTAGGCGAGTTGAATATAATAATTATGCTGCACATGTCGGAGCATGAAACGATTTAGAGTGATTTAGTGCCGGTTGTCTTATAGTAGTTGTAGAGGCCCATGACGACTTCGGTGTTACGATAATTAAGGGCGACAGAAGATATTTTAACGAGAACTTCTGAGGGCCCAGGAACTTGCATTAGAGAAGTTATAGTGGAGAGCTTCTCCAGACCGTCTTGAAAGATAAGGGCGAGGACTTTGATGCAGGTTGTTCTTAGCGAATTTGCGGAGAACTGGAAGGGGATGATGGAAGGTGGAGTGGAGATGCAGAGGCCGGGAGAGGATAGTGACAGTGGGGACGAGGGGGAGGAAGAAGTCGTCCGAGGCGTGCAAGAATGTAGATTAGAAACTGATTAAATGAATGTATACGAATAGAGAAATTTAAACATCAACAGAGCTCTATTTAGCAGACATATACCAGGCACCACCAAGCAAAAACAAATCAAACTCGCCCTCCCATATCCCCCTTTGAACATAATAAATATCACTCGCTTAAATATGTTGCAAGCAAGCCCCTTTTCGACTAGTATCCCTGATGCAGGTTGTTCTTAGCGTGCATAAAGTGTGAGTGTTTGCCCACGTTCACACTATAGAACTAAGTCTCTTCCTCCTTCTCTATCTCCATCTCCTTCTACCTCTGCTGTAGCTTGCTTAGGATAAAGAGGATAACTGGATGGTTTTACCGGAGAGTATATAGACTCTTCAGAAAGTAGCGAGAAATCCTCAACGTCATTGTCCAAGTCAAGACTAGGAATCTCCTCAATAGCGTTATCTGAGTCTGAGTCCCCGTCTAGCCGATAATCCCACTCAACATCAGCCTCAACATCAGCAGCACCTACCATGCCTTGTATGCGTTGAAGGAACCATTGTAGCTCGAGTAGCTCGAAGCTCAGTAGAGGTTTAGTCATTAGATCCTCGGTTTGAAGCTCGAAATAATCACCGGATTGGATTTTCTTCCCGTTCTTATCATATAGCCATACTCCTGCAGTCTATTCAAGGCCTTCGGTAGAAATCGGTATAGTCGTAAGACTTATTCTTGGGGAATGAACCTCTTGCTTCTCTTGCCATACGAATTGCAGGTTTCTGTCAATTACAATGACCTCTGCTAAATACTCTTGGACAAGTAACAGAATGATGTTCAAACACATGTTTAAACAAATCGTTCTTCCTTGTCATCTAGATAAACCCGCCCTGGATGTCGTGAATTACAAATTGCATGAATGCTTCTTAGTGACGGCCTAGAAGCGATGCTGGCCAAATTCGTCTCCGGTGAAGTGAGTTACTTTAACTTATACAATTCACTTTAAATATTAAAACTAAGGCTTACTTAAACCCGAGTTCAGCTTTTCCTTAAAGTTAATGTTCTGAAATAATTTAGCGACTTTGAATAGGCTCTCATTTATAGATATATCTAGCTAATAAAGAGAGCGAAGGCTACCAGGGTATCTGACTTCACCGAAGACGAATTTGGCTAGCCTCGCTGGTTAACATACCTTTCAAAGCCGCGAAGTACGAGCGATATCCGTGGCCATGACCAGGACACAAAAGCCCATCACTAACCATCCTCTTTGTGTCTCGGACACAGAAACCCAAACCCGAAATGGACCAATTATATATGCTCTAATAGCGAACATACATCATTGAAGTAGATACCGCAATCCGACCCTCCCACGAGGCAGAAGAAATTGTAGGTCGTAGATGTGTAATACTTGATTTCAAATATTCGGCCTTATTGGCTTTAAGAATAGCATTACCTCCTCTGGCTCTCAAATTCACAAAGAACGAAGAGTGTGAAATGATACTTAGTCCTCCATGGTGTAGTTCAAGACTAACTATATAAGCTCGTTCTCCAGACAGATCAGTAGCTCCTCTGATACCGTGGAAGAGTTCAGGGCGTAAGAACGCATGCGAAATACGCTGTCTCTCAACCCAGGTGATGCCCGCCTTATCGTGGACGGGAACAGCAACTTCTTTCGGGATATGCATCCACATAGTATGATATTTGTCGGCTTCATCTGACATCTGACTTGCTCGTCAATTGGAAGCTGGTATCGGCAAGATATTAGGACTTTAAAGCTTTGAAATTATTCAGATACAAATCCAAGCAATTGACTGACTGTCAGCGAAGAAATCGTTCAGTATCTGACGAGGACGGACGCATAATGTTGGCCGGAATAGCCGAGAATATCCTAGTCGCGAAGGCCGGTTGTCCGGGAGGTTCGTAGAGATGTGATGTAGTTTAGTGTCCGACGAGATCCTAGGAGCAATCTATATCGTAGACTTGCGGCGACGAGCTGGTCCGTGGCGCGAACTAAAGTGACAATGTGTATGAGAGCGCACGTATGCCCATGAACAGTGCTAGATGTTAACGACGATTCTAGTAACGCAGCGAATATCTCTGCGCCAAATCTGTTGAAAGTGCGGAAAACGACTTGTGATGCTCTGAGGATGCTATCGAGGGAATCAAGAACGGCAGGTAACTCAAAACGGCACAAGAGGCTCTGGTGAAAGTCCCTTCGAAGGTTGGATTGAGCGACATATTTGCTGCTCGGTGATGGTGAGTGATCAAGAAAACTCAAGGGCTTCCTGGTCTTTTGACCCTCCGCGAGCTGACTAATGGAGGGGTATTTCGTCGAGGACGATCATCTGATCTCGCTACGCGCTGAACTTTAACGTAAACAGACAAGCGAGCTTGGTGTTGACTATTAGGAATCCAGGAGGTTTTCTGGTATAAGCACATGGGCGATTAGGCTAGTCATATGAGACTCCAATTATATCAGACTGCGTCGAAATGTTGGTCCTCAATGTAGATTTCACCACCTCACAAAGGAAGGACAAAGAAATAACATCAACACAAATCGCCCAACAGCAAGGTATAGTTTCGTTTGAAGGGTGCGACATAGATAACAGTATATGCGATCTACGATTCGTCAGTCTAGTTCATTCTTTTTCTACCATGGGGGACCTTACCAGTAAGGCTACCGCAGTGGTTGTGCTTATAGGTAGTAATTTAGGCTTTACTCCTCATCAGCATTTGCCCAGCAAATACTTTGCTAGCCTACTGACCCTTCTCCCCAGTGTCGTATGCCTTCAGACGAGAGTAAATGCCGGTTGGGGCCATAGTAATGGCTGGTTGTGGTGTTCAATAGAGAGGCATTGGCGGAGAGCGAGGCTGGCTAGGGAAACGGCTGTCTTGCTTCACTTGGCTTGGGAATAAAGCCAGGGACAGCTAAAATACCACCTAATACTAGAATTTGGTCGCAGCAAGAGTTTACGAATTGGCCTGCTTATTGCTCAGCCTGTTTTCTGCAGGTTATTGTCTTTACCTTCTGCGTTCCTTACTAGCTATATAATAGATTAAAGTTCTCGGCTCGATGGTGGTCTAATATCCGTCGCTTCGAGCCGGATCGTCGTGAGATCGATCAACAACCTCAACCTTAACCCGAGCTCTTCACTTCACACAAGTATTTTCCTCCACCATATTTTCTTATGGCACTTGGCGAAGTCTCCTCGCCAAAAAGGTACAAGACCAATACTACCCAGATACCGGTATTGATGTACGTTCCGGGTTGGGAGGGATTTGTTCTGTTTCGAGATGGGGAACGCATGAATGTGCATATTTAGCCTGGCCATCCAGATGGCATTCGAAAATTATCAGCGCATAGACTGCAGAGGGAACCAATAATCACGATAAGGCTCTGGAGGGATTGTCTGCTTCCGTTTATTGATACAAACCTACCCCGTACAGTACAATACTCGGCCAACTTGCATTGCTTGACGTGGCAGCAATGGCCGGCATGTAGCCAACAGAATGTTGATTTTTTTGGCGCTGGAATGCATGCATGCAGCCTTGCAACTCATCAAGAGGTACAGTCGTATCGAAGGCTCCACAAACACCAGACACATGAAAAGGAAGGATACCACAGTTGCAGTCGTCCTCGATAAGGCTGACCTTCTGCCTCACATTGTCTCACTTCCAAGGTCGTGACCCTGGGTCTCGTGATAGGTCATAATCACGGAGGTGGCTGATTGCCCCTTATCCCCCCTTATCCCTCCTCGCTACCCCTGAATGGAAAAGCTCGGCTCTCGCTTGCGAAATGAAGTCATCATGGGCTCCACCACAACGCGTCGACGCGTCCAGCAGATAGACAAGACAAGACAAGGTTCGTTGCATGTGCATGTGCATCTGCACTCAGCCACCAATTATTGTTCGGCTGCAGGCAGAGAGAAAAAGAAGAACTGGAAAAGGCGGAGATTAAACAGACCTAAAAAGATCCATTCCATCTGCACCAGCTGGGGAACCTTGACGCAAAAGGAGTTTGTTGCGGAACAGCGCACCAATGGCTGACGGACACGAGGGGTTGATGGGCAGGGGAGGGAGAAGAGGAGAGGAAAAGAGGAAAGGAACAAGGTGGATTTCTGATATGATAGATCTCCCAAAGGCAATCGTAATCGTTATCGCCAATCAATAGCAATCAATGGCATTCCGGGGCAACAACAAGTGTATGAGGCATCTCAGAACCATCCTTACATCAAGACCATAACATAACACTTTTTTCTAACCATACTTTCGGTTCTGTTCTTTTCCCACAGTTCTAAGAAAAGATAGGATCTCGTAATCCCAAAGCTCTAAAGTTTTTTTTCTCTCTTGTACACCGACTTTAGCCCCTCCACACCTGCATCTGCACCAGCCAACAGACGCGGTGCACGAGGGCGGATCTCATCGTTGGCGCTGGGTTCGCGATGCAGCTAACCAAGTTCAACCAACAGAGTCGCGCCAAAGATCCTTCCTCTCTCTACCAAACAAACACCCCAGCTCTCCATGGCTCTACACCGTTCCCGTCCCTGATTTCCCTCCTGGAGACCTGCAGCGGAAACGTACGCCCTGGTCGAGATGCCGCCTTCTATCGAGTGGTTTGCCCGCCACTGCAGCTGGTGCATTAAACTCTCCCCAGCCATCCAATGGTAGAATCCGGTTTGGCCAGAGACTGAACTACGACGCCGCTCAATCGGGAGCTGCAGCACCGTGCAGGCAGGCAAGCAAGAAGGCAAGGCAAGGGAAGGGAAGGGAGGGAAGGCAAGGCAAGGCCCTATCTCGAAATTAATCCCATCCAGATATGTCGTCGCCGACGGCTTGGATTCCAGACTTTCTTTCCTTCTCTCTCTCTCTCTCTCTCTCTTGCTCTCTCTATTCCTCTTTTTCCCTCATATCCCTCTTCCCCATCGAGCTTATCCGCCAGACCCTCCCCTCACACTCATTCCTGGGGCTGGGGCTTTTCGTTACTTTTGTTTTCTTGATCTCATCACGCACTTCCACGACGATATGACAATTAATTCATAATAAACGACTCCTTCAATACCCATACACCAACTGCTATATCGCACTCATTCCCCGTCCATACTCACTCATATCATACCATACGCATACAGTACCTCCCCTCATTGCCTGGAAGCTCGCCGGAAGACACAGGAGGACGAACCTAACTGAACTTATATCACTCTCTCCTCGGACACGACCCCATCAAATTTGAGCGTCTCAATGCTCTCGTTATGAACGCTCATGGGCTTGCTGGCAGCCGGACGACGACGTTTCAATCAATTATTGGAATTGATATTGAAATTGGAACGAGAACAAGAAATACGAACTCATGTCGGATTCCGATTCTCCTAGGCGCATCTTGCACGAGAGGAGTCCTTCACACAACAACGAATTGGCCAGAATCCGACTCGTGCCCTCCACGCCCCCTCGACTCCTGGGACGAGATGGAATTATTGACGAGATCTATTCACGGACACCCCTCCCAACCCATCCAAGTCATTTTCTCGGACCAAGCAAAGCAAAGGGCAAGGAGAAGGAATTCCCAAAGGGACCGGGGCTGCCATTGGAACCGGAGGCGGCGCAGGGCCAGGGATCACACACTCCTGCATTAGACGAGGAGTTTCAACGACCACCAAAAGTCCAAGCACAGAGGAGCTTCAGTGGTGCCAGTGCCTCTTCGGGCTCAACAACGCATACGCATCAGCCTCAATGGCCCAATTCTGCAACAGGATCTCCCAGCTTCAGGCCAAAACCCCCTGCGAAGAAGCGCCTGCACATCCACAAAGACAACAAGACCTTCTCCCTGCTGCAGGACGACTCCCAATCGGTGGACGATGGCTCGAAATCACCGACTTCCTTTTTCTCAGCCAGTCAAAGGTCGTCCGACTCGCTCCCCTTGAACACCGATAATGCAGGAGAAAGATCTAATTCCACGACTTTATGCGCATCCGAAGCCTCATCAGCTGTAATTCCTGCCACTCCGGCAGCCTCGCACAGTAATAAGCAACCTATATCTGCAGATCATATCACCAACTCTCCCTGGAACTATCAGCTCGTCGGTGGTCTTCGCAAAGTGCCCAAAACTCCAGACCTCAAACACAGAGCCGCTACCTCGTCTGAAAGCCCACTCCCACCTCTGCCAGAGACATCGGACGGAACACCTACCGGCGCTGTGTCGCACGATCTCTCTACGAAACCGTCTTTTGTATCTACGGAAACCACCACTACCACCTCCGAGAATACTAACTACAAAGTTTACGGCAACAACTCTGCTTCAACTTCTGACGCTGCACCTCCGTCGTCAAGTGGTTCAAACTATCAAGTCATTGGAGACCCTTCCCCACCCGAGTCTGTCATTTACCGTCCACGTACTTCACCGTCAGAAAACGACAACAACTACGAGTTACACGGAGATCTCTCACCAGCAAACTCCTACATCGACCTCATCCAACCGACAAGATACTCTCAAGAATCTCTTGTCGTACCTCCACTCAATACCAAACTTCGCAGTCGAAGATCCAACGAAACCCTAGGATACTACAAGTCCCGGTCCAGAGAGTCGCTTCGAACTGGTTCGCTGACGTCGATTTCAACCGTACTTAGCCAACAAGAAGCTTTCCGAGCAATTGTAGGCAGCGGCGCACTCATACAATTACCCATCCTCAAACAGAAACCCCAGGGGTCGAGTTCATGGGCGGAGCCTCCAAGTCTAAGTTTCCACCCACCGCGGTCACACATGAACGAGCACCCGCATCAATGGAGCTCACAGCTGTCAACTGTGCTCTCGGTGTCGGATGGCGGCACCGATCGAAATTCCCGCTCGTGGTCGAGCGACAATGGCAGGAGGAGCAGCGGATACCCGAGTTCGCAGAGCCGACACAGCAGGCAGATGTTGAGCATCAGCTCTTCAGTGGCACAAGAAGAAGGATCTTCCCGGTCGCGAACCGACTCGATCGAACCTCCAGCCCCAGCATTCGCGAGAAACGGACGCCACAATAGCACTTCTTCGATCAGGATGGTTGAGGATTTGGATGAGTATGGAGATGGGATCACAGATATGCAGGACTTGCGAACGAGGCCATCTCGCACGCGACTTTCCAGCTACTTCAACAGCGGCTCCTCAGAAAACGGCCGCACGAATACCATGCGCTCAACCAACAGTTCGCGAGCAAACAGTCTGCTCGCGGGATCTATACCTACCTGGGCGAAGTTGTACTATGGAAGTGGAGAAAGGCGATACATAGGCGCGCCAGGAAGTTCCACGGATGGGACCGACAGTCGCAGTAATTCTTTCCGGACGGGCTCTCCCAACACTGATCATTTCCCTTTAAGTATATACAGCCCGCGGCGGCGACCGCGGGAGATGAACGCCCAATCCACGCGGGGATCTATGGAGATCACGCCGGCGCCCCAAAGGGGTGATGATGGACGATTTAATACCAGCGACCCGTACTCGAGACGCTTCAGGACATGGAGCATGTCGAGCATCTGGTCACCACACCTACGACTCGACCGACGGGCAACCCGTCGAAGTGTCTGGGAGCCGCCGTCTGTGAACTGGTCCACGGAAGGTGGATGGTTCGGACGACGGAATGTACAAATAGTAATGTTTATTGTGGGGTTTATTTTCCCCTTTGGTAAGTTCTTCCCCTCTCTCCGCATCTCTCTGCGAAGTTTAAGTATTTGGACTTTTATGCTGACTACTGTTTTTAGCATGGATGATAGCAGCTATCCTCCCCCTCCCCCCACGCCCAATACGCAACATGAGCGAGCGCGACAACAGCCGCAGCAACCTAGACAGTTCTCACGACCGCGAGGCCCAGCACGAGACACCGAACGACTACACGCGCCAATTCGGCCCCATGGACGAAGCGAGATACGAGAGCGCCAAATGGTGGCGCAGGTTGAATCGCTACATGTCTTTCGTTGGAGTTCTCATTCTGGCTGCTATTGTAAGTTCTTTTCTTCGCCTTCCCCCCAGATTTTCAATCCTGGCAGGAGAATATATATCTAACATCTCAAAAGGCCGTTCTTGTTGTCGTTGGCATCAACCAAGGCTGGTGAAAATCCCGTCTTGTGGCAACCTTTCTACCTGGAGAGAAATCCATCCTTCTACCCACCACTGTCACACATAGACACAGCAGAATTTCCTTACCACATCCACAATCACGAAAAGCGACACGCTAGATCTCATTTACTTGTCATTTACCACCATACACAACACATTTTTATTACCCTCCCATCTATATTTATCTTTTCATCTGGTTTCTTCTGTACATTATATATCACGTCACCCTTTTTCGACGACGACACACGCACACGCACACACGCAACTACTAGTAAAGAAAGAAATGGGCTGGGAATCATCCATCCTGCCTTTGTATTGGAAATGGAAAGGGACATGGACGGGCGGCTGCGAGCATTATACCCCTCTTGAATGAAATACGGAAATTTGCAAAAAGAATCATTTTGTTTGTTTGTCACGTTTCTGTTATGATATGAGTTTGATTTTGCATTTGTATGCCATATATGCGAGATGCATTTTTCGTTTGCCCTTTTTGAGGCTTTTTGTTCAGATATATAGAGGGGAAGGAGGAGATTGGGTTTAGGTACTTAGTGTAATGCGAGTGCTGGAGAGAGGGGTTGAAGAGAGGAAGAGAGAGAAAGAGATGAGGGAGGAAGAATAGAATATTGATTGCTATTGATAATTCCCATATTTTTTCATCTTGTTTCGTCAAGTGGGGTGGAAATGCTTTGGAGGGTATTTGTTAATGGGATGCGGGGCATAGCTGCTCTGTGTATGTGTGTATATTGAGTTTGCCCCAATACTTTCTCTGTTTGGGTTGGGGGGTTCTTGAGACGTCGCTGGCCATGTATGCATGCAACTATATAGCACAGCGCTTAAGCACACGCATCTCTAAGCGGTCCCTTACCGCCCATCCCAGCCCAGTCTTCTCAAACACCAAACAGCAGTCAATCAAGCCAAATCAAATCAAATCGCCTTCGCCTTCCCAGCCGGCATAGTAGCCGCTTTCTTCAAACTGCCCCTCCTCTGCCTCGCCTCCATCTCAGCCTTAACCTCCTCCATCAACTCCTCCAGATCTCTCTGCGGTTCCGAGGGCAGGCCCAGCACCGGTTCTTTACTCGCCAGGCTCTCCTGACTGTGCGATCGCTGTAGTGGGCCGTGGCCTGGGTTGCCGGCTCGGGCGTTGAGTTTCTTAATCAGGAATACTTTGGCCGGGGAGGCGAAGAAGGCTGTTGCGAACGCGGTGAGGATTACGACGTAGAAGTAGACGCGTGCCCAGACTAGGAAGGAGGCTGGGAGGGTGAGGAGGACGAAGGGAGCAGTGGTGAAGGAGAATGTTAGTTGGGTTATTAGGTAGGAGAGGATGTCGTAGTAGATCTTGGTTGAGGTTGGTTGGGTGGTTTTCGGGTCTAGGAAGAAGGGTCGGAAATAGCGTCTGCAGTCTGTTATTTGGTTAGCAACAATACGGTTGGGGTAATGGGAGCTGTGGGTTTACTCTTTGCGACTGTTTGGACGAAACTTGCGAGGACGAATGTTAAGTAATAGCCTGGGTAGAATCCATGCCAGAATGCACTGGTGACGAATGTTGCCATGCTGGCACGGAACCCTGGTTTCTTTCCCCGCGGAGTTACGCGAAGATAGATGTAGTTTCGGAGCCAGTTGTTGGTGTTGATATTCCAGTTCCCCAAGTATGCCCGGGTGTTTTGAGCAGACTCCACACCCCATGGATTTACATTTCGCAAACGATCCCATGAAACCTTGCCAGTCACTGGATCAACTCCTTTGTAGCCGAGACCAGAAAGAATACAAGCACCTTCCGTCAGAGCCCATACACCATAATACTTCAGTCTGGTAGTGAACCCAAGCATGTGAAGTAGCCAGATTCTATGAGCGAAGCCATAGGTCATATATTTGTCACCCGTCAACAAGTCAGGGTAGTACCAGCCGCTCAATTTGAGGAACAGGAGAATCCAAAATAGTCCCGTGGCAGCTTTCCAGGTGGCAGGAGTACCACTGCGAGGAATCTTCCTCTTCTTCCGAGTCGGGGCTTTCTTCGATGGGGAAACTCCAGCGGGGACTTCGAACATGGTAGTTTCGATCCAACGCCTGTAATCCACATAGTCGAAAGCCGGTCCTGCAAAAAGGGAAGGGAAGAAGAGAACATAACCAGCAAAATCCAATAGACTTGGAAGTTTCTTCAGAGCCCTCTCTTTCTGAAAATCGGATAAATCCTTCTCGGGAAGTCGACCATCCGCAACATTCCAACAGAAAGCTGTGAGCTTCATGACGAGAACCATTTGTGCGCCTGTAATATCCACAGTTCCGGGATCATTGGCCCATTGTCGTGCCAGCTGATTCACGGACATGTGTCCCATGAGGAACACGAAGCCAATCCATGGCATGAAAGGGCCATCAACATATTGTGCGATGCAGTAGGATCCGATGGAGCTTATAGCTAGGGTTCTTACGCCGGACCATAAGTCGAAGAGGCCGACCAAATAGAATGTAGAGACGCTGTATTTATTAGCAGAATATTCGTTGGGTAGCTGAAGAGGACTTGCCCTATAATGAAGAGGTTCTTTAGGTATGGCTTCTCATCTGGTACTCGTTTTAGGAGCCCAGCAAGAGGATATGATATCAAGAAAGAGGTGATGAGTTTAACTGTTACTTTGTTTAGTATGATTCAAGCCTGCAGGTGGCATAAAATGCTGGCGGTTCAGTGACTTACGTTCATCTGTTGAAGCTCCCAAGATGCCAGCAACATACTGAAAAGCTGATTGACGTCAGACGCGGCCGCACCCAAAACAAGGGAGCATCTCGGAGAGCCTTACGGAGGTTGATATAGGGCAGCATTGTGCCGAGCTTGAGGTTCTGAAGCTGCGGAGCAGATGTGGATGTTGGGCTTTTGTTCTATCGTTTCTCCATCTGCAAAGGTGGAACAGAATCAGAGTTTCTCTGAGGTGGAAATGGTTGTGATGTTTGGGTGGGACAAGGCAGAGATCAGAAGTTAAAGGCTCGTGAAAGTCAGGGCAGGGGCTGGTTTTGCCGCGGTCAGGCGGGCGTATGCGCGTGCCACAGGGCTAACTGGACGGCCTTGTGCTCTAGCAAGGTACCAACCACACTGTAAGGACTTGGGATCGATCATCTGTTCTATTCGAAATGCCAATTGCGGCTGACTTGCCTTCACGAACGAATCGCATCCTGCGCCGCAACCTTCAAAGCTCGAAATACCAAAATTCCCCATTATATTCACCAAACCACTTCCAATTTCAGCCCAAGCTACCAAAGCTCCAGGCAGTTGCATCCAGCTGTTGCAACCTCCAACCTCCATCCTCAACCCCTCCATCCTCGAATCCACCAACCACCTATCAGCGCATAGATCAGGCAGTCGAAGGGATATCCCCAGCCTCATAAAATCTCCATCGAACCCGGTCTGGCTTCCCGATCGAGTATCGCATCGACCGAGCCCCCAACCCGGGAGGCATTGTCCAGCGTTTTGAAGACATGAGAATAATACCCGAACCTTGACACCATGGACGTTGTACAGGCAGTTTCGGGGTACATCTCCAAGATGGTGTCTGCTGGAGACAGTGCGTCAGGAACCCCATCTGCCAAAATGAAGATATTATTGTTGGATAGCGATACAGTGTCTATAGTCTCTACGGCAATCACCCAGTCTGCCCTGCTCAACCACGAAGTTTACCTGATAGACAGGCTCGACAACCAGAACCGGGAGAAGATGCGGCATCTGCGATGTCTATGTTTCGTGCGCCCTTCAGCGGATTCTATACAATTCCTCATCGACGAGTTCCGGGAGCCGAAGTACGGGGAGTACAACATATACTTTAGCAATGTGGTCAAGAAGTCATCTCTGGAGCGTTTGGCTGAGGCAGATGATCATGAGGTTGTCAGAGTAGTGCAGGAGCATTTCGCGGATTACATCGTGGTCAACCCAGACCTATTTACCCTGGATCTGGCATTTCCTAGACAGCGGATTTGGAGTTCGAACCCGGATATGTGGAACACAGATGCTTTGCAGAGGACAACAGAAGGGCTGATTGGGGTTCTTTTATCATTGAAAAAGAAGCCTTTGATACGATACGAAAAGAATAGTCTTTTAGCTAAGAAATTGGCTACTGAAGTTCGATATCATATCACCCAGGAAGACCAATTATTCGATTTCAGAAAAGTTGACACACCTCCCATACTTCTCATCCTGGACCGGAGAGACGATCCTATTACACCTCTCCTAACACAATGGACCTACCAGGCAATGGTCCACGAACTCCTCGGTATCCAGAATGGTCGTGTGGATCTCAGCGACGTTCCTGATGTTCGACCAGAGCTCAAAGAGGTCGTTCTATCACAAGACCAAGACCCGTTCTTCAAAAAGAACATGTTTCTCAACTTCGGAGACCTAGGTGGAAACATCAAAGATTATGTCGAGCAGTACCAGTCCAAAACCAAGAACAGTTCGAATATCGAATCAATAGCGGATATGAAGCGCTTCATTGAGGAGTATCCCGAATTTCGAAAACTTTCTGGTAACGTGAGCAAACATGTTACACTGGTAGGCGAGTTGAGCAGGAAAGTTGGTGCGGAAAATCTTCTTGAAGTTAGTGAAGTGGAACAGAGTCTAGCGTGTAACGATAATCATGCTAGCGATTTGAAGGTATACTGTTCCCACAGACACATTTATCGTCAAGACTAACACTTCTTAGAACGTCCAAAGACTCATCCAATCGCCAACGGTGACAGCTGACTCTAAGCTTCGCCTCGTCGCACTTTACTCCCTGCGATACGAGAAGCATCCTCAGAATGCATTACCAATCTTAGTGGACCTACTCGGCGCAGCTGGGAATGTTCCGCAGCGACGAATTGACCTCATAGCCAAATTACTCATCTACCATTCATCATTGCATCAAAACCAGTCTGCAGGCGGTATCTCAGACATGTTTGAATCAGCTGGCATATTCTCAGGTGCTCGAGACCGCTTCAAAGGTCTCAAGGGCGTAGAGAATGTGTATACACAGCATTCCCCGCGGCTTGAGCTCACACTTCAAAATCTCATCAAGGGACGTCTGAGGGAACAACAATACCCTTTCGTCGAAGGAGGCGGCTCCACAAGGGACAAGCCCCAGGATATCATCCTCTTCATCGTCGGCGGCGTCACATTCGAGGAAGCGAAGACAGTCTCTCAACTCAACGCCTCGTCGCCGGGTATCCGTATTGTGATTGGTGGGACGAGCGTGCATAATAGCACGACTTTCCTGGAGGAGATGGAGGATGCGGTGGCTTCTTGGCCGGAACCTCCGCCTACTACTGCGGCGGGTAGGTTGAGGAAGGAGACGGGGAGACGGTGATTTTTGGAGCGTGGTGTAACGATGGGGCGTTAGGAGTTTGGTGCACAGGCATCTATCAAGATAGCAAGCATTTTATTCAATTCGAGTCGCAGAGTCCTCACTGGATGCAGATGTTGGTTCACACATTTCCTAAGGCACCGAAACTGTTTGTGATTTGAAGACTCTGTCAGGACATCACCCAAGACACGAAGCAGTGGTCTTTTGCGTTGCTCACGAAGGAGCATAGCTGACGAAGTGGAGCATACTGCAAGGTGAGTGAAGGCATACTAGGCATTGGAGCTCTATTCTCTTGCCCACTTTCAAAAGAAACCAACAGTTTCCACACGCTGACCTGCGATATCTGTTGCTGATGTGGTTCTCTGGGTGCTGGGTTCTGTAAAGTATATCCCACGTCTTGCTTTCAGCCGCTATTCTGGTTGGCCGACTTTTTGTTCTCCTCTCCTCCTTCCCCTCTTTTCTCCTTCTTCCTCTTATCCTTCCGCAATGTTGCTCGCTCTCATCTCATCTGAACGGTTGGTTGAGTTGCCTTCCATTCGATATCTTATTTGGACCATTCTGTCTCGCTGTTCCTACCTCCATCTTTCCATCTTTCAGCGAGCCACAAGCGTGGGTTTTAGATACTAGGTGGCCTGGCGCTACTGCTGATCTGGATACAAGCAAAACTTTACTAAACTGCTCCGTTCAACAGTATAGAATCAGATGACCTTCTTCCGCCGCTATCTCGTTTCCGCTTCCGAAATTCCAGTAAACAAACATTACATTCCGATCTCGAGTCTCCCTTGAGGCAGCAGGCCCGCAAGATCCTCTCCTTGACTAGTTTAGTGCAGCCAATAATTCGATATACAGGAGTATCCCCCATCTGAAAACCGATTCCTCTACATTGCCTCTATCAAGAATACGCCTAGATTGGTCTGGCGTAGATAGTACCTCGAGCCCATGCTATTTTCTCACCACAGCGGAGTCTTCTATGCTTTCTTTGTAGCAGGACAGTCCGCTTCAATTGCATGCCGAGCTACCCCGAATCCATCACAATGACCGGAGGAAATGGCAACCTGGCTAAATGTTGTATCTTAAACTCTGCGGGAGAAGACAGTGCATGAATGGAAACCCAGACGGCTCTTCTCTTGGGACTAGATCAATCGAATCGTCCCATCGTCTTATCCACGAAGGGCACTATTTGAAGATGATACCGTACTGTACTAAGAAGATGAGCTTCATGAACTATCCAGCGTCTGTGAGGACCTTGGTCGGACCCACAGGAGACTCGCTGATGGTAATGTGGATGTTTCCCTATACCAAACCTACCTCGTCATGAGGAAGAAAGTCCTTTCGTTTAGATATAGGGTAAGCGGACACATCACATTACATCACAATAAGCGATCAGAACGTAAACATCCTCTCTCAACGCCGAAGAATTCGGAAGAGTGTACTACATTCTATTCTATGCCTTACTGTAACTATTTACTATCAACCTATCTTCGGGTACTCTAATCTAATATATGATATGTCAATGATCTCTGCGACTCCACGAGGTAGTCCTTGGTTGGATACGAATACCGAGCAATCGCCATCGTTGTAGTAAGTTACCGAACACCACTCGGGATATAGGTCGATCGTTACTCCTAGATAGACCAAAGAGACAGCAGGTGATGCCTAGCTAGGGTTTATGACAATGCCGCAGCGACCATGTACGAAAGGGGGTTTGCGGTGGGTCTCGCCCAGCCTGGTATTTTCTTTCGCTACTCGTGGAAATTTGTGGAGAGGATTAGAGTATTCGACGTTATTCTGTGGTTAATAGCACCTTGCTGCTGACAACGGTGGATGAGACCCACTGCAAACTCCCTTTCGTACCGTATCGTCCTTTTCACCTAGATGTGGTCCGTCGATCGAAGTCCAAGTCAGACTCGAATCCCAATTTAACTCTCGGCCCGAGTTAGAGTACCGTAAAGTCAACTCGAGCTCGAACTTACAAACCCCTTTACCAGCCCTTGTTCCTCCCATCCTTATTCAGTGGATTGAAAGTAGGTTCCCCCACCGCAAGGATATCAAATGAACTACCGAAGACATCTCCTTCCTTCCCTACCCTAACCCCATCTTTACTTCACTCAACTGAACGCTCCACCGAATAAAGCAATAGCGAACGAAGATCTCTCTCTCCAAAAACTCAACCCAACTCAACTGACTCAAAGCTACAGTAACCTTACTAGACCCGAGTTTTAACCTAACTTCCATTCTTCTCAAATTCTCGAAACGTTCATCGTGCAGAAGGTAACCCTATTGTACAGTACCGGTAATGTTCTGTAGATCTCCCCGAACTCTCCTTAAAGCTCAACAAGGAACGGAAAGTGAATTGCGAACTGCGAACTCAGCGAACAAAGTTACCGAACAGAAGTGCCGATGCCCCCAAGAGGTATGTGTGATTGGATCTAAGATTAATCTTTCCTAAGCCATGTAAACTTACGGGAGGGGAACAAGGTGAGGTGGTGAGATGCGGTACGGCAGTGGGAAAAGAAGCTTCTCTCACCGTACCGTGATTAATCTTTCTTGAGCCATGTAAACTTAGGGGGAGGGAACAAGGTGAGGTGGTGAGATGCGGTACGGCAGTGGGAAAAGAAACTTCTCTCACCGTACCGTGTTCGTGTAACCAAAGAAATTTAAAATAAAAGGTGGAGAGAGGGAAAGAGATGTCATCACAAGGACTATCTAATTCCACATAACTATAATTTAAAGTAATACGGATCTAACCTACATGTCTTTCATTTCCCTGCAAGGAGACTGACTTTGTAGTATCAATACCGGTAGATGGGTAGATAGATTGACCTCCGAGTTATTCGAAAACAAATAGATAGATAGATGGATGGATGGATCATCGAATTGAAATGAATAGATTTGATTTGAAATGAAATGAAATGGATAAAATGAATACGGTTACAATACGGTACTGCGGAGACCAATACCTTAGCTACCGTACCGAAGCAAAGATAGTTTTACCTACCTAACTAGCGTCCGGATTCCAGAGGTAGTACTGCCAGGCTAAGGTATGACAGCTGTCAGACAGCTGTATGACAGGTGTCACGGATAAGCAAATCCGAGAAATAAGAGGGATGCCGGATATCGCGAAGTCAAGGAGGGAGGAAGAGGGGATTGGGGGGAGGGGAGGAGGGTTGGATTTGGAATATACTGATTCTATGGTGTTCCCTTTCCTCTGAGGGGATGGATGGTCTCTTACCTAATTTAAGAGGGAAAATGGCGCATTTATTTCTGTTGTGTTTTGATTGAGGGGTTGGGATAGATGGTGGCTGGCTGAGTGGAGGGGTGGCTGTTGAGGGGTAAATTAATGTAGAAATGTGGAAATGTAGAAACCCCGCTGAGGCTTGTTTGAAAGAAGGAAGGAGGATAGAATGGTGTGAGTAGTGAGTTTGCGATTGTTGTATTTATGTTATGCCAGCTAGCTAGAGATTCAGACAGTGGGATCGTCATGGACGAGGCGTGGTGATGCCATACCATGGGTTGTTTTGGTTCGCAGGTGTTGATTCATGTACTCAGTACGGTATGGCGGTACGTGAAGACTTCAAGCATCGGTAAGGATTTAATAGTAGCAAGATGTCTCTTAGGTGTAAAGCGAGTACCTGTTAGGGTGGCGAGACGTTTCGATGAAAATGAAAGATGCCGGGTCCTTGATTTATCGTTGCTTTATGGGCGAGGATAGGGAATGGAAGAGAGGGAAACAAGGCAAGGGAAGAAATGTAAGGGGGTTGGATGGTAGTACGTCTCTTTCCTAAATTGAGGCTTTTCGAGACCGTTTGTTTACGTTTTGAAGAAAGATTTACGATTACTATCGACACTTGACTATGGTATACGAAGGAAGTGAGCAGATTCTTGAAAGACGAGCAAGGAGGGAGGAGTAAACACTAGTAAACATTAGTAGGCAATAACTGCATCACTTCTGCTCCTATGAACGAACAATTCACTCAACAGACCAGTGTATTGAATGCTGAACGCTGAATGTCAAATGCCTGTGCTAGTTTGTCCACCAGGAAATACTCTGTATCCATTTCTCAGAGCTATGTTTTTGTTTTAATACAATTGTTGTTACATATTTAGACCTTCCATTTTTGTTTGGCCAGACTGTTTTTTGGTAGAATCAGTAATGGCTCGCACTTAAGGATTAATAGGTGGAAATAAGGGGCATGATGCATTTACCAGGTAGGGCGCCTTTGACGCCATGGTCGACAAGACCTTGATGACAATCCTGTCTGAAGGTTCCACCGTCTGGCGATCTAGCCATCGACTAGATCCGTAATTACAGCATACGCAAACAGACCCACGGCCCAGGCATGATAGCCGTGAAGGATGACTGGAGCGGCGATAAGACGGGAAAATGTGAGGATATTAGGAATCGTATAGATATTCTCATGAGGAGCGGCTTCTTAGGCTCGATTTCGGTCGACCAGGGCTTCACTGTCAAACTCTCCTCCGAAACCCTTCCACCAGAAAGGGATAGGTTAGATCACGTGGTCGGCGAAATGAGGCACGGAAAGTTACTTGGCGATGCAAAGTATCCGCAGCAAGGCCAGCCGGATCGAGTCGTCGAAACAAGGAAAGAGATTTTTTCAGCACACCTTTAGGCATCACCCGGTTGTTTGGACGTTGAGTAGGGGAGTCCCTTGTAGCACATGGAATTGCGCTGAGGTCTGCTACTCTCGAAATCAACATCAGGCTCGCCGAGCTTTTGGTCTTGGGAGAAAAAGCGAGAGAACATACAGGTGCCAAGCACGTTCTGGGCTCTGGTAGGATCGTGCATACGTCCACAGTAACGAAGTCAAGGAGACCGAGGTGGTCTGGGGAAGGCACGCCGAGCTTCGAAAGAGCATGAATTTCGAGTCAGCAGCAGGTGAGGGACATAACTGTCTACTGTAGGCGCGAGTTACTCCCCGAGCCCTTTGATGGCAGGGTCCGGGTTTGCGAGGGAACATCATAGCCATTGCATGGTTGCTCGGGCAAAAGGGGTTAGGTAGATGCTAGTTGGGCGGGTAGAGGAGAGGACGGCCTGGAGAGGTTACTCTGGAGACAGTGGAGAGCAAAGCGAGCAGCAAGGCGAACGAATAGAAGAGTGTTGGAGAAGTCAGGTGGAGAGAAGGGAAGTGCCGGTTTCAGAGCGGCAGGTCAGTGGGTGGGAGGGGAGGGAAAGATTGCCTTGCCTTGACTGCCTGCCAAACCCAACAGGTCCAGATACGAGAGTTTAACTTCCTGGTCGTCGTTGGAAGTTCAAACTTTAACAACCTTGCACAACAGGGCTTGCAAGCGAATGCCAAGTGATTAGACGCCGACGCCGCCTAGATGGCGCATGGCCATTCTTCCGTTAGCCGCTTGACGCGGGGGAGCGTGAAGTGACTAGACGACCAGTGGAGCTCCCTCCCGGTGGGATGGATGCACCTGGGCAGGTGTGTGTGTGTGATGCGATCGGTGGGTCACGCCGGGTCAACCTTCTACCTTCTACCTTTTGCCTTCGCGCTTGTACCACCCGACGACGGGAACGCAACGCAAACGACGCGGGGAGGACCTTACAACCACCCCGTTCTCCGACCCCGGTCGTCCGGCCTCCGTCCTCTCCATTGTTCTCATCGTCTAGTCCAGTCCAGTCCATTTCATTCCAACCCAGTTCTCCCGCGGGCCAGCGAGCGAGCGAGCGAGCGTTGAGGCAATTTAGGTAGTTCGAACGGTACTTAGTCGGTCGATCATTCAGTTAGGGAGGTACAGTACCTTAGTTGGAAACGGCATTGACTTCGAGATTCGGATTTGACTTTCGGTCCCCCTACCGTACCGCACCCCCATCCCCCAATGACTACCCGCCCAACCGCACAGTCAGTCAAGTCAGTCCAGGTCATGCCGTGCGTTGTTCGGAGCAGCTTCTCGAAACGGGCAAGTTGGCTTTAGCAGCCGCGACAATTGGTGGAGCAGATAGAGTTTGGCCACTGCATGGAACCCTTTGGACATTCAGAGTTTCGGCGTGAAACCTGCATTTGGAATGATGGGAAGGGAGGAAGCTTTTGAACGCCTTGAAAAGCCCCCCTTCTTTCCTTCGACAAACGCCCGCGCGCTCGGGTCCTGTACCGAACCCTCTACCTTACCTTACCATGGTACTGACACTTACTACTGTAAATTTACTAACTACGCTTCAGGTCAAGGGAATTTCGCTTCTCTTCTTACCTTACCCCAGACTAGATCAGAACACAAGAACAGAACGCCCGCCCAGCCCTCCGTATGTGAGCCTATCGTAACCCTGCTCGACGTCTATCTTCTCCCAGACTGGATATTCTTTCCTGCTTGTCTATCCTTCCCTGACTGTTCTACTGTTCTACGAGTCTCACAATCCCTACCATCCCATCCCAGCGTCACCCCTCCTGCTCCCCAGGTAGGTAACCTGGTCTGTTCGGTTCTGGTCTACACTCGCTGGCTTGCTGACGCTACATTACGCACCGGACTAAGGAAGGTAAGTAAATACCAAAGCACCCATCCCACCAGCAGCCCTAAACTCTAACATCCTAACGACATCTCTTTCTCGGGAATATTCAAGGCGAAAGAAAGAAAGGAAGAAAGAAAGAAAGAAACGGCATGACGAGAAGCGAGCTTGGGTTTCCCAATGACTGACTCGACTGACTTGAGTACTGAGTGGTGGATGTCCGCCCATCACGTCCGTTCCAAGGTTCCTGCATCCATGGTTGAAGCAAACTTCCCAAATTCCTCAAGGCGACAAATAAGATGCCTCCAAGATGTTGCGCTTCTCCACCCTTTACATTAGCTAGTTGGACAGACAGGCACACACACACATGCATACATACATACATACATACAGGACAGGTCCGTCACACAGGTAGGTCCGTCACACAGGTAGGTCCGTCACACAACCTTCCCAGAGTGCATGCAGCAACCCAAACTTCCCCAAACCCAAACCCCTACAGTAAACCCAAACCGATCGATAGATTAAGACATTGCGGAAAGATAGAGTCTCGGGAAAGGGGAAGAAAAGAAGGAAAAGAAGGAAAAAAGAAAGGGTCTAGACTCTTGCCTCCTCTAGATAGGCAGGTAGGGTAGGGAAGGGATCTCTGATCGGAATTATTGGTATGCCCATTCATTCATTTGGATTCAGCAGCACGCCAGCAGCACGCCATCCATCCTTGGGTAAGGTCAGGTACTGTACTGTACTATTTTACCTTTTATGATGGAACGTACCAACACAATCCAAGGCGCCGCGAACTGCAACGGGATTGGCTCCGATGAACCACCCCTTACTTTCAATTGCCATGCGCAAATTTCGCTCCATGATTCAGGACTCGCTAGCACACGCACAGTAAGCTAGCTAGCTGTCTTTCGAGTAACCGAGCCATTGGTATGAAAGGTGGGGTGGGGGAGGGGTGTTTGGGCTCCTTCGGAATATGCAGAGAAAAGTCATTGCGGTTAGGTTCGCAGCAAGTGATGAAGCTTGATTAACTCAAGCACCCAAGGAGAAGAAGATCGGGGAAATTGATTGAAAACAACGGCTCGGTAGTAGTTTTGAGGAATTTCGGGAACTGATCCGCTGGGTACACTCATCTATAATGTTAAAATAAAAAAAAACGACAATAAAAAGTACATTAAAAAAATACATGGCCCGAAAGACTCCTCCCATTCTGTAAAGTCGTCCGACGTGAAAAAAAAAGATAGTAGAGCGATCAGAAACCTTTTTGGCGCAGAAAAAAAAGAGGGTATGCCGCTTCATAAAATCAACCCCCCATCCTGCCTATGATTCCCCCACCCCAGATTGCCAATGACGCCAATAAAATAGCCTTTATGGTCCAGGTTTCCGCACCGAGGCCGCAGATGAAAATGAAATTCGTCAATACATGATGTTTTGATTTTGGATCCTCCTTTGAATGAGGGCAAAACTAGGATGTGCCAGTGCTGGTCCATGGTTGTTGTGGACCCATGTAGTGAGCATGGCCAACGCTCGCATGCCCAGGCATGCCTGGATGATTTATCCACATCGTCTCACTCTTTGGAGTTTCTGGGCCACTGTAAGATTGGGATGGCACGCGCTCAAAGGTTGTTTGGTGAGTAGGTGTTGGCAGAGACCTGGCTGAGTAGCTATGCGAGGAGCTTGTGTCTCTCATGCCGCCGTAAAAGCCTTGGGAGGAGTATCCGGAGTCGGTTGTGAGTTTCGAATCGGACGAAGCAGAAGATATGCCGGACAAACCGGAGTCAACAGAGCCAGTTTGCTCGAAGTTCGAGGGGCGGCGTGCAAAATTGGTGGTAACTGGTGGGATCTGAGCCCTGGACGCATCAGGACCAATGCCTATGACTGAATTGTAGCGCTGTGTTCTGTATGCGCCGTTTTCGTAGCTTTCGGGCTTGACTGTAGGATAAAGACCTGGAGAGTGTGCAAATTGGCCCCCATATCCTCCACTGGGGTGGCCTTGACCAATGCTATCATACTGCCCATAACCACTGTACATGCTCGAGCTTGATCCATACGTGATGGGTGGTGTTGGGAGAGACATTGGGCGGTGTGTAATTGTCTGGTTGGTCATTTCATAACCATTGCGGGAATATGGGTAGCTGGCGTACACGGAGCGGTCGTCAATTCGATCCATAGAGTCAACCTCGTCGATTGGCGTCCGGAAGTTTTGCTTCGTAATAAGATCGGGCCGGGGTGTGATATGCTGGAATCTGGGGTCCTTTGAGGGGGTTGTGAATTTGTTGTTCATGACATCTGCGACTGTGTAGTACGAGACAAGATGGTGTGAGACCCCTCCAACTGTAACGCTGACCGTTTTCTTCACAAGACCTTCCTCTTTGAAGCCATAAGAGTCCACCAGAGATCCGATCAAAGAGCGTTCTGTTTCCTTGCTGAGGGAGTTGGGGTTTTGTGGGTCGAAAGTCGAAGCAGCTGTTGAGGCTGGATTGTATCCGTTGCTCATACCACTTCCACCAAAAGGTTCTGGCTTGCTGATGCCTGGCGATCTCTTGCTGCGCTTCATTGCTCTCTTCTTCTCTCCAGGCGGGAATGGCCTTTCGAGTTCGCGGTAAACAAGGAAGTTCCCCAAGATTCGACTGGGGCTCCACGGGACACCATCTGTCCACCGTTTGATGCCAGACGAATGCTCCTCATAGATGAATACATTTCCACTCTTGATCAAGCTCACTCGCTCGCGATCATGTGGACGGCGCGCAACATGGTTCAAGGCGCCGCTGAGACAAGCCTCAAAAAGAAGAAGAGCATCTTGGGTAGAAGCAATGTGACCAAAGAAGGTTGGTGAGAGTGGTGAAGCGGAGGCCATTGTGAAAAAGATGTGGAAGTGCTGGTAAGGAAGGTGATGGTGCTTTGCTTGCTTGCTTGTTTATGAAGATTGAGGTGAAGTTGAGAAGGCTCTCATCAGACGACGTCGGAGGTTATCCCTGAAGTGGAAGGGAGTTGCTTCAATGGATGCTCCGATGCTCCTCGGGGAAGGGGAGCAAGAGGGCCTTTATCAAACCTTCAGTTGGCGGGGCGGTGGGAGGCCGGTGGAGAGGAGGTTCGGATCGACTGCGAGCTTCGTGCTCAAAGGACCAGGGAGGGGGATGGTAGAGCTGTGGATATGTTTATGCCTTGGCCCTTTGGTCGCCGTTTAGTTCGCTGACCAACACTTGCTCAAGTCTGAGGACAGGACCTGGAAGAAGGGATGGGCCGAAGGTTGTTTCGACCGAGCAAGTCGACGGTAGAGCATTCGAGGTAGATCAGGACAGCACAATGCGGAAGGTAATGCTCTGGTCCGGCAGCGAAGAAAGACAGGTGCAGGGCAGGGCAGGGCCGGGCAGGGCAAGGTTAGGAGGACAGGGCAGGGTGAGAGAACGTGCTTTCCGTTTTGTCTTTTGAGAGTTTGCTTGGCACAATCGGATGTGACCAAGGGAGCCTTATCCAGGCGGGAATCCTGGAGCAATACAATTGCCGTTGACTTTGCGGTATGCCGGGATGACTAGGTACGAAGCAAAATGAATGACGCGCAGCCGGGAGTTGGAGATGGAGTTGAAAAAATGGAGAGAAGGCGGCGACGACGACGACGACGACAGCGAGGCTGAGCCAGAGACTCGAGCAGGATTGGATTGGCTTGGCTTGGCTTGGAGAAGAGGAGTACAGTACAGGATGCAAAGTAAAGTAAGTGAGTGAAGAAAGAAGGTGCGCCGGGAGGCTTTGAATATTAAGTTGCTGTAAGGTCCTAAGGTTGACGGCGCGCGGCGGGAGGGCTTGGGGGTTGGCAGCCCGGAAAATGGAGACTCTCCCTCTTTCTCTCTCGCTGGATCGACCGATATTGGAGGGACTAGGGTGGTCGTTGGGTATGGGGGGGGTGGAGTGCTTCGAGGCGGCCTGTCTTGCTGTCCTGCGTTGCGTTGAGTTGACTTGACTTGCTTGAGTCTGAGTAGTACTGCCGAAAGGTACGAAGTACCGTGGTGGAGAAGAAGACGAGGAAAAGAACAAGGCAGAGAAAGAGACCCGATCCAGGATAGGATAGGGTAGGGCAGGACAGGACAGGGAAGTTATCAGATATTCTGGAGCGCACAGGGACATGGGCCAGGGCCAGGGCAAGGGATCGAGGACCGAAGGGAACGGGTAGCCTGCGGTGCAGTCATTCATTCATTCATTCATAAACAAAACCCAGCCAAGCCAGGTAGGTGCTGGCTGCACTGCTGAGGGACAATGGCGGAGACTACCGTCAGCTAGGACGAAGCGGACGTAGCTTGGATATCTCGCAGGATAGAGCAGGGTGTGTCTGGAGAGGTCAACATGGCGGTCGGTCTCTGTTTTCCGCTCTCCTCTCGTTCTCTGTTCCGACTGAATCTGCCTGCAGCTGTGCTGCTGTGCTTGTCGAGACGAGGAGAGGAGGGGAGAGGGAGATGGCCAGGGTTCGCAGCATCTGGCGCGAAACTACTCGTACACTAGATAGCGCGTGGCGCACTGATGGATGAGGAGGGGAGGGGAGCGACGGCGACGGGGAGTGCAGGGGAATGGAAGGGCCAGGGACCACTGGGTCTTGGGCACCGTTGTCCATCACTTACTTGCTGGACGGGTTGGAAAAAGTAGTAAATTTGCTACTATTCGTTGTACTGTTGCCCTAGCTAGCCTTGTTTGTTTTCCTGCAAGTTGTGAGGGAGGCCGGCAAGCGAAGAGCAGAAGAGGAGAGAGAGAGAGAGAGAGAGACAGAGAGAAAGAGTGTGTGGGAGAGAGGTGACCGCAGGGGGTAGGGTCCATGGCAGGCAGGAGTGGAGGGAACTCGATTGGCCCGTTACGGAGTACTTGCCTACGAAACCGCAAGTCTTGCTTGGTACTAATTGCCGTGTGGAACGAACGGTACATGTACGGGCAAAACGACATTAAGAGCGAAAATGATTAGTAGTGGTTTGGTAGTAAATTTGCTGTGTTTCTCTCTTGTAAATTACTGCAACATGGAAGGGGCAGAGGCAGAAGTAGAGACATAGGATACCTAGGCAGGGAAATTACTGCAAGGAAGTATTGGTGAAGAGAGGTGGGGAAGGAAGTAAGTAGTTAGGAGTAGTGTAGTGTAGTGTAGTGTAGTGAGAAGTGATCTGAGAGCAGAGTACATCCAGTCCAGTGCTGTACGGTACAGTACGGTACAGTAGTAGGAAACGTCGATTGTTGTTGGTGCACGAGGACGAAGCGAGCACCAACGCCAGAGCACCAAGAAGCACGACGACCACCACCACCAACAGCAGCAGCACTACCAAGCAACCACCAAGCACCACAGAAAGAACGAAGAAGCCCTCTTCCTTCTTCCCTCGCCCTAGAACCAAGCCCCCAGGGTTTCCACACTAGTACCATCCAGTACAAGACAGTGCAGTAGACTCGAGAAGAGACAGGGACCTGGGTTTCTCGCGGCGGCACCGCCTGCATCTGCTCTGCAGTAGCCTGCAGTAGTGGGAGCAGGCCTGCACGACAGGGGACATTCTCCGTACATGGGCATGGACAGGGCAGGACAGGGGCTCCCCATCAGGGTGTTAGCCGTGTCTTACAACTCGTTCGCTGAAGAACCGCGCCCTTACAAGCCTAAGATCGACTTGTACAGGGCTAACACGCAGTCCAATCAAACCCACGCCCAGAGCCGGTCCAGTGGCAGTGAGTGAGTGCTCCCTTCCCCCACCACGGTTGCTGGCCGGCCCCATTCAGTGAGTGAGTGAGTGCGTGAGTGGGTGTGTGGAAATCAGAGACGGAGCTCGGTACTTTCTATCTGTGCAGTTTAGACGGCATTCATTCATTCAGTGAGAAGAGAGAGATATGAGAGATCAAGTCTCTTGAAAAACTAAGACAAAATCAATCAGCAGTTTCCTCTTCCTCTCTTGCCAGCCAGCTACACATCCCTCTCCATCAATCTATTTTTGTCTTGGCTAAACTCGAAGGAACTTACTTTCCGTATTGCTCTCCTCTCCTTTCCTCCTTTTCCCCCTCTCATTCATTCTTTCCTCCTCTTGGCGTTGTGAAACGCCCATCCTTCCTCTTGGCATTGTGAAGCTCTTGGCATTGTGATGCAGTTAGTGAAAACTACCAGTATATGTTAGTCCGTCGTCTTGGCACTGCGATGCAGTCAGTACGAAAGTAAAAATACTCAGCTTTCGTAGTCCCATGCTCTTGGCATTGTGAAGCTCTTGGCAATGTGAAGCTCTTGGCATTTTGATGCTCTTGGCATTTTGATGCAGTCAGTCCGCGAAAGATAATTGTACCTGGCCATGGCAGCCAAGTCCCCCCATGGCCACTCCTTGTTTGACACCCATGGGCCAACTCTTATTCACGATGTCACTGCAATACTTCCACTCAATCCCAAACATCCAGCTCCATTTCCCCCATCGATCACTTGTGGTTCTAATAATAATAATCATCCACCACCACCACCAGTCTCAGCCTTGTTGTAAAATAGAATAGATCGAGAACAGGCATTTCCGGAACGAAACACATACATGTTCGACCCATCGTCAACATCCATCACCACTCACTGATTGAACATGTCATGCCCATGTGATTGATTCATTGTTTGACAACCTTGTCTTCGGCTTGGCTCGCTTTCTCAATGATGTTATTCTTAGCATACGGAGTGAGTAGCAAACGGATGCCAAGGTTTATACACTCTCTTTCTCCAAGACCCGACCGCTTGGTTTGCCCAGAGATAAACGGACGAGGTTATTCTTAGAGTTGCCGTTTCTGTGACTTTTGGATTTTGATTTCTCGGCAACGCGTCCTGCTTGCTTGCTGCTTGGCAAGTAATGGTCGCCAAGGCTTTCTTCGTAACTTTTCTTTCCGGTACATCCCCCAGAAAAACTCTCTTGCGTGTGAAAAGTAAAATTGATTATGACGAGTGTGAAAGATGGGTTACCAATCCATACCCATCAACGCGTATGCAAATGCGATAGCAATGCCTGGCCCAGCGATGGAAAGAAGGGTGACGCTATGTGGAGAAAAAGCTTAGAGGTGCCGAAGCCGAAAGAGCGAAGTGTTGAGTTTTAGCGTTGTGGTACCTGGAGATTTTTAGGGTCCGAGTCCGAGTTCCGACGTCAAGGTACCTATTGATCTTCTGCGGTGAGTACTACACCGACAAGTATCTACCGAGCAGATGAGATCAACTTGCTTTGAAACCCGCCCAGCAATTGACGAGGATTCAAATCCGACGTCGTTCGGATTGCCGGTACCTGCTCCTTGCTGTACTACAGCACCCACGTTGACGGACTGCGGTGCAACCTGTCGTCCTTCCAAGCTGGGGTACCACGAAGCTCGGTAGATTTTCAAGAACACCTCACTTCTTGGCAGCTTAAAATCCCCATCACAAGATCGTACGACGTGCGAGTACGATACAAATTCAATGCCGCAGCATCCTCAACAGGGGGATAAGCATAGTTTAGTCAGCCGGAGCTGCCGAACGCAGATCGGCATTCCTGCAATCTATTGGAGGAAGGGGAAATCTAATCTTGTCTTGTCTTGTCTTGTCTTGTCGTCTGCCTGTCTGCCGGTATTCAAGCGTCATTCCCGTCCGTACTTAAATTTTACCACGGCACCACGATTTGCCAGGGCCCGGGCAGGGCAGGGAACGACAGGGCAAGGGCAGCAGGGCTGGACTTTCCGAACTGCGCTGCGGATAGCCCCAAGGTACCGAGATGGGTACAGTCCGTGATGTGATGGAAATTGTGATAGAATAAATGGGGGGTGACCAGGGTGAGCAGGTGGCTGTTGAAGAGGGGCAGTGGCAGTGGCAGTGAACATGAAATGGGGAGCTCCCAATCCCAGCTCATAACGTTATTCAAAATCGCATTCGCGGAACCTTCAATACTGTATTGCTGGGCTCGAGGACTGTACATTACCATGGTCCCAAGCGGGCTTTGCATCTCTTGCTCGATCCTTGGCTCTTTCACAAATCAGGACTGTGCGCGAATAACTAACAGAAACCAGTAGTAGCAGACTGCAGTTCCATGGTGGTCGATCAGATTTGGCTGCATCTTGGGCTCTGCTCTCGCTCTCGGGCTGCATCATGACGAGCTGACTGATCATAGGCCATTCGACGGTGGTGTTGTGATGGGCGAACGAACGTTGGGCGAAGACATTCCTCAAGACTGCGCCGCCTGCCCAGTCCTTGGGTACCCAGATAGACGATCTCGAGGTCTGGCTACTCTTTATTACCGCATCGATTATTGACATACACAGCTTCATATCTGATCGGTCAGACTTGACTTGATCAAGATGTCGATCCTCTCCTCGCACTACCTACACCACTTTACTTGCCACTTGCGTGTAACGTAATATTTATTCTCCTCACTGGCAGTAGCTTGCCTGCAAGTCGACGTTGGCTGAGGTGGTGTAGGTGCAGGTCCGGCCTTTCGTGTCACAAGTCAAGACAACACAACACCGCTTCACCGAACATATTCTACCTACCAACCTGCCTCGATAAGTTCGCGGTCATATCGTGGTTGCGAGGGGCAGACATGTGATATCAGTTCCCCCGCGATGTCGCATCGCTTGATGGATATAGGTAGGCATTCTAACTTTCAACCTACCCCAGAGTCAAGGCAAGGCGCCAGCCATCTGGGTAGAATAGTCAAACTCAAAATTTGTCGCAAAAACTCAAAATTCCTCAGGTCCCAGCATCGTGGGCAAAGATCTAACTCGTCGGCTCTCATCGAGGTGTCATAGCGGGGGAATCTGGGGCAGCAGGGCGGCGGCCGAACACCACAGTCCTCTTCGATTTCGAGTGAGTGTGGCACGGTCGAGAGCGGCACAAAACAGCGGGAAAATATCCCGAGAGTAGTTCGGATGCCGTGCGTACAGTAGTAGCAGTCGCAGTAGAGAGATCTTGGTTGTGCCTTTCTGGCTGCTTGCGAGGTGGGCTGGTTTCCCGTCCCCTTGGGCTTGGCTTTGAATTCCGACAAAGTGAGACTTTTTCTCTCTCTTTCAAATACACTTCCAGCATGCGTCTGAGTAGGGCTGAACCCGAGAGATGAGGTTGAATTAATCTCTTTGACTTTTGGAATAAGGCTCAGGTCTAAGCTTCACTGACAGTTGATGGGAACCCTAAACCGGGGATTTAGGAAGGGCCGCCATTGAACTCTCTCGACAACCCGATGCGAAGTTTCTCGTCTGGTCGCGGCAACCTTATGACAGAGCTTCACCAGTCACAGTTAGTTATTTGGCTGCAATGGGGCGGCGCCGGCGCCTCCACCTCGAGCGAGCTAAAGCGACGAGATCCTGATTCCTGATTACTCATTCCCGATTGCTGCTGGACTTTGGAGATCAGCTGGTTGTCTTTGCCAATATCGAATCGCTGGACGGGACGGGAATGGAAAGAAAAGGAATGGACTGGTTCAGGCCCGCCACAATTGCGACCTGACTCGAGGCTTTGCAGAAATGAATTGCATTATTGATTCTGTTCTCGAGAGCAGAACGAGGCGCTGATCTGTTCCTATCAAGTGTTCGAGTTGCGAAGCGGTGTCCTGTGCTTGCATTTCCAGCACACGGTGCGTCCCGCACAGTCATTATTGAAATGCTACCCCAAGCAAGCCAAAGCAGCCGACTGATAAGGTTAGGGTACCGGCGGCTCTACAGTACTACACCACGGCATAGCTCGTCGATCGATCTTGACATCGTGGTGGGACCGTGAGGAGAATTGACTTTGCAATATCGACGATGCTGGCATAGTCCAACAAAGAGTGGCTTTTTGTTGTAGGAATACGGTAGGTAACACAAAGCGAGATCGTACTCGCTCCCGCTCAGTTTCAACAATTTCCTGCTACAGCTGCCATTATCGCCAGAACTCGGCATCAGTGCTCATTGGTGAGACTGGTTAAATACACAGACATGCTTGCATCCATCACTGACTGCGCTTGGCTGGATGATGGTACGATCTCCAGGGTTGTTTCGGCGATTGGCGGCACGTAGGGCAGGGCGGTCAGGAAGGCGCATGATGCTGGAGACGCCGACCTGGACGTTTTTGTCTCCCATTTCATTATGAGCGATATTGTTGGATTTCGAGCCGACAGAATAAACATTAACCGCATCGGGGTATATGTCAGCATCGGTGTATATTCGAACCATAAGTTGCTTTTTGGAAGCTTCACAGCCAGATTAAGCATTGAACAGTAACAATTCCTGTCCGGATTCCGATTTCCGAGCTGTCGGTTCTCCACACAGCCTCCTCTTCTCGCTGGCACATTCATTCGGTAGCCTCGCAGCCGGCCGTCCGTCCGTAGAAGTGCGAATACGGTGTGGAACTCGGGTCTCGGGGAATGTCACCTGAGGTGCGGATCAATGGTGTTTGACGGCGACCTGGTCAGAGTGGTCGCCGCCCGAGAATTGAGAATTGAGAATGGTAGGGAAGGAAGGTGGAGGCGATTGGGTAGGATGAACGGGCAGCAACCGGATCGGGGGGTTCGCCAACTGCCATCAGGATGGATCATTTGCGAGTTAATCGCTCTGCAGGAACGGGACGCGTGGGCTTGACCAGACGCTGTTCCTTCGGAGGCCAAATCCGGTCAAGCCAGAGCTCTCGTGAGTCTTGAGTCTTGGGTCGAGTCTTGGTGCTGCCAGGAGCAGAAGCGAATTGTGTTCTTGGGGAACGAGGCGCGCTGTTGGTTGCGGGACGAAACAAGCCGCCGGCTCCCACACGGTCCTCAGTTTTGCCCAGAAGACCGAACTTGCGCAATTTCAACCCCCGTGAATAATCATCAGATCCTGGGCTGGGGATTGCTGGCTGGCTAAGGATCGACGACGACGTCGACGACGGACCAGCCAGTGCTGGGCAACTTTTCCAAACGCTTTGACCTGACGAGGAGAATGAGTACGCGAAGTTCGAAGTTCGAAGTTCGGGGTTGCGAACAACACTCCCACTGCCGTCCAGAGACCACTGCAGCACCAATTGATTTTTCGGCTAGGATATGGGTTCCATGGCTACTTCGTGACTGTCAGTACATATTTTCCTTGCTATATCAAAGTCATGGCTGCTAATGTTTCACCACTTGAAACATTTTCATGTGGCTGGCTTCCTCCTATCTGTAATTGGAAAAGACATGAGTTGGAACGGATTCCGTTTGGTCAATCTCCTCCAGTTGGCTCGTGCGAGCCCGGTGGTCGCACCTGCATGTTCTAGAAACCTAATAATCAGCTGTTTCTTCTATGCTGATTGTCTGTGTGTTCAGAAGGGCTTGACTTAGACCTCTTTTCCATATTCCCTACAGAGGTAGTCTATAGAGCGCGGCCCCAGCTAGCATTATGCTTATAGCCTGTTGAAATGTCCGATGCGAGATTTACTCCGATGTGCAAAATCTCGGGCTCTAGGGTATATTTGTCGGCTTGCCAGTGCGTCGGAACCCTTATGACGAAGGCTTGCAGAAGTCATTCCTAGGTCCATTGTGAATGTGTGGCTCTTCTGGGCTCAGGTGGCTTCAACGTTGAATGTCTCACAAACAAGGAGGTGCGAGTAACTTTGCATTGGAAGGCTGCTCCCGACTTGCGCGCCTGTGCACCATAGCTGATGGTTGTTTCTGCTCATGATTGCCATCCAGGATGATGCAGGTGGCTGCCGCATAGTCGTCCTTTGACCCCTCGACTTGACACCAACCGAGACCTAATCTGCTATCAGGGATGTGCCGATGGAAACTTCCACAGGACAAAGGTACCCAACCCCAGGAGATATGGTACTGATCGTATCTCGTAAGTCACTATTCGTCAGTGAAATCAATGTGGTGTCAAAGAACCCTGACTCTGAGTGCCTTTGTCTCCTTATCTACACGAGTCAGGCGCATAACCATGCCAAATCCAACTAACATTCTATTTCCTGAGGCTGCTGCCACACCAGTTGAATCTCCGGACTTCCAGATATTCGTTGTCCAGAGCTGCCGCGATTGTGAAGGGGTATCGTGTTTGCGGCATTATTGAGCTCTTGGCGAATTTTGTCGTCAATGGTCCTTGAAGAACCAAGGTCGATGCAGCCCATACTGGTCGCCTGGCATTTGCATGGGCACAGGTACATGGCCAGCGAAGACATCCATACCTAAAGTCTCCTCCTCTCCGTCTTCGCGACCTGGAATCGCTTCATGGGCGCTTGGGATCGTCGCGGGGACCCGTACGACGACTCCGCATTCCCAATTTTTCAAGGTAAGCTTTGGCTCTTTGGTTGATTTGTCCTTTACCAGGCGTCCCCCTGTGCATTGCATCTGTTAGTAAGTGCTTCCACCGAGCCTGTCACCAAGAAATCGCTTAGACGACAACAACATCAACGCAATTGTTCGGCTAAGCATGTTCTTGGCGAGCTCTTGTCCTACACTGAAGTCCTCGGTTGTGGTGCTCAAGACAAGACTTTATGACCTTCCTTTTCAGGAAGATTACAGCTGGCGCGTAAACAACAATCTCGTGACAGGTACAAGAGGATGGGAGCCATCTTGGTATTGTCTGAACTCTTCATCAAACCTTGGCATCTAATAATGTGTGATAGATGAGAGGCGTCTCGACGCGGTGACTTGGCCACCATGAATAGACTGGGATGAACATCGCAAATAATGCGAATGGGACGGAAATGGAAAGAAACTCACAGGCAGATTCGGACAAATTGGCACTCCCAACGTAAGCCCATGCAATCTTGCTATTCCCTTTATTGGCCTTTCCCCTGACAAACATCATCTTGCTGTGCATCAACATGCCGGGTCTCAGGCTCTTACTATCACGCATCAGATGCCTGGGGAAAGTCTCTGAATCATACCACGAGGGTTGTAAGCAGATTGTGCTTCCACACTAGAATCATGTCAGTTGGTAGTCGGGCAGAAGCTTCTTGACGCAAAGGTAAAGAAGGCGAGGAAGGTTCCATACTCCAATTCCTCCGTGGGATTTAGCCACTGTCTCCGCAGTTGGAAAGTAAATTCGGAAGCGGTCGTTCAAGGTGTCCGAGAGTTTGCGCTCCGTCTCACACATCCCCTTGTTCCTTGATGATTTGCCGGTTCGCCATCCATACTCAACCAATCCGTCATCCCCTATGCTCCACCATGTCAGCTTCAGATTCATGGAAGGCCATGCCAACCGGACTCGTCACGTATAAACCTTGGCACGTCAATCCCCTGTCCTGGTAGCTTCGGAATGTCCCCAGATTTGATATTTTGGATGCAATCTGTCCGAAAATTCGAACGAAGAAGGAATATTTTGTGCACGAACCTTTTGCAGCTAGGTAAAGGCTCTTCAGGAAAGTCTCGTTGAGGCTACCAATTGACGACGCCTGTTGGAATAAAAGTTAGTCCAGGGGTTTACGAGTAATTGTCACCTGGGGTAAGGTTTCATACCAGAAAGTCAATATCGATGGCTTCTTCGGTTTCCAAACCGAGATTCTGTACTGCCGTTGCTCTGAATGACATGAGCCAAATTAGATCTCCATTCCAAATTTCCAATATCCCTTGCAAGGCTGAAGGGCGTATCGGCAGTTGTCGATATGTCGTAGGGGAGAAAGAGAAGATAGGACATGGGAGCTATGTCACTTACAAGCCGCAGTATCCAGTCCGCTTCCAAGCTTCCCGGTCTAAGTGAGATCCGCCTCTATTGCAAGTTAGATGACCACGCAAAAGTTACTGAAGAGCCGGATCTCACATCGAGTGTACAAACGCCATCTGCACTGTGCGAGAAAAGTCAAACTTCTTGAGGCTGTTCAATGTTCCTTGGTCAAGCCCCAAGGCATCTGCAAAGAAAAGAAGCTCTTCGGCAAAGGGAGTCAATTCGGTCGCCGCTTGGCCAGTTGGTAACCGTGGGAGATCGATCAGAAAACAAACATTCTCCATTATGCCTGTCTCTCCCCAATCGTACGGCGTGAGATTTGCACTTGGAATAACGACTCGAAGATGTGTTGAATACGACAGAAGCTGAAGCTTCGAGTGCATGCAATTGATGTTTCCTTCCATGGATGGAAAGCAGAACCGATAGTTGTTGGGAGCGTTCGAGCGTATGTTATCCTTCTGTTGTATGTTAGTGCCTGCGGAAGGGAGGCAGTGAAAAATCGACAATACAATGAGATGACCAAGGGCATTACAATTTGACACCATTCGAAGCAATGTCGTATGGTATGGCTCTACCAGTAAATGATGTAATCATTTGTGTCGCTCATTTAACGAAGCTTGAGTGCACAGTCTGACAACAAAATAGAGTATTCACATACCTCAGCATCAGTCTTCGCCTGAAGGACCCATATAACCTTTGTCTTGGGATCAAGTTTCGATTCCACCCACTCTGGCTCCACCTGGAAAGTACTGAGAACTGCCAGCTTGAGGTCGTCTTTCTGTAAAACCTCCTCAATCTTGATGTCATCTCCTAAGCGGGGAGTTCCCTTCACCCAAGTCTTCCTTACCACACCATCTGGATATCGAATCCCCGGCCCATTCAAAAGTTCCAACTGATTCCTGGACAAAACGTCCGATGCGACATGTGCGATCTTTTGACGCTTGTCTTCATGTGGCTGTGATCCGGAATGAACGTCAAAGTCAAGTGTCTTGGACTTTGACTTCGCACCGGCCTTCTCTTGTTCTCTCAGACGTGGTGGGGAGACCGAAGCATGTCTCTTGCTGTTTAGCATGGGAAGTCCACCTCCCTCTCTTTGCTTTTGTCGCTTGAGGCGTTCTTCTTCCATGGCCTTTCGGTCCAATCCAAGTATGCCAACAGAGGGTTGACCTCCATCCTTCATCTTTGCGGCGAATGATACTTCGATGGCGGGATCGCCGGTCAGCTGCAACTGCTTTTCGTTACTTCTGGGCTTTGGCGTGGTGGTTCCGGATGCTTCTGTTGGTACTACCTCCCTGGCTTGGTCTCGAGGGCTGATCTTCCTTGTTGTGACGGGAGCATCTAAATCATCGTCATCGTCGTCGTCACTATCGCTGACAAGATTAATGACATTAGACTGGCTACCAAGACGAGGTGATCTCTCTTGTAGAGATAGAGCGATTGCTCTCTTCAAGTCCTCGTCAGACTCAGAGCCCGACATGATGTTTGAGCTGTGGTGGTGAGGATTCTGGCGGAAATGGTAGAGATCGCCCTGATGATCTGCTGCAGATTAGTCTCCACTTAAACACGACGATGAATGAAATCCATGTAGTACCGACTATCTGGTAAAGGCTTCTATTGGCCTGAGGTGAGAGTGTGTTGATGGTCACGTGTCACTAGCAAACGCAACGATGGAAGGTCTCTCGAAATGGCTAGCTGCCTGGAAGGGGTAGGCAGCTCCAGGAATCTAACGGTTCGGCGAGCAAGACCTCAGTGTTACTTCTTCGGTATAGTAGCAAGGGGCCTAGAGTGGCTCACGGTTGTGGTTGTAGTTGCTGGAAACGTTGTAGTTGTTGTTGGAAGTGATGAAGAACCTGAGGGCACGGAGCGGGTCAATTGATATGCCGATCTGCGCTGCCCTGATTTTTAATTGCCCAGACCAACGAGCGACATTCGTGATGCCCCTGAAGCCAGAAAGAGAGCATTTTATATGTCTTAGCGAGAGCGAACATCACCCAACGAGCCTACCAAGAGGAGGGTGAATGTCGCCTTTGCAATTGTACAGATGCTTCCTTCTTTAAAGACGGATGTGAGTTACGTTCCAATGAGAATTATCAGTAAAGTGATTTTCTCTCTTTGCGACTGTTCAGCTCCTTAAAAGTCTCCAAGAAATCCTTGTGTCGCTCTTGGACGAAGTCAAGTCAATGACCTCACGACTCTGCCTTCTTCAACTTCATATATCATCCCTTCTCACATCACCACCACGCTTTTAGGGCCAACTGAAACCTACCCCACAGCTTGGAAACTCAAATACTTGTTGTAATTCTCATGACTGACCGAATTTTCTCAAAAAATGTCGGTCACTAAAACGAGAAAGGATGTTGTCATCATCGGCGCAGGTGCTGCAGGAAGGGTGAGTTAGATTTCCAAACACCCTTACCGTTACAGCTTCAAATTCGACTAGAATAGCGGGGATCAAAATCAATTTCAACTTCCACGTACTTACCTTCCTTGTAGTCTTGTGCAGCCACCCTCGCTCAGCATCCTGAGGACTTTAGAGTCACGATCATAGAACGCAACGATGTCACAGGAGGTCAAGGAACCTCCATCTCTCTAGACAAAGAGAAATACGGCACAGACTGGATGAACAACGGCGTCCAGGGTGGTTCTCCAGTAAGTCAATTATCTCCCTAGATCCAATCTAATGTTAATTCTGCTCAGATCTTCAAACACACCTTCAACTTTTTCAAAAAGTACGGCCACGAGCCCCAAGAGGTCAAGTTACAAGTCGCCTTTGGCAAAGGACCCGATGGATTTTGGACCAACTGCTTCCCAAGCAACCTGATCAACCAATTCTCCTATGACATCAAGAAATTCGGCACAGTCCTCAAGATTATCAAATGGACTATGCCACTGCTAGGTCTTGTCCCAATCCGTATTATGCTCCGCATGTTCTTCTTCAGCAAGGATTTTGGGGACAAGATGGTATACCCACTCATTGCTCTCTTTCTAGGTACCGGCAACCAGACTGCAAATGTGTCGTGTGCTATCCTAGAGAGACTTTTTGATGATCCCAATATGAAGCTGTGGGATTATGATCCGGAGACACTCCTACCTAATCTGCCTACCATGGTGACCTTTCCAAATCTCCACAACTTTTATGAGGATGTAAGTTGAACCACATCAGTACCCCCATTGATGTCAATTGAATATCACGTCAACTCAAATCGAATTCCGACTGACGGAGACTGACACGCTGAATAGTGGAGGAAAGATTTACAGTCGAAAGGTGTCGACATTCGTCTAAAAACAGAAGTAGTTGAGACCACACAACGAAATAACAACGGCGTCATTCTCCAGACACGCCCTACTTCCAATAATTCAAGCAGTGGTATTACAGCTCCAGCATGCATCACGGAGACATTCGACGAACTCATAATGTGCGTACTCGCCGACGATGCACTCAGGCTCCTAGGGAAGACCGCAACACGAAAGGAGAAGTTCGTTCTTGGTGGAGCGAGCTTCTACGATGACATTACAATCACTCACTCCGACCGCACCTACTTCAAGAAGCACTACGAGACTGAATTTGACCCTAAGCTCTGTGCGGGGCCGAAGTCCAAAACACAGGAAGATCAGATCGCCTTCGCTAAAGGCGAACAGAGCGGTCCGGATGGAGAGGAAAAAGGATTCAGACCTATGTACTACACCAAGTCATACAAGCATGACCCGAAGAAGATCGAGATGTCATTCGACTGCTCGAACTATCAACACCAGTTCAGAGAGACTTCCGACAGCGAGAGCGCAGGCGGGAAGGCACATGTGTACCAGAGCATTTTCCTCGACAAGCGAAGTGACGAGCTGTGGACTATTGGCGAGATTGACGAGACAAAGATCATCGAGAGGAAGTGGTGGCATCAGCTGGGGCATGGATGGCAGCACTACGTACGGGTTGTGCCTGGTGAATAATCCTTGACTTAATTTTTGTCTGTTTCTCGAATGTTGACTGTTGGAAGGGATGATGTTCATCAACGGCAAGAACAACACTTTGTTCGCTGGATCATGGACTCTTGTGGTATGCAACTCCCAGACCAAACTCTCCCTCAACTGCTAACACGATATAGAACATGCACGAATTAGCTTGCGTCAGGTAAGAGTTTAGCACTCAGCAGACCCACAAATTCCATCTTGTATCAATTATTTTCAACCTTTTTTTTACTCGCCATCAAAAATGGAAATTCTAACGGAGGCACAGTGGCATTGCAGCTGCTTACCGATGTAAGTATCTTCCCCTTTCTCCCGGAGACACACTAACACTAATCCTAGTAGGAGCAAAATATACCAAATTTGACGACTTCGCCGAAGATTTCTTCAGCAAGTATCTACTCCTCTCTCACGGTGTTCGGTTCGGAAAGGAGGAGAGGAGACGCAAGAAGCAGCACTAGACGATGATTGGAGATTGCTTTTCCTGTGCTGGGTGATGGAAAGCAGGTAGACTTGAAGTTACGCACTTGCTTTGCAACCAAGCAGTACGGCAACTGGCTTTCTTGGCAGGGTCGAGGATGCCTTTGTGATGTACTGGATTTTGCTGAGGACTGACTAGGGGGCTTCAAGATTTTGTTTGATTAGTAGTAATGATTTGACTTGAGGAAAGCATAGGATGAATCGCGAAAGGAAAGGGGAAGTGACACATGCTCAATGCCATTCTCACACAACCTCCAGATCAGCTGATGGGACAAGCGATTTATGGTATTCGCAGAGGAGCCTTCCTTCTACGTTTGACATTTCTCATTATAGAATACATAGATGTACAACCCTAAACCAAGAGGATATCCAGCCCCAACACCACAATATACAAACAAAGTCTCTAATTACACTCAGCTACCTGGACTGACCATGTACTCCTTCTTCCTAGCAGCAATCTCCTCGAAAGCCAACGCCTTCGCAGCACTCCTCTGCCTACCCTGCACAAAAGCCAACAACCTCAACGTCCCCGCAGGAGTCATACCCTCTATCCGCCTCGCTTGGCCAACTGATTCCGGCCTCGTAACGTTCAACAACGACTTCTCATGCATGGACAGCCCAAAGATACTATCATAATCCAGATCGAGGGGGAGTTTGAGATTCTCGTCTTTCTGGAAGACACGCATGGCTGCTGTCTGCTGCTCGACGTAGGGTGCGTACACGGATTCGATGCCGACTCGTGTCTGGATCCGTGGATGGTATTGCGCAATTTCTGGGACGAGGGACACCATGTCTGCGACTGTGACGCCTGCTATACGCAGCACCTCGAAGGCCGTTCTTCTCGTTGAGTCGTTGCCGACTTTGAAGCCATCTTTGATCCAGACGGGTGCACTGGAGTTCTTGGCAATGAGAGCTGCTTTCAATGCTTCGATTTGAGATAGTTCGTCCGAGAAGCTGGACCAGCGCTTGTCGCTGACTATGCCTGCTTCTCGACCCTTTGCAGTGAGTCGCATATCGGCGTTGTCTGCACGGGCGCTCATGCGGTATTCACTACGTGATGTGAACATGCGGTACGGTTCCGAGACGCCTTTGGTGATGAGATCGTCTATCATGATTCCGATATAGCCATCACTTCTCGAGAGAATGACTGGAGGTTTCGATTGCGAGGAAAGACCGGCATTGACACCTGCTATGATGCCTTGTGCTGCAGCTTCTTCGTAGCCTGTCGTTCCGTTGATCTGTCCAGCTAAAAACAGTCCGCGGATCTTCTTGGTCTCAAGGGTGGACTTGAGACTCCTGGGGTCGACATAGTCGTATTCCACACCATAGCCTGGTTGCAACATTGTCACGTTTTCCAGACCCTTGATGGTTTTGAGTAGCTGCTCTTGAGCTTCCGCTGGGATAGTCATGGATATCCCGTTGGGGTAGATAACATCGCTGTCGAATCCCTCGGGTTCAAGCCAGATGATATGTCTCTTCTTGTCCGAGAAGCGGATGACTTTGGATTCTAGAGAAGGGCAATATCTCGGGCCCTTTACTGTTTCTCTGATATGAATCGAGTTTTCGAGGTTGGCTCTGACTACATCATGAGAGGCCTCGTTCGTATACGTTGCATAGCAGAGTAGTTGATCCTTAACCGAGACGCAGTCGTTTAGGAAACTGAATGGCATTGGTGGATCATCACCAGCTTGGGCGTCAAGAATGCTGAAATCGATCGAATTCTTGGCCAATCGAGGTGGAGTACCAGTCTTCAACCTGCCCAACTCAAACCCGGCATCTTTCAATGACTTGCTCAAGCCAAAAGTAGCAGCTTCGCCCATTCGCCCAGCAGGATGGCACTCCAAACCAATATGTATCTCTCCGCCCAGGAAAGTTCCAGTCGTAATGACCACATGGTTGGTCTGTATGATCTCTCCTGACTCCAGCCGCACTCCAGTAATCTTTCCGCTTGGTATTTGTCCTTCCTCGTGAGTGACAATAATGTCCGCTACACTGCCAGGCACAATCGACAAATTCGCATATGTCTCCAGCTCCTCTCTCATATGCTTCTGATACAGTTTTCTGTCGATCTGGGCACGAGGTCCCTATAACGTATAAGCACTTTGTTTTTCCCAACACCAATTCCAATTTCCATGTACATACCCACACAGCCGGTCCCTTCTTCCTATTCAGCACCTTGAACTGCACGCCAGCTTTATCTATGATCCTGCCAGAAACACCATCCAAAGCATCGACCTCCCTCAACATCGTCCCCTTTCCAATCCCGCCAAAACTTGGGTTGCAGGAGCACACCCCGATGTTTTCGAGCTTCGGGGTGATGAGCGCCGTTCTGGCTCCGGATCGGGCTGCACCAGCACACGCTTCGGATCCAGCATGGCCTCCTCCAATAACGACGACATCGTAAGGCCTAGATATAGGTAATTAGATTAGGTGTAGATTTGGGCAGGCATTGGGCAATCTACCTATGATCCTGCGCAACGGCGGCAAAACATCGTTGTTGCCGCTGAATAGCCCTAGGCAGAAGAAAACGGCCGAAACCCATAGGCCGGGTAAATACCATCCGTCGATTCATGATAGCATATTGTGACCAAGTCGAGAAGGGTATCGATGAAGTGACAAATGGATTGGTGGTCAGAATACTTTTTTGCCGCGAACGCGCCAATCGGGCAATCGAGCTAATGCACAGGGGCTCGGTTCAGGGATGTTGACGACATTTCAGAGGCGAGACCGATTGTTGATTTAGAGATTGTGAAGCGATATTTCCATGGCCAATTCTGTTTTTAATGTTATGGCTTTGTCTGACCTATTTGCTACCTTTGCAACCTGGTCACCGATAGTACTCCGTTAGGCCTTCCGGATAATCCTCATCTTGATATCGATTATCCGGATAACATCCAAAAGTTGTAACGGGTCATTTCAATGTCGAAAGGAATGGTAGTTGCAATACAGAGGCACACCAGAAACGTACCACTCCAAACAAATGCGGTTGGATTGCATAATATTACATTACACCATTCGCTTCAAGTACATATGTAATGGTTGAATGAGATAATCAATTCCGTAAGGGCGATAATCCCATGTAATTTAGTGCATCTACTCGCTTGCTTGCCTTAAGACCACAACATGATTGATCAAATCAACCACCCACAGCCTTGATAGCACACTCGCTCTGGTCCCCATCACCATCCACCAAATACATCTCCCTCCCCCTCCAATGACAAAAGAGATGTTGGTTTGCAGAACGTGCAGTGGTGTCCGAAGACAAACAAAAGAAAACCCATTCCACTCAAGCCCGGACCTGAGTGATATCACACACCTGTTACAGAAAATTAGGGAGCCGCATCCAAATTTACGTGTCCACATCCCCCATATCGGTCGTACCAAACGAGTGAAATTCGAAAATCTGCCGACTTAAGCAGCCTAGGTCCCAACGCCGTCTCCCCGTAAGTCATGTCATTATACAAGCCCAATCATGATCACATAAGGCCATTAAGTCTGCCATTCATTTGTGGGGTCCGGCCGCCAACGTAGTTTGGAGTCGCTCCTGAAGCTGTCGACCCTTGTCCAATGACCGATTCAGAGGTTCCCGCGGGGTCCAGCTTCAATATTCTGCGAAGGCTATCCTCCATGCCTTTGATCGTCGAATCTGAGTTTGCAGCGCTGGAGACAAAAGCAGGAGCTTCGGAAGGTGTGCGGGAAGCGAGTTGAGTACCGAAGTTGTTTCCATTAGGATAAGTATTCGCTGGCATCCGTGAGGGGGTGGACGAGTTCGCATAGACATGATTTCGATCAGGTGTTCTGGTTGGTGTCTTTGTTGGAGTAACCTCCTGGCGCAAACCTGATGACCGTCCTCCTGTTCGGGGACCATTCATCATCCTTGGATCAGGACCCGGAGAGTATCCGTTGTTCTGGGGTCTGTTGGGGGTTCCGGCACTCCTTGGGCCACTTGGTGCTGCAAATGGTACATGGTAGGACTCAGAAGATGGATACATCGGCGCAGAGTTTGAAGCAGGTGGTGGTTGGCCCGAAAACAGATATGCTTTTAGCGCCTCAGATCGGTCCAAAGCTGACTGTACGTGGTGTGGTGGTTGCTCAGAGGAACCATCAAGTTGGCCTCCGGAACGTGCAGCGTTGATTCTCTCGGAGTAAGGCGTAGAAAATGCAGGACCAAAGGGGGTTCCTGGAGCTCGGTCACCATCCAACTCCATAGCAAACATACCGCTGGAAGAGATCCTGTTAGAGTCACCCTGGCGAGCACGGTTCTGAGTAGAGCGAGCAGGTGGGGTTTGGCTATTACGGGGTGATTCTAATGGAGGAGGAAATGGACCATTGGCTGCTGCTAGGACCTGGGCGGCGCTTGCACTGCGAGCTCTCTCCTCCCTATCAGCCTTGAAGAAGAGATCCAAGGGCGACTCTTCTCTTTGCAAATGATCGGCCGAAGGTGTGGTTCGTGTTGGTGTTGAGTCAGCAGCTGGAAGAGCAGCTCCTTTCAGCGATTTCAATCCTTTGACGCCCGGGGAGTCAGGAACAGATTTCGAGTAGAAGCTAGGTATTGGAAGAGCGGATGGAGCTGGCGAAGCATGGAAAGTCGAGCCTGCATATGCTGCAGTAGAGGGAGTATTGATCGGCTTTGCGGACGAATGCATGACAGCAGATTGCATACCTGTCAAAGGCGGGGTGTTTCGATCGTTCCTCGCACCTGCGGGGGATGTCATGACGTTCTTTGGGCGATTCTTGTTGCGCGACCTTTGTTTTGATCCAGCTTCTGGTGCAGTCGAGCTTGATGTGTGTTGCGAGGCAAGTTGGTTATCTTTGCGCGGGGTACGCGGGGGCGTTGTAGGCTGCTGGAAGGAAGAGTTCGATCTCATGTCGTTTTGCAAGTTTTGAACATATGCCTGCGAGTTGAGATGATGGGGGTTTTGCGGATTCTGCGGATTGAGAGGACTCTGCGACGAGGCTGTTGAAGGCGGCATTGCTGCGCTTCGAGTATGACGGTGACGTCTGGGAGGGACGTCTGTAGACATGTCTTCGTTGGCCTATAAATAAGCGGCCGCAGAAGGAGCGCAAGTAAGAAAACAATAAAGCAATATTTGAGTTCGCTGAGCGACGGAGGCGCGTGGAATTATCGTGATGATCTGGGAGTGAAAGAGGGTTGATGAGTTGGGGTGGACCTAGGGGTGGTGGCCAAGTACTCGAGGATGGCTGTGTTGTGGTGCAGTATCGGTGGCGACTTTGACTCTTGGTTGTGGAGGGGATAGTCGAAAGTGTTCTATTCATTGTTCTGTGTCGTATCTTTGAGGTGATACTTTGTGTAGGAGATGTGGAAGGAAGACGAGATAGTCACTCGATTCCTTGAACAAGGCGAGCCTTCTGGTTCTGCACCCCTGGGCTTTCCCGTTTCCCGTACAAACATTTACTTCTAAGCTCCTGCCTGCAGCTCAACTTCTTGAACTCCATGCTGGTAGCCTCGCCTCTCCTCGACTACCAAGCAAATCTCCAGACGGTGTATTCCTGACTCGGCTTCACCTTTTAATACCTAGGTAAAGACCCACGGCATCCTGCACTTCACGACTTCCACTTGGCCTACCTGTCGCCTCTCCGATCTACAAACGAACCACCATCTCCCCCGCCTTCCAAGTAAACAGCCTCCAGCTACTCCCACCTACCACTACCAACATCTTCCACGACAAGAAAAGCAGAGACATCAACATGGCGGATGTAGACATGACCGATGCTCCTTCTGGTTCGGTTGTTCCCAAGAAAGGTGCCAGCAAGGCGAAAGGCGGAGCTGCTGAAGGAGGGGCAGATGGCAAGAAGCGCTTTGAGGTCAAGAAGGTCAGCATCACTATCGCTACCACCTAGTATGGAGTACTGACATTTTACAGTGGTCTGCTGTGGCACTTTGGGCTTGGGATATCGTCGTCGACAACTGTGCCATCTGCAGAAACCATATCATGGATCTTTGTGAGCTTCACGGTCATCTTTCGAATTTGCCTTCTAACAGGACCAGGCATCGAATGTCAAGCCAACCAAGCTTCCGCCACCAGCGAAGAATGTACCGTTGCATGGGGAATTTGCAATGTAAGTTATTGTCCTTTCCAAGTTTGAATCAAAGCTGACTGGCATTACAGCACGCTTTCCACTTTCACTGCATCTCACGTTGGTTGAAGACCCGTCAAGTTTGCCCATTGGACAACAGAGACTGGGAGTTCCAGAAGTATGGTCGTTAGGCTTCTACAACGAGTTGGGATGAATGGCGGGATCAATGATTACATGATGATGAATATTGGAGACGTATGGGCATCGAAGGGCGAAGGGGTTGGACCGAAGATACCGCCCGCAGTACGGCCTTCGATGCAAAAGGGGCGCATGGAGGATTTGTCTCCAGATAATGGCGTTCATACGGAATAGATCCCATAGCTTCGGGACAAGAGCTCTGGTGCATGGATAATAGCAACGTGCATTTTGTGGTATTCCTTCCCAAACTTAACGCCGGTGTTCTTTCTTTCTTCATTCCTGATCCGTTTTGTAATCCCGTGGTGTTCCCTCTTCGATCAACCCACAACTTGTCCATCAACAACAATGCCCTGCGACTTTGGTTCCTTTCCACCTACCGGCAACCACTTGACTGGATGCCGGTTGAAGAATGGCCATGGTGGGACAACGAGTAAGAAGGTAGCTGCGGTGCCTCCCAAGCCGATCAGGAGAGCACGCTTGATGTCTTGTTGGAAGTAGCCGGTGATGAAAGCAATTGCCTAGAATCTGTTAGTCTGGAACTGAACGTTTGATGAATCTTGTCATACTCCGAAGATAGCCTATTGAAAAAGCTGTTAGTTACGGAAGTTCCATGACTGGTAGATGAAGAGGCTTACAAGCAATGCTGTTGCAAGATATTCTGCTAGACGTTGTCCCTCGAACTACATTTCCATTAGCCTCAGAAAAGAAGCAGGATGCCGGATCATTTACATCGATTTGGCCTTCCGCAAGCTCTCGCACTTTATCCAGTATCTGATCTGCCATGGTGTGTTGAGGTTGAGATGTTTGATCTGACTGCAGATGGATGTCCTGATGAGGTGTCCAGACCAAACAGGCGAGGCTGAACAGTAAATCGTCACGTGATATGCAAGCAATTTGAGGGATTTTGCAAACAACTTCTAAGTGGTTAAAAATGTTTCATAGATGCATGGATCAAGAATTGAGTTGAATTAAAACAAAGCTGTAGTATGTAAAGATATTGATTAAAGTTCAGTCTCACAATTCTCTCTGATACAATGCTGTGGCTGTCCGATGCTTACAGCCTCATCAAATACCGCGAGCCTTATTGGCAGTGTTTTGGTGGGGCTAGCTGAGGGACTAGCCTTCCCGCTAAACGACCAAAATTTGGCTCGACTTCGAGTTGCCTCCTCTTCCTCCTTTCTATCACAACAACTTCGAAGGATTGAGATTTCTCAAACCATCTCTTGACATCTACACAACGACATCTTGAGACACTGATTCACAGATCAAATACGCACAGAGCAGAGTCATCTCCTCTGAGATCAACGGCTCCGGCCTTTGTACAATCATCTTGGCACGTCATCGCCCGACGAACCCAACCTACACTTTTCACGAGCTCAGCTTCGAATCTACGCAGCTTCACACCTCTACTGTTCACCTCGAACTTCTCCTCAAGACGCAGTTATTGCACCTTTCGCTCTCTAGCAATCTGCCACCTCCAACCTAATCGCACCACTTCCACTGTCTGCAAGAACATCAGATACCACGACGCTTCCTTTCAATCTCTCCAGACAACCTCCCACTATTACCTAGTAATCCTTCAAGTTGGCGGGATTCAATCACTACTCGGTTTGCTTCATTCGTCCGCTTCTTGGGCCAAAGACCTGGGCCTACAGCGGATACAAGCCTCCATAATTGGTCTACTACCACATAAACACGACACATTGACCAACAACAACGCAACATATATTGGGGTAGAAGCCGGACGGATAAAACACGCGACATAAGGCTGTACAGGGGCATCCTGTGCAAAGAAGGCTATCAAATTGACGCCAACACGCGGTGGGCGCTCGTTGCCTGCCTTCATAGACCTGGAGGGCTAGGAGAGATAAGCCTCCAGTCAATTCAGCAGGGAGGATTTGGAACGGCATAGGCCAACTTCAGAATACCATATCTGAAAATAAGTTAGAGGATCAGAATCGGCAAGATGTCCGACCAGGAGAGCAACACCAGCACCAACAACTCTGGCTACAGCACCCCTGTTCCAGAGTTGGATGACCACAGACACCAGAGTGCCTCTGTACAGAAGCCACGCTCCAGACGTGGTACTGTTGACACCATGCACAGCAATTACCGCCGCAACTTGGCTCCGGACCTAGCTCTCGTCAACCAGGGACTTTCACCTACTATTGCAAGGGACTTCGAGGAGGCTGTGGATGATGGAGAATCACCAGGAGTATCTCCTCTTCATTTGAGAGCAGCATCTGGCCGGAGTCGTCGTGGGACTGTCACTACACTTGACCCAAGATCAGTCTCACCACCAAGTTCCGTCAAAGCCTTTGCCGAGGCGAGACGTTTGGAGAGAGATCTTTCGACCGCAGAAGGCAACAAGGAGGGTCGAGTATATGGAGATTGTGACTTGCACCGAACAATCTCAAGTGACAGCCGCCGAAGCAAGCGCAGCCTCCGGAGCAGGAGATACACCAACGACAATGACTGCCAAAGCATTGCCGATTCTCGCCATACTGCTCAAGAAGATGTTTGCTTCCCACTGCATCCCGCCGGAGAGAAGAACTCGCTCAATATCAATTATGAACTTCTCCAAGAATTCATCGACGAGGAAGAGACTCGTGAGAGAACTCCACCCCTAGGCCAGCCACAGGCTCGCATATTCCATGACCTTCGCCCACAGAAGACTGGAATCCCGACCATCGTCACATCCAACGGCGACATCATTGAAGCTCCTTCCGCTGGATCCTCCGAATTGAGTGCCAAGATCACTGAAACTGAGTTTGACGAGAAGTCTGCAGAGCCGCAACGCCTCGAGAATCGATTCGAGTACTTCTCAACCTTGGCAGAGTCCACGATCCATGCTGCTGACTTTGGTGATTTGGTCTTGCCTGGAGAAGATGTCCGGACTTTGTTCACTCTTCCTCCAACGACGGACGATGAGGATGGTGTTTGGTGGTTGAACATCAACAGTGCCACCAAGGAGGAGATCACCACCATCTGCCGAGCTTTTGGTATCCATCCCTTGACCATTGAGGATATCCTCACCCAGGAAGCCCGTGAGAAGATTGAGCTGTTCCAGTCGTACTATTTCGCTTGCTTCCGTTCCTTCCGTGTCGAGGAAGAAGAAAACGGTGGACAAGATTACGAGGCATTCAACATCTATGTTGTTGTCTTCCGCGAGGGAACTCTCAGCTTCAGTTTCTCTCCCAACCCCCATACCGCTCAGGTCCGACAAAGAATAACCAAGCTTAAAGATTTCATCGCTTTGAGCTCTGATTGGATCTGCTATGCCCTTATGTAAGTTTTCCACCCGAACGAATGGAGCGTACTGTACTAACTATTTAGCGATGACATTGTTGATTCCTTCGCTCCAATCATCAACAGAATTGAATGCGAGGCTGATGTCATTGAAGATGAAGTCTTCATCTCTCGCAACGACGACATGCAGACATTCCTCCGCAAAATCGGTATGGCACGAAAGAACGTTATGGGCCTAATGAAGCTGTTGGGTGGCAAGGCAGATGTCCTCAAAGGGTTCACAAAGCGCTGCAACGCGAATTACAGAGTGACCCCACGAATGGACATCGGGCTCTACTTGGGTGATATCCAAGATCACGTTGTCACCATGATGACCAATCTGGCCCATTTTGAGAAGATGCTGTCCCGTTCTCACAGCAATTACCTCGCTCAGCTGTCCATTGAAAACATCGAGCAAGGTAACAACTCTAACAGGGTCCTCAGCAAGATTACCATGCTTGCATCAATCCTTGTTCCCCTGAACTTGGTCTGTGGTCTGTTTGGGATGAACGTTGCTGTCCCTTGGAAGAACTCTGAGAGTCTTGGACCATTCTTTGGAATTCTAGGATTTTTGGTTCTCTTCACTCTCATGGCGCTTGGCATTGCGCGGAGGATGAGATACATCTGAATACCAGAAGTTGTACAGACAGGAAACTGGTGAAGATGTCGCCCGCCAACTTATTGTTTTGATTGCAGCTTGGATGTTGGACGTGGTTACTTTTGCTGCTACATCTCGGTTTCGAATTCTGCCCTAATTCTCTGGATTTCAACAGTTGTGTTTGTCAGTGTAATTAAGCATTTGAATCCTTTCTTGTTAGATGTCATAGAAATAGATAAGACACATGAGCAATGAATGGCATACCGTGAAATGCAAACTTGTCATTTGTGAGTGGATTTGATCTCATATCGACAGATGCTGGTGTCTGGTTTTGAAATGCCATGAACGGATTCCCATGTGCAGTGATCTCCCATCAACCTCTTTCCTCTCCTTGACCGGGTCCAAGCCCCTTCTCTGCATTGTCTTCCTTGATCTCCTTAACACCACTCTTCGCTTCATCCAAAAGCCTATACTTCCTCTTACTCTTTTTAACCGCACTACTCTTCCTCTTCTTCTTCGTCTCCCCAATAACCGCAACACGACTCTCCTTCCCCTTCTCGAGCTCCTCCACCCGCTCAGCCAGCATCTGCCTCGCGATCTTCCTATTCTGGGTTCGCGATCTTGTGGCTTGTACTTTGAGGACCATGCCGGTTGGTATGTGTTTTAATTGGACGGCGGAGGATGTTTTGTTCTGTGATACAAATGTTAGCTCAGTGCTTGCGAACAATAGTGCTTGCGAACAATAGTGCTTGTGAACAATAGTGCTTGCGAACAATAGTGCTTGCGAACAATAGTGCTTGCGAACAATGAAGTCAAATAATGTGCAGCTTTTGGAAATGGAGCCGGGTTTGAACTTACGATCTTCTGACCACCAGGACCGCTACCTTTCAAAAACGCTTCGGTAAAATCACTCTCGTCCAGAGGCTGTGGCCGATCAGGCATTTTCTTCGCCCATGCTGGAGATGAAGCAGCAATGGTTCGCGCAATTGGCTTCTGTACACATCCTGTGAGGATCTCAAGGATGGGCCTTCCCCTTGCGATACAGGAGAGCCGTCCTCGTATCATCGTACATGTTGTTTGAGACGTAGACCTATCTCCTGAATTCTCTCGCGATTTCGAAGGGAAACTTGATATGATTTCGAGTGGAGGCATTAGAAAGCATGCATCGGAGCGGAAATGACTTTCGCCGATGCCAAGACCCATGGTCATCATCTCGCGTGGACAATTATTCGGAAACAATCCCTTCAGATTGCATCAACGCCTCAGAAACTCCCCCCTCTTTCAAATCCAACTTATTTCAATTCCTCAGTACTTGTTAGTCTCTCGAAATCTCGAATCCTTTCCCTATCCCGATTAGACCATGACTATGTTCGCATCAACGTTCCGGTGGCTACAGAGGAAGAGATACCAATATGAAGTGATTACCCCCGGAGAAAACAATGGGACATGTATTGATAGATATGAACAGGTCACTTTCTCACTGTACATGTTGACGCCGACCGAGAAATTTATATTCAGTAAGATAAACTCCTAGCACAACTCTTCAATCAATTCCAGCGCATCCGCTGTGTCCGGCGTTCCCCTTTTCCCCTCCACCCATCATTCAACCCAAAACAATTCAAACCCAGGCGATTACATTCCCCCTTAGATCTGCCCATGCTGATTATCCGTGTGCCTCATTACAGATTCCTTCCTCTTCCTCTTCTTCAGCATGATAATCATCGCCATGACGCTCTACCTTCCGCAACATATCGCCTTCCTGACCAACCGCGCCTGGTTCTACTACAACGGCGACGAGAGCGCGAAGACGGCCGTGAAGTCTGTGATTGAGAGCTCTACGGGTGCGGTGCTCGTGCAGAAGGTCAAGGAGAGCGTTGTGGCGAGCAATGTTGGATCGTTGAAGACTGCTGGCTCGACGATCTTGGGCGCTGGGAAGGAGTTATAGGGGGCTTGTTGCAGATTGGATAGGCAATTATGCGGAGAGGGATGCTGGCGAATTTGGGGAGAGTTTGGGACTCGAGTGATGGGTGGGAAAGGAGAAGTGGTGAAATCGATTCGTGGCTGGATGGGAAGTCGAGAGGCTTTTTTTCTGGGCAGACGACATGTGAGCGTGAGAGCAGCGCTGTGTAGAAAGTATGACGAATAGGCATTGGGATCATGGGTCTGTTCTGGCGTTTTCGGATGGGCTTTAAGATGGGTAGGGAACGGTACAATAGATGTACCTTAATAGCTTGGCAGGAAAGACACGCACTGTGTTCGGTTTAGCATACCCTTGATGGCACTACTTAATTGTTAATACGAGAGGGAGCTGGGTATCGCAGAAAAGAAGCCCCTCCAAAAACTCCAGTCCCTTTCCCTTCCGTCCTGCAAGTAAATGCCAAAATCGCCTTTTTTGTATCCCTCCAAATATATCTCAGCCAGCACACGATGGGTGCAGAAGCATCTCAAGCTTTGGCCTTCTCCCTAGCAGTCATCAGATGCTTCATTGTGTTATACATCAGCTCGCCTACACCAGCAGCACCCTCGTTTTCCATATACGTCAAGACTCCGAGCCTGTAGTCCGCCCATGGCAGGCTCAACCCTCCGTCTTTCTCGAGTTGCTTCAACGAGTTCTGTGTTACGGGGCCAGCATGCCTGCGCTCAATCTGATCCAATGAATTGTCCTCTAGATCCCGAACGTAGGCAATAGCGAGCGGGGCGAACACAGGCGAGTACGAGAAGCTGAACAGTGACGACAGCGACAGAGTCGAATCGAGACCCGCGACGTATTTCCCCAGACCCTGCGTGACATCGGGAGGAAGTAAACAGCCCAGTGCATTCGGGTCTGTGGTGTTGAAAGCTCGGGAGCGCCAAAAACAGTTGCAGACGTCCATCAGGAAGCCGTTGAAGTGGTTGACGTAGTCTTTAGGGTAGGATTGCTGGTCTAGCGCAGAGGGGTTGATTGGTTTAGGGGACATGGCGAGCTCGAAGGCTTTCTTGTAGAGGGCCAGGATGGAGCAGAGACGGCTTACTGTGCTGAGTGAGGTGGTAAAGAGGAGGCTGTAGATTACTTCCGCGGGAGGGATCGTGATTCGGACGATAGTCTTGAGGGCCTCGTGGGTGACCAGTGCGGCGGTGGTTTCGTAGAAATCGAGGATTGTGGAGTGGGCTTCGACGGTGCTGCTGTTTTGGATGATGGTCAGAGCGAGGTTGCTGGCGTGTTCGATTGCGGCGGTGATGGTTGCGGGTGCTTCTGTTACAGAGCGAGGTCGGGGATGAGAGAGAAGGAATATCATCCATTGGTCGAGGAGGCTCTTGTAGAATGCGAGGAGGGCGAGTTGTGAAGTAGTCATGCCGTCGTCCAGGAGTGCCTCTTCGAGTGATTGAAATATAGTTGCATATAAGTCTATCGAAGTTAGTATCTGAACCATAGGATACAGCAATACTAAACGAACCTTCCCAGGATCCAATCGGTGTGTATGCTAGAAGAGCGAGGACAACTTCACGTCCAGTAACACCGTTCCAGGTTGGAACCATGGATCTGAGATATGTCAGACATGCTTGTGGAAGTGTCTGTGTGTATTGTCAGTTATCCGCAGAAAGACAGGCATTTGCTATGTATTTATTTACCTTGGCATATCGAGTGTATCCAAGGATAGACTCCAGCATCTCCAGGATTTGTCGTTCCCCAGCATTCGACGACTGTAGTTGGTCTTCGAAGAATGCCATGAGCCAGGTGTCAACGCGTCTAGAGTTGCTCTCGCTTGAGCGGAGCTGGAGGAATTTCTGCAGGAGTGGATCATTGATGACGGCGACTAGTTGATTGGGTGGCTCGATCCTCTCAAGCTTTTGAATGAAGTCGTAGACATCCTCAATCTCCTCCAGGGTAACAGAGGTCTGTCATGTTAGTAATACCTCTAGCTTCGCGAGTTGGAAATATCATTACCTCTTGAGCGTGCGAAGTGTATACCTGAGGTAACACGGACGGCTTCCTTCCTTTAGTGCTAGCCTTGCGGGCTACTCTGAAGGTTCGCTTCTCGGCTGGGAGACCATCTTGTGTCCTCTGGATATGTAGTTCCTGGATCTCACCAAGCCTTTGGCGCCATTCTTGGTTCGGATGCTATCTTTCGTTCAGCATATAGGACCTGTGATTCCATCAAAGTGGCCAACCGTAAAGACAGATGCTCGCCCAGAAGTCACCTCACCAACAATAACATCTGGATAATAGTCTTTGTAGACTCTCATCAGTCCGACGACAGGCGGCTCATTTCCACTTTGTCGTGTCAACTCCATCCTGTATCAAAATTAGAGAACACTAATGATAAGGCGCTTCATCTAGCTCACAAGGCTTGTATCCTGAAGGGCCTGACATGCTTTCGCCGAGTGATGAGTGATAACACGTGACATAGCTGAGGTCTAAAAATGTCAGCATTGGGGAATGGAAGAGAAGGCTCCCCATGGTTGGAAAAGTACCGTAGAGCAGACGCATCCAGCAGATTGAACAGCACGCTGTAGAGTTGCGACAGGACCTTCTGATTCTCCAGAACATCATAGACCATAATCAGCCACTTCAGCAGCGCGGCCTGCGCTGAATATGAAGGTTTCACTCGCCCGTGGCCTAATGATCCCACGACTTTGATGGCAATAATATCCGGTACTCTAGTGGCAGGATAGAGGTTGCGTATCAGGTTGCCAAGACTACTTTGGTCAACCTCGTTGGGACGCGTGATGATATCCATAAGCAGCTCCAGAGACGCATTTGACAAGCCATCTACGTAGGCTCTTGAGCAGACTTTATCGACAATAATTGATATCTTGGTGCTGCGTTGTTTCGCAGGTTTATTTGCCGCTGTGGTGTAGGTAAGCTTGTATCCAAACTGGTCCTCGACGCGTTCGACGACGCGTGCTTACCTCTTTGAAAGTCCGTAATCAGGTCGGAGATACTCTCCTCGTGGTCCAGTAGTGTGACCATCGTTCATATAAACTAGGCAGCAAAAGCTGTAGTATTTTCCCGATACGAAACCAAAGTGATATTGAACTTCCTGTGGTTGTTTGGCAAATCGCCTCGTCGCAGTTGCTGTGTAACCTGAATAAGCTCGCTTATCACCTTATCTGGCAAATGGTGGCCATTCCCCTGGGTTGATCAACCGAGCCTCAACCCTTGTGTGAACAACACCAAATGCTCCGTTCTTAAACTGACCATTTTCGACACTTCCTTGCTCCGAGAAGCTATATAGTATCATGCCAACCAACTAGGCGCTCTACTACATCCCATTTCAAATGTTTTCTTGAGGACTCGCGAACTATGGATGTTCTATTTTCAGACCCAGCAACCCCCGTCTGTGCTACGACGTTATTCCCCCAGTATCAACAATGTACGCCTTTATATGCAGAGATGACATCCCGGCCGATCGATCACCTCCACATCCATCATATGATTCAGACTGGGAACGCCAGCCTAAGAACGAACACCGGAAAGAGGCTCGATTGTGGCCCCCCACCGAGCTTTCGGGTCGCCCTCGAGAACCTTTGCCACCAGAGCCACAAACTTGATTGGCGACATTCGAGAAAAGGAGCCTATCTCTTGTTCGGGACGGTACAGCTGGCACATCGATTGCCATGGAGAGATCGGCGAGGGCCTTGACGATCTGTACAAGCTAGGATCTCAGCGAGAGGTTGAGAGGACATGAGATTCGGGAGGTCAAAACGACTTCTGAGCACGGATGCTGATGCTTCGCAAGACTTCCGATACTGCAGCTGCAAGACAGACCTTCAGAGGTCCCGGGTTCTCGAACCATCAACGTAGAGGACAGAAAGGCAGTCAAAGTACCGGAGTACACTGGTAGAGGATTGCCATCTGCATAGGTGGGCATCAAGCACAGAACCAGCAAGCGGGATTGCCCTTGTGAACCCCCAAAAATGGCAGGCCCGGGCCAGATCAGACGTGCGTTGTACATCTGGTGGCGGGTTATGCTTGCGGCGTGGACCTGCAAGCTGTAAAATGCGCACGAACGTGCAGCTGAATGGATACCACTGCTTGCATAGCACCTACCTACGGATGGTTTGGGTTTGGTACCTACGTCCCGATATCCCACTCAGTCGTTCGAATGGTTGGATATGCTGCATGCCTACGTATCCTCTGCTCTTTTCCCTGCCCTGCTTCACGAGTGGCTATACAACAGCTCCGCGGTCTAGGTTATGACTAGGTTCTAGACCTTTCGCGGGGTCTTTCCTTTCTGGGCTTCATGTTTTCTTGCTACGTCTACGCATGGATCGTGCGCTGGCATGAGGAACTGAGGAACAGACTCACTCGACTTTGTCCAAACCGATCAAGTTTACCGTTATCAAGCGCACCCACGCCCTTGTTAGGGCATGTCTAATGCATTCTCGGCTTATGGAGCAACCAGGGGTCAGATCCGCTGGATTGACGCTGAAAGCAGCACAGCCACCCCACGCTGTGTCACCATCTTTGGCTATTGTGCTTTTTCCCCAAGAAGCAAAACTAAGCAGCCATGTCATGAACTGGTTTTGTCAACGTTGTCTCTAAGTTCAGCAAAGTATCATTTGGAAATCAAGAAGCACCAGCTTACGACACGGACGAGACACATGGATGAGAGAGAGGCATCATCGATTTAATTTGCATAGATTTTTACAATTACTTCGGAGTCTAGCGATTCGTCCTCCACGTGGTCAGGGTTGCATGGGATCCTCGCTGTGCAACCTCCACAGAGCCAGCTCTGCAGGACTTGCTGCGATCATGTGTGTCTACCAGGGTTCGAGTTCGGTTACACAGGCCCAACATGCGAGCCGATGTTTTAGGAACTCAAGGCCATAGGTTGCCATTGATGCTTCTTCAGTAGAGATGCGACGGCGAAAATTTGCTGTGTCTGTAGAGGAGTCTGTTCCGTGGTTCTTCGAGGGTTAAATCCTCGATATCCTCTCAACCACAAATCCATCGCATACATCATTTAGGCTCCTGGGAGGTTATATATACTCCGTAAACAGAATGCGGAACAGCATGAGTAACTAAACCTGCAGAGTTCGTCTCCATCTTATGCAACCGCGATCGAGCCCGGCCCCTCAGCAAGCCCTCGGTCCGGAGCCTGTCAGGGTGCAAGATTGAGTCCGATTTCCACATTTACCCAAGAAGAATTCGCATCTTAGAACGGGAGCTGCATCTAACGCAGCCCCCGCTACCCAGCAAGACCCGACTCGCCATACCCGAGAATAGACCACTGTTACCATGCTGTTGCAAAGCTGCGCCCGTTGGGACGAACTCTAGACACTTTGATTTCATACTTTGATATCATTCGTTTATGGAAAGGTCTAAACCATCAGCCGTCTCGTATGCAATGCTGATCCAAACAGCTTCTTCCTTACTCTTACATTTCGAACATGTCAACTCAACGACACGATGCAACGGCTACAGAAGACACAGACGAAATGTAAGACGGAATCCGCATCATCCTCAATCCATTGTCCGATCAATTGTATCTTACTTCAGCAGGGACATTGACTCTGCAGAGCCATCTGTGCCTCCTCCTAGACCACCTACCGACCCAAACACGGACAGTCTCGCGATTGTATTAAGAGATTCACCAGATTGGCTTGCCTACATCAGAGCTCTACAAGAGACGGATGTTGTCATTCTTCTAACACCCGTTGTGATTCCCGTCAGTCAGAATCCGGCAGACATCAGCGACCCTTTCGAGCCGTTTGGTCGTGCCCTAGCCAGAAGGCACGCACGAATTCGCCACGTACCTTACACCTCAAGGTAGAAACCTGAAAGCCAATTATCTATACCCGCTAACTATCTCCCGACAGGAATGGAATAACCTCAACACATCTAGGATTTGTAAAGCGGGGCCATGTAATCATACTGTGCTTTGCTGTGTCTCGCGACCGGCCACTTCGAAATGAAGTTGCCGAAATGACTTTTGCCATCAGTGACAACAAACCGTGTATTGTTGTCCTCTGCTGTAGTCCTATGGATATCGACGTCGCGGCCCATTTCCCAACAGTCATCCAAACCGCTGGATACTCGCCGCCAACATTAGAAGCTACCGCAGCATTGATTTTCGGCGAGAATCTTCAATCACAAGTTGGCAGATTTGGGGGGTATTCTGGCGCGAATCCTCTACAGCCCGGAGTGTGGCCAGTTGAGCAATGGAATGAGGCAAGAGATATATCAAGGGTCTTGGACTTGTGGACAACATGCGTGAGTAGTCGATTTGCGATAGACCAGCAGACTTTCGCATCACTCCTGCGCCGGCCCGGCTACGCGAAACATTACGGTAAGTCTCACTCCGCTGAAGATTAGTATGCCCTGGAATAGAGGCCGCTATACATCCTCTGAGGCCCATGTGGCGACCAACGGTACTCATAGTAACCCGGCAAGCAGTTGTTCGCGGCAGCGGTAGTGGTGATATCCTTGGATTCTGTGCCACATATCTCTCCTACGCGGATCAAGCGGGTGAAAGGCTCATAGCATCCATCGCCTTTCTCTTTGTTCAGTCTGCACACCGACTGCGTGGAATTGGACTGAGTCTTCACAGCCATGCTATCAGTCAACTAAAGAAGACCCGAGGCGTCGTTCGTCTGCAGCTCGGAAGTACGTTTCCCCGTATCCTTTACGGTCCCCCTCTCGATATACCGCTGAATGAAGCGTGGTTTCGCCGCAGAGGATGGCAAGTAAATAGAGAGGTCTCTGGTCAAGGGCGGATTGTACAAGACTTGCTTCTGAAATTTTCGGAATGGCGATACAAAGAGGATCCATTTCCACCTACTACACCGAGCTTCAGACCATGCACACAAGCGGATATGGCACAGGTACTCGAAATTGTGGAGATAACATGTTTGGAGCAGGCGAAAATGGGCTGGTTCGATCAGTACATGTCCCTCATGAATGGGCCAAACGTCAAAGATGTGGTATTGGGCTTTGCAGACAATGCGATGGTTGCGACCGCTCTTACCTACACACCCTCCTGGTATGTCATATTCCGCCCGAGATACTCCACAATCTGGATCTAAGATTGTTTACTTTCGATCCCGATCCCGATCTTTGATCCTGGAGACATTTACAAGTAACATGTACTAAATTCGTGGCCAGCGGCTCCCAAATATCCTCGAACCTACCGTGGGCCGGTCAAATAGGGAACGATGTTGGAGGTGTTACTTGCATCTGCGTACACCGTAAGCTAATTTCCGTTTCCAGGAGAAAGATATGCTGGGATAGGAGGCTTGCAGCATCGGTGACCTTTTCGTTTTCTGGCGAACTGTCTCGCTGATTAATGGGCCTGCTCAGTCCGTAGACAGTTGATCTTTGCATCTTATTCCCTACTACACCGCATTTCTCCTGTTAGTATTCAGGAACTGACATATCACTAGCCAGCAGGAGAGACTTGGTCCTCGGTGGCCTGCTTGATGCATGCGTGGAAAATCTACATGATCAGGGCATGAAAAGTATGTTTATTGATGGAATTGGAGAAGAAGCAAACGCACTTCTGAAGCTCGGTATGTGGCAGAAGCCGATGATGACTTCTGAAGCGCTGATCCCCAATAGGTTTTCGACAATGGGCCCAATATAGAGACATATGGAAAGACACGTGAGCCTCGATGTCCATGCCGATGTCCATGCCGATGCACGAACGGGGGCATGCATCTGGGACACCTGCACAACAGGACTTTGTCTCAAATCGAGTTGCGCCGCAGACAGGGCCGATTCCAAATATCGATCTCATCAACTCCACGATCGTGCAGAATACTTAACCGATCCGTGGGAATCTGAGCGCTTACTGCGAATGCCACGTTGTTATGCCGCACCAATCTCCGTGGACGAAGTTTTACCAGATTGGAAGAGAAAATTGATAGGGTGCCATTCCATGGGCAAATATTTGTTGGTTTCCTGTACCCGCATACTGCCACGTATAGGTTGCATTTGCAGCAAGTCATGGCTCGTTTTAGCGCAACCGCATGCAGAAAAAACAAGCGATTACACATGCAGCAGGGCATAAATTGTTCCAACGGGACTGAAAAAGCTTTCTTGAGTATCAGTCAGGCGCCAACCCCGCAAGTAGATGCCTTTGCGTTGTTTGGGTTCCTATGCGCTCGCACGGCGCAGTGCTTGACCGACTTTTGGACTTCGCTCGAGCAGGCCTCTCGACAACTCTGCGCCCTTCTGTAAAAGGAAGGTAAGAAGTTAATGGGCATCGATGTGCTGTGCAAGAGTAGCAACATGCAGGATGGATTGGTGAACTGAAAACAAAAATAGTCGAAACGAGGAACTGGTAAATACAGCAATATCACATATATACGACACCATCCCTCGAAATGGGATGGGTTTTCACGTAGGATTTTCTGATAGAAATAGCTATGATAGGCGAATCTGGACCGTTCTAGAACAAAGATACAGACAAGACAGTGCATGGTTTGGAGACCTCTGCGCTTGGGGAGGCAAGCCGGCTCGGTAGAAAGAGCTTGAAATAAACGACTTTCACCAATCAAAAATCCATACCTACAAAGAGAATGTGCACTGCTTATCTTACTGCTACTCATCACTCTTGGTTCTCATGCAAGGGACTAAATGGAGGATAAGCTACCGACCTGGCTCGACCCAATTGGGTCTTAGCAGGGGAACTTCAGAGGCGGGCAAGCGAGCCTCGACCACGCAGAAAATGTATTCATCAAAAGAAGGATATTTTGGGTCTGGACGAGTTTCTGAGTTTGCTGCGAGTCTTGATAGCCTAATTTTGAGACTCCGCTCATTCGGCTGGCTGGGAAACTTATTTTTATTTATTACCCATTATGATGTTGTACATGGGAGGCTTGGGAGAGATGAGAGGGGGCTGCTTCTTTTCATCCAGTGGCAGAATGCCACGAAAAAGATGTTTGAACATTGGGAATTGCCAAAAGACGTATTTGGCGCCTTCATCAACAATTTGTCTAGCGGTTCAAGCCGCTGAACACAATATCCTCCTAATACTATCAATCCAGGGAGCGATCTCAAGGCAAGACGAAACAGGGCAATTGCATCCCGACGTCATCTCAAGCCCGGATGAGGATCCTATCTAATTGAATTGCGCCGCCTGCACCAAGTCCAATCTGGTTTCTCACCACGGTCAATGAAGTAAGCACTTATGGAAAATAAGTAAGTGCTTCGTGTGATATCCTGGTTGGGCATCATGTTTGCCAAGTTCGCCGATGCATGCTCTACCCTAGAGAATTAACTTCTAGATATAGAAGACAGTTTAGGTACAGAATACTCCTAAGATTGTTCAATTCCTTTCTTAATTATGCTCATTAGAATTTACCAAGCGGCACGACATAACTCGTGAAACTCGCTACCATCCGACTCGCTAAAGCCCAAGCGAAGAACGACCCAGGGGCAATTGCGAGTAACAGAAATAGAGTAGTATAGGAGAAACGGGTACCTAGAAATGACAAAAACAATTCCGTAAATGCGAAGGTTCTTCTTCACTTGTATTGTAATTGAGCTCTGCAGGCAGTCACTATGTGCATCTTCAGATCAGCTTTGCCGTTTCAGGCATCTAAACAAAGTTTGAACCCACAACATAACGCAAACGAAGAAGGACGACGGAAAGAGTTCAAAGTTCAAAGTCAAAAATTATTTTTGACTCCTTGCTAAACCAATATCAAAAACCACAGTGCTATATTACTCGTGTATAGTTTGCCTATGGTTCAATTATGTCGATCTTGCCAAAGCCCTCTCCCACACAGCTCGAGTTTCCTCCCACACCAACTTGTCCACCCCGTCCTGACGATATCTAGGTAGTACTGGCGATTCCTTCGCGCTCTCATCGTTAGGACCCAGCCTGTAGACGCCATTTCCAACACCGTCCTTAGTCACAGAGGCTTCCGCGACTTGCAATCCAGTTGGCAGTTCCACACCAGCTGTTCCAGTTGTCGTCGAAGATGGGTACCTCGAACTCGTAGCAAGGAAGAGAACACGCTCTCCAGCCTCATCGACAGTCATCGAAAAAAGGTTGACGATCGGCAAAATGCACCAGCGTCCAACAGCAGCAGGAATAGCATAAAGCCCAGAAGCCGAAGCTAGGAGACGATCCAGAACGCCAGAGTTCACAAAGCCTGGGTACTTGTGGATGAATGTGATAGTAGGGTTTGATTTTGCGAGTTCTTCCAAGGCGAGTGTCGTTTGAGTGGTGCCATTTTCAGCGGCTTTGATGAATGTGAAATCGTTCTTGACTTCGAGGTCGTTGATGTCGATAGCTGATTCTTGACCTCCGGCTAGGATGGAGATCACGCGAGGGAGAGGACTGTTTTTGAGGAGTGGGAGGAGGTTGTAGATGAATCGTAGGCGTGAGTAGTAGCGGAGTGCGTGGGGTATGTCGATTCCTTCGTCACTCTCTAAAATCAACGTCAGAAATTTGCTGTATATGTGGGAGTTGTGCAACATACCCAAACGTCCCCCGAAAGCTAGATACCCAGGTGACACAAATACAAGATCGACTTTCTTCTCTTTGGACTTGATCTCGTCACATGCTTTGTCAACGTTCCTGATCAAGGAGATCTCGGTCTCGATGAGGTCGTATGTTCCTTCGGGGTTTAACGTCTTGATTTCGTTTAGAAGTGGAGTTGCAGCGCTTTTCGAACGACCGAGGATGTATATCTTGGGTGCTTTGGCGTTCTTTGCAAATTGTTTGAGGGATCCCATTCCAATGCCAGAAGTTGCTCCTACGAAAATAGCTACGAGACCGGAAGCTTGGTCGGAAGACTTGAAAGCCGCATTGGACTTGCGAACTTCCTTGATACTGACCATCTTGAAGATGTGATTGATGCTAGATGTGGTGGAATGAAGTACTTGATGGTTCTTGGGGATGAGAATATGTTGAGAGTAGCTGATGGATTGGAAGATGTGATGATAGAATATGAGAATGAAAGCCAAATCCAAGAGCGCCCACCTACCTTATATATATCCAGAATCAAGGACTCACATCCCCATGCGCATATTATGCACATTGGGGTTGCCTGATGTCATTCTCGCATTCCGCCCCCAAAGCTCTTCAAATGCGATGCGCATTGACGATTTACAATCCTCGCTACTTCGCGTCCCGAGATGGGCCCGATATAAACCACAGGGCCGAAGTTTATTACAAATCCGACTTTTGACACAACGGTCAACAACGCGAGGATCCTGATGATAAAATTTACTGACGTTAAGTCCATAGTACCGAGGAACTGCATTAGACTGTCTGTCCATGATTGAACCACACCAGGCCATTTTCACACCGCAAAACCCCAAATAACGAAATTCTTGGGTATATGCACGTGATCGCAGGGGTCAGCTTAATTCCGATATCAAAATGTGCTGAATCATCCCCAGGCTTTATTGAACCTTCACCACCTACCTCATTGTCGTCAAGCTTCTTTTGGGCTCTCCCACCCTCTTTTACTCAATAACCATGGCATCTCGGTGTATCGCTAGAAGCTGTTCGCAGTTCGCGACATCCACTCCCTCCTCCGCCGCGCGAGCTTTCCTCCAACTCGCTCCCGAACAATACCTCCACACCAGCTCTCCAGTCCTAGACTTCCTCCTCCCAAGCGTCGCATCTCCAGCTCTGTGCCTCAGAAGGGCAGATAGCCATCTCTCATTGCGGCAGCGGAATGTAGTAAGGAGGACCTTCACATCTTCATCTCGACGGCAAGCGACAACAGCAATTTTCAACCCCCGCGATGACGATGATGGAAACCCCATGCATATCGAGATTACGCCTCGAGCTTCAAATGTACGTTTACGACGCCCTGTAATATAGGGAAGAGCTAACTCTCTTTGCAGCGTTTAAAGGAAATCATGTCCAAAGACTCGAACCCGAATCTCGCTCTTAGGATATCAGTGGAAAGTGGCGGCTGCCACGGCTTTCAATACCTCATGTCTCTCACGACACTCCCTCCTCTGCAAAAAGAAACATCACCAGCATCGGGTACTTCTTCCAGTGATGCGAGTGCGATGACCACCCCACCGCCAGCAGAGGCAGAAGGGAAGAAGGAAAATCTGGACGAGGATGATACGGTGTTTGCGGTTGATGATGGGTCAGGAGCTAAAGTTGTGATGGATGGACCGAGCTTGGAGGTCTTGAAGGGGAGTAAGGTTGATTATACGATGGAGTTGATTGGAAGCCAGTTCAAGATTGTGGACAATCCGTTGGCTACAAGTAGTTGTGGGTGCGGTACTAGTTTTGATATCAAGGTTTGAGAATGAAATACCTAGTCTACTCACTTTCTACTTATGGAAATGCCACAATATGCTGCTTCTGTGGTTGGAATGTTCCAACGTCTTTGGCTAACGTATGTCTTGGAAAATCAAGCAAGATTGCTCGATGTGTTTTGCAAGTATCGACAAGTTCGCGACTAAGGAAAATTCTGGATATTTAGAATAGTATTATCTACTTGTCTCTCCATTTGAGCTTGGCTTTTATGTGTTGTGTTTATGTAAATAGAGATAGAGCTATAATTTGCTGTGTGGGGTAGGTACATATCAAGATACAGGACAATATTGAACTGAGGGAAGGTTGTCCCGCCTGCTATAAGTCTACCGCCACTGAATGGCAAGCATTGGAAGGGGAGTATGAGCAACACAGCAAGGAGACTTTCACGGATGACTTCATGTCACACAAGCAAGTTCGGACGGTCGAAGAGAATGTGTTTGAGTTTTCGAGGGGTTCTCGCTTATTTAGCTCACGAAGGCAAGATTTTTGCTTTTGCAAGGTCATTTCATTTTGTTCATCATCAAACGCCGTGCATGCCAAACTGCCAAATCCAGCAGATAACCCCAAGCCCTTTGGTATCATCCACAATTCATCCGTCGTCCCAGAGTGACTTAGTTCATCTGTCTAATAAGAGCATTGATCTTGTCCTCTGTAATTTAATTCTCGTTAGCATATATTCATTCATAGTGGGAAGTGAATCCGAAGAGTAAGACATACCTCTGTTTCCGAGATCTCCTCCCTCGACGAAATGTCTGAACTTGCGAGTGCGGAATCCACCAGTTGGGTTGCTGAGCTTGAATGGCCAGAGGAAATTGGCGGCTTGCTTGAAGTTGGGGCCAACAGTGAAGATCTCGTGGATCAAATCCTCCATGCAGACAATGCCGTACTTGCCGAGGTTGGTCTCGATGATGGAGTTGTCGGTAAGGGCAATGCGTTGCTTGTTAACCTTTCCATATCCACGCTTGTAGATGAGCTCACGGACAGTCTTCAAGTTGGGGTAACCATAGGCGATCCATGGCTCGACAACCTTCAACATCTCAAGGGTAGCCTTGGTCATGCGAACGAAGACGCCGTTGTTGATCTGGAGAAGACGGAGGAGTTGGAGGATCTTGCGGGGCTTTGGTGCGATCTTGTTGATACTAGACACGGTTAGTGGAGAGATTGAGGACGAGACGATGTGAAGCTTACCCCTTGATACGGACAACGAAGACCAACTTATCCTCAGCAGGGATGTAGAAGGTACCCTCTTGCTTGGCCAAACGTTGAAGACGGATCTTCTCACGCTCTTGGTCACGGTACTCCTTGACGTACTTCTCGGCACGCTTGAAGATGACACCACGCTTCTCCTTCTGGGCCTATGATGAGATGGTTAGCAATGGATACAAACGCAATCTCAATATACACAGTGCAGCATCGGTGACAAAGTTCAGACCCGAAAGATGGTTAATTGGCGACAGCATCGACACCTGAGTGTCTAGTCGCAAAAATGGTGTTATGCATCATATAAGTCCTCCGATGCCACCCTGTGTATTATGTATGAAAAGTTCGACATACCTTCTTCTTCTTCTCGAGCTCAGCGGTGCGCTCCTCGCGGGCCTTCTCCTGGGACTTGCGCTTCTTGAGAAGGGTCTCTGGGACAAGAATCTGGTCGTTGGTGGGGACGCTTCTGTTCTCAGGTCAGTCTTGTGTCCTGCATACAAATAAATGCATGAAGTAGAGCGCCGAATGGGAATTGCAGCTGAAGCGCAGCATTCTCGCAGATGGCTAACTCGAAGGTATGATTTTAATCGGTGAGAGACTCGATTGTAATACCGCTCCTTCAACCTGCGAAGGTAGTAGGATGGTTGTGCTAATCGAGCCTGAATCTCATCCAACAAGACCCCAGACAAAGTCTAGGAGATATGCACGACACGTTGGAAAATCGTTGTGTAGCCTTTGCACGAAGCCTAGGTACCGATTATGTGCGGCAATGGATTTAAAGGAGAAGAAGACCTTCAACCTCAATACCCCGTACTACATCTCTCATGATACAGGTCGGGACCTAGATCAATGAGGGAGAAGCTCAGGAAGAATCGAGCTGCGAGCTATGCATCGGTCACTCTGGAGCTGACTTTCGATACAATTGCGCTCGAGCGAGAGGACACCGACTAGACTGAATCCAACACATTCTACGAACTATTCGAGGATATTCGAGGGGACAGGATGGGCGACATACGAGGCAGGCATCGTGGCGGTTGGTGATTGTCGATGTTGTCGAGTTGCTTGGGGAAAGAGGAAAAGTTCGGGAGCAGATTTCAAAAACTTCGTGTGGGTAGAAAGACGCTAATGATGGCCACTATTCCCAACAGGGTTTAGCGCCATTGAGAATTAGCACGTGACCATGGGGAATATCGCCTTCAATCTTGAGCTCGGAATTGGTTTTCTGGTCGCGAGCAGAACACAAAAATGTTGGTAATCTATGCGATCGGATCGAATGGCTCGGGCCAGCTTGGAATTGGCCATAAAGAAGATGTCTCGGTCCCAAAACAGGTCCTTTTCGATCCAGACACAATCATCAACCAAGCGACTCAAGTCTGCGCCGGAGGCAATCACACCTTATTACTAGCATCTGGATTACTTTACTGCTCTGGAGATCATTCTACTGGCGCATGCGGTCTCCTTCCAAACCAAAAAGTTTTAGATGCCCATTTCCATCAACTTCGGTTGGAAACAGAAGAAAGCAAACATCAAGTCGTTTCCTGTGCGGCGACTTGGGAAGCATCTATCATCGTTCGAAACGATGCAAATGGCCGTGCTACGCAAGTGTACTCGTTTGGAATTGGAAATAAGGGCGAGCTTGGTCAGGGAGAGCTTCTATTTCGCTCATCCAAGGCTCAGCTGATCAAGGATTTCCCACCCGAAGGGCTCGAGGTCGTGAATCTTGCGGCTTCGGTAACTCATGTTGTTGCTGTTCTGAGTAATGGGAATGTATATGGATGGGGAAGCGGTCGGAAGGGCCAACTAGGTCAACCTGAGGGTATTATTTACGCACCGCGGAAGATCACTGGGCTGGACTTCAAGGTTGTTCGGGCTGTTTGTGGAAGAGAATTCACATACCTGCTTGGCGAGCCTGAGACTGGACAGCATTTTGTTCTGGGATCTGATAAGTGGAATGTGAGATCATCGGCGCCACAAGATGTTCCGGGATGGAAGGATGTTGGGGCAACCTGGGGCAGCATATTCGTCTTGCAGCAAGATGGAAATCTACTCTCATGGGGACGGGATGATCATGGACAGCTGACCCCTCCTGAGCTCCCATGCATTGCGCAGATTGCAATTGGCAGTGAGCATGCTTTGGGACTGACGGATGATGGAAAGGTCCTCGCCTGGGGTTGGGGGGAGCATGGGAATTGCGGACCAAGTACCACGAATGGAGATGTCAAGGGCAAGTGGAATACTATTGCTTCTTCTCAATATCTACCACCAGGTAGCAAAATATCTAGTATCGGAGCTGGGTGTGCTACTAGTTGGGTCTGCATCAGTACCTGAGCAACATCATATTCTGGGTGCTGATGACCATGGCTCATCCAGGCCGACAGTTCCACCTTCCAAGTCTGCGATTTCGGAAGTAATTATATATCAGGACTTGATCTGGGAGCCTTGAGCAAGGTATTGGTGTTTGCATCTGCTTCCAGAGCTTTCAATCGAATAGGCCGAGCCCATGCACCTGGCATTGTCAGTCGAGGTACCTAGCAAGAGACAGGGTACATACTTCTGAGAGTCTTTGAGTTGGTGCTAGGCGCTGTGTTGGATCCGGATCCGCGTCACCATTCACCCCTTGACCTTGATTCTCGGAAGTCTCTGGTCGTCCCGAGTTCATGGTCAACGAATTCTGGAGGGGGTCAGTACATGAAACTTTACAAAAGCCAGGGACCTCTACCTTTCCTTCACCCTGGTCCCAGAGCAGCATCTCATCATCGTCATCATAGTGTGTTGGGTCCCATTGTCTATCATCATCATCTGCTGGCAAAAAGAGGGACTGCGACTGATCACTGGGCTGCGGTGGTGGAGGCGATGGTCTAGAAACTCTAGTTGCCTCACGGGCGATGCTTGGGGCTGCGCTGGTAGGTGGTGGAGGCATTTGTGAGACTGCCGTTCTCTTAGAGCTTGAAGTAGCTTCTAACGGTTGCCTGGATGCAGGTCTCTTCGAGTTGGCTCTGGAGGCATTGGGTGCAGGCGTAGCTGAAGCACCTCTCGAATCTCCAATAGTCATGAGAATAAACTCGCTCAGGATACCATCTTCGCTGTATGAGAACTGCATTGGACTTGCAGGATGTGAATATAATGCCTTGACCATCGTATTCGAGATGCCTGCATGTGCTACGATTGCCTTGAAATCTTTGACGCTGATGACAATGTGTAGCTTCTCTTCGACCGAGAACTCGGCAAATTCAAGGGTGTCCACTGCGATTGACGTATGTAATGGCTGCTTTAATATTTCTAGTCCCCTATCAGTAAGAACGACCTCGGATGGGCAGTGTCACTACCATTTCCTGACATGATCTTCTCCGTGTAGCTAGTGAAGCTGACCTTGCCGTTTTCGGAGTATATATCCAACTGCTCAGTTCCAGGTCCGAAGTGCTCAACGAATTCTCTCAGGGTCCTAGAAGATATGGACCAGCTGTTATTCGCGCTCTCCTTAACAAAAAGAGCATGCATTGGTGCAACTGCTTCAAATATCAGACGGTAGGTTTTGAGCACGCCTGTCAGGATTAGTACTTTGTCAAAGAGTTCTTCACGTATCCACATACCATGCCTGCAGATCATCTTGATCACAAAACGACTCCTCGTCTTGCCTTCTCCGTCTTCAATGGAAACATCACATTTTTCAACCGCTATGTCCTTTTCTCTCGTAGGATCCACGGTTCGGCCCTTGAACACTGACAATAAAGCCTCATACAATCAGCAGGAAAGTTTTGAAAGATGTTTCAACGGCATACCTTGTTATATATCTTGCATGTGAACTTGTCCTTTACCTGGGTTCCGGCGGTTCTCACGGGGTTGAAATTGTACTTTAAGAAGAACTTACTTCCTAATGTGAAGGAAGAATAGGCAGATTTTGAAGAGTTGAGAGCCGTCAGAACGAGCTGAACAAGGTATTAGTACATCAACCAATGTGACTCTGGAAACCACAAACCTTGTCATTAGAAGCCTCTATAGACACAGCCTCCGAGAACTTGGAGAGGCATGCCAGAGCGCTGTGGAGCTTGTCCAAGGACTCTGGGTTTAGAGTGAAGCTCAATATGGCCATTTCGGGGGTTTTGGTAACTGATCCAGAGAGTCTGTGATATTGCTTGATCACATAAGATGACGCCGCATCGAACACTTCTGAAGAGGCATTCTAGACTCGTTGCTGCAGGTTCAATGTCAAGGATGGAAGTCGTGACTTGTAAATTTGGATGTGGCCCGTGCCCCGTCGCGTTTGCTGTGGAATGACGCGCTGCGGGGTTGAGTAAATATTGTTCTGTAGGCAACCCACCTCCATCAAAATCAACATATTATACGGCACTCGACATCAAGTCGCTGCCTATTGATATTTTTTACTTTTGAATCAAGCATTCAATACTATTCATTCATGCAACATCCATCACCATGATGCAGCTTCCAACGGATGTTTTGTACTTGGTTTGCGAGGAGGTATCCAAATTACAAGACTTCCATACCCTCTTCAATTGCGCCTTGGCGGGAAAGAATTTGGTCCAACCGGCTCTCCTCTGGCTATACAGGTGTGTGCTAAGACTTCAGGCATAATGTATTTCTAACATTTGTAGGATACACCTCCAGTCCACCATCATCAGCAGCGAAGGTAACGACGCCGACCTCATTCAAAATGATACCTTTCAAGGACGAGTTGAGGCGCAAAAGACAACACTTTTCAAGTGGGCATTGTTGTGGAAGTCTATCATTCGGTCGAGTCTCGGAACGACTGCCTATCCGTATTGCCTGTATATCCGATCCCTCGACCTGAGAAATCTCACCGACCTGCTCGAGGATCCACAATTCCGTGACAAGGCCCTGGACAACTTCTTCGCAGATGAAATGGCCCAGTTCTTGAAATCCCAGGAGACACCGATGAAGCAAAAGATGAGAGGGGCTAGGGCGGCATCCAGGCGACTGGATGTCCCTAATGTGCTGGAGTTGGTAGGGGAGTCTATTACTAGCTTCGTCAGTCAAGCTGCCAACCAAAATAGAGCTACAGTGGCCGTGGAGGACTTATCAGGGAATATCCGCACAGCTGCTCTGACAAATTGGACTAGTCGCTTGTCCAAGTTGAAAAGCATGACATTGTGGGATGGTGCTGCTCTGGACAAGAGTGTCGCGGAGGCAATTTCTGAGAGCTGTTACAACTTCGACGACTTGACATTCTTTACTTGCCTAAGAAATGATACCGACCATGACTTGGCCTCGTTCTTCGGGGGGCTACGGGCCAACACCCTCCGATCGTTTGCTGCGCTGAGCGCTGGGGCCTTGGGACCGGAGACTTTACTATCACTAAACCACCACGCGAATTCGCTGAAAAAGTTAAAGATGGATGGGTTGAGATCGGATGCTGTCAAGAACTTGTCTTATTTACAAGGTTGCACTGCACTTGAGAGTATTGAGCTTTCGGATTCTAACGGAGCGGTTGACCTTGAATCAACGGAGCATGATGTCTTTCTCGAAGTCATCAACTGGCTAGGACGATGTGAAGGCATTCAGGAACTTCTGCTGCGGAACTTCATCAGTGGTCCAAAGATCCTCACCCAAGTCTGCCTGAAGAACAACATTCGACTCCGGAAATTGCAAGTTGTTGGATACACATTGGCCGGCGCTCAGGAGTTCCACAGAGCCTTGTCACACCAAACCTCCCTCGAGTCACTGGAGCTGAGAGCAGACCCCGAAACCGCCTTCCGCGATGACATCGACATTCTGGTCTCCTCTGTCTGTCAACTGACGAACCTTAAATACCTGGACCTTCTATCTACATCCGACTACTTCAGCACATCCGAAATATTGACGCTTGCTTCACACCTTCGACAGCTAGAAGTGGTTTTCTTCAGCGGCTACGATGTTACCGATGCTCTATGGCACGGCATATCACAACTTCACAATCTACGCAGTCTCAACATCCACGCCGTCACATCCTTTTCTTTTGGTGCAATTCTTGGCTATATCTCCACCCTCCAGGATACCAATCGAGGATTATTGCTATCAGTCATGAATCAGAAAGCCGAGTATGCTATCAGCAACCGTAACGAAAAGACTATTCGAAAGACCATTGGGACTAGAGTCGACGGGAAGTTCGAGTTTACACTCTTCCGGGAGCTTGATTCGGAGTCTGATACGCCCTCTGATTAGAGATGAGATTGTGGGGTCCAGAAATGACCGTTGGTGTAAGTGTACTTGTAGGGATAAAAATTGGGAGAAACTGCAATTTTTTGAAGGGGTGATGGATAGGTGGGCAAAAGAAAGAAATTGAGAGCATGGTTCTGCTTGATCAACCACTGTATCTGTACGACAAAAAGTACTCAGCTATGATTAATGATATTATGAAATTATGAATCAGGGGTCCTGGTTGAAGCGTGTGATTTCGCAGAATTTCAGAAGGCAAGATTTTTGAAGCTACTCTACTTCGTTCCTGATGCACTTCTACAGTTCAATCCCGACAGTAATATTCCAGTAATATGCGGAAACCTGACTAGAATTCTAATTTCCCAGAAGAATTCCTCCAGGCCAAAAATTAAAATCAAGAAGTTCAAATTAAATCCAACGAGTTCCAATCCGACCAGTGTATTTGACCCCTGAAGTCATTCCAGCCAATCACATATTACCCCTGTCTCTCTTTCCTTGCCTACCTACGCATCACCATTTTCGCGAGCTCGAAATTTATCAAGTCAACATCACATCAATCAAATCTACTTCACCCAACCACACCACACCACACCACACACTCCTCCTACCTGCCTCCAGCTCCAGCTCCGAAAGAAGAAGAAAGGAACAGAATACTGGAAGATGGACTCCCCAACCTCCTCTCTGGATCAGAATCTCGACCTGTCGAAGCTCTCGCCGAAGGATAGGCAGGAGCTGCAGCAGTTCATTGTGAATGAGAGCCAGAAGGCGAGGATACAGCAGTGTGAGTCTTTATTCCCGTGTTCGGACTACAATCTATAATCTACAATCTCCTGCAACTGTAATTTTCTCCGCCGGTCGTTCTGCAGGACCCGGTACAATTCCTTGCCTTTTGGTACAGCCATTAGCCATTGAGCAGACTTGAAGCTGATGGATGGATTGGCTTGCTTGAATTGGAGTCGTTTTGATGAGATTCAATTGAGAGAAATTCGCTAACAAACATGTTCCTACGTAGCGGTCCACAGCCTAACGGATATCTGCTGGAAGAAATGTGTCACTGGGACGATCCGCAGCGGCAAGCTGGATAAGGGCGAGGAGACGTGCGCGCAGAACTGCGTGGATCGCTTCTTGGATGCGAATTTTACGGTCATTAAGCATTTGGATAATATGAGGACTCAGGGATAATGCGGGATGGGACTGAGGGAGGTTGGATTGGATTGGATGGAGAGGGTAGGAAGGGGCAGTGGATGGCTGGGGAGAAAAGGGGAGGGAGATACGACTTGTAGGAGGACAGACGGATTGTATGAATAGAGCTCTGGAATGCCTCGATGGGCTGGGCTGTGTATGAAATAAGTATGGATGGAATGGGACTTCACTCTGGGCGAATGGGCTAGTCATATATATCATGATGGGTTTGGAGCCATGACCCAAATACAAAAATTCTCACATCGGAGCAGAGCAGTTCATGTTGGAGATAGAGAAGGGAAATTTAGGATTGAAAAGGCACTTTTTTTGTGCGGGCAAATTCCGATTGGTATGTAACTCATTTACGCCGTTTTAATGCAAAGACGACCGACCGTTGAGTTCGTAGCCACGAAAACTCGCTGGCGATTCCATAACCATATCGTTTTTCCCCATCCCATTCCCAACTATCCACATCCCACGAACCATGACCAGATGTTTAGACAATGGCGAGCTTGGTGGCGGCGATATCGAGAGCATCAACATCGGCGGTCAGACGGGCGAAGGCCTTCTTGGATCCATCAGGGCTGGGGTTTGGGTTAGCAGGTATTCTAGTGGTGGTGGAAGAGCTGAGCTTACCGGACAAGGGTGTTGATCTTGATGGTGTCGATATCGTAGAGCTTCTTCAAGGCCTCCTTGATTTGTCTCTTGTTGGCACGGATGTCGACGATGAAGACCAGGGTGTTGTTCTCCTCGATCTTCTTCATGGCGCTCTCGGTGTTGAGAGGGTGGATGATGACCTTGTGCTCATCGAGACGAGTCTCATGGGGAACGGACTTGCGTGGGTATTTTGGTGCACGCGAGAGTTGGAGGGTCTTAGGTTGGTGGAAGGTGGTCGAGAGACGGACCTTGCGGACCTTGTGGGAGTGGACCTGGAGGAAGAGATATATTAGCATTGGCTTGAGCGTGAAGGGGGAATTGTCAGTTCAACTTACACCCTTCAAGGCAGCCTTTGCAGCAGCACTGGCTTGCTTGTTGCCCTTGCCTTTGGTGGCAGCACCTGTAAAAACTTACGCATCAGCAATCGCTCTTGACGACGAAGAACTCGCAATATCTGCTGCTGCTGGTGCGCACCCCCTTCCTCCAATCCTTCATCGTCGCATTCTCTTTCGCGACCGAACTCGAAATTTCGAGGTCCAGAAAAAAAAAGTTTGTGATTAGGATTGCAGAAAAGTATGCAACCAGACCGCTGCGAGATATTTCAATGTGTTAGAAAGGAGACTGTACCTTTCTTTAAGTCCTTGGGTGCCATTGTGAAGGTATTTGTCGTCCGTGGTCGTTTGGCGGAGTTGTTCGTTGAAGAGGGCAAGAATCTCGAAGTTCCGCGATTTTGGTTGTGGGATTTCTTTCTCGCCTGGTTCTAGCGTGACACGTGACTCGGCGACCCGAAGCGTTTTTGGCGAGATTCTTCCCTCTCCTTGCAGTTCCAAACAAACATACCCTGGATTTTGCAAGATGGCTAAGAAGAGGACGACAAAGCTGAAATCACTTTCTCAAGGAAGACCACCTACGGTCAAACCTCAACGATCGATTTCCAGCAAAGCAACCAGAACTCTCATCCGAACTCACCACACTCTGGAGAAGCAAAAAGCAAGAGCTCTTGCTGATGGAGATGACACCAAAGCCGCTATAATCGCAAAACAGATCGAGCTTCAAGGCGGCATCGAAAGCTACCAGCGAGCAAGTCTCACCGGTCAGACAAATGAGAGAGGTGGAGACTCATCAAAGATTCTGATGGAATGGCTGGAACCGGTCGTACCACTATTGAACGATCTGGTGACGAAGGGGCAGCCCTCTCGAATGCTGGAAGTGGGAGCTTTGAGTGTTAGCAATGCTTGCTCGAGGTCACGTTTGTTCGATGTGGAAAGGATCGACCTGAACAGCCAGGCGGACGGTATCAAGCAGCAGGATTTCATGGAACGACCGCTCCCGCTCGATGGCAAGGATCAATTCGATATCATCAGTCTCTCGTTGGTCCTCAATTACGTCCCGGATCCAGTTGGAAGAGGAAAGATGCTCTTGAGGACCCTCACATTCCTGAAGTCTGTACCGCCGTCCGAAGGGCTAGCAACTTTTCTACCCGGTCTCTTTCTAGTCTTACCAGCACCTTGTGTTACGAATTCGAGATATATGGATGAGGCCAAATTGGAGAGCATCATGAAGAGTCTAGGCTATGTGGAAGTCAAGAAGAAGTTGTCAAACAAACTCGTGTATTATCTCTGGCGGAAGGATAGTCCAAAGCCACAGCGGGCCGTTCCATTCAAGAAGGAAGAGCTTCGGTCAGGAGGGTCGAGGAACAATTTCGCTATTGTGATGAAGTGAAGGACAGGGTCTGGTTGAGGTAGACTGAAGGGCTGAAGGATTTGGAGGACTTGAAATCATGGGTTTTCGGAGTTGCGAAGACTGAAGCCGGAAGTTACCCCTCATTGAGGTTATTGCTTGGATTCCAGGGTGTTGTGGAGATTTTTGAGTCGATCCCGATCAAGTGCTGAGAGGGTTATTGCTGGTGATTATTCTCACGTGGCTTGAATTCAAGTTTTTAGCGGTTTGCTCTCTGGCATGAATCTCTAGCTCTAATCTGTTCCATGGCAAGCTTCTGCGATCTAACCGTAGTACTGACCTCTCATGGATCCGAGCAGTCCTGGTCTAGGTTTTGGTCTGACCCGGTCATCAAGCGGCATCGAAATTCATCCCCCAAGCGAATATTCAAAAACAACATAGAAGGACAAAATGGCATCGGGATCATGATACTGTAAACAGTCATTCGCCACGATTCTTCTGCTACCCAGGTAGATTCTCCCATTAACTCGACCTCCCGAGTCATGCTATTCCGCGAAAAGTCTTGCAAGCGACTCGTCCAGAAATCCGATATCCATCGGTGACCCCGAAAAAAGAATCTGCGCGGCATGGGCCGTTCAAAGCAACAAGTTTGATACAGAACTTGTGGGGAAGAGGGTGAAAATCTCATGTCAAATCTCCCCAAGCCCGTGCCACATCTCGCTTGGTGCGGCTGTCGTCGGACCAGAATTAATTTTGGTGGTCAGCGTCGGCTACGACAGGGATATTGGCAGGGTGTTTTTCTTATCTTTCCGCTGGCTAAACTCTGTTTGCTCTAGATCCATCTTGACAGGCGCTATTATGTTGAAGGTTTGTTCGACTGTTCTAAGTTGTTAAAGGAAAGTGTAGGTAAAGAAACGGTGTGAAATCACACCTTGCAGCAAAACTTTCTCGAGTCTCGGAATTTAGATACAAGCTGTCGATGACAGCATCTTGCATCCTCGAATTCTGTACATCACATGGGCTGCTGTCGCTGTCTTTCAGGGATTTCCGTGGCGTTCCCAGATTGACCAATCATCTCCGACGGGGCGATAAGAGCAAGCCTGCCCAGCCCACACGACTGCAGCAAGGCAAGGCAAGGCAAGACAAGCCTCGAAGCCAATAGCCCATTGCAATTCCTGCCTCCAAACATTTCTTCACAACCCTTTTATTCGTCCTTTTCTGCTTGCTGCAGGACATTTCTTTTTTCACTCCCGATATCATTCGGCGTATATAGTTCGATTCCGAGGCGGGAGGTTTTTATAGGTCTGTCACCTATTCAGTTCAGCAGCAGCTATCATGACGTCGAGAAGCAACCCTTCGAATTGGGACGAGTACCAGTATGGCACTTCGGCTAGCCACCGAGGTTCTGTCAGCTCTGCCGGGGGGAGGAGTGTGAGGTTTGGAGAGCAAGAAGAGTCCGAATCTTCTGCATTGCTGGGTACTACTCCCAGGGAGAGAACTGAGAGTGGTCAACAAGGAGATCTTCGAAGACGCAGGCAAGTTTCCCCATTTTACTCTGCTAGATTATACTAACACAAGCTACCAGATCCTCGATAGGGCTCCGACTAAACTCTCTCGCACAAGTTGGAGGGGTAAACAGTATTGAGAATTTCGCCAGGAGTTGGACTCGAGCTGCAGGTTTCCTGGAAGTTACCCCGCATCGACCGTCGTTTATATTCTCTGGGGAGCAAGACCGAGGCATAGACGATACTCTTGAGTATGGCAGGACAGACGCGGAATATGGGAGAGTTCCTAGGACGTCTTTGATCAGGGCACATCTGCAAGAACATGGCAGTCCCGAGGATGCTGTCGAGGATGAATCCATCCTTGGGCCAGAATCCGACCCTACAACTCCCCGTCCGCTCAACCACAAGGAATCCCAGAGGAAGCGCCTTGGGAGCGATATGCCAAGTGTGCAGGGAAGTGTGAGAGGAAGTCCTTCTGTGTTTGCCATTCCACCCCACTTGGCTACACCTCTTTCTGGTACCCTTGGGACTTCGTATGGGACTGTGCGGTCTTCTTTGAGCGAATCGTCTATGATCCACGCAGGTCAATTATGGAAGCAACAACAAGCGAGACAGAGGATACATGGTGAAGGAGATCGGGAGCCGCTTCTTGTCAAAGAAGTGGAGCAGGATGGGAAGATTGTTCTTGCTGTGGCCGGTCAATCGACACTACCACAAACCATCTTCAACTCGACCAACGTTCTCATTGGTGTGGGACTTCTAAGTCTCCCAATGGGTATCAAATATGCTGGTTGGATCATGGGCATAGCTTTCCTTGCCTTCTCAGCTCTTGTCACTGCCTACACAGCCAAGATACTGGCAAAATGCATGGATGTGGATGCCAGTCTGATTACTTTTGCGGATCTAGCTTACATCTCCTACGGACAGAAAGCTCGGATAGCTACTAGTGTGCTATTCATGCTAGAGTTGCTGGCCGCTTGCGTTGCGTTGGTTGTTCTTTTTGCGGATACCCTTGATCTTTTGATACCCGGCGTTGGCGTTAATCAGTGGAAGGTTCTGTGTGGTATCCTTTTGATACCCTTGAACTTTGCTCCATTGCGACTGCTCAGTTTTAGCAGTGTTGTGGGTATCTTTTCGTGTTTCTGCAGTAAGTCACCCCCCCCCCCCCCCCCCCCCCCCCCCCCTCCTCTTCATTAGTATCTACCAATGCCCCATAATCGTTCCCCTGGCCACATCACTAACTCTACACAGTTGTATCGATTGTTTTCATCGATGGTTTCTACAAACCCTCTACGCCAGGTTCTCTCCGCGAGCCAGCAAAGACTTACCTATTCCCCAACAACTGGCTCACTCTCCCCCTCTCATTCGGTCTCCTCATGTCACCATGGGGTGGACATTCCGTCTTCCCAAATATCTACCGAGACATGAGACATCCTCAAAAATTCGGGCGTGCTATCAAAGTCACATTCACATTCACCTACATCCTAGATTGCGCCACGGCGGTGGCAGGGATCCTCATGTTCGGCGACAGTGTGATGACGGAAATCACTGCCAACTTACTCAACACCAAAGGATATCCCCGTATGCTCTCTATCATCATGAGTATATTCATCGCCATTATCCCCCTCACAAAAGTACCCCTCAACGCTCGCCCCATCGTCTCCACAGTCGAAGTCTTCACGGGCCTAGACACGCTTTCGGTATCCGATTCCCCAGCTCTGACAGGACTCTCGGGCTACACACGTGGCATCCTCCGAGTCGTTGTACGAGTCCTTATCGTTGTCATCTTCGTCATCATCGCCATCGTCTTCCCGGCTTTCGATAGTATTATGGCGTTCATGGGTAGTTCGCTCTGCTTCACCATCTGTGTCATCCTGCCGCTGATGTTCCACCTCAAGATCTTCGGTAAGGAGATTAGTTTGAAGGAGAGGATTGTGAATTATATCCTTATTGCGTTCTGCTCTGTGTTGGCTGCTGTGGGAACTGTGTGGGCTTTCTTGCCTAAGAGTTTGATTGGCGCTGAGTGAGTGAGAGTGAGCTTGGCTTTCCTTGACTTGCTTCCTCGGGCTCTGTTGTAGTGTCTATCTGTGTGTGTGTCTGTGTTTAATGGGGAGAGTAGTTGAATGAGGCGAGGAGCACGATTTGTTTGTATTATGGAATGGGGGAAGCGCGCATGGTGGGTGGTCAACTCGTTGCATTTAGCGGTTTTTTCTGCATCGGCATTTGGGTTTGGGGCATGTTGCTTTTCTTCTTCTTCTTCTGTATACTTTGCATAGCGATCTATGGGTAATGAATCTGGACAACATTTTTTTGCTTTGGTAAGGGCCTGTTAGTTAAATATGAATATCTGACCTACCTACCTATCTTCTTCTGAACAAACAAAACTCCTTTGAAGTGAAGAAGTATAGAGGTTGAGACTAATTCTTGGCCCGCGCACTATGGACTGTTTGGTTTTTTTTTTTTTTTTTTTGGTAACAATAACAAAAACAAAACGTATACTCGTCGGTTTCCTGATTTTTTTTTGAAATATTTACCGACCTGCGCCAGCAGGTCAGACCCAGCAACTTGGACATCCCAGCAACTTGGACACAGCGAATACCGTCTTAATCAAGGAATAACTTTTTTACTACTAATACAATTAACTTCGGGGATAGACCATTAGATCCGGAATAAAATTCTGCACTAATCACAACTTAGATGACGTCATTTGATTTATGTTATGTATTGTAATTAATTGAAGTAAAGGGGGTTTCGGATGCACTCGCTTATGTAATCCCACATCCGACCACCAACTTGGACACTCCTTAATCGTAATCATCGTAATCTACAGGCCCACCACCACCACTATTACCCTCCTGCTTGATTTGAGGCGTAGATTTGGCCATTGTAGGCGTAGTTCGTGGTCTGGATTGAATAGTGTGTGTGTAGGTAAGATAAATCGCGTTTTTACGTGTTGGAGGGGGAATCCAGACGCGATTCGCACCCCTGTCGATGCCCTACGGGATATCCCGTAGCGCCAAGACCTGCAGAATATTCATTCAAATCCATATTCAACTCCAAACAACACCTTATTAATTAGCCCTAACCCTAATACACTTATTTGGTAATTATAATTTCAATTACGGCGCATCTTTCTACGAAAAAATCAAGTCAAACGGACTAGAATTGGTTGTGTAAAGTAGTTAATTAGGTCGGTCTCGCTGTGTCCAAGTTGCTGGGTCCGACCTGCGCCAGCAGGTCGGTAAATATTTCAAAAAAAAAAATCAGGAAACCGACGAGTAGCACTAAAGGGATTGGAACCCTTAATGGTGTCACAGTTTCACGTCATAAATTTTGCTTCGGGATATTCATCTTGGCGGGGGGTTATGCAATATCCGGATGTTGTATGTTTCTGACTAGTTCTAAGGGTGAGCGAGATTCTCTGCCCTTGATCGTCATACAGTAGGGTTGGAATCAGTAGGGTATGTTTTCTTACTTAGAAGGGAGGTATCTGCTGTCCATGTGCGAAAACAAGATTTGTATTTTTCTTCTCTTCTTTTATCTGTACTCGTAAAGAAATAAATTGATACACGACGAGGTCTATCATGTCTACGTCAGCATCAGCATCAGCATCACCAACAGCGAACCGACATTTCCTTCAACGGCAACTAGCAGTTTTCATTCGGGGTCAGATATCATGGGGTAAATCCATCGTATCCAATCTTTCCATTGTCTATCCTGATATGGAGGACTTTCATGTTGTCGAAAAGTATATCTGTCCCCGTCAATTCCTCAATTTTGTGGAGTGTTACTAACTAAATATCAACAGCATCTGGGATTAGTAGGGTATGAATTGTATTGTATGTATGTACGTATATGTGCATAGATATACAGATAGATATGTAGACAGGATGAAACTGGATGGCTTTAGATTTTTGTAGTTCCTATCGTCTGAACTTCGAATTTGGGATTTCGCGTGCTTACGAAGTGAGGCTTATGATATGTGGGTATTTATTGTGCTGTATTGTGCCTTTTTTGGGACTCGTAATGGCGCGGTGGTGGTGGTTTTTTCTTTTCTTTTTTCCTTTTGGAATATTTTTTTGAATGAATCTTGAAAGGAGATTGGCTGCTGGTGGTGGTGGTTGTTTTGCAAAATGCGATTGAGGTGCGTGGGTAGGAGGGTTGATGGGTTATTGAGTGAGGAAGTGAGTGAATATGAGCTTCTGGAGCGAGGAGGGGAGATTGGTGTTGTTGTATGCAGCATTAGCGATAAAGACGGAGCGGAATGCGGAAGGTGTTCGTTATCGAGAGATTGCTGAATGCTGATATTTTGATTTGCAGATTGGATTTGACTTGCTGGATAAACATTGATTTCATTTGACTTGGTCATTTTGAAGAGAAGGGGAATGGGGATGAGGATGAGGATGAGGGGGATTGGATGGGGTGGGGACAGTATACTCTCCATTCCAAAATGATAGAAAGATGGGAAAGGTAGAGCAAGTTTGGAGATTGTTATTCGCTGATGGATATTATCAATTATTGAAATTTCATGTGCCGATTTGATTCTGTAGCTTTCATAGAAGAATAAGTGCGTAGACAAACAGACGAGCGACGCTATTATCCTCGAGTAGCCATCTATTTTCATCTTTGTTTTTGAGTCTTGAATTGAACTTACGGCTTTGGTGCGAATTATTTTTTCTTGAGATTAGAGTTGAAGTTGAGGTTGAAGTGGTTAGTGGTTAGTGGGTGTAGGTTATTGGCTTGGGTTGATTTATTTTATTGTTTACTATCGTAAGCGAGGCTTTGGCAAACACTGAAGCGGGTAATTAAAAATGGGGATATGAGAGAGTTGAAGGGATGAAGGTTGTAAGACGAGGGGGACGAAAACTACGAGGAAATAAAAGAGAGAGAAGAATGCATGTATGCACTTTTTAATTTTTGTTTATTTCGTAAAAATCCATTGCTGTGTGCTTTTCTAATATCTATTCGAGGTCTATAACCCTTTCAAAACTCACTGCAACGCCAATGGTTACTCATCAAGCCGTCAATAACGACGCCTTTAAATCGACTTCTTTCCCCTAATCTGATCAAACTTCTCAATCAAGATTAGTCTCTCCTTCTCACCCTCACTCAACGGCTTATTCCCCTCTCTAACCACAACAACAGCCTGTATACCTGCCTCCCTCGCAGCATCAACCTCCTCAACCCGATCACTACAAAATAACCACCTCGCAATCTCAATCTCCTTCTCCCCCTTCTCTCTCCTAACCTCATTCATCCCCTCCACAATCCTCCCATAACTCCCCCTCTCCCCCTTCAACCCGGCATTCACCGTATCAAACCACCCCCCAACCAACCCCCTCAGATCTTTATCCCCACCCTCCCCATTCGTATACTGGAACAGCAGCTTCTGCGCCGCTACACTGCCGGAGCTGTAGATCACGATAGGGATTCCAGAGGCGTGCCAGTGTTTTAGGGCGGGCAGCACGTCGGGAAAGAGTGGGCATGTGAGGAGACCGGATTCGTAGCCTGAGAGCCAGAGGTGGCCTTGTAGGTTTTTGAGGTAGGCGATTTTGACGTCTCGGGCGACGAGGTCGTGGACGTGGGCGCGGAAGGTTGAGGGGTCGGTTCGGTACTGAGGGGGGAAGGCGTCGCGGTAGGGGGCGAAGGTGGGGGATGTCCAGGATGTGGTGAGGAGGGTGTCGAGGCTGGTTAGGGCGTAGGGGAACTAGGAGGGAGGTGGGCGTTAGTGGGATGGATGGGTTTGGAATTGGGAGAATTGGATTGGATTGGATTTGTTTGGGTTGAGTTTGAACTTTGAACTTTGATTCTGGGATTGGGTCAAGTGACTGCTTTGAGGGGAGGAGGTTGGAATGGAAAGGAATTGAATGGGGTTGCGGGGTACTGGTGGCGTATGCAGGGACCTTCTTTGAAAATGGGGAAATGCGAGACTGAGTGATAGCTGAGACTGAGCTGAAAAGAGAAGCGTGATGTGATAGTGGAGATTGCCTTCCCCTCTCCAGTTCCAAGTCAGCTCCAGAACTGACGGATTGAATCGTGTACTCGCACCAACCCTCTATCCCAGAGCCCAGACTGCGGGGAGGAAATGGGAAAGCCATCGGAAGACAATCCCGCGAGTCATTTCCCCCTCCCCGCAAATACCGACTTGTGGAGGAAGATCAATCTGGATACGATTGATTGACCAAAGAAAACGAGGCGGAGAATAATGTCCCAACTCCAGTCCAGTCCAGTCCTTGCTTTGAGTGACAGCTGCGGTTAATTGCTATATGCAACCAACCGCGTGGCGAGTGTTTCGATCTCGTGCCACTTTCTGGGCTGAGCATACCCAACTACTGCGAGACAGGCGAGATAGGCGCATACAGCAGCTGGTTTACCTCCCTCCACGATGCAAATGCAGCTGCGGAATTCTCGCCGGGGCTGGGGGAGGGAGGCGGGAGGTGGCGAATCATGAAATTTGGCTTGGGTAATAAGTTGGCGAAAGTGGGAGAGGGAGGTATCGTGATGTACACAAACACTTGTGGTTTTGGCCGAGTGACCGGAAAAGAGGGATTGATTTCCCTTTTGTTGATTCGGTATCGCCCGGCATTGGGCGGCAGTTGTGGGATGGCTAGAACTCTTCCTTTCAATTCCCCTGCCTTCCCTTACCTTGCCTTGCCTTACTCAACGATGATAGGAGTGCTGTAAGGCAATTGAAGTTGGAAATTGTGAATGCTGGTGTGTACAAGTGCTGGCGGGGGCAGTACAGCGGGCACACTTGTGGCTGGGTACATAGTAGGTCCCATGATGTAAAACAAAGCAAAACAAAACCAGCAAAACTTGAACAGACCAACTGGAAATTTGGAAAACTGGAAATGCAATTGTACATGCAGCGAAACGTCGAGCATAACAATTTAATGATAATAAAGAGACATAGCATAGACTTACGAGAACATCTTTGACGAAGGAGATCGGACAGATAGTCCCCTCTGGAAGAAGTAACCCAACGAGTCAGCGTTGTCTTCTTTCACGTGACTCCTTACTCGGATTTCACTTCAGCTTCTCAAACCTCTCTCAAGAGAAAAGCTCCGAAAAGAGAAAGGGAGAGGCTGGAAGTTGAGTAGTAAGCAGGACAAAAGCTAGAAGCCAGAAACCTACCGATGTCCAAAACCACACCATCGAAATCCAACCTATCCGCCATATCTGTCTTTCTCTCTCACCGTCCTTTACTTAATTTCCCAAATTTTTCCCCCCTGCCTCTCATTCATGCGTAATCTTGAAAATACCGTCCGTACCGTATCGAAGATTGTCCGTTCGTCCGTTCTTCCTTCCTTTCTCAAATCAAATTTGCCGTGTCGTTCGTCTAGAACTCGAAGTGAGTGAGTGAGTGAGATAGCGGTGTAAGTGAAAATTCTGCAAATTGTCTCTCCCTATTGTTCGTCTCTTCTCGTCGCAATGGTCTCTTTTGGGGATAGTGGGGGATCTGGACCACTCAATGGGAGGAAACCTGGGCGACGGGCTTGGGCTTGCATGCAGCTTTGCAGTAGTGTATGTACTGTGTATGGATCCTCATGTACTGGAGTGGGAACCCGTGCAGGATGCAAGCAAGCCTTCCCTTTTATACGAGTGGGTATCGGGAATCTCTCTGCTGGCTTTTGGATGCGTGTGAATGGGTCCGGTATGTATGTATGTAGGTGAATGGATAGTCTTTAGTGTTGTGTGCTGTGCTGTGTTGGTTTGTTTGGGTGAGATCTCGAGATGGGTAAGGTAAGGTAAGGTATGTGTGGTTTGGTGTGTGTGGCCGCGGGTGAATTCGCCTCGCTTCGGGGATCTTCACCTCTGTTTGTTGACATCGGTACGAAGATGGGGAAGTTTTTTAAGATTGTGATGGCGGTGTAGATGTACTATCCATGAGAATCTCTATGCCGATATTTTTTTCAATAGTCGGATAATTTTTTTTAATACATGGGCTTGTGGGTGCATGAATGGATGGTCCACATGGTTCGCATGTGCAGGAAGCAGCCAGGTTGGCTGGCAGGATGGCTGGCAAGAAGACCTGGTAAGGGAAGGTGATGAGGAAAGGCCAACAGTTCAACGGCCCCGCTGCGGGAGGAGGATAGGGAAAGGACATTTTGTTTTGTTTTTGTTTTGTTTTTGCTGGAGAGAGTTTGGTAATGTCTTGGTTTCTATTTGATGGGAGTTTATTTATTTAAAGGATTATTGGTGGGAGAAGTTTGGAGGATTTAGAGATGAAGGAAGCGAAGTACAAGTGATGTGATGGTGACTAGCCGACTGATCGAGCACCTTGAAGGCCGCCAACTTTTTTTATTCCTCTCTGCTTCTGCGGCAGATGCGATAACCTAGGTGTGAAAGTGTCTGGAAGAAAGATCAAGTCCGGTATAGCTTCAGGAACTGCTGGCACAAAATGTGGGTTATCCGTCCCGTATCTTGCCTTACCGTTTCTTCACTGCTGGGCTGGCTGCCGCAAGCTCCCAAGATCTCTCAGGCTCGGATAAGGGAAGGGGGTCTGGATCTGTCTTTTCTTATCGATTAGGATGGATCCGATGTGCAGCCACCCTTACCCTATCCCCTTCCTAGGTAGGTTTGATCTTGGCAGCTAGTACAGTACAGTAAGCCAGCCTTGGTTTTGTTTTGTATTTACAGCTTTTTGATTCGAGGATAAAAACTCGCTGGTTAGCTTTGGGGAAGATCTTTTTCGTTGTTTGATGAGCTGTGCAGTAGGGTGGAACCGAGCTTGGAATGAAGCTTGGGAAGGTAAGGGTAAAGGGGAATGGGAATAAGACTTCACCGCTTTCTGATGATACTTTGCTGCTTCTGTTGTTTTCACTAGCTGGTAGCTTTCAGTCCTTTACTTACCTTGGTACTTGAGATAGGTAGGTAGGAAATGAAATTGTAAGCGACAGATGAAGCTCCTGATCATGAAGACCTGGGAGGGAAATCGAGAGGAAACATGCACATCAAGCCCAAGCTCCCTCCAGCTTAACCAGCGAGCCAGCTCAAGCTCAACTTCAAGCTTGAGCTCGTATCGTCTCTTGAAACGGCGCTCTCGCACGGTATTTTGTGGGGGTTTGATACCCACTGACGTGAAGTGACGTGACGCTCGTATCAGACTTAAACTCGAAAACTGTGGGGAATATTTTTTGCTGGGCTGGGCGATTGCGATGGAAAGGTTAAATCGAAGTTCAGTTCTGTACTGTTTTGAATTATGGGGAAAGAAGAGGTTTGGAGAAGGAAAATAAGAGGTTGATGAGACGGCGGGTGTGCCCTGTGCGTGGAGTAGTCAGGGTACTGTAGAGAAATGGCTTTATGGAGAGCTGCAGAGGCAAAGGGAGAGTTTGGCGTGGTGGTTTGGGGAGCTGCACGTTTCCTCTTCTGCTTACTTGATGGACAGTAAAGTCGGAAGTCGGAGATGCGGAAACCTTCCAGTAAAGTAACGAGAGGGCTGGTTGGCTGGCTCCTTTGCTTAGCAATTGGCGCAGTGATAGATAGTATGTCTGTCGTACGGAGTCCGGCGCTCGGGAACTTGCACTTGCAGCTGTGTTACATTCGGCTCCAGCTTCGTGAATTATGTAACTGGATTTTCTATCGTCTGGTGGTGCTGGTGGTGAGGGGATACAAGACATTTGAAGCAGTGGCAGTGGCAGTGTTTGATATCATGCTAGACTCCCGCAATGCTTGACAGAAATCGGTGCGGGGAGAGCTGCACTGGGAGAGCGAGCATTGGGGACGTTTCAGGGTCCCGTCTTGACTTGGCTTGGTTTGTCTCTATCAAGTCTCACATGCCAAGTATGGCATGGCATCTCGCTGGTTCAGATACTGTACCCATATGCTGATCTGATATGATATGAATCGAAAGATACCGTATCGGTCTACAGTACGGGTATTTTACCCCTCATCAATGAATGGGTGGTTTCGAGACTGGTGATGCTGGTATTCTTGATATCATTCTGGGCTGATACAAATATCTACCACGAGCCAGCGAGTTGAAAGCTCAGAGCTTATCAGACGGGAGTTCCTCCCTCATCCATACAGTATCCTCGTCGTTAGGATAAAATGGAAGCTCGACGCGCGGGTAGACGATGATCATCATACGGAAGATGAAGCAGGAGCCACGATTGATCCCTCCAGCTCCAAGAACTCCCTCGTCCTCTCATCCTCTCATCCCAGTCAGTGCAGTGTGTTGTTATTTACAGGAAGATGAGATATGATGAAATTATGATGAAAGCGCAGCCGCGGGCAGGGTAAGCGAACCGAAGGACGTTTGAATACCATACCTACCCTGTCATACAGTACCAGACAAGACAAGACCAAGACCCCAGAGTTTCTGAGCCCGTGTCTGTACGGTCTGTGTCAAAAGCCAATTCCAGACAACAGCCAGTTACCTCTCGAGACGGGACTTCAGATAGATGAGGAGGTGTAGGGCGGTTACTGTTGATAGGTTGGTGCTGGGAGCGTTACGAAGTTAGTTCATGTTGGCCGTGGCCGTGGTGGCCGTAAGCCATTTAGGCAATTTTTAGACCTAGATGTTTCTGAGACGGGGGCCTGAGGCTGCTGTGCGTTTGGGGTGGCGAATGAGAGATTGTGGTGGTGGAAGGATTGGTGTGTGGGTGTAGTGGTGAAGGCTGAAGGCTGAAGGTTGTTGAGAATGTTATTGAGATTTGATGGCGGGAGCGAGATCGGCGTTTGGTTGCTGGTTGTTTGGATTGGAATGGAATGGTATCATATCAGAGTTTATGGATGAACGTGAGGGATGGGATGGATGGGGGATCTGCGATGTACTGTCTTACGGTGTTTCATCACGGCGATACGAAGTTTGGTGCTGTATGAGCATGTTACTTCGTAAAGTCGTCATGAAAGGCAAAGCTCTTGGTGATGGCCACGCCGGGTCTTCGGTGGTCTCCGGTGTATCCGAATAGTATCCTCATGAGAGAATTGGCTTTGATATTGACTGGTATTTACTTTACTTTGGAAGTGCCGGAGGAGGTATGAGGCAGGTCTGTGAGTGAGGGGAGGAAGGGTGATTGAAACCCTTTGTGAGCTGATCAGGAGATAATTGGTCTGATGTCGTGCTGACGGTAGGATCAATGCCTCGCGAGAGGAAGCGATCAGTGGTGGGAGAATCCGGGGAATGCACTGTGATGCAAGCTGGCTACTGCATTGTGGAACAGATGCAGTGTCCTCAAAGAAGAAGTCAACAGATTCCTTCCCTTTCGACATTTCGTTGTGGTTCGACGAGTCAGGACATCGTGAGATTTCTGTTATTACCGTATTCCAATTGAGACGTGACAGACAATTCGGAACAGAGTGGGTGGTGGTGGTGATGATTGAGGTCACACGACCCCCGCTGATGATGTTTCCTTTGATTCTAGCGAGACACTCTCGAAGGAGAGAAAGGGGAGCCGATCACAGCTCGCTCTAAGCAAGATTGCGATGTGTCATTGGGTGGCGGCAGTTGAAAGGAAACAGAAAGACATGTTTGGATTCCAACGGGTTCTGTGTACAGATTTATGTTTCTAAAAGGTGCCTCGTGGTCTGTTTTCCAAGATTACGGGATTGCTTGATTTAGAATTGGATTTGGGTGGATGTGGATGGGACCGAGCATCGGAGGCGAGGGAAGGCTGGAACAAAGGGAGGAGGGTGTCTGGAGTTGCCACTGGGGAAGCTCTCCCTGTTGGTTTGCTTTGCTTTGCTTTGCTTGCTTGCTGTCTGGCCTCCCCTCAGGATTGATTGTGGTGGAAGCTGGGAAGGTCGGGCGGAGTGGACTGGACTGGAGTGAGTTGATCAGCTTGGCCTCCAGCCTTGGAAGCAGCCAGCGAGACAGACCCCAGCCAAAGTTAGGTAAGTAAGTTCTGCGCCTACGCATGCAGCCCACAGGAGAACCAGGCGCATGCAGGCAGGAGCTGCAGGCAGCTTGCATTGCAGCGCAGTGCAGTGCAGTACAGTGCATAAAGAAGTGGTCCCATTAAAACCACCTAGTCTTCATCAGGCCAGCCAATAAGTGGCGCGGGCAGACCATATTGGCTGTGGTCTGTGGTCGTGTTGTGTCGTGGCGGTGGAAAGTCATGGAAGGTCTTCAAAGCAGCGTCACACTATGGCATCAGTCGTACCCACCTCTGGTCATCGGCACAGTCTGACTGGCTGGCCTGCTCATGTTCCTGTCACTTGCCTTTATCCGACATTACGCCCGGCCGCCGCCCTTACCCGTCCCAGGATCCTTCACCGTGCCCGATCCAATTTGAGCGAGTCCGCCTGTTTCGGGTAAGCGTTGGCCACGAGTCTGGTGAGGTGTGGGAGGTGGTGTGGACGAGGCGAGGTGTTGATGTGGTGTGTGGGCTTCGGTGGGTTTCCCGCACAGTAGCAGCACTGCACTGCTGGTCCAGCCTGGTTGGTCGCTAAACAAAGCCTGGCAGAGGATTCGATCCATCTGGAAGCACCCTGAAGCAGACCAAGCAGGACGAAGCAGACACTGGACGGGGCACGACTGGACAGGGCCAGGGCAGGGCAGCAGAGACCTGGCGTGAGTGGCCAGTAGACAGAGGCCCAGCCCTGGGAGTGGCCAACGACGGAAGGGAAGAGCGGTTGCGACATCAACTGAAAGCCGACCACCCCGTCCTCGTCCTCGTCAGATGCATCTAACCCATAACAGCTTAGCCAGCCAGTCCCGCTCCAAGGCTTGCTCGCTGTTGACTTGCTGCCCTCTGCCTGCCCTGTCCTGCCTCTCCCTCTCTCTCTCTCACCTCTCTTTCCTCCCATCTCCATCTCCATCCATCAACCCCAAAGCTGCATGATACTTAGGACTGGTCACATCCATCGTCGTTCGCAGTTTCCTTTTCCTCTTCCTTCCTTCTCTTCTCCGACCTCCTTCCTAATTACCTCCTTCCTCACTCTCGCCACCTAACCAATCCTCTCTCTACACGATTCACTCTTGCACGCCTTCCCACCCGCTGATCGACTCATCTCACCGATCTCGCCTTGACCACCTCCCTCCATTCTGCGTCATCCTCGAGTTGTTCACCAGCAGCAGCAGCAGCAACAACAACAGCAACATTCCTCATCAATCACAATCAACCAACCGGAGCCTTGCACTTCTTGTGCAACACAATCAGTGATTGACTTCATCAAAGAACCCTCGATCATCGACGAGTCTTCGTTGTTCTTCCATCAGCTCCACCTTCACATCCCACCTCTCCATCCACCACGATAGTACTCAGTTCGTCCCAAGCGGATAAGGCAGACGGAGAGCAAGCTCTTCGACTACCTATTCCCTACAACCAAAACAACCAACACATGATTTCAACAACAGTGCCCGAGATTGTCTCCAGATAGACTTCAGCTTCCAACCGAATTCCAATCTGACAATCTCGATTCTCTGTCGAGTCATCCTGCACCATCCCGAACTTCTCGAGTCCTCTTCTCAACCATTCACCTCCTTTCACAACCATCCATCCAGACACTTTACAATTGGCGTCCGTTGATTGTACTGCCTCGTCCGTTGACCCGTTACTCGTCAACTCAACACCTCGATCCTCCACCACAACAAACACACTCCGGCAGTACGTTTGCTCGTACTGCTTCTGAGGCTACTTCCATACCTCGGACTCTCGCTCTTTACATATTTGACTTCCATGTCAGCATAACGACTTCTCATTTCTTTCCCGGACACTCGTCCTTCTGTTACGACCACCACTCAATTCCCTTTGTTAGCGATTCGAATACCCATCAATGAGCCTCTGACCCCCTACCGATCACGATACACACCCGGAGTTTTCGCCAGTTATCATTTTTTTCGGCGGTTGAAATACATCTATATAGCGTTGCCAGTTTGTTTATTCGACATTTCCACCTTTCCGGTTCGGCTCTTCGAACACCTCCTCTGGAGCCCAGCTCCGTGTGCCATCAACCTTGTTTAGAGAAGACAAAAGCATTTCCCAACCGTACTGCTCAACTGCATTCTCTTCGGGACCAAAAACATTGCCGTTGTACTACCACTCCAGCTTTTGCCGTTCTCTCGCATACCTAATTACCACACTTCTCAACTTACGTTACTCGCTCACCAACACTCAACACTCATCACTCTCATCTGCACATACTCGTCATGGAGTGCCTCCGAGATAGATTCTACGATGGAGTCGTCCTTGATGGACGGTTCAGGACGGTATCTCCACTCAACCACGGCTCCTTTGGCATGGTATTCATGGCCGAGGATCTGACCAACAACGAGATGGTTGCTATCAAGTGCTTGACCAAGAAGTCTGCCATCACCGATGGAGACTATTCCTTTGCTGTTGATGAGAAGTCCGAAGAATTGGCTTGCCACGCACTCCTCGGCAACCATTCCAACATCGTCAATTTGATTCATTCTTTCGAGACTGATTCCCACATCTACATTGTCCTCGAGTTCTGTGCAAGAGGTGACCTGTACGAGGCCATCCGAACTGGAACTGGTCCGTTGGAGACTGAACATGTTCGTCGATTCATGCTCCAGCTTGTCGATGCTGTTGCATACATCCACGAAAAGGGTCTCTACCACCGAGACATCAAGCCAGAGAACATCTTCCTCACTCAAGCTGGGGAGATGAAACTCGGTGACTTTGGCCTCGCTACCACCGACAAGTGGACCTACGAGACGACTGTAGGAAGTGACCGCTACATGTCTCCGGAACAATATGACTCCGCCGGAGCCGGGTACGCACCTGAACAAGCCGATATCTGGGCCATTGGTATCTGCTTGTTGAACATTCTCTTCTCTCGAAACCCTTTCACCACACCCACGGAATCCGATCCTCTTTTCTTGGACTTTTCCCGCGATAAGCAATCACTCTTCGATGTCTTCCCAACAATGTCCCAAGACACCTATGAAGTCATTGCTCAGTGCATGAGCTTGGACCCACGCAAGCGTTCTTTGGCAGCTGCTCGCGAGGCTCTCGAGCGTCTCGTCAGCTTCACCACCTTTGATGAGTCATTGGATGACTTTTGCATGGCCGAGAGACGAGGCATCGCCAGCGCCAACCGCGAGCCTCTTCGTACTCCATCCATCCAGAGCCCCCAGGTTGACAATGGTTCCTTCCCATGGGCCAAGGCACTTCATGCCAGTCCACCTCAGCAATTCCGTCAACTGTCAGTCATCGCAGACGACGAAAGCTATCACTCCGAGGACTTGTTCCCGAGCTCGGAGGAGAGCAACAAGGACTGGTTCTCTGTTGGTCAACAGACCCCATCGTTGGCATCCGTGCTTAACTCATCTCTTGGAGCTTCGATGAAGTCGATGGCCATCAGACGACCAATGAAGTCTGGTCCACCCAAGGCGAGCCTGACCCCGATCTCGGGCTCACTCCCAATCACAATGTCAAAGCCCAAACCGTTGCCATCTCTGGCATCCATCTTCGGCAAGAAGAATGAGGTCGCCTCCAAGAGCTGGAGCGATCTTTGGGATGAGGACATCGAAGAAGAGGAGGAAGAAGCCGACAAGCAATTGAAGGCACGACAGATGCAGAATGCAAGAACCTGGAGTCACGAGAGCAAACAGGATGAAGATGATACGATACGCCGTGGACCTTTGGAGCCAAAGAGCTCTTCTTTTGTAAATATTACGAAGTCGAATCCCGATGCTGCTCATGCTGCCGCCAATGATATCGATGGAGATCTTTTTGCGGATGGTTTCTTTTTCCATGACACCCCGAAAGAGACGGTCATCCCGCAATACTCTCCTCGATACTCACCACCACCCAAGCGAACCACTGGCGATAAGTGGTCCAAATTGGGAGAACGCAGGCGAGCATACACTGGCACTTCCGACTCGGAGAAATCTCCCGAGTTGTGGAAGGCACGTCGGAACGTTGGATTGGGCTTCTCTGGGTTTGGAGCCGGCGTTGGAGTTTGGGATAAGTTGAATACTGTTAAGGATACTAGTGCTAAAGATAGGGGCAAGGGATGCCCGTGGGCGAAGGAGAAGAATCGCGATCATCATGGTTACAGACGCCATGGTGATTTGGAATGGATTGGGGGTTTCACTGACCTCCATTTATGAGTGGGTTGGGGGTAAACTTTTACCTTCACTTGTAGTTCTTAGCATCATCTCTGTACTTTCTCGCCGACTGTGGCATCTACCGTTGGTGGTCGCAGGCAGTAAGAGGGCATTGGGGATTTCCTGCTTGAACTCGCTTTTCTGTGTATTAGATTATCTCCGGACTTGAAAATACCAGACAATTACCCACTCTACAAATTGTTCCTCTGCCAATGCATTGATTGATTGATCTTGTGAAACATGACTTCTGAAACATACATACGCGCATATTATATGACTTATAATCCCTCCCTCGGCATCTAGCTGGTTGGCTGTCTGTAGCCTGTAAGCTATGCATAAACACCTACAGTAACCTGCATGCAGCTGCATTTGTTTCATTCTCCCTGGTGTCTTACTTGCTTGCTTACTTGGTTTTCTTCCTTTGTTTACTTGACCCATCCCTTCCCTTTTCATCTCATCCGCCTCTTTTGGGAACGAACCCGACCCGAATCCCTGAACTGTGGTCCGTGCGCTTTTGGAGGACATCGAAAAGCGGGGTAAGGTGAGCAACGAGATAGAATAATAGCAACGACCTTCTAGGCGACCGGACTAGATAGAGAATTCGCGCGGTTTATTTCTTTTGTGGCTTTGGGTTTTTGTTGTTTGTTTTTGCTACGGCAACGAGATTCGGGTACGAGAGGAGAGAGGCGGTGAGGGAAAGATGTTATCCAACCCGGAATTCGGGTTCGGCACTACTGCTTCTGAGGCTGCGAGGGCTTTTGGGGGGAGGATTAGGGGGAAGACGAGTAAGTCTTTGATGAGGTTCTGTTATATCCCGTTCTGTTCATTCTTTTTTTGACTTGCTTTTTCTTGCTTTTTCTTGCTTTTCTTGGTATTGTTGTGTGGTAAGGAAGTCTCTTGCTTTTTCTCTTCTAGGCTTTTGTATCTTTGTGCGGGGAGAGGTAGGCTATGTGTGCACTGACTGGATCGATTTTATTGTGTTGTGTTGTGTTGTGTTGTGTTGTGTTGTGTTGTGTTGTGTTGTGTTGTGCTGTGTGGAAAGAAAGAAGTAGGCGAGAGGTGAGGATGGGTGGATAGACTGGGGGTTAAGTGAGTTCGTAGAGCGGAGGGAGGTGTGTGTCTCGGAGTTGTTCTTGTTGTTGTTTGTTCATATTCCCTATCTTCATTTCCATATTGCTTCGCTCCTTGATATTTGGTACTGTACTGCTGCGGCATTTGTTTTTGATTCCATTTCCGTTCCTACCTCGAAAATTCGTTGTGCTTCTTCTAAAATGAAAAGGAAACTGCGAGCCACAGCGTTGGTTTAATGAATGAGGCGGATACTAGTTGTATTTTGTGCTGTGGAGATCGGGATGTTCCTGGCCGGTGATGATGTGATGGAACGTTGTGTGAGGAGGGAGTTTGCAACTTCGCTTGGATTCTCGCTTGTTGTTGATTTTGTTAGTGGTAGTTGTGGCGGGGAGGGAGAAGTCTTGTTTCGTTTTATCTTGCCCTATCTCAAGTATTGATTTTTTTTGAGCACTATACAACACGATACCTTGGGCCCTGATTCTTGGACACGAGATGCTGCAGCAATGTTCTTCGAGTAAGCTAGTGGCTTTACAGAACGGCATATGGATGAATGCTCTGCCTCTCCGAAGAATTGGAAGTAGTCCTAGGGACACTGGCCAAAATCCAGTGACTTAGCTGGAGTGCAGTACTTTCTTCAAATTTGTCACATGTGCGAACGTAGTGCTTTTCAAACCACCATCTCCTTCATTTCGTATTCTTGTTTCCTTGTATACTTCCTATACCTATCAAATGCTAGCATGCATACCTTTCTCTTACTTAAAACAGCCCATCATACTCCCATCACAAGCGCATCTCGAATCCCTCACTCACTCACTATTCCCTACAAGCTAACCTCCCACTCAACAGTAATAATAACAGGCATCTCCCCATCCTCCATCGGTTCTGGGCTAGCCCACGCCCTCGCCTCCCAATCACCACGCCATCTAATCCTAGCCTCCCGCACCCCCGCCAACATCTCCACCGTCACACAATCCATCCATAAACTCTACCCCGATACCCGCATCGCAGAAATCGTACTTGATCTCTCGGATCTAAACAGTGTACGTGCTGCTGTAGAGGAGATCGAGAAGGTGGTAGGCGATGGAGGGGTTGATGTGTTGTTTAATAATGCGGGCATAAATATCTCGTGGAGGGAGGTTTGTGCTTGTACGGTGAAAGGAGAAGAGGTGGAGATGGAGAAACAGTTCGTTACGAATCATTTGGGACCGTTTTTGTTTACGGGTTTGTTGCTTCCGCTGATGATTAAACCGGATTCGAATCCCGATCCCAATCCTGCTTCCACTTCTACTTCTATCTCTGAAAGTATTCCTAGTTCTGACTCGGGTCTTGGAAGTATTAGAAGTGTTGGAAGGGTTGCAAAGAGAATCATCAATACCTCCTCCGAAGCACATCGTATCTCACCGGTTCGATTCTCGGATATACACCAGACGCCCGGTGTACATGTCTTGGAGAAGGAGATGCCGAGGAGGGGGATGCCGGAGGGTGTTTTGCGAGGTGGTTCTGGGGATAGTGATGGGTATGTGTATGAGCCTGCGATCGCGTATGGGCAGAGTAAGACTGCAAATGTTCTATTGAGCGTGGAGGTGAATAGGAGGTTTGCTGGAAGGGTGGGGAGTTGGGCTGTTAGTCCTGGGAGTGAGTGCCCCATTTTCTCTCTTTCGTTCTTCGCTTGCAATGAACATTGCCTGTATTTATGATATGAAATTTGTCCCGTTGGTATATGTAAGGAAAAGGACGGGGATAGTGCAGACCGGAGGGTTTGATTTGATGTGTTATGATATTGGTATAGAGACTGATCGTGGCGACATGTAGATATCATGACGAACCTCGTCCGTGGCGCAGATGAGCAGATGTTGAAAGGTATGCTCTCTGGCATACCGGAATCAGAATGGAAGACTGTCGATCAGGGAGCTGCGACGTTGGTTGTTGCTGGTTTTGATCCTGAGCTGGATGGTACGTGTCTTGCATTTCATTTTCATTTCCAGGGGAAGGTGGAGGAGGTGATGTGAGATGAAAGTTGACGGCTGACGAATTTCTTTTGGGGGGCATAGTGAGTGATGGGGTCTACCTCCATGATTGCCAGATTAAACGGCCTTCGAAATGGGCTATTGATCCGGGATTCGCGGAGAGGTTGTGGAGGGTGAGTGAGGAGTTGGTGGGAGAGAGGTTTGACTTGGGGGAGTCGAGGGAGGTGATGGGAAAAGGGAAAGGGAAGGCGAGTCGACTATGAGGTATACTGACTAAGATGATGAGGGGATTGAGGTGATTTGTTGGGTGGGGGTGGGAAATCTTTGAGCTTCTCTGCTCTGCAAGTTTTAGGTTTTTTTGGTTTACTGATCGATTCCATGGGTTGATTGACGACTTTTATTCTGGTGTCGTCAGAGGAATTCTCGAGGAATGTAATGTTGGAATATCTCTTGTTGTGTGTCTTTATATAATGCCATATTCTATTCCGTACTGATGGCGGTATTTACCTTTTAAACGAACAGAGCGTCTATTCTCGTCCATCTCACTGAGCTCGTCAATCTTGTTGACCTTAACACCCCAACTTGCTTAGAACTATTTGTGTTTGTTTCCCTTAGCGTCCGAAGAAGACTTTTCTTGCCTCGTTTGCAGAATTTCATACGTCAGTCAATGCCCGAACTGTATTCGCACGCTGACTAACAAGCACATCAAAAGGATTGAAAGTTCTGGAAAGACGCATTAAAAGATCTCTTCTCTGCTTCAAACTTCTCTGGAGTAATTTGATCCCAAATCAATTGTACAATTATGGCAGACTTTGTAGGTACATTTGGAAACGACTCAATCGCACCCAATTTCAAGCTTGTTTACTCATTAACCGAAAGACAAAACTGCCAAGCAGCACGAAAGGTGGGTACTGCTCTACTTCAAGGTCACCGCGGACGCGAGGTGTTGAAACCACGCCAGAGAAAGAATCCGGTTCCTCGAAATTACCCCTTTTCCCCGCGCTTGTCTTTAGCGAGATGTTTTTCTTTCATTTTTGCCTTGCCATCATCCCTCCCAGCCAAGGGATTTGAACAAGAATATAACAGCAGAACACCACATGGCATTACAATAAAAGCGATCTTCTTCTCTGGTCCTTGCATTTCATGCCCTTCAGCACTTGAGGTGTTAATAGTAGGTGTTGATGGTTCGCCAAAATCCTCGCTTGTACAGAACCTCCACTATCTTTCTAGGAACAACCACATCTAAACCAAACACAGTAGCAGTTCCGGAAATCGGGCTGAATTGTATCTCTGACACTTAATGCTTATTCTATTTGAAGTCTTCCACGCTTTTTACGGTATCAATCTTAGGACGTTCAAAGGTGAGCCCCTCAGCAAACCCCCTTTAGATTCACCTTCCGTCCACACCTCCCTTCACTTTTCCCTCCCTCACGACGTAAACCAAGTAATGAATTCACCTTTCAACTCCCAATAATTCCAAGCCGGGAATAATAAATCCTCATCCATCTCGCCAAAAGCCCTTTTGTTGCACATCGCATCTTTGTTGACATTCGGTAATATATCAATGTGTCTCTCCAACACATCTCAACCGCGGCGGTATCACCACAACATCGAATCGAACCCGACATCTTGTTACCACACACACATTGATGCTAGTAGAACCACCCGACAAGGTACTAACGAGTATGCAATCGACACTACAGCAGCCAAGACGATAAGTCGGGCCCTAGGGTCAGATTCCTCTGCATGCATGCAACAAAATAAACTCTGTTCCTGCTTCTTTCCTCTGCACGGGGGGTTTTTTTTAAACCTTACGTTTGACTTTGACAAATCACTTGCAGCTTGCATACTCACTAGCAAATCTGTACGCGATCCGGTTTCTAGATGCTTTGGTAGGGTGGGTGGGTGAGATACTTACCAACTATGATTATACTTCGTCCTAGGGATGACTTGAATTTGCGAAAGTGGGAGGAGGGGGGACTACCACACGCATGCGATCTGCTTCACTGTACTGTATTTTCTGGGCTGTGTAGATCTACTTATGCTCTATACTTCATCTTGTAGGTTGCAAGATTTCGATGGGGCTTATCATGTATGGACAGTTCACTTAGATATGACCCACCAGTCAACCATCTCACACTTCATACCAAGGCACATATCGCAAGAAATCGTTGAGTTGAGTACAATAAATTTGCATTCATCATATAAGACACGATAGAGAAAGGAAGAGAAGCCAGAAAGAAAAGCAGAATCCGATATCCCCCGGCCCAAAGGCCCCCCCGAGAGGCTTCAAATTATGTGGTGCTTATCTATTACGTCTATACATCCCTCGACACGACACGGCGGTACAGCAAAAATATTAAAAAAATTGCACAGTACTGTACCTACAGTAGTGCACGTCTAGATCGCATACCCTAAAAACTCCACTCTAGACTCTATCAATCGAAACTTTGAACCTTTGACTTTTGACTTTGGGATTTAGGCTTTAGACTTTAGACTTTAGATCTAGGTTTCTTTACCCGAGCCGAGATCGAGATCTTTGATCGTGATAGGGAGGGAGCAAGCGCTATTACGCTATCGACGCCCGCCCACTACTTTGAAGAATGGGGTTGGGAGGGAGTACTCGTACGTAAATTTACTTTACTTTACTATACTGTGAGCAGGTTGGTAGAGGATGGAAGGAATGGATGGAAGAGAGGGGAGGTCGGCTGCTCTTGGGCCCGAGGAGGTTTCCCATCCCATCTCCATTCAATTACCGGTGATTGCGAATGTTTGTTATCTTTTGGGAGGGGGTTCTTCTTACTTGAGATGTCCTTTCTCCTGTATATAAATGGAAGATTTCGGCTTAGAGCTGAAGCTAACAGCACACTGTTTTTCCTCACTTGGATGGAGATTAAACTGAACTGACCTGGTGTGCCTTGTCATAACTTGGATTTCTACGGAAAGAGGTAGGCAGTGAATGCAATCGAAGAGTCCATACCTTCTTCCACCCACAACTCAAACCGGCTTTCAAAGGCCGTTTCATCGGCTTATGCCTCGCCCACTACTGAAGCGTTGAAGCATTCATTGGCTTGAGTATTTATCCGTGATGTGCGCTTGCGTACAAGTAAAGCCGAAACCTCCAGCCGAAGCTCAAGCCACGATCGGCTTTGAAAGGAAAAGGGAAAGGAGGAAAACTCTATTTCCACTGTAATTTAACTTTTTGCACTTAGCATGACAAACCACATTGCAGCATACCAAGGTAGCACAACAGAAAGCCAGCTTTCATCACATCTATATTTAGTTTCGCCGCCACGCTGTCAGCTAAATTACCTACTCAGCGGGTACTTTGTGTTGGATTGGACAGCTGAAATAATACAGCATACTCAAACTCTCTCAGCCATAATATTTGTGTAGATTGACAGATCTTATTAGTACACGACGGGTCTCTGTGGTTCCCCTTCTAGCGAATGTTGATACAACCATCCGTGTTGTGTTTTTACCTGTCACCCAATCACCCAACACACCCAGGCTTTGTTATCCCCCCCAAAAAACGCCTTAATCCATCCAGCTTTTTCAACTCTGACATAACTCTGACTCTGACTGACCCTGAATTTGACACCGCACCGTAATGACAGACAGGCTCACCATGCAAGTGCAATGTCTTGCTCCCATCTTTGTCTTTCTCATACCCAGCAAAATATATCCTTAATTCCCAAGGTCCAATATCCATTGCCCATTATCCAAATGATACATAGACACCGTAATGATAGCTTCATCATGCAAGTGCGATGAACTTCTCCCATCTTTGGCTTTCTCATTCCCAGCAAGATATATCCCTAATCTCCTTTACCCAAATGACACACAGACACCGTAACAACAGGCCCATCATGCAATCGTAATGCATCATCCATCCCATCCCATCCAATCCAATCCCATCTAAACCTCTTCCCAAAACCCACATCAAAAATTCTCCGTTACCAACGCCGAACGAACAATAGTCACAATCCAAAACAAAGAATCGGACAATTAAAACTATGGAGCCATCGTGGAGTCCGTCGGCGACGAATCTCTCGACCTCGGGTGCTTGAACGGACTCGGCCTGGTCTGAACCTCGGTACTCTCTTCGAATATCAAGGCTGTGCCGTAGATACTCGCATGGTTGAAGTCAAGCCAGATAATCATCCTCCTCAACAAGCCATCCAGTCCCAACTTGTCCAGGCCTCCTCTCAGACGCACCATCTTCGCCAGTCCAGCCATGTGCATCTGGAAGAGTTCAGGGTGGCCGAGGAAAGACTCTAGGATGGACAGACAGAGGACAGCGCCGATGGTCTGGTCGGTCTTGCAGTCCTCGCTGTTGGAGAGCGTTGCGTTAATAGATGAGATGGCTCTCGAGCGGAGCTCTAGCAAGGCCGGAGCGTCGAGAGCGAGATGACGACGAGCGTGCAGGATGGAACCCGCGAGGGAGAGAGCGGCGTAGAAAGTCGTCGGGCTCGTCATGACCATGGGGAACCATAAGGTCCTGAGACGGAACATATTGCCCGGTTCAGCGATCGCTGGGGTATCAATTAAAACGTATGAAATATCTGAGATACGTTAGCATTTCTTGCACTGCCCTGGCGAGGGTTTTCCGTGTCCAGTACTTTCGGAACAGTCGTAATGGGAATGCGGCTTACAGAAGTCCAAGATGGGTTGGTAGACGGGATTCCAAGGCACGGGGTAAGAATTGAAAGGGTCCACCCTCATCCCACGGAAGGTGGTGTCTGGCTGGTAGGAAACATTCCTTGTGGTGATCCAGTCTGATTGCTCCTCTGCGGGAGTTGCTGCTGGAGTCGTTTGAGCTGTGGATGTTGAAGCTGACGCTGATGCTGATTCCGACATGGTCGACTGGCTGGACTCGTGTTTAAGCATCACGGGAGACTGGGTCTCATCTCTGCGCTTCCACCCCCGCCTCCTCGTGTTGCCCGTCTCCGCATCGTCGTTGTCGTTCTTGTGATGCTGGTAGTAAGCCACAGCAGACCTGACCTGTCGCTTTTTCGACCGGGACTTAGTTTCCTTGGGGTCGTTGATGGTGATGAAGCTGTAGGTTGGTGGTTTGGGGGGTGGCGCTTGACGCTCTGGCGGAGCGTTGGGATCCATGGTTATTATTGAGAAGAGGGATTTGAGATGCGGAAGCAAGACGCAAAGTAGAGAGACTGCTCAATGAACTGGCCATCGATTTACCGCGATGAAGTTGAAGGGGCGTCTAATAACGGTATCAACGGGGGATGTAGAGGAGTCGCAAGTCGTGCTACAAGTATGGGGTGCGGTTGGGGTTGGGGTTGGGACTGGGTACTGGGCTTGGGGAGCGGAGAAGAGGAGAAATGGGCGTGTCTTAGAGCTGCAGGTGCAAGTGCAGTTGAGTGAGGTGGCCCTGAAAGACAACGAGCGGTACCTGGCCTGGTCTGGCCTGGATTGCTGTTGTCTTGACGATAAGGTTAAATAAATGGCAGAGCTATCGGAGATATCTCTCTCTGCATGCATGCATACCGGCCAATGCATGAAATCGTGAGTCTGCGAGGCGCACAATTACGCAAAATTTCTGTCCGGGGGCTTGTTTAGGGCGAAGGGTCTTTGTCTAAGTCTTTTCGAGCCTTGGGGGGCTTTAGGGTTTTGGGGCGGCGAAATAATTGTTGAACGTGCTAGACTATTCTCTGGCTTGGATCCGCATAGACTTATTCCCATGGGTAGTGGTGGTAGCAGTAGCAGTAGTAGTAGTTGCAGGATATATCGAGCCGAGGCCAAGAGGGGATCAGCATCAGCCCTGGGTAGAGACTATCGTTTGAGTCATAATAGAGTTCTTTTGCTTGTGGTGCTTGTATTGTGCTGCAATTGAGAAACAGGAAGAATTGCAGAAGTAGAATGAGGGGAACTGAGGTTGCGGATGAGGCTCTTGGCTGGCTGTGGCGGAGAAATGATTTGGTAATAAGTGTGATATCCCGTGCCTCAAGCCTCCGCCTCGAAATAAAGAGCTGAAGAACAAGAAGTATATCGAGAAACCCTGCCAACCACAAGAGCAGAGCAGAGCTTAACTGGGATGAGGGGCTCGGGGGGCCGTGAGATTGCAGATCTTGGCTTCACTTTCGTCATGAGATCCTCGGATCGATAAGCAAGCAAAGCAGACTTTTAAATTCGTGCTAGTTGTCTGTTTACTCGGCACGGGTTCCGTACGTCGGAATAGAGGTCAAGATGAGTTTAAATGACCCCTGTCGGTACGTACTTTTAAGCGAGACGCCAACCAATTCATCGCAAGATTGTAAATGTATTGGTACTACTGTAGCAGTGAGCAGATTTCGAATCTCACTCGAATCTCATCGCACTCGGAAGGGCTGCCCGTCATACAGACCGTTCCATGCTCCCCACGCCAGTATTCTCCGAAGTGGATCCAGGTCCACGGCTCGGGATCGACGAGAGGCTGTGCCGTACCTGTCCTGGCTGTCCGCAAGGAAAGCCTTTTAGGGGATCTATCGTGCGCGTTGATCGACGTGTGTTCATAGCTCTAAAGTTAAAAAGTGCGTGCCCCTCCTCTGTTCCTTGCCATCCCTTGCTGGTGCTGGTGCTCGTTCGTGCATCAGATCTCTTGACAGCGTTTAGATCTCGCTTCCAGCGAATCACGGATCCGCGGCCTGGAGCCGCTACTTCCAAAAGTGCTAGATTTAGATAGTTTCATGCGAGATCGCAACCCGCTGAAGTTTAAGTCAGGAGATTTGATCTCGGAATCTCACCTCAGTTGCCACTACTGTCCCGTGTGCGGGCCGCAGGGCAATTCTTTTTGAGGCTGACCATTGTCACACTGCACCTGTGCTATTGTCAGGTCGCCGGTGCTGGACCAGACGGACTTTTTGTCGTGGCTGAAGGACCTAACTGCGAGGTTAGGGCAACAATGTGCATGTCATTCATTGGCTTCCTGGGATAGCCCAACGGCATGGTCTAGGGAGGCGGAGATGGCCGCCGGCTGCCGTAAGGATACAGAGCAGGAAACAAACCGATAGGCGGCATGTGAAAGGACTTGCATTGGTAATAATCTTGAAGTTGCGAAGAAGCCCGAGGAGAGCACCCCAGCAAGGCCGCCATGCCATAGTATAGTGGCTTCGCATAATATACAGACCAGACCTTTTAAGGCCACATGCGCCGAACCATGCAAGAAAATCAAAGAACTTTTTGTGGTATTTCCCCCTTCCCTTGCGCCATATGCTTTCCATGCTCCCATGCTTCCTGCCCTTTTACGCCCACTTTGAGAAATCAAGAGATTCTACCAGACTCTCCTCTCCGGTGACAGGACCGACCTCGGTCTCTGCCGTGGATAGCACCGACGAACGTTGGGAGGCGGCTTCAGGTGCTGCGTTCGTCAAGAAATTCGCAACTGAAGATCTTCGAAGACTGCTGATACTATCTCGTATGTTCACACCATTGGAAGTTCCTGGGGGCGAAGTGGCTGTCGAACAAGAACTCTTCGGAGTATATCTCTCTCTGATTCGGTTGATGGCCTGCAATCTGCTTCGCCAGGATGAGATATTCTCCCCTCCTTCTCGGTTTGACCACACCAGCGAGAACACTGATGCATTGAGCGCTAGCAACCGGATGAATCCAGGCAGGGCTGCCAGGCTCATGATTTTTGTTTCCGCAGCAGGTGATATCTCTGGGAAACCAGGCTTGCTCATGACCTGCACCTTGTAAAAGGCATCATCTGCATGCATCTTTGACCTAAAGCGTGTTGCGACAAACGAGGCCCGAGACTCTGGTGTGATGACGATATTCACATAGTTGAACTGCGACGGAAAAGTATCGAAACGAAATGGAAGTCCAGAATTGTTGAAGATGATGTTGACAAAGTCGTTTCCAATGTGTCGTTTCTTGAGGATGCACTGAGGATCTCTATCCAAGTTGGTTGGCATCTGCGTCGTTACATGGAAAACGATTTCGGTGACTCGATCACGCCAACAGAACGTGTATTTCCCATCCGTGTCGTACTCCTTGTCCAGACCCTGAGTGTTGAACTTGGCACCTTGCAGTTTTGTGAGTGTACCGAGACGAGACAGAAATTCTGTGTAGTCGCTACTACCCTGGATATTTGCAAGTATTTCGACCTCGTTCGTTTGATTTTCACCGATGTATATCACACCCACTTTGTGGCCGTCCACAGTGAAAAGGCGGTTGAAGCCCTTGACAGCACGATCCATATCCTCATTGTTTGGCAACGGAATCGGACGGCCGGTGTCACCCACCTGAGGAATTGATGCTGACAATTGAAGCAGAAGATGGCTTGGCAACTTGACATTATCGTCCGAGAGGCGTCCATCTTTCATGATATCTGCGAGGCCAGGGTCCTGATGAGGTGGTGGCCGGATAAACTTCTCCTGAATGATGTAGCAAGATGTTCCAGAGGGCTGGCGTTTAGTGATCTGAGCCCAGTCGCCCCGGGTTGCTTGCTCAACTGTAATCAGGCTGTTTCCAATGATCCATCTTTTCTTCTGAATCTCACCAAATACCTCCTCGGTGAAGGAAGGATCTGCATCTGACTCATCGACATCTGCATAAGCCACTCTTTGCATGAAGTCCAAGGTGACCTGGGCCTGCTCATCGATCCTCTCTTTGCCATTGATATCGGTAGAGACTAGGTTCCTGGTAATCCAGCTGACTTGTCCGGCGCGATCCGGGAGCTTCAGAGCCAAGAACCAAAATATGATGACATGATATGCTAACGCATAGACATACTGTGGAAGGTCGTCCGATGTGTTTGGCTCAAAGTTGCTCTCTGCGGTCCTAGAATCAGTCGGCCCTCGAAGGTCAGAAGATGCAGTGGAGTTTCTGCCGAGAGGGTTACTGTTCCGATTGGCAGTATCCTTTGCTTGCTGGTCACGAACGTATTGAAGGTATCGAAAGCATATTGCAAAGACTATGCGGTACTCCTCCTCCCGGAAATTCACATAGAGATCTGGCAGTCTTGCCAGACAAGCCAAGAATTCGAGGATGTGGATGGCCACATGACTCTGGGTAATAATCTGCGACATCTTTTGGAGAATATGCACCAGCGATTTGCTCGTTGATCCCGGGAGTTCGTGGCAGCAGATAGAGAGTGCGTGGATACAGGACTTTGAAGTCTTCTCGCCGACGCCCTGAAGGAAAGTCCTAACAATTTCGTCTTGGTCGACCTTCGAAAAGTGACGGTGATAACTCATAACCATATTCAAGATCTGGAAGATGCAGATAGCAACATCAGCCTTTCGAAGTCCTGATGACAAGGGCGGATCGTAATAGGTGCTATTCTTGATCTGATCGCAAAGCATCTCCCTCAACGTTCGAATCTGCGGGATAGCACCAACAAACAGAGCTTGGTTTGTTAACTGGGAAGCCAAGTGAACGAGGATATAACTGTAGACCTCCCAATCACACCCGTTTTTCATCAAACTGACGATAGTCTCGAGGTAGAGGCCAACATTCAAAGTAGTTTGAGCGTTGGTAATTGGAATTGCCGCTTTTTCGCCCAACTTTTCCAGATTGTGAGGCTCGGCGTCCTCATCGTCCCCATCGGGGTTTCCATTTCCCATGACATTCGCACCAAGCCAAGACTTCAATTCAAGACTGGCTTTTCCAGACGCGGGCTCGGGGAGTGCATCCTGGTCAGGACACATCCACATCTGAGGGTGATGGCGTTGCATGGTTCTCGTAAGACCGCTGGCAGACCGCAATGGCTGTCGACTTGCTTGGTGACCTTGTCCGACTGATGTGCTTCTCAGGATACGAGAATTGTCTTCAACTCGAGACGACCGTTGCTGCTGGGCCGCTTCGTCAATGGCTTGTTTTCTGGCTAGAGAGGCAGGAGTGCGGTAAAGCGTGGCTGCCAGTCCGTCAGATTCTGTAAATGGAGTTAGGAAAATGCCATTTGCCCAATCCGCCCGTAATCGAGAGAGCATTTTCAAGGCCGATATTCGTGCATCAATCTCGCACTCGTGAGACTTCGAGATCCAAAGAAGTTCATCATAGATGCGTAAAGCCTTAGAACTGGAGCTATCCATGGTCCTCATGAAAATCAGGATGAGACCTCTCGTGACGACGTTCGATGGCGTTTGAACCAAGCTGCTGGGAACAGACGATGATGTAGGCTTGCTGGAATTCATCAAGCCTTGCCTAGAGCTCGGAGGAGATCCAAGTGGAGATTGCAGTCGGTCACTCGTGATACTCCCCCTAATGGCATCTATAACGTAGTCGAATAGAATTTCATCAGCTTTCTCTGCAACAGTCACTGCGAAGGCGACCACTTTCTGCAAAATTGCTATATCCTTCTCATCGCCAATGTCCTCGAGAATAGACATAACAAATACTTGCACTGTGTCCGGATCTTCATGCTCGTCCATCATCTCGATCACCTCGAAAACATCAGTGATAGTCTTGAGGGCATGCAGCCGGATGTGAGTGGGTTGTGATCTGTCTGTGAAGAATGATGAAAGGATCATCTTCGTGTTTTCTTTCCATTCCAAGTCTGACGGGTAGCAATAGCGGTATTCCATGTAGTGGTCAATGACCAGCTTTGCACATGATTCCGGGAGGTGTGGGTGGACAGTTACGAAGAACTTGATACAGTCTTCTTTCTGGAAGAAGTCGACGGTAGAGAATTTGATAAGAAGTTCCTCGATACGTAGGATAATGCTATACAAGGTTTGCGCCAGGCTGGTGGCCAGATTTTGCTCACTCATGTCTTCCTTGGTCAACGGACTGTTGATATGAGATCGACTCGTAAGTTGGCGGCCGTCGGGGGTTTCAAGTGTTCTCTGTGAGCATTTTGTAACCACATCGAACATGAGGGACCAGTCTTCTTCCATCACATTCAACTTGACTTCTTGATTCTCATCGCTGAACAGAGACAGAATCAACCGCAGTACGTCGTTCTCGACCTTGGTGTGCTCCACCTCCACAACCTTCTCAAGAGCAGCGATAAGTAGAGTAAACGGAACAAGAGGATATCCATTCTTTCCGTCTTTAGCGAACAATTTTTCCAGCACTGACAATGCTCCGCGAATCTCGCGGACCGTTTGCTTGCCGTTCGATGCATCGGCTGGTGGTTCTTGAAGTATGTTCAGGAGGATTCTAACGGTCTTCTGTCCGTTGTGGGATTTGCAAAGATTGCTGATGGAACGCCATGCCTCTGGTTGCACGTCGTTAACAAGACAATGAATGGAACAGAGCACCTTGACACATCCCAAGAGCTTCGTGCCTGGAATATCGCCGTATGTGACGATAGCGTTGATAACATTGATACATGCCTTCAGATCTCCCGAAAGTGGCGTGTTCACACATATGTAGAGAACGACGTCGATAAGGTCACCTGTAGTTTCCTCGCTCGATACACTGAAGCTGAATTTGATGACATCCACGATAAAGGCAAAAAGTAGTGACAAGTTCGTCTCTTCGCCCAGAGGAGCTTTGCCTTTCGAGCTCCTATTTTGGCGGCCAGCTTCTCTTCTAGCAGCAGAAGTGACGGAGAAGTTGTGTTTCAACCATGATGTCAAAAGAGGTAACGTCTCGTAGTGAAACCCAGCAAGATCCTTCCCATTTTTCGCCAGTTCCACCAGGGATGCAAGCTGCAAGTGAAAATCGTCGGGATGTGCTTCAGCAGTGAGAACTCGGAAATAGAAAAGTCGTTCTGGATCAGTCGAGATGGTTTGCTGAACACAAGCAGTCAGAAGTTCAAATCCGGCGATTCGAGCTTCTCTCGAGTTTTTCGATTCGATAAGATCCCTGCCTTGCTTGAATATACTCGTCACCTGCACGATTTGTTAGCCACCTTACTTGCACGGAGCGCATTACCACATACACTAGTTAACGGGTAATCTTGTACGGCGTGACGGAGAGCCTCAGCCGCCACGAGTCGTTCTGCCAGAGGATTTCCATGCTTCAGTTGTGCATACAGGTGTTCATAGTCGGGCGGCCCGCCATATGTTGACGATTGCAGGTATAGGGTTGGCGGTACATTGCTTGTGCCATTTAAGGAGGTCGGAGAGCTGGGATTCGGGTTCTTTGTCGATCTGTTTCCTGTCAAGCTCTTGAAGACACTGGCAAAGCCGCTGGTGGATTTCGGCTCTGGCGTCTGGGCTACGTCTCCAACCGCCGGAGACATAGAAACTTGAGGTTGTGATACCAGATTATGTGGCAGTTCTGTCCCATAGAAACGTCAGCCCATGTTCTATTGTGCTTTCCAGTTGGAGGGGCTTGAGCCTGGAGGAGGATGAGGGGCAGTTCTGGGTATGCCGAAGGGCAATGTTCATGGCAGAATCGGAAAATACATGACCTGGAGAGGCTTGACTAAACAAAATATGCCCAAAGCTACCCAAACTTACATGAAGTTCAGCACACATATGTGTGCCTGCAAGACAGATCCAGTGCTGGTCTCAGTGGCATATCAGATAGATGCTGATAAGGCCAGTCGAATACGACGAGAATATATTACTTCGAATGGCGCAATTCCATTAATTTTCAGTCGAGTTTTCAAGTTGGGAAGGTCGATCTGCTGTGGGAGCAAGAAAGCCGGTGCGGATGGTTGGTGGAGGAGAGTGAGATGCGGTTGAAAGAAGATGGTATTTGTCTTCTCGCGTTCAGGTGAGTGAGTTGAGCTGCTTCTACGTCGGGGGTCAGCTGGCAGCAAGATCCCTGCCCGACTAGGTTATTAGGCGACCCCTCAATGTTCCCAGGCGATCTGGACACTTCGGGAAAATTGAAAAGGCAAGGTGATGCTTTCTTAAGAAGACTGGCGGACTGAAGAGAAAAAGAAACTCTCTAGAAATGCAATCAGGCCAAATTTGCAATTGCTCCTCGGCTTGCAGCGGTCCTCTTCTTGTCCCTGTTTCTGTACCCTGCGCCGGACAAACAATCTTTTCTCCCCGATGGATCCACTTAGAGATCTTGTGCTATGATTGGTGCGATAACGAGGCGGAACGGACCTGGTGGGAGAGCCTCATCAGCGTGACGGTCCACTCCGGCGAGGTACATCCACCTGCTTCACTTCAACATCTATGGATCCTCATCAACTTCAAAGGTCGTAGGTTAATTTCGGACATTGGTATCCGGCTGTCTTTCAATATTAAAAGACACTTTCCACCCCGGTTTGTATCCATTGTTTCAATTTCAGGTCTATTTAAGAATCACTTTTTTTTCTTGCGTAAGCTCCACAGAAAAAGAACGGTACACATCAAGTGAGTTGAAACTTTTACAAATATTATAACCCAAAAACCAAATATTCTAGACCATATTGCTTCCAGAATAGCAGGTGAAGTCAGAATGCTTTGGTAGTTCTGTATATTTCCGAATCTGGAGTTCTGCCCAGAATTTTCCTTCAGCGATGAGGACAATGAAGCTAACTTGATGACAAGATTTTTCTTTGAACTCAACTAGTAGCAAGTGGCATTGCAGCGTTCAATGATGTCCAGCAGCTTCCAGAACGATGTTCCCTAGAGGCCCGGGCAACCCTTCCGAGCTCACAAGGCCTCCAACATAGATGTCAGCATCCTCAACGACCTCGATGACAATGTGTCCCAAGGCTGCGAATCCGTCTTAATTTCGATACATCCTTCTTCTTCAGATCTAAAACACCGAACAGACCCTTTGCAGTCTTGAGGCCACTTTGTCGTGAATATATTACCCATTGCTACCAAGTATGACATTGAAAAGTCAAGGTCTCTTGACTGTAGAATTTCACAATCTCACAAAGAGCGAGCCAAATTGAAGCAAGGGCCGTTCGACTCCCAACACGGACTGAACTTGAGGACTCTCAACTGTTAAAAGCCTAGCCAGAATCATCGAAAGTGGAATTATTTTTGCAGGGAGAGGTCTTCGGCAATGAAGACAAGCATGATGACATAGACAAGGGAGTACGAAATCAAAATTGTGTCTATAGAGTGATGGCACAAAAATAACCAAACCCCGCTCGCAGCCTCAGAATATATCTTGGCGGAACCGCAAATACAGCAAACAATCGTGGCGAATAAACAGGTACCATATATATATCAAATTTATCCTCGATTTCATCGATCCGCATGTTATGAAGCAGCTGGAAGGCGAAAATGGAGGAAACTAATGCAGTTTCAGGACGCCAAACCCAGCACCCTTCCATAACCTTGAAATTAATCTCCAAATGCCCAATCAAAGTCGTAGGCTCAATATGGCTGTGTGCAGAGATCACGGTGTTGGGCAAATGAAAGTTCGGGAGGTCATCATGAGAGTAATCACGTGACATAACTTCTAGTCCCAAAACAGACTAGAATCAAAAGCTCTCGCTTCTGTTGCGCCGATCCTCCAGTGTCCGCACCTAGGGTTTTCTGAAATCTCTTGAATTTGCGACTTCAACACCACAGCAATTCGAGTCGACCACAACCGCCACCATGGGACGGTAAGCTCTCCTTCTCCCAAACGACCATTGTTCTATCGATAAATGGATCTACGAGCCTCTGCGAATCTGCGAAGCCCTCGTCTTTGCTGGAGCCCGGTTGCTAACCTCGTCGTCGCATAGGGTCATTCGAAATCAGAGAAAGGGCCGTGGCTCGATCTTTACAGCCAACACAAGATTAAACAAGAACCCAGCTCAGTTCCGCCAGTTGGATTATTCCGAGGCTCATGGATACATCCGAGGGTACGTTTCATTGTTCTGGGAGGATCAAAATGGCTTCATTTCGACAGACGACTCCCACGCCTCGATCCTCTCTCCGAATACCCTCGAAACGCAACTGACAACGACATAGTGTTGTGAAGAATATTATCCACGACCCAGGAAGAGGAGCTCCGTAAGTCATTGCCAAAAAAATTCCTTGGGATTTCGCCTTGGGCAATCCACCACTCTCCAGGCCAAAAACTAATGGTTTCCATCATACAGTCTCGCTCGTGTCGTTTTCCGTGACCCATACCGATTCAAGCTTCACACCGAGACTTTCATCGCCAACGAGGGAATGTGAGTTATACCTGGAGAAGAATTTGGGAGCGTGGGAAAGATTCGGGCTCTAATGCGGGACAGGTACACTGGCCAATTCATCTACGCCGGAAAGAACGCTGCTTTGACTGTCGGAAACGTTCTCCCCCTCGCTAGCATCCCCGAAGGAACCGTCATCTCAAACGTTGAGAGCAAGGTTGGAGACCGTGGTTCTTTGGGACGTACCTCAGGAAACTATGTTACCGTCATCGGCCACAACCCAGATGAGGGCAAGACCCGTGTCAAGCTCCCATCCGGCGCCAAGAAGGTTATTGCTAGCAATGCCCGTGGCATGATTGGTATTGTTGCAGGTGGTGGACGTACCGACAAACCATTGATGAGTATGCTATGACGTATTTTTCCTGGGTTGGATAATTTCTAACTTCTATACAGAGGCGTCGCGTGCTAAGCATAAGTTCGCCGTCAAGCGTAACTCCTGGCCAAAGACTCGTGGTGTTGCCATGAACCCCGTCGACCATCCTCACGGAGTATGTACTTCAAAATCCAGGCCCAGAGAATATTTTCTAACAAACAATAGGGTGGTAACCATCAACATATCGGTAAGGCCTCGACTATCTCAAGATACGCCGTCCAAGGTCAAAAGGCTGGTCTTATCGCTGCTCGGAGAACTGGTCTGTTGCGCGGTACTCAAAAGGTCAAGGACTAAGGGGTTTGATCACTGGGATTGTTTTTTGCTTCGGATTTGCTGGCTTCGCAATGAATGTACCTTGACGGAAGGAGCATTTGCGAGAATGAAATAAATTCATAAATCACTTGCTTTGTATTTGACTTGTGTGAGGGAATGCTGTCTTGCTGTTCAAAAACCAATTTCACCTGTCCATCCAGCCCAATTCACTTTTGAGTAGGTCGAATATAGCCAATTTCCAGATGTCTGGCGCATTCTCTCAAGTTACCATTTGCGTTCTTCGGCTATAACGGTTACTTCGGTTTACTACACTCAAGTCAACAAATTACCTCGACATGTTGACCCTTCCTAATTGAGCATTTTTCGTGGGAGTTAAGTCACAAGGGCTGCGGCTTTCCGATTTCACTTCCAAACCCCACACCGACCCCGATCCCGACCCCACCATCTCAAAATCCAAACAATACCTCTTTCCTCTCTTCTTCACACCTCACAAAACCTCCATACCCACAACAAGAAACAATCATGGCTCCCACTAAAGAATTCGCCCTCCTCTGCTTGGAGAACCCTCTGCTTGGTAAGTTGAAAATCCCCCCACCTTCAGATCCCAATTGCAGGAAAACTGTATCTCGAATGATATACCCCTCACTTCAACTGAAAAAGCATTTCTGTGCCAATGTAGACGCCTTTGGGCACCATTTGTTTTCTGCAATACTCAAATTCATATGCTAACCTCCATCTAGATATCCAAGCAGTAGGCAACGCCGCTCTCCTCGAGAAATACAACCTCAAAGCCAACGACGCCATCCTCGCCGAAGAAAAGCACATCGGCATCTACGAAGACCTCCTAAACAACTACTCCGCAAAGCTCATCGCCGGTGGCGGCGCGCAGAACACCGCCCGTGGAGCACAATACATGCTTCCCCCCAACTCAGTGGTGTACCTAGGGGGTGTAGGGGATGATAAATACGCCGCGATCCTGCACGACGCCGTCAAGACCGCCGGTCTGCGAGTCGAGTACCGAGTCGACAAGACGCAGCCCACAGGCCGCTGTGGAGTCGTCATCACAGACCACAACCGCTCGATGGTCACTGACCTGGGTGCCGCGAACCACTATGACTTGGAGCACTTGAAGAGCCCTGAGGTATGGAAGCTCGTCGAGGGAGCAAGCACCTACTTCGTCGGCGGGTACCACTTGACGGTCTGCCCACCAGCCATCATGGCCCTAGCTGAAGAGGCAGCTGCTAAGGATAAGGCATTCGTATTCTCGCTGTCTGCGCCTTTTATCCCGCAGTTCTTTAAGGATCCGCTTGATGCTACGGCCCCGTACTGGGATTACGTTATTGGCAATGAGACGGAGGCGTTGTCGTATGCCGAGAGCCATGGTATTGAGAGTAAGGATATCAAAGAGATTGCTAAGGCTTTGGCGGCGTTGCCGAAGAAGAACGAGAAGCGCGAGAGAGTGGCTATTATTACCCAGGGTACCGAGCCTACTGTCGTCAGTGTGGGCGGTAAGGATGTTCAGGAGTTCCCTGTTCATGCTATTGACAGCAAGCTCATCAACGATACGACTGGTGCTGGTGATGCCTTCGCTGCTGGCTTCACTGCTGGTTTGGTTGCTGGAGAGAGCTTGGCTCAGTGTGTTGATCAGGGTCAATGGTTGGCCAAGTTGAGCATTCAGGAGTTGGGTCCATCGTAAGTTTCTTTACTTTTTTTCTTCTTCACATCACAGGAGCATGCCAAAACCAAAGACACATGACAATTTCTGCATTCAAGTGGCTACGCAAGCTTCCTTTCCACTTTAAGAAGATCAACCCTCCAAGAATTTGCTCCCCGAAAGATAAACTAACGAACAACCGCAGATTCCCATTCCCCAAGCAGGCCTACAAGCCAACCACCCAGTAAACAACCCTTAATTTCCTTGCGTAATTTCATCACCTAGAGATCTTAGACGGCGTTCAGTGGAGGCAAAAGGTTTCAACAACAACCAGGGAAGCGTCTAAAATCTGGTGATTTTGGACTGTCCGTATGATGATGAGAGATGACCGATATGATCCTCCACGATCAAAGCATAGATAGCTCGCGTTGCATTTAAGAACATGAAAAGTCCTTGCAAACAACGCCGCTGGTGATGAGTTATTCGGCGGCGTGATGATTTGATGCCGATAGTCTCGACGATGTGGGCCAAACATCCAAAGATCCCGATCTTGCGTGAGTAAGACCGAACTCTGACATGATGGTCAGTGTAATAGTGATTATGTTCATACAAGACTCGTTGCTCGTTTCGCTCTCAGCCACCCTGTCCGCCAGGAGGAGTTCGGATGTATGGGCCAGAGAAATGCTGGCTATCGTTCCAGATGGAAGACTGCAGCATAGTATCTCTGTCAAAAGCGCTGGCTCCAGAATACATCGTAGAGTTTCCTCCATTCACAGCACCAAACCCACCATTTCTCGATCCCCCAGCACCATTTCGGCCGGGACCTGGGGTGGAGTTTGCATACAAGCTGCTCGAATCCGAAAAGTCAGAGGACATTGGCATGAACTGCTGAGCTAGGGATTCCTGCAACAGCTGGTTCACGGGTCGTGTCAAGGATCCCGAGACTGGTCTAGATGATTGTCTGCCCCAGCTGTTCTTTGGTGGCATGACCGCCGGGTCATCTACACCTTCCTCCAATTGCTTCGCAATGGATTTGTGTGAGGAAGAACTGGCTTGTGAGGATTGCCGACCCCAGCATGCACTCCCGGATTTTGAGTAACCAGTCATTTGGTCAAGAGTGGCCAGAGCCTCCAAACGCTTCTCTCGAGAGTCGAACGAAAGTGGTGACTTTTGACCTGTACCTGGTCGGATGGGGCTAGTCGGCTTCAATTCGTGTGGCTGTGGAGTGAATGCCGAATTGTACAGTCCAGGCAAGCTTGGGAGCATCTTTGGAGTTGAGCGATACTGGGAGTCATATCCATTGGAGGCAATAGGTGCGAATATCTCGTTTGCTGTGCGGCTGTGCATGCCATAAGAGGTTTCGTTACTTTGGCCATTGGACGAAGGGTCAACCAGATCATCAACCATACGAAGCATATCATTGTCCATAATGTGATTTTCATCAGATGTTCCGCCGCTCTCGTCTCTGTCGACCTCATATTTCGCCGGGCGGGTTTCCCGTGGTGAGAAATTGCTGCTCGTATGGGTTGGTGTTGGGAAGGCCGAAGACGATGAGTATTGAAGGGGACTAGATACCTGAGAGCCCGGCTGCTGAAATATGAATGTAAGGCCATCACCCGATCGGTCCAGGCTGATAGGAATATCGTCATTCATGGCCAAAGAAAGCCCAATGACCAGCACGTCTCGGATCCGAGATTGCATTTCGATATTCGGGTGCTCGCGCTGAAGTCCTTGGTCACTGATTCGAGGCTTGGCATTTCCCTCCATGGATTTGAAGAGATTGCAACCTCTGGGAAGACTGGGATCTAGAAGAGGCTCAAACCCAACGGTTGACTCGTCCTCTTCAAGAAGATATCCAACGACTTTCAGTCCTGCCACAGGGAACAGAACATTGAGCTTGGTAAGTACCACAGCATAAAGCTTCCAGAATTCCAGTATACGCGTAGCCGTTGCAATATCAGATGATTGTGGACTAGACACAGCCATAATGAAGGAAGCGCTAGTGGCTAACCAAGTACTGTACTGACGGAGAGCTGGCAGGATTCGACGAGCAACTGCTGTGATTATCTCCTTGGGGGGCTCAGGTTGATCAGAGCTGCGATTTGCTCCATTGGGAATCTCTTCTCCGCTCGAATCACTCTCAAGCTCCGGAATAAGCGTCTGAAGGAGCAAAAACATCATGCGGACATTAAATCCTAGATAGAACTTGTACGAAGTGATGTTCTTCCCACTGTGGTCACCTAGTCCAAGTTAGTAAACACACACGTCTTTTGGCCGGGGGGGAGGGGGTTTCAAATACCTGTAGCCTTGTTCACAGCAATATACTGAGCGGCAATGTTGATAATTACCAACTTCTCCAAAGTGTCACCGAAAGTCTGCTCCTTGAGCAACAGCGAAAGCCGGGAGAGGATTTCTCTTTCGAGTTCCTCACGTGTGGCGGTGAAGTCCACACCATCAGCAAATTTGGCGTGCAATAAGACAAACCACCCACACAGCATCGAAACCTTGTCGGTCTTTGGCTGAGGCAACTTCCTTTCGAAAGCACCAATAATTTTCTTGAACTCGTGTTCGAGGTTACCGGAAGCAAGTTGGTGAGGCTCCTTGGTGCTGAGAGCACGATAGAGATGGTAGAGCGCATCCAAATGGTTCTCCTCCGCAAGAGCAATCACAGCCATTTGCTGGTGCGCATATCCGTTCTCTGGACAGAAGTCATTTGCCAATGCGTAATATCCCAATGCTGGTTCCCAACTGCGATCCTTCGTACGGAAGCTATTGCGGTATCGGGACAAATCACCAAGGCGCATAAGGGTTGAGTGACATGATCTCTCGATCAGACGCTCGACTTGGGGTGAGACCTGGACTCTTCGGTCTACAGTAAGAGTACTGAGCGACAGGCTGCTAGCAATTTGGCGCAAACCATGCAGACCGTCAAAGTGGGAAGCAAGTCTCTGAATATATCCTTTGTAGAAGAACTGGCTGGTCTTGATGAAGTCGGCGTAGTGCTTAGCCAAGCTTCGGCGCTCCACATGGTTCTTCTGTTGCTTCTTCACTTTCTCCATCAATCTTCGATACCGGCCATTGATCAGGGTGTGCGCATCCCACAGACGTCCTTCGGCCTTCACGGCAGTAGCGAATTCGAAGTCGGCGAAGATGACCGCCTCAGAGGAAATGCGAAGCCTTCTCGTGTTAGCAAAGTAGTATGTATGTGAGAGGATAGGGAAACTGACTGGCTGATGGCATGCTCGGTCTCATCGTATGTAGGAGGAGGATCTCTCTTCAAGAGAGCCTTTAGCTGTGCCTCGCATTGTTGCGCGTACCTGGGCAGCAGACAGTCAGCTCTGGTAATGACGAAATCGGCCAATTTGAGGAAACTTACTGCCAGGTTTGCGCCGCGTCAGTGGAAGCCATGATGACTCTAGTGTGCACAATTGTAGGTGTGTTCGACCCCACGGCCGGCTCGGAAGTTAGATTTGCGCGTGGAGATCCGCAAATCGAGGGGGGTTGTTGCGATCCATTCGAGAGGAGTTGTGCAAAAGATGGTGGATGGCCATATACAGCTGCTCCCGGCGAACGGCGCTAGCGAAAGCGACCAGACGAGAGTGAATGGAATGAATGCCTGGTATGGTGTCAAGATGCGACGAAACACCAACAAAGGGCCGGCCGCCGTCTATTGCTGCAGGTGAATCAAGGTGTAGGTGGTGGGATGGAGGGAAGGGTGAGGATCAGGATGGGAGGAGGGGCTCACAGTCAGTGCAATGACACGAGTGAGTCGTGGGACTTTTGAGAGGCAGAAGAAAGCCCAGACCCGTTTGGGGTTCTGCCGTTTTCTTGGCGAGGCTGAGTGGCTTGACCAAACGAGGCTTTCTTCTTCCAGGATTCCAGAATATCCAACACACGAGGCACAGAAATACCTACACAATCCTAAGTCTCAAGAGTAGGTTAATACTTACACTTCTATATCGGTCTTTCTCCGCTTTTGTCTACCGCCACATACTTAGAACCTTCGCGACAGATGGGCCACAGCAGGTTTGCAAGCAGATAAGAAAGATATCAAAGTATTTACCCCCGCGTTCAGCAGTTGCAAAGATGGCCAAGCGCTCACGAGAAGACTTTGAGCCTTCCCCTCCAGAATCCCAGTCTACAGGAGAACCCTCAGTTTCTGCTCGATCAGTTATCCATCCCAGCACCATCCAGATCCCCTCCTCAACTTCAAAATTCGTCCAGCTCGGCCCAGAGAGCGGTGAAGTTCCAGCAACGGAAATGCGATGCTCTCTCCCACCACATCGGGGAACTCTCACATTCGCCTCGTTCGAAGAATACGATGTTCATTACGCTAAAACTCATACGAATCGATGTTTGGAGTGCAGAAAGAACTTTCCCACAGAACATTTCCTGAATCTACATATCGAGGAGAACCATGATGCGATGATCAGTGTGTTGAAAGAGAGAGGAGAGAAGACGGTCAGTGCTCCCTTCTTTAGATGTTAAGTTGCTTTTACTAATATGTTATTTAGTTCTCTTGTTTTGTAGAGGATTGTGATCGAAAATGCTCAACCCCGCAGAAAAGACGCATGCATCTCATCGACAAACATATGTTTCCCAAAGATTATGACTTCTACGTGGTGAACGATGGGATCGATCGCCGAAGCTCCATGCTACGGTCAGGAAAGCATAGAAGGCACAGCTCAGCAGCCCAACATATGACTGAAATCGATGAGAGAAGCAGGCGAAGAAGTTCAGCTCTGGGAACTGCCAGCACTGAGAGTGGAGATGGAGACGAAAAGAAAGAGACCCCCGAGACATCTCCCATTGCCAGTCCTACAAGTCCCAAGGACGATACGGATATGGACGGACTGTCAGGTGCTATGTCTGCGCTCAAGTTCGTACCTCCGAGTGTCAGATTTGGTCGTGGTCGTGGACGAGGGAGAGGAGGATTCAGCAGGAGCTGAGCAATGAATTACGAGAAATGAATAATGACAATACTCACGAATTTATGAGTATCAAGCCCAGCCTCTCAATATACAGTAATTTTATATGCTTTCAAGTGAAACCATTCATTGGGTATCTGTCTCCAAATCCATCTATCCTAAACTCCAATACTCCTCGTCATATACAATGCAACCCTTTTTGTATTTACATCAAAAAATATACGTTCCCATTCTAGCACCCCAGCCATTATCCCTCGGGTTGATGACAATCTGGTACGGAAAGGGGTTTGACTCGCTCGTCGTGATCGGTGGAATATGATCCTTCTCTCTATTCACCGTCGTGACAATCTTCATCGCGGCCTTCAACAGCATCGCTTCCATAGCTTTTCTAACCTTCGCCCGTTCTAAGACCTTAACATCAGTACTGCACATCTCCAAAACCGCCGGGGAAGTCCCCTCAGACCATCCTTTTAGAAACGTACCACTCTCAGTCCGTGGGGTCGCAAGTGTAACATCCAGCGTCCACTGCTCCCAACAAACCTCCTCCTCCCCCTTCGTAAACCACGCCTTCCTGCGCTTCTTCTCGAAGAACTGTACGGCCATCGAGCCCCTCACTCCCGTGTTGCGCCCGCCCATATCGGAACTCGTATCCAATTGTCTGACCAGCGTCGCGGTCCGCTGATCAATCAGCGTCTCCAGCTCGACATCCTCCACAAACGGCAGCGTCAGGTCGAGGATATCTCTCGTCGTCGGTCGCAGGGAAGGGAAGAATCTGTGGAAGAAGATCGTATGTAGAATGCCTGTTTCCATGGTGGGGGGAACTCGGTCAGCTTTCTTGAGTTTCTGTGTTTGCGTCCATCTGTCCCCTCCCCCCCTCCTTCTCTCCTTTCTCCCCGAGCTGAACGCAGCGCAGGGAAAGCAAGCAAGCGGAAGTTTTCGAAATTTACATACCTCGAACGACATCTTTGACAGAGGAGGGGTCCGCGAACACCTCGATAATGTACTCGGGTGGTCTGCGCTGCTCCATTGTTAAATATCTCCTGTGGTTTATGGGATTGTCGGGAGGAGAGTCCGGGTGAGAGTGAGGTGAAGGAGCTTTGTGCGGTGCGATGCGATAATGGAGGGGTAGATTCGTGCATGAGTAGTGTTTCCAACTTGCACCACAGCACTGACACTGACACTGACAAAGGTGGTGCTGCTGCTTGGGTGCTTGCAGTGCTTGCTTGCTTATCGTCGGGTTCCACTCTCCAGCCCAGCCCTTCATGCCGATTCCCATTCGCAGCCTTCCTGTTTGTTCCATCCAGTCGGCATTTCGAGCCTTTTGGCCCGCTGTTTCCCGCCGTGCCTTGTGAGGGAAGCAAAAGCAGCATTCAATACAAAACCCCACCAAGTCAGCGGTGGCATTTAAAAAGCACTGTTGTTGAAGAAGCTCAAGTCTTGTCATGTTACTCAAAACGATTGAGTCATATGTCTTTAAATACAATTTTGAATCATGTAGCCACCGCATCTAGAGGTCCTAGTGCCTCATGTCTTGCAGCTCTTGCAGTGGGAACTTCGTCTCCGTTCCGGCTCAAAGTCAAATATATTTGACTTATGACTTTTAAGAGAGTACAATCTCAAAGGGTTGGAAAACAAATATCAACATTTTGGAGATCAGACAACCCTGATATTTCGATTCAAGGATCCAAAAACTGGCAAGTCCTGTGTTTTTGAAGTCCTCTATCCTTGATGCTGCTTTTGACCACAAGCCTTCCCCAGCTCAAGTCCCTTGCCCGCCTTTGCCTCGCTCCCCAGCCACACCTCATCATCGACCTCGGTCCATCACGCGAGAGCCTTGTTCCGAATATCTCAACAAACACTCGATACAACTCCCCGTCGTCGATGTCCTCAAGGATCTCCGGACATCCAGCAACACCTAACACCACCCGCCTCCCACACTCGAACAAGCCATGATTTCCGCCACGAGGAAATGGCTGCGTCGGAACAGGACCCCTTTCGCAATTGGCTTTGGTGTGATTGGAGTCGGGTATGTAGCTACCCAGTATGTGTTGGGAAAGATCTCGGACGCGCGTGAGCGCATGAGCAGTGATCGAATTGCTCGAGAGAAGTATGGATTTGTTCCCTTTCCCTTATCTCTGATCTGAACCTCCGACTTCCATACTAAACTACATCTTAGTCTCCGTCGCCGATTCGAGCAGAACCAGGAGGACTGTACTTTCACCGTGCTAGCCTTGCTTCCTACGGCTACGGATAATATTATGGGAGAGTTGCAGACGGAGAGGATAACTTTCGAGCTGCAGCAGCAGAAGGCGGCGAAGCTGGCGAGGAATGGTGATGGGCATCCTTCGGAGCTGGGGTCGAGCCCGCCGAGTGTGACGGATGATGATGGGAGGAGTATGGTTAGTATGCAGAGTGAGAGTGGCATACATGCTAGTCAGATGGGCATACCTACCTCCACACCTGGAGATGGACCGCAGGATGGTGGACAACAGGCACAGAAGTCTAGAAAGACGAAGTTGCAATTGTGGAACGAGTTGAAAATTAGTTGTAAGTATTGACCGATTTTGACAGTATTCGTGCTAATCTATTGTCTAGCAATTACGCGGTCATTTACTCTGATATATACGCTGGCCTTGTTGACGCTTCTTACGAGGATACAACTCAATCTTCTAGGACGACGAAGTTATCTCTCAAGTGTGGTGTCGTTAGCAACAGGAGGAATGGAACAGTCAACAATCAGCTTGGAGAACAACGATGACGACAACCCAGATCAAGCATACGGGAATGATTTCGAGACCAACAGGCGATACCTGACTTTCAGTTGGTGGCTACTTCATAGAGGATGGAGAGAAGTCATGCTGAAAGTGGAGGCTGCAGTGAAGGATGTCTTCGGTGCTCTGAACCCGAGAGATGACATTTCCATGCAGAGATTCTCTGAGCTGACGCTGGAGGTCCGTAAGAAGGTTGAGGGAGCTACGGAGGCAGAGAGGAAGGAGGGGAAATGGTTGCAATTCCTTCTCCCACCGAGAGAGAAAGAGGATTTCGTGCTCAAGGAGTCAGGAATGACTACAGAATCAACACCATCAGCTTCAAGCGCATCACCTCTGCGGCGTCTACTGGACGAGACCTCGGATTTAATCGACTCGCCGCCATTCTCTCACGTGTTGACTTTGCTCCTCGATGCCGGATACTCAACTCTTGTCGATCAAAAGGTTGCCCAGCAAGCTTTCAAGATGCCACCCATCCCTGAGATTCCTGATCTTGACGGTCCTCGAATCACAGAAGTATTCGAGGCTAAACCTATCAAGCTTCCTATCCTTTTAGCAACCTTGACCAGACAGGCACATTCTATTGGAAACGGAGTACCGAATGAGTATCTCCAATCGATGGAGCAAGTAAGAGACTTGGAAGCATTTGCTGCCGTTGTATACTCCAGCAATTGGGAAAACGAGATCAATCCTATGAACGATCCTGAGAGCAGTACTGTATTCGTGGAGAAGGATGGGCCAACTGGACCAGTAGTCGTGCCAGCAGAAGCCGCAGTGCAAGAAAGTGTTGTAGACCTAGGTTCGGCCAGCAATTTTGAGAGCGCTTGGGGGAATGCTGTGGATACAGTTGAGAAGGGCTCTTCGGCCTAAGGGTACATAATATGAAGGAGTTCGGCTAAGGGATCAGATATGGGACTGGAACATGAATGGGCGTGCGGATATGAGGAAGGTATTAGGGACATTCAAAGCGGACATGAATGAGAAGATATGTAAGATACCAGGTGAAACCACTCTAATGCATTCGTATTTCAAATCCATCTTGCTGGATACCTTGAACGCCTGCAATGCTCCCTTGAACGCCGTGACATGTCGTGCCCTATTACCCCTGATATTGAGCCTCTTAGATCTCTTGTACCAAGTCTCATCCTCTCAACTCATAGAACGCCCTTTACGAACTGATCAAGCGCCAACTCAAACAACTCATTCGCAACCCCCGCTCCCCCAGGATGCTCAACGGGACTCAAAGGGTTCTTAACCACTACCAAGAGAAGAAAAGTCAGCATAAACATCCCTCACCACATCATCCCAACTTCGCCTCCCCTCCCCTCCCCTCCCCTCCCCTCCCTTCCCCAAGAACCAAAACAGTCAAGGGAAAAAAGCGGCTCACCAAACTCAACATACAGATTGACATAAATCTGATGCAAGACATTCCTCATATTCAACGTTTGCGTATCCGTCAACATGACAAACTTGATACTCGTCGGCGTCTCGTAGTAATGCAACTTATACTGTCCCGTCCTGTAGCTTATGAAACTATCATCCGGCCCGCCGAGTTTGCGCACCATATTCCGCAGCGAGAAGATCGTGCCGAAGATCAGTTTGGCGTCATCTTGTGCTGAGAGACGGGTTGGGCGTGCGCGTGCTGGCCCGATGTTGGGATTGGTGCTTGTACTTGGATTTGTAGTTGGGTCGGAGGAGGAGGATTGAGGTACGAGTGTTGTGGATGTGCTGCTGGATGTTGAGATGGGGCGGCCGGAGGAGGAGAGGGGGCGGTCGGGTTGTCGTGCCCAGAGGCGGGAGTATATGCATTCCGCTGGTGGTTGTTAGCTTTTTGTTCGCTCGTTGATTGATTCATAGAGATATGGGGAGTATTACTATGCCGGTCGAAGATGTAGAAGCTGTAAACAACCATTGTGACGATTGAGGTGTTGTTTGCTTGATAGCTGTTGTCGCAAACGAGGCTCGAGATCCACTCTTCACTCCTCCCAGCTCGCAAGGCTCGAATTGGAAAAACAAGCTTTGCCAAGGCCGCGCAACATCCGTGCCAGCGAATCAGGCTGCGTGTCTAGCGTTCTGGCAGCCTCATCTCTCACAAGCTGATCCTTTCTATTCCTTTCAACTCAATGACCTGACCTGACCTGTTCTTACAACTGCACTGCTTCAAACTACTACGGAAAATGACCTAGTCCTGTACCCTGATCATCTTCGATATGGACCAGCCTAAAGAGTGTGAGCCTCCTGGCCACGCCGGTGATATCTCGCACCAGGAAGCTGAGTTGGGCATTCTGCCTTCACACGGTAATGCGCCCTCCTTCAAGCTTCACTTCTCAAAGTTAGGAGACCGTTGACTGATATTTGGCTGAATAGGCATTTCTTTGGATGTACCTGGAGATTCCGATTTAGAACGACCGCACTTATTACAGCATCTGTAAGCTTTGTCTTTCCTTGGCCGCGGGGTTGGGTGGGGTAATGAAAGACCTCAAAGTCAATCCCCAGAATCGACATTGTAGCTCTTTTAAGCTTGATACAAAAATTACCAAGATTACTTGAGGAGCTTACAGTCCTGATGTCTTCAAAACGACTTCAAAACGACTTCAAAATGGCGGGATTGGGAGGTTTCCAGCCTGATGGAACTGTTTACTAACGAGTGGAATAGCTCGGCCCCTGCATACCAAAGCCCTCTAAGACACCACCGCCGCACCCCTTCACAACATCGAGAGGTCAAGGAGACGCTCAATGCGAGATCGGCGTATACGAATAATGAGACTGATGGCAGGGCGGAACACCATATCAATCAGTATATCATCAAGGATGAGATCGGACGAGGCTCGTTCGGTGCGGTGCATTTGGCGGTGGATCAGTATGGGACGGAATATGTGAGCATACCCCATTCCTTGCGATATATGGCTGGCAAGTTATAATAAATCTGGGGATACTCGATGGGTGTTCATGATTGTCTATGTTCAGCTGCGGTTTAAGTTGTCGTTGTTGGGGACACACCGATGATAGCCCATTGGCAGTTTCAGGCTTCTCTCTGACATTCGAGCCTCTGAGTCGGGACTTTGAAACTGACGATTGGATAGGCAGTGAAAGAGTTCTCGAAATCTCGACTACGGAAAAGAGCGCAGTCCAATATCCTCCGACGACCTCATGGGTTTAAACGGCCAGGACATTTGGCTGCGAGTAGCAGTGGACTCAATTCTCCTTTGCATCGACACTCGGCTTCGGATATACACAACAACCAAGAGCAAGGAAACCCGCTATACCTGATCAAAGAAGAGATTGCCATTATGAAGAAGCTGAATCATCCGAATCTAGTATCGCTTATCGAAGTTCTGGATGATCCTGAAGAGGATTCGCTTTACATGGTCTTGGAAATGTGTAAGAAGGGCGTAGTGATGAAGGTTGGTCTGAATGAGCAGGCGGATCCGTATGATTGCGAGAAGTGTCGACACTGGTTCAGAGATTTGATTCTGGGCATCGAATATCGTAAGCGAAACCACCCCCTATTTACCTCGCTTACTGATGTTTTGTAGTCCATGCTCAAGGCGTGGTACATCGAGACATCAAACCAGATAATCTTCTCCTTACCGAAGACGACGTCCTCAAGATTGTTGATTTTGGAGTCTCCGAAATGTTTGAGAAAGCCTCGGACATGATGACAGCCAAATCAGCTGGCTCGCCCGCTTTCCTACCACCCGAACTCTGCGTTACGAGACATGGAGATGTGTCTGGCAAGGCTGCCGACATCTGGTCCATGGGAATCTCACTCTACTGTCTGAAATTCGGGCGGATACCATTCGAGAGATCTGGGGTTTTGGAGCTTTACGATTCGATCAGAAATGATCATCCCGAGGTAGATGGAGAGCCGGAATTCTGCGACTTGATGCAACGCATGCTGGAGAAAGATCCAAAGAAGAGAATTACTATGGCAGGAATTCGGGTATGAAATTCGTCCTTTGTTTCTGGCTCCCAAGCTGACGAATGTATAGGACCATCCTTGGGTCACTAAGAATGGCACTGATCCACTACTTTCTGCTGAAGAAAATACAGCAGACTTAGTAGAGCCTCCCAGTCAAATAGAAGTGAACCATGCTATCACAGCCAAGATGGCAAATCTTCTCGTTATGGTATGTCATACCAGTCGACCTGGTTTATGCTAGCTAACACCACATAGATGAAAGCGGTTCAGAAATTCAAGACACTACTCGAGACTAAACGACCAACTGCTCTATCCGGGGCTCTAGGCAAAGGAATTGGTGCGATGCATGATTTGAGTGTCGATGAGAAGTCTGATGTTGGTCTTCATAAATCCCGGAGTGCAACATTCGACCAGAGAGGACATGCTGAAACTGCTCTTGCTACGGAGGGAGTGCACTTTCAGACTGCAGCAGCAGATATCAGCCCAGAGAAGCCATCCGAAGAGCAATCTGCTCCCATCTACAGCAAGGAAGAGCCCAGTTCAGACGACCTCCCAAAGTTCACTCCACCAACACTCCACCATGAAGAGTCAGGAGACAAAGGACACGCTCAAAACCCTCTAGATGAGGAGCCTTTATTTCTCGGAATCGGGGCTGGAGGTATTGACTCTCTTGAAGCGCCACCACAAGACATCGTCGCCGAGTCCCCCGCAGCAGCCGAGTTCAATATCTACGACAAAGCTTACCAAGAGGAAGTTGACCGCATCCGAGCCGCGCAAGGACATTCAGCAACGGTCTACCTAACCCGCCGCGTCGACTCCAAGAAGGAATACAAAGCAGACGAGAACATGGTCGAGGCTCCTAAAGCCAGTGAGACCGTCGGTGGTGCGACAGCAGGGTTCAAAGACCTCCTTGATAAGGCGAGAGAGAAAAAGGTCGAGCCTGAGAATAAGGAACGGTTTGTTGGGGGTGGGAATCGCTTCTCGGAGATTGCGGCGAGGGCTATTGAGAACACGAGGGTTTTTGGACGCGGGTTGAGTGATAGGGGTGGTGGCATGGTCGATAATATGTTGGCGAAGGCGGTGGAGAAGAGGACTGAGCAGAAGGAGCAGAAAGAGTAAAGGGAGTTGAGAGAGAGCTGATGATCCTTTGCTGTGGTGTATTGGGGTCGGAGGCTTTCTGTATACATGATTTGCGAGGTGCGTTTTGGCGTGGGAATATCAATTGGGATGGGATGGGAATAGGTTTGGTCTGACTTCGTATGGGTTTGGCTGAGCTGGACTGGGTTGGGCTGGTGAGGGTGAAAATGGAGTGGATTGAACAACATGGACTGAGGATTGAACCCGGTTGCTGTGTTGCTTACTGGATAAGAGGTGCCCTGGGAGCTAGGGAGTTGATGATGATCGACTATCTTTTCTTCTAGAAATGAGACGTACCTACTTAGCTACCTTGTGATGGATTCTTGACATTTGGAGTGACTTTTTTCTGACCCGGGTAATTACTAATTGGAGGTTGCTGAGATGGTTATATGCTGTCTGGTTTTGTGAAGGTGCATACATAGTACTGTGTGCTACGTGTGGTGGACATTAGAGTTTGAGAAGTTGTGATCTGGCAATGGAGGTGGTGAGGAGACTCGAGAGTTGAGAGGCAAGCCGGCTCCCAAGGAGAGAAAGTTGATTGTAGTGCTTTTTAGATGGGAATCGTGCTTGAAGATCAGATAGGAGGAGTGCTTTTGAAATGATCATTTGATAAAGAAGATAGCTTTATAATTGAGATAAGATAGTGAGTTCTTGGGGGTGGCTAAAGTGTGTTTATACCGTGAGAATAGGTAATTGTTGATTTCTTGTCAAGTTTTGCTTGTTAAGTTAAAACGAGACATTGAATAAGACAGAAGACTAGAGAAAGAAGAAAGAGAGTATAAGTTTTGGGATCTTGTTCATTGATTTCTGAAGAAGTAATATCTCATCTGCCTTGCCTGACCTGGTACGTCCAGGACCAGAGATACAAGCAGCCATTCCCCCATTCATACCCACCCAAACGCCAGAACAATGCATCGTAACTCCAGGCTTTCGTCCATCTAACACCATAGCACCAATTCTCAAATGCCAAATTTTTCTTCCCATGCCCTAAAACGCCTGTGCTGGTATCATCCATCATGACAACGAAAAATCGATCTCAGAAAGTAGTCGAAAGTAAAAGTGCGAGCGAGTGAAGCTCAATCACTCGACGCACAACCTCTGCATCCACAACTAACGCACTCCACAGCTTGGTCTTCCTTCATCTGCGCTTTGGGGACGCGGCATATGCATGTAGAGTTGAAGTTCGTCTCTTTCGTCTGAACGCAGCGGAGGCAGCATAACTAATATCAAAGTCAGTCTCCTTTCCCAACCAACATAAAATCAAGAGTACATCCAAACATACCTTCTCATACCCCGTCTTCTTCCACTTCGCGATAAGCATCTTATCTGCATAGCCGTTCTTGAGGAGGTACTCGTACAGCTCCTTGCTGATGGCCTCCTTCTCGTAGTAGAGCTCGTAGACGTAGCGGCTGCGCTGATGACTGATCTGGAAGATGGGCCAGTGGACGGCGTGCCGCGGGACGTTGGTCGAGGGTGCGTTCTCCGCGTCCTTCATCTTGTTGCTGAAGATTAGGAGGTCGTCTTCGATGTCGCTGAAGCCTGCTGGCGGCGCCTTGCGCTTGCTTGCGTGTCGGATTGCGGGCATTGTTTCTGTTATCTTGCAGTCTCAAGTTATGAAAAGAAGATTGTTCGAGATGATGAAGTAGTGATGGAGGGGATTTTCGGTCTGCAGTTATAAATCGAGAGCTCGAGGTGGCGGCTGTTTATATGTCGTGGCGGGGTGCATTGGAAGCTTCGAAATTTATCAGCCTTCCCATCCATCGCGCCAAGAAATGCATTTTAAGGTTTCCACGTGATCGGTCTTTGAACCTCACTTCCGAGCTTCAGCGACGAATCGAGTTGAAGGTTCGACTGGTACTTGAAGCATACAACGCCACGATGGTTATCAATCCTACATTCCTTGCGCAGCGGACGCGCCAGTGTGAGTTCTATCTTGTGCTCTGAGATATTTAGAGCGAGAGGCTAATTGGATTGTGTGGCAGCGGTCAATTGGCATGATGCCCAACGGAGGGTATTGAAGAGCTATCGCGAATGGATCAGATCTGTACGTTTCCCCGCTGGTGATCCTTTCGAAATGGAGGAATTATGATATCGGGCGGGATGGGATATGAATTGAGGGGATTTGCTGGCAGTATTGGACAGGACAGGACAGGATTGGGCTAATGGGCAATGGCAGGCACCGGAGATTCAGTCGATGTACTCCCTCAGTATCCCGGTTCCGGCTTTGAGGACGAAGATGCGGCAGGAGTTTGAGAGGCATCGATATGTGAACCAGATTCAGGTGGTGGATACTTTGCTCTTTCAGAGTCATGCGGAATATCAGGTTCGTGGACTCTACCTTTCAATATTGTGGACAGGGCAAGGACATGGGGGAGAATGGCAGACGGATACGGGCGAGAAGCTGTGGGATTTGGGTTGTGAGAGTAGGAGAAGATTGGACGGAGGGCTGGGAGGGCTGTTGCCTGAATTTGGTGTCATTTGGGAGCATGGCTAACACCACTATCACAGGAAACCCTCAACTACTGGAAGCAACTACCACACATCCTCAAGTACTTCCGAGCAGAAGAAGATCCAACAGCACGCCGACCAACAAACTTCATGAGTGGATTCCTTGAGGCAAGTCTCTCCACTCTTCCATCTCCCCTTCCTTGTCTATCAACAACTAACGAACAAAATCTAGGGCCGCAACTGAATGCTCTATTATCATTTGTCTCATAGCCCTTTGTACATATCCCAAATGAATGGAACCGAACCTCAAAAATCAAGAAACTCCTCATGTTGCACGCATTTTCCTGTCCATTCCTTTCCCAGATGCCTGTACGCCGAGCCAATGCTATGCTTTTCTCTAATCCATAATATCATGCGAGCAAGCGAGGATCAATTCATGCCATCGGAGAAGCAGTGTATTCTTCCCTCGCCTTGCAGAACTTGTCTGCCACCACATCACAAAGGTCCATTAGATCCGTGAGGCCTTTCTCCAATGCCTCGACGGCTGTTGTACCTTCTGCATTATCGTCAGTCCGTCCTCACTCTGGCGCCGGGAAAACACTAACCGTATGTCTGGATGCGGATATTCATCAATGCTTCTGAAGGATGAGGGATCGAGTAACCGCAGAATTCGACATCAGGACTAAGGGGAATGACGAATTAGCCATGAGTTCATTCCATATCCAATGATCTCCCAACCAAGCCAGAGCAGGGTGTGGGGTGGCAGGTACATACTTCTTCATGATAATATACCGCAATGAATTTCCCAGCGTATGATCCTCCTTCATGAACTCAAACGACGCAGCTGTATCCGAAGATCCTGGCAACTATACCAAAGCCCCTCAAAGTCAGCACCCCATTCCCATCACTTCTATTCCACACTTCCATAAACCCGCCATATGTTTTCTGTCCGATTCCTCCTTTGCAAAGAAAGGGAGGGGGATATAAAACGTACAATCCTAATCCGCTGCTCCTCATCAAACACTGAAACAACATCATCGTCCTTCTCAGCATCTGCCTCGTCTCCATTTTCCTCATTCGCTTCCACCTCGTTCTCAGTCGCAGTGGGGGCTGGGGCGTCGTCCATTGGGACGTCTTCTTCGATTGGCGCTGGCGCTGGAACTGCGGCTGCAGCGGCTACTGCTTTCTTCTTGGGTGGCATTGTTTGGTTTGGCTTTACTTTCTTGTGAAAAGGCGTAGGTGAAGGAGCAGATGTGAGAGTTGTTATGTTTGGCGCATTTCGCGATTGCTGAGGCGTGCAGTAGAAATTTCTTATCGAGGAGCGGCGCTAGCGTGGCTCCCGATAGGAAACTCCTCTGGCGAGTCGCAGGTGTTTTCTTCCCTAGGATAACTCGAGCTCGTACCCCGCGATTTTTGTTACTCCTCCCTTTTCAACTTGAGAGAGTTCAGATGAGGTTTATATTGATTTTCTAAAGTCAAGTTACTTTGTAATGTTTGAAGCTTTCGCGTGTAGATTTCTTTAATCTGTGGAATTTTTATGTCCAGTTTATCTGTTGTTCCTAGTGTCTTTGTAGATTTTTCTCAGTGCTAGGTAAGGTAGAAGCTTGAAGCGTTGATTTCCTATTCATAGGTTTCCTTGATCCTCTCCTTTTGTTACCAACATGGCAGTCTTTAGTTTTTCCAGAGAATTCCAAAGAGCCTAAGAATTCCAAAGAAATCTCCGACTCGACCAACTGCCACAGAAGAAGCAAAGGAAGCAAAGAAGACCAAACCAACAGTTGGCGTCCATCGACTGGTCCGATCTCATCTCAGCGCTTTCAGCCCAGTCAGTCCAACGGCGGCAATTTCAATTCGCCTCCTTCCCCTGATTCGCCCTGTAACCTCTACCCGATAGAAGGGATCAGTTATCGATTAGGGATGTGTGATATCTGGACGTCATCCTGTACTGAATCGAGAGATTATGGTGTGGATGCATGGTTTCTCTCTCAATCTTATCGTCCGAATCCGGTAATCTACTACTGTGCGATTCAATATTTCCTACCGCGCGGCAACCGACATGAATGAAAGTGTGTGAAGGGAACAACCAACTGCAGAACCTCTCTCGGATGATGCTGTGAGTGAGCTGCTGATACCGTATGGCATGTCCTGTACTATGCCACACAGTATGTACGACATGGCATGAGAAGGAAAACCCTCGATGCATCAACATTGGCATTTCAGTAAATACCCGACATGAACGGCTTATATTCGTCCGAAGAACAAGAGAACAAGAGTCTGATATAAGGAGGGGTTAAGCGTGATATTGAATCATCACATGAAATCACGGAAACAGTATGTGCGGTGGCGCAGGTCACGATGCCGCAAGCCTGGGACAAACAAATTTCAAAATGTCGGTCCTGAAGATCCTGACGGTTCCTGCAGTCTTGGAGAAGGAAGGTGATGTGTTTAGGATTGACGCGGAAAAGGTGCTTCTGCGATCTGAGCTCACACCATCCCAAACTTTATCCGCCACAGGAGCAGGAAAATCATACCGTGTTCGAAGTCGAACTCGAACTCGAACTGCTTTTTTCTAACTAACTTGATCCTTTTCCCCCTTCCTCTTCTCCTTCATTCGGATCATTCTTTCTTTCAATTCTTTCGATTCGATGCAAGATGTGTATGGGGGTGTTTGATTGGACGACGAGCCCTGAACCGCGTTTCATGGGCGGGTGTTCAACGGGATGTGACTCGCTGAAGCTTCTTGGGTGGATGCCTTTTTCTGACGCGACCCTGTCTTGCATACCATACCATGCCATGCCAATGCCGCATGGATGGGTGGCGTTCCTCGTCCCAGCATGGACAGGGGAGGGGGACCGCCACCAGCCCTTCGAGATGGGCTTGCTGGAGGTTGGAGGGGTTCCTGTCTTCAGTGGATAGATGAAAAGTTTAGTGAAGGCGAGAAAAGGCTTCATGTCAGATTTTCGGTATCGTGATTTCAGCTAACTATTCTGGAATCCTTTTTTTTTGTTCGACTTCAGCTTCCAGCTGGCTGGAATCTGGATTACGAAACCCCTTCCCCTATTATTATTTTTATACAGTAGTTAAGTTCACTCTTTTCTTTGGCTCGAAGCTCTCCTCAGCTCGGGGGAAGCGAGGCGAGGCTATCACCCCGCTACTGCTCCTCTACTGTACTCCAGGGGGCTTGAGGACCGCAACGCTCGTCGAACTCGTTGGGATGGAAACCCAAGTCGAAAGCCAAAGCCGAACTTTTACAGTTCAAGGCATAGCTAGATGAGAAACCAAACGGTTCGAAGCGAATTGATCCGGAGCATTTTCAAGACTTGGTATGGTGTAAAGTAAATTAATCTCTCCTCTCTCGAGGCCATTGTCCGGCCGGTGCCTTGCCCTTTCTCGTTCTTTCCTCCTTTCCTCCTTCGTTGAAACGGAAGTCCAGACAGAAATGGATGCATGGTCATAACGACGGCTAATATCGAGGAGGGGGGCCATGAATAAGTTGATGCAGAGATCCATGAGGGCAGGATATGAGATGAGGGGATATGGAATAGGAAGTATTGAAAATTTCTACATCCGTAGAAGTAGAACTCGATAAGACTCGATTGGGATTGTTGCTACACGGAACCACGAGACGGTGGGGATAATTGGACGGGATTGGATTGGACTGGATTGGATTGGACTCAGTTCGAGTTTCTGTGCTGTCTGACATGAACCCTAGTTCGGTTTTTTGCGATCCTCCGAAGCCTGGCTGGCTGCCAGGGAGATCGTTTTGGCGGAGTTCAGTGACTTGAGCAAGCTCAGGCAAAGCTTGATAGTACCAGTACGAGCAGCAGCAGTAATGGAGTCGAGTATGAGGACTCGAGAGCCAGTCAGAGACGAGAGAAGTCTCTCACTCTCTACACATGCCATGCACCACTGAAGGCAAAACTTCTCAAGACTCCCCAAATCCCAATCATTTCCCTCAGCTACATTACGATACAGTAGATACAGTCAGTCAGTCAGTCCTCGGAGTAAATCTTCTCATCTCATATGACTATGACTGACTAGTATCGGGCGTTTTGTTTGGACGATAGGGTTTTTTTGTACCTCGTTTAAAAGTTTCAAAACTGGACGGACGGCTGGCTGGCGCGATTCCCCCCTCTTTTTCCGCCCCTCTTTTATGAGGCTGGGTTAGTGAAGGAAGTCATGGAAAATAAGGGGGACTGATGAAGGGGGGCAAACGGGGTCTCTTGTAGATGGATCAAGGGCTTATTTATATCTACAAGAAACATCATCGTCGGGGGTGCTAGTGGGGAAGATTCAGATAGGGAACACGCGACATCAGACGCAATCAGCCAGTCGTCAGCCGGTCAAGTCTGTATGTACAGTGTCCAGTGGGAAATTGAATGAATGGATGAGGGAGGGGGAGTATTTGTTTCCAGGCTATTATTATTTCAAACATCTCTAATCTTTCGTCATCCAGGACGAGGCCTGCACTGATTGACTGACTGATTGACAGCGTGTAACCTCCCCTCTTCTCCCCTATCCCGCGGCAGACGAGACTGACTACCTACTCTAATACTCTCTACCCTCGTGTAGAACAACAGCTCGCTTGCTAGGTAGGTGAACAGCCAATGGATTCGACGGCGGGCTTCTGCTGCAAACTATTGAAAAGCAGTGCGCCGCTGACAAGCTGATTGATGATGGCATTTGTTACCATGGCCTGTCTGGCAGCAATGATTGGCGGTGGCAGTGTGTTGCATGCAGCTGTGTCTGTCGGAGGGTGCGCGCTCTCCAAACCCCCGTTGCAACAAAAGTCGCGCTACGGCTGGCTCTGCAGGGCTCGTGCACTGGCGGAGAGCGAGAGTACTGCACGGTACGGTAGAGAGGAAGCAGAGAGGAGCAGCAGCAGCAGCAGCAGCAGCAGCAGCAGCGAGTGGCAGCAGCCATCAGGGATACGGCCCACCCCCTCCTCCACCCTTGAGCCACCACCCACCCTGGGCCATCCTGGGCCACCCTTCAGCATTAATATCGATCTCTGAAACGACTAAACACTGGACTGACTGCCACTTGAACCGATCCGAACTGGACTGGACTGGATTGGAACTGGAACTGGAAACTCGAGTGGCAGAGGCAGAGGCAATCGTTGATTCATAAAACCTCACCGCCGCCTGCATCAAACGCAGAGTTTCTTCCTACGACTGCTCCCGCTTTTTTCTGTTCTTTTCTTCTCTCCCCCCTCCGACCTTCCTTCCCTCCCTCACTCTCGTTCTCGCCGTTGCCGTTGGCTGTGCGTGCTACATACAGTACGGTAGACCCTGGACGGAAGAAGTGCAAGCGCGAGATCAGGATCAGATCAGGTCGAGGCGAGACAGACAAGACAAGACACGACGAGGCAAGACAAAGCAAGCAGAGATCCTGGTGACTGACTTATTGTCTCGCGCATTCGCATTATTAACTCGGGCGCCTCAACCACACGCTTTCTCACCAACCACCCAACCCACCCAAACCAAACCACCGACGGAGCAACGAAGTCTCCGCGAGCAAAGAAAACAATCAAACAGCCAGTATCTTCGGATTTGTGGCACAAGTCTCTCGTTAAGAAGGCAGGAAGAATAAACATTGTGCACCGGACACGAAGCCCAGAGGTTTTCGATTCGACCGACCGAGCAAGCAAGCAACACTTTAGTACAGCCTGGCCTGGATATTGGCATCGGAGACGATACTGCACCCAGCTGAAACACCAAACTCTCTCCCCCAACCCCAACTCCCCTACAACACTCAGACAGTATGAGTGCCGCCATCGCAATGGCTCCGTCCCCAGCTCCCCACGACCGGTCCTCGTATGTCGATATCGCACCATCGGCGCCTCAACAGCATCCATCAACATCTCCTCCAGCACATCGCATATCGACCTCGGCTACCCCGAATCACTCTGCGCAAAGGACAGGAAGTGGGAGCCCCAAGACCACCCCAGTTTCTAAGAGTTCGCCAAATACGTGAGTTGCATTGCCTCCCGAGGAAAAGTGGCATGGTTGTTAGTCGGTAGGCCGAATACTGACATCGTAATTTCTCACAGGTCTCGAAACGGAATACCGCCAAAAATAATCGTGAAAAAGGAGCCTCCGTCCTCGCCAGACCTCCCAACCTCCCGACACAGACCTCGAAAACTCGACCTCTCGAAAAACACTTCCAGCACGAACCCTGCGACGTCGAGACCGTCTGCGGGCCAATTGACGTCGAGAGGTGGCGAGAGTGGTGGGCTTTTAATTCACGACGTCGGTTTGGCGTGTCTGTCGCCGGGTTTCGTCACACAGGACCCTACCATGAGGGAACAGTTGCAACGCAGCATTTCAGTACGGGAACAGCAGAGACAACTTATCGAGTCGCGGTTACAACAGACGGCCAAGCCAGGAGACGCACCGATGGAGAGCGCAAAGGAGCGCGAACTTGGGCCATCAGGCTTCCCTGCCAAAACTCCAGGGACATCGAAAAGGAAGGCTCCCCCAGGACTCAGCATTGTAGCACCATCTCACGAACAGTTTGCACACGAGAGAGTAATTCAGTCTGCACCTCTTAATCAATCCTTCACTGGACGACACCAACCACATCCTCTTACTCGACACGTCGCAAATCAACCTTCAAACCTCTCAAATACATCTCATATCCACCACGTCCCAGCAACGCAGACATCGAACCGCCTACCACCGATTACAGATGTCTTCGCCGCTGAAGGTCTCGGTGCCCACCGTGAAGCACAAACCAGCCGTGCAGCTTTCTTCCCGAACAACTCCGGCTCTGCTTCAAACTCCTCACATTCAAACTCGAGACCAACATTCCCATCGCCTGGACACAACAACAACCAACCACCACTCTCCGCACGACCTCGCGAATACAGATCAGCGGAAGACGCCCAGGTAGAACTGGCTGGTGGCCGACCTGAGCTCCTGCCCAAATTAGTCCATTATGGCGGACATCAACCTCCCACACCACCATCTCCTCTCACCGGAAACGCCATGAGACAAGGCGAAGCAAGCCGCAGTGGAGGAGGCAGGAGGCGAGCCCGCGCCGAATATGAAGAAGGTGGAAGCCCACCCCTTGGAAGCGGACCATCAGCGACAAGACGAGGACCATTTGGTGAAGGTCGGGATAGCCCTATGAGCCAACAACGAAAGAAGGATGAATTCATGCGTCTGTGTGATCGAGCCTGGGATCTTTTCCACTCCTAAATTCTCTCACTTCCACAAATGGTCCATTCGATTCGTCTACGATACCAAAAAAACCCTGTTCTACTGTAGAAGGGAGGATGAGGAGTTTATATATTTCTTCGACATTTCTGGGGTTTCACAATCTTTCTCGTTGGTTGGTTTTTTGATCTTGTCTGTTTTTCCTGTGCTTTTAAGGCAATCTTGAAACAACAACATACGAAATAGGCTGGTTATCGGACTGGCGTTAATAAAGTCGGGGAATGGGATAGGATAGGATAGGATGGCGGGGGTATGGACTGGGTGGAAGGGTTTGGAAGGAGGGGTGATGAGGTTCTGGGATTGGGGACACTCCTTCTTTTGGGATACCAAATGACCGCAGGACGATGATCATAGGGATTGGATGGGATAGGATGGATGGATGGATGGGGTGGGACGCGTATGAATTGAAAGACTAAGACGTCGGGACGTGATGAAGGAAAGACAATTGGGAAAGACAGAGCAGAGCAGAGACAGAGATATCAAGCAGAAAAGAGGGGGTGGAAAGGAAATATCAAGGATATGAAGCATCTACAGTACCGATTTTTATCTTATCTCATCTAATTCTCTCTTTTCGTTTTTGGGGGCGATATGGGCTATATGGGATGGCAAGCTTGCTTGCCTTTGTATTCAATCTTCTGCTCTCTCACACACACAACGCTACTTGGGGATTTTGGGAAGGACTTAAGTAGGAAGAAGGGCGTTGGGATTGGCGTTGCTGGATCTGGTGATGGTGATGGTGCTGGTGCTGGTGCTTTGAATGGGGTTAATGAATTTGTCTCTTTTTTTTTTCTCCAACACTCTTGTTTGAATATATGATCTGAATTGATGGAAATGGCTTGTATTCTATTCTATTATATTGTGCTACAGTAGTCAAGGATTCAAGGGTGGTTTTGAATGAAGCTAGGCTTCTCGCTTTTCTACTCTACACTTCTCTTCATGCTTGTGCTGTGATGCTGAGCTTGCTTGAGTGAATGCTTACTGCCTGGGATGGGGTTGGATATAATGGGATTGATAAGAAGGGGGAAGAATATCTATGTATGGAGGTACTTGGGTATGTAGAGCGTGCAGGAATTGGAAGGATATGAATCATCGATATCATTGTCTCTGATCTACTATCTATCTCCTTCCTGATACTCTCTTGCTCATTTACACACTCAACCAACTACTTACCCTAACCTACCTCTCTACATACACACATACTTGACAAGAATAGCCATTAGCCAACCCTTCACTCAATCAATCAATTATTCCCAGCATCTCGGTTCGCCCGGTCCATGTATGTAGAGAGGTGGAATAGGTAGGTACTTAGTCAACACCATGCAGCATGGTGATGCAGCCCTACCTCATGCCGATATTCCCGGGTTTGGGACTGACTGGCGAGCATCTGACGTCTGACAGCTGACAACTGGGTGAGTGATGGAGAATGACGGGTGATGACGGGTGATGAGTGAATGTACCCGATATCGAGATTATGTATGGAAGGGGCATGTATCTTGACATCACGCGTAGAGAGGCAGCTGACTGGTGTAGGTGCGGGCGGGTGTTTCCGCCTTTCCGTACGAAGTATGGAAAGAGGAGAGGAGAGGGAGAGATATGGAGGATGTTATTTACATAGGTAGTAGGAAAGTAGTTTACCTTATATCAAAGAAGAAGCAGCAGAAGAAGTTGCAGAGATATAAACCTGTCATAATAGATATAGTTATTCTTAGATTGAGACTAAGGCTAAGATAAGTTTACTTCTAGCTTATAGTCCTTTCTTCTTCAAAATTAACTAGTATCTGCATAGAATCAGTTATATTCGAGTTTCGGTGTAAAAATGATGGGCGGCATACTGATTTTTAACATCCCTTTATTCTATTATCTCCCAAGATCACTCACTCAGTTAACTTCGTTTCGTTTCGTTTGTTCATACTTACAGTTACGTACAGTCACACTTAACAGTTTATTTAGACTTCGGCTGACCCTCACTTCACTTCAGTAGAGCTGACAGCAAGTTCTCTCTCTTTCTCACCTTATAAATATACATAACTCGTCTCAGACCCCATCATCGCATACTTCGCTTCATATAGCTAGCGCTCCTCTCATCTTACCACAGCTCCACATCTACCAAGAAAATCCAACCAGTGAAATATACCTGTTCTAAAGACGAACAAGCATTGGTACTTCTCAACTCAGTAAGTCTCCTCCAACAACATCACCTCTCTCTCTACTGCCCCATAGCTCGAGTACCCCACTACCTGCACTACCTCCACTCAAGCCAACACATCGCGTTTCGTCTACCCCACAACAAAGCCAAAAACACAAACGAGTAACGAAGAAAGGAGGGGTTAAATTCCACAAAGAGCGGTAAAAATGAGTCCAATCCGAGTATTTACTTATTAACTCACTCACCTATCCATCCATCTACTCGAAATTCGTGCCTAACCTCAATATCAACTTCCAAAGAGTCCATCCAATAATTCATTTCCCTCTACTTTCCAGTCTACTCTATCTAGTCCACCAGGTCCATGAAATCAATTCCAAACCTAAAGATAAAGAAAAAGAAAAAAACAAATACTCACAAGTACCTCTCAGCTCAGCTCAACTCAATCCAACTCGGCTGAACCCCACCACCCATAATTGGAAATACTCCGTAGAAGGTGGCTATTTTACCCCGCAATATCCTCCCCTCCCCTCCAATCCAGAAATATACGAAGTACCTCCTACTGTAGGTCTCCCTTATCATCTACCCCTCCTCACTGCACCAACAGTCTGACAGACAACTAATCCACCAACCTGAACCCCACCCCACTCCACTGCACTCCACATCCCCTCATATCTCACACACCTGCAGGTGAAGAAGGGAAGAGAAGGGGGATGAATCGGCCCTTTTACACCCATCCCTACTTGCTTACTTACTTACTTGTTGTCATTGCGCCTATACGATTGGATCAGAATGAAACATTCCACTTCCATACGAGTAAGTAAGTAGCATGCCATGCATGGAATGAGAAAGCGGTGGACCTCGGCTTGAGATATCTTCTCTTCTCTCTATCAAAAATGACTGACGAGTAAGGACTAAGAGCTGAGCGAGTGAGTGATGAGGAGGGATGGAGGAAGATTAATCGATTTTGAGTATGTTATATACCAACCAGTACAGGTTGAAAGGATATTTAGATAATCCCTAACTTCTCACTATCGCTATCATGAATAATACCAAAAAAAAAAAAAAAAAAGAAATTGAATATCCCGAGCCGTGCCATGAGATTGATTGGGATTGAATGTCTAAGAGGTGTTATGAGGACATTAGGGGGGTTGAATGGTCCTGGTTCCTGAACGTCGAGGATGCAGATATTAATAGATGAACACATCTGACATCTAATACTCGAGAGGAGCGTTATAGGTAGCGGCTACAAAAAAAAAAGTATGAGAAAATGAACAAAACCCATGATTTTCGTACGTAGAAGCTCAAGTCTTCATTGCAATTCATTTCGTCACTTCCACTATCATCACCCTCACTCGCTCCCTGTCCTATCCTAAGGCATTCCCCTCCCATTTTCATATCTACAAAATCCCAAGCCCTTTCTCTCTCATCTCCCACTCTCGTCCCCAAGACATCCCAGCTATCTACCAACCCTCTCCTCTTTCCAAGTCCCAGCTTCAACCTCAAGAAGGTAAGCTGTGAAGGACCACCCACCCAAATTCCCCAGCTCAAGCACCATGCCAAAAAAAAGCACAAAGGCAAAAAGAACGCTTGCTTGCTGGCTAGCTGCTGCAACGATCGATAAGAAGTAGAAGATGAATTGCAAAAAGAAAGGAGCTCTCTTTCTCTCTCGCGTAAAGCTGAAATGACATGTCCTGCCGAGGGTACTGAGTTTGACTTCCCCTATGATCTTGAAAAAGAATCCGCCCAATGTCGTTCGTTTCAGTCGTTGACTACCATCCACACCCATCCCAGTTCGCCAATCCCATCAAAACAAAACCCATGTAAAAAGGCATAAAACGAGTGATGGAAATACGCCATAAACACCGCTGCTCCGAAATGCAAAAGAGTAAACCCCCAGACCCCTATTTTCTAGCTTGGTCGTTTGGTCGTTAAGCTCAAACTGCTCAGGCTGACATTGTCACTTTTCGTCCCCTGACCCGTACCATCATAGCTGTATTCAAAGTTACAACCTCCGCAATTGAAGGATTTATGAGCGTGGAATTTATGAGTGCCGTCTTGTCCAACTGCAGGACACGGTGGGACACCCATCTCGAAATTGGTCTTTGTGATTAGGTTTGAGAAGACCTTTTTCGTTTGCTTGAATCCACGGTCAAGCTCATATTGTCAGAGACCTTCTTCGCCAGCTTTACAAAGCTTGATCTCTCTGCCCCATTCGGACTTGAGGACTTGAGAGGCTGTGATTCGGCGGGATGGATTGGGGTCAAGAATTGAGTATATGACGTTACGGCAGCGTGCCTGGTATTGTGTTAGTTTTGTTTTCTGAAGTGGAAGAGGAAGAACATACCCGATGCAGCGACTCTATAGGTGCATAACCCTCCTCATCTCTGCGTCCTTCTAGATAACGCTCATAGAACTCATCCTCGTCCTTCTTTGCAACGCGCCAGAGGTGACGGCCAGTACGCATAGCCATATAAATAACACCAGTAGCCCACACATCAACGGCCCGGGCATCAAATTCCTTGTCGATATATTCTTCTGGGGCAATATAAGGAGCCGAACCACAAAGTCCAGTAACCATGTGTGCATCGGATTCCCAGGCCATTCGGAAGCATTCGCCATTACCGAAGTCGGTGATCTTGAGAGAGCCGTGAGTCGTAAGGAGAAGATTCTCGGGTTTTAAGTCTCGGTGTGCAACTCCCATCTCGTGCATGTACTCCACACCGCGCATCATCTGCTTGAAGTAACAGTCGGCTTCCATTGCCTCGAGCTTGCCGGCGGCGAGAACCAACGTATAGAGATCACCACCAGCGCAGAATTCCATGACTTCGCAGTAGTCTCCTTTCGAGTCCTGTAACAGATCGAGAGTGTGGATAACGTTTGGGTGTCGTAATGATGAGGATATACAGAACTCCGATGTGAGTCTTTTGCTGTACTTTTTCTCGTTTTCTTCTGGGCGTCTTCGAAATTCTTTCACAGCGTATAACTGCTCTCCGTTCCCATTCTCGGTCCTCTTGTGTGATATCCGGACAATTCCAAAGGCACCTCGTCCTACAATCTCTTGACATTTGCCGTACTTCTCCACGAGCGATGCAGTTGCATTTGGGCCACCTTTCTTCTCTGATACCAAGCTATCCCGCTCGCTTTTCAGTTGATCCACCCAACTAGACATCAACGACAATTGTTGTTCGCCCTCATGTACGTGTTCTGGGGCCTTGGCTTTCCCGCTGATAACATTCCGAAGCATGTCCGACAGCTTTTCCTGCCTCTTTGCGCTCTTGAGATGGTGCTCATGACCGCCTTTGACGTCAGCATTGGGGACATATCTCTGATGAGCAGAGACTGCCCCCGCAGCTTTCTTCTCCTTTGCAGGCGTTGTGGTAGGTTTTTCCGACTTGTCGGCTTTCACGGTTGATTTGTCGGTCGAGGAGGACTTTCGTGAAGGAGGATTCGGTTTCTGTTCAGTTGTCGGTGTAGGAGGAGGCTTCGGGGTGCTGTGACCAGCCGTGGAGGGTGGTGAATTTATACCAGCTTCTGATCTAGTTGCATCTTTCGTGGAGAACATTCGAGTGAGACGCTTTGTCATTGAGGTCTTCTCTGGCTGCGGTGCAAGGGTCGTCAACTTTTGTGGCTCGGATGGTGGCGCAGCGTAACCGTTTCCATTCAGCTTCTCAGTGCTGGGAACAGCGATGATTCCATTCTGTTTTACAGGCAGGGATTCTGGAGACCCGACTCTTGATGACGTTTGAGATGCTGCTGGTGATCCGTGGAGTTTCTCCGCGATGAGGGAGTCCCGAGGGCTGGTGACGGTCGCCATTGCGTAGTGGTTCTCTGGCAAATTGACTTCCTCGGCGGGATGCGATCGATGGAGATTGGAGAGACGTGAGGGAGATTCTTCTGCGCAGCACTCGGCTGGGGTTGGGTTGGGGTGTAGCGCGGAACGCGAGAGCCAAGGCGTGCGGACAACGCCCGTCCTCTGTGTGAAGGTGATGCTGAAGCTGAAGCTGAACCAGGCAGTTCTAGTTGTCGCGGGGGAGGATTGAATGTTTCGCAAAGTGTGGAGGAAGAGGAGGAGGGGTGGAAGATGTCGCGGAGGGAGGGAGGAAAGGGTGAAGGAGGGTAAGGGTAAGGGCGAGGGCGAGGGAGCTTGGGAGAAATGATTTTGGGTGCTGTGCGGTGCGGTGCGCTTGCTCGGTCGGTTTATGAGGAGGGAGGGAGGGGAGCGTCGGCAAACTGAACTGAACAGAACAGAACAGCACGAGTAGTAATAGTAATGGGGAGAGCAGGGCTGGGCAGGGCAGGGCAAGGACTCAAATAGGGACCAGGCCAGCTTATGTGATAACACACAAGCAAGCTGCACCAGCACCACTCAAAGAGAAGCTTGCAAGCTTGCTAGTCGTTGAAAATGCCCGGAACGAGAAACGTTGCCTTTGCCTTTGCCTTTCTTTGCCTTGCCTGGCCTTCCCTCTCTCCCCTTGCCCTGGCCTCCCCTTCTTCCCACCCTCCCTCGGCCTGCGGGCTCCAGTAGTAAGTAGGTGGTGGGAGTGAAGTGAGACGCGGTGCAGTTCGTTGCGGTATGGCTGGTATGGCTGGCAGGCGCGACGACCGGCGGGAGGGAGGAAATTGGTGAGGGATTTATGAAATGGCCTTGCAGCAAGGACCTAGGTAGGTAAGGTAAGGCAAGTAAGTACGGTAGGTAGGTACAGTACAGTACAGTAGGCAGGCAAGCTGGCAAGATGGCAAGATGGCAAGCAGGGTACCTCTATTCCCTCTTTCTCGTCTGGTTGGTGCGGAGAATGGAGCAATAGCTGTGCGATGTGGATGCAGATGTGGATTGGGGATGTGGATGAGGGAGGAGAGATGCAGCTGCATTTGAGTTATTACGGTTCTCAGTAAGCCTTTATGGGATGCTTAGAAAGTGGACTGTCGGTGTGTATCTACAGTAGGCATGAACACGACCTCGCATCTTGCAGGGGAAAGGGGCTGCTGAGAAGTGGATTACGCCTTGTTTGGAGTTTGATATCGTAATTTCCGATGTCGATTTTTATAAAACATTGTCTAAAGTCAGTTAGTGGTTGGCAGAAGTATCTGTGGGAGGTGTGCTATGTACTTTATCCATACAACTAGTAGTCAAAGTAGATGATCGGCTCATATCATGATATCTACTGCTACTCTGCTATTCTCTTGTACCTACCACCCATGGCGGTTTGCAAGTATTATTAGATCGTCTCACAAAACTCGATGTAGACCAATACCTCTATGAGGAATCTCTACCCTAGTGCATTTTGCCTCTCATCATGATCTTCAGATCCGGACACGAACTTCCTTTTGCACCAGGACGACCGCTGAAACTCTTCCCCTTTCCTCAAGCCCGAACAACCCAATCCACAGTTCGCCCACTGTTTAACCACGGGGGAAACATCAGCCCGGGTTCCGTCTATATATACTCCAGACGATCCCGAAAAGCTTCGTGGTCGTGGATGCTTCCTCAAACGAGGCGCAGCAAGTTGCAGATTCAGAATGCTCGAATCATCAGCATCATTTTCATAGTCTAGGGGCAAAACCATCGACATCGACATCGGCATCACTCGAGCACCAACACCCAGCTTCGAGCTTGACTCGGATATCTCTCACAAGCCCTTGGCATCACCTTTCGCCCATCTTGCATGCTGCGGTGCAACGGCTTGGGATGAGTTGTACTTGCACAATCAATCTCCCGAAACTCTTTTACTATGAGGGACTTGATAGCAAGACCAGCATGGACAAAAGATATCAGATTGATATCATTTTCGTCTCTGGCCATTGAGATGTCTCCTTTTGTGCAACGTCCCTCAATTCGAGCTTCTGATTTGGCAATAACGAGAGTACTGCGAATGCAAACCCCTATCTTCTGCTTCTGCTTCAGCCGGTGAGCAGGTAGTACACGCATCGCATTCATGTGAGGCTGGCTGTGAGCTGTGTTTACAATTCAGCAAGCGGTACTTTGGTAAATCCTGCCGTGATATATGTCGGTAAATACCCACCCAGAAATATTCAGGTTCTGGTTACTTGCCGGCCAACCTAGGGACAGGACATTCCTTGGCATCAGATCCAAAGTCCCTGCCATTACGCGCATGTCCCGAGACTGATATCAGACCTTGATCATGGATGGCTGCTTAGAAGTTCCTATCTCGAGGATTTGCCCTATCAAGAGCAACTTGGTGCGCTCAGCGGCATCCAACCCTACGTCACTGAACCATTTTCCTGCTGCACGACAACCCGAAGATCGCCGCTGTCAGTACTAATTCCAACGAACCAACCTCACCCAAAAGCAAACAACCACTGCCAGTGCCGGGATATTGAAAAAAGTGTACTCCTGTGGTCAAACCTCGAAAATCACAAGCATCCAGTACACGCACATTTCGGAAGAATGGAATATATTTGGATTTTCTCACAGGGCGTTGGGAATAGCTCAAGCCTCTCAAACGGGCACCACCCTAGGTACCTACTTACCCTCGGCCACACTTATCGTGACATATCCCGCAAACTAATTCCAGCTCATCTCCTTGCTCGCATGCACATCAACCAGGATCCCTCGATCGTACGTTAAACAGCTCAGCGGTCCAACTTCTCATTGGGCGGCAGAATTCCTCTTCGGGGAGGGGCAGCGCTCAAAAAGGAGGGGTAGACGCTTCGTTACCACAACACTGGAAACAAACAAGTCCGCGACCTGGCTGCCTCACCTCACCTCTTCTCCAGTCTCTCGCATCACTTCACCTGCAAGCAGCCAGTCAGGACATGCATGTTGCTGAGATATTGCACCATTCAGACATGCATTTGTGTCACGCATGGGCGAGCGATGGCTTGCTTGCACGATGCAATGCATAATGTACTCACTCACCTGCCTCACCTACTTTCTTCTTTCTTTTTGGCTTGCTTGTTTCCCTTCTACCATTTACTTCCACCAGTTACTTACTCCCTTCGTCCTTACGTTACGGGCCCACGATCCGCAATCCGCGGACTCCATTTCCATCCTCGGCCATGAGAGGGAACACTCCGGGCGTGGAATACGAACACACCGCCGGCTACGAGTAGTAAACAGCAGATCCAGCAGTAGTCAACGGGTACGAGAACGGTTCAGAACGGTCGACAAACAGACAGACACACAGACACACAGACACACAAGTAGACAAGACAAACGGCTCCATCAAAACCAGCTTCACCGCCTCGCAAATCTCATATTACGAACACGTCTGTCTATCTTTTTGGTCTGCACTGCGCTGCACCATACCATACCGTAGCTGACAAATGCCAACCTCCGATCCGGTAGTCAGCTCAGCTCAGCTCAGCAGCATCCCTCCCCTCCATAGAGCATTCTCTCTTTGCGTGTGTGTGCCACCAGAGAAGCATCTCGGCTATGCCTAGGCGCTCGGTTACGGCTGGGACTGCCTAGGACGTCCTGGCCAGAACCGGCTCAAGTAAAAGGCTTGTTTACGCCTTTAGTACTCGTACAGTTCCGAGGCCAACCCAATCCAGTCCAGCCCTTCCCCTACTAAAAATTGTCATCCGTACCTAGGCACGAGTACACTTCCAAATCACCTATCCATCACACGAGCCACTATTGAAATATCTTTCTTGCATTCGTTGACTCGTCCAATCATCTCTTCTTCTACGTAATAGTATTTGAAAATTGCTACACAATATTGGATCTCTCTTACTACCTATTACATAACTCGGAGGCGAACTTGAACTAACCAGTTTTCCCGGAAATTAAATCAACCATATTTTTTTTCTCTCTTTCATCCTAGCTAGCTAGCACCTTGGTTCAAAAAAATCCTTTTCTTCCCAGTTTCTCTAACCAAGAAAAGAGAGAGAAAAAAATTTCTTTCAACGTCTGAGCTGAGGAAAAGATTCTTTTCTTTTCATCTCAACCAAAAAAAAACCCCCCGTTCGTTATCCTCGTCTAGCACGTTCATTACCTTTGTCATTTCGGGTCCTTCGAAATTGAATTTTTTTTTTACAATTCTTTTCACCAATACCATGCACGAAAAGAACCCTTTTTTGTTAAGACTGGACGGATGGAGGAGCTATCTCCGGGAAATGCCATATCCAGAATTAGAATGAGCTAAGGTAAGGTAAGATAAGGTATAGGATATGAAGAACAGGGGTTCGGCTTCGTGGGGTTTTCAGAGTTCAGCCCTATCGTACCTAGGTATGGATGGGCGATGCCAAGTCCCATGTCTTGTCTTGTCTTGTCTTTTGTTCTTCAAAGTTGTTTGTGGGTTTGCGGGGTTTTGGATTGGCCGCATGCCTTGCCCGACCGCCGGCTGCTGCCGCGACTTTTTGGGTGAAGGAAAGGGGGTTGTGAAGATGATGTGATCTTGAAGTCTTTGTTTTATTGTTGGGTGTGTTGGGTTGTATATTCAGGTTATATGTATGTTGATTTAGATTGCTTCTTTGAGGTATTAGGAGCGTGGATGAAGAATGTTAGACACATTTAATAATTAACTGTCATCGCTCCGATTTAATTTGAGACTTGAACCTTCAGGCGAATAAATTGCTACCCAAGAATTTGTACTTGCACTTGCACTTTCACATGCCAAGCTAATTTCTATCCCTCAATTGAATTTGCATACCTCGTCAATCGCTTTCCCATTGAAGCAAAACAAACCTCAAGCCAAATAGCTATCTATCACATCGTCTTGGTAAAATCAGTGCTTTTCAACGTTTCTGGATCTTGAAGCTTTGGCACAGAAATTACTATCATTTTCTTGTACTGGAATAGCACTTTGCTGTTCTCCCGGCCCTAGATGAAAAATTTCGCGGTTATGTTATAGTGTTAATTGATATTTCTCAGAGAGTGGTTGCGAAGCATTGAGACGAGATGAGAACTTTAACAAGAGAGTCAGTGACTGAATAGCAGAGATGCTCGAGCCTTCAGGTAATCCCTTAAGTAGAAGAAGCTCGCAATCAAACCAAAAATAATCAATGAAATTAATGAAACTTGAAGAAGGAATTATGCCGAACATTACAGGACATATTTCGAGGCTTGTGTGAGATGTGATTTGGGATGTTGGAGGTGACGCCGTGACATCATGACATGAATGTTAGAAGTACAAGGAGAGAGGGAGACTCACCTGCAAAACGAAACGGAATGAGATTCATGACTAGGAAAATGAAGAACATGAGCCATTCTCGCTCTCTTGTAACTCGGTGTTTATCTGTCTGGATTTAATTCGAATTAAAGAGAAATCCCAGCCTCGCTTACGGAAAAGGGGTCAGGGGTATCAGGTCTAAGCGAATCGATGTTTGTTTGGATATATGTTCACATGCATACTCGTTTAAGGTATGACTCTCGGAGGATTCACTGACTTTTCATCTTTGGATTTGTTTTTATTACTCACATATCTTATTAACATGGGAAAGTTGACGCTTAAGGCCCGGGGTTGGGTTATAAAATTATTTGCCAAAATATTATCTCCAGTTCATATGTCAAGTACAGTACCTAAAACCCCAATGTCAACAATACCCAGCCCTCAAACTCCCTCTTGTCCCACTCCAAATCTCGCGAAACCATCAGCATTGAAGTCACATCCTCATTCACATGCAAACCAAATCTGCCACCCACACTAACAACTCGACCACTCACCTCCACTTGCCCTTAGAATCCATTCGCTCTAGATCTGCACAGTACACCATTTCTTGTCACCAATTTCCACACCATAAGATGAGACAATTACTCCCTACTTGAGTCAGCATAGAAAGTGTACCCCGAGCTCCTAGTGCAAGCCGAGCCGAAATCTGGAGCCGGCGTCGGTAGCTTCGAGTTAGAAGGGTGCCGATCGCTGATGTTCATCTGCCGAGGATCAAAACGTCTGGCACTCTGAGGATTTCCCCGTTCGTTCTTTCTGATTTTAGGAAATTCGTGAACTAAGAAGAGTTCTAGGCAGGTTCTAGTAGAGTCTCCCAGCCTCGGTATTTGGGGCAACACGGAATAAATGAATCAACATGTGAGATTTGCGTAGAGGGTATATAAATACATCATTTTCCTGACTGACAGCCCAAACCCTCCCCAATTCAGAAACCAAATAAACCCCTCTATCTCCATCCTCAATCTAATACCAACATCGAAAATGGTTTCCTTCAAATCCCTCCTCCTCCTAGGCGCCACCGCCCTCGCAGTCACAGTCCCCCAAGTAATAACCGACATCACCAACCTCGACAACAACGTCAAGAGCCTCATAAGCTCCACCTCCGCCTACAACGGTGGATTCATATCTGCCAGTCCTCAACTCTTCGCCTTAATCCCAGTCTACACCTCCCTCCTCAAAGGCGTAACCGACACAGGTCTCCTCCCCTCCTCACTCACCGTCTCCGAAGCCTACGAGATAATCAACCACGTCAATGCCACCCTTGCAATCGATAACCCGATTGCAGTCGATACGCTGATTGGGAAGAGAGAGTTGTATGCGAAGGCTGGGTTGAGCGATGCTATTGTGGCTGCGCTGGGATTGTTGAAGTTGGGTCATGAGGCGTTTACGAAGAATGTTGTGGAGAGGATTCCGGAGAGTACGTTGGCGGATGGGACGACAGTTGCGTTGGTTATTTCGAACGCGTTGCAAAAGGGGATTGATTATTTTGAGGCGTTGTGAGGGTATGATCTTATCTAGATAACTGAATATCATTGCCAACCAGTCACATGGGTATTTTTAATGCAATGTATATGCATGTGTGAATGCCAATCCCATATATGCGCAGTCTGACTCAATATTTACAAAGAATTTTCTCACCCCCTCATATCCTCTCATTCAAGGCTTTTCAATCGCTCATCATGTCAGCTTCTTAGCTACGTTTTGACACCCCACTACAAAGCAGCGAGGATAGCGTTATAAGCTGCCTTCGGCGCATAATTCGCATCGAACAAAAGAGGAGTATTACTCGCTCTCCACGAATCCTGTTTAAATCCAATCAGTCCCAATTCACATCACTGCGAACGAGTACGGCGAAGGAAGTCTGCAACTTACAGGATCACGAACACCCCACACAGTGATACCGACACACTTAGCCAGGTTAAGACAAGCATTTGTGACCTGTTATTCATCAGCATATGCCACATACTTCACCGAGTCTGCCCATCTAGATATCCAGGGATATGATCATAGATAGGGTCACCATGGTGGGGTTTATCAGTTTTAGCGAGGAAAACAAGAGGAAATCATCACTCACAGCAACATAATCACTCGAAGCCGCACCCACAATATCCAACTCCGTAACTGCAACTTCAGAGACACCCGAAGCAGCCAGAGCCGCAAGCGCAGCCGCCGCCGCAGAGCCCTGGCCAGCTTGCAAATGGCCTTGTGAGCCGATACCGTCGATGGGAACGCCTGCCGCGATCCATTTCTTCACGTGGTTTACCATGCCGGTTGTGACCTTTGCATAGGTTGCTGAGTCGAGACTAGTAAGGTGTTAGAACTATGTGCTTGGGTGAGATTGGGGAGGGTGAGGGGTGGGGGGAGAGACGGACTTGTAGTCGTTGATGTAGAGTTTTGCCGTTGGGTCTGCAGCTCTGGCTGCTGCGAAGGCGATGGAAATGAAACTCTCGCCGAGGACGTTGAAAAAGACTGAGGGGCGCATGGATCCATCTGAATTACAATCAGTATATTCTCTTGATCATGTTTGTATGTTAGGCGATTGATATGTGACATACCTTCGTTAAAGACCTCGTTTACCACATCCTATTTCAAAAGTCAGATCGAATACTCCTGGTTCGACATAATTGCGAAGCAGCCTTACCCATGCGTAAATCTTCCCCTTATATCGGCCAGCTTCAGCTGCAATGTGATCTTGCAAGACTTTGGTCAAGGTAGCTGCATTGTTGATATTGCTCACCCAGCTAGGGAGTTGAGAATGCCAACCTGCGAATTGATCAGTCAAGCAACGTATTTGTGACAAAGAAAAACTCACAGAGAGTGTGTCCACGGATCAGTTTCTTGTTCGTCACCGCCCAATTGACCTTCACACCCTAGTCAGCAAAGCCCTCACACAGCAAGTCACCCCGGAAGATCACAAACCAAATAATCAGCCTGCGAGAATGTGAACGAGCCCTGCGTATCTGTATCCGTATCAGCACCAATCTTGCAAACACAACTCAACACAGCCAGCTAGGGCACTTACTCTCAGTAGCATCCCACTTCATGCTATTCTCAGGCGTCACCTGTCCGAAATCCGCCTGGATAATAGCAGCATTGCTCCCAGCAGTAAGTCTTCCTTGGTCGGTGGCAACGCCGAAATACTTCTTGCCTCTGGCTCGGAACTTGACGTCGATGCTGTTTGCTCCTCCTGTGCTGGATCCTGCGTCGCCTGGTCCTGTACCCGGAGACGTTGTGGGGGTTGAGGTACTGCTGGTGGTGACGAGGGTCGTGAGTTTAGAGGTTGTAGGTGTTGGGGGTGCTGTTGTGGTGGTTGTGATTACGGCGGTTCCAGGGACGCATTGTGAGTAATCTGATAAGGAGTCAGTTCATTTGTAAAGGTTGGGTTGGACTTCGATGGTGGAGATGTCTTCATTATCATTATGGAGTTTACTAACAGTCACTTTCAACAGATTCCTGTTAGCTACAATCAATCAAACCGGCTGGAAGTGTAAGAACTTACTTGGAATATTGGCAAACGTAGCCAGAAACGCAAGTCGTAGCTCCATTCCAGTTTATACCGCCACCTGAAATCCCCCAGTCAGTTCCATCCTGGCACTTTGTACTCAAGAAGGATACTTACACTGAGTCCAAGCACCGCCCTGAGCTTGAGCAGTATCGATATTGCTCAGCAATACTGCCACAGCAGCGAGGTTCTTGAAGTTAAGCATTGTTTCTTTGTCGAAAATATTCACAGTAGAAGTAAAATCCAAAAAGTTTGTGAACACCAAGAGATGAAGTAATCGTAAGCACAAAAAACCAAAGAATAAAAACCTTCCCAGTACTTTCACCCTCTCTTATACAAACCCAAGGGAGTAAGTAACATTATGGCAAGGACCAACCCTGGGCACCTCACAACCCCAGAAAGTCTCCCAATCCATACCTAAACAAACAGCCTGAATTTACACTCTCATCCTAGTCTCCATCTCCCCATCTGTGGAGTACTCATCCAGAAACAAAAGAAACAGTCTTGAATTCCCTTATGGTTTACCATCTCCGAAAACGAACAAGGATATCCTACCCATCAGACCTACATCAAATAGTCAACCGATCCGTAAGCCGAAGACCAAACGTAAGGCACGCGCCGAGAATAGATACCCCAGCCCATTTCCCACTGCATTTACATACTGCCTAAATCAACTCCCGCTCACTCCGTCCAGGAATCAGATCTCATGATCTCAGATACCTCGACAAATGATTCTGCCTGATATACACGTTGTCTCGCGCAGCGGAATGGGACAGGCGGACAGGGATGTTGAAACATTGTTCCGTTCCTGGCTCTCATCCTGATATTTCGCTTACATATGTTTGTTAATCAATCCAAAGCTTGTTGTAGTAACCATTTGTTTTACTTGGGAGCGCGAGGTAGGACGAACGGATCGCTGCCGAATATCCATTCAGCCTGATACTGTAGTGTTCCTGGGTCGGGATTTGGCCCGAGAATCGTTTTTCTGGTCTTGGAATATGTACTCCGCGTGAGGGGATATGAATCCCTTGTCACCCCGCAGTTTTTCTCTAGATGATGCGGAGCCTCGGATGTTCAGGGCCCGCAGAAAAATAAAGGAGGTAAGAATCAAGAGATAAGATTCAAAAGGAAGCAAATGTAGCTTGCGCATTCTTACCTGGGAGTTCCTTCGAGGAATGTCGTCGATATTCGAAGCTTTGAAGTTATACATCTTGGAAATTATAGAATCAGGTCTACTGCTTTTGATTTCTCGCTCATTGAATTTGCTTCGGGAGTCTGCCCGAAAATATTACACTTTTGCACCGTTCTGGCATCATCTCCTCGTCTATTATCTGTCGTTACATCGTTCCAAACTATCTCATGTATGATAGCAAAACTCCTTTTGCCTCGGGTGAAAGTCTCTCGTTCACATATCCACCAATTGCGCCTCCGTGTTTCGCATCAGCTGTCTTGAGATACGATCCTACCCAAGATTTGACATCTGTCACCTCCGGCCATTCATCCCGTGGCACCTTCTTGCATGTGTTGAGTGGTGTGAAGCCAACTCCAAAGCTTAAGTCGTCGACGTCAACCTCAACGACTGTTTCATCGGCTGATACTGGCATTGGAGGGTTTTCCAGTAATTTCAGCAGTGCCTCGCAAGTTTTCCCCCATCCCTTCTGATACTTCACGGCAAAAGCCTGTGAGTCTGACAGTGTCTTGGTCAAAGAAATCACTGCAAGCTTGCGATCGAGTGGTCGTGCAAGCTGTTGAGTTGTGGGGAGGATAATCGTGAGGTACACTGGAACGTAGACACCATCCTGAACCGCATCAGAGTTCTTGATGAAGAAGTCTGCACCTAGACCAGACTGATCCCGGGACGAGATAAGATGGTAGAATCGCACAAAACGCTGCTTGAACTTTTCTGGCGGGCTGCCGTTGAGTCGAGTGAAAAGGATAGTGAGAATCGTGGGGAAGTATTTCTCAAGAGCAGCTCTGTGGAGATATTAGAGAAAGTCTCACCAATGAATTCCGGGAAACTTACACGTCGCATGATGTGATGACAGCCTCCAACACGTCGAAACCGTACAGCTCTGTTCTGGTCTTACCTGCCATGAGCTTCTGGAAGATTCCCAGGATCGGTTCAACCTGATCTTGTGCCACAATATCTGCAGCAGCTCTGGGTATGATTGAAGACAACAAGCGAGCCAAAGCAGGCACGTTGCCTCTTGATTCCCAGAGAGTAGGAGAAAGTACTGGGCCAACCAAGGCTTTGTAGAATTCAGATAGCGGTCCCTGCGGACGAGTTTCCAAAAGAGCGGCAAACAGCTGGAAGACATACGGCATGAATTCTGGTGTCGGGTCAGCAAATCACTCAAGTATTGGAATCAGAGGTGTGGATCTTACCTTGGACATCATTCGAGAGGACACCAGCAAACGGGGGATACAGAAGTTCTTCGAGCTTCTCTGGTATTGATGGAGCAGAGTATCTAACAAGTGCACCCATTGCCTCGAAGTGATAGTAGTAAAAGCGAGGATTGCTCGGGTTCTGGGCGATGATTCCAGTGATGGTGATCAAGTGCTGAAGGATGCTGTCTACGATTGGTAGTACGCCATCTCGAATGACAATCAACACTCTCATCACACATCGCATGAGGAACTCGTTCTCTTGAATCTTTTCTGGTGCGGAATCCTTCTCAATCAGTTGAAACAAATGCTCCAGCAGATCCTTTGCAAACGGAGAAACCTCATCCTTTCCGAAGATGTGTTGGCCTGCATCGTTGGTAAGGAAAAGGACTCGCTCAACGGCAATTGCGGCGTATGTGTAGACGACATAGTTGGAAGATGCCAAGTTCTTAACCAAGGGAGGGAATGCAGCAGTCCATTGCTCTCTGGTCAGCTGGCTGCGGAAAGTGTAGAGAAACTTGATGGCATCGACTTTCAGAATTGGCTCCACGCCAGCCTCAGCTATCAAATCGTTGGCAATGTTGTTCTGGAAGAACTCAACCACGTTGACCAACGAGTTGGTGGTCTTCACACCGTGATTTGCGGTGATGACACCCTTGGCAGCAATGGCGGAGAAAAGGTACACAGCGGTATCTTTTGACTTCCATTCTTCACTTGGGTTCTTGGAGAAGCTTGACAGGTAGTGTTGGATGTAACGTCCGACGACGTTTGTAACCATCGTTTCAAACTTCTCTAGGAGCTTCCGCAAGAAATCTGTAGCCGCTCTTCGTCTTGTGTCGGCATCAGAACCCTCTAGGTCTCTTCGAATGTATTCGATAGGCTCATCTTCAAACTGTTCAATGTCGGACTCTCGCAGACTGACGTTTGGCAGAATGACCTTCTCCACCACTTGTCCCAAGGTGTCGTCGTTATTAAAGTGTTGGGCGTGACTGTCGATGCTTGCCACGGCTGTTAGGAAGTGCAATGCCTTGCTCACAAGAATATCATATTTGGTCTCTGGACCAATAGTCGTCAACAGAGTCCAGGTACTTGTGATGAATGGCTGGCACATCTTTCCAAATGCATCCTCATATTTCTGCATGTATAAAGTCGTGACCTCGCAGATTCCGGCCTTGACAAATTCCAGAGGTCCAGATTCTGAGTCTTCGTCCGTAGTCAAGAGAGGATTCTCGTATGTGAGATATTTGTGCAGCAGGGACGTGACGTCGGCGAGATTATCTTCGAAAATTGGAGGAAGATCTTGGCACGAGAGATCATAAAACAGCTTGACCAGAAGGTTCATGACTTCGAAGTATTGCTTCAACATATCCTTGTTGTTCTTGTTCGCCTCAATCTGACTGTCGGTGCTCTATGAGAACATTATGATTAGCTCGAGGTAGACGATGAGGGGTAGCGCGGGGTAATACCGCAAGTAGTTGGACGAATGGACCCCCAAATTTTCCAAGAACATGGTTGATTTCGGTGTAGAGGTCATCCGACGCAAAAAGAGGTCTCCATCTCTTGAAAATCGAGTGTGCGACTTCCAAGACTCCAATATTGACTTTCGGATTGTCAGGTGTTAGGCGCGAGACCAGGTCCTACAAACTGTTAGCATAACCCAACCATCCGCTGCATCTGCTAGAACCTACATCCACCAACGTATTCCACCTAGTCCAGAAGTCCGAATCTGCAATTAGACTGATCGTCTCTCCAAGTTGCGACTGTATGCTGGCAGGTACCGCAATCATCAGACCTATGAGCTCTTTCTTGATAGTCGTGACTTCGTTTTCTGGCAGCCTGTAGTTTCCATCTTCGTCCTATCAATCCACCATCAGCGCTGGCTTTTGGAAACAGAATCCGTAACACTCACAACCCAATTGAACTTAATAAAGTTCTTGAATACAAGGGCTCCAGAAAGCCGAGTTGTAAGAGGCAGGGAATCAGACGCAACGATATTGAGTAAAAGGAGGGAGAAGCCGGGATGTTGCTCTTCGTTTTTAAGTGCAGCCTCAGCTGTGATAAAGTTAGCCTGCTGCAAACGAACAAAACAATCGCATCTGAGGTCTGCAAACATGCCTTGTTTATGTTGCCTCTGGTCCAGTGTAGCCTGGAGAAGCTGTACCACAGTTGACATATCCGACGCCATATTCGGTGATGTTATGCGACGTTGTGGTGGAGGATGGTGGGAGAGAGAGTGATACGAGTCTGAGGAGGAGTTTGTCAACAACAGTATTTTGAAGCGGGACGGCCCTTCAGCCTCGTCCCATTACGTAAGCAATTACCAACTGTTGCCTTGTTTCTGCCTCAGACACCAACGCTAAACTCGACCTTTGAAAGCAGACGACCATCATCATTCGAAAGTGAGCAGACTGCATCAATCGAGGATGCAATACTCAACCAAAAGTTCACGATACTTCAGACTACATTATTGGGATTATTTCTACATTATCTGCATTGTAGACCACTTGTTTTGCACCTTTTTATAAACCTCATGATGGTAATAGAGGGTGATGTTCGGAGTCGATCATCGCCCTCTTGGTCTCACGACCGGCCCATGCTATGACAAGCGGACTACCTTCTCCAAGATTTGCGCGTTCTTTTCATTTTCTATCATCTTGAGTTACTCTTGATGCATTTGCAGCTGCTTTTAAGATGTTTCTTGACTCCGGAGAGATGATGTGCCATATTTCACGATTCTATGATGAAAGGCATCAAGAATCATCAAGAACTTCATTATCATGATGATGGCATAGTGCCTCATCGGTTTGAGACACTGTGGTGGAGTGCGCATTGTTTTGAGCCATTTTGGTGTTCAGAGCAGCAAGCGTTTCCCGGGCTGGGCTGGGCTGGGCTTCAGGGTGCCAAATGCTATTTCAACCCCATCGAATTTACGACTTCAGTCCCATGCATTCATCAGCTTGTTATTCTCCTGTTAGCAAGATCTGATATACTTAGTGTTTAAATATGCGTCGGGTGCATTGAGGAGTTGCGGTTCCCCCACCCCCTGGGCTGGTTGACTTGACAAGCCCAACATGTTACCTCACCCCTCCCTTTCAAGGTATCCAGGCAGTGAATTTGTAGAAGTTCCAGGCTGTCTTTTGATGTGTTGCACGCCTGTCGCGGTCTGGGGTCTTTGAAGACCATCTCTGAAGTTCCATATTCTCTATTGTTGACTGTACCTTCAGAGTGCTCTGGAAATTCTCCGTACACGAAAAACAATACAACTGTGCAAGATATGTTTGCTTTCGATTTATAGCTGCGAGAGCTTCATGGAGGATCCATTATGGCACGAAAAGCAATGGTTTTCAGGCTTTGGTCGTGTAAGCGAAGTCAGTCCGGGGATGTGCTGTCCCGTTCGTTTCCCGCCCTCATCACCCAAAACAAAATCGCAGCCGTTGATATTTCCTCACCTCATGGAGTATTAGCAACCACGGATGCGATAATGCGCCTCAATCACCTGATATCTTCCAGTTGGTCTGAATGTCCTAGCTGCCGAAATGGACAACCTGGTTGTGACTTTGGTCAATAACTGACAAGTCTTGACATGGTGCAGAGATTGGCAATTGTCTTTGAACGGAACAGGAGGGGGAGACTCGATACTTCAGCGCGTTGTAATACGTGGCCGGGTATAATGGTACGTACAGGTGGCTTGGCTGGCCCCTCAAATGGCTCTTCTGGTGTGCCAAGTTTTGACAGGCGACTATCAGAGTTGGGAACTGGACATGTATATATGGAGGGAAACATGTTATGGAGAAAGGGGTTTGGGGACGGCGATTGTGGAACTGGGGCGTTGGGGGCTGGATAATAATGGCTAGCAGGAGTGAACGATGGCTGAATGATTTACATCTGGGTTAGGACATACAAAGGATGATTATGTCCTTTTCCAATCACTGCTGCGCTGGACTTGCGTGACCTAGATTACTTAGCCTAGTCCAATCGCACCCCTTCTTGTCGCCGCGCTTTGTCGGTAAAGCTCAAGCTCCTCTGACTTCATCTCTCGAACAACGCCAAAACCAAAACTCCCCGAACACCAACACCAACGATGAGTTCTGGCGACGAATCCTCGGAGCTCTCCTCCGTCCCATCAGACGTGGAAAATGATCTCCAATTAACCAAGAAGGATGGCATCCTCAAATTCTTCTCGAAAGCCCCCCGCCCAGGTAAAGCTGTGGACAAGGTCGAGGTCGCCTCTCCCCCACGAAAGCAGCGCGCGCCATCGCCACCCCATGAATTCGTTCTAGCAGACAATCCAGACATTGCAGTACGTATATGTATCCATCGTCGCGTTCTCCACGGCTTTACACGTACAAAACGCGTGGTTGTGTCTTGTAATCGTTGCTAACGCGCATTTTGTATAGTTCATTTGCATGTTCCGCTCGCGATTCACCGAAGCCTTCCCAAAGTCTCTAGTCAATTTCGGTCCTCAAGAACTCGAACGAGATATTGTTGAGAGTGTTCCTGGAGAGGGTGCGGAGCATTTCCTTTGCGCGGTGCTTGGATTGCTCCTAAACAGGAAACAAGACGTTAAGTAGGTCAACTCTGCGCCGGTATAATTTTGCAGGCACAAGGCTTCAGCGCTGACTTCAGTTCTTCGAAACAGGTCAGGACATTACAATCGTGCACTCGAGGAGGCTATACAGACGCACAAGTCGCAATGGGCAAAGGATTGGGAAGCCAAGAATCCCTTGTCTGGGGGCGCAACATTTGCTTCCATGTTGCCGACCCAACGCGTAAGAGAGCTCATTCAAGTCGGATGATACTTTACTGACTCTGCATTATAGCTCACCCTTCTTCGAACCCTCATTCTCTGGGCTCTCTCCTCGTCCGACGCCGTCAAGGGCATAATTCAGGCTTCCTACAAGCAGAGTCGCCATGAGGACGACCTGAACCAACCACTCTCAGTTCAGCCATGGGGATCCGATAGCGACAAGCGCAGATACTATTTGATCGAGGGTCTAGATGATACGCACTTTAGGGTATATCGGGAGAGTAACTACATGGGTCTAAAGAGAACTTGGTGGAGTGTAGCCGGAGACATCGACGAATTGAAGGCTCTTGCAGAAAAGCTTGAGAAAGATGACGGTGGACAAAAGGCTAGGCTTCTATCATCTAAGATGATGGCTGCTATTCCAAGATTTGAAGCTACAGAAGAGGTACGTCGCCCCTCGACCTGGTGTCGTAGTACATGCTAATTTATACTATAGAAACGAAAACGTCGCGAATACCGCCAAATCCGCAAGCAACAATTCAAGAGACCAGAGCCCAACTATTCGATGTACGAAGGCCGTACGAGAGGGAAGAGAATGAAGTATACGTACTCTGACGACGAAGAGGATATGTACACAGACTCTACTACTGCTCGTAGGTCAACTCGCAATACCGGTACCCATACACCAGCCGAACCCAGTGGCCCAACGATCACCCAGAGTGGACGGCAAGTCAAGTCACGTCATGGCGGTGCATATGGTGAGAGTTTACTGAGTGGCCAAGACATCGGAAATGCTGCCGGCGGCTTCGATAGAGCGAGTGATGAGCCAAGCCATGATGAGAGTGCTGGAGGACGTCCCAAAAGAGCTGCCGCTACCAATGGCCAGGCCCCAAAAGCCAAACCAGGACGACACATTGAGGGTTACAATGATGTTGACGAGATGACCAGCGACGAAGAGGGCGACGCCAGCGAGCAGGATTATGGAGACGACGAGGAAGAGGACGATAACATCCCTTTGGAAAGTGATGTTGAGGATCAAGATGATCTAACCGATGAGGACGAGGAAATGGAAGATGGCGAGAACAAGAAGCTGATCGTCAAGCTACCCGTCAAGACTCCAACCCCGGAACGAAAGACTATGATCAAGTTAAAGTTCTCACCTCAGAAGTCCCCCGAGAAGGAGTCTTCGAAAGCTCTCTTCCCGGGAGTGACGAATAGCACCCAAGGCCCTGTCTCGACCGCCGATATTCCTGTTACCGTAGATGTCAAGGAGAATGTCCAGCCAGTATCCTCGCCAGCCAGCAACCCAGCTGCGACAGAGACCTCACAACCTCCCATCAAATCGGCCGCTCTTCCGCCAAAGTCCCCCTCTCTCCAGGCACCACACTCTCCTCTCGCTATTCGCAGCCCAGAGAAGCCGTCAAGCACCTATACACCATCTATTGATGTAGGACGATAGGGAATTCCACCAAGTCTGACCTTTGTCTTCTTGATTCTTGATATGATTTTAAGTTACCCAAAACAAGCGCGGCTGGGAGGCAATCTTGATGTAAAACGGATGGGTAGAATGGCGTTTGGGTGGTGATATCTTTGTGCGATGGGGGTCATTCATGTGGTCTTAGAGGCCGGTAGCAGTATCAGCTGTTAGATTATAGCTGTCTCGGTATGATAGACAAATGAAGTGTCAAACCTTATCAGATCGTGAGGCTTAATTGCAGTGAGATAAGACGTGAATGGACAGAGCTCCAGCGTTGGCTAACAAACGCCCATTCAGACTTCAATGCGGTGGGATGGATGAGATCTAGAGAGTCTGAGCTGCCATCTGACCTTGGGCGCTGGGGTTCAAAATTCAATTCGAACTGTAGCGTAACGAATGTGAGACGGACTTGAACGGAGCCGAGAAATAGTCAATTTCTCCCCTGGGTGCTTTTCAAATACGGCGAATGTACAGCTTCAACCCAAATAACGGTCTGTTATCAATATGTATTCATACAAGCTCCCCAAACGCCTTTTAATATGCATTATACCAGCCAATCCGTCCAAAACGCCTCCTTCCGTCTCCAGCCCTACCATCCAGCTTAATTATTCGAGCTCTGATTCTGATAATACTGCGTGTGTAGATAGCAATCAGCAAAAAGCCCACACATCACCACCAGAATGGTTCCTCCAACTCACATCACCCGTATCCTCCGCCAGCTTCGCATTGCCCCCATAATTCCTCATCCGCTCAGGCAGTTTCCAGTTGTTCGTCCGGTACCACCAGCGGCGGACCTTAGAACCAACTGAACTGCCGCTGAGCTCCGCAGTGCGGTTCCAGTATCGCCAGCCTTGGAGCGCGAGGGACCAGACCATGCCTTGGACGAGGGGGAGGACGAGCTATACACGAACACAATCAACTCGAGCTCTTTTAAATCCGCATCAATTGAGTGACAATGGCAGAACTAACCTGGTCCCTAAACGTAATATACGCCACCTTCCAATTACTGTCCGCGCCAGCAATACTTGCCAGATAGCTCTGCTCGAACCTCAAATCCGGTAGCGGTCCAAAGCTCTGCCTCCGTGGTACAGGCTTCAACACGCTGTACGGGATATCCTCTTCGCCATCTTCCAGGTCGGAGCCGTCGATGCCTTCGGAGTCGTAGGCGTATTTGTCGAGCGAGGGATCGGAGTGTGAGAGGGAGACGGGCTGTTTTTGCGAGGCGGCTGTTGAAGGGTTGAGATCGTGGATTGGTGAGGGTGCGCGGTTTATGGAGGCCGATTGGATTGTGGATGCTATTTCAATTGGGAGTGAGTCCTCCATCTTGCTGTGTGGTGAGTTGGCTGTTTGGTGGGTAAAAAGGCGTTTTATGATGCAGTGAGTCTGTTGAGCTTTCGCTTCGAACTTGGGCGGGAGGAGCCGAGGCCGGTTACAGTAGAGTCATTTCACATCCTCTATCTCCTCAATATCAACCTCACTCACTACCTCGTTATGATTATCCTCTGGCTACTACCAACTCCACCTCACACACCCCTATCGAAATCCACATTCTATAAAGGATTTCAGGAGTTTTCAGCCTTCCCGTCCACTGGCTACGGCCAGGCATGTCACTGATGCGCTCGGTCTAGTGTCCTTTACCCACCGCAGGCATTAGTCCACGATGTCAAAGTCGTCAACCAAGAGTCGTACAGGGTGCGAACAATGCAAAAGACGTAAGTGAAGTGCGATGAGAAGAGACCGACATGCTCAAAATGTCTGCTCCGATCCGAATCTTGCACAGGCAACTTCAGCTGGGATTCATGGCAAGTCGAGAGGCCATGGATCTCCAATGCTCGCAGCCTCACGCCTTCTTCTGCTCTTGAAAATGACATCCTGCGATACTGGTACGACGAGGCCTGTCTGAATATGGCTCTCTTCCGTCCGCCTCTGAATCCTCTGTCGCACTCGCTGTCTGTTTGGCTACGCCACTCCAAAGCGTTACGCCATACTCTGGAATGTGTTGCCGTTGCTCATCGTGTCCATTTTGCACCGGATCAACTGGCCCAAGCCCTCTACGCCAGAGGTCTTGCGATTTCATCCTTGAAACACGAGGTGGCTCGCATACAAGTGTCTCCTGCGAAGCAACAGACGCTCATAAAGACAACAATACTTTTCTCGCTAATCCTCGCCGTTTCCGCCGGCTGGGTGGATCCTTCTGGGACGGATTTTGGTATGGATTACCTCGCGGGAGCCTTTACTCTCATGAAGAGCTTAGTCGACTCGCAACCGACAGATCATTTCACATTTACATCTTTAGGCTGTTTTTATATTGGGATGCCTTCTCTTCCTCCCTCTCCACTTCAGATGCCCAAGCCTATCCAGTCAATACAATCTCCGATACGATTGCCCGCCCGCCCTTCTCATCTTTGGTACATCCTATTACTGGTATTGCTACAACCCTCTGCCCGTTGATCGGCGAAGCCGGAAGGTACCTTCGATGGGTCGTTGACACAAGAACGCTGTCAGCTCCAGTCTCTCTAGATCTTGAATCACGGCTACGACAGTGGCAACCGCCTGATACTTCATCCTCCCAGCCGCAACTCCTCCAGCTAGCAGAAGGATACCGGAATGCTGGGCTGATCATGCTGTATCAAGCCGAGGCTGTAGCTCGTGCATTGAGTACGGAAGAAGAGGCGGACTTGTTGAGCAGGGTTCTCTACATCATCAACATCCTGAAACACATACCTGACCAAGATCCCATGCTGAATTGGGCAGGGCCGCTACTTGTCATCAGCGGCTCTGAATTACCACTCACACATTCAAAAGAGAGGCTAGTAGTGGAAAGAACAGCGCTGAGGCTAACCTCGTGGACCCGAGTTCGGGTCTACCGTCGTGGTTTTGAGCTTATGCAACACGTTTGGCGGCTACGTGATAGTGGTGCCAAAACTGCTTGGCTGATGCTTATGATTGAAAGTGGGTTAGCATTGGCAATGGGGTAGTTGCCAATCTAGAGAAGGTTCTCCCCATTACATCGGACTACGTTGTGTTTGATCTATAGCTGCAGCTGGATCTTCAAAGAGACCGATAATCTCGTGCGGTGAGTCAGTGTTTGTCAGTATTTTGCCTCGTAGCTTGTCATCTCACGTTCGTATCTAGTGTGACAGCGCCGTTATGTTTCGATTCAAGGAGTCATTCGTATCGGGTTGAGAAATAGTCTCACGGAACAGGAACGAAAAGGATTCAAATGCCGAGATCAAAGGTTAATTCTAGCTTGAAGCTGAGCGTCGATGCCAATCTTACTATTTACTTGGGAATAGCGCCATAGCGAGCTGAAGAATCACGAAATCCCAAGTAATACGTCCAAACTCTACTAAAATTTGAAAGCGGGATTGCAAATTCGAATCAAAACAGCCACAGGTTGCTGCATATATGCGGGGTGAAAGCAGGCTATCGAGGCGGGATACAAACATGCAGATAGTGTGCGCTTATCCTCTTTTGGCACAAATGCGAACTGGAATCCGCTACTGCCCTTGGTATGGGTCGGGGTTCATGCAACGTAGGGTCACGTATTGGATGCCAACTGTACTTTAGTGAGTGCACAAGGTATTATGTATCTCACTCTTGGAATTTTATCTCGGGATGTCGTTGTCTCTGTTTCCTCAAGACTAACTAGAGGGACGGGGCATAGCAGCCTTGGGAGAGTTTCAAGTTAGGTAAAGATTGAGTTGTATATGTCTAGCTAGTAGTAGAGACTGGATACATTTGAAAACAAGCCTTCCTTTCCTTACTTTCTTCCCTCCACCCTCCCTCCTCTTCCTTCCTTCTTATCCTCTTCGGCAACGATCAACCTACTTGAACCCCGGAGTAGTGAGATGCTGTACAGAGAACATCTCCGGCTCTTGCTCGTTGTCCTTGCTCTGAGTCCATTCAGCGCCAATCTTGAAGATTCGAAGGTCTTCGTAATGGCGGCCAATCATGTAGGGAACGTAGGCATCACCGCATCCAAGCTCGCTATCCTCAACGACTGTGTAGTCCGCTCTGCCCGAGTGGTATCTGAACTCGCCGATAGACTTGATGGGAATGCTATGAAGGGGGTCAGCGACGGTCCCTCGGATCGTCAAGCGTCCCTCACCCACCGAATGTCGAACGTCCTCCTCCTCAACCTTGACGCAATTGACCCTGGGCTCCCACTGCAGGCCTTTGCCAGAAGAGTGTGGGAAAGCCTTGATCTCGTAGTTGAAGCCCTCGCGTTTCTGGGAAGGCAATTCATCGCCAAACTTGCCCTGGATCTCGACGAGCCGGACACTCCCACGTTCCGCGTACGCATAGCGGTAGTCACCTGAGCGCCACAGCCTGCAGGTGCCCGTCTTCTTGCACTCTCCCCAGACCTCCCGTCCCCAGGTCACTGGACTGTCACCACTGATGATGATTTCCAGCATGTAGGTGCCCGGACGGCCACGATACTTGACGTCGATTGTGACGATGGCGCAGTCGAACTCGCCGCAGAGCTTGCTTTCCATGCCGGACAGCATGATGTGACCCGTTGGCTGCTCTTGCGCCTCGAAGCCGGGCGGCAAGACGCTAGCGATGAACTCTGGTGTGGTAACGAAGTCTACAACTATAGCTTCTGGCGGGAACGAGGGCGTGGCCGAGTACTCCTGGAAGGTCCGGATTTGCTCGGGTGTGGCAACAAAAGACATGGCGGAAGAAGTTTCAGGGTGAGCGAGCTCTGTTTCTTTCGATTTGGTAGCGAGTATGTGGGCTGGTTGATCTCCCAATTGATTAATGAATGGATGGATAGATTGCTTCAGGATTTTGACAAACAACATGAGTTTATATACACGTCTTTTCATAGTTTTAAGCAAGTCTTGAAGCTGGCGCCCGCAGTCCGCGGAGCCCGCTCGATCAGCAATGTTGAGCACACCACGTTGCTTCTTACATATTCGATATTACGTATCTTAGCATATCGTATGGAATCTCGAATTCTTCGGTCCGGAAATTCGGCTTCCCTTGTAAAGATTGCGGCGATTGGGCTATCTTAAACCCCAATCCGGATGGAAACAAAGGGGCGTTCCGACTCAGTACGCATTGACCAAGTTGACATTCGCTTAAGTTACTAGATTCGGCCCAGATGCGAGCCAAAACTCTTTCTCCAGACCCACCTGGATAACAATGAATGAGGGGATGGGAGTGGGCGCACAGACAATTGAACCCCAGTTTAGTGGAAAGTCAAATATTAGTGAATGAACGAAATCAATACATTTTACGAAGAAGCATTTTTCTAGCCTTGGTTTCTTTCCAAGTAACCTACTAACAACATGCCTGGGGTACCTCATTTTCTGTGTCCGCTCCCTGTACCTACCGTAGATATACTTCATCATTTCTCCATGTACCTGGCAGATAAGATTCTAGCCTTGAATCAGAATGGTTGGTTAACACGGCTTGTTGCGTGTGGACTATCTTCCTTCCGTTGCTGTGGCATGGAACGGAGAGTCCGAAGGAATCTTGCTCGAATCAGTGAAGAGAGCTACCTCAAGCCATACCAGGTCTGGATGCTCTTTAAGACACTGTATAGCTGATGCCAAACTTAAAAGGTCGACTTCCACGGAATTCACGATCTCATCTGAAATATTTCTTCCTAATATATCCAGTCTGGCTCTATCGCACTCTCCCCTCGCTGCCATCCACCCAGGAGCATGTCAGAAGCAACTCACAAGATACAACCTACGATAACCATGAGTCCCGAAAAGAAACCAGACGAGCAGGACCTATCCCAGAGCCAATCCCTCCACATCGGTAGTTCTACACAACAAAGACCCTTCCCCGTTTTGACAGCAATGGGACTGGGCCATTTGATCTCCAACACAGCCATCACTTTGATAACGGGATTGGCGAGCAGTATCTCATGGGGGGGACCGCCCTTCGTTACGTATGGATTCATTATGATGGCTATTGTTGCAACTTTCGTTGCCATCAGCCTGGGAGAACTGGCATCCACCATGCCGCACTCGGGAGGCCAGTACTTCTGGGTTGCGACTCTAGCACCTCCCAAATACCGTAGATTTCTGTCTTACATCATAGGAATCCTCGGCTGGGCTGGTGCTGTCTGCACATCTGCATCATGCTGTCTTGCTGTTCCTCACATGGTTTTCAGCATAATTACTCTCAGGAACCCCGAATTCGACATGGACCCTTGGATGGTATTTTTGTCTTACCAGGTGATCAACCTGGTCGCGTTCTTCTTCAACCTGTTCGAGCGAGGCCTCCCTTGGATCAGTAAAAGCCTATTAGTTTACACCATCACCAGCTTGGTCGTTATTTTGGTCTCAATTCTGGCTGCCAGCCCGAATAAGCAATCAGCCGAGAACGTCTTTTTTGCGTCTACAATGTTTCCGGATGGCCGAACGGCGTCGCTTTCTTCATGAGTCTCAACGGGCCAAACTGGGCGTTCTCGTGCCTCGATGCGGTGACCCATCTCGCTGATGAGATCCCCAACCCTCGAGTCAATATCCCAAAAGCTCTACTCGTCACCATGGCGTTGGGTAGTTTCACAGGCCTAACTGTTCTTGCTCTGTTCTTCTCCGCCACCGACTTGAAGTCCGTCTTCACATCAGGAACTCCATCGCTACAGATTTTCAGTAACGCGTTCAGCGGGAACACAGCAGCCGCTATTGCCTTGCAGACCCTGGTGGCTTGTTCTGTGGCCGGTGCTATGGTTGGTGTGCATACCTGGCAGATTCGAATGGCGTGGGCTTTCAGCAAGGACAAGGGATTTCCATTCCACAGCCGAATGAGCCGTTTGGCCCCCGAGCCCTTCGGCACGCCGATCTGGGCACACATATGGTCTTGCGGATGGACAGCCGTTCTGGGATTCTTATACCTTGGTTCGCAGACAGCGTTCAACTCTCTCATTTCTGCTGGCATACTCCTCCAATACCTCACTTATTCAGCCAGCATCCTCTGCTTATTGTCATACGGGGGGTCGAACATCAGGCATGGCCCATTCTGGTTTCCTAGCCTTGGGTTTGTGGCCAACATCATCACTGTCTCGTGGACTTTTATCTCTCTCGTCTTTTATTCCTTCCCGATCTACCTCCCTGTTCTGGCAGAACAGATGAACTACGTATCGTGCGTTATTGTTGGTGTCTTTCTCTACGCTGTTGGATACTGGGTCTTGTTTGGTCGGAACGAGCTTGAGGTTCCGAAAGCTCAAGGCTATGAATGAAGGAGTGCTGGTACTGTAGTATTGGTAAAGGGGTCATTTAATTGGAAGAACTAGCTGTATTTTTATTATGGAACGGGTCTAGATACACATCTCGTGCAAAAAAGACACCTTCGCTTCCAGAATTGGAAGAAATCCTGTAAAAAATGCTGGTTTCGCTTTATCCCCGATATTTGTACAACACAGTAACCTCCTGGTACTCTATTTGACGCACTTCACTGTGCGTGATCTTGAATAAGGCAAGTTCTCGGCTGTTCTCCTTTATTCGTCAGTTACGTGCGATATACCGACTTGTGAACTAACTCAAAGCGAGATTTAGTAGGGACTAAAGAGGGAAACTTCCATTCTTGAAAGCGAAAGACAGCCACCTCTTACCTGAGATTGGGAAAATCTCGATCAAGTCAAACTGAATTCCATAGAAGGAAAAAAAATATAAGTAAACGTAATTTGAACTTTTGTAAACATGAACTTTAATAGAAGTAAACCAATCTTGGGATTTCCCTTAATGGACTTGACCCGCATCCTCATACTTGGCATGAGACCGGACTGCCAGTGGCCAATGCCGGCTAACCCGTCTAGGAAGAAGATGGACCAAATACCCCAGAGTCATGTATAAGGTCACGGGATCGCGGAATTTTAGACTCATCTCGTAATAGAATACTTATCGCTCAACGCTGACCTGAAGTTTGCATGGTAAAGCAACGCAACTCAACGCAACGCACAGCAAAGAAAAGCAAAGCAGATAGACAGACAGATAGACATGGGCAAAATCAGAATCCGAACCGTCGAGGGCTCGTGCTGGTCCTGCCAAAAACGCCGCATCAAGTGCGACCTCACCAAGCCTCGTTGTACTCGCTGCACCAAGGTCGGCGCCGAGTGCGACTTCAACAGTCAACGCTTGAATTGGAGCACTCGTCCCACTCCCAAAGCACCAGCCATCTACCAACTCAGAAACCGTGAAGAACAGCTCACTTCTGCGCTGGCCAGTGATGAGAAGCGCGCACTGAGCTACTTCCATGGTCGTCTCTGGCCTCTTCTATCTACGACACCGCAGCCCTGTGCTGCCCCAATCCTGGAGGCTCTCGAGCATCGTGTGGTGCTGCTGGCAACGTGCGTGTTTGCAGATGCACATCGCGTCCTCCAGGACGGGCGGAATAGTCGCAGCCTCCTGCGCACGAAGCGGCTGGAATGCCTGGAGACACTGCGAGGAGGTGTCGGCAGCGCACTGCTGATAGATACAGACCGAGACACAGAAATAGGAGCAGTTAACAAGAACTACCTGATGACGCTCCTGCTAGCCGTGCTGCTCCTATACTTCAACGACGGCCTCCTCGACTGTGCTCACCCTTCTGCTTCCACTTCTAGCCACCACAGTGGTGTGCGGGCCATCATAGATAGCCTTGGGGGTATCGATGCCGTGTTGGAGACCAGCCATGAATCACTTCACATGTTGCTGTCCGATTTCATCTCAATGGATCTGACGAGCGTCATGCTCCGTGGCGGAGAACCGTCATTTCCCCCTGAGATCTGGGAGACCGTTGATAAGAAATCTGTCTGGTGGAGCAAAGATGTCCTGGGACGGTCGTCTCTGGCCACAGTCTTGCAGCAGACGTCTCGTCTGGCGTGGTATCGTAATTCCATAGACACGGGGAGGGAGCAGCTTTCGATGGAAACGATCCGAGATTTCGAGACTGCCCTGTCGCCGATGTATGCACGCATCGCAGACACGTGTCTCGAAAACTTCAGCACAGCGGCCGATCCAGAAGTAGACCAAACCTTTAACTTGATCCGCACCTTTCAGCATTCGGCGCTCATATATATGTACCGAGCTATTTGTGGCTTGCCAGTCTCTCATTCTCTTGTACAGCAACATGTGCTTCCATGTTTGGAATGCATTTTTGATATCAAACAACCTTCAAGGGTTCTGAACTGCACAATCTTTCCTCTCCTTGTTGCCGGGGCACATGTGCAGTCACCGAGACATCAGAGATCCGTCTCTGGGTTGGTTTGTAGAATTAGAAACGAGGTACGGTTTGCTTCGTTCTATTCAGTGGGTGAGATTCTCAGTGCAATCTGGAGGGCTAATGAGGATGAGGTTTCTTGGTTTGACATGTTTTCGCAACTGGGACCGGATGCGATTGTGCTATGAAATAGGTGTCAAATTTTGTAAAGTTAAAAAATAAAATAGAAAACTAACCAAACACCCGCTTATCTCACACAATGAAATGATGTAAATAGATAAACGAGTCAAGAACGAAATAACAAACCAATTAGCGGATTCAGTACGTAGAGACATAATGGCTATAGACCTCATGATACAGTAAAATGTCCTAGGCTGGCCCGAAGTTCAATAGATAGTCCTTTAATCGACAATAGGTGTTGACCGCGCAGCAATCTCGAAAGGACGAGTAGGCGAAACAAGTGGCCAGCCAAAGCATGTTAATTAAGCGAGACTAATATTTACATTTCAGTATGAGCTTCCTGCACGCACTGATCGCCGGCAAGATGTCCATGATCTCTCATCCCGGATTTCTTTTAATATTGGGGTCGAAAATCTCTCGCATATCTACAGTATGACCCCACTGTTACAAATAGGAGGTAGGTAGGGGGTGTAGCTACCTAGCTTCCTTGCCCAAAGCGGGGTTTACATGCCAAGCATCCAGATCGGGCAACAATAGAGGCCACTTTCCACGGTTTGGCTGTATGCAACAACGTTGATACTTAAGTTACGTACTGTAGCTAGATTTGTCTGGGTTTTGGAATATCTCCACATACTTGAATCCGCGGATTCCGATCGGCTAGAAAAGATAACTCACCACAACTGGGATTTGAGTTGCGAAGGATCAGTCTTCCTATCTTTCCGTGCAGCATGTTCTTTATTCTTGCAAGTCGCTATTCTAAGTCGGGTGAAAATATGGACCACCTAGAGCTTCAGATATCTAAAGCCCATAGGCTGTAAACAAAACTCCGTGATGGAGCCTGGCCCATCATCATAAAGTAATTGAGAGAAGAGTGGAGGGTGGAGCCTACACCTGAGGATCACGATACAGTCCCTAGGGGAATAAATCCCTTCTTTATTCTCCTCAACTTCCCTGATAAATTCTCATTCTACTCTTAATTCTAGTCTTTATTCTATCTCTTCTATCCATCTCACATACCGCCAAACATGTCTTCCGCTCAATTCTTCAACTATCCCGGCACCGAGACCAACGCTGAGCAGTATCACTATTCTCAAGCCGTCAAAATCGGCAACACAGTTCGCACCTCCGGTCAAGGCGGCTGGGATGAGAAAGGCAACGTCGAACCCGATCTTGAGAGGCAGATCGGGCTGACATTCGACAACATCCTGAAGGCACTGAAAGCCGTCGATTCTCGCCTCTCGCTTGACGATGTTTATGCCATCCGCTCCTACCACCTGGACATAGATACCAGTTTCAACACCATGACGACGCAGTTCAGGGAGCAGTTCCCCAACCACCGTCCGATATGGACTTGCATCCAGATCGGGAAACTGGGTTTGGAGGGCATGCAGGTCGAGATTGAGGTTGAGGCGTCAATTCCTGTGTGAGGACATATCTGCGGGGGTTATTCTAGATTAAAAGATGGACAATTTGGAGAATGGTAATGTCCCAAGGCAGCTTTTAATATAGAACAATTAGTAATGGTTTCTAACGGAATTTTAGTGGTTTGGGAAAGTCGGTTGCGGCAGAGTACCCATCGTTGTTTCCAGGTATCTAGACTGAGAAATCCCCTGGTTTAGTTTATGGCCTGTATATCCGTGTGATAACCTTGTAAATGCGAAGTCTTGGGCATCATATTGACACTGAGATACATGTGCCATTTGAGTACGATATGCTCGCTGGATGTTCATGTTACTTTGTTTATCACGTCTAATGTATGAATGCTTATGAATTCCATCACAAGGCCTAGGTGGCATGCAGATACGAAACATGAACCTCGACAGGACACAATTTGACAAAGCCTTGTTGAAACAGTATTTCAAATGGACGTTGATGAGATTGTGCATGTACCTGGTACGGGACAAGTTCTGAAGGTCAAAAGAAAAGAAGAAGAAGAAGTACAAGAGCGAAAGCAAGTTTGAAAGAAGTACCAGGTAGTATAACAAGTTATTTCGGGAAAGAAGTCAAAAGGTTTTGTGGCGTCGCCAGCTTTTCTTACTAGCTAGATGCAAAGTTAGCGTGGATTAAGCGAGAGAGCTACTGTAAGAATCGGGCTTTTTACTTGAAGAAAATTCTCTGCCTCCCTTTAGTCTAGCCCCCCAGAAACACTAAACCAAACCATAGGTACGTTAGATTTTTCGCCTCGCTTAGATATCAACAAAACTAAGAACATTCGGTGTATCAGCCCTCTTTCTCCTCTTACGGAAATTAGCACGCAGCAGGCGTGTGACACCATCGGCTCAAGACCTCCACCTGATATTGGTCGATTCCCTTCGATTGACACTTTCTTCGTCTTTCAAGCTCTCCCCTGCTTTGATATCTCCTCATTCTGCACGGAATGAATTCTCCAGAGAGAATGGAGAACATTGTCACCAGGAACCCAAAAGTAAGAACATCATGTGACAGATGCTACGAGCTCAAAGAAAGGTGTCAGCGTGCAACAACCTCCGCACCATGCGCCCGCTGCGAACGGCTGGGCTTGAGTTGCTTGACTGTACGACCGGTACGGCCTCCTGGTAGAAGGGCACATCATGGCAAGAACCCTGATATTGGAACCAAACCCGGGAAACGGAGAAAGCTCGAACATTGTCACTTTGGAAGTGACAGATGTTTGGATGCCCTTCCAGACTTACAATCCGATGAAAAGCAGTTGTTGCTATATCTCACCAGTCAGCCTGAGAGCTTGGATCACTTCTTTATGTACTCAGGCTTTCAAGCTGGGCAGCAACAGACACTCGTTACTCAGCTGCCAGCTGTCTCGCCATTGCTCAAGAACGCTTATATTGCTTGTGCTATGACGATCAAACAACTGCGATCCAGCTCTAACGCAAACATGGATATGAGTACCTGTGTCGGATATATATCTAAAGCCATGGGGGCGCTACGGTCACTGCGTGTCTTGACTTCACAGGATGCGGTTTTGTGCAACACTCTCGGTGGTGTCCTATCTTTCGCGATCTACACAGCCATCGGCGTTGGCGTTCCAGATATCTGCTCTTTCTGTCTGAGCGCAACAGACCCATTCATGGGAGCGCCAATGACTGATACACACGAAGATCCATGGCAGACCTTTCTAGTCCTCCTAGAAGTGGCAGACTGTCTCGTCTATCGACGCAAACCGACCCGAACGATCCAGATGTCAGCCTCAGCTGTAGACCGCCGCCTTGGTCTCTGCGTACCTCTCCTAGCTCACTACCACGATCTCGCCATAATCAGCAATTCCCTCCTCAGCATAACAGACATAGGTATTCTATCTCGTCTCCAAAAACAGCTAGATGTCATCCATGCCCTTGTGGAATCTTGGCAGCCATGTCACTTGGGTCAACTCCTCGACCAGTTCTCGTCATCAGCAGACATCGTCAACCTCCTCGCACAAGCCAAGGTTTATCGTTTAGGGGCGTTGCTTGTTGGCCACCGCTTGCGATATCCATTTGGTAGCGAAGATATTCAAGCTGAGATATGGTCCAAGGAAGCCATGATAGAACTCGAAATGGCCAAACGTGTCACGAGACGACCGCTGAGATTTGTGACCTTGCCTTTCATCGTCGCAGCTGTCGAAGTTCGAGCTGAGAATCTACGCTCTGAGACGCTCCGGTGCGTGGATGATTATGTTGATCATTATGCTCCGTTCTTGCGGGATGCAACGAAGATTTTCTTGTTGAGAGTTTGGCATGAACGGGATATGGGTCTTACGACTCGTTGGTTTGATTCGATACATAAACCATGCCCTGTGATGGATTCTATTGATGCAACTTGTTTTGTTCGCTCTTAGGCATAGATCAATCGCTGTTGAAAAATGTTTTGGGATTGGATAGTTATTGTTGAATATAATTTCCGTTTATGATTGAGTCCAGCACACCTGCCGCCTTTAGCAACGCCTCATCCTTATGTCTGTACCCAACAACTTGAACACAAATCGGAGCTCCTTTATACTGCTCTGGGCCAGTATCTAGTAAAACGTGTATCAGTTCAAGCGTTCAAATCAGTCGAGAAAGAACACTTACAAGACCCATAAAGTCTCTCATCATCTGCCCCGAAACTGACATTGCTCAAATCATCAACAAGATCAACATCCCGCACCTCATCTACGGGAATCACAACGGCCGGATAATCAAGATAGTTCCAGAGGCTAGTATACGTCACCGACGCCCAAGTATCCAGAGGAACAGCGGTATGGGGTGCCGGGGACATCAGAATAGCATCGAGATCGTGGTCGCGGAACAGCTCCAAGTATTGCTTGCCAGCTTCTGCGCGACGGACATTCAGGTCAAAAAAGCCTTGTAATGTCGTCCCGGGTGCGGATAGAAGACCACTAGCTTTGAGGGACGGAATAACAGGCTCGACGGTTCGTGCGAATTGTTCGAGGTAGTGCTTTAGAATTCATGTTAGTCGGGAGGCGTTTTGTAGGCTAGAAATCGAAGATCTTACATCGCTTCCTGAGAGTGTGAGAAAGCCAATCAGACTTTGGTAGTGCAACTTAACATCAGGCAGAGTGATAGGAATGATTTCAATATCATCGCTACCACGTAGGAGATCGACTGCCAGCTTCAACCCACGTCTAACTGGCGGTGATGGAGTATATACGCCATCATCGAGCGCAACGCCAACCCGGAGTTTCTGGCTGAGCTTGAGGCCAACCCACGGAACCGAAATCACAGCACTGTCGTACCTCCAAGTATCCGCCTCAAGTACAGATTTCAGAAAGAGTTCACAATCCCGGATCGAGGTCGCCATGGGCCCAACAGTCGAACGAACACCATCCGTCCCCGGCGGAGTGAGATCTCTTACCCCACCATGAGGAAGCATACCCACGCTCGGTCTGAATCCATAGATCCCATTACAAACTGCAGGGACGCGAATACTTCCCCCAATATCCGTCCCAACTCCTAGAATACTACCTCGGAGAGCGAGGAGGGTACCTTCACCTCCTGTACTCCCTCCTGCTGTGAGGAGTTTGTTCCGGGGGTTCAGAGTTCGTCCGAAGATGTTGTTGTGACTGTCTCCTGTCATGATTGATTGGGGGAGGTTGGTTTTGCAGTAGAGGACGGCGCCTAGATCAATTAACATGGCAGCTAGTGCGCTGTTATCTTTTGCGGGCTCGTTGACGTAGCAGCCTAGGCCGGTGGATGTGTCGTATCCTTGAACTTGAAAGCTATCTTTGAGTGAGATTGGGAGACCGAATAGTGGCGGCAGGATCTTCTCCTTTGCAGTCGAGTCGCAGTATTCTGAGTCAAGTTTCTTCGCTCGTTCGATGGCTTCATCGAAGAATATCTCGGTGAGGCAATTCGTCTGCATGGGTTCAGATGGGAATTAGCAATATTCCCTCTTTTTTCTCTTGCCTTTTCTCTCTCGGCACTTTTAGTGTTGCGGGGAGGGGATGGGGATAGACTTACGAGTTGATGTGCAATAGCAGCTCTTTTGCAGAAGGCTACTGTCACTTCCTCAACAGACCAGACTCCAGCCCTGAGCTTTTTCAGAAGACCGGTTGCATCATGGTCGGAGGTGATCTTGGATTCAATCTCGTTCAAAATTCCGCAAGTGAGCGGTATATCCACTTCAGAAATATTAGTTAAGCGCAAGTATATTTAACTAGGTGTGGAGATGGAAATCTCGAGGGTGATGAGGTAATATGACAAGATTTGTCTTCAGACTTGAAGTCTCATGCTTGCAAGGAAATTGAGGGGGAGATGTACATACTGACGTTATTCGTCTCTCGGAATCTCTCTGCAGGAATCCGCCAACTCTTCGGAATTTTGCTCCATTGTTGAGCTTTCTTCTCCGCCGCGATGGATTTGTAGTTCTTGATCTCTGACAACATCTTGATCTTGCACGATTGGAATTGACAGAAAAATAAGAACTGGTAATGTATGAGATACTGAAGAAAACAATTTCAAGACTTAATTTCTGTGATATTGACGAAGTTAAGATGGGTTGGGCTATTTATCATCAGAGCCAATTCTCAAAGTCGGCGAAACCCATATTGGATCTGACATATTGTTGAGAAATGGGCTCCGGTTCCGGTCCCATTCCTCATGCTCCAGTCCAGAATAATGCAACGCCTCTGATGGAAAGAATTGTTGACTTCATCAGCTGCCTCAATAGTCCAAATTGCCAGGACATTTTGGTGGGGTGGTAAGCGAGTTCCACCTTTAAGTGATAAACATTCCGGTCAACCTTCCGGTCGAATCTCCAGGCCTATTAAAATTGAATAAAAAGCATACGAACTACGCATCTAACCTTATGGCTCATTCAACGGCATTTTGCTTGTTGGGATTTCACCTCATCCGTTCTGCCCAGGCTGGAGCCTGAAGCCATTCCTGCATCTCAAATCTGCGAATACCAGATCACCCCTTTCCTGGCTCGCTTAGAAATGAGTAGAGCGAACATCGACGTATGGATGGATTTTGGGCTCAGGGCCTCATGTTTGAACTCCGCTAATAGCTGATATAAGACCTATAAGGTGAATTTAGACTCAAGAGTATCTCGGAAGGTGAACAGAAACACATTACATCATGTATCATGTACTGAATTATTTCATCTTCAACACTTTCTCCACTTGATAACTGGCATTAGCCTCTCCTACACCTGTGGCCAAATACCTCCTCATCCATCTCAAAAGTACCACCACCCCAGCTTTAGGCCCATCTATCCCATCTATCCCATGACACTCCAACCTCGAAAAAGCACGTTCTTATCCACCCATCAATCAGGTGGTAAGAACGTGAACTAGGTACATACCTAGTCACATATGCAGCGTGACTCCGCCTATCTGCATTAGACATATATCCATGCCTTGCCTGGCGGCGGTTCCTCCCTAGCCCACAGCACAGTACAGCATGTCAACGAAATCCGTCACCTTGCAGATTTGAACGACAGCTATACGACGCCTCTACTTCTGCCCATATCCTCTCCGAGTGCATGTATGCAGGCATTCATCTTGGCATCATCCCGGCGCTGAATAAAAAAACGTCGTGTCGTGCCTTCATTCATGCTGTCATCCATCCATATGCAGTGAGCTGTAAGCAAGCAAGGGATTGGCACACAACACACAGCAGAAAACACAGGGCTGAGTTGAGATGGATGAGTTACCTTACGTGATGGCACTGCTGAAAGTGGATACCGTTATTGGTACTCTCCTTCACGGGATCGTGCATCACAGTGCTGTAGGTTGATTGATGGGATGGATGTCCTGTTGTGAGAAGTACGGCTTATGCAGTATGCAGTATGTATGTCGTTCGGGGGATACAGTGGGTTTTGGGGTAGGTCCGAAAATGTATCTCTTTTTTTGAAAGAATAATCTTTTTCAGCTGGTTTGGATTGTTGAATTGAGGAGGGACTGGAAGAGCTGGTGAGGATAGAGATAGAGATCTGTTGTGGATTTAATGTTCATTTATGCGATTCTAGTTATCACCATTGTCGGTTTTGTTCGTGCTGGTATCTGTCCTTCTTTCTTTTGGTGTGCTTTAGAAATGGTCTGGATTTGGTGAATAGGTCAATTCGTGCCACCCGCTTCTCCTTCCCAAAGGAAATCTGATCGATCTGTGCACTTTCTTCACATCAGCAAGATTCTCCAGGTGGGAGTCAAGAAGCACGAAAAAAGGCAAGTGCCTTTGTAACATAACACCATTGTACTACAATACAAGTAAGATCTCTCCAATCCATATACGTATGTACAGTACAGTACGTGGGGAGATTCCGTCCACACGCAAACAACTCACAACATTCCGATCCATCTCTACTTTACTCAACAAGTGAATGAAGCTCTCATCACAATTCACAGAAAGTAGTGCGTTTCTCTCCTTCTCTCCTCATTCCTTCCTTCTTTCCCCTCCCCTAACATTTATCCCGCCGGTTTGCAGTATTCTACCATCCATCCAGTGTGGAATCCCGAATCTCAACCCTCAAGGACCATGACTTGCATCTGCATCTATTCGTACAACCGCAAGCTGCAAGTAGTCAAGATCTCATGCTGGATACCGAGATGAGCCTCCCGCCTCCTGGAGCCTCTCCAGGCCAGCCCCTGGACTCAGACCGAGGACGTTTAATACGCAGAATATTTGTACGTTGATTATGCATGTATGCATGCATGCACATTCCCGTGTCCTCATTGCATTGGTGACATCCGCGAGGGAGGGTCCACGAAAATGCGTGAGTGTAGGCATGGCAAGAGGGAGGAATATGTACTTCCAGACCGATGCAGAGCTGAGATTCGAACCGCAAGTGTACATGAAAGACCTTCGCTTGGCTGTGGTCTGCTTGTTTATTCTCGCTGCTGCTTTTTTCCTTTGAGATGATTGGTTGTTTTAATCCAAAACTATGGTTGATAATCTTGGGAGCTGAAATGAAATTGTCCTTCTTGAATCTCACTGGAGAAAGAGGTAAATGAAAAGAGTATAGTACGAAGGTACAAAGGCACAAAGCAAGAAGCACTCAAGGATTACGAAAGTTAATGTTGTGTTTCGTACGTGCATATGGGTTGCACAATTTCATGCATCTGACTTATGCATGACGCCACAATCTGAATCTGAATTTATCGTGTCGCGTGTGTCTGTCTGTGTGCGGCACCGGCCGAAACGAAACGATGCCAGAGTCCGTATCGGGCCGCCTGTTAAGGGGAATAGCTTCATTGGCTGGAAAATCAATTGATGGTATCAAGTTTGTCACTTTTGTGTTTGAAGAAAATGCAGGAGAGAGGCGAGAGAGGGTAGAACAGAAGAAGGAAGGAAAGAAAGAAAGAAAGGAAGGGAAAGAAACTTGCCGTGTGTTTATTCTTTCCCCCAGTGCATTTTGATACGAACCTTCCCCGTCATTTGGGGGCGTGGCTTGGACCGCTGGGATGTTGTTGAACTGAACTTCTTGAGCACAGCAGCATCAGCTTCACGGGTCGGTACATGAGGAATGCATGAGGAGAAGCAGCCTCTACTGCAAGCTTTTTGGATGCATGATGCATGTGGAAGTATATTCAGGTACGATACAGTACAGATGGATGTTTCGTGTAACGAACCTTCGTGAAAGCATCTTCCACCCACCATCCAAGGAAGTGTTGATGAACTTTAATTTCACGTCGTCAAATCGTCGATGTCCTCAATCGCCGACCCAACCCAACCTCCCCCATGAAAGCTCCACAGCAACACAACGTGGGAAGGCCAGAGCTCTAATCTCATGCGGGATATGCCAAGAAGCGCATCGAGATGATATTTCATGGAAGGTCGATAGAAGGAGCGGAGCTTGGAAGCGACTTTTGGAAGTTCGTTCCAATTGGAAGGCTGGAAGCAGTCGAAGGATCGGATCAGATCATATCGCCCCTCCCTCCCCATACATAACTGCTCTAGCGATTAATTCCAGGCGGTGGAACTGCCCTATTGGGACCCTTGGTACAGTAGCTCAGGAGCTCCATGGGAGGATGTTGAGTCTAGACAGGGAAGCGAGAGCCTGCTAGACGCGATTTAGACGACACCGAGGGCTTGAAACGAGGGGCATCAATTGAGTGAACTAACTAGTGAACCAACCTCACCCGTTCCTCCTGCTTGTCTGCTTGCATGATCAATTATTATTGCTTCAATTGGACAGGACAGGACTGCCTAAATCGTCTGATGGGAGAGAACTACCGAGTGATACTGTTTTCTATGCCTCTCTGCATAAGGACAAGGACAAAGTCTGACCATTGAGATTTGAAAGAAGGGAGAAGATGTTATGTACAGAAGATACAGGTAGATGCAGCTGCAGTGACTGACAACCCTGGATGCATTTACCTGCAGTCAGATTCTTCATGGGAAGCTTATCGCCGTGACTTACTGAAGTCAGTGTGGGTGTCGGTGTGTGGCGGCTCTCGGCATCCTCATCTGGAGGCGTTCGATTCGACCAGTGGCGGAGGTTTCGCATATCATCTCATCCATCTAGTCCAGTCCCGTCAACCGAGTCCAGGCATTTGGTGGACAGTATCCACTTGTCAATTTTTAAGCTGTTGTGCCTTGCTTGCTTGGAGCTTGCTTCCTTTGGTGCTGCGATCCGATAGCTCTCGGAAGTCTTGTACTTTACAATCTAGCACTGTACTGTCTAGCTAAGTACTTCCTCCGTACGTACCTAGGTACTTTTGCCCCAAATTGCATGGCTTAGTAGGACGACTGAGGGACGACACAAGTCTACTGCAGTCCGTCGATCAGGAATGGAACACAAGGGAAACCTTCAACCCCGCTGTGCATCCACACAAATCACATAGAACTCTAGAGAGTAACCTTCTTATCTTCTCTTCTCTTCTTTTCTTGGGGAGACCCACGGCTGCAGGAATATGATGAAGCGGATGAGATATCTTTGAATCACTGCCTATCCTATCACTGCTCTTCCCACCCGCCCCTTGTACCCACGGATGCCGAGTTGGCTTGACTGGCACATGCCATCCAGATGTCATACCTGCTAGTGCGGCAATGCCATGCGGTGCGGTTGAGTGCCTTGCCGTCTATCAACTATCTATCAATCAAACTAGTACTCTACTGTACATGTCCTGCACTCTTAGCTCTATCTATCACTTCCCCTGTCAAATTACTTTCTTCTCTCATCCCACCACATCGGTCCGGTCCACTTCTTCTGGCTTCTAGCCTTTCGTCTCCTCTCCTCGCCTCCCCCCACATCCCATGCCATGCCATCCCATCCCACACATCTCATACATCCTCCCTTCTTCCACCCTGACTACTGATGACCACCCGTTCTCCCTCCCGATATTTCCTGCTGGACTTTCTGTTTTCGTGTTGATATCAAGCGCGGGATCGCAAGCGCAAACTTATCCATCTGGTTTCACGGAAGAAAAGGAGAAAATAATACAAACATCCTCACGGCTCGGAAGGATCCGCTTGGTATTTGGAGACAGAATTCTGAGATAGGAGGAGCATGAGGCGTTGATGGAGGCTCGGCAGCTGTAAACGATTAAGGATTGCTTGGACGAACTACTTGTTGACACTATACCGTCAGGGGTGATGGATGGACGTATCTTTCTTATGAGACACGACTTGATCATATAACGACCTGGCCGACCCTGACTTGGCTGATATTGACATTCAGCAATAGTCAACACTCGTCCATTCCTTTGCCGTTTCTTTACCGATACATATTTCTTAGATATATCTTCGAGCATCATGGGTTGGGTATGTATCCAGGCAGTACTTCTTTTCCTTATCAGTGCTGATACAATGTTCTAGGTCGAGAAGACGAACATGGCCGTAGCCAGGAGTCCTGTTGGAAGGCACTTCAAGCTAGAGTTCTCTGGACATCCTCATGAGAGGAAAGGCTCGAGATTTATGACCGAGATGAGAGCAGGCCTTGCCACATTCTTTGCCATGGCATACATTATCTCAGTCAACGCATCTATAGTAGCTGGTGCGTGCCGTCTATCATACTGTCAATCATATCAATAACTGATTCGAAACAGCAAGTGGTGGAACATGTATATGCGAACCGAACCCCCTCTTCTCCGACGACAAGTTCTGTCAAAACACCGCCAACCCCTCAACAGCACCATACAACAGCTGCAAGCTGGAAATAAACCGCGATCTGGTCACTGCAACTGCAGCCATCTCCTGCCTGACGAGTTTCTGCATGGGAGTCTTCGCAAACATGCCTATTGCTCTAGCTCCTGGGATGGGACTGAACGCATACTTCACATACCAGGTCGTAGGACCCAATGGATCTGGTGTCATCTCTTACCGACTAGCTTTGACTGCCGTCTTCGTCGAGGGACTTATCTTCGTCGCATTATCTATCCTCGGACTCAGACAATGGCTCGCTCGAACTATCCCTCGAAGTCTCAAGATCGCAAGTGGAGCTGGAATCGGTCTCTACCTCGCTCTCATAGGACTCACCTACGACGCTGGAATCGGTGCAATAACTGGCGGAGGCGGTACCAGCGAACCCATAGCCCTAGCCGGCTGTCTACCCTCACTCATCGATCCAGAGACAGGAGCCTGCTCATCCCACAAGATGCGCAACCCAACTCTCTGGCTCGGTGTCTTCGGCGGCGGCATCCTCACCGCATTCCTGATGATGTATCGAGTCAAAGGCGCCATCATCGCCGGGATCCTCTTCGTATCAATCATCTCCTGGCCCCGCGACACGTCCATAACAGCATTCCCACGCACCGACGATGGCGACTCCTCATTCTCCTTCTTCAAGAAGATAGTAACTTTCCACCCCATCAACCGCACCCTCGGCGTCCAAGACTGGGCCATCACCGGCTCGAACGCAGGCCAATTCGCCATCGCACTCGTCACGTTCCTGTACGTCGATATCCTCGACTGCACAGGGACATTGTACTCCATGGCTCGCTTCTGCGGCGCTATGGACGAAGACACACAGGATTTCGAAGGCAGCGCGGTAGCCTACCTCGTCGACGCAATGGGCATCACAATCGGATCCCTCTTCGGCTGCCCGCCCGTAACAGCCTTCATCGAATCCGGCGCCGGCATCTCTGAAGGAGGAACAACAGGAATCACAGCCTGCGTGACCGGTATCTGTTTCTTCATCTCGATCTTCTTCGCCCCTATCTTCGCTAGTATCCCATCATGGGCTACGGGGTGCACGCTCATCCTCGTGGGCGCAATGATGGCGCGCGCTTGTACCGAGATCAACTGGCGGTATATAGGGGATTCGATCCCCGCTTTCCTTACTATGGCGCTCATGCCTTTTACGTACTCGATTGCGTATGGGCTTATTGTGGGGATCGTCACTTATACTATCCTTAACACGGGCGCGTGGTTCGTGGCTGTTCTCTCAAGCGGTCGGATTGTCCCGCATGACCATGAACATAAAGACTACTGGACGTATAAAGTGCGTGGGGGATTGCTGCCTGGATGGGTCAAGCGCGCGGCGAGGGGGAAGAAGGATTTCTGGCGCGATTGGGATTTCGATGCTGAGGAGGTCGGGAGTAGGGATTCGTATGTGTTGGCGAGGAAGGAGAGGGGGAGTGGTGGGAGTGTGATGAGTACTTCTGGGGTTGGGAATGTGAACGTGCCTGGGGAGAGGCAGGGTGATGTGCCGATGGATGGCATTATTACCGGGGATAGGAGGTGCGAGTTGGATAGTACTCCTGGGTATCCGATGGTTAGTACGATGAGTAAGGGTGATGTGAGGGCTACTCAGACGAGTTCTCCTTCTAGGAGGTGAGGAGTGTGCCTTGAAAGAGTAGGGATAAGATGGGGTTCGGATCTGGAGTTGGAAATGGAGGGACAGTAGGAGTATGGTGATTGGCATTGGTATGGAAGGGGATGGATAATGATCTGTACTAGTAGAAAAGGTCTGGATTTCGGACTAGAGTAACTGGATAAGCGAGCGAGCAAGCAAAGCAAGATATAGCAGGAGTTTAGTTGAAGCTGCATTTGATTCAAGCGGCATGGGTGGCAGAGATGGGACGGGGAAAATGGGTTAGGATAATGTCTGTACGATTTTCTCATCAAATATCATCATGGTTGGCCGCCTTTAAATTCTGAGCTGTCTTCTTTGGTTGGCATTGTGACTGACTTGTGACCTGCTATGTTCAAAAAGACGAGGAAGTATTCAGAAAGCGAAAGACATTTTCTTTACCGAGACCTATTCTGCTCCGTTGTCGTTTTATCCAGGTGCTTCCTGATCTCGAGCCCAATCAATGTCATGTCAAGTGAGGCTCCAATGTAAAAAAAAATAACCCACAATTCCGTTCTCGACTCCGTCCAAATCCTGTCAACTCCTGATATATTTCCCACCCCCTCCCTTTCCTCCCCTCTAACCCCAACTATGTAACATATACCACCAACCCAGACTCTACTTTAGAGGGAGATACAAAAATCTGTATAACAAGCATTCAAACACCCGATGAGGAGGATAAGCGGAAGGCCGTGAAGTTTCGTTTATAAATTACGGTTTTTACTGCTGTTGAGTAGAGCTGTAGGTGAGTTGAGCTGAGATGAATTGTGAACAGGTGTGTGGGTATGAGAGGCGAGGGAGGGAGGAGCTACGCGTGTGAAAGTCGGGTCGGAACCTTATAGAGCGAGTTCATTTCTGTACTCACCTCCCTACCGATAGTACGTACGTTCTCACAGCCTACCAACCCCAGAAACATCCCCTACTCGCCCAACAACCCGATCAAGGGGTGAGCCCTTAACAAAAGCGATGTATTTTCACACCAGACATCTTACTTAAAGCACCCAGAGTGAAAACTGTAGACAGTGTGGTAGGTAGGGTAGGTAGGTAGGTAGTAATCAATCTCATTCATCCCATTTCCATTCCATCTTATTCCACTCTCTTTCCAACCTCCATTCACTCATTCAAATACTAGACTAGACTAGAAATCCATATCCATCCACCCATCCATCCATCCCGCTGTGCAGTGCCTTGCAGTGGAAAAACAAACCCAATCCTACCAACCCACACAATGAGACCGCACGCAAATCCATCCGGGAAAAAACAAACGTAAAAGCAAGAGAGCACGCAAAAGCAGAAAACAACGCTACCGAAGAGAACACAAAAGAAAAACAACGCGAAAAACAAACAGTCGATTAAAAGAAAAGTCCATCCCAGAAAAGCAAGGAAAAGCAAGGAACTATGTACCAGAGACAACATCCAACAAAAAAGTGTAGTTAGTCCAACATCATTATCATCAACACAACAAAAATGTGCAAAGAGTGAGCCGTGAGGCCGTATCGTATCCAGCTCTATCGTATCCCATCTTCTCCTCTCAATTCCACTTCCTTCCTTCGCTCAATTTAACCATCAGCTTCTGCGTCCAATTCGTATTCCATCCAATCAATCCCCGCGCATACATCCAAGCCATAATACTTGCTGATGATGCAGCGCCACTTTTTTGCCTATTCGTAATATCGTAATTCGTCAATCTTCTCCTCCACTGCGCTCTCCGTGTCGACATAAAAGAAATTCATTATTCGCATCTACACTCTAGAAGCGAGACGTAAAGCTTCGTGGAAGTCCAGGTCTTGAGCCACCAGCCTTTGGTGATCTCTTCATATTTTGACTAGAAGCGTTTCCGGTTCCAGAACCAATCTTTTGAAATCCTTGCATGATATCCCAGCCCTCGTCGATATCTTCCGTGAGGAACTCGGAGCCGTAAAAATCCTCTTGAGGAAGTTCAAAAGCAGCAATGTTGAAGTTCGGACTTGGAATCTTTGTAGGAGAATCAAGACCTAGAAGCTTGCTTGGTGATTGACATAGACCGAGACCCTTAAGAGGAGAGCTAAACCCATTACCCAAGCTAGGTGTGAACTTCAGCATAGGAGTGGAGGTGACGCTCTTGTTAAGGTTGGTGCCAGACATATCTGCAAGGATGTTGGCTGATCTTGATCTGTCTAAGCGAGGTCGCTTGGCAGATTTCTTCTCAGGTGATCCCAGTCCAAAAACACCAGGGAATCCCGAAGAGGCGTCTGTGAAGATGTCAAAGTCCGCGCTGCCAAAATCCGGGAACATGGAGGTTGAAGATTCATCCAGATTGAAGGCAGGACTCCAGGGGGTGTTCTCGTCAAGGGTAGTCATTCCACGAAGGGGCGAGCCAACCATTTCGCGTACTCTATCCCGATGAAGACGGAGGTTGGTATTGGGTGAGACGGATGGGGGAGGTCGAACAGGGGGCTTTAGCTTCACCGCTGGCGTTAAGGGTGGAAGCATTTGTGAAGTCTCGGTTTTGCTGACACGCATGGGCGATGATGATGGCGGAGCAAAGAGAGAACGACCTTTCGTAGGACTGTCGTATGAAGAGCCACGAAGTCTAGCAATCTCCTCCTCAGCACGGCCACGCTTCATTCTAGGCTGGTCTGCTTCCGAGGTCAATAAACGGTGTGGGCGAAGTGCTGATGATTCAAGTGACGAGAAGTATCCACTGTCGTCCATTGATGCGTATTTGCGTTTGTGTGATCGGGTTCTCGAGGACGTAGGAAAGCGTGGTACCGGCGGTGGGGTGTCATGTCGCTTCTGAATATGTCGGGCCACAGGGGGCGATGAATGCATGGCAGCTGCTGGAGGTGATGAATGCATCAGAGGCGAAGAAGGAATCTCGGGCTCGTCCTCAACTTCTGGTTCGGTATTGCATGCATCTGAGCCTGGGATGGTCGCATCTGAAGACAACTCCGGAATGGTGGACAATTGAGGCTCTGGAAGAGAATATGATGGAGGTGGAGGAAGTTCGGGTGCTTGTACAGGAGGAGGTGGTGGAGGTTTGAATTGAGTAGTCTCTGGTAGATTCACAGGCGTAAGGTTGGTGGACAAGACGGGTACATTCTCGTTGGGTCCAGGAGTTTTGCGAATCATCTTATCCTTGATGAATTGGCTCTCCATGCCTGGTTGGATTGCCCAATAGTTTCCCTTTCCTGGATCATCCTTTGGTCTCTCCTGCTTTACGAATGCCTTATTAAGACTGAGATTATGTCGAATGCTGTTCTGCCATCCTGCATCCGTAGCACTGTAAAAGGTGTAGGTATCCGAAATCCATTTGTATATCTGGGCGAGAGTGAGTCGTCGGTTCGTCGCTCTCAATATCGACATCCCAATCAGTTGAGCGTAGCTATGCGGTGGCTTTAATCCATCATCGACCAAAGGAGGGAACGAATCCGGGGCTGGCAATTCCACAAACTCCATATTGTCCTCCTCCTGAACTTCCAACATGGGAAGCTTGGTTCTCTTGAAAGGTCTAGACTCGTGAATGGGCGCGGCTTCCATGAGGCGTTTCGGTGGTTTCTGTCCATACAATCCTTCCAGGGAAAAATTCGACGCGGCCAGTCTATCATGGGATGGTGCTATAGGTACTGGGTATGAAGGTTGTGAATAGTTCTCCTGGTCCATCGATGCATTGTTGGAAAAATTCGAAAACAGAGCCTTCTGGGGCTTATAATTCGACATCGAATGTTGCTTCTTCTCCATAGAATCTGTGTTGTACGAAGGCCCTCCAGGCGGTGGCATAGAAACCATATTCAATTTGTTGCTGAAAGGGGCCCTTGATGGGGAGCTGGAGGTTTGCTGAGCCGACTTCAGGGGGGATTGCTTGCTCGGTCCAGCTTGTGGGGGGTTGAAAACAATATTCCTCCTCGACGCGGCATTCTTTATCGGTCGAAGTGGTGAGGGTTTCTTGGTATTCGAGGTCTGCACCGAGGGCATAGGGGCGCGGTCGAAAGATGAGGCTGGATCTTGGTAGATCTGCAGCGGCTGCTGCGAATAACGCGTCGACGACATCGTGAGTCGACGACGCGATGGTAGCTGTGGGATATGGTGAGAGCCTCAAAGATTACACGCGTAGATGTGTGCTTGCTGTTTCGTGGGTATCGATGTCGTGGAGAGCTGCAGCATCTGTTGTTAGCCTTGGGGGGTGAAGTCAAAAAGCCTTCAATGGGCTTTGAGTATGAGGGAGCCTACTGTACTGAAGTGGGTGCAGTGCTGAGGTGTCTGGCCAGGATCGTCGATAGGATTGTGGAGCGAGATTGCGGTGGATTCCGCGTCAGACAGTTCGAAGCAAGGGGCAATGGCGTCAAGAGGTCTCGAATAACGCTGTCCGTCCCAATGAGGTCAAATGTTGGGCTGAGTGAGCAGGTATTGGTAGGAATTTTGGGAGGTGGTGGAAGGGAGAGGAAGTTGAGTTGACGAGATGTGGTTGATGTTCCTCGGATGGAGAGCAAGGTGGGTGGTTTGATGTGAGAAGCGGCGTGGCACCAAGATGGAAGAAGAGCAAGCAAGCAAGCAGAGATAGGATCGGGTTGGGCGTACAGCTAGCTACCTGTAGCGTACAGTAGTGGAAATGCTGAACAGCGGGGAGCAAGAACAGGTGCAGCACGGAAGAGAAGAGGCAGCTGGCTGGTTGGCCTGAGAGAAAGACCTGAGTGCCGGGCAGCTTGGCGGAAAGCAAGGAAGATGGATGGATATGGATGTTGGTGCAGCGCAGGTGGGTGGTAGTAGAGCGGGTCTCTGGATATCACGAACGACGTAAGAAGGTATCCGGCCGTGATACTCGCTCGCTCTTGGACCTCTGAGGCGCCGACGAGGTGACCAGCAGGCAGACCAGACCAGAGTGGCAGCAGGAGGTCCTGTATCAAGTAGAGAGCGGCTCCTCTGGTTCGACCAGTAGTACCAATTCCGGCAAGCACTGGCTGAGGGTAAAAGTCGCTGGTAAAAGCGGACTTTGTTTCTAGTTGGGATCCTCGTGTGTTGTGTGGAGGAGGAGGAGGGGAAAGGAAGCTGGATGGTAAGGTGAGGTAACCTTCAAGGCTCAACCTCAACCTCAAACTATCTGCACGTACGATCTCGTCCTGCAGCAAGCAAGTAAGATGAAGCCAGTGATGATGCCTCGATGCGAAGCTGCCTGGGATATCAGAGCTGAGGGTGGATGATTGGCCGTGCGAAAACCCGAAAGCAGGTCTGGAGAAAGGTCGTGGTTGTTGGCTGTGCTCGGCGCTAAAATGGAACGCGTCGACGCGTTCTGTTGTTTATCTTTTGGGCCAATCAGATGTCTGCTAGGGACAACAGACGAGAACGTCCAAAACTCAACCCATCTCAACTCAACTCAACCTTCCATCCCATCCCATCCCTTCGATGATCAAACGATGCACGAGCACGAGCACGAGCGCAAACACAAGCATCCGCTTTTCAAAAGCGTGAAAAGAAAAAAGGCAAAAACTTCAGATGCTAAGTTAGGTACCAGCATATTCCTTCCAGCAAACTTTTGACATCGAAAAGTTTCTTCACTTTCTCCTGGCAATCATGGCGTATCAAATCAAATCAAAATCCCATCTTTGCACCTCTCCCAAACAGCGATATCCAAGTCCTCAACTCCTCGTCCAACTATTTCCAATAAAAGCCTCCTATATCCCCTCCCATCCCATCCCTATAAACCCCACCCGACTTCCTCCCCTCCTCCCTACCACCATACAAAAATTTCATGCAACCCCTTCCTTCTTGATACTTTCCAGCCCTGCCATCAGAACACACACACAAACATCCGTGCCTATCCCCGCAAGGGAAATAATATAAAATTAGATTCTGTACAACGCATTATGACTGAGTCCGTTCGTCCCCCCTGCCCGCTCCACAGCCTGGCAGATATTTCAAATCCATGTCCTTGTCTTCACTCCTCGATTCCCTGCCTTGCCTTGACTTGAGCTTGGATCATCAGAACAGGACTAGGGAATATATCCGAGCAGATGAAATGACGGCATGGACTCAAGACCTCAATGAAGGCTTGATGAGAGTGAGACCGAGACCTCAAGCTCAAGCCTCGGAATCGCCGGACGGGGCGTGGTTTTGGTGAGCTGAGTGGATGTGGCGGGGAATCTGGCATAACTCCCTGGTGTATGCTCTTTGTGTGCATGTTTATGTTTGCTTTTATGAAAATGGGTAAGGGAAGGTTATGCAATGGATGCATGTGATATCGAATTATGATTTCCACACACTGACTGATTACAGGTGGTCCGATGGACTGAGAATTTTGTTCAGATGAAGGTTACTGATCGATACAACTTATCATCTTGCAATCCCTTCTTGGATAGGTACATTAATACAGATATATCATGCGAGGAGATACATCTATCTATCTGATCCTCCTCTTCTCAGGTATTGCAATACCTAGAAACATCCCCCTTCTCTCCCTTGCCTCGCTCTATCCTTCCCAACGCCTTCCTGCTTAATCAACCAAAAAAGAAAAACGCCATGCAATGCATCATATCATATCCCATATTTTCCTTCCCTCAGTCTCAGTCTCCCTCTCATAGCAGGAACACCCACCCCGCCACTAACCACAAACACATAAACACCATCGACGGTAGTACCCGACCACCAGCCGACATGTAATAAATCGTCCCAGGAGAATTACAAGTAATGTTCGAGATGCGACCACTGTCATCACCAGGGAACTGCGGGTAGACGCCATAGCTCTCGGCGAAGCCAATGTCGCCTAATTGCGGACAGTTGAAGCCCATAATCGCAGGGCAGCTCCGCACGAGGTTGAAGCACAGCTCGTCGCAGGGTAGGACTTCTTTGTACGGGCCTGGGACCAGCAGTTCGTCGATCCGAGCATTGCGTGAGACGTTGACACCAGGCGTCTGTTTTGCGATTTCTCGGTCCCTGGCTGGGAGGAAGGTGCCGTTTGGGAAGGGTTGGCCCATTGCGCGTCGTTGGAGCCAGTCATTCTCTTTGGTGAAATCTGTACAGCGTGGGATGCTCACTGCGCAGAGCCAGGATTTGTATGCCTCTCTGCAGTCGCTGCAATCTCTTGCAAGCGAATACTGGGCTGATGAGGTGGTCTCGCATGGGATTTGTGCGAGGACCTTTTCAAAGTTGGCGAAACTGGCTTGGGTTGCGTTGTCATAGAATGCGGCTAGGGCACTCATGTTGGGAAAGACGTTGGGGTTTGAAGGGACAGAGTAGGCTGTCTGATCACAGAAGGATAGATCGTATATCACGGCACAGTTTCCGTCTTATGGGATGTCAACTTGGTAGTGAGCGCGTCTGACAATTTGCTTACCTTGAAGCATGTCAAATTGTGTCTGCTTGAAGACCTGACCTCCACCGCCAACCACAAAGTTGCCCGAATTCGTAGAGTTCCCATCCATGGCAAGCATGACATTGTAGGACTTTCCAGCTCCCAACCCGTTCACGAAGAATTGTTGTCTTGGGAGTGTCAAGTTTCCTATCGAGGTCATACCGGTCACGATAGTGCTGACTGTCTGTCCTGGTCTATTTGCTTGGACCTGTGCTTTGGTTGTCAGACCACAGTATGACCTCTCTATACCAACTATCGAAGTGTCCGTTGCATCACTAGCAAATATAACGTATGGCGGAGCATGATCCATCCACTCGGCAAGGAGGGTTGTGTTCGTAGCATCGGTGATGAATGGGTCGGTGAACAGTAAAGCAGAGTAGTCATCACTGTCCACTAAGAAGAGATTCGGATCGGTACTGTTCCAGTATGTATGGAATGGCGCATCGATCGAAGCAGCAATTTGAGCACTGTAAACTCCCGTGGAGTACTCAGTTGCATTCTGAGCATAAATGCTCATGTAAACATCCCCGGTAGCGTTTACTTCATGCAGAGCATACCCCCCTTCCAGGGTAATCACTTCCTGTAGAGTTGAATCCTGATCAGGTCCAGGATTTGTGTTGTTCGCAGACTGCGAAACGTATAGCTGGAGCTGCGGTGGGGGATCCGTAGTTGTATTTGATGTAGGTTGATCGCAAGTAGTCACAGTGATGTACAAAGTCCGGTTGGTCTCTGGCTCCGAGATGTCCTGCCTACGCGTCAATTCGGATCCTTCTTCATTATCGTCACTCCCCCTTTCCACCCGGTAAGCTGGATCGTCCGATCTCACAAGTCGTCGCTTGTGAAGCCTTATTTGGGATGGCAGACCAGGCGTCGCTGGGGACTTGTTCCCCCAAAGTGAAGCATTCGTGAACACATAGTAGAAGCTCTGTCCCAGCTGAACATTCGTGGCCTCAATCCGATTGTTAACCAAGCCCGTAGGCTGCGTTGTAGCCCTCCCAATGATAGATCTATCAACACCAAAGAACGCCGACTCGTAATCCTCCTCTCGTAACTCTAGTTCGTGAAAGTCGTCCAGGAGCGGAAAGTCCAGTAATTGCTCATGATTGTGATCTTCTGGCTGTATCGAATCCACGTCCGTGGCGTATGCAAAACTAGGAACCGAGAAGAAGAGGTAGAGTAGCAGCAACATGATAGAAGCAAAGAGTGATGCTGCGAGCCGCGATTGGAGAGGACTGAGCTTGGGGAGGGGCATTGCGGTCTCTAGAGCAGTGTCCGCATCGAATCTCGAGTTGGTGGGTCGATCTGCGAATTTGAAGGATAGTTTCGGCAGCCAAGCTGGATCATGAGTCGCTGCACATCTTCTCGGGAATTTGTAGGTGCTTCAATCGAACTCTTTAGGATGTCGTCGTTCTTAGGTTTTGGTGTTTGATAGGTATGGATCCTCAAACTCCATGTTTATTTTTAGGCCGCTAGTACAAATGGGGCCATATTCTGAGCTAAGCATGTGAATTGCTGGAGCTTCGACAGAAGGACGGTACCTGTGGAATAGGGTCTGCCTACACTTGGTTTACTCAATTATTTGCTACTGCAACATGTATAATATGTGTTGTAGCTTCAAATGACCAACTTCTATGAGGTCTTTAACAACTGTGTCTAATTCCTGGTGATTGTCGCATGTCCGTGTAGGGTCTTTCAAGGAAGTGGAAGCTCCAGTTAGCATGACGGAGCTTTGAGAGCCGTTAGTGTATGCTTCTTGGAGATTCTAGGAGAATCTGAAGGCCAGGCACAACTGAGAATGCTGGCTAAATCATACGCTGGTCGAAACGTTGTTGATTGACATTTCGTACATCAATCTATTTAACCATTGAAAAACGTTTGCCCAGCCCCTATGAAATTCGTCCCAAAACCATGAGTTCCATTAATCCCATCATTATTCCACCAACACCTCCCTGTCATAAAACCGCCCCATCCCCATCATGCCAATCATGCCATTTCTCACCCTTTCCTAGTTCCCACCCTTTCTACCCTTTCCATGTTTGTTTGTATCCCAGATGCTAGCCGATCGATGAATTTGCGTTGCATGGCTTAGCAGTGCGTATTGGGAACCTGTAATGTTGAGTCGCTTACAAGGTCTTGTCACCGGCAGCGTCAACCTTAGAACGGAGGTTGGCGGCAGTGGCACCTGGTCCAGAGAAGTAGCGGGCGAAGACTGGCTGGATGAAAGAGCGGAAGACAATTTGAGCACCGCTAGAAGCTTTGTTAACCGGCTTCCAAATGCAAGAAAGTGGGGGGTTTACCCGGTGACTGGGAGCGCGAGCCAAAGAACAAAGATGAACTTGAATGTGTAGTAGAATGGGAACCAGTAAACGGCGCTGACCAAGCTCTCAAAGACAGTTAAGAAAGCGAAGACAACCCAGTACTAGGAATCAAGTCAGCTACGCTATCTCAAGTGGTGTTTGTGGGATCATACAGTGAGCCATTGGGTATCATCACTCTTTCCAACACTGAAAAGGGCCTCAAGAGAATAGTAGCCTGGGATTATGAAACCGGCGACATTGGTAAGGAGTTGACCACCGATGTTGAAGAAGATGAAGAAGAAGTAGGTTGCGATCAGACCGAGGAAAGCGTAGACCTTGGGGACCGAAGTTTGCTTCTCGAGGTTGTTCAAGACAGGATACTTGGAAAGCTATGAAAGAACACATTAGCATATGATTCTAGACATGCTGTAGAGGATCTGCGGCCTCAAGGCGCATCTGCAGGATGCCGAGAAGGATGTTATCGTGTGCTTACCTCCTTGTCGATTTGAGTGATGTGGGCTTGCGCCTTATCTTGGAAAGAAGACATGTTGAGAGATTCAGATTGCGAGATTCTTTCGAAATGCTGTTGAAGGAGACTGAGCTTGGGCTAAAGAGATCAGGTTGTGTATGTGGTTGTGGGTTGTCGAGAGTGGGAAGCTGGAGTTGATGGATGTGCAATGCGATGCGATGCGATGAGGAGGACAAGAGGGAGGGAGGAATGACGACGTTGGCAGAATGTGGTGGTCGTGGGTGGTGGTGCGTGTGGAGGATTGACCTCACACTAGCGCCAGCATGAGACACGACTGGTGGAAGCTCATCTGGGCAGGCAGGTCTGAATCTGTGCCCGGGTCACATGCAAATCATCTGAATCAATGTTTTGTTTTCTGGAGCATCTGCCTCTGTTTAATATACTTAATTTATTATATATATCCTCAAGGTCCATTTTGTTTTGTTACGCTTGCACATCAGGATCTACAAACAATAAACAAATCTTGGTGTGCCTGCAAACCCTACAGAACTTCCCAAGACGCTCTGGCCTTTGGCAGATAGGGCTACGAATGACGATTCGGTGGGGCGCTTTGTTGCTTGTCTGGGCTGCTCCGACTGGACTGATCAGTATCCAGGATGGAAGCTGTTCATTTGTCGTTACTAGAGAGCACAAAAAAGAATTGCATGCAATGTTAATGGAGGTATCTGGACTGCCACAGAATGACAAGATCTCCGCTGGGAGGAAGCTTGAGTGCGTGCCCCCCGAATGCTTGGTATGATTGATTGCGAGCACAGCAACAAATATCATAACAATGCCAGTGTGTGTAAGTGCTTGTCTCCTAATCAAGATAGGAATATGGAACAGAACTCATGAGTGTTTACGTAGTACACCTGTCAATATATCTACGAATCAAGTTTGATTCATTAACTACTTGAAAGATAATAAACAGTTGCGATTTCCATTAAATTGCTCCCTCCCTTCCATGTCATGTTTGCTGAGAATGAGAATGGCGGCGGCAGCTGCAGGGGCACTAGGCCAAGCGAGTCGCAATGCTGTTGCCGTGCCCGACTTCATCAACACTGAATTTGTTTACTCCTGCCTCTTCCTCCACAACACACGCCCACGCCCAACCCCACGACACCGGCGATTGACGACAACACACAAAATCCTGACCATATATCTGGCGATACGATCACTCCTTCGACGCGACTGCTAGATTCACGAAAAACCCCGAGGAAAACGCCGCCGCTGCCCGCCGGTCGCAAAAATAAACAACATTCACCAGCCACTCTATTTTGGACCAGCCAGCAGCCCACAACACAACGACACGACGACACGACTCACCCTCCATGGACATCATGGGTGAGTGAACCTCTGATCCAGCGGTTGACGCGACAGCAATAGCTTTGCAACTTGACTGTGTCCGGAGCATTGGGCTAATTCCGTCATAACAATACAGATCAACAATCTCTCGACAGCAGACCCCCAAACCCTAGATCCAGGTCGAACACCGCTGCTTCCAGCAGAAGCAGGAAACGTCCTCTATCTCGCGCATCTACAACCAGTGTCCACAGTGGTATCACTCAGCCTGCAATCGACCAACAGCTTGTAGACCCTGCCGCCGAGTATCATAAGCAGTGGTTTGACCAGAATGCACACGCGCATGCACAACGTTTTGGAAGTATGGGCCACCAAATGACCGCCGAGGATATGGTCATACACTCAGCATCTCAGTTGCAGAACCCACGCGGATATGATATTGATCCATCTCTTGGTGGGGTAAACCACCACCATCCTATGACATATCCACAGGAACAGCAGTATAAGGTGGAGAATGGTCGTCAATCTATGCCAGCAGATAGCTTTGTAGCAAACTATGGCGAAGGGGAAAGCCAGGTGCTGGAAGGGCGCAGTGATGAGCAGGATGAAGTGGACTCATTGGCCGGCGGACCACCGAAGAAGCCATCGAAGTCAAGCGCGGCAAACGAATTGGAGATGAGACAACTCTTCCAAGCAAACAAGCATCGCAGTCTGCCAGACGTTGCCACCGAGCTGCATGGGAATGAGAGAGGTCCACAGTCCGAAAGACAGAGACAAGTGTTTGCCATGCTTTGGTATGTTTCTTCAATTGCTTGTTTGGAAGCAATAGCAAACTAACAATTGTGCCTCATATAGGATTGACTCGGTCTGTGACAAAGGCAAAGGCTCGGTACCCAGAGGTCGTGTATATGCGAACTACGTGTCAAGATGTGCAACTGAGCGAGTCACTGTTCTGAATCCTGCCTCGTTTGGCAAACTTGTTAGAGTATTGTTCCCTGGACTCAAGACTCGACGACTTGGAGTACGAGGTGAATCCAAATATCACTATGTGAACTTCAGCCTCAAAGACGATCAGCCAGAGTTGACCGAGACTCAAAAGAGCCAACCGACCCAATCCTTTAACATGAACGAAACAACCAGCTTTGCAACGAGCTTCAAGTATGTTTCCTCTTTTCTAGTTTGTCGGCTGCCTGCTCACCTTTCTAGCCACAGCATGAACACCCAGTATCCGGTGGATCGTGCAACCTTTCCGTCTCCGGATATATCCCAGATGCCCGAGTCAAAACCAGAACGATCGGAGGGTTTCGTGAGACCTCACAGCCTGTACCATCAACCCGAAATTCAAGGAATTCCTCAACTTGAATCCACCACCAGCAAGATGTCTCAACGACTTCACTTCGCTCCTGCTACAGAGCCATTGACACAGGACTATGAACCAATTCAACTGCCCAAGATCGAACAGCACCTTCCAACTGGTACGGATCCAGACTCTGCGAGTGCCTTGACTGCGCTCTATCGATCACACTGCACGTCTCTTATCGACGCTCTTCGCTTCTGCAAGGAGAAGACATTTTTCCACCTCTTTACTTCCTTCCACGGTACTCTCACTATGCCCGTTCAAAAGCTATTCGCCAACCCCACCATCGCTCCTTGGATTGAAGAATGCGACTTTGTTATGTACCAAAAGATGATGCGAGTTGTGGCACCTTTGACACTTCAGGTTGCACCAAAGCCGGTACTAGACACGCTACGAAATATCTCCGAAAAGCTTGTACCTCACATCCAATCGTCCTTTCACGGCCATCCCCATCATGTTGTTGACGCGAAGGTTGCACCAGCAACGCTATTCGCGGGCCTATTGGATCGCGAATTAAGGGTAAACCTGACTGCTCATGCAGCCGCAAACATGCTTTCCAACCCAGCCAATCGGGATCAGATGTACGAGGATTGGATCACAATGGTCCGAACGCGCAAGGTTGCTGAATGTGTTCCCACAAGAGGCATGGATGATGTTGTCACGCTCCTGCTCACCGAGCTTCGTGATCTCCTTGATCCTGTCGGCGTTCCTTGGGAAGTCGAGGGCCTAACACCATATGGAGAGATGGCTTTGCGAACCGGTCGTCAACAACAGGCCAGCATCCACGCCGACTCGTCTACTGAAAACGTTTTGGATCGCTGGGTCAACTTCTTACAGGCTCTTCCGGGCAAATTCCCTTACGCCACCCACGCAGAAATTGTTTGGTGTGTCCAGAGAGTTGGCACTGCTGTTATGAGAGACTTGACAATTGCACAAGGCAAAAGCTTCGGTGCATGGTGGGTTACGAAATGTTGGATTGACGAGATGATTGCCTTCATGGCTGAGCAAGGTGGATTCATGGAGTTCAAGACCTCTCGATCAACTCGTGAACAGGCTAAGCAGACTGTCGCCAGTCGAGCTGTCAGCCACCATGAGAGCAGATACAGCAGCGGCACAGACGATTTTTTACGGGAAAGCGGCCTTACGGACAATAGAATATCTATGCCACGGCCGATGGACATTGCCAGTCAAGCTGCAATGAATGTTGCTGCAGGAAGTCATGATGACAGCGGCATTGGTATTGAGATTCGAACACCCAACGATGACTTCATGGGCAAGTACGAGTTTAGCCGACACGTCTCTCAACTCGGAACTCACGACCTTAATCATTCCATACAACACTCATCAATGGTCTAATATGTTTCCAACATCTATTGGATTACGACATATTTCTTCTTGTTTTGCTCTAGGGACATCAGAGTTTAGGAGGACGCATTATTTACGACGTGGACGACGAAATGACTGGGCTGTAGATTTGGGAGGTATCGGTGTACATGGGGAATAAGTGTTACAGTATTGGGGGCAACGAGTTATGCGATCATTAATGTTTCTTGCTTTGAGGTTATTACGTTTTTAGGGGATTGGCGGGAGCAGGATACCTATGCTTTTGTAGGTTGGGATATGGCTATTGGGAACTGTACTTACGATTACCTTGGTGGCTAAGGTTAGGCTGGATATTTGCAGAGTTTTCAGCACAGTCAGGCATTGAATACACATTAGCATTTTCTGAACTTTCTTCTGGAGACTCTGAGAGGCGACTGTGTTGTTCTTTTTCCTCTGACGCGGGGTAAACATTCCGTTGGGGTGCAGACGAATTAGAGCGACGGATTATGATGCAAGAAAACAACAACTCTGCATTCGCGTTCGCGGCTTGTCATGCAAGCCACCATCTAATCCAAATCCAAACATAACCACGTCCAAATGAATTATTAAGACAAATTGTGGCCTATCTCTCTCGTTCTCGAGTCATATGAATACTTGATCATAGCAAAAAATAGTTCAGTGAATCAAGATCTCAATGCGGGTTGCCACTAGCCCCCCACACTTCCCTCCCACACTTCCCTTCGGTGCTGAAGTTTGCAGGATTCAGGATTAAGGATTCTGGGTTTTGAGGATTTTAGCAGTGTCAATTTATTACCCTAGGTAGGTAAGGTAAAGTAAGCTGGCTCCGGACAGCTGGACTGGACTGACTGTGCTGTGGTACAAAATCATGCTTGATTGCTTGCTTTTCACTGGATTCTCAAATACTTCGTATGCCGTGTCTCTCTCACTCCCGAACTCCTCTATTTCTGTTTCTGTTGCCTTGCGATAAATCTTACTTTGCTTTCTACCTAAGCTACGTCAGTTCCACGCCTTTTGATCAATTTACATAAGTCAATTGAGAACAGCTCAGCTCAGCTCAGCTCCCCCGAAATCCAAATACCCTGTCCGAATTGTCTCGGGGTTGTCCTTATCTTAGCGTACAAGCCGCTGTCAATCGCAGCCCAAGCCCCAATCCCGATCTCGGATAAGAAAGGCGCTCTGTCGACCAGGTCCAGGTTCAGCGGGAAAAAATTAACGAATGACTCCTCCATCATCAACAGTGCAATCCGGCTCCTATTCCTATAATTGTACATTCTTTGGAGGGGCTTTGGATAGGCATCTTGCAGTCGCTCGCTTTGGCATCATGACATTGTCACCGCTTCTTCGCTCGAATGGCAATGGCAATGGTGGTGGTAGTGGGAGCGCAGACCCTGCGGTGGGGGGGAATGGCACGGTGAATGGAGACGTGGTCTCGAGGTGGAGGAATGATAGTGAAGGTGGTTGGATCGTGCAGAAGTTTGGGGGCACGAGTGTAGGGAAGTTCGCGGTCAATATTGCGGAGGATATTGTGAGGTTCGTTTTTTGTCCAGTCCTGATGAGTGGAGAGGAGGGGAGGGGAGGCGGAATGCGGGGGAGTACAAAAGCAATTATGAGGAGAGGCTGGGGAGAGACGTGCAATGGGAAATTATACTGACGGAATACAATTGATAGAGCGAGTCTGAAAGATAACAAGATCGCGGTGGTCTGTTCGGCGAGGAGTACAGGGAAGAAGGTCGAGGGGACTACGAGTCGGTGAGTCTTACAAAGACAACCACCCCCTCAGCGCGCAAGACTGACCGTGTGGTACGTACAGGTTACTTGAAGTCTTCGGCGTACTAGAGACGGTGAATTCAGTCAAGGATATCGAATCAGTTCACTACGAGAGTCTGGTAGCAGAATACGAGAGATTGGTCGCCATCATCTGCGCAGACCATGTCCATGCCGCGCGCACATATATTCGAGACGAAAGCCTACAGGCAGCCCTCATAAAGGAAATCGAGGACGAATGCAAAGAGATTGTCGAGTACCGCGAGGCTGCACAGAGATGGCACCTGGAGATTGATGGGAGGAGTAAGGACCGTATTGTCAGTTTTGGGGAGAAGCTGAGTTGTCGCTTCGTGGCTTCTCTGTTGCAGGATCGGGGAGTAGATGCCGAGTTTGTGGATCTCTCAGATGTTGTCACTTTCAAGCCTGTGAAGGGTTTGGATATCGAATTCTACAAACAGTTGTCTGCTGCACTGAGGGAAAAGGTGCTGGCATGTGGGGAGAAAGTTCCAGTCATCACTGGATACTTTGGAACGGTACCTGGTGGTTTGATGGATGGTGAGATTGGGAGAGGATATACGGATCTCTGTGCAGCTTTGATTGCTGTTGGAATCAAGGCGGAGGAACTCCAGGTCTGGAAAGAAGTCGACGGTATCTTCACCGCCGACCCAACGAAAGTTCCCACAGCTCGTCTCCTACCAACCATCACTCCAGCCGAGGCAGCAGAATTGACCTTCTACGGCTCAGAAGTCATCCACCATCTCACAATGGACCAAGTCATGCACGCCACGCCTCCGATCCAGATCCGCATCAAGAACGTCAAGAACCCTCGCGGAAACGGCACCATTGTCCTCCCAGACGTCAAGCTGAGCTCAAACCAGCTACTACATGCTCGAAGTGCCAGTACCATCTCGCTAAGGAAAACACCGAAACGACCTACAGCCGTCACGATCAAAGACAAGATCTGCGTCATCAACGTACATTCCAACAAACGGTCTATCTCGCACGGTTTCTTCGCCAAGGTCTTCCGTATCCTAGACAAGAGGCAATTATCAGTCGATCTGATATCTACATCTGAAGTCCACGTATCCATGGCTATCCACTCAGCCAATATCTCAGACGAAGAGCTCCTGAGAGCGAAAGAGGAACTCGAGGAGTGTGGTGAGGTTAGTATCTTGAATAAGATGGCTATCCTGTCATTAGTGGGTGCCGAGATGAAGAATATGATTGGTATCGCCGGTCGGATGTTCAGTACGTTGGGCGAGAATAATGTTAACATTGAGATGATCTCACAAGGTACGTTTCTCTTCCTTCAAAAAAACCCAAGTCCATGTCACTCACATATTTTTCTTCTTCTTCACAGGTGCTTCAGAGATAAACATCAGCTGCGTCATCAACGCGTATGAATCTACGCGCGCTATGAACATCCTCCACACGAATCTGTTTACTTTCCTCGAGTAGAGTAGAAAAGCCAAGTTGAAATGGGATGCCCGATCGAAAAAGAACGCTAAGCGAGCGAGGTCAGGTCAGGTCAAGTCTATAAACAAAAAATTACCAGGCATGGAGCGGGCGGTGTCGGACAAAAAAGCATGCCACTTTTTATCTTCCCTTTGACTTACTCACATATGGGAGATGGAGAATAAGATAGATTTGGGGCTGGCGTTAGATGGGGGATCATTCATTGGGTGGTGCATTTGTTTGAATATCGATGGTTTTGTTTCTTCTTTCTTATACCTGGATTTTCTGGAGAAAAGAGAAAGAGATAGGTGTCTTGCAAGGAAAGGAGAGGAGAAGGTCTTAAGATGAAAATGAAGCCGAGATCGAAAATTCAAAGTGCTATTGGCAAAGTTGGAGATATTGTAGATGACTTTGAGATGATTGTGATGTCCTTAGGATGATGAGGCTTCCATGTAGGTATGTTCTGGCTCTGGTTCTGGCTCTGATTCTTGTTCCAACAGAGGCCGAACTGAAGGAAAGGCCGGACTCACTTTCAATGCCACCAATTAAAAAACAAAATCACGCTTTCAGGTCCCTCAAAGATCTGGAATTCGTAAGCACACTGTTCTCAGACTCAAACTAATGTATGTAGATTAAACGCCACATTTGGACCGAGTAAGAGCATGGCAAAGATCCAGCCCGTCCTGACTCGCAACTCCTGGATTTATGACCATGTAAAACTCGACTTGTGCAAAAGGGGCGTAGCCGAAGATGTCAAGACAAAACATTTCAGCCTCTTGTTCCTCTCGCTACCAGACGACCATCCATCACATCCAGATCTTATCTACACCATCGAAGAGTATCATCGGTCCCGACGAGTCTGGCTTGACCGTATCTTTTATTCCAATACCAATGGGGCGGTACAATATACAAGCCGTCCGAAAAAGCCTCCATTGGTTTCCCTCTTTCATCTATGCCCCTGGCGTCTATCAGGGACGAGGCACGGCCGGAATCCGGACAAACAATTTCGCGCAAATCAAGATGCTGGAAAGGAACATCCGGACTCCATCTTTTCTGATGAGTATCAGACGGATGGGTGGGTGCTCTCTTTCAGCTGGGTTCGTATGAAAGTCTATTTTCTCGTCTAAACCATCAAGCTTATGCAGGCCAGGGTTGTTGGAACTTGGATGTTGATTGATGTCCGTGCAGCCATGTGGATTTCGGGAGGGATGGGATGTGTGTGTGTGAGAGAAAAGCTTCGCGCTTTCGATAGTCTCGGCATGGGTATTTTCCTCATCTGGTGTATCTCCGTGTCTTTTGACCTATCTAGAACTCTAGATCGCGAACTGTGGGTATTCTTGGATGGGGGAAAGAGTGTAATGACTCGACACCTCGGGCCTACCTAGCTAAGTTGGATATTCAGCTGAAGCTTTTTCGTGGACGGGTTGGACCCCAGCGGGTCAATCCAAATTCAATCCAATCCGAACATCCCATCGAGATGGCCATGGCAGTGAGTGGACGTCCCAGCGGTTCGTCGAGTGACCCTAGTGTCAATCTCATGCGGTATCCGCAACTCGGCCAGGAGGTAGAGCCGGGTTCGCTGTGTTTGCTGGGTCGACCGAGTGCTTGTTCTGGATGGGTAGGGATTGTATAAGGCTCTGGAGAGGCCCAAGTTTGGAGACGGTGTCGGATCCAACATCTTCAGCCGTTCTTTCTTGTTTTGGAAACGGGAGGCTAACATGATGTCGAGCTTCAAGAGAGTTGCATTTGGAGTGCTTGCGGCTCTCCAGCTGTCAGCTCATGTCGGAGCACAATCTTCTGACACGGCAACATCTTCAATTGCCAGTTCGGTATCCTCGACTGTCAGTTCGACGCCTACAGTAGCTTCAATAGCGGCACCTTCAGGTACTGTACATCTCAAAGCTTCAGAAGTTTGGATCTGGAACTCTTTCTAACTTTTCAAAGGCACAGTTATAGTTGATCAATCAGGCTCCGGGCATTTCACAGCCATCAACCAAGCAGTTTCCTATGCCCAAGCATCTGCCCAACCTACCGTAATCGTCAGAGCTGGAACATACCGTGAAGTCATCACAGTTTCAGGAACGGCACAAGTCACTATCGTCGGTGACAGCTCCGAGTCATCCGATTACAGCAAGAATCAAGTCATTGTCTCCAATACAACTGCGCCTCTGGTAATCGCTGTAGGCGGTGTCCTTGGGACTACATGGAAGAATATCAATTTCGTCAATACGAACACAGGCACTGCACCTGCTGTCTCTCTCCGTGCGAAGCAAAATGCATTCTACAACTGTCAATTCGTTTCCTCCGGAGCGGGTACTGTAACTGCCACGAATTTGGGAACGGTCTTTATTGCGAATTCATACATCGAAGGCATGGACAAGCTGTTTTCTGGCTATCTCGGTGCTTATGTGTACGGATCAATGATTGTTCCAACGGCCAGCTCATCCACCATTGTCTACAGCAAGGGATATTCGACGCCGACTCAGTTCTCCCAGACAGTCATCGACTCCTGCACCATCTCCCAGAAATCAGGTCTCACCAACACATACGTATACCTAGCCGGCCCCAATGGCGATGGATCACAAGCCGTGTTCAAGTACACCAGCATCGCAGGATTCATTGCACCAGGAGGAGTGCGAGCCTGGGGTACGAACGGCTTCTACGGAGAATATCAGACGACTGGACTCGGAAGTTTTGCGTACGATTCTAAGCGTATAGATGTTCTCATGACTCCATCTATGCTTTCGAATTGTACCATTGACTATGTTTTTGCGAACTCCTTTACTGGATTCACGAGTCCCTCGACTTCTTGGGTGGACTCGTCGGTTCTGAAGGCTATTTCGGCTGCTAATGTCGTTATTTCAAGTTCGACATCGGCTACTTCCACAAGTTCATCTGTCACGTCGTCTTCAAGTACCGAGTCCCAAAGCTCGACAGGTACTGCCACATCAGCAACTAGCAGCTCGTCGACACTCAGTTCTACGAGTCAGACTTCTTCAATATCACCAACAGCGACTTGTGACCTACCCACATCCGTCCCGTCGACTGCCTTTGTTGTTGGCCCTAGCGGATCGTGTGCAAAGTACAATACATTTGCCTCTGCAATTGCAGCCCTTCCAGTGGATTCAACCAAGCAATACATTTACATCCTAGCCGGCACATACACTGAACAAATCCCAGCTTTTAGCAGAGCTGGTGCGACAATCTTCCGCGGCGAGTCAACAAGCCCACTCTCTGAGGCAGCCAATTTGGTCACTCTACAGTACTCAGGTAGCGTTTTGAGCTCTGCCGGCGGTGCAGAGACTTATTCTGTCTTCCGTTCAACAACTTCTGCTGCCAAGGGACATGCATTCTATAACATCAATTTCGTGAACATTGCAGCAATTACGCCAAACTATGTTGCAATCGCTATGGATATCAAGGCTTTACAAGTCGGGTTCTACTCTTGCGGCTTTAAATCTGGACAGGGTACCCTGCTTGCCAATACTGGTACTTTCTACTTTTCCGGATGTCGAATTGAGGGTTCGTCGGATTTTGTTTGGGTTTATGGAGCTGCTTTCATCAGCAATTCTGTTATTGTCTCAAATACTCCCGGATACACCATTTCAGCTCAGAACTACGTCACTACATCGCCGTCTCAACTCGTCTTTGATCAATGTGCTTTCGTCCCAAGCACCACCACATCAATGAGTCAATCTACATACCTAGGTCGTGATTACTCGGTTTCTGCAAGAGTTGCGGTCACAAACTCTTACCTGGATGCCCACATCAAGCCCATCGGATGGCTCATCAAGTCCGCTTCAGCCAATGTCACATTTGCTGAATTCAACAACACTGGTCCTGGCTTTGTGCAAACCTTGAGACCGAATCAGGTCCAGATCTTGGCGGATGGAAGCACTTACTCCGCTGCAAGCGTGCTTGGGGATATCAGCTGGATCGATAGCTCTGCCACAGTTCCTTTCTCGGGATTCCCAGCTTCCTTGTTCACAATTGCCTCGTCAACTACATCAGCTACATCTTCTACAGCCTCATCGACTAGCACAGCAGTTCCGTCCCTTGGCACATACGTCGTATCTCTTACCCCGACAGATGGACAATATGGAAGTGTCGAGGCTGCAATCTCTGCCCTTCCAGCCGACGGAGCCGAGAAGACAATCCTGATTATGCCAGGTACTTACACTGAGCAGATCAACATCAACCGTACCGGAAAAGTCATTCTGCGAGGAACAACGAGCTTCGTCAATGATTTCTCCCAGAACCAAGTCAAAATCCAGTTCAGTTATGGTGTTGCAACTAGCGCTGGACAGAACGAATTGACTCCTGTTATCAACAGCAAGAAGACTGATGGCAGTGGATTGGCGCTTTACAATATCGATTTCATCAATACTTTCCCACAAACCAACAGCTATGCCGCCCTAGCTGCTGACTTCTACGGCACCAATATGGCAGCGTACGGGTGCTCTTTCATCGGCTTCCAGGATACTTTACTTGCCAACAAGGGTACTCAGCTCTTCTCGAACTGCTACATTGAGGGATCTGTAGACTTCATTTGGGGATTCTCGCAAGCTTACTTCCGCCAATGCTACATCGCAACCAACACCCCCGGCTCTTGCATTGCAGCGCAGAGTAGATCCTCAGCTAGTGCAGCAGGAGGATATGTGTTCGACGCCTGCGCTGTCACATACACGGGCACCTATGGCTCTTCTTTCGGGTTGTCATACCTTGGAAGGCCATACAGCAACTTCTCCGTTGCCGTCTACAAGAACTCATACATTGACAAGCATATTAATGCTGCTGGGTGGAATGTTTGGTCGAAGTCCAACCCCCAGACAAGCAATGTCCTTTTCGGCGAGTACAACAACGTTGGGCCATCTGCGTGGACTGCATCTACCACCAGAGCATCTTTCGCAACGAACCTCACTGAAGCCCAAGTTGCGGCGTATGACCTGTCCACTTTCATGGGAAGCACCTCATGGATCGACACTGAGGCTTACAACTTCGTACCTTCATTCAACTTCACCGCAAGCGGACTGAACGGCACTCCAACTTCTTCAACTCCGGTCCCCTCGGCTACACCATCAGCCAACTCGACGGTTATCCATCCTTCAAGCGGTACGACTCCTCCAGCTGGTGCAATTCTCGTCTCTGTTGGCGGTACAATTGCGAACTCGTTCTCGAGTCTGACGGCTGCCTTGGCATCCCTCCCAGCAGATACTACATCTCAGACCATCTTCATGTACCCAGGATCTTACACGGAGCAAGTATCAGTTAACAGAAAAGGCCCAGTCACCGTCATCGGCTATCAATCCGACAGTGTTGGAAAGACATACACCGCCAACCAAGTCACACTCACATTTTCACGTGGTCTATCTGTCGTCTCACCCGTTGCTGCCGGCCATACAGATGCCGAAACTGCCGTAATTGCTACTGCTACAACCAGGATTTCATTCTACAATGTCAATTTCATCAATACGGACAATCTGGATGGAGCTATCGCTTCCTATGTGACCCTCGCTGCGTCGGTGTACGGGGACCAGATTGGCTTTTACGGATGCAGTTTCGTTGGATGGCAAGATACGCTCCTGACTGGCAACCCAGCTGGTTACGCTTACTATGAGAGCTCTTATATTGAGGGTGCCATTGATTTCATCTGGGGATACTCAATGTCGTACTTCAAAGGATGCACGATCGGAGCAAAGAAGGCGAAGTCTAGGTGAATCCAATTTCCAATTCCCTGAGTGCTATTTTGGTGCTAACGCCGTCCCAGTATCACGGCACACAATCGAGCTAGCTTGTCGGCCGTTGGTGGATACGTCTTTGACCAGTGCCTTTTCACTGCCGCTCCCAATGCGACTGCAGATCTGAATCAATTGGTCTACCTTGGACGTCCATACAATGCTTATGCCAGGGTCGTCGTCAAGTATTCCTATCTTGATACGATTATCCAACCTGCCGGTTGGAAGATATGGTCTGCCACGGATCCACGAACAGACTATGTCACTTTTGCCGAGTACCAGAATGCCGGACCGGGCAATTGGGAGAACAACACCGCAGCCCGCGTTGGATTTGGTAACGCGACACTATTGACTTCCGATACATACACTCTGAGCAGTGTGATGGCATCAACGTCATGGATCGATATGACCTACTGGGACTCCATCGTCACTCCTCAGCCAGCTATAGTTGTGGTGGAAACAGGCAATTCAACTACTCCTCCTCCAGGAGCCTGCATTGTTTCCAAGACAGCGATTACAGGCAAGGTCACATACACAACAATCGCTCAATGCATTGCTCTTCTACCAACCACCAGTGTCGTTTCAACCATCTTCATCTATCCCGGAACATACAACGAGCAACTCACTTTCAACCGCTCAGGGGCTACCATCTTCCAGGGATATGCTGATTTACCAACAAAGTTCTCGAGCAATCAAGTTATCATCACCAACTCGGCTGGTGTTGATACACAGGGTGATGCGAGTAACTCAGATTCCGCTACCTTCTATTCAAGAGGAAAGAATGTTAAGTTCTACAATATCAATTTGGTGAACACGTACGGTAAAGCTGCTGATTATGCTTCGCTTGGGTTTGCTATTGGCAACAATGGAAATGCTTCCTTCTACGGCTGCCAGATCATCGGAAACCAGGATACGTTCAATGTTAACGCCGGCAAGTGATCGTGGCTCATATTATCTGGCAAGGCTAATGTTTGGATAGGTGCCAGTGTATTTGCGTACAACACGTATATTGAAGGCTCTGTGGACTTCATCTGGGGATCCGGTTCCATGTACTTTCTGTCCTCGACAATCTCCCCGAACACCAACGGCATATCAATCACAGCCGACAAGAGAGCAACGAATACGTCAATCGGTGGAATCGTATTCGATCAGTGCACAGTGACTCCAGCACCTGGTTCTAGCGTCTCGACTGGAACCGTATTCCTAGGCAGACCTTGGAACCCCTTTGCCAGAGTAGCTTATGTTCAGACCTATCTGGATTCTTGTGTTAGTGCTGCTGGATGGTCTGTCTGGTCGAAGAGTACACCAAACACCGATACTGCTTTCTTCGGGGAATATCAGAATACCGGACCAGGGGCCGTCAAAACCTCAAGGGCTTCATTCTCCCACGAAATGACAAGCGGCGAAGCTTCTGCTTTCCAACTTTCCAACTTCTTCTCTAGCACTTCTTGGATTGACTTCACAGCCGTCGGAATCTCTCCATTCGTTGCCTCGAATCTTCCTGCTACAGTTACTGTCACTTCAACCGTTCTTCCTACCGGATCTGTTCCTGTAGTGACTTCCACGAGTACCTCTCTGCTGATATTCACGACTTCCATCCCGGCTTTGATCGTTACGAAGAATGTCACCGAGAAAGTCTCGAGCACTATCTTGTCAACCCAGCCTGATGTCTACAAGTCTACCGCAGTAACTCTGACCGAGACTTCAATCCTATCGATTACTCCAGCCGTGAAATCAACTACTATAACCCTCGACGAGATCGTCGAAACTACACTTACAATTCAAGGATCATCGGTAACAACCACTTTGCTTGTCACTTCAAAGGTCACGGCCCTGTCCACTGTTACACCTGCTCCAGTCACTCAAATTCAAACGATCACAATTTCGGATCTTCACACTTCTTCTGTCACTCCAAAGCCAGTTTCCAAGGTCGTCACATCTATGTCTACTTTAGTATCGACCGCTACGTCCACGCCTAAAGGAAAGACCAATACAATCAAGAGTACAACAACGATTGAGCAACTCCTCACAGTCGCAGCGCCAGATGTCAAAGTCACGCAGACAAGTACGATTCTAACAACTACTATCTTGACTTCTGTGCCCAAAGGGGTCACAAAAACTACGACCTATCTCGTCACGATCCCGGCGGGCCCTACAGTGACAGTCAAGGCCAAGAAGGGAGTCACTTCTTTCATCTCGACCACTTCTATTGTCCTTAAGACTACGAAGAGTACCACGACTTTGATCTGCATTCCACCTGCAGCCAAGGTCAAGAGATCGTTCGAAGCAGAACCAATGCAGGAAATGAATATCGACAAGAGACAGGCTACTTCCTCATCCTCATCCGTTTCAACACCCACTGTTACAACATTCTACACCCTTCCACAATCAACCAGCACTCTTCTCGTCCTAGTCAGCGCTTCATCAACCACTACACAAGCAGCGTCCAAGGCGACTCAGACCGACACTATAACTTCTTACATCTTGAAAACGAGTCTCTTCCCAGGCCAAACTTTCACTGCCGCAATTACCACCACGAAAGTCGTTCCCAAGACAACCACCCTTCCTCAATCTACTTCCACAATCCTTGTAGACCTGCAAGGGACATCCATTTCCACCATATCTCTGAAGGGCCAAACGCAAACCTTAAGCTCAACAATCTTTTCCACTATTAAGACTTCAACCTCCACACTCAAGGGGGTCACAATACAAGCCCAAACAACCAGCACGCTTCTCAGCACCACAATCGTAACTCTACCCGCCGAAACAATCCTCGCAACGACCACCTCCCTCACAACTCTCAAAGCCACAATCGTACTCCCCACATCCACAGTAGTCATCAGCCAGATCTCTACCGTCACGCTCAAATCTACATTCACACCCCCTGGAACAACATCGACAGTCTTGCAGCTCGCTACCAATATCAAGAAAACGACTATCACGCTGCCCACGTCTACGGTGCTGGTCAGTAAGACTAGCACGTCCAAGATACCCACGCCGTCTGTCACGTTCACGAGTACGATTACGAAGACGACGACTGTAAAGAGTACGCATTTGGTGACGAGTACGGTGTTTAAGACTGCTAAGGGTGCGCCTACTTGTGGTGCTTGAGCAGATTTTGGTTGGATAGAAAGATGTTCTTGTAGATTTTAATTCTTTGCATATATTGCATATACACAAATAGCTAGATTTATCAATCGCAGATAATGTATATACTTCTACTTGCTATACACAGTCTTCATCAGTGACTTCAAGGATTATGAAGGCACGACAAGATACCAGAACTTCAACCCATCCCAAGCCCCAAGTACTCCCCACACCAATTGCCGTCTTTTGAGAGGAAAAAAATCGAGCCGCAGTGTCGAATCAATAAACAGCATAAGACGAGCGATTCCGAGCCACTTGGTTCTGATTATAATCAAAATTCTGGTTCTGGCCCTTGACATCCCAATTCTGGTGTCCTGGAGACATACCGACTTGTTGCTGCATATGCAGCGTGTTATTTGCATTTACAATCGGCCCCGGGGGCGGTGATGTTGGAGCAGTCGCCGCTTGCCATTCTACTCGGATGGGTTCGTCTTTACTTAGTTTTTGGCCGTTAAACCCTATTTGCGAGTGTCAGTCAGTTGTTTGTTGCGGAATAAATTGTGAATGTGGTACTGAGTAGGAGGGAAGAAGGGGGGGGCGGGTCGGTTCGGTGCTTACATAGCTCGAATCTGATATCGGCCTGGTGGGATGTTAGTATGTTGACTTTGGCTTTGATTTCCAGACAGGAATTTTCAGGAGACTCACAGGTCCCAAAGCGACTTTGATCAGGTAATCTACCCGGTAATACTTCTCGCCCATGTTCCAGAAATGTCGATTCTTCAGCTTGAAGCGGGAGAGTTCCACGGTGGAGAAATCGGATTGCACGTTGCAGAGGGTGGAACAGTCTTTATACATATAAGCCACATTGTCATGAATGTGTGGTGGTGTGGTGGAGCGGGTCGGAACTTACTCTGATTCATGGTATATGGGAGGAGATCTTTGTCGAGATGTGAGACGACGACACCGACTGGGAATACTCGGTATGGATTTCCATAGGTGATTTTTCGGGTGAATGTCCGTACGATTGGGTAATCGACTGAGACTGGCTCTCCCTGTATCCTATTAGCTATCCGGACTGTAAACACTTGGAATGGCACACAACACTCACTTGTTTGATAAACCTAGCACGCAGTCAGCTCGAATATACATGTTTTAGTATCCAGTACGAGGGAGCACGAACCAATCAACGACATCTGAAACATAAACTTTCCCATCCACAGCATCCCTGTGCGTCTTCTGTCCAAAATGCAAGCTATTATTCGGGTTATAAAGAACTTTACAAATCGTTCCATACGAAGCGCGGCAACATCTCCATCCCAGAACCGATTGTCCTCCCCTGAGTTTCTGGAGCCGATCTGCAACGATGCCTTTACATACTACGAGTTGGGGATCGGGAGCTACTCGGACTTGGAGGTTGGTGGCGTTGTGGAAGGAGGATGCTCCGAATGCGTAGCGTGCTCGTAGCCTTTTCTGAATGTAGGCACTGTTTCCGAGACCGCCGGACAGGACGAGATGGGCCTGTTCTGGGTGTCAGTACAGAACTTGTGATGGAGGTTGTTTTGAACGTACTACTTGCTCTGAAGGAAGTTTCGATTGTATCCTCTGTAATTGCTTGTCAATTAGTTCGAAGAGTTTAACAATCTAAGATAATCAGCAGAACATCAAAGTAAATCTTGTCGATATATTGCCTACTTGGATATCAAACAGAGCCTGTAGTTCGTCCCTGCGGCTGGTCAGCGAGATTTTTCTCCTATAGTTCTGGAGGAGCCGTACCTCCGTATCCTCAATTCACCATCTAGAATCCCTGAAGACTCCAGTCTATAGCTTTTGCTCAATTTAGGCACCGCAACCGAGAAGAAGTCCGTATCGTCCGGCGAACCGTAATCGCATTTTGCATTCTGGTACTCTTTGCTCTTCATCATTTCCCAAGCGGCATCTTCGATCTCAATGCCTAGAGGGATCACACGATTGGCCGTCTCGAGTCGTTCTTGCACGGAAAGTTCGAATGCGTGATCGATTTGAGCGGAGCCTAGGTTTGCACCTGCGTTTGTCAGCTTTATCGAAATAGGGATTGGATAGGAGATAATGTGTGTGTTACCAAATACTACATCCAGCTGCTGGAGAGTCAGGGAACGACCTCCTCCTGTCCCTTGTACTCGTAGCGCTGATAGATCCGTCGTTCCTCCACCAGCGTCGCACACAATCAAAATATCGTTCTCCTGTTGTAGCTCAGTTAGATTTGCATGTTGCGAAAGCTGATCACGGTTCTTACCTTGAAAATTGCCGGGGATTCTCGAGACATATGAACGGCAGCAGCCTCAGCTTCGGTCAATCCGATGATCGACTTATGATTGGGGTACCGGCCGAAGCCCGCTCGCTCAGTTATTGATCTGAATCGTTCAACTGTTGGGTGTGGCTTCCATGTGGTCGGTACGCTGAATATGAACTCAATTCGAGCGTCTTCCCATCTCGAAGGAAGTTCCATTTGCAGTTTCGACTCGACGTATTGGTAGAGAAAGACGAAATAGTCATGGTACCTAGATCAAATCGTATTAGAGCTCTTCAAGATGACTTCGTCGCATGCACAGATGGGAAAATACCATCTCTCCACAACTTCAATGGAGCTCGGAACATCTGACGGATCCTTGGCTATCATCTGCACCTCGCGTAACCGGTCCTCGTCGAGGTATGTCTTGAACCACTCTTGGTGCTCTTTGTTCTCGGCTTGTCTCTCTGTATCGGTTTCGGATTGGAAGCCCCATGAGGACGGCGTCAATTGGTTAGTCGGGTAAACAAGTATGGTAGGCACCTGGTCACATCGAGAGTTAGCATAATCATTCACTACTTAGAAGAGCCACATAGAGGTTGTTCTTCTTGCCTTATTCTCATTCGCCTGCATTCGACCTGGCCATCTCTGAATCCATCTTATGGTGTCCGATCCGACGCTGGGGTTTGCATAAGCGACTCCTGTACCTGTAGAATGTTGATAAGAGAATTCCCAACTTCAAGCTGAACAAAGGCCACTTACATGTCATGCCAAAGTCAATGGCAATGATCAGATCTGGTCGTGGTTCGTCCATTGTTACCACCAACAGATTGAGAGGTATGTCAGAATTAGCCGACTTGGTCTTAGGATTGTGTGTTTTCAATCAAGTCAAATGTCGCGAAGAAATTCTGTTGCTTAGGTACCTCGTCAAGGAGCATCGTCCGACGTGAGAGAAAGGAGGGGTTGTACGTGGAACCGAGATCGAGGTTTTTGCACTATTATCTTTTCGATATCTCGATGAAGTGTCCGTTGGCGTTTCTGTTGACATATCATTGACCAATGGCTCATATTCTCATAGAAGCCACAAAAAGTCCAGACTCTGGTCGAGTAAAGTCGGCCCTGAACAGCTGAGCTGCACAAGACATGCCAAGTATATGGCAAATATTGATACGGCTTTTTGGCTGCAGCCCCCTCTACGGCCCTGTCTTTTGCGTATCTTCAATGCCACACTACGGCTGAGAGCCTGTGATATGGCTTGCAGCATACAACCATATCCGGCAATTGCACTGCAAGTGTTTTGGCTAGGCTCAAAATCAGATGAGATGGCTTTGGGGGCTATCGCTTTGAGAACGCTTGCTCGTATGTGAGAGCAGAGCCTTGATTTTCAGACAAAGTCATGGAACAGAACCTCTAAATATTCTTGAATCTAAGCCTTGAGTTCGTTTCACACCTTTTCGAGAACAATACTGTTTTCATCGATTCGATTTTCAAGTCAAACTCATTTGCGTAACCCACAGGAGCAAAATTCTGACAATGGCGACTTTCTGCGAGGTCAATTGTGCCTCTGACATCGTGGATGGGGAAAAAGTCTCTGTTTTTGCATGCGAATCGACTGTCCACGGACAAGCGACCACCACCACTCCTTGTCCAGATCCTACTAAGAGATTGTGTGGAGTCCCCGTATGGGACCTAGCAGCGCCGGCAAACCCTCTATGCCTACGAACATGGACAAAAACAACCTGTGGAGCAAATACCGCTCAGGTTCCCTGTTTCAAAGATGTTGCAGATATAACCTCAGCATCTATCGTCACTGACACCAAGGGTTCAATTGCAACACTAGCATCAGCAACTCCAACCTCTTCAGCGACTGACAGCAACAAGTTGGAACCTACAAAGTCCAACCCTCCAGCTCCATCCAGCGCAACGGCGGAGGCCACTCACACAGACACCGGTGCACCTTCTGAATCTTCAGTCGCCGCAAACGGCACTGCCAGCGCCCAAAGCCAAGGTACTTCGAAGTCAAAAGGACTGTCAACCGGAGAAGCTGCTGGGGTTGGAATTGGAGGTGCAATTGCTGGAGCAGTAGTTGCTGGCTTGATTTTTCTGTTCCTTTTCGCTCGCTACAAGAAGCGACGCCAACAACACGAACAGAATGCTTTTGTTGGTCATTTGCCAAATTACAATTCCGATCCTGGAAGACAAGAGAAAGGAATCTCAACGCCTACGAAGGGCGGTTTGGTAATAACCGAGTTACCACAACCAGCGGAGGACGATGCAATTGTGGGGGCATTATCCAGGCTTCGAGACAACATCAAGAACCACGCTCAAAGCTTCTACACCACATCTCCTGTTAGTCCCCAGTCACTCAACCAGACTGTACTGAGCGAAGTAGCCAACGATACTGGTATCCAAGTCTCAAAGCTACAAAATCTTCTTGCTGCTCCGACATCGAGAATGCCAGCACTCCGTCTCTGTATCGCTTGGATAATCTTGTCTCGTTGTGACGGCCAAGGACCTCTGAACACTTCTCTACTCCCGGAAGAAGCTGCAATAGTCGCAGCAATGATTGCAGGAATTGACCATAAAGATGCACGTGAGTAATTTGCACATCTCAGAACGAGACTTTGCAAATACTAACGAGATTCCAGGCAAAACTGCACTTGCTAGCAAGTTGAAGGTGATCTCAGGAGAACTGCTCCAGAGCCGCCCTGGACAAGCACAGCCTCTCCAAAGTGCAAAACTGGAGCACAGAATTGAGCAAGCTGTCATTACAATCAACGACTCCCTGGCCCCTTTCATTGACTCCACGGCTGACGCCAATTCTGACAAGAGGCTCCGGAACTTGGAGAGCATCGTGCGACGGGCCAGTCAGCTTGCTATTCTTCTCTTCTCACAGCCGAGCAGCTGGGCTTTGGATTTTGGTGGAAGCGGCACAGCACAGCCAGGCACGATCGTCGTCTTTCCAGGCCTCTTGGAGATGGTGAGCGAGGACGGGATCATTCGAGAGCCACCGAGGCTGTTCAACCAGCCCGAAGTAACTGCAGTAGCATGAAGAGATAAGGAGAATGGGGGCCCACCTGAGGGGAGTTGTCTGGTTCGGTGGTCTTTCTTTGGTCATGATAATTGAGGCTGAGAAGTTGAAGGTTGCACGGGATGTATGCAGGAATTGTTTTGTTGATCTGCCAAGAATTTAACCCTTTTCGGCTACCAAGACAGCCACTCGCTTAACTCGAGCTCCTGGCTACCAAAGTCTTCCTGTTTTCGACGCTCGTGTAACACCCCAGAAATTGGTGGCATTTCCCAATGCAATGCGGGATATCAATCTCATAAATGCCAAGTAATGAGCTGCCCAATCTAGCATTGTCTGGACTAGCAGACCAACTCATTTTGAACGCTTCACTTTCTCCCGCCTAGGGTAGGTTGCGAAGGCCAAAACACAACATAGCCACCGTCCCATGCGACAAAAACCGCAATATCAGAAGCGAGGTACTAGATAATCACATCATTCTAAACAACACGAAACCAGAAAAAGAAGAAATCAGGCGATCGATCAAGTGATGCGACTTTACCTCTCTAGACTATTGGAGAAGCGGCAGAGCAGGTCATTAACATGCAAGCCGCCACTCAGCTGAAAAAGCCACAGCATGCATTGCGAGCAATATGTGAATATTTGATATTTGGTGGAATTTAATCTACAATACCCTCGTACTCTTTATATGGGCCCAAATTGAAAGTCCTCTCCCGAGCCCATATGATATATTTCGTTAGCCCGAGGTGCAACGCGTGAAATCTTCAAGAATGATCTTCAACCCCTCTCACCTAGACTCGAAAGAATACTCCTATCCAAAAACCTCTGGTGTACAGTTCGCGATGGTTGTGCCGTCGACACTCCGGGCAATTGCCTTTGCCTACTTCGCCTCCCTTTGCAACGCTACTCCTGCCGATCCAACAATCACGTCTCCTCCGCTTCTCTCCAAACGTGAGGCCTATGACTATTATGATTTCATAGGATATTACGAGTCCGATGGAGTTTCGTCTTCTTGTTCGTTACTTTCGATTCCTCAAATATATCAGTCACTGACGAAGCTGAATAGGGTACGCGGCGTCCACATGTGCGGGGACTAGATATCGGGAAATCTATGAGAGTTCTTCCAGCTACTACTACGGCGGATGCGAATCAAGTAGTTATTACTCTGTCTTCACGGAATGCTATGGTGGAGTTGCGTATGGAACCTACAGCTATAGTTCTGGGACGTACACTTACTCTGCTGCGACGTCTTCAACATGGTATGGACTTCCTTATTTTTCACATTATTTTCACGTGTGTGAAGTCTTCAAGGTAGCAGAAAAAGCTAACGACTTCTACCAAAATGCAGTACTGGATACTCGTCCTGCATAGCTGACACGATCAAATACGCTCCTGATGGATATGGAAGCTCGTTCTTCATCAAGTGTGCGGACAGCACACCCCGAATGCTTTATCGAACAAACACAGGAGCTCTTCCTATTCTTCAATCAGGTAATATGTGCTCAAGTATCGACCAACATGGAGCTTACACACTCCAGTTACGTTGTCGGGCAGCTCGTCAAGCCTATCCTCACCATCACGAATAACGGTTACCCAAACCCCTTCATTCAGCTCCACACCTACATCGAACCCTACCCCATCGCACAGACGCAAAAGTATAGCCGGTCCCATCGCAGGTGGAGTCATCGGCGGCATAGCAGTCCTCTCTCTCGTCGCATTTCTCATCTGGTTCGTCATCAAGAAGCGACAGATCTGTAAATCTGCAGCAAATGATCCATCGGCCTACGCTCAATCACAGCCAGTTATGGTCCAACAACAGCCTGGATATCCACCTGGACCAGGCCCAATAACAATGCCGGAGAAGGCTGCCATGCCGCCCACTTCTCCTGCTTCGCCGTACTCGCAACAGGAGGCTTGGACGCCGGCGATGGGTGGAAATCCTGGAATCAGCCCGTCTACGTCGCCTCCTCCTACATACTTTCATCAGCCACAGCCAATGTATCCCCAGCAGCAGTCTCAGCAGGTCTCGTATCAGTGATTGCACAGTGGTGTTCATTGAGTCGGTTAGAAATAACGCGTGGTGAAGTTTGCGTTTTGGGGGAGAAGCGTTGGTGGGGGCGTTATTATCTGGTATCAATTTGACGGATAGATTTGTACCGGTAGCACAGATATAGGATTTCAAGTAATATGCAATAGAGGTAGTGAGTACGATCTCTTGAGCCCTGTATGATTTCGTGTTATAACTCTCCATTCCGTGACGAATTTGCGAGCACATTTACGGTCACACCGCTTGGAAAAGACATTTAAAATGCTTTAAAATTCCCAATCAATGATCTGTAAAAGACAAGCAGTCTATTGAAGTGTTGTTGAGTCCTGCCTAGCTACGGTATTGTGAGGTTTTTTTCCTCTTTAGGGAGGTCGCTGAAGCCCCTGGAAAGCCCCAAACCAAGTCCCTGTTAGCGCTAGGTAAGTCACTGTAGCGGGCTCTTGGTTCGGGGACCCTGAAAATTCCAGCAGTGACTTTTAGGCGGGAGCACCCTGTAGCCTAGCGGAGATGTGCAACTGACACCCAAAGGATACAGAACAACGGAACTTGAATGAGGATTCGAATCCACCGACTCGATCAGGTAGAAATGTATTCGCTATCGCACATAACTATTGACATAAGCCAGATAAAGTACATGTTCACAAAAATATCATTCAATATTCCCTACCTTCCCAGACCCTTCAGGTTTCGAAACTCCCAGAAAACTGCCGCTATGTCAAAAGTCCCCCCCCCATTCACAAACATCGACTTCACTTCTCTCCAATCACTCCCAAAGCCGCTTCCATTAGCCCTCTTCTCCTACGACTCTGAGATACAGCCTTACGACCAATCTGGCAACCAGGTCGAAGCGAGGCCGGATGCATGGTCGACGAGACCTCGCTCCCACCCCCGCTACTCTCGACAGCAGAAACTTCAGAAACAGAGGAAAGCGCTGGTGACGTAGCTCTTCTTGGAGGCGAGTAATATTCCAGCCCTGTCGGCATTGATAAGGTATCAGTCGGGTATGGACAGAATTTCAGAACCGCTTGGTCGATGGGGCTTGGATCTGGCATCTCGGACAAGTAGTTTGGATAAGGGGGAACTCGAGAGGGAGGCGGATATGTCTCTCGTTGCTCGATACCTGGTCGTAATTGCGGTACGTGTGGTTTTGAGTAGGTCTTGTATAGAATTGGGGTTCCCATGATCTCGGCGGGGGAATTTGAGGTCTGGAAAGAGGTGTACCGTCCTGTGGATGGTCGCTCGAGCGGTGTGGTTTGGTGGAGTTCGGACAGCGAAGTTGACATGGGACGAGACTGGCGCAGCGGTGCAGGGTACAGATCTGGCGGTCTTGCGGCGATATGGAGGCCGTCTATTTCCAATGGCGATGTCGTCTGTTGCACAGGTGTGCTGTAGATGGAATACTGGTAACTGATTTGTGACATTGAGGGAGATTGAATCTCATCAAGCTCATATGGCTTCAATGGCATGGTCAATGGTGAAATAGCAGACACTGGTATGTAGGATGATTGTGTCTCTACCGGTAATGACTCGGGAGCTTGACGATCTGATGGTTCTTGGGAGCTGCTGGATGCTGGAAATGATGGCCGTTCCAAGTACTCCTTCCACATATCCCAAGAGTTTATCGGTCCTAACAGATTGGTTCCAGTACAGGAAACAGCTCGAGGTCGATCAAGTGCTGCGGAGACTGTCTCCAGTGATCCCGTTGCCTCCACACTGGAAGTGCCTTGTAAGCTCAAGGCACTGGCTGCGCTCATTTTGGATATCCCAGAAGTTGTCGAGCTACGCTGGATCCCAGTCCTTGTCATTTCCGGTATGCTCTGGCTGTCTGAAGGCAGCACCACTGTGCCCGATTCGACGCTCCGAGAAAGCTCTTGGGGGAATGGCTCAGGCACTGGCTTGACATCCTTAGTTTCCGTTTCAAGGACTTTCATCCTGCGCTTCTTTCTGTTGTACGGACTCGTGAAATCCGACACTTGGGACACTGATTCATAGGTTGGTGGAGGCGCCATAGGAGGTGATGCTACAGTAGGACCGAAGCTCGCCAGCATCTCCAATGGGTGGAGGGTGTTGAGAACAGTCGTCAGAGTTTGATGGCAAGTCGCCAATTCTGAGCGTCGGTTCTCCAGTTTACCATGGTCGTTCAGAACCCACCGGACTCGATTTATGAACGAAACAGTGTCATCGCGGTCTTGATCTGAACGAACCCTTTCGACAAAGAGACCAATGTCGTTGAGAGCGCATTTCATGCTATTGATGGCTTGTTGAATCCAGAACAGTTTCTGGGGGTTGTTCGCAAGGGACGCCCTGATCGCTGGCACACGCAAAAGCCGTTCGGTCTCATCAAGATCCAAGCGTACTCTCTGGATCGTCCTCACAAATACATTGTTCTCTGATCCGACTTCAGCGAGTTCGATGGCAAATTCGGAAAACTTGAAGGCAGTGTTGATTGCACCGAACAAAGCACCAGCGCCAAGGTCAGCCATACTGGGTCCGGATAGAGGAAGCCTGTATGAAGATCGCGAGAAATGATACCACAGTGCGCAGAGTTCAAAACAAGACGGGCACTTGTGGGGATCTCCCTAGAGCCTCATCCAGATATCGTGGAGGAGATAGGCGCTTTCGGCGTAGAGGGGTTCATATTTTTCAATGCCACGGCTCGGGATTTTCAATGCAAGCCACAAATAACATATCCCGTGCGAATATCAGATGCTCTCAGTGTGACCCCGCCACTGGAGAATCTGGGGTTCGATTGGACAAGCATGCAAGCCTATCATTGGAGTAAAAAAGCAAATGTCATTCTGGGCCTTGATGGGATACACTTCCCTCGGTCATGGAGTTCAGCTGCAATTCTAGCCCACGCCCCCATGCATATCACAGCTCCTTGCAGCTTCCAAGTGATGAATGCGGCTCTGGAGTCTAGACACTTGCAGGGGATGAGAACTGTAAAAATAGAATCAAAATAGGGAATGTTCTGCTCTTGATCTTCAATCCAGCCTTGCGGCCATAGTGCTTCTCCAGCAAGCAAGACCTCGCGAGGATGGCTTGGAGAGGAGCTAACGAGGTTTACCAAAGAACACAGTGAGTTAAAACCGAGAATGGCTTCATCAATTGTCCCGGATCTCGAAGATGCTGCCATTTGGATGCCTCTTTTGACCATATGCATCTGCTGCATATCTTTGCGCTTTGATTATCAGTGATCGACTGAATACAGTTTAAAGAGAGTGGCCGTGAAAGAGAGAAACAACAATTGATTTCCTGGATCATGAGCAGACATTGAAGTAAAGAGTCTTTGAGTTGAGTTTGATATGGAGATTGGAGATTGGAGAACGAAAATGGAGTATGGTGGTGCCGCACAAGTTGCCAAATGATTGTGGACTGAGCGGCCACGATGACTCATTGGGATCTTTCATCATATACTGAAAGCGAAGGCTGGGTTGCTAGAAAATCTCAATCAGTTTTCGTGTGATGTTCTAAGAGCTCGAGAAGAAGATGACATTCAATCAGGCTCTCACGACCTGGGGCCGTTCTTGGCATGGCTCGCCTCATCACATGATCACGCCAAGACCGGAGGAATTGTAGCTTTCAGCCTCGTCCCAATCAAAGGATTCTTGAGGAACAACAACAGCACGCGCACCTGGTAGACCTCGAACTAACCTCCCCCTGAACCAACTCCTTCAAAAGTCTCAAATATCTCACCATGAGCGAAAATTTTGTCCCCCCAGGCCAACAGCGCAACCTACGCGCCTGCATGGTCTGCTCAATCGTCATGTATGCCCCCCTTCCCCAAACCATCCCATCCCTCATCCCCCAGAATCTAACTGATCCCTCCCCTTAGGACACAAAACCGTTTCCTCAAAGAAGGATGCCCGAACTGCGAAGGCTTCCTCCATCTCGAAGGCTCGATGGACGCCATCATCGACTGCACATCGCAAGTCTTCGAAGGGCTCATCACGCTCGCGGACCCGAGCAAGAGCTGGGTTGCGAAGTGGCAGAGATTGGATGGGTATGTGCGTGGCGTGTATGCTACGAAGGTTAGTGGGCAGTTGCCTGATGAGGTTGTGGCGGTTATGGAGGATGAGGCCAGGATTAAGTATATTCCGTGAGTCTTCCTGCTCGTGGTTTTGGTGTTTGGAGGGTTGGAGCAGGACTGCGCTGATATTGAGTAGGAGAGATGGAAGTGCCACGGAAGCTGATTAGGTGCGAGAGGATGAATGTTGGACAATATTCGGGGGATAATGGCTGGGAGATATGGGAATAATACTGCGGCATAGTATTTGGGTGGGATGGGGAAAAGCGAAATGGAGTTAAGGGAGTTGCGGAATGATATTGCAGTCTATTCTCTACAGCTAAATGCAAATGGTATCGAACCAACGCCCATGTCCTGTACGCCTATAATGTTCCCCCAGATGACGCCTTAAGTACCACACCGAACCTAGAAACGCTGCTTCTTTTGCGCCGGACCCCCAAAACCTGGTGGACCCCTCTTGTTATTCCGCTCCATTTCCTCTCGCATGATACGCTCTGCTTCGCTCATTTTCTTTGGTTGCTCGATGATCATGGCTTTCTTGCCTCCAAGAGCATTCTTCTTTGCAGCTGCGAAGACATTCTTAGGCTTGCTTGAAAATCCCATCTTCATAGAGATTTTTGCTGGTGCTGCTGGTTTAGCCTCTGCAGACTCTCCATTCGAATCCCTCGTTTTGTCTTTCTGTTCATCGGTTTGGCCAGGGTTGAAAATCGGTTCCTCTTTAGTTCCTGAGCTCTCCAAAGCTAGCTCTGGTTTCGAAGCAGCAGGCTTGGCCCCAAAGCTCAGCTTGATCTTCTCTCCATCGGCACGCTTCAATTCCTTCTCAGTATCCTCCGGATCATGCTCGCCTCTCCCCTCAGCATCCAACTGTGCCTTCCTCACCTGCTCTCTTATAGCCGCTTGCTCCCTCTCCTCGTCCCCTCTATCCTGTCTCTCCCTCTTCCGAATAGCATCCGCCCTCCTCAGCGCATCGGGCGAGTTATCAATCCACGCAACATGCAATCCCTTCTCATCATCCTCGACCCTACAAATTCCCTCCCTGCCCAAAAACTTCGCGAACTCGGTCAAAGAGGGCCATTTCGTCGAGTTCATGTGCACATGCTCTTTATTATGAATGTATTCCTGGTAGAAATGATTCAGATTGACCTTCTTCTCGCCGTGAGATGTGCGCAGGAGTTGGAGGAAGTCTTTTTGGAATTGGTTGCTGTAGTCGTTGATGTATTTCTTGGGGTCTTCGCCGACGAGGAGCATCTGTCGGACATGCGACTCGGATTGTGTGTGCATCTTGAAGCCATTCTCGTCGCGCATCTGGCGCTCGCAGACCTGGGGGTGGTCAGCAGAGGCGCAAAGCTAGATGATGAGGGGGACGGGCAAACCTGGCAGTACCATCGCAAACGCTGTAGTCCTTTGGACTTGAGCTTGTTGTTGAGATGCTTCGTGGATCCTACTTCGGCTTTCGGCATTTTGGCTGTGTTCTTGTGAAATCGAGGTTGGAGTTTGAGGATGGAGGGGAAACGATTTGGAGGTTGGAAAGGCTGAGGCTGGGTTTATGGATGGGGCGTTCGAGATGGCACGTGCACAACCTAAATTCTGGAGCAGGCTAAGGTAAATTCGCGACTGCGACTCACTTCACTCTGCAAAGTCTGCTGCTATATTTCAGTTCATAGTAATATCAAAGTTATTCCACGAATACAAGTAGAGAAATCGAATTTTCTGAGGGTTTGTACCTTTCCCAAGGTCCTACAAGTACTTCAAAACTGGACGAACGGCTGTTTTCGGTAGCCAAGGGACCCGTATCTTCGACTTGTTTATTGAAGTAGCATTGACCGCCTCTGGCCCGAAAATGATGAGCTATAAAGATCTCAGCGAGGGGAGATTTTATTATCATGCCACAATGAATCATTGACATGGTCTTGTAGTCTTTTCAGCTCTTGTCCTTGGTTGTGCTACTGAGTTTAGCGAGGGCAGGGGACGTTCAGTTGCTCGCTAAGCTCAGGCTCCCAAATAATCAAATTACAGGCTTCACATCACTAAATTTGCCACCGACTTGAAAAAACACTCCCTGTGGCAGCTGGTTTCGCGTTTAACACGAAATGCCAATTGGTCGTTCTACCAGGAGATCAAGAACTGACAGGCATCATCAACTGTGACATAGAGCACGTGAGACATCTATATCTATTATCATTGCCCAGATGCGGCCATTGATTGACGTAAATGTAAGCCGGTACAACCTAACACAGCCTTGGCAGCGAACTGACACCTCTCCATGCAGACAGGGGTATCTTGAGCTTCTTCCAACATCAAAACTTGTCAACTCAACTATCACAAGTACCTTTGAGAGACAAATCTTTCCAGAGAGGCCTCAATCACATAATATATCACTCGTCATTTGAGTTTTCCGAAGTATTCTCACGATGAACCACCACGGCCCAAAAAGCGCAGTCGAACAACTAGCAAGCAATCGAGCTTGTGAGGCATGCCGAGCCCACAAAGTTCGCTGCCTTCCAAACGACTCGGCGTCATCTAAAATATGTCAAAGATGTGCGAAGACAGACAGACAATGTATATTTGCTGCTCCCGTGAGACGAAAGCAGCGAAAACGTACAGACACCAGGGTCGCAGAGCTTGAGAGAGAGGTTTCTGCCATGCGAGCCTTGTTTCAGAAAAGCAACGAAGAAGTGATAGCTGCAGTGCATCAACAACCTCCTCGATCAGAAGTTTCTAGTCAGACTGCCCAGAGCGGTTCAGAAAGTGACATCAGGCCACTCATCTTGGCACAGAACGCAGATTCAGGTGAAACCCCAGCATCGTGGTCGATTCCAGCCGACCTGAACCCGCCAGATCAGGAGGATCAAAGCCCACCTGCTTTTTCGCCAGACTCGGACTTCATAGAGAGAGGGCTAATTTCCATGGAGGAGGCAACCCGGTTGTTCAAATCATACAATGATGATCTTGTTCAACATTACCCTGCAGTGTCTTTTGAGCCTACTGTTTCAGCTGAAGAGCTTCGAAGAACCAAGCCAACCCTCTTCCTGGCGACTGTAGCAGCAGCTTCGGGCCAACTTGGCTCCCAGATATACAGTGTACTCAACTCCGAGTTACTTTGTGCTTATGCGCATAAAACAGTCATAGAAGGTCAAAAGTCTCTTGAACTAGTTCAGACCATGATCATCCTTTCAATCGTAAGTGACGAAGGCTACTCCAGTAGCTCTACTCAAGAGATTGAGCCACCATACTAACAGTAATTTCAGTGGTATTTTCCACCTGGAAAGTTCGCTCGTGCGTCCCCTCCATTCTGCGCATCACCATCTTTCACCTCCCGCCAGTTAATTATTTCCAGATCAAAGCTGACCCACGAGTGCTTAGAGTTGAAATATTATGAATATATACACATGGCTGCCACCATGGGACTCGATATTGGACTTGGCACAAATCCACAATCTTCCCGGGACCGGAGGAGGAATTTCGAGGAAAGTCCCATTGAAAATCACATAGATGAGATGGATATTGAGAAGAGGAGAACATATCTGGTCTGCTATATGATATCCACAGGGTGAGCAGTATCCAAAATATTCATTTGATTTTTACTGAACAGCCCTTCAGAGTTTCATTGAGCTCGAGACGTCCCAACATGCTGCGCTTCAATCGTTGGGTAGAGAATTGTCTGGACACCTTAGCAAACAATCCAAATACTTCCCAAATGGACAAATATTTGGTATCTTGGGTTAAACTGCTCAAGATTACAGAAGAGATCGGTCTTGCCTTTGGATTCGAAGATATCAATAACATGGCGACTCTCTCGGAACCTCGAATTCAGATCGTGATGAGCGGGCTTCAGAAAACGCTCCAGTTTTGGAAAACTTCCATTGGCTCAGATGTCAACGGTATGTTCAAATTGAGTACCAATGATGTTTTGACTAATAAGCATTAGATGCTTTGATGATCCAATACCACCATTCCCAACTTTTCCTTCACGAAATTGCGTTGCACGACGACCACCCGCCAGAAGATTTCCGGCCTCCATTTGACCTAGGGAAAATCCTATCAATCCATACCATCGCAGCAGCCAAAGATTCCTTCATCGACGCTACTGCCAATTTGATATCCTCCGCTCAGTCGATGCTCGACATAATTCTTGGCATGAACGTCGTCACTCTCCGTTCCCTTCCAATCTACAACTTCGTGCGCATGTCATATTCAGTCGTAATTCTCATCAAGCTCTACATATCGTCAAAATCTCCAACAAGTAAGATTGGGGCAGTTCTGGATAGCGAGCACTTAAAAGTGGGCACCTACCTCAAAGCTCTGATTGACGTACTTGTTACTGCTGTGGGACCAATGGAATGCAGAGCTCCTTACACTTTTTTGGGCATGCTAATGCGATTTTATGGCTGGTACAAAAGCCAGGAGAGCAGTCAGACTTTTACTCCTCCTCCAGTCGACTCGCCGGCTGTTGACCAATGCTGGCTGCCACCGATGCCGCGAATTACTTACAGAGTTTCACAAAGTGATAAAAACTCGCCCAACAAGAGGCCCTCAACAGATATGGGATTCAACATTCCCCAGAAGTATACTGCAGAGAGTTCTGATACTGGCATGGATGTCCAATTTGATACGCAAGTTATGGGAGATTTGCAGTACGACATTGGCGATGGATTGGATATCGATCAGTACATGTTACTTGGCGGGATCGACACATTCAATCCAGGCTTCAACAATTGGCTTCCTGATATGAGCATGACTGGAGTCGTGGACGAGAACCAGATACCAGGGGTGGACGGGTATGAGTTTCGAGGGGATCACCATACTTCGATATGACCATGAATTATTTCTCTTTTTATTCATTCTGATTTTGTTACATCTCCTCAATTGATAAATCAACAACTTCACCCGCGATCCATTCGGACTCCCGGGCCACCACCCCAAACCAGTTCCTATGTCTCAGCCGACGTTTGCTTCGTCCAACGTGGAGCAAGTCTAAACACCGTCCCTGGGTAATGGCGAGACGAGGAAGAGAAATGGACAGGTCATGACACGACTGTAAAGCAAAAATAGCCGGGTTTGGGGTCCAGCATAGGGCAGCACTACCGAGGTGGGTATTAGTATTACGACGCCTGTCTTTCCAGTGTGGAGATAAACACACTCCGTTTAGACGGTTGTCTAGCCACGTTAGCTGCGATGAAGATGATCAGATGAGAAATACCTGGCAACTGGGGTAGCAGGGTACTGATAGAATTACTCGTTGAGAAAAGCTACGCGCAATCCAAGTCATCCCGAACTTCTCGGGGCATCGAGAAGAAAACAAACCACAAACCGGGGACTAAAAGCCTCCGTTGGACGTTAGTACGCTGCCTGGAATGCAGTTGCCATCCAAAACACATCTTTCAAACCAAGGTGACAGTTTGGGGCACTGCCTCCACGTAATGTATCTATGACGACTTTATTTCGATTGCAACAAATGAACGCCTACATAATACGCCGTCTCGCTTGGCATACGGCCTGACATGCCTCGGAGCCACCAGCAAGATCAGCCTCCGATCACGTGCTGGCCATTTAAGACCTGAAAGAGGAGCTTGAGATGTGCTTTGTTAGGCCTCTGACGCTGCTTGTTACAATTCTTATATCGGAGGGAGACATATCTCCGTTTGGAGTTGCGTGGAAAGCCAGAGGCTGCGATTCAAGGCTCTGGCGCCGATGCGCCAGTCTTGCCAAGAAAGGGGAGCGGCTGGGACAAACGATCCTGTCAAAGGAAATATATATCCTTGAGGACACAGGCCTTCAAGAACGAATACAAACTCAGATCGACACACGTCTCTTCCTCGTCAAAGTACTTTGAACAGTCAATTCCCTTGCAATCCAGGCGCCTCCTCACAGCTCGTCAAGATGTCCGACGGAAATCCTTACAAAGGCTATATTGACCCCAATTTCCCCAATCCTATGGGCCCTGACGATGCTTCGATCATCATCTATGGGCGAGTGTTGCTATTCGCGATATCCAGATCCTCGCTGATAAATTCAGATACACTCCAGACTTCACGCTTTGCATTCTTGGCATCGTTTTCTTCACGGTCCTCTTCTTCGCCCACCTCTTCCAAACACTTCGCTATCGCCTGTGGTCTTTCATCCCCTTAACCATCGCCTGCGTCATGGAAGTAGTGGGCTATGCATTCCGCGCGCTCTCGTCCCGAAAAGACCCTTACCGGGTTACGTACTTTGTCGTCCAGTATTTCCTCATCGTAACAGCACCAGTCCTAATCTCGGCATCCATCTACGTGTGCTTGACGAAAATCCTAGGTTGGGCAGCTGATTCAGGTCTGGACCTGGGCACCAGAACTGTACTTCTGAGGAGGAAAGTCGTGTTGTGGACCTTCATCACCATCGATGTCTTATGCACGATTCTGCAGATCACAGGAGCGGGTCTGATAGGCGGCGCGACGTCAAAGGGAAAGGATCCAAGCACCGCGAACAACGTCCTGCTCTCTGGCCTGGCCATCCAGACAGCTGCCTATTTTGTCTACTTGTTGCTCCTAACGGTCGTCATAGCTGCGATATACCGTGATCATGGTATGGTCCAGAAGGCGAAGAAGAGTCCGTTTCTGGGAGTTTTGGCTCTTGCAAGCCTTTTGATTTTCATCAGAACGATTTTCAGATTGGCTGAGACGAGTCAGGGTGTTTTTGGGTATTTGTCAAGCCACGAGGCGTTCTTCGGTGCGCTGGAGTTTGCTCCTGTGGTTGTTGCTGTGTTTGTGTTGGCTGTTTGGTTTCCTAGCCGATGGCCAGCTGTTGGTGGGAGGGTGAAGACTGAGAGTGCGTGAGCTGGCTTCAGTGGGAGATGCCTATGTCGGAGGGACATGTTGGGATCATCTCTTATCGAGATGGAGGATTTGGTGTTTCTTGTACAAGCGTGGCATTGGCGGACGTTGCATCTGTGGACGGAGTTAGAAGTGGTTCATTCATTCATCATGGACGTGGATATTTTCGTTGGTTGTAGAGTTTTAGGGTATATAATAATTTGGAATTACCTTGCTCCGTTAGCGCCACCTTACAGCATCTTCCGCTGCGAAATTGGAGAACACCCAAGACCATGTCCTTACTCCTTCTGAGCTGACCTCACCATGAAGACCTCAATGAATTCCTTCTCAGCCAACACACCCGCTCCCTTTCCCTCCAATTCCACAACCAGCCTTTCAACCTCCCGGAATCCAAAATGCTCATAAATCGGTTTTCCATCCGGACTAGCCTCCAAATAAGTCTCTGTACCCTCCTCATCCGACTTCTGAATCCCCCATCTCAACAACTTCCCCGCTGCACCCTTCCCCTGATACTCGGGTCTCGTAGCAATGATCTCCAAATACCAATGCTTCCTCCCCTTCATAATAACCGCATGTCGATTGACCAAATTCCCAAAGAAGTGGTTGGCGAGCGCAATATCCGCTCCTTCTGGCCAAACCGGCATATCCGTGCCAAAGGGTTCATTAGGCCCGTTCCATTTCGCGTACGAGACAACCTTCTGATCTGGCGAGTCCGAGTCGTAGATACAGATGAAGTGCGCGTTAGGACTGTCTAGTTCCTCGATAACGGAATTGTACCACCACGTCCAGGCTGGGAAATCCCGCGAGCCTGTGGCGGGTCCTCGGGGAAAGACGAGTAGCGAGATGGCATCTATTGAGAATGCGGAGAAATATATATCTGTGAGGACTGCGGCGTCCGCTGCGGTCGCTTTGCGGAGAAAGAGAGGCATGATGAGAAATTTGTGTAAGATTTGATGGTTCTTGGAGGTAAGAAGAAGAAGGGATTGACGTTGTATTTATATATAGGAGACGAAAAATCTGGTAGCGTGATGACAACTTTTAACAGGCTAACAAGCTTACAGGACAACTTTGTCCTATTGCAGTAAACGTTGCGTAAATGAGTCAGAGGGTCCTGCTGTATCAATGCAAGGAGCCACTTCAGAATCTACCAAGCTTCTCCCTTTTGGTAGTGATGATAAAGGTGAACTGAATTCCGTACAGTAATCCGGACACTCCACGGGACGCTGGAGGCTGGTTTGCATGCTCCTGGCCAAGCTAGTCCAAAAATGCAATGGCGGCTGTTCTACTTACCGAGAAATCAGGGGAAAGCTGGCAACTTCACTTCATCTCCATTTTGTCCCTATCTGCGAAGCTGCGGATAAATGCTTCTACAGTTTCCCCGCCACTCATATCCTCAATTCATGTGGATGCAGATAGGCTCAATGTATCCGTCGCTCCAGTGCTGCAGGTCAATTGACGCAGTTATGGTAAGTACACGTATCTTCAATGGCTGCAAGTAGATATCAGACGCTTGGTGAGCTGGTGTTGCAAGATGCATACCAGAAATCGCTAGATTTTTTTCGGTTACTTCTGCTTCTGCTACTTTTTTCATTGTTTTATGGCATTCTTCGCAATGAAGTCCCTCCTGTTCCTTTCATTCTTGCCTCTGGCTTTCAGCAGCTCCGATATACTCGCCATCCCAACCCTCGACCCCAATCAACCCATCTACCTCGGCGAATCCTTCTACCCCCCAACAATGACATTCATTGCCTGGCAGCCAACCGAAAATAACACCCCAAAAGACTGGTGTACCAGATCTACCGATTGTTCCGACCATCGCATCTTCGCCCTGGGCGGGGTTGAAGGGCTCCAAATCCACGACTATTTCGACAAGGCTGCGTACTTGACGCGGATGGGCAATCGGTTTGCGGACTGCGTTATTACGCCGGAGAGTATTCGCATGGGGCTCTGTGATGGTGTGAAGGTTTCGGATAGTGGGGATAGGTTTACGGGGCCTGGGACGAGGAAGTGGTCTTGTTGGGTTAGTGAGAAGGCGTGGTTGGAAGGGAGGGGGATGGACGAGAAGTCAGAGGAACAGGTGGCAGATAAGGAGGAGGAGGAGACGTCGACTGTTACGGTTTATGAGACTGTCTATCGAGGGTCGTCCAGTAGCGTACCTAGTGGGACGTTTACGGGGTAGGTTGCAAGGGATGAAGGTATTTAGATTGGTGTTGAAGAGGAGATGGATACAATGGACTGGCTGTATGTAGTTGTCTATGGATTGGTATTGGTATTCCCACAGACCCATAAATATTCAGATGCAAGTCCAACTCAGTGCTGATCTAATAGGTATGGAAGGCTATGTACGACGAGAGCAATTTATGTGCATATTCCAAGCTTATTTACAAACCAAACAGTGATCGTTCAATTCTCAGCATGAGATGCAAGACCTTTCAGACAGCTTTAGCGTTCAGTGCGGCAGCGTGCGCAGTCACCTATCTTTTGTTAGTCCCCAAAGTTACAAGCAGAGCACAAAACTTACCAGAGTAGCATAGTCCGCAGAGCCATAGTAAATGGCGTGTCCATCATCATTAGTCAAGCCATAGGAGAGAGAATCTCCATATTGCCAATACATGTCTCCAGCAGTCTGTGTATTCAGCACAGCAGTCTGCCACGGTACCATGGCAGATTTTGCATTGTTCGTACCGTACTCCTCCATGATGACTGGCTTGCCAAGAGCTGCTGCCGCGGCGGCGTGGGTTTGGATCCAAGATGGGACCCAAGCATCTGTCTCGCCCCAAGAACCTGGGTAGGCGTGGTAAGTCCCGAAGTCTATGGTGGAGATGGCCAGATTGTTTGTGAAGTTGAGACCTGGCCCGCTGGTGTATGGGTACGAAGTATCTGCACCTCCATCGAGTCCGAACCCTTCATCACCGATACAGACCATGTGGTTGGAGTCTAGAGATTTGATGTATGCAGACGTTGAAGCAACCCAATTGGTGATGACGGTTGTTGCGCAGCCAGTGCAGCGTGGCTCGTTAGCAAGTTCCCAAGCAAACACAGCGGTCGATGTTTTATACCGAGCGACCACCGCGGCAATGTACTTTTTGTATTGAGTCTGGGCGGCGGTCGAAGTGTACCAATCGGTGACTGCGATGCCGTAGTAGGATGCGTAGGCAGCCATTCCTCCATAATCTGTCCAGTTATTTACAAAATTGATGATCAAGCTGATTCCGTGTGCTTCGGCAGACTTGACAACGTAGTCGAGACGTTGAAGACCGTTTGTTCCAGTGTTGATCACTGGGTCTTGACCCTTGATGAATGATTGATACCACACTGTGTCTCCACCAGGAAGTGCGGTCACATCGTTGAAACCCCAGACACGGAGAACCTTGAGGCCAGTCTGCATTTACATGGTCAGTGTAATTCTTTGAGAATTGCTGGAATACTCACGGTTTGGAGATGGGACATGATCAGATCGATGTCTGCATTGTTGTTGAGGAAACCGATGTAGTAAGTATTTGTTCCCATGAAGTAAGTAGCCTTGCCATTGATCGTGAATGCATGACCATTGGGCTTCGCATATCCAGAGATTCCACCTGTAGGGCTGGCTGTTGCGCTTGTCGTCGAGGATACTTTCGAGGTAGATGAAGAAAGCTTCACAGTCGAGGTTGTGAAAGTTGAGCTGGAAGTAGTTGCAGGTCTCGTGGATGTGCTAGAAGCGGGGGCTGGAAAGCATAAGTAAGCATGTTATATCTAAATATTTCATATTCCCAGTCACAACTCACCAGTTCCAGGTACACATTGGGAGTAGTACGGATTCTGGTAAGTGCAGGTATATCCAGCTACACATGATGTTGCACCAGTCCAGTTCACGCCGCCGCCTACAGATGTTAGTAGAGTAAACCGGACAACTCTACGGGTCCTTACACTGGCCGTAAGCACCCTGCTGTGCGTTCGCAACAGCTACCGCCGAGGCAGCTGAGAGAAGAACGGATCCTTTCATTATGCTTCGAATTCCCAAGTCAAGCTGATGGCTTGGAGTGTACCTTGGAGTGGCTGGCAGAGAGAGATATACATGCTCAATCCGGAACAAAACCACCGTCGGCCCGCAGTGAAGTTCAATTATAAGTGCTCCAAGCACCGTTTCCCATATGGTTAGCTCTTGATTTGTCCCATTGACCAATCCTCCCACTTCGTGGACTCGATCGATTTCTTGGAGACGGAAGAAATCCAAGCGAGGGAGGAGAGCATAGTGTGTGTTGCCACCTGAAATAATAAGCAACCTTTCGAACTGAAATTTCAAGGACCTGGAGGATGAGCTGTCGCCAATATGGTGGCTATCTGATTGGATCTTGCAACACAAACTTTCAGGGGGCCACGGTAGGATCTCCGAGAACCAGGATACTCCCGAGATGTGGGCTGTCCAAACACAGGGATCCAGGCCAATGAATATTGCAGAACCTTAAAGCCTTTCCCTCTTCCGTTTCTGTTATTGAATTGTGGGGTAGAAGCGCGGAAGAACTTCCTCGGTATACTCCCTTCCGCTCCGAAGAAGGACAAGTATATCCTCAGCGGCCCTCCCAGCCGGCTCATGTCCCTTCAGTATTCTCCCCCGCACTTGAGACCGAAAATATTATCCACCATTCGTACGTCTGCTTGGTAGAAGAAGTTTATACCTGAACTGGAAATGGGTGATAGATTTGGATAAAAGAAGATATTGTAGGAAACTTCGGCCTCCTGAGGCTGTCACAATTGATTTCTGCGCATTGTTCATAAACTTCGAGATAAGAGTTCCTTGAATCTGATGAAGCCATCCAAGACCAGCAGGGGCGTGCTAGACAATACAGATAAGTTTGTAGAGCTTCAATATCAATAAAAGTGCAGAATATATTGGGGCTTGCCGCTGAAACTAATCCATTACCTATTGCAAAAAATATTAAGGAGGAATAATGAGAGATGAGGTGACGAGGACTTGGGGCTACCAATTTACCCGAAGTTCTGGCGCTACCCCGCACTAACCTCATTAGGACGTCATTCGACGACGACAAATAATGATGCTGCTGTGGTCTTTCTCGCAGTCTTACGGAGTCACAGACCGTCATTATCACATCATTCTGACAGAGTCTCAACCAAGCCAGTCAACGTTTTTCGATCTGTCCCCTTGCTGGAACATAAAAAGCACCAACATTCTACTACTGCCTTTCGCTCGAGCTCTCATCTTGGCAACCATTCTGAATCCTCCCCGATGGAGATACCTCTCTGGCAGCAGGATCCTGGCAATGATGACGTCGAATTCTTGAAGGAAACAAACGAGAAACTTCGACGCGCGCTCTGCGCCATGGAAAGAAAATACCTTCGAACCAAAAAAGAGCTTGATACCGCCGCTGATCTCCTAGGCAACAACAAAAATCCGCTACCATTCTTGCGATTTCCTCGTGAGATCCGCGACCAAATCTACGCGATCGCCCTCACAGCAGAAAGGCCCATGAGAATAGAGTCACGTGCCCTTCAGTCTATCAGTTTGGAGGATGATTGTCGGAAACCGCCGACCCCTGGCCTGCTCTACTTGAACAAGCAAGTCAGCCAAGAAGCTGCTGAGATCCTCTATTCTAAGAACGAGATCTCTATCACTGGGCCTGGAGAGCTCCTCCGATTCGAACAGCAAATCGGTAGCAGAAACAGGGACTTCATTCGATTGCTCAAGATCAGAATCTTCATCTACCAAGACATTACATGTATTCCGGACCCAGAGTATCTTGCTTCATACGATTTTAAGCCAGTTCCCTCGCATTGGGCAAAAGCTCTGGCACAGTCGCAGTTGAAGGGCGTTGAAACACTGAAAGTCAAGATCATTGACTGTATTGAGCACGGTGATGGTCTTGCAGTCATGTCACCAGGTCTCCAACGCGCAATTGTGCATTTCTTTCGACAAAGATCGGAAAAGCCACGGGAGCGTCTGCAGCGAGTGGGGCTGAAAGGATTTCGTGTATCTGAATTGGGGAAGTTTCCTAATCATTTGGGTGTATTTGGTTACTGAGATCTCTTACGATAATACCATCACATCATGATCCACCAAGAGGCCTCTGCCAGGAATACAACGTTCGATTTGAGCTTCATTCTATTGTGGCTTAGAATCCAGTATCGCATTCGAATCGTCTCTCAAACGTGCCTCTGTTGTCTGGAACACAGATGGAATACCCGTCTCCCCAAAATCACAACCCTCACGAATCATCTTAGCGACTCCTTTAGTGGCGAGCAGAATCAAGGGCATTCCATGACCATTGAACCCAGCGCACACATATTGGTTAGGTTTGTGAGGTATGGATCCAATATGCGGCATCAAATCGGTAGTATACCCCATGATTCCTGTCCATGCCATATCTAATTTCGCCCCAGAGTTTTCCCACCCCCGATACGTCTTTTGCATCATATCGTCTTTGAAGTACTCCACAGCTGGCTCAATCAACGTCTTATCGTCAGTGACATTATACCACTGAGATACATCATCCCAAAAAGTTTTCCGACCTCCGCCAACAATAATACTGCCGTCCATCCGAGGAATCTGGTAATCGTACAACCCTGGACCATGTCTTACGCTGTGCGTATTTGGCAAGTACGGTGCTGTGGTACCTTCTGGAACATTGATCCGCGTGCAGATTCCTCGCACCGGTATGATCCTGGAGGTAAATTCTGGCGCAAGCGATGAAGTGTATGCATTAGTGGCTAGAACAACAGTCTTGGCCAGAAGTGTTCCTCGCTGCGTTTTCACGGCGTAGTATCCATCTTTTGAAGGGGTTTCTGAGATGGAGAGAACCGGCGTATGGGTTTGCAGATTCACTCCTCGATCTACGGCGCGTTGGAGGAGGTGCATCACCATTTTGTAAGGCCTAGCTGTGTAAGCTGACCGTGGCCTATAAAAAAGAAAACAAGTACAAGCAACTCACCAAATATGTCCAGCTGTGAAACTGAATGCCCCTTTCGCTCCAATGACACCCGAAAGTGCCTCAGCGTCTTTCCCTCCAGCATAGTGGACGTCTCGAGTAGACGGCTCTCCGCTAGCAATCAGTTGATCAAATTCAGCCTTACATTTATCTGCATGATCTTGATCTAAGCAGGCATCCACGGCTCTGGTTAAGTGGAATTCACAGTCGATTCTCTCTTTCTCCACAAGGTCCTTGACAGCGAAAACCTGTGATGATTCGAATTTGGCAATCTCCGTCGCCATCTTGTTGCCAAACATCTTCTTATATTTTGGAACTACAAAATATTAAAATTTAACATTCAAAGTGAATCCTAGAAATTAGGAAACCGGACTTACTGTTGAAATACACATCCGGCTTCAGATGTCCGCCTACATGTTACCGACGTCAGCCAGCCGAATAAACGAACCATATTCAACTCAAAAAATAGAAATACGCACCATTCCTCCCCGTAGCCCCCGAGCAAGCCTCTCTGGCCTCCAGAATCGCAATAGATCTCCCAGCAGAATCATTTCCATCAAGTAAATGATGCACGAGCGAAGCACCCGTGTACCCCGCGCCTATGACCGCAATCTCGCATTTCTCAGGCAATTCCAGCGTACAGCGATGTGAGTCGAGAGGATGAAGCTCTGTTCGCCAGAATGGGATAGTAGCGTCTGCAACTGGATATGGGAAGGGCGGGTTTTGAGTTGTGGTTTGGCTGGGGAGTGATGGTGGTGGTGGTGGTGTGAAGGTTTTCTGGATGGCTTCGAGACGAGCCTTTGCTGTGCTGGAGTTTGACGCTGTCATGTTGGAGAACTTTGGGGATTGAGATGATTGCATTTTGGGTTGAATTAAGGGAATATTGGGAAAGATTATCAATGGAAGTACATCACCTTATTTGTTCCGAGAGTGGGATAAGGAGCTCCGAGATTCAGGTACTGGAGCAGTGGGGTGATGAGGACGTGCAGCTAAGCTACAGGGATCGATTAACTGGTACAGGTCGTCGTTTTAGCGGTCAAGCCCTGTAAGCGAGAAACTCAGGCGATTGTGAAGCGAAGCGATGTCAACATTGACCCACTATCGGAGCTCACTGTGGATCTAACTCCGAAATGTCATCAATTATATTTTGATAGACAGACTTGTTATCATTTCGTGGCTTGTTAGTTGATTGTACAGTAAATCGTCTTTTGTTGTGGAATTTCAATCAGAGTTCCAAGCACCTTTCATTGCAATGTTCACTCGAGCCATGCACTTGACACTTGTATCAAGCAACAGGACTGGATTAGTGAAGGAGATGATCACTTACCACCAGATAGTACACATAAGTATCAAAATCTCAACACACATCCCGGTACTAGTGTTATGCCCGTCTGTACATCTCTATCAGAATCCGATGCTTCCTCTGCCGTCGTCTCGCAACACTTTCACCAAATGCCAGGCGTCGGGGGGTAAAATACAAGGAGTTCTTGCCTGGTCTTATGTAATACATGGTCTCGAACCAGTTTTATGCTTGATTTCTGATGGAGATGCCAATATGTCCCAGGTTTTGGGGTCCAAGAGCTGTCCGCCCTGAAAGGCCAAGCGTGTGGGAAGGCAGCAAGGGTGGGGGCTCGAAGCTTATTAATCACCCACCGCATATCGTGAGGATCACTTGAGGGTTGTGAAGAGAGACAGTTAGAGGTGGCATCTAACTGATCTTAAGCTCAGTAGACAAGGTACGTATGATAGAGCTGCAACTCACCAAAATTATAGATATGAAGTTTGTGAGCATGAGCCGACTCGAGATACTGGCGGAAAAGAGTCAGATTCCTAATTGCTCCCTTCAGAGGGTACACAGGTTCTCTAAAAATTCGATTCGTAAAGTTGCGGAGAAGCTCACAGCTTAGGAATAGTGAAAATCGGAATTCCCCTGGGCCGGACTACCGAACTGCTTCATCAGTGGGAAACTCATTCCCAAGACTGCTCAAGCTGGGATAATAGTTTCCTGACCAGTTTGCCTTGATCAGGCTGGGTAGTCACCATCTTCGGTGGTGGATTCAGCGTCACATCTCACAACTTGTTAGGTGAGCTATAATGTCATCAAAGGGGTAAAATCCTACCTCTACACGCAATTTACCCATCCCGTTCGCTTACAGATATTACTTGGTTACAATGCATCTTCACAAACGCTAAGTCCTCCCACGAGATGTGATACTCCACTCAGAGCCCTATGGTGTGTATATACGACGGGTACGTCGGACTTGGCTCGATGTGGGGCAGCCAGAATTCTGGAACGGCAGAAAGCTTCGTCCAAACGTTGTCTTTGGCACTGGATTGGCTACCTCGAGTCAACAATGTAGTCAATTGCCCGTTGATATGGGAAAGAGGGCTTGCGAGACAGACACATCTCGTCCTAAGCCTGATGATGGGCTCCACCTCGAAGGCTTCCTCGACACTGCTGCTGCGGCCGTTCGATATCCCGCTCTCTGCCTCGTGGCCCCAAGACATTGGCACCGTCCCTGACTTGGGAATAAAATTAAAGCAACGGAAATGGGGCTGGGTCTTCATCGGCACTTACGCGCTGAAGTAGCCAAGATGGCGGACACTCTCTACCAGAAGCAATTGGTAAATTGGTCTGGTAAGTGAAACCGAGCTCCAAAAGTGAGATGAGGGAGAAAACAGTTATATCTCAACATTCGAATCATCTTCCGCACCGTGGTCTGGATTCCTCAGTGGGTGGACGCAATGCTACTCCAATCGCCTTATGTGCCCGGCGTGTGTCTTTGTAGCAGATTTGGAGGCCCCAGCCTCATTCCCGCTCCACCAACGATCCAATTGCTCCAAGCAGGAATGTTTCCCTCTTTCGATCAGGAAGCTTACTCCCCCATTTCTAATTCGAGTTCTGGGTTACTTTCGCCAAAGGGTATCTGAGAGCTATTCCGAATGCGCTAGATCTCTGCTGAGGCACACAGTACACACAACTTCGTTAACGTGATGTTGGTATGGGCCCAAACCAAGAGAAGCCTCGTTCTCCGTTTTTGTCTTTTAATTGAGCATCAAAAAATTGGTTTGATTGTATGTTCGTTTCTGGAAGTTCTGCCTTGTCCAATAGATGCAGGTAGGGGTTCGAAAGTAGAATGCCTGGCGAACGACAACGGCGGCACCATCGGAGATCTAGAAATGGATGCTTGTCATGCAACAGCGCCATATGCGTTGCGACGAGACCAAACCATTTTGGTGAGAGTCGGACCTGTTGGGGTGTATATTCGCTGACCGTTCTCAGTCATAATTGCTTGAAAAATGGTGGCAACTGTGGGTATCGTGGTCCAGAAAGTGCGGAGAGTTCGGCAGTCAACAGTCCGACAGCAGACCTGAGTCCAGTCCTCCTATCTCAAACTTCATCGAACATCTTCGTCGTAGATACTGTCAAGAACACCGCTCATGCATAGACACTTAGCTCTTTCGAGGAACTAGATTTGTCCCCAACCGAGCCCGAACTCTCGAAACTTTTGTCGTTTGAGCAGCTAGTTCCGCCATCGACGAGTGAGCTTTTCGGAGTACCGAGAACGGGTTACCTAGAGAACCAGCCCATCGCACTATCTCCCAAGTCCAGAATGCTGCTGAACCATCGTAAGCTCTTTTCATGTCCTGTACTGTAGCTTCCAATCTTCTCCAACTTTCCATCTCCCGCCTCGTTCGGTCTCGAATAGGTGACGATGATCGTGTGCAACCGGGTCTGACAGTTGGTTCATTGCAGTTGATAACTATCGCGTCCTTCTCCAGGATCCCGTGGGAAAGAATCCAGGGGACAAAATCACACTCATGGCAGTCTCTGACCCTGGAATCTTGCATGCGGCTTTGGTCCTTGTGGCCGAACATTGGATTCTCCTCGGTGGCCAGAAGAGTGCTATTGAAAACGCCCTTAACAGTCACAAGATGGAGGCAATTCGGATCGTGAACGACAATCTGGGTAATCTTGCCACCACGATTTCTGATAGTACTGTGGGTGCTTCACTTGCTTGATATTTCTAGAAGTCAGTATCACCATAGACCATAGCAGAAAATGGGAGAAACAGAAGGACTGACAGACGCTAGTGTCTCCATGGATCAATTGAGACCGCCGCCATCCACTTCAAGGGTCTTGGGCAAATTGTTCGAATGCGAGGAGATCTCCACTCAGGAACCATGAACGACTTGCTTCAAAGAGCGATTCTTTTGTTCGTACTGAAACTTCAACCCGGTGTTGACATCTGCTGATACCACTCCCACAGGTCTGATATTCTGGTTGCAACTTCTGTAAGGTCACAGCCACATTTCCAAGAAACCTACATATCGAGGCAAAAGCACCTCACGGATTCGTCACAGCTGCCTGAAGTATCCAAAGTAGATCTGCATTGGCTAGACGAGCAACTGTTCTCGAAGACGAACAGCGTGGATTCCGATATAACCAGGATGTTTGTAAGCCTTCATTGGCAATCAAATTTCATAGCAACAACCGACTTCGAATGCCCCGAAGAGAACTCGATACGCAATAGAGCACTTGACCAAACGGAGGCTTTCATCGAATAATTGACCCATAGCCGTGCATCTTCCACGCTTCGATCTGGACTTTGCATCCAGGCTGGGTATGCTTACCTACACTTGTTTCTTCGTAGGGATGAGCTTATTGGTACAAGCTTTGACTACTTTGCCAATCTGTTGAAGGATGAACTGGAAATTTTCCAGCACACGGGAGAGAAATTTCCGCCAGAGCTCTGGTTTTGGATTATGTTTGTCGGAGCTTCCGCCGCTATCGGGAGACCAGAAAGCCTATGGTTTATGGCAGAATTGCAACTCAGTCGAGATAAATTGATGTTGGGTTCCTGGTTTCAAGCGAAGGGCAGGCTTAAGAAGTTTGCGTGGGTCGATGGGTGGAACGAGGTTGCTCACGTGGATTTGTGGAATCAGTTAAACATTCAAACGATAAAATGACGACCAACTTGAAAATGACAGTCACTTTGATGAGACGTAGATACCCTCAAAAGTGTTGACCCAAACACTTCACAAGTCCTCCTTCGTCAACAACTCCACCAAAACCCATTCCGACAAAGACAGGTCTGAAAAATTGTCATGTGCAAGGAACACCAAACACTCTGTTGAGCTCAAGCGCACTGGGAAGTCAATACGCAGCGGATGCTCTCTTATGCCAGCTTCAATGCATGTTCATCTCCCGGTGTGAAGCATACTCGTTCCAAACAACTGCCGCTCTCATCGACGGGCTCTCGAAAGTCGCTCCAAGCAACACGAGCGGAATCTTCTTCTCGGACAAATATCCAAGCGACGGAAGCAATTTTTGCTACGGGAATGTTGCTCTTTAACTCTCACAGTGAGTCGAGGCCATCACCTGTAGCCACTGAGAGTGAGGATCAGCCCTACAGATACAGTACCTCTTTGATGCCACCAATCACACCTGCATCTTTCCGAATGAAGAAGCTACTAAATATCGCAATCTCCATGAGATATCGGTACGAGTATCACTCCACCAAACTAGGTCCCAGTAATATGAACCGAGGCGGAGCCATGAGATCGTGGCAGGGTGGTGCACACGTATGTACCTTTGCTAAAAGAGGGAGGGATATGTGACAATGTCCAGAGACAAGAAGAGAGTTTTGAAGCATCAGAAGCAGAGTCCTACAACTGTGAGCAAAGTACACAAACCCACGAAGTTTTTCTGATTGGACCTCTCTTTAGTCTAAAAGTCTCGTTTGACGTCAAGCTGTGCCTCTGGCGTCAATGGCGTTCACCCCGTACTTGTATCACCCTACGGCATGGGGGTGCTGCGCCGCATCCTACGGTAATTTCGAGGGCTGGGCAACATCGCCAACATCACAAGGTATTTCTGAGGATATCGCTCCAGTGCTTCCTTTCATTTCTGGGCTTCTTTTTTCATCGTTCAACTCTGCCACATTTTCATCTCGCAATCCATTGGGGCAGATGGATACCGAGTTCATTTGAGAGCCAGGATGAGCTTCATCCCAACGAGATTATTCGGACCTGACAATTCATATGCCACATTGCGCCACGACGAACACCAGGAACATGATTTAGGGGATGCCATCGACAGACTCTCAATTGCGCCTACGTTCTCTGGACTTGAGGATGCAGGTATTACTAAGAATCCCTTCAAGTCAGTTCCACTCTAGTTCTAACACTCCTCCGCAAAATCAGATCTAACAAAAGAACCAGGATGCAAACTCCCAATATACGGCGAAACAAAACTATGACCTCAATTAGGAATCTTGGCAAAAATGTAGTCCCATCTTTTATGTCTGTTCCCGACTACTCATCTATTGAACTTGGAAATATTACTCAGGTCACGACATCACAAGATCCCCTTACTAGTAAATCTCTACCGACCTCCCCCGCTCGAAAGGGGTGGAAGAAGGGGATCATCTGGGCCGCAGGCCTTGCGTTATTCGTCCTCGTTTTCAATGTGCTCTTCCTTGGAATCGTGATCGCGAAATACGGTGCCAAAGATGGCCTTGGTCCTTTGTTCACAGGAGATTGTGACAAAGCATCTAGTTTCAACTCCGGCATCCATGTGGTTATCAATGTCATGAGCACTTTGCTCCTCGGCGCAAGTAATTATGTGATGCAAGTATTGGGAGCTCCGACCAGAGCCCAAGTGGATGCAGCACATCGAAAACAGGTATCCTTATTCATCGGTGTCCCAAATTTGAGAAACCTGAAATGGGTTGGGTCGAGGCGCTTGATTCTGTGGCTTCTGTTGTGCTTGAGCGCACTCCCGCTACATTTATTGTGAGTGTAGTTCCCATGGTCGAGAAATTGGTGTGCTGAATGCCTGGTGATAGCTATAACTCTGCCGTCTTCTCCACACTCCAAGCAAACCAATATGAGATCCTTGTTGTTTCCAACGAGTTCTTTAACTCTGGGACTTTTGATTGCAATCTCGAAAATCTCAAACGACCAGGCGGTACTGGAATCGGAGATCTGACTGACACAGCCTTCTGCAATCTCGCCCAGAAACTCTACGACTCATTCAAAGCCGGCGAACTCGAGTTTTTGGACAATGTTGATTGCATGAAGGCCTACAGTGTAGACTTTCAATCTTCACGTCGGAATCTACTTGCAGTCTCCGCCAACACTGGCAATATCAGCGCCGGAGGTACTGATCTACAAAACGGGACAATTTTTGACTACATGCCTAGCACTAGCTGGCAAGATACGGTCTTGACTATAGGTGGTTCGGGTTGGATGGCTAACAAATGGATCTGCTCATCTCCCCTAACAAATTATTCGCGAACGTTTTTCAGCAAAGAGGCACAGACGACCGTCACAGTCTGTGACAGTTCCCTTGCCATCGCTGACGAAAAGAATTGGAAAATCGCACCAAACAGTGTACCAATCGATTATTGCCTGAGCGAGAGGGTACCTGAGCTCTGTCAGCTACAGTTCATCGTCCCCATTATGATTATGGTCATTGTATGCAATACTGTCAAATTTGCATGCATTCTTTTAGCAATGTTGCTGCTTAAGGACTGGCCTCTTGTGGTCATCGGAGATGCCATTTCCAGTTTCTTGGACGATGAAGATGAGATGACACTTGGACAATGCCTAACTGTAGCTCATTCAAACCACAAGAAGCCTGTACCGCAAAGAAAATCTGGGTTATGGTCGGTCCAACAGTATCAGCTTTCAGACGACGGAAAGTCTAGAGTCTGGTCTCATAATGTGAATCGATGGTTCACCGCTCCGAGAGCTTCAAATTGGATTCTTTGCATCATCTTGTTAGTATTTCTTCCTAGTCATGTGATTAGTTATTCAACTGACATTCGTTGCCGTCTAGATGCCTTATCTTCTTAGGAATAGCCAGTACCTTACTCCATGTGGGGATTACTTCAATGCTGGGCACTACCTGGTCATCTCTATCGTTCCGAAGCATGTCACCGTCGACCATCATTACATGGTTCAGTACATCGACTTCGCTAGATATCACTTCCCGGAAATCTTCGGTTCTACTGATTGTAATCATCATCACCAATACTCCGCAACTTCTATTCTCTTGCTTATACTTCCTCTACAACGCACTGTACACGAGCATGTTCTCAGCATATGAGATTCTCCAATACGGTAGACGCCGGAAACCGCTTCGAGTCAGCTACCCTTCTGGTCTACAGCGGTCAACATACTGGCTCCAGCTTCCTATGCGGTATTCTGTCCCATTGATAGTCTGCAGCGGATCCATGCATTGGCTGATATCACAATCCTTATTTCTTGCTCGAATTTCATTCTTCGACTCGGTGGGACAGCCGGCAAACATCGTCCTATCTAATTTCCAAGGATTGGCTGACACGAATATTCTCACGCTCCCGGGATATAGTCCCAAGGCTCTCGTTGCGGCAATCGTTGTGGGTGTGGTTATGATTTTGATTTTGATAGGGACTGGGCTGAGGAAATACGATACCGCCATGCCATTGATGGGGAATGATTGTTGGGCGATTAGCACAGCTTGCCATGGGCCGACGGATTCGGATGGAGCCGCCAAGTTGGGACTTAGTTGGGGCACGATCGAGAGAGCAACAGAAAACGGGGTTGGGCATTGTTGTTTCAGTAGCTCGGAAGTTGAGAGACCCTCTTTGGGAGAGTCTTACGCTTGATTTGTGTAAATACACGCCCGGGTCACCGATTATATCACTCAATAAAAGTACAGCGGTATGAGACTGATGACATACGTAATTCAAACTTTGCATCCCATGATAGATTTCATCCTGCCGTTAGGCGTAGAGCAGGAAAGTTGTGATAGACACCAGGGCCCCAACACATCAAATTCTCTTCAGTATTTGAGCAACCTCGCTTAATCAAAACAACTGGAACTAACCCCTGACTTTTATAGTAGCGAAGGGTCGTTAAATTCCCCGAAAGTCCTAGTAACCGAGACAGATTCACCCCAGAACAACCTCACGGGTCCCGAGAATCATCACAAACGACACGAAAGGAGATATCAAAAAGAGACTTCCCACGAATTGAAGATAAAATTAAATTATAGACCAAGATGCAGACGATAACCAACTCCTACACCCCCACTCTAAAGGGTCCCAGAAATTAATCTGAAAGATCGAGAACAAATGCCCCCAAAACGTCTAAAACACCCCATCGCAAGGTCTCTAATACCCTAAATGATCTAACACATCTCAAATTCCCGGCTCTGCTATTTAAGGAGATATAACCACCTTCTTTCCCTTTCCAGTCTTGCCCATCGCTACAAGCACAAAGGAGGAATGGGATGGATGCCTCTCTCCTCCACCAGAAGTACCAGAGACCGAAGACTATGGAACTGATAGCGAAATTTCAAAGACTGCATGGAAGAAACAAGAGAGTCTAACTCCGCTTTAGAATAATATCATGGATGGTTGAACTTTTACGTAGAAATCTCGAATTAGGATATTTGTAAATTTTCTGACTCACAAAATATGCTTACGGTGTCTAGAAGAAACGGGGCTGCTCTTCAAAAAGCTAGCTGTTGGCTTAAACAGGGCACGAAATGATGGTATTGAAGCACGGTTTGGCAGGCGCTACAGGCCCCTGGGATGAACTAATACGTTCGCTATAAACACTGTACTGCAAGTGCCTCCTCAATTCCTGGCTTGAGTCTTTTTCACTACAGTATCGCGGACAATTTGAGCCCGGAAGGCAGGAACCGAGTGTTTTCTCGGCTCGGCTCGGCTTGTCCCGTAACAGTGCTACGAGTGTTATACTCGGGCCGAAAATGTTTATAGGAATCAAGCTAGGAAAGAGATAGACCGCAGCAGGGTGAAAGACAGAAAGAAGGAATCTACTTACACAAATTATAGTACTGAAACTGCGCAGGGGGTCGACACACCTACACCTACACGAAGAATATGATTTAACAGGCAAAGTAAACTGACTGCAAATCATTGAATATTCATTGGATAAAGCCCATCAGGTACTTATTCAAGATATGTAAATCCCATCAATTTCCAATCCATCTACAACCGACTTCCCATATTAACATGGACAGCCTTGATCTGCGAGTATCCCGCCAAACCAGCCTCACCCAACTCACGTCCAATACCACTCTGCTTCACGCCACCAAATGGAATCCTATAATCTGAGTCATTGCTCGAGTTGATCCAAACCATACCAGCCTCGATATTCTTCGCAACTCTATGGGCGCGAGTGAGATCTTGAGTGAAGACCGCACTGCCCAGACCGTATGTAGTATCGTTAGCCATCTCAAGAGCCTCCTCTTCAGTCTTGAAACTGGCAATGACGACGAAGGGACCGAAGACTTCTTCGCGGAAAATCTTCATGCTGGGCTTGACGCCCGTGAAGACGGTTGGGGTGATGAAGAATCCTTTTCCGGCTGACGGGCCGGAGGTGAAAGCCTCGCCGCCGGAAATGAGAGTCGCGCCCTCATCCTTGCCGGCCTTGACGAAGCCGAGAACTCGCTCGTATTGCGTCTTGGTCACTTGTGGGCCTTGGAATGTGGTTTCGGCGAATGGGTCGCCGACTACAGAGACCTTTTGAACTTGCTCCTTGAATGCGGCGATGAAGGTATCGTAGACAGAGTCCTGGACTAGGATACGAGAAGTGGCGGTACAGATTTGTCCTTGGTTGGACATAATACCTTTGAATTATTAGCGAGGCTCGGTTCATGAAAACGGGGAGAGAGATTTCTTACCGATGTGTGCCCATTTAACAGCTTGATCCAAATCCGCATCCTCGAAGACAAGCAATGGCGACTTTCCACCAGTCTCCAAAGTGATGTTCTTCATGTTAACAGCAGCCATCTTCATAATCTCCTTTCCAGTTCCAGTACTTCCAGTGAATGCAACCTTGTCAATACCCAAGTGGGTAGCAATTGCAGCACCAGCCTCACGTCCATAGCCATTGAGGATGTTGATCACTCCTGGTGGGAAACCAGCCTCCTTGATCAGGTTGGCAAAGTAAAGAATGCTCAACGGAGTCTGCTCAGCAGCCTTCATGACAATTGTATTTCCGCAGGCCAACGCAGGGCCGAGCTTCCACGCAGCCATGGCAAGTGGGTAGTTCCATGGGATGATCTGCCCACAAACACCAACTGGCTCCTTGATTGTGTATGCAAACTTGGCTGGCCCAGTATCAATGACCTGGCCGTGGATCTTGTCTGCGTAGCCGCCATAGTATGTCAATACGCCAGTCACTTCTCCGACATCTCCGAGCGAGTCTCCGTATGTCTTGCCATTATCCCAGGTCTCAATTGTAGCGAGGGTCTCTTTGTGGGCTTCGCAGAGGTCGGAGAGCTTCATCATCATGTTTCCGCGGTCGGTGGGAGAGAGATCGCGCCATGAGGGGTCCTTGAATGCCTTGCGGGCAGCTGCTACAGCTGTGTCCACGTCTTCGACGCTGGCTGCGTAAACGGAAGCGATCTCAGTCTCATCACTGCGAAAGGGTCAGCATTCGTCTGGAAGACAGTCGAGGTAGTGCAGCATACGTGGGGTTGATGGAGACAATCTTCTTGCCATCGCTGCTCTTCACCCATTCGTTGTTGATGAAGAGACCAGTTGGCTGGGTATATTTCCTGCCATTGGGAGCTGTAAGCTCGATTGAAAGGTCAGACATCTTGGCCGAAGTGCTGCTGAATGATCGGCAGATAGATATCTCGAGTATCCCAATCGATTGACGGTTGGATGAGGGGTATGGAAGAGCTGATAGGGGCGATGTTGATTGTTGTTGGCTGGCACGGGTGAGCTGTTGGAAGAGAGAGCGGCGAAGATGTGCGGGAAGAGGGAGGATTCGTTTGAACATCAGAAGAAAGGAAAAGAAAAGAAGATCACGGCTTCACGATGCAGTAAATATGTAGCTCTTGTTGTTACACTTGAGCCTTCAAAGGTGGGCTGGTAGCAGGGCTGGGCTCTGACCAGTTGCTAGCGAGTGCGCAGTGGGCAGTTCAACTGCCTCACGCGGAAAGCTTCAGAAAAGGGACGGCAATAGTTGCCTGTTTAGGCTTGGCGCAAACGTTCTGCCCCGCGATGCGATAATAAAGATCTCTGGCTGTGGAGAAAGCTGACAATTCGGCGATACGAAAGCAACAGATACTGAGCCTGTGACTGGAAGAATGAATGTATTCGGAGATATCTGATAATAGAGTTTAAGGATCAAAGGTCCACCGGCTTCTTTCGGTACGATTTGAGCCCTTTTGAAGCCTTTCGCGCGAATACCTATCAGGACTCGCTTGTACCACAATTACCCCTCGTTTGAAGCTCTCTATCACTGATCTTATGAAGCTTAGAGTAATAATTTTCTGATAACGGATGGCTTACAGACATGCAGAAGCTTGAGCTAACAGCAATTAAATCCTCAAGTCATATTATTCCGCCGTGACTTTGCAACGGTATTGTCACCCTCGCTAGGAGTCCATTCCTGCTCGACTCAGTAAGGCCAGGGTTGAAATTACCCCTCTTTGTCACGTGTATGCATGTCAAAACCTTCTTATTTTTGGACAAGCGTGAAAGCATAGCAGGCCGAATATACAATTAGACTTTCATGTAGGAGTGAGACTTTTTGAAAGGCAAAGATGATTCGCATGAATGTCCTCAAATCTTGACTTTTGGCGGCGCCGTAACCGCTCACGCATGAAATTTGGAGGCTCACGGTCTCACTACCCCTCACTTGCTCATGTGCGTGCACGAATATAGATACTTGGCAAACCATTCATTCATTATATTCGAATGCTGCCTACCGCTGCTGCTCCATCTCCATGCTAAATCCCATGCCAGAAATGACTCCCATCGGCCCATTAACACCCGCTATGAGGAATCGCCACGCACTTCTCTTTCGTACCTACAATACAGTCTGATAGTTTTATGTATACCCGGTCCCAAAAATCCAATCTTGTACAGCCCTCCCTCTGGACGGACGGACGCGACCCTCTTTGTTCGGCAAAGAAAGCCATCGGTCTCGCCCATCTTCCTGGTTCCTTTCCTTTCCTTTGATCCTCCACTCCCACCTTCAAAAGCACAAATGCCACCCCTTCCAGACTCCCCTCCCGAAGCCAGCATAAGCCCCCTCCCAGGAAACAAAAAAATCATCCCTCTGCTCCTAGGTATGCCCGTTGCAAGATATGGCTGGCCCCCCGCCCGCAGCGAACTCCATGCTGAAACGCAAAAGCAAAAGGCAAAAGGCCAAACCCCCCCCCCCCTCCCAAAAAAGCAAACTTTCGATCAGGACGTTCTCAAAAGAAAAAAAAAGGAAACAAATATGCCCCCAATCTAAAGGGCAATATTTATTTATATGACCCAAATTGGACTGTGGCCCAAAGGCAAAAAAACAATGGCATGGGGAAAAAAAGGTGTATGAACCAACACCAAGGGGGTATAAACTCGCAGTTTTTTGCTCTCGCTGGAAATAGGAAAAAAAGGGATATGTGAGGTCGGTTGCCCAACAATGCTGCTCTTCTTCCTTCTGTCGCTCCTCGATGATGATAATGTTAATGATGATGTTGATGGTGTGACGGCAAATTTTATGATATGTGTTGTAGAAATACACAAAGTAGATACAGTGGATTATGTATGTATGTATTGGTCGATAGCTGGGGAAAACTGTTTGTGCTCACTCAGCAGAGACAACGTATGTCGAATTAGGGATTAGATTTCGAACAGAGGGTTCGGATGTTTGTGGTATGTCCCTCGAGTGTATTCGGATTGCACCTATCGTCGCCCGCCATCTCCAGGCCAGCCTCGCTCATATGGGCCGCGCGAGTAGGGGTCATAGGGAGGATGAGGACCAGCACTCGTCGACGGGGTGACGTTCGAACCTGGAGTTTGTGGCCCGGGGGGTTGTTCGATCCGCAGAGGCGGTAAATTTGGAGGTCCAGGCGGACCAAGATAGCCAGGTGCTGGAACGGGGGGTAGCGTTGAAGCTGGAGGGAGCGAATAAGGCAGGCTGGTAAACTCTCCTTGCGTGTCCGTTCTCCTCCTCCTAGGGGCCCGTTCTGAAGATGTTTCCGCATGAAATCCTGCTTGAGGCGGTGGTTGTGGTGGTTGCAATGATTGTTGTGGTGGTGGCTGTCCCATCCCCAGGAACGATCCAGACTGTAGACTTTGAGGACTTGGAGGTCCTTGCATAGCGAGATGTCTCATGTCTGGATTTCTGAGTACCATATCTCGCAGTCTGTCCCTTTCATGCCTGTATCGGTCCCTATCCTGCTCGACATCTCGCATTCTTCGTTCCAGCTCCCTCGCTTGCTGCTGTAACTTTTCAATGCTAGTATTGGCCTCCCTCTCTTTTTCTTTTCTACGTTGACGGAATCTTGCTGAAGCACCTGCATTACGTGCTCTCTTCTCGTCAGCAAGTCTCGAAGCACCATGAACATCTACAGGTACAGTGTACGAGCCTTGAGACGTGGTTATTGTCAGGACTTGGATAGGATCTGTGGCAGAAGTCTGCCTTGAGCTGCCTGCGCTGCTGGAATGGAGAGAGCTGCCTTGTGTCTGAGGATCTGGAGAAGTGTACGGACCTTCAGGTACTCCAGAGGGTCCTTGAAATTGCATTCCGCCTCCCGCTTGCGTTGCGGTCCCAAATGTCGAACCCGAATAATACGATGAGGGCGGCTGCGTTCCACCTTTGTGGAAGAGGAAAGAAGCTGGAGATGTCTGACTCGACGAAGGATTGTTCGAAGACGCTGAAATACTAGGACTTGCGCTTTGCGAAAGTCTTGTGCGACCAGGAGCCTGCATAGTACCTCCACTTGATCGCCGAGGCGCGATAGCTGGTGTTGATGCTGCAGGTGGAAACCCATACTGTTGCTGGTACTGTTGTTGCCCAGGGTTTGGCATTGGAGGAATCTCAGACGAAGCATTAGGGCCAGGTTCGGCCATGTACACTCGACCTCTTGAAGGCAAGAAAGGAGATTGTTGTGCATCGATGGTCCCCGGAGCTCCTCTTCCAGCACTGACAGCGCGAGCCGATGGTGATCTTGGGGTCAAGATTCGTCGAGGAGCCATGCCCTGGGGCAATTGCTGGCCAGGGAATGTATGAGATGGAGTTGTTGAAGGACTTGCGCCATAAGGGGTTCGCCCAGCAGCCGAAATGGGAGATTCATTTGTTGCGCCGCTCAAACGACGACTTGAATTTCCAGCACCCTCAGGCTCCGATGGATTTAGTATAGAATGAACACCAAGGTCTCTCTGTTGCCTCGCTCCTCGCCACTCCTCTCCGGCTCCTGTGTTCTGGGAGGTCTGGCCATGCTGAGGGGACGTCTCCTGGCGCTGAGGAAACCCTCGACTTTCGGGCTCTGGCTGCTGTCTTTCTGCTTGTCGCCCTTCCTGATGAAGATCATCTCGAAGCTGCACAGGTGGTAGAACGAATCTTTGATCTTCGGGCGGCGACCGAGATGCAGGACGAGACGCAGAAGGCCTCTGCGACATCGGGTCCTGATCCCCTAACCCAAGATGGTCCCCAGGACCGGGACATTGACGTTTCCCACTACCTTCCCAGCTCTGCTGATAGCTGTGAAGCTTGAATACAAAATCAGTAAGACGTTTTTCGAGGACGTCTGGAGTCTGGACGCCCGGAAACCGCGTTACTTTTGGCGATATCTGCGGGTTGTCTCCAAAAGGAACAAAACTCTGACTCTCGCACGACGGACGCCTCAAGAAACCTTGTACAGCCAGATCGAATCTATTGTTTGGGGCGCTTGCAAATAGGGCGTCTCAGCAAGAGGTGGAAGTCAGCTGTGGTTGCTATTCTGAGCTTGGTGGTGGGCTTTTCTGGAATCGATTTGAATCGTCAAGTGCAGAACATCGCTGGTGCCGCCGCACCGAGGGCTCCAGTGGAGTACTTGTTTCCTCCTTCTGATGGTGCTGTGGGGTGAGTTGTTTGGGCAGGGATGTTTCGGTGATGTTGGAAGTAGAAAAGTCGAGGCGGAGCAGTAAGACAGTCACTGAATGGATGGATTGGACCAAAGACTTGTGAAGCAGAAGCAGCTAGGAACTGTAAGACAAGTCACTGGATATTAGTTATTGCGCAGCGATGAAGGATATAGGGCGCCAGTGGTGACCAGTGATCTAGAGGATCGAGGGAACTGACCGAGAGTGGGAGCGGCTGTGGTCGACGGACCAGTCATGAGCAAGAACTGCAGGAAAGAGCTGCGACTGGTGGAAGAGCACGGATTGAGAAGGCAGAAACAGAAATATCGCTGGTGGGATAGTTCTACAGGCTGAAGATGCAGAAGGAAGAATGTTGCCTTGTGGATGGCTGGCGGATGTTTGCTGATGACGGTGTTAGCTCGACGCAAGAGTACGAGGAGACGCAGACGCAGAACTGAATGAGCCAGCATCCATCACTTGCATTGGGAACGCGAAAGCTTTTGGTCTTCCAGTCCCACGCCTGTTGCCCACAGACACTTGGGACCCTTTCACGAACCAGCACCGAAGAGATCATATTGACCAGGATTCGAGGACCACAGCGGGTCTTCTGGGAGCAAACTGGGGTGCCTGGAGGCTGCTGCAGGCTTTTGGTTGCAGCGACGCCGCGACGACCATGGACCGGGGGCCAGCTGGTGTGCTAAGACATTTGTTGATGGCAGGGTTCCAGCTGCTAAAGCAAGTGAGGTTAGAGAGTCTGTTAGGCTCGCCAGGCTGGAGCTTGGGTCGATTCCGAATTCCCAAGAAACTTAGTTGTGCACAGGCATACAGGCATGTTGTACAGGGCCGCAGGGCGATGGCCCAGCCGTCGGTCGTCCTCGAGGCGGCCCGCGGGTGGTGGCCATGCAGCAGCCCCTGTGTTCTGGGACCAGGTTCGCATGGCTGGCTGGTGGTGATGGTGGTGGTGTCATTGGAGCTCAGGTGGTGGAGGTGGAGATGGGAGAGGAAGAGGAAGAAGAGTTCCACAGAGTAAGTTTACCAAGTAATACCTAGGAAGGATTTAGGTCGTGATAGCGAGCAGCCCTGCCTCGTGTTCTCTCTGTGTAGGGCAGGTGGAAGAGAGGAGGCTGGCTGTGAACTTTGTGCCAAATGTTACGATTCGTAGATAGAACCTAAAGTCTCTAAGAAAGACGTTGGCAGGCCAGGCCATATGATGGGGCTGGCCAGTCGTCGAACTTCTAGCAGGAAAATTGCCGGAGTTGCACACAATCATAGTTAGGTAGGCAGGGCTTAAGCAAGCCATAGCTTCAATGGGGTAAGTCGTGACGGCAAGACTTTGGGTGCAGTGCTCACAGTATTGCAAGCGTTCTTTAGCAGCTGCAATCGCATCGTGTGCGGTGAAGAACTTGTCAACCAGAACTCACTATGCAAGGCCTGGTGGACACCTCGGCAGGATTTCAATTGTACGTATACCGCCGACTTGGTCGATGCTCCTGTCATTTCTCACCGCAAGTATCGTGGGCTGGTTCCTACCTAGCCAAGAAGTACCGGTGAAGGCAGATTGATGCCGATATTCATACTGCGCTATGCAATGGCGCTGTTAGTTAATAGCTAACCTGCTGCGAGGAATCTTAAACTGATGAAAGCATGAACTAGTGACGGAGCTCAGAGCTCAGAGTGCGCCAGAGGTGCGCCGGCAGCCTGTGAGCGATGGTGAGATTGGGCTCTCCGATCAAGAGCTGCACTGTGCTGTGCCCTGAATCCTGTGAGAGCTAAATAATTACTGTCAGCCAGATCTTGTAGCTGCGGGCTACCAGCACGCCGGTTCACCCCTCGGCGCACCCTGCAATTAAACACCGTAGCTTGGAGCTAGAATAGTGCTCTTAGCCAGTTCTTGGTCCCATCGTGGTGACCGCGTGGTAACTAAATCTGTGCTCCAGACGTTCGTACACCCACTTTCTATATTGGCACTGGGCGGTATTGGGACAGGGTAAGGCATGCAGGATGTGGTGGTGGTTATGGTCGAATTGGTGATGCTCGATGGATGTTCCTCGCTGCCCTGCCTGCAGGTGGATAGTGAATTGCGCGCTTGATTTGATTGAACGACCGGCTCTGTATCGCACTGCAGTAGCTCATCCGCATTGCAGGCAGGCAGTGGCCGTGGTGGTAACTTTCCAGTCACTTGTGCTGTGCCCCCAAGCCAGCCAGACCTTGTCCCACGTTGGCTCGAACCCTTTAATTCCCAAGTTGCGACTCGACAATAACCTCTGATGATGATGCTAAAATACAGAAATCGTTGCGAAGAAAGGGCTCTGGACCGACGGGTCTCCTGTCTCTAATGGGAAATGAGTGCAAGAAAGATCCAAACGGTTCTGATCAGAACTCCGCTCCCTTCCGTGCGGAAAGAGACCGCAACAAACTGCTTTTCTTACTAGCGTTGGTAGCCAACAGAATGACAAGGCGTGTAGCCCCAGATGTGAGTTCAACCGCATCCCCTGTTCTCTTATTTATGACCATGGTAAGATGAAATTGCGACGAATGACGAACCCGTGGTTCCTTTGTTCACTGCCCCGGCTTCGGAATGCCTGCCTGCCTGCCTGCCTGCTCAATTGAAGCTGGCTTGCAGATGCCATACAGATGCCTTAAAACGCAACCACATCCATCCATCTTGCTGACCTCGGAAGCTTCTCTTCCTGTGACAAGGAGGATTGAAGGAAGTCCATCCGTGTGAAAATGAGACCTTTGCACACAAATTTCCAGCCCTGCCTCTGTCCCTGCCTCTGCCGTTCTTCTCAGCTTCCCTTGTGGGATTGGATTGATTTGCTTCCCAGGGGAAGCCCCCCATGCGCCGTCTGTTTAACTCGCCTGATCCCAGAATCCCATGAGAGCCCCGGGTTGTACCCCTGCTCGTGATGCAGAGGAACAACTGCAGAATGATGTCGGAGGACCCTTGCGCTTGGTGCAATCTTCTCCCCACCTCAAACCAGACTCTCTTCTCTTCCAAAGATGATTTCTCTGGCTAATGTCGGTCTCCAAAGACTGTTGTCATAATTCGAGTATTCTCATGTTGTTCGGCACTCGGCTCATCCAAAATGAATCCCAAGAAAGAGAGCCCCAATTGTTCTATCCACTTGCTGTTAATCCGTGCTTGTGCATTTGACTTGGCCCACACTGCTGGTGCGGAGTACAAGATGAGCTGCAGTAGTGCGCACAGATAACGTTGATATCCTTGGAATGCGCCCCTGGGAGTTTCCAGCACACCGGCTCGACACCGACCGATATGCCCCCAAGATCTGACTGATCATTGAGGTCTGAATTCTTGCAAGACCAACAAAAAAACCCCCCGAACATCATCGGCTGGCAAATCTCTCCAACTAGCTAATTGATCAAATATTAAGAGTCCTGAAATCTCATCATGGTATGTGTTGACGAAATTGCTTCACAAAACGCGCGCCGTGCCGCCGAAGTCGGGTTTGGGATTTCTTCCGCCTTCTTTCGCTTCGCATGCATATGTGATGCGCATAGCGGCCCAAACCCCCAGGCGAGCAATTTGTACCTGATGTCCCTGGGATCCCACTTGAGAATGCAGCAATTTCACAGAAGAAAACACGGATCCAGGGCAGATGAAGTCGAAAAAGTGTAGAATTCTTTGAGAACAATTGCATCGTCGTCCATGTTTCAAGTGTAATGAGAATGTGACGTGATGTGATGTGATGTTGACGGTCGAAATGACGATCGCTGGTCGAGAACAAGTCTGTCCGGAAGGAAAACGTGAAACGACGAGGCGCTGGTCCGCCTCAAATCCTCTTTCGGCCATTATGATTTAGATGAACAGATTGTGATTGTGCGGCTGACCCAATGTAGTGATTACACAGGCGACATATTCGTGCCGTTCCAGCCACTGTGATTGGCCTCGTTCTTCAAAAATCATGCTTGGATAAAGGTCTCGCCCTCACAATCCGTAGGCTCGGGTGAGTTCCAGGCGGTGGGATCGTGGCTTCGTGCAGGCAGGACCGGCTGTGGATGTTGTCGTATTCCGAGGTGAAGCATTACCCGTCTCGAGCTAGCACAGCACGCGGGCAACTCAGAGTGTGATCTCATTTCAACAAGATCATGAGATCAGAAGAAATCTGTTCTATCTTGCAATTCGGGCAGGATTTTCGAGGAGGAGAGTAGCAATGAAGATCATGTTTGGATTGAGATAAGAATGGTATGGGTCGCCTCGGTCGACTCCCTTCATGGCTGGCGAGTTCTGGCGAGACTTGCCAGGAGTCTGGTCGGTTTCCTGGGATCCAAAGAGGTGCATCCGCTTTGCTGCATAAACAACCCATGATCATATATGCCCCACAGCTTCCATGAGCAACGGTGGGCCTTCCATGGGCTCTTGCCTCCTGCAAGGCTGCAAGTTGTCAAGCATACCTCATAATTCGTGAACCTTCTTTGGGGTATAGCACAAGGCTCCTATAACACTCCGTTGCAATGCAAGGTGCCAAACTCCAGTTCCTTCTATTCAGGACCGTGAACTCTCATAGAAGTGGTTGTATACCGCTGCTTCTGGAACCGTAGCTGAACAATGCAACATTTCTATCTCCCAGCCACGTTGAAGAAGGAATGATTCTTACTGCCTTGCGTTCAGCTTCGTCTTTTCCTTCCCTGAAATACGCAGTGAGATATCGATTAGGTTTAGGCTAGCAGTCCGCCCATCCAACCTGCTGGTAAAGGTCTTGCTTTAGCGTATTCGTAACGTTCACCATGCCCCATCCCGAGAACCGTTCCACTCTCAAACAACGGAACAGCTAGCCTTCAGACGGGATCTTGCCGCGGTGTAAGCACGGCCAAGCAAATTCAGGGCCAGCCAGTGGCATGTTGCTGCCGATGGCCAGTGAACCAACCATTTCTGGACCTGGAATCGAGATGTTTTGAGGAAACTTGGCGATAGCTGCTGCTCTGACTGAGATTGCAACATTGATTCAATTTCATGGAATCCCCCAGCTCAATTCTAAAATGACAGGCTGGAAAAGTCTGGAGGATGCCCGAGCGATGCAAGGCGGAAAGCACAACATCATGATCGTCCATCGTTGTCAGCCTTCCAAAAGTTGCTGCATCTGCAGGAACGGGGCGAAGAGCAGTGGAAAGGGGAGAGCGAACCATTCGGCAGTCTATCCAACGCATCCACACGAAAAACAAGGCAACGAGATGGGATGGGGCGAACAAGCGCATGCTGATTGGTTTCCCTGTCCATCCCAACAGCTGCATGATAATCCCCGTACATGCAGTTACCAAATGGAGACTACTCGATAACGACGCGCATGGGTAGGGAGTCAGGTGTTCCCCGGAGTGAGTTTCTCAATCCACTATGAGAACATGAAGAAAGAGTCCAAGGATTTATTCGCAATTTTACTTGAAGCCAAAAAAACAAACTTTTTCAGTCAAACCTAAAAATAGGCTCGAGAGCCGGGTGGATCTGCTGGTGGTAAGGAGGAGGCTGGAGAATGCCTAACCTTATCAGGGTCTGAACTCTCATCTGCCGCTGTTCTGCTCGGAATAGGAATTTAATTCCCTAGACTGGAATCATCTGAAATTCAAGGCGAAGCCATACGAGAAATGCCTTCTTCCGATGTCTGGTCCAGCCAATTGATTTCGTAGCATGGAAAAACAAAGAAAGCATCTCAAATGATGACACAAATCTCCTTCTATGCCGAGGGTTGCACCACTTTAGGTATCTTCTGAGCACAGCGTTCGATAACTTCCGGGCATGAACATCAGAAAATCAGGAGTTAAATCTCATGGCATGGTTGATCCTGAGTCGCTGTGATTGACTTCCAACTTTGAACCTGTCACGTGGCTTGCGATGAGGTCGAAAACCTGGAAGTCCTGGATTCGGCACAGATTAGGACCATCATTATGTTTCAAGAACATCCCGGACAGCGGTCGGCATGAGAACCCGGTGGTTTTTCTTTTGCGCTGGGGCACTCTTGCGCACATGAAGTTATGTGATGTGATTGTGATGTGATGGCGCTTAAGCAGGTGATTCTGCATGCTTCGACATGGTATCGCGAGATCCACCACATCCACAATGGTTAGTCTAGAAAGACGCAAGACAACAATGCGGTGAGCAGACTCAGCAGACTCAGCAGAGTCCACAATATGTCGACTCCAGTCCAAATTGGCGGTCAGGAAAGAATTTCTGATCATATGTCCCTTCAGTCGTCCATGATGTGGATCGTGAAGTTGCGATGGGGGTATTGCGGTGAGCAACCGGAGTTGCAGCAATCTGCAGCGTGATAACTGTACGAAATAAACCTAAAAAGATGACAGGCCCTGAGACGGGAATCACACATAAGTTACTAGAGCTGCAGGAACAGTCCAAGATTGTCGAAAAGCTGGCACACGGAGCGGTGATCAGGCGCGTTGGTGTTTCCCTCTCTTCCAGGCCTAGAGGAGTCCTCTCTTGAGACGTTCTCCCCTCCTTCCACCAGTTGGAGTATAAAATTTTTTTTCCAACCCTTGCTGATACGACGACGTCGGCTCTATGGTCAGCGCAAATCGCTGTGTTTGCGCAACACCTCTTGAAGGCGCGGCGCATCGTTGCCGCCAGAATTATTAAGTTTAATTATCCAAGGGAGGTCCTGGCTCAAATCCGGGGAGCCTCTAGTATGGAGATTGTGCTGACTCGACGGCCGGGATGACGTGGTGATGTACGATGCTTGTTCAAATTGAATTTGTCCTTCTATCGAAGTCTGTTAATGTCAAGCAGACCCTTGCGAACTCGCCCAGGGGAAAAGTTTCACTGGATTAGGCAAGGCCAACAGCATTCAGCATGGCTAAAGGCTTCCTCTTTGTGGAAAATCTTTTCAATACGTTCCTAAAGGAGACTGATGCAGAATTGTCAGCAGAACCCTCCCTTCAGTAAAACTCAACATGAGCGACTTTCGTTCCACTCCTTCGCAAAGCAGGGAGACGAAGAGAACTCGGGAGAAATGCATGAATGAGCACACGATACTACGCAGCCTTAGTCTAGCAACAGGTGGAGCGGTATCGATAGGACGAAAGGAAAGATTCCGTCTCCTGTCCAAACGTAAATTGACAGCTGAAGTTGCACCACCCAAAAAGACCAAGACCAGGTATATAGGCAGAACCGGTCGGAATATCCGCCACAACAACCATACATTAAAACCACAACACAACCTCCCGTGTTCATCAATCGAAAGATTGGATTCTGTCGCCAACAAAGTTTTGCGGATGAACGAGTCTCGGGAGCGATGGGGATATGAATCGGGAGTCAGGCCCGGCTACCGAGTTTGGGCCACATCACGACAACGAAGATATATCCAACCGGACTGATTGATATAATTGAGGCTCGCCCATTGAAGGCATTGCGGTAACTCAGACTCTGTCCCTCGCCAGTCTTTCAAACTTCCTTCTGCTTCACGATCCTGCGAGCTCTCGGTCTTCAGTTGGTTGTCGAGTTGTTGAGGGAGATTCGCCACCCCGTCGTACTGTCGGGATTTATTCTTCGCTTCCGCAATCAGACCCACTATTAGATCGCCTAGCGAGCGACCTCGCCCAGCTCCCCCGCGATGGCATTCCAATTCGGACAAAGCTCAAATTCAATCCTTTCCTGGTGGCATTGGGTTCTCTCATTCTTTCTGCGAACAAAGCCAGCGATTATGCCTTCCTCTTATCAACGATGGACTGTCACGGAGCCCTACCTGGACCTCCATTGCTCTCTTGGCGAGGGTCCCTACTATGAGGAGGCGACTAACCATTTGCGATTTGTCGACATCATCAAGAGACAACTTCATACGGTCGACTTGGGAGTGGGACCAAAGAGTCTGAAGACATTGCAATTTGATATGCCGGTTGGTGTAACGGCCGACATCGAGGGAGTCGATCCAAGGAAGAAGATTTTGATCGGAGGGAAGAGTGGGGTGTACATACTGGACAGGGAGACAGGAAAGTGCGATTTGTTGAAGAGGTTCCTCGACAGCGAAGAGAAAGATGAGAGAATGAGGAGCAATGATGGTGCGATTGATCCCCAAGGCAGATTCTGGGTTGGAACGATGAACGATTTCTGGGTTGGGGAACCACAGGCTGAGGGTGAGTTCCGGTGTTTCCTGTTTTGCTGTACCGTGTTTAGATTTTGCTCAAATTGCTCTCCTTTGGACTTCTTTGGAGCTCACTCCTGAACTAAATCCTTGTTCTGGAAGCATTTGGATATCCTTGGGTAGATCTATCAGCCCACGTGACTCTGAAGTTATTCCGAAGAAACTGAAGAGCAATAGGCTCCAAGAATATGGCTAATCGTATTCAGGCTCTCTATTTCGCTTCAATTCGGACTTGAGTCGGAAAATATTGCGTTCTTCCTTGACGATTCCAAATAGCATTGGGTGGTCCAGAGACCACAAGACTTTGTACTTCACGCACTCGACTGAGAAACGTATCATCGCATTCGACTTCGACGTCTCGACTGGAGATATCAGCAACGAAAGAGTTTTCTGGCAGCATGACGGCAACGGGGATCCCGACGGATTCAAAGTCGATGCTGAAGGCAATATCTGGCAAGCAATCTATGGCGAGAGCCGAGTCTTGAAGATTTCCCCCGAAGGAAAGCTGGTCGGTGAAATCACTTATCCCACAAAGTGCATCACATGCCCTGTCTTTATCGGAACGGAGATCTGGGTCACAACCGCAGATGATCATGACAAGACCAAGCCATATGCGGGCGCTGTCTTCAAGGTGGACGTTGGGATTGTAGGCTTGAAGGAGTTTAAATTCAAGCTCGACAAGAAAATCCCGGGACTGTAGAGGGAAAGAGTGGTCGCAACGACCAGGAGACTTTGTATGAAGGTTGAAAATGATAGACCAAATAGAGATAGAGGAGGCAGAGCACGAATAGGACTGCTTGATCGTTCTGGCTGGAAAGAAAACCTATCTTCTGCGTTCCAATTTCAGTGATAGCGCCTGGTGAACGCTGTTGTGTGCACTCCGCAGCAAACAATCCGCGAAGAGCCTTGCCAATTCTGCGGCACACATCGAAGAATTGAACCGCCGCTTGGTCACTCATCTTCGCGATGTATTTTCTATCGTTCGGTTCATTGACCATCTTGGGCGACGGCCATCAATGATTCGAGCGGGAGTTTCCCAACTCAGTAACTCACCCTCAGGAATATCCTTATCTGCAGTCGAAACTCTGCAACAACAAGATGATATTGTCCATATGATATGTGGTTGCTATCGAAATCGGTCGTCGCATTCTGGGGGCATGCATCAAAGGCTTCGGTCGCGCCGAACTAAGGGGGCAAGTCAGAGCGGTCTATAGACGTAACAATGAGGTTCTCGGGGTCGTAGTAACTTACCAAAGCAATGCTTCACCCATCGCAACGCGTAACACTAGTAATAGGGAGTTCTACTAGTCAGCAACTTGATCCTTAATATTGTTTTCGTTGCGAAGTCGAGCTACGTGCTTTGTGTTTGACGTCCACAACGGGGACCACGAATACCTCTCCCGGAAGATGTGATCGCGCCTTTGAAGCAGGATATTGGAGATAGCATTCCAGCTGTGGTATACCGAGTTGTGCATCTGAAGGGCATTGCCCGCAAGCTCTAAGGAGGTTCTAAAGACTAGCAGACCTCAAGATTAAGGTAACGAGTAATTAATTAGCCGAGGAATTGCCGAATGCTTGCTGACTTGTTTGGCGAGCATTACCTCTATTTTGTTTACCTGCTGTCCTTAGGAGGTATTTCCTTATTCAAGACTTCTCATTTGCTTTTTCGAATGATCATTTATCACAGTATCTTGTTTAATATGCATTTCACGTGAATTTGAGTTGCACTACGTGCCAACTTCGTAGAGGCAGTGAGTAGCTCATTGTAGCTTACGTCAGCCACGCCTCTGTCACATCAACTCCTTTCCAGCACTCCAACGCTCCAGTTGTCTGCTTTCTTTTGAATATTTAAGGAACCCAAGTTGGAGTTCGGAAATTTCGGCTAGGTTCAGCATGACCAGCCATGCTGGTTGGGGTCAGAAAGCTCCTCACGCATGTTCTCCATGTCGGAAGAAGAAGAAGGCATGTGACAAGAATTTCCCAAGTTGCTCATCATGTGTGCGATTTCACCGAGATTGTTCATATGACTCTGGACCAGTGCTTGATGTTGGATCTCTCGAGTCACTCAACCAAAGGCTTACGAAGTTGGAAGATGAGATGAGTGAGCATCGTACGATATGCGAAGAGGGACGACGGGTTAACCCAGTCAACAAATCGACGTTCAGCAGCCAGCAATCACAAGACGCCACAGTCTATGGTTCATCAACCTTTCCCTCGACCTTCTTCCTAGATATCAATGTCTTTAGACATCGCGGGATGCACATCTCACAGTTGCAAATGGATGTTGAGGTCAGCATATTGGAAGAGATCGGGAGCAGGATGGAGATTCAAACTATTGTTGGAACGTACTTTTTCTCGGTTGCACCTTGGATATCCGTGATTTCAAGAAAACGGATTTACGAAGAACTTTTCAGTGACCTGGTTGGATTGGCTTCGGATGTTGCCTTCCTGGTCTTGTGTATGAAATTGCTGGCAGACAATGTCTCATCTGGGCAAACACCTCGAACCAAACTTGTAGGTGACGATCAAAATTACCCCCATCACACGCTCTCTAGACCCTTAAGACAGTCATTGATTACCTTATCAATAGTGGACCAAGACAAAGAATCGCTTTTTGTCACTTCTGTCCAGCGGATTTGCATCCATACGGCTACTTCAAGCCCGCATCCTCTTCTGTTTGTATGAGACTGGCCATGCAATCTACCCAGAAGCATACATCTCAATTGGTCATCTTGGAAGACTCGGTCAAGCTATTGGACTTCACGATACGGCTGGGATTCCTCAACTAGCATTAGAGCCAGCAACATGGGATGAGATGGAAGAAAGAAGAAGGGTCTGGTGGGCTGTTTGGATCTTGGACAGGTATTTTTTTGCCACTTACCTAAATTTAAAATAAAAAAACTGTGTTAGTCTATTAATCGCGATATAGGCATATGAACATAGGAAACCCATCTCGATCACTAGCATTAGCGGAAGCGGGACGCAGAGAGTACTTACCTGTGGATGACGTCCTATTTGAACGAGGAGTATGTCCCCAAATCATGCCTCAACGCCTTCATGCTGACTTGAATGGAGGAAAAAACAACAAGCGAACCATTGTTTGTGTCATCTTCAACAAATATTGTTGCTGCACCGTTGGCAAGATTATGCCAGGCATCTCACTTACTCAGTCTCGTCCTCACGCACGTCAATGATACCAACTCCAGCGCCGAAGTTCGTCTAGAAGAAGCTAAGCAACTGAGTCGCGCTATTTTGGCTCTCTCGTCTTTCATGAGCATTGAAATCGGTCCTCACGCCACAAGAATATTCGTCCCGAAAGCAGTATGTCTGAGGTAAGAATTTTTACATTCACACGGTGTCTTCTAAACTTATTCCAGTGCTCTATTTGCTCTCTACGAACACTCAGCGAAGGTCAGACAAGGAGCTTTTGCTCTGCCTACCGAATTTGAATTGTATCAGCTTGGGGCTTCTGGGCTGCATTCCCTTGTGCCTCTGGTAGCCGAATATGCTACTCACATTCAAACTATTTTGCCATACAACCTCAGTCAAGCTTCGCCTTTGGTCTGCAACTGTCTGTATCGAACAGCTGTGTGGATCTCAAGTCTCGCAGTTGAAGAAATGCGCCCAGATTATTCGCGACTGCTGCTCACTGCTAGGGATGCTTTACAGAAGCTGAGTGTGAGGTGGAAGTTAGCTGGTACGTCAATTTCTGCTTCGAAGTATTTCTGCTAACGAAATGAAAGAGGAATATCTGAAAATGCTCGATTGCTTAGAGCCGATACACTCCATAGGTGAAGCAATGAGTGAAGCTCGTGATGGGTAAGGTCCACGTCGATGACTCGATAATCTCTGCTGCCCTCGAAACATCCCAGGCCTGTTGGATCTCTGGTGCATGTTAGCAGCAAATGATACCTGGGCATGTTGTGCTAGGAAGCTTTGCTTTTCGTTGACCCAGTTCAGACACTCACAGCTCTTTTTGTGAGTGGCATGTACTAGCGAACATCCTTCAGCTAATCGGGTTTTTTCGGATTGCGGATGTCCTTTTCTGGAGCCATTTTTGATCCCAGTATATCCATATAGAGCAAAGGATACACGGATCTTGGTATAGGGATAAGATTGGTGCCCGCCACACGACAGACGAGGCGGAACTCAGGTCCCCAGCCAGAAACGCACTTGGCCTCTCCGGATCTAATCTTGGATTCAGGAACCACAAAAAAATCACGGCTGATCTGCACATATTTGCCGTTTACAAGCAGCAAGAGAACTACCGCTCCGTGGTGCTTTCGGATAATTGTCCGCGATGCATGGCCTGTTATTGGAGAAGCGGGCGGATTAATTGGGACTGATGTGCCAAGATATGCGATACAACCTCGTCCGGGTCTCCACTCCTCGCAATCGAGTTTAAAGCAAGCAGAGAATGTTTTCTCTTTGGATCTCTCAACTTTCAGGTTCCCAAATGGCGTATCTTTCGGCTCTCTTGTTTGCCCTGCTTATTGCAGGAGTCAATTCTCTGCCGCCTCAAGACCAATCACTTCAGAATCGGCAGACCACTTCTGGCAGTAAGTGTAAATGCTACGAGGGAGAAAGTTGCTGGCCATCTGCAACAGCATGGAATACTCTGAACGCTACCGTTGATGGGTATCTCCAAAAAGTCGTCCCGGCAGGTGCTGTGTGTTACAACACTTTTGAAGGAAAGAATACGTATAATTCCTCTGCATGTTCCATTGCAACTGCAAATTGGAATCAGCAATCGTTTCAGTAAGTAGTTTCTCTGTCAGTACGCATGTATGACTGACTAGTCCTAAACAAGAGGATCCTGTCTATGCCATGAACCCATTATACACCAACGGGGCGTGTCTTCCTACTACAAACAAGGCTGCAACATGTAGTCCAGGTTTTCTTGCCGACTATGTGATTATGGCGAAGACAAAGCAGCACATTGCAGCTGGTGTCAAGTTTGCACGTGAATACAATCTACGTCTCGTTGTAAGGAATACAGGCCACGATTTCATCAACAGCTTACGGAGCTTTGGCAATCAATACCCACTCTTTCCAGGATATCAAGTTCACCAAGCAGTACGCAGGACCTGGGGCTTACACCGGTAGCGCTGTCACTGTTGGGGCCGGTATTCAAAGCAGAGAAATGTATACTGCTGCCTTCAACCAGAACCCAAAAGTCAACATTGTCGGTGGAGAGTGTGCAGTAAGTATTATTTTTCTTCTCAACCGCGCCATGGGTAGTGCTGATTCTGTGTAATAGACTGTTGGGTTTGCTGGAGGGTATATTCAAGGAGGTGGTCACGGTCCCTTGACCAGTCTCTATGGAATGGCTGCAGATCAAGCACTCGAATTCGAAGTTGTCACCGCCAAAGGAGAATTTGTCACTGCAAACGCCGACATAAACCCTGATCTGTTCTGGGCTCTCCGAGGGGGCGGTCCTGCCACTTTTGCAATCGTTACATCACTCACAGTGAAGACATTCCCGGAGGTCCCGTCAGCCATGGTGATTTTGAACATTAATAGCACTCACACGACCAACACCGCACTCTGGTGGCAAGCAGTTACTTTATTCCACTCCCTCTCCAACCATTACGTCGATAACGATCTGTTCGTTTACTACGAGCTCACTCCAGGCACTTTGCACATTCAACCATTCGTGGGTCCCAACATGAACTCAGCAAAACTCGCACAAATTCTCAAACCTCTGTACGATGGCTTGACGAAATTGGGAATCAGGTATACTGCCGTGGTCAAGGAGTACCCCACGTTTTTTCAACTCTATATGGATGTCTTTGAGTCCGAGCTAGCTGGATCGAATCAGCTCACGGAGGGCGCTTCTTTAACAAAGACGATATCGCCACGAACAACGCTGCCATAATCGACTCCTACAAGCAGATCCTCAGTCCACCGGAGCTTGGTTTCGGGGTCATCATTGGTCATATTGTTGGCCCTGGGAATGCTCTTCCGGTGTTCGATAATGCTGTCCATTCTGGGTGGAGGAACGCTTCAAGTTTCAGCATTGCATCACTCTTTCCAACACAGCAGCAGTGGGCCACCGCCAAAAAGGTCATGACCGAGAAATTGACCCCAGCAATGACGAAAGCCTCTCCCAGAGGCGGCGCATACGTCAACGAGGTAGGTCCACCCCTGAAGACTTGGGGGAATTACTAACACAGCCCAGTGCGATCTTGGTCAACCTGACTGGCAGAACCAGTTCTGGGGTACGAACTACCCCAAGCTGTTGGAGATTCGAAAGAAATGGGATGGTGATGGGATTTTCTATGCTCAAATTACAGTCGGAACGGAAGACTGGGCCGAGGTTGGCAATCCGCCTAAGCTCTGCAAAAAGTAGGGAGAACGTAAAAGTGATTACATATGTGCCTGCTCAGCAAGCCACTCACTGCACTGCCTAGATTATCGCTATTCGAAAGATCCTCTATTTTTCGACGTCGGTTCTTTGCAAGACGAATCAATGAAAACTTGCTCGGCATTTCTTAATTTTATGAAGTCTGAAACCGAACTTCCGAATTGAAGCTGTCTAGTTCCTCGCCGGGCCGCTCTGCTCTTCATCACACCGATTTTTCGTTCCTACTCTAGGCCTGTATGGCAGAAGTCCCTGTAAATAGTGGCGTTATCTCTCCAGCTTCAAGCTCCTTCAAAACTAGTGCAGACACCTCCTGCCATCTTTGCAAAGTATCAGCTTCAGCATCGAAAGGGTACAGCCAGCGATTCTAATGAGCATGATCAGCAAGTATCTCAAATATCTGACAAAGGTTGCAAAAACACGAACCTTGATCTTGACATCATCAGGATTAATTTCCACATTATCATCCAGATTCTTCAGAGCGTTGTGCCACCTATCTCGTACGTCCTCGCCATTTCTCTGAGCTTGACGGACTCTGGTGAATCGTAGTTTCTCGTAAACCCGTGTCTACTCTCATCAGCACGATCTTATGAAATTCTGGGATGGCTTACCGCAAGAGGTATATTCTCCTTCCCAGCCAACTTCAGGCAAAGCGCCAACACAGCCGCGCTCTCGGTAGCCTGACTCGCTCCCTGGGCACTAGTCGGCAGATGGGGGTGACAAGAGTCCCCAATAAGAGCAATCTTATGGCTCCGGCTAACCCCTAAGTAACAGACAAGTAAGCGATTACCGCATCCAAGGTATTCTGCGCAGAGGACAGGACATGACCCCAATTTGAGACATTCCAAAAGGGAGATTGTGGAATGTCCAGCACTTACAAGACGGAATCGGATCTCTGTAGCAAATCTTCCAATCAAGACATTCCTTCGTCTTCATCACCGCAGCTGCAATTCTCGGGTCACAATCACTCACGATCTTCCTCACAGCATCCATATCACCAGGCTGAAACCAAGACTCCTTGATATCCTCTGTGTCTTTGTGCGTGAGGATCCAATTGAACTCGTCACCGTCTCGGAGTGTGTTTTGAACGAGGTGCACATCGTTGCCAATCCAGATGTTGACGCATTCTTTCTCGACGAATTCTCGGCAGAGAGGATCGTCCTTTAGGTAGGCGCCTTTGAAATAGGCACGGAAGCAGGCATAGCCGGATGATTTAGGCTTGTCTTCGAATCCGAGGACGAGCTCACGGGCGGTGGATTTGATACCTTAGCCCCCAATTCAGCTTCAACGATGATGGTCAGGGAAGAGGGAAACCATACCATCAGCAGCAACAATGATATCAGCTTTGTGAATTTCGCCATTCGAGAGAGCTAACGATGTTTTGTTTTCATCATATGACACCACCTATTGTTGTCAGTCCTCGCTTGACCTCAAATACAGAAAACTCACATTGCAACCCATCCTAATCTCAATCCCCAACTCTCCCACTCTCCTCAGGAACTCCTCGTGGTAATCGCCACGATGGCCAATATAGCCAGCCATATCCATCAATGGTTGCTGAGCAAGGATCTTTCCGTCTTTCCATCGTCTGATTTGCATCATCTCACTCTTGTTCCCGATCTCGATTAAGCGATCGTGAAGACCCCATCGTTGAAGGAGACGGAGAGCATTCTCTCCTAGACCGAGAGAATCACCTAGACGGCCAAATTTGTGTACTTTCTCGAAGACTTGGACACTGAAGCCTTGGTGATGCATCGCCATTGCTGCTGCGCAGCCACCGAGGCCGGCACCGACAATTATCACTGGGAAGGTTAGCGAGTCCAAGAATGATGGATGTGATCTCATTACCTTTCAAGGGTTCGGCCATGATTGCTTCAAGCGTTCTGCTCCGTCAAATTGAGTGGCTAAGATACAGATAATATATCGACGTGTTCCCTTTCGCCTGTCGAGGCTGTTCAGTCTCAAAGATAAATGTTAGCATCATTTGAAGTCAACTAAGGAGTTCCTCTGTGGAAAACCCCCAATCCATACTCACTGGTTTTCAGTAATGTTGATATCGTGTAAACTCAGCTTAGAACTTCCAGCGTGGAAACCCCCCCATCTATCCACAGAGCTGTTTAGTAATCCGATATGTATGAAGTTGATGTTGTTTGAGATCGACTTGGGACTTCCCCCATGGAAAACCCCCGTCCATGCCTACATCTGGGTCGGTTTCCAGGGCTTTCAATTTCCAGCCGCACCAACACGCTTACCAGTTTTCCCTCCCCGGTTCAGTTGTCTAGCGCTATCAAGATACAATTGCTGCTGTTGCAAGCGCAAATGATTTATCAGTTATGAACCTGCTTTAAAAACACTAAAATGTCGTCTTTCACTTGGGCGCATAATTTCAAAAACAGGCTTCGAAATATAAGAACAGCGATGTCCTAAAATGACGCTAGATAATCAAAGTCGGGGAGAGGACCATACATAGAGCTGAACAACATCTGGGGTTCTACCCCGCAACCCCGCTACCATACAATATCGAAGGGTCCACCCAGGGGGAAGACGGAAAACCTCCTGAGTTACCCCATTCCCAGAGAGACGACCGGTCATCTTGTAATTCTTTAACGGAGTTGATTCCGTGCTAATATTCACAATACAAAGTTCGCCTAGATTTCCCATCCATCCTCAATCCTCAATCCTCTCATATCATTCATTCTTTCAACATGTCACAATATCATATACCTAGCCTCAACTCGACACATAGCGGGGTCCCAGAACGTCTAACAAGAGAAGCGGATGCCGCCAAAGCTCGTCTGTACTCCCTCCGAACATTACCGGAGAGTAAACCTCGTGGAAATCCCGTTCGTCTTCCTCCGAATACCACACAAGACTCTTTCGACACTGCCATTACTGCCTTGGTGAAAATTTTGGGCGAGGAGGGCGTCGAATTGAATGACAAGGAATTGAAAGATGGTTGGTATATGGAACATCCGTAAGACTATTCTCCTGTTTTCCGTATACAAGAACTTATCCAACTCCCCCTGCGTAGGAATACACATGATGCATACCATGTCATCGATCAAGAAGAGATGGTCTGTAGCGCTCTCGCTTACCCATCTTCGACCTCTGAGGTGCAAGCTATTGTCAAATGGGCCAATGAGTTTAAAATTCCCATTTGGCCTATCTCTATGGGTAGAAATATAGGTTACGGTGGTGCTGCGCCCAGAGTACCAGGTTCTGTGGTTGTCGATTTGGGAAGGAACATGAATAGAGTTCTCAAGATTGATGAAAACAACGCTTCATGCATGGTGGAGCCTGGAGTTTCGTACTTCAAGTTGTATGAAGAAATTCAGAAGAGGAAATTGCCGTTGTGGATCGACACGCCGGATTTGGGTGGTGGGAGCGTGCTGGGGAATGCAATCGATCGAGGTGTCGGTTACACGCCATATGGAGATCACTTTGCAAACCACTGCGGGATGGAAGTCGTTCTCCCAGATGGATCTCTCCTTCGAACCGGCATGGGCGCCATCCCTGGCAAAGACGGCGCTGACAACTCAACTTGGGAATCCTTTCAGCATGCGTACGGACCTGCCATCGACGGCATCTTCAGCCAGAGCAACTTCGGTATTGTGACCAAGATGGGCTTTTGGCTCATGCCCGAAACAGGCCATCAATCATACATGATCACTTTTCCCCGCGAGGAAGACTTTGAGCAGATCGTTGACATCATCAGACCTCTAGCATTGAAGCGCATTCTTGGGAATATTCCACAACTCAGACACGCCATCCAGGAACTGGCTGTGACTGGTAAACCACGAACAAACTGGTATACTGGCTCCGGACGCTTCCAACGAGAAGTTGTGAGAGAAGGCGTCAAAGCACTGCCGGTCGGCGATGTATCGTGGGTCTTCTATGGCACGCAATACGGCGATGCTGCATCCATAGCATCTCAACTCGACATCATCAAATCCGAATTCTCCAAAATCCCAGGTAGTAAATTCAGACTTCCATCTGATCTCCCAGCGGACCATTACATCCACAGCAGAGTGCAAGTTTGCAGCGGCGTGCCTGTTCTCAAGGAGCTCGATTGGCTGAACTGGAAGCCAAACGCGGCACACCTATTCTTCTCACCCATCACGCCAACCGACTCAAAGAATGCTCGTGTTATCCATAATTTGATTGATAAGCTACACCAGAAATGGGGCTTCGACACCTTTCCGACACTTTGTGTTGCGGGAAGAGAGATGCACTACATCGCCAACATCGTGTACGACCGCGCCAACGACGACGAAAAGCGCCGAGCGCGAGGTCTTATGCGCGAGATGATTGCTGCGGCTGCGAAGGAAGGTTTTGGAGAGTACAGGACACATATTTTGTTCGCGGATCAGGTGGCTGAGACATATGGGTGGGGTGGCGGTGCGTTGAGGAAGTTCAATGAGACGATTAAGGATGCATTGGATCCGAATGGGATTTTGGCGCCCGGGAGAAATGGTATTTGGCCGAAGTCATATAGAGGGAAAGGTTGGGAGCTTGTTGGGGAGGGAGCATTGGAGAGTGTCAAAGCGAAGATCTGATGAAGGTTGCGTGGAATTAAGCGAGGGATTGTTTGTTTTGGATGTTGCAACGTCTCGGACATTGCAACTTCCGGCTTTTCCAAGGACCTGACATAACTTAACAATGATGAGACTAAAACTTGAGTAGATCTGCTGCCTATTTGAGTGTATACCATTGGCGTGTTGAGCCCGAATCATGTTGACAGACCGATCCAAACCTAGGTCACAAAATTTGGCGTCTTACAAATGCCAATCTTCAGTACAGCAAATCAAATTAATCATGTAAAAATCACCTTACATACAGATAAAAATGGAAGATTTTGTTTCTGTCAAGGTTTTGCAAAGGCTCATCGAATTTCCTGACTGCATCAAATCAATAACCGACGCCTCAGATGCATCCCGAAACAGACATAATATTGACTCCCAACCAAGCCAAGAATCTCGAAAGTTTTCTAAGTAACCTCGTAGTCCATGCTGCCTTCATCAAATTTTCTATTTCTCTCCTTCAGATGTACCTTCTACCGCGCTCTTGTCTCCCGTATCAGCAACCGCCGTCTAAGCATCGAACTTCTCTGGTTCAGCCTTCGCAGCAATTTTCTTCCCGCCTTTCCTCGCACCCGCACTGGTATTAGCTCCCTTTGGAGATTTCTCCTTGTTGACGTGATTGTCAGGGCAACACCTTTCCTTTTCCTCCCTTTCCACCCTTTTCACCTTTTTCACCCTTCAATTCTAACTTCGTGTCCCCACCAGAATCCGAGGTCGCGTATGCGATAACGATTTTATTCTTCAACACCCTCCATCTCTCCCTCGCCGCATGTTCCTTCGAGTTCTTCACTTCCCCTTGATTCATTTCTGAGCTCTTGTAGGATGACGTCCCAATCTAGGACTTTTGTTGAGCGAGAAGGGGGCTTTTGCGGCCTGAAGCTGAGTTGTGGCATGATGTCGCTGTAATGACTACCGAGGAATCTGTAGTTGCGGTGATCTGGTCGTTTGATGGCTCTGAGAAATGTGCAGATCGGTGTTTGGTAAAAGCTAGATTATGTGAAGGGGGGTAATCCATACAAAAGACTGCTTCTGTAATTACATTTTCAATCGGACTTTTGCACCGATGAATTGCATAGAAGGAATGCACCGACTTGCAGAAGCTAATGATTATCAGAAGAATTGTTGTTCGAATTCAAACACTGACGAGGAGATCTTTCTCCTCATAAGTGCAAAGAAAACTCTAACTTCTTCAAACAACATAAGACAAAGAAGCTATTAAGTAACTTGGAATAGGCCCTATTCCCCTCCCTCAACGCTATAAGTTCCTCTTTCCTATATGCTCAACTCGTCAACAAATTCACCACTCCAACCATAATCCACCTTGTACGCTAATAAACTTCATTTACCACAAATCTAACCACAATGATCGGTACCGTGAGGTGGACTTCGAAGAGATCCCACCCCGGTCTTTAGCGCTCATACTCGCATACCTTTTTGGCACGAAGCTCACCCAGACCTTTACCGCTAAGACTGGTATGATGAGGACGATACCTGCCCAGGAGCCAAGAGCACCTGGCCGAGAGCAAAGGGGGAGTTCGGGAAGTATGTACCTGGCGGCCGTCTATGCGGATCGGAACCCGATGCGACGAAGACATAAATCCATCCATATGAGTATATAGGAACGACTGGACAGAGCAAGATGCCAATTGAAGCCTTCGCCTGCGGAATCGGAGTCCATGACTGCTGTGTTCGCGATGAGACCTACATCACCAGCGACGATGATTAAGACTACAAGGCATCTTTTGCTGTCGATGTAAACCCGAGAATAGCAATCAATTACCTTTACGACAGAAACCCAAAACTTAGCCTCACTATACCCCTCCATGCTGATCAGGTTACTGACTAGGCAGTACAAGAGTATACTAAAATTGAATATTAATTGTAGTGGGGATGATATCGAGCCGAAGTGTGACCTTCCATTGGAGTTTGTAGATAAAGACGTTGGCTTTTTGATCTCGAGTAGATGAGAACGGACTTTCGTCTTTGGATATATCCATTGAATATTGTGTAGAGAGAAGAAAGTTCCTAGTGTGAATGCATATCTGGGGATATAAACTTTGTTTAAACGAAGTGTATGAGAGATTTATATGTTATCAGATGCCAAACAAAGGAGGACAAGTCCCGCATAAAAATATTTACCCCGAGGAACAGATCTAGACTTTGCAAGGACCTCTGTATAGAAGGTAATGAATGCTACATACACTAAACGGAGACATTACTTCTCAACGGCAGAGAGAACCAAAAAAGGGTGGATTGTTATTAGATTGGATTGCAGTGAAATAAAAGAACCCAGAACAGCTCAGTACATAGAGATATGCATGGTCACACGAACCAGGTCTGCGGAAAAGTATCTATCTCATGAACCTCCGACCCCCTACTCCGGGACGAGCCAAGAATGGTGCTTGTCCCAGAGACTTGAACTGGGTCTGTCTGTATCTGCATGATCTTGGAGCTGCATGTGATACTACAGTCTATCTGATGGTTTGGAGATCTGGCTGGCTGGCTGAGGTTTGCCTGCCCAAGAGGTTGATTTACGAGTGGACTCTGTAGACAAGCTTTCGTCTCAACACCAACAAGCAAATAAACAAAACTGACGTAGCCACGCAAGCCACACCTGCACCCTCAGAACCAAGCCTCAATCCAAGCCCCCGAAATCCCGAAATATCAAGTGCAAAAAAAAGGTGGGCTGACAATCTCCTAAAAGGACAAGCAAAACACATCGCGATCCTGCAACAGGGCACGGGATGATCTCCATCGCGCACACGAAAAAAACTATCACTAGAAAGGCAGTCCTAGCCAGAGAATAAATACTTTCAGACTTAGGTTCTTGGTAACGAAAGGGAATGTTGGAACGTTGGATTAAAGTTGTTTTCAAAGGTGGGGTTGAGGCGGACGCCACTACCATCATTGCTCGCTCGCATTTCGAATCGCAATCGCAAATTCACCGGGGACGATGACGATGATAGCGGAGATCTTCATCCTACCAGCTGACTGTTTCTCTCCCGACGACGGCTCCTATGTGTACCTTGGTGGATCCCGGTATCGAAACTCGGTCGACGTGGGTGACTTCGGAAGATGCTTGTTGTCGCTTCAAGGGAAAGGAACATTTTTGAAGCCTTCGAAGCTTATATCATCCATTTGAATGAATATCTCTCGTCTGTTGATAGCACAAATGTGACAAGCCCAACCAAACTCTCCCATAACGCCCAAACACCAAACCTTTTGTGTTCCTACCTAGAAGCACCTCCCCGGGCACTCGTAACAATCAAGCCTCAACAGCAACAGGCAGCACACCCCCTTTAGCCTTCCACTTTCCCACTCTGCGTCTGATATCCGCGGGCGTCTGTTGCATAGGATTGAGTTTCCGATCTCTAGCCATCTTCTCGAAATCCTCGCCCCACTTGCCCACCAGACGTTCAATCCACTCCTTCTCCCGCTCACTCTGACTCCTCTCCCTCTTCTCAGGAACCATACTAGCCTGCTCCTCCAACTTCCTCACAATATCATTCTTCTGCTTTTTCTGTTTCTTCCCAGCCACCTCGCTCTCGAATCCCTCAAAAACCTCCCCATCGTCCTCAGCCCCCTCGAAATCCATCGCCTCAACTACATTCAACGGATCATTGAGCGGATTATCCTCCTCATCGTGGATAACCCGTAGGATCTTGCCTGTCTCGGGATCTCGCTCGACGCGTGCAGATACCGGCGCGAATTGTTTGGGGATGGCGTTGGAGATAGCGAGTTTGGATGTTGTGGAGGTCTTGGAGACGTCGCCTGCGCGTAGCTTCTCGATCCCGCCCGTTGCGGAGTTGAGGCGTGAGGTTAGGCCTAGACGGCGGTAGTTTTGGGTGAGGGTTTCGTCTTGGTTCCTGAGTGGAAGATAGTTAGATATTGTGTTTGGATTGGATTGAATTATAGAGCGCTTGAGATTGCAGTCTAGGAAGAGAAATAGAATTTGCGCCGTAGTAGGTGTACAGCTGAAAGCGATGATAGAGGTGTAGCAGAGCTTCCCCAACCTGCTAAATAATAGAGAAGGTATAGACGAACCAATTCGCAGCAATAATTGGATTGCCCAACGGATTAACTCTCTTGGACTTTGGCTTCATCTTGATCTTCGGGATCGAAGATCTCTTCTTCTTCTTCTGCAATTCGCGACCCATGACTGCTCGTTTCCTTTTTCAGGATTCCCACGTCTCGTCCCTTAGTTCTTGAGTTGCTGTCGGTTTGTCGGGGGCCAGGTGGTGATGAGAGGGCTGTATTGACGTCGTCTGGTATCCAAGCTTGCAATCTCGAAATGCGAAATTGAAGAGAATCTCGAAGAAAATTGTTTGAGCTTAAATTCTTATCGCACGTGATGATAAGCCCCTCTCAGCACGTGATGTAAAACGTGATATCCATCACATCCGCACCCCCACCCGCCCATCAATAATCTCAAAATCCTTCGCCTCAGAGAAGCTCTAGAGAAGGTATCCCAAGAGGGAAGGAGATGTCCATTCTGAGACATTTGTTAATTTTGCTTTCTTAGAATGCTTGTTCTTGCGTGCAACAGCGTGCAGCTGCCAGATGCATGCAGGCCAATCCAAATAGAGTGAGTGAACATCTCACCCTCATCCCTCCTCACAAACCCGAACCCCCCACATTCTCTCTCTCCTATCTCAAATCCGTTCTTCTACATCACTATATCACATCACATCAGATCAATCCTTCCCAGAGTCCTCAGACTCACATGTACAAAAGCAAGCTCGTCATCAAGTAAATCACGACGTCAGCCCTCCTTCTCAAGGTGGCAACTCCTTTCCAAATACCTTCTACAAACATCAAGAAAATAAAGTACCTCCCACACACACTTCTCCCATCATTCTCTGTCATGCTGTACAAAGCGCAGCCCTACCGGTATTTTCTCATTTACTGTATATTACATCACCACTTGTTACCAGTCTTGAGAAATGCAATCAGCTGGTACAGCATACACACAAGCCTCTTATTTCTACATCTCTTTCTATTTATACTTGCATCTCAGATATTAGATGGAAGGATAGATGTAGATGTGAGGAAATATCGAAATATCAGATATACTTGCCTTCTCCATGCAGACGCATTGATCATTCCCATATTTCTCAGTCTTACTGACATAGATTAAATCCAAACCCCATCCCATCCCATCCCATCCGTGCGGAGTATTCCACATTATGACACCTTCACCTGCACACACCCACGCTTCGCCTCGCCTCACCTCACCTCACCTCACTCATGCCTCTCTCATACCCCCCTTCTATCACCACATTCTAGAAGGGAGGAAGAGTCAAGCCAAACTCTCACCCCCTCATCTGAACCCCGGCCCAGCCCTCTCGATCTACAAACCCATCCCTCATCAGCAATGCAACACCAGCACCAACATGCATGCCAAGCGCATCGAGCATTTCTCCCTCGTAACGTTTCATCTCCTTCCTATCTCAGATCTGCAGAGCCCGCTTCTACGCCACAGCAGTAGAGAAGGAACGCGGATAGGCTCCGCTTAAGCGCTGCTTGGTTTCTGCAGCTCTCCCTCCCCTCTCCTCTCCTCTCCTCTCACCCTCGTTCGTCCTCTCACTACCGCTGAGAAATAGGATCTTTGGACGGTCCGTCGAATCAGGCGGTGTAGGTCGCGAGGCTGCGCTGGCTTGCAGCTAGCTCGGACTCGGGAAGGGGACCGAAGAAAGAGGCGAGCTCGAAGCAGAGATGAGGATGCCCCCTCAAAACATCCCCTTATTCTCGGAGGGCGGGAACTACTCCACATGCAATGCTGAGAACAGTAAATGCCAGCAGCTGGAATTGATTTGATGATTACTGCAGTTCAGACTTTTCTCTTACAGTTTTCTTTTTCCTTTTCTCTGCATGTCGGCGATATAGCGGGCGCGGCGCTGCTTTCTCACTCACTCGGGTACGGTATCTCACTGTTACACAGCACCACACGGGAAGGGCGATCATGTCGTATTCACGGTCGAGTTTAGCCCAGCTTACACTTACTTTACGCATTTTCAAATCCACATCACGAAAGTTCAGAAAACAATGAAACGAATGATTGACAACCCCAACCAAACACCTTACATCTTAAGAAAATCTGAATCTGAATCAGGGACGCGAGATTGATTCCCTTCCCTTCTCTTCCGTGAGTGAGGGAGCGCAGCGAAGCGGCTTGCAATAATCAGGACTCAAGAAATAGATACCACGACCGCGGACATATATCCCGATTTGGATAGCTTCTCATCCCTTACTCAAGATTTCAAAACCGAAGTGGAGTCAAAAAGCCAGAATAGGACAAAACAGGTTCTCGCTTACCGCAAGCCGGACTTCTCATCTCATCTTCTTATCGACCGCTTGCTACTTCCGATGTTTACTGTATAGAATTTGTGGTTCCCTCCCCCCGCAGGAAAAGCTCAGACAAGATGCTCAGACGGATAGATGTTATGTAAAGAATCCGGCATTTAAATCAGCCCATGCCGTCAGATCAAATCAGATGAGATGAGGACGAGGCTGTGGCGCGCCCGGTGTTGGTCTCTCGCGAGGACTCTCCTTCTCTGGGAACGATCTGAGTACGGTACGGCATATGAGTACTAGATAGTAAGCTTAGAGAGGAACGAGGCTTGAGCTTGGAGAGGGCGCGCGTGAAAAAAAAAAGCTAAGTTGTGGGGAAGAGAGACGGCGGCGGCGATGGTGGCGGTGGACGGTCAAGTTGATTTAGTGTAGTGTGAAGCCATTCATTCATAGTAAGGTTTGGGCTGGCCGTTTACGAATACTTAGTGTTAGTGCTCTGGGTGTGGTGAAGGCGTGCTGCTGCGTCCTGTGTCCTGTGTTTACGTGATAGTGAAGATACGGTAGATTGACTAGCCAGACAGGTGACAACGATGCCATCTCAGCACAAGTCAGGTCACACCGACTCAGGGGTCAGCAGTAATCCCCAGCTCTCATTGGACAGATGGGAGAGATTCAGGTGACAGTTCCTGGAGACGAGGTCGTTCGATAGGTCAGGTCAGGTAAGTAAGTGGGCAGAGTACCTACCGTCAGCGCCAGGTCGACCATCGAATGCTTCTTGTTCTTGTTCTTTCGTCGTTCGGCGGCTTCCATGGTGGCTGGAGCGAACGCTTCGATGCAGACTTCGATGGCTTCTAGTGTCCCCGAGCCGTGTCTTAGTCGCTGCTGTGGGTACTTGAGATAGCGCAATGTGAGTGAGCACGCACGCACACACGCATCGCATCGCCCGCCACTATTTTAGCTCGGAAGAGAGAGTGTGAGCTAGATAATCCCTGGAGTTGCATTAGTTGTGAGCTACGACTGGGATCCGTGGTTCGAGGAGATTTCATTGGTGGATCAGAGGAGGGCACCCCTGAGTAAGGAGTGGCCCTTTTTGGGTTGTGCCCGTTCGTTTCCTTCCCACTTAGCCTAGGTACGAGGCGAGTCGAGTCGAGGTCGAGGGGAAGATGTGTTGTGCTGTTTGTTGTGTTCGAATAACTCGGTGCCGGTGAGGGGATGTGATGTGAGATGAGGTGTGGTGTGCTGTTGATTTGTGTCTTGTCTTGCTTTGTTGTCGCCGCTGGTGTTTAACAAGCGGGATCCTACAAAACAACTACTCGGTCTTGACACTTACCTATCTCATCTCATCGCGGAATGGCTGGCAACTACCAGATGATTGAAGCGTAGATAAGCGTAAACAACCGTTTGACTGTCAGTCTCTTATCTTGCTTCGATCGAAGTCTAATTGTTACTAAGTAACTGTACTGAAGCCATACGGAATACCTAGCTAGGCAAGCTGTGAAGATCACAAAAACTCAGCGTGGATGAGGGCTTGATTTGACTAATTACCAGGACAGACTTCTCGGAGTTTCCTGAACCTACTTATTAGACTTTTTTCCTTTTTTCTCTTTTCCTTGTTTTGTTCGCGGCTGTTCTTCTTATCTTGATGTCAACAACCTTATGTACTAGTTTTAAATCAATCTACTTATGAGACTCACTAGTTAGATACGGGAATACGGGATCGGCGGTTTCTGTACAACATACACCGAGAAGACGAGGAAACGAGAGGGAAACGATCATCAGAGTTCGAAAAACAGCTTTGCAATCAGGTCCAGGTCCCCTCTCCCCCCTCCCCTGCCCGTACCTGCCGTACTGTACTCCACAACGACCGATGCACGCCGGTGTTCTAGAAGGATGGAATCGCGAGAGGCCATGGGTTGATCCATGAACGAACATAAGGTAGTGAGTGAGTCTTGGCGTCGTGGGATGGAGAGAGTGTGTATGCGAAAGGGGGAAGGTGGAAGTTGATGAACATGGAAGATATGCAGCCTCGAGGTCGTCTCCTCCTGCCCCTCCAAGGCTGTCACGGACCCCTCCGATATGTGTCTTTGGCTCATGCTCATGCTCGTGCTCATGTCAATTATTGCTGTCAAGCTGTTGTTGATCGAGTGAGGAGCTTGAGCTGTTCGAACGCAGATGCAGATGCACAAGCAGAAGGTCAGGGTAGCTAGGTAGGGGTAGGTAGGGAGGTAGGGTGACTTCGAGCTGCAATGTAATGTAGTTTATAGTACCTACAGTCCCTACCTCCCATTGAAATGCGCCAGCGATCCAAGTCATGCTGCCCAAGGAAGTCATGCCGGCGCATGCACGCCTGCTGTAGGAACAGTCTTGGACAGCGAGCGATGCGATTGATGGATGTGTGTGGATGTGAAGTCCAGGCCAGGCCAGGCCTATGATGTTGGCATCAGTCAATCAGTCAGTCATAGTCAGTCCTGACAAACGTGATGTGATCTGCTGGATGCGATGCGATGCCAGCATTATTGTCAACAATGGTACTCAGGCCAGGTAGGCACGGATGCTGGCAGGGGTGGGAATAGCAGCAGCGCGACGCTCAGGGCACGCCCCTTGATGTTCCATTCAGTTTCTCTTCATTCCTGTTCATCTTCATCTTCCATCACCCTAATCAACCCCTCACATCACCATCTGAAAGTTGCCTGTCAGTCAGTTGCTTTAAAGTTACAGTTGCTGTGCATGCGCGCATTCCTTATCTCCTGTCATTGCTTATCGTTGGCTTCCCAAGCACTGTCCCCTTGAATGGCGCTCTGTACCTACAGGGGTCAAGGTAGCTTTCGTTACCTGACCGGGTATGGATGAAATAGATTACTCTACCAGTCGTCGAGAACCTGAACTTGAGAAAAGAGATCCATCCTACGGACTTGTACTGAGTAGATCCCGGATCCCAGTGTTGCGCGAGAATTGGCTCATCCATCGGGACGGCAGTGGTGCGGGACTGTACTGCACTGAACGTAAGGATTGAGGCAATTGCGTTCGGATCGCGGGTTTATTTATTTTTGCAGTATTTACCGATGTATCATTGGTCCATTGGAAGAAGATCGATCTGAGAAGGGAGGGATCTTTGCGTTTAGGAGAGTTTAGCAAAAAAACGCCATTTTTCAACGGCTGGGCTGGTGGGGGCGCTGAGGGGCTGAGTGAGGGCTGGGCTGCTTGGGCTTTTCGCTCTTCGGCTTGCGGTAAATACTCCGTAAGTACTCCGTACTTTAGTCAAGCATTCGTTCATACGGCATTGCCGCGGGAGCCAAACAAACTTCACAGCCTGCATCAAAAGCATCCCATCTGCATCTGCATCTGAGGTGTTCTTGTTTGTGTTGCCCCCACAGACATCAGCCATTAGCTCTTTCTCTCACACCTACACTCACACCCGCACCACCACCACCACCACCACCAGAAGTCAAAAATTCGCCGTCAATGGCTGATTGACGCCTGTGGCTTTTTTTTCATCGATGTCCCGAGGTGAAGCGGGCGGCGAAGCGGGAAATAAAAATATGGAATCATCATGGAAGGAAAATAGAAGAAGGCAAAGAAAGCCCAGCCAGCCGTCCGCCCGCCTCGTTTTGTCTTGCCATGCCGTCTGGCCGTGCCTTGATTTGTCTTACATCTCGTCTTCGGCTTCACATTCTTTTCATTCTCAATCCTTCAACTTTACCGTACCGGCTGGCGCGCACTTTTCATCCCATCCCATCCCATATCATCTCATCTCCGGTGGTGCAGACTTCTAAACACGCTACTCAGCTTGGGATTCGGTTCGATGGCGCGTGAGTACTAAGTAGACATTCGCTTCCGTATCCGTAGTCTGTCTCCATAGCATACCATAACATCATTATGGAACCGGTATTCGCGATCCTATGATTTTTTTTGGTAGCGGGGGGGGGGGCTGTACTCAACGCTACGCGAAAGTACTCCGTAATCTATTCTTCGGCTTTCCTGTCTGTCTGTCGCGCATTGGCGCCGGCGATGATGGGATGGTGGATGGGATGGATATGGATCTTGAAGGTGGTGATGGTGAGGCTTGAGCCACCCCGGAACATGGCAGGCATTAGCTCAGAGAAGTTTATTGTTAGTGGGCAAGGGCCAATTGAAGTCCCGGCGCCGCCGCCGGTGTGAGGCGATAGACAGGCTCTCCCCAGCGGGCGGCGGCTTCACATGATAGAAAGAACAGGCTCTGGAAGACTGAAGGAAGGGAGGTTCTGGGGGTCGCATCGCGGGCTCGGTGATTGTAAGTGCGGGCGGTGTTGCACTGACTGGCGCAGCTGGCGGATGGCAGATGGCAGATGGCAGATGGCAGATGGCAGATGGCAGATGGCAGATGGCAGATGGCAGGTTTGCGCGATGATGTTTCTGTTTTGGTATCAAGGACCTGATTGACTGCCATTTCGAAGTTAAGACGGGATGGGATGCTGGGTGCTGGCTGGGTTGAGGATGGGCATGGCATGGATTTGCTTGTGAAATGTCATGCCGATACGGTTTGATAATTTAAGATCCTGAAATCTAAGGAAAATTGAATGGAGCGTAAATCAAGGCAGGGCAAGGAGAAATAAAATAAAAAACATAGTTAAGCTTAATGTCTCGCAGCAAAGTGCAAGTGCAGGTTTAAGCAAGCATGCTCTGAAACCCTCATCCTCTGATTTGCGCCATCCCGTCATGAGCACGCCTCAACCTTGAACAGACAGCACACACAAACACACACAGACACACACAGCAGGGACGGACGGGCCTCGACCTGGCGTGATCGAACTGCCTGGTTGGGACGGTGCAGCGAATTACGGCTTGTGATCATCCTCCCCATCAGTTACTGAGTGTGGTTGCAATTACTATTTTTTGCCTGCGAGACATCTCAAGAGAGTATGGCTGCTGCGTGGGAGTGAGTGAGTGCGCCCGCCGTGCGGGTGGGTTAGTTGAGGTTCGAAGCATCGAAGCATGAAGCAAAAGAACACTAATGAACGGTACTGTACCGCTGTTTGGCGCGAGAGAGCGGCACGGAGGAAATCTGCATATTGCATATTGCAGATGAGGGGGAAGGAAAAGGGACTTTGACTAATAGGTGATTTATCGTTGGACACTATTACCTACTGAAATTCGGAATTTAAATGGTAAAGGAGAGGGGAGAGCAAGTTTAATAATTGAAATGAGAAAAATGAGGGGAAAAGATGGACTAAATCTTATCGTTGGAAAAATAAATTCTCCTAGTTATGCTTGTGCTACTGATAGGTAGGTTCTCACGAGACTTGGTTTGTAGGTAGTTCGAATTTGTTGGATGGATGGTTCGAATGAATGAGAGAAGCGAGAGGGGAGTTCAAAAAAGGGATCGACGGCTGGACCTGCGCTATGGAACGAGTACAGCTTGTCTATTCGTGCTTGGAATCCATGATACTGAGCTGAGCTGAGCTGCGCGACTAGTGATACCAGGACTCAAGAGTAACTAACTAACTGGTCCCTGATTCTTCGAGGGGAGATTCGCACTTACCGACGCCCGAAAACTGTACCTGTCGCTCGTGCTTCTTGGTAGTTAGTTGAGTCTCAGAGAGTCAGAAACTACCTAGGTAGACAAAGTGCAAATAAGATCCATCCTTATGATTAGGAGAAGGGAACAGTACGGTAGGTACTTTGGTACGGAAAGTCAAACAAGCGATTCTCCCTCCACGAGATCCCTCGACTGAATCCTTTTATCCCTATCCCATCCTATATCGTCTGAACTTACTCAATATCGCATCGCATCCATCGATCTCGATGTCGAGAGAGGGGAAGTCTCGACTACCTACTTTCCTGGTGAGGTACGGAGCAGTTCCCTTCTGGTACTAGAACCAGAGCTAGAACTAGATAGAGAGGGGCAGGGCCAGCAGGACAGACATTACAGTTCTTGTGCAGAATGCAGAGTGCAGTGTGCAGTAGGTACAGACCAGGGGCGGGGTGGGGAGGGGAAGAGAGGGGATTCACAGATAGATGCAAGCAAGCGCTGGGAGTTAAAGGGGAGAGGGGCAGGGAGAGAGAGGAGCAGGCAGCGGAAGTGCCAGCAGCAAGCAACAGAAGCCCTCTCGAAGCTCTCTCGAAGCAGTGTGCAGCCAGTCTGGTGCAGCGCAGTACAGTCCCTCCGGAGGAAATGCCTGTATGGAAGGCTGCAAAGAGCTTCCTCTGCAGAGAAGCGTTGAAGCCGAGACTGACGCTGGACCGACCGGCGGTGGCGTGTGATTGGCGGCGCATCTCGGGGGAAGGCAGTAAGTGGCATCGGGTGGCAGCGGTGGCAGCGGTGGCAGTGGCTGGCAGTCGCGATGGAAGCACCGTAGAGCAAAGAGAAGGCCTCGGCTGTGGCAAACCCCTGCCCTGAAATACCTTCCCTCAAATCTCAAATCGTCCCTCTTTCAGCCCCTGTCGTCGGTGGATAGACCCTGGCTGGAGCTAGTGCAGCTAAACTCGGAGCTAAGTGAACCTAAGTGACGCCCCCCGGCGGATTCTTGGTCTTGCCCTCTTCGCCCCCTGTTATTTCCTGCTGCTGAACCCTGGCAGGACCAGGGCCGCCCTGCGACCTGCTATCTCTAACAGTATTCGCCCCTGGTCGCGCCCGCCGTGCTGATCGACAGTTGAGCAGATATCTCTGCGCAAGTCAAGTTTGGTGTGTCTGGCTGCTGGCTGCTCCCTCTGCGCTGCGCTGCGCTGTTGCTGTTACTGTTACTGTTGACAGCTGGCTGGCTGGCTGGCTGGCTGACTTGTTTGCTTATTCCTACTCCTATTCAGAGCGTAGAGTTATGTTACACTTCCGCTATTTCTCATATTCCTTAAGTTCAGTCAGTACAGTACAGTACAATACAGTAAATAAAATACAGTACTTGCGCTCTGCCTACCTACCATTGTACAGGTATGTACTCCTCGCATCTTTACTACTCAAACCCTACCTTAGTTAGTCTCCCTGTATACCCCTCCTATCATTTCTCCGTGCCCATCCCATCCCATCCCATTCTGTCCTGTCCTATCCTATCCGCCGAACTGATCACCGAACCGAACCGAATCAAACCAAATCAAATCCCTTGCCCTGCCCTGCCCTGTCATGTCCTGCCTTGCCTTGCTTGCCCTGGCTGCTCTTTGCCTGCTTGCTTGCCTCCTCCAACTGCTGCTGCTGCTGCTTCCTCCCCCCATCCAGTCCAAGTCCAGTCCAGTCAAATGCCTCTATCCTATCAGATCACATCCACCCTCCCCCCTCCAGTAGTAGCCATTAGTCTAATCCTAAATCCATATCCATATCCATTTTCATACCGGACCCTTCCCCTACCTAGGTACCCTGCCCTACCCTGCCCTACTTTTCCCCCTACCCTACCCTACCATATCCTATCCTACCTACCTATCCACACTCCCACTCACATCCATACCTCTGCATCTATCTCCCTACCTACCTACCTACCTACCTACCAAACCTACCTACCCACCTACCTTCGTACCTACCTACCACTCCCTCCCCTCCCTCCCACCACCCATCGTCCCCTCCCCCTCCCCCTCCAAGCCCGCCCTAGTTAGTTCGATGACCGCTTTCCTCATAATGGACGCCAATGCCCACTCAACCTCCTCCCGTATCCAGACGTTTGGCCCACGAGTGATTCTTGAACCTCAAATTTTCCATTTCTTACACATAGCTTGCCCAATGTGCTCCATACCGCTCTAACAAATTTTCACTTCACTTCGACCCCCAGTTCGATTATCTGTTAACATCTGATCTCACCATGACTTTACCTCTCGCATGTCCTCCTTCCTCTTGCTCTCCCTCGGACCCGCCGACAGTACCACAGCGCAAGCGAAGGCGTCGAGCTCCTGCTAGCGGTGCTTCTGACGATTGCTTCGCATGTACCAAGAGGAGCCTCAAGTGCGACCGACGACGACCGTATTGTTCACAATGTTTGGAAGTGGGAAACGAATGTTCGGGATACAAAACCCAATTGACTTGGGGCGTGGGTGTGGCGAGTCGAGGAAAACTACGCGGCTTATCTCTCCCCGTTGCGAGATCAGCTCCTGCTCCCAAGAGCCCACCGGCAAATCGACCACGAGCGGCGTCGACGGTGTCGAGACATCTCGATGGCAGCGAGGATGAGATCAAGATCAAGATGGAGACCATGGCCTCCATCCCCGCCAGCCCGTTTACGACTTATGACTTTGTCAATATGGCCCCCAATGGAGTTGCTCCTCCTATGCACCAGCTGCCGGAGTGGAATATGGCTGTATCTCATGATTACCCGATACATGACTATCACCAGGACGCCATGAACCACCAAAGACAACTGCCGCAATTACATCGACTGCACACTCTGAGCTTGGGAAGAAGTGATGGCATGGGACTGGCAAGCTCCATCGACTCATTAAGTACTTACGCAGAGAGCGATTATGCCTCCCCGATCAGTCAATCATTTCCCGATCACGATGCTCCATTCATGAACAGCCCGATTCCCATGTACAATAGCTACTCGTCGAGGAATTCAACCGCAGATAGTCCTGCTGCGGGCATGATGGCCGATTCACGTGGTCCAACATCATGTCCCGAACACTTCTACGCGCAATCAGAAATCAGCTCGAGCATCAGCTCCCACCAGAATCAATATGACAATATCGAAAGCCGTCAACATCAACCGTCCCCAGGTGCTCACGATCTGTTCTATGATGACGACATTCTGGGTAAGTTCGCATCAGCCTATACTTCGTGCATCGACTAACAAGCAAGGGGGTCTTCACCACGCCCAAGACGCAGAGATATATGCTACCAGCGCTCGATCGAGTCATTTTGGATGGACTTCGATCAATGATGATGATTCGCATTCCCAAGCCGCTTCGGAGTCGGATCCATATCACCTCAGTCATGACTCGATGTCATCCTCCTTCTCTTCAGAGATGTCTCCTCGTGTTTCTTTCTTCCTGGATTACTACGAGAAGATCATCTGCCCTTCGGTTGTTGTACTCGACAGCCCAAACAACCCCTATAGAGAACATATTCTCGCTCTCGCCTCTTCAAGTAAGAGTTTACAGCACGCCATCTGTGCGCTTGCAGCTTGCAATCTTCGCATGAAGCGAAAACAATCGCTCGGACAAGATCATTGGCGCCAGCCTATCGAGCTTGAATTCCAGGATCGAATCAATGGCGGATCCCGTCCCGTTCCCGTAAGGAGAACATCAAATCATCCCATGTCTCCAGAGGCGCCTCCAACAGACTCATCTCTCCAAGAAGAGTATCAACACAGGACGCTAGCAGTCCACCTCCTGAACCAGCAATTAAGCGACCCCCAGAAAGCTCGCCATGACTGCGTTCTCGCAACACTATTCATTCTCTGCCATTACCGCATGTGCGAATCCGGCGTCGCACAATTCCGAACCCAATTCGCAGGTGTCAAGAAGATCCTAGGCATGCGCGACTCAGGAGTCGAGACTGGCAACTGGGGCTGGATGGAAACGCTCTTCACCTACTTCGACGGCATCGCAGCCAGTATCAACGATCGAGAAGCCCAACTGCGAGGTGGCTATCTAGAAATGATCGCTAACCCAGTCCACCCCAATCACGCCTTAGAAAACGTCGCCGGTTGCGACTCGGTCCTCTTCAAAACAATCGGCAAGCTCGGCCGCCTAAACATGCTCTGTCAACACCGACCAGTCCTCGACCAAGCCGGCCCGCCAGACATGGAATCACGCCGTCCAGCACCTCCTCGACCACGCCCAGGATTGGCCGGCCAGGCACTAGCCGACTTCTACAACCTACACGCACACAATTTCGACGGCAACGGGTTCGCTTCGACCCTCGACGACGACGCCGCCTTCCCAGCCCTCACATCTACAACCTCTCATGATGACCTCCGCACAACCTTCTGGCTCGAGTGGAAAGCAGCCCGTCACGCCCTCCAGGAATGGGAATTCGATCCCTCCCGTCTCGTGTCCACTCTCCCCGTCACTCCCTCCCCAACCCAACTCCGCGACTTCGGCTACATCTCAGAAGCCTTCCGCTACTCCGCCTTACTCTACACCGAGCGCCTCGCGTGTCCCAACCTCCCCTCCTCACACCTCAATTTCCAGAACCTAGTCTCGCAGGTTCTATTCTACGTCACAAGTCTGGAGCAAGGGTCCGGTGCCGAGAAATTCTTGTTGTGGCCCTTGTTCATCAGCGGGAGTGAGTGTGTGAATGAGCTGCAGCAGAGTATTGTGAGGACGAAGTGTAGAGAGATCATGGGACGCAGTGGATACCTGAATAACCTCGCCGGGTTGGAAGTTCTTGAGAAGTTGTGGGCGGAGAAGGAAGATGGAACGTGTGCTGGCAATGGCGAGTTTGGCGTCCCGTTCAGGTGGTCTAAGTTCATGGAGAGTAGTGATGGGGAGTGGATTATGGTGTGAGCTGGTGGGAATGTCATGACTCTATCTATGACTATATCGGATGGTGATGTGATTGGTCAGATGAGATGAGATGAGTGGATATCATCGTCATCATCGTGACGGCTTGACCTTGAGCTTGTGCTGGGCGAAGCTACACATGCATCCATATGCGCATGGTTGCATCATTGCAGAAGGAGGAGATGAGATCTCAAGCGCAAAAGAAACAGAAACAGAAACAGAAACTCTCTCGGCATCTTATGGGACATTGGGTACAGCATGCATGCATGGATCGGCTACTTGTTTTTTTCTTTTTTTCTTCCGGGGGGAACTCTTGTCATTGTTTTACTTTTACTTTGTCACGTTGCTCTGTTTTGTTGGCTCTGGGCGCTGGGCGCAGATATGGTAGCCTCGTAGTGCGAGGTGTCAATGCTATGCTATGCGATGCGATACGAAAAAACATGCTTAATGCATAATGGCTAGATGATGTTATCGAGCAAGGTTTTTTTGGGGGTTGGGTTAGGTTGGGTTGGTATGGCATGGCATGGTATGGGTTAGTGGGCCGGGTATGTAAGAAGAGAAGGGTGGGTGTGCATGCATGGGATGGGGAGAAAGGGAAGGGATAGGAAAGGACAGGAAAGGAAAGGAAGGGGAGGAGGGATATATATATAGATGAGAGAGGAAAGAGATATATATATACCTCATGAAATACCACCGCTCTTACCAACTCCATTTACGTTCCTCGTTTGAGTAAAAGATAAAGAAATATGTCGATTTTAATCACCGTCTTTCAAGAAATATTCCTTCCTCGTACCCGTCGTAAGTATGTATATAATACAGTTCGAGTTTGAGTTTCGATGTTTAACCTCCTATAGAGTACAGGCGGTAAGTATCAAGGGCCCATCTTTAGCATCTTCACGCTTTTCTGGAGTATTGTAGAGTTGAGTGTATATATTTCTCACTAAACCTAAACCTAAACCCATCCATCCTTCACCAAGAATGAAAAAGGGAGGGCGAGCAGGAAAAGTTAACACGATCGATCGATCGATCGTTTTAATGATGATCATGTATTAAAATAGTGAGTGAGTGGGAAGCGGAGGACCTCACTTGCTCACTCACTCTATCTGATATCTTGATCCTAATTCTAATTCTAATTCCGAGTTTTCATGCGTCAGTCGGGCTTGGGTTAGGTTGAGTTGAGTATTTTTTTTTGAGTACATATATTCTATTATTTTAGAGATGATCCTCTCTCTCTCCTCCTTGGTCGGAAATTTCATATTTTTCATGTTGTAATCTTAACATAACAAACAAAAACGAAAACACACACACACAACTCTTCGCCATAATTTTCGACAAAGTTGAGCGGATCTGGATCCTTTTATTAATATTTTATTTTTATAGTTAAAAAGATTCTCGGAGGACTTCCTTTGATGTGCAATAAACGAGAAATAGTAATCCCCAACGATATGAAAAACGCCCGGTCTGCAGTTTTTTTTAATCTGAATTTACAGTGCGCACTGCGCAATGAGTGAGGAATTGGGGCTATGTTAATTCATTCCCCCCGTGGAAAGTATCTGTCTGTCTAAATTTGGATTTTACTACAGAAGAAGATTTTTTATTATTATTTCTTCTTTCTTTTTCATACTAACTTAATACTCTTGCGGGGTAGAGTAGATAAGAGAGGGAATAAAAAAGTGTGTTTTGAAGTTCCGAAGTTTCTCGGCATCTGAAATACTATGATTTGACTTTTCGCTTAAACAGGCGACGTGATACCGGGTATTGTTTACTTCAGGTTGAGACGCTGTTGCCCTTGTGATTTTGAAGATTGGAATGAGGTGATGATTAAGAAGAAAATTACTGGGAATTTATTTCTAATATTTTATGGCTTGAGAGAGATCCTTTGCTTGGCTGGGTATGGACAGATGAGGGGTGAATTTGCGCGCGCGGGGAGGAGGGGGCTAGGGAAAGTAGCGGGAAAAAACGATCTTGCCGTAGATACAAGCTCGTCCTAAAGCCCCCATAAAGGACTCGTGGGCATTGATTTCATTAAGCTATTTGATTAGCTAAAGAAAAGTACGGTGAGCTAATCCCGGCCTTTGCGCGAAATCTACAGTCGATACAAATCCCCGAAGTCCTTGTATCCCAAATCCTTGACAAAAGTCTGCAACCACGGACCCTGAGTCTGCGCCTCTGCAAGCTCCGAGAAGATTTTCCCATGTGCATCTCCATCAACCCTATATTTAGCCGAGCCGTCCGCCTTCCTTTCATCGACATAATAGAACCTACAAACTGTAAGTCTTCGCACCAAAATAACCAAGAACGCTAGGGGAGGCTTACTTGTATCCTTTGTCTTTGTATGCAGCAGCAGCAGAAGCTATGATGTGTGCGGAAGCCGACTTGGCAGCGCCCTGGCTCACAAAGCCAGGGAGGACTTTGAGATTCAGGATATTCCCCGTGAAGAAGAACGATCTTGCTGCACTGGAAGGAAGTTCCGCAAAGCCGAGGACTGCTTGTTGGGCAGCGACAAAAGCACTGGTGGTATTAATGGCCATATCCCTATTGAAGCCCGCCAATGGAATCGCGAAAGGATCATTAGGAGGAGATGAGGTCAACGAGCCGGCTGCGCATCGTCAACATTTGTTCGGTTAGAGCCGTTCAGTGCGATGGCTTACCGTTGTAAACAACTACGCTTGGGACACCAAGTGCCTTTCTCACTTTCGTGAAAGCGCTGACGACATCTTCGGGGTTGGAGAAGTCGCTTGTGATGTTTAGCTGATCGTCTGTGCTGTCTTCTTCCTTCAGTGATCGGGATGCGAGGGCGACTTTGTAGCCTTTCGAGGCGAAAGTTCGAGCGACTGCCTGGCCAATATTCGGCCCTGCGCCGAGAATGAGGATAACTGGTGATGTGCCGGGCATGATTTGAGCAGTATCAATAGATGGAGATCATAGGTATGTTTGCCGTCAAAATTCAAACAAGAAACTGCTTGCTTTATAGATGTTGACAGTGCTGTATGTCAATTCTAGGCGGTGAGGATTCTGCCGCATTGTTTATAATCAACGTTGAGATCCGCCGTATCGGGGGGCTCGTAGGCAGAACAACTCACATTCACCGGACTTTATGAAGATGGATGATTTATAATAGCATGCGTGACTACAGTGTATTTCTCACTTATGACGTGTATACAGTCTCTCGTATTGACGTGTTCCTGATGCACCCAAGTGATACTTTCTGGCGCTCTCAACTTCGATGGAACAAGACTGCGTGAGAGTTTTCCATTCGAACTTGAGCGTGATATGAAGAAGGGTTTCTCTTTCTATATTTTTGGAATTAGATGAGGCATGAATTAAAAATCTCTTTCTGCTTGTTAGGCCTGAACTCGCAGGCTTTTGGTGGCCTGAAGAATCTCATCTCGCTTTCGCTTATAAATTATCAAGAGCACGAAGCACGCTGATTGGCTGTCTTAGCAATGATACACGAGAGAGCATATTAGAGGCTAGGCTGGACGAGCTACCGTCTAGGGTATACAACTAAACACCGAAAGTGTGGGGTACAGAATATGGATGAATGAATAATCACAACCAGAAGCTCGACTGATGAAGAAGTGATGTGCAACAGTACAAGTGTACAGCAGAATGAATTACCAATCAATGATGCTTGCCGTGATAACTATTTAAGAGACCAAGGTATCTATCCAAAAGTCACAAACACCCCTTAGACCAGATTCAATCACAGAGCTTTGGAGATTCCTCCGGTGAGATGCAATTGAGGTAGTCGGGCTGAGATGAACCATGAATATAGTTTTAACGAAATCGATCGATCTCTATTCTATATATGATGTTAAGTAGCTCTAGAGATTACAAATCCCATATCTATTTTCCTATTGATATTTACTCTACTGATATCTGCTTACGTCGTCGTGGAAGCTCTCGAAGCTACATGATATCTTCAGGGGCTAGAATGCTGCCTTGCCCAACTCCTCTCCTCGATCTGCAGCCGCCTTCACGGCCTTGGTGACTATTTCCTTTAAGCTTGATTCCCGGAAGCTATTCAAAGTAGTCTTAGTTGTTTCTTTAGGACTAGTGACGTTGACACGTAGTTGTCTAGGAGACTCTGGGGGTTCAACTAGTATTCTACTAGTACTAAGATAGGGTTGCTTAGCAAGTCGCTCGGCCTAATCTCGTGGCATTCTTAGGGCAGTTGTACTAGAGACTATATGCTCAACGAGGAGAAAGAAGTAAGCTGGTCCTGATCTTGTCCAATTATGTTAGTTCTTAGGTATAGTTTATATATGTAATAGCACAAAAAACATACCCGAAAGTGTAGTGACAACATCGATAACTCCTCCTTATCTACCCACTTTGAGACCTTCCCAAACCCTTCTAACATTAAAGTCACCAGCTTCTTCTCGTCCTCAGAGACTCTAGCACCAGCAAACGACCCCGAAGTACCCTCGCCTAGTAACGTAGGTGTGTTCAGCATCACGCGGACTACCTTAAGAGCTCGTCCATTAGTAATAGTAAACTATTACGTCAAAGCGTCCAAAGGAATTCAAGCATAAATAGACACAATAAGTGGTAATTGCTACTTTCCTGCCTCTCGCCACGAGGATACTAGATCTTCACACACACTTTTTACGACTTGAGGCTTAATAGTTAAAACAAGGACGTTAGCAGCTTGTTTAGTTTCGCTGTTGGACGTAGTAGTGCGCACGCCGAGTGTTTCTTCGACCTTCTTCCGAGTCCCTTCGAATAGGTCTGAGACGATAATGTTTTGCTTCGATGTGCTTCCTTTAGCGAGCAGCCCTCCGATGATCGCAAAGCCTATATTGCCCCCACTAATGAAGCAGAACTTATAGTCTTAAATCTAAGGAATAGCCATCTTTAAATACGAGGCACAATTTGCGTGTAAGAGGAGTGCTTTTAAAGAAGCAATATTGGTCTGAAAGCAGGTTCTGTTGGGGCGTAGTAATAAGGTAATGTACCTAGGTATTTCGACGTAAGTGGTGATATTTTTTTGGGCAAAAATTAGTGCCTCACGTGATCAATTCTAACTTGAGCAACTAAGGTGCGTTAAGTAAGGGCGAGAAGTGAACACGCTTATTATCAGAGGCAAATTTAATGTGCAGAGGACGGTCAAGTTAACAGTCAAAGACCGATAGTCTCTTTTAAATCTTCGGGAATGAGCGATTAAGCAGCATAATAATATCTCGGCAATGAACTCGACTTGGCAGCTTCCTTGAAGGTACTTTCCCGACGAAAGAGCGTCAGGACGATATCGGGACATTATCCTCGTTGGTCATGGCCTCCGTTCTGATCTTCTAGTCCTTCGCAGGAGGGGTACCATATTCGACGAAATTGGAACTGTCGCTGGTATCCTCGACACCTCATACGTGGCCAGGAGGTCCTAGGGATAAATTTTCGGCTCGACACTCTGCTGAGATTTCTGCGTTGTCCCATGAAGAATATTCACAACGCTGGGAACGATGCAAACTACGCCTTGCGAGAAATGCTGATGTTGGCTTACTACGGTCTACGATCGTGCTGTTCATCCCCCAAGTCCATCCGCATACTGGCGGGCTTTAAGTCGCTGACCTTGGAGCCACTTCCGGAAACTACTCGGAGGAATGCTCTCTACAGAGCTTTGAAACCCCGATGCGAAGATTTCATCCTTGCCGCTCTCAAAGACGATGGAATTGATCTCTTTGACGACTTTTGAACAGTATGACTGAAGGATGCGCAGAGAAGTCCCCGAATAGCTGGCGAAGATTCGAAACAACTCTGCAAGGAATCTTCAAGTCAAGGCCAGATTGTAACTGCTTATGCTCTTCAACCATGAGTCTAGGACTAAGGCAGTAGTGGTAGCACCATGCTCATAAGCTACCTTAGTGGAAGGCTTTCGGCGCCAAGCAACGCTCCTTCCCAACAGAGAACATCCCAAGCTCTCCGCGACAAAAGCAAGAACGGCAACAGCAAAAACAGTGACGACAGTGATGGTAATATACATCCAGATAACAGTTCTCATTCCAATATCCCAGAGCAGAGGCACCTTAACAGAGTGGTTAACGTGTCTGCCTCCAATCCTTCGGGGGAGGTAGCAGCATCGGGCGCGCGAGTTCGAATCTCGCAGGTGCCGCTCATTCCCTTTTTGATTTTTCAGTTTATATCTCTTCAACCTTGATTGAACACCCACACAATTCTGATGAGCCTCGAGGATTAATGTTTTGTTTTTTGTCTTTTGTTTTGTGCCATTCTCCGGTGTTGTGCGGACACGACGGGATGAGAATCTCTCGCAAATGCGGAAGGAAGCAAGTGGTGCCTTCCTCAAGTTGCTTCAAAAAGTTCAAGCGTGGGGAGACAATCCCGAACCTAGCCCTCAAGAAGACCTCCTGAGGCATTGTCATAGCAGTTTGTAGAACAATACAAAGTATAGGATAGCAGATCTTAAGGGCTCGAAACTGAGCTCAGGCATCTTTACAACTTTCCTGTCAAGTTGCTAATCTTGTCACCGCCACGCTGGCATCACTGATTATTGGAGGAAAATAAAATTGATGCAATGAAACATTGGCAAAAACATACATCTTTTCTTTGCACATAACTCGTATCCGGTATCCGACGTACCAATGTAACACTGAGAAACAGCTGCAGGACCTTCCATTCCAAGATCAAAATATAAAGCGAATGAGAGAAGACATAAGAGCATTGGTATACGGCCCCTTTTTTTATTGTGTCCTGGAGCATTGCACACCTTCACGTACCAGTCAGGTCCTATGGTAGTGGATACGAGATAGAGAGCAAAATAAGAGGTTCGAGTCTAGTGTAAACAGTATGCATGCTCTATCGCATGTAATATACATTCTTTCATACGGAATGGTATCAACGGATCGTCCACAGTCGTAAGTTTTCAGTCGATGATACGCTATACTATCTGTTCCAGTCAAATCTCATCTGTATAAACTTGATTTCGGTATGGCAAAGCTGCCAACCCACAGGAATTCCACGAACGTCCCCCCTTTTCCTCAGTTCAGACTCCTGGAATAACCGAGGAACGTAGCCACTGAACTGTTCGCTTGGGTCTCCTTGGTCTATCAACAAACAACAGGGGTGGAAATTGGAGTGGCAAACGAGTTGAGGTGTGTGCTTACGGCGTATAACTGGATACCAGAATAAGTCCCGTCCCCGAAAGCTTCTGAAGCGCAAGTCTTCGCATGCGCGTATGACCAACTGCCGGGAGGACATTCGAATGGGCTTAATCCTGGCAACGAACTTCGTATTCGTATATATCGCGACCCAGAACTCGGGATGGAGTATCATCCGATGATGCCAATAGCTCCAAGATCGATTTAAATGCCTTGGCTGTAATCTTCACGGCGATTGGGTATAAGTGATCGCCTCAAAATGCTGAGACAATGAATATGAAGGTGGTACTGCTCAGATGTGTAAAGTGAAGATCGGACCCCCTGTGCTTTGTCTAACTGCATTTCACATTAGCTTCAGCCACATCGTATTCTGCTGGGTAGCCACTTGCACGCCCTCCTGAATTTTAGAATTACCCCACTTCGCCATACTTTACAGTTCGGATGAGCTAGATCCGGCTTCCGAACAGAATGACAGGATTTTGAGCCGTCATTAACGAATACTGTAACCACTTTTCTACTGCAGTACAAAGTAACAGTCACTGAAGTTCCTGCAGTCTAACGTATGCGCCTCGAAATATTCATCCATCACATATCATTATCATGAAGGCAAAGTACCTTGACGATGCAAGTGTTCGCGTCTTACAGCAAACCTCCCCAACTACCGAGCATCTCGTGCGATTCGCTCGCGTTTCGTACCTATTAGCATTCTTGCCTCTGAACCTCCTCTTGGTCGGCGCCGATGTCCTCTTTGGCACAACACATTACGGTCTCCGCAACTGGAGCTGGAAAACTCGCACTCTTCAGTTCCTCATCGCCAATGTGATATGGGCCCTCAATCCCGGGGTGAGGCCAGTCATGGATGTCTTATCGAAGAAAGCCCGATCTAGCGCAGGAAGCCTCAAACCAGATCAAGGTGCTCATCGAGCATCGTACGTCGAAGTCCCGCCGCGTCCTGACAAGTTACTTGGAGATGCAATTCATCCTGCAGTCGCTCCCGAGGCGGTGTCGTGTTTTTGGCAATGGTTGGAAAGCATGCCATCTCCTCTCGATACTGTGTCTCTGGAGGACAAGGTAAAGCAGAAAGTCATGATGTATTTCGTTGGCGGTGCAATGATTCAAGGTCACCCGATCCAGTCGCCTTTGCCGTACAATCTCATGCCCACAACTTCCATTCCAATCTTCGGGGTCAATTTCAGAAAGGCCATTACCCCAGAGACAGCGTTTCCAGCAGCACTTCATGACGCAGTTGCAGCATTTTACTATCTGCTCGATCAAGGCTACTCGGCGAAGAATATCTGTATCATGGGAGACTCCGGGGGTGCAGGGATCGTGATCACGGTACTCCTCTATCTTCGACGCCATGAGCTTGACTTGCCTGGCTCCTCAGCTTTGTTATCACCATTCGTAGATCTCGTCGATGATTTCTCCGATGATCCGCAGAAGCTGAAATACGACATTTTGAACCCCGAAATTCTGAGCAGCGCGGCCTACCTGTACACGCAGAACAGACCAGAGCTAAGATTCACGTTACTTTCTCCTGCGAGGAACGATCTGCCTGAAGGGTATACCTTCGTTGGTCTTCCTAAGATGATTGTTGATTACGGAGATACAGAGATTTTTGCTCCTGGAATTAGAAATTTTGTTGCGCAAGTCAAGAAATCCGGGGTTCAGCTTGAAGTTATCGAGGCTCAAGACAAGATTCATTGTTATTCATACGATGTGGGAGACGGAATTGCAAGCGGTATTTATGGAAAGCTCGCGTCGTGTTTGGATGCCGATTAGGACACTTGATGGGCCGGAATGCTGTCGAGCAGGGGGAGTCAATGATTATGAAGTCAACCCGCAATGCTCCCACCAGTCTTTGGCTTTACAATTTCGAGTGGCTTAAGGATTTTCAATACCTGGTAAGTAGCGACACCGTGCATTTAGGTAAGCATAATATTTTCCGACTGGTGATTTTTTTTGAGTTTGAATTGCCTTCTTAGAGTAAGTTTAAGTCAAGAAGTATTCTAAAATTCTTTCACGTCGCACTGAATCACGGAACAAAACACGCTGGGGATCGTTTATCATACTGCCGTAGTTTCTCCTGGCGAGGGGATGATGTTGCGTGGCGAGGTAAGTTATATCCTTTATTTAGGCCGAGTTGTTTGCCAAAAACACATCAAATTCTCAAATCAAGCTCGGACTCATAGCCGCTCAGTATGCTGCAAGCAAGTATGTTCGTGGGGATAATACACCTACTTATGCAAAGGGGTACTTGGATGCAATGGAAATGTATCCTGGCTTGAAACCCATTAGTTCAAGGAATTCTTGGTGGATTTGGGAAATGGTAAAGTGCCCAGACCATATGCCGGGGGGTTGCCTATGCAGATATATCTTAGATGCCGTTACATGGACCGCTAGAAGCTTTTACGTTTGGTAGCATTATTTCTTAGTCTAATGAAAGTACTAAATTTTGAGACGTAAGAACGTTTTTGGATGATAATACACCCCTTAAGTCTTAACCAGCTCCACACACAGTTGCTCAAAAGTAAGGAGTAAACGAAAGTTTTCTGGGGATAAACATTCCCAATGGTCACAGCAACCTGGCGAGGGTGTGGAATTTTGTACTCATGAGCATGTTACGACTGCCTGGCTGGTAGAGAAGAAGAAACCGAGTACTTAACAATTCCCCGTTTCACCTGAGCTACCCCTGAATTAAGCGAGACGAATCCACATCAGGACAACCAATCCAATACCACTCACTGTTCACCCTTCTTGAAAGAAACCTTAGCCTCAAATCTCGAAATTTGAGTTGAAGTAAGATCCCTTAGAATTGCTCATTCTGGGCAAATCCACTGTACTTGTGGGCGGGACAATACTGTACGGCATTTTTGGTCTCCGATGTGGCATGCTAGCGGCGCTAGCTAGGCTAGCTTCTCTTAAATTTATGCCGATATTGGATATATCATCTCAATAACAAGCCAGATTATCCGATTTCGTGCCTGACTTTTGTCGAAAATGTTACCTCTCGATTGGCAGTGTGAAAACTACGATGAGACCCATCGTGCTACTTGCTTTTCTTGCATCGCAGAGAAATCATCAAGGAGACATGAGATGGGGGGTTGCTGTCTCGAAGTATCATAAGATAATCAAGATAAAATGTTAAATTCACGACCACGAGGAAAATTTAATGGAACAAAATGACGAAATCCAATTGACCCATTGCCGACAAACACCTAAACGAAAACTTTTGCAACATTGACAAGGTCACATAGAACCAACCGATGAAAAGAAGCGATCCGATCCCTCAGTATCCAATCTAGAGAGGATTTCCATTGTGATCCTCCTTTGTTCCAAAGGGGGATCTGACGCGAGCCCAAGACTTTCCATCAGCAGTCATCATCTCCACCTTGAACTTCTCCAGGAAGTCATCGAATTGCTTCCAATTTAGCATCTTCAACACCGCAGCTCGTCGTTGTCGTTCATCGCCAGACTCCATTGCATCTTCGAACGAATCAGATACTTTGAACTGCATGAACTCTGCAATAGCCCAAGCTTGTTCCCGGCTCAAATCCTTTTGATCTTTTCGGACCAATAGGACACTGCCAACCTCGCTTTGCCATTCTGGCGGGGCAAATCCCCACAAATCGGAGATCTTGGGGTCGACAGTGAGGTTGAGGAAAGTTGCAGGTTGGTTGTCGAATCGGGTGTGATCATTGGGTTTCCAAGAGGGGTTATGTGGCTGTTTTTGTACGAGGAGCGGAAGTCCCATGATCTTGGACGCACTCGTTGGCTGCGAATCCCATATGGCATGATCCTTCGGAACTTCCACTTTAGAGTATCTCTCCCATCTACTAGTCTTCTTCTTGTTGATACCAATATCCCCTTCGCATCTAATAAGGACGCCCTTGACCTTTCTGCACTTCTCCTTTGCTGCATCTGCTTCCATCAGCTTGTCCATCATGATCTGCGGCTCAGATACCGGGTTGTTTGTTTTTTCCGTGAATGTGAGATGGGAGTGTTCATCTCCACGCTTAACCTGCATCCCATAGCGAGACTGTTAAATAAATTAGAGTCAGTTTTGTGGTTAATAACTGCTGCATGTAGTAGGATTATCCGCGACACCACTGCCTAGTGTTGGGAATATTGAAGCCAGAGGAATCAGATTTTGGGAACACATACCAAGTAATCGACAGCAATCCTGAAATCTCCCAATGTAACATCTTGGAAGTCTTGGTATGGTTCGATTTCGACGCCGATTTGTGTGGCTGACAATACGATAGGCTCACCAGAATTGGTCTGAGGGGGGATATTCTTGCCAACAAGTCCTTTGTAGTTCATTACCAGAATATTTCCTCTCCCTAGATAACCGGACATATATTAGTCCCAACTTTGGCAAAGGCTCTGGTAATCGGGACAGGTTTTGGAAGAAGGATGTGTCCGCACAGCGGTGGAAATAACGAGGCTCCGGCTTACCTACAGTCATATGGCAGCTCCCAGTCCGTCAATGAGAGCGCCGCTTGGTTGGGCTTGCTTCCATCATTCAGCCAGTTGTCTCTTGCATAAAGAACGACTGTGTGATCGAGCGTATATCCCCTGACTTCGTTCTTCGCAATGTTGAAGCTCTCCACTGTTGGAGTAATCGGGTCGCCCAGCAGATAATGGACGATAACTTCATCGCGAGTGGTCGATGAATTAGGCTTTGGTGCTTGTCTACATGGCACCCAAACCAGTCTTGGTTCTGGGCTGTCCGCCGATAGCAAGATGCCGAGCTTTACTGGGGTACTGGGTCGATCAGAGGTTTTCAATAACTTTGATAACTTCTTGCAGAGTATCTTGTGTAAGGGCCACTAAGCTATGGTCAGTAGGTTCAAAGACGTGTATCAAATAGACAAGAGAAGGAGAAGGATACTTTGGCAACAAGCTACTTACATCAAGCTCTTGGCAAGCCTTGGAGCAGTAGGCTGAGGACGTACATGTTGCGCAAGCCTGAGCGCTGGGTTTATCACAAATAACACATTTTGACGGAGCCATGTTTCCTGGCGATGCCCTTCAGTCAAGAGTGTTGTCGTTGGTTTGTAGATTTGAGAAGCTGAAGAGGATCCGTTTGAAGAGGGGGACGTGAAGCAAACACACTAGCGCAGCACGATACCACGTGACAGATCCCACCTTTGGTGAGACAATAATCGGTCTGGATCTTGAAAAGAAAATGGTATTTGGTGTAACGAGATACAGAAAATGGCTCCAACTCCAAGAGTGCTGATTTTTGGCACCGGAAGTATTGGTGCGACTTATGCTTTCGTCCTCTCTCGAGCTCTGCCAGCATCAAACATCGTCACAGTTTGCCGATCAAATTACGATTCGGCCTCCAAAGATGGCTTCACGATAAACTCCTCTCTCTGGGGTCAGAACCAAAAAGTCCGACCTGTTGTCGTAAGGTCTGTCGATGAAGCTGCTGAGAGCGATCCTGCTCCCTTCGACTACGTAGTGGTCTGCTCAAAAGCATTGCCCACCGTTCCGTCAACTGCCGAAATGATTAAGCCTGCCATCTCGCCCCAGACAACAATTGTTTTAATACAGAATGGGATTGCTATCGAAGAACCGTACGCCAAGCTGTATCCAAACAACCCATTGCTGAGCACCGTTGTGTACCTTCCGGCGTCTCAAACCAGCCCAGGGGTGATTTTGCACAAAGAAGTCGAGTTGCTCCATATCGGCTCCTATCCTTCTTCATCAAGCACAGAGCCTGCAAAAGAATTTGCAAATCTTGTTAAAGCGGGTGGTGGTACTGCCGAAGTCCACCAAGATATTCAGTTCGAGCGTTGGTCCAAGCTGCTGGTCAACGCTTCCTGGAACCCAATGTGTGCCCTATCACGCTCAGCAGATGCACAACTCCTGAAGTCAACTCCAGAGGCGAAGGGCCTTGTTCGAGAAGTTATGCTGGAGATTGCCGCTGTTGCGAATTCTTGCGGCTACAAGAGCATTGATTCTGCTCTCGTCGACTTCCAACTTGGAAGAGCAACAATCCGTGAGCTCCCGGGCGTTACGCCAAGCATGCAGGCAGATGCACTTGCTGGAAGGAATATGGAAGTTGAGGCTATTGTGGGTAATGTGTTGAAGGTTGGCAAAGAACACGGGGTTGAGACTCCCATGTTGAGGACCATTTATGTACTGGCAGCCGCTTTGAACAGCAGTTTCAGCTATGGATCATGAGCCGCAACGGGAAGCAAGTTAGTATAGTATTCAACTTTAGAGACTAGGAGAACGTTCATACTTTAACCCGTTAGCTTTAGAAGCTTTAGAAGCTTTAGAGAGAATCAGGAGCGAGACTCAGTTGAGTGTATCCAAACACACACCTGGGGAGACCGATAAGCACATGGTCGTTCGATTAACATAAGACTCTCACACCAATTTTTCCCTCTTAAAAAGGGGAGAGAACTGTATATCTGGTATTAAGAACAGGAACAATAGACTACCTGACTTGATGTGGTGCTTGCTGTGCCTTCTAGGTAATCGACCTTATGCCTGCATTCACGTCACGATGTGGAGCGAACGCGTCCTCATCGACGCGTTAATCGTCGGTTCCCCTACCCCCCTGTGTTTTTTTCCGAAAAAATTTAATTTCTGCCAACTTGCTCCTACCAAAAGAGTCAGGCTAAATTAAAATGCTTTGAAGCTGGAAGGGAACTGGCACCCCCCAGCAACAACACAGTATCCTTCATATCAGGTAAGATCTCGTGGTGAGACATACCAACCTACCGGTGCCGACCTAAGCCACCCTTTCTACTCTTCTCTATCACCTTCTCACAAAAATACCACCGAACTATAGCAAGTTCGATCAACCTTCTAAACCTATGACTCAATACCTACCTACAATACCCTCCGATGCAGGCTGCTAGTGTGCAATTAGGTCATCATCTCAGCTATTAAAAAAAATGGACTTCGGGGCTAGCATAGTAATAGTGTGTAAGTAATTAGGTCCCATCCTGGTATCTCCGGCCTAAAGATTTTATATTATTTTTTTCTCTCACTAGCCCTTCATCCCTTCTTGCGCTAAGTAAGGCTACCACAGTCACAAAGCTCTGGTCGACCTAGGTAGTTCTAAGCTCTGGTTCTAGGGGTAGCATTCCTCATTGCCGCGGCTATTGCATCCATCGATAGCCTAGAACAGTCTCATGAGGAGATGAGGATTATTCACATAAACGCTGGGTCACATGTTCCACAGAAATGGATTTATGCACAACATCACTCTCCAGCGAATTTTCGAATATTGGGAATTGGTGGAATGAATGAATAGTCTCAAGGAACCAAATTAATAGTATTTCGTGCGTCAATAAACCAAAAGTCTTCGTCCGAATTATATACTCATATACGCGTCTGCGAACAGAACAACAAGCACGCACGCACGCACGCTCTAGAGAGGGGCAGAAAGGTATCACAAGCCAATGTGCATCCCACCATGTTTACTGCTGATGCTGGTATACCAAGATTGAGAAAATTTCACAAAACGTAGCCCCCGCCCCCAGCAACAGTCCAATCTCTGACTCCCCTTCCTTCTTCGAGCTCAACGCACCACCAGAGGACTTCTCGAGCCTTGTCGGGCTGGCCGCCTTCTTCGTAGGCGCGAGATAGAGCGAACCATGCTTCGCTGTTGTTCCATCCTGTGCCGAGTTTGGTGAGCGTGGCGAGCAGGCCGTATGCTCTGTCGCGCGCTGCAAGACGATCGAGCAATGCGGTGGAAGATTCCTTGTAGCTCGGCTGAAGACCAGATGAGATGGAATCGGGAGTGTCGGTTGGTTCGCGTGGGCTATCACTCCTGGTAGATGAAGGTTTAGCTGTTGGAAGACCCAGTGGGCCGTGAGGAATGGTAGGAACGGTGGATGTCTGCTTTTTTGGAACTGGCTGAGTACTGAGAGGGGTTACTGTTGAGGTATTGAGACTTGATGCCGAAGGTGTACTAATGGGTCCTGGAAGAACGAGACTTGGAACTGTAGGCGGTGGAAGGAGATCTTCTGAATAGATATCTAGAAGAATGTTGGAGAGGCCGACAATTGCAGATGGGTGGTTTGGGAAGTGTGTAAGAGCCGATTCGAAATGTGCAAGCGCATTGTGAGGTGTGGTTTCTACCAGTGACAGATAGCCACGCTGAGATGATTTAGTAAAGGTTTTTCAGATAATGCCAAATGACCTTACCTCGGAGAAGACATCACCCCATAACTGCTGCACAGTTTTTCCACCTCCCCATCCAGCATTATTGATTGAGACATTTCCCGTGGTATCTTTAGATACGTCGACTTCAGCGCTGCGAACTAGCTTCTCAGCTTCCTCAAGAGCTCCTTTCGCATCATCGTACATAGTCGCCCGTCGGTAAAATCCACTGATGAGCAGCCATACTTTCACCAAGATTGCAGTTCTGCGCCTCCTCTCTTGATCTTTTGGGAAACGAGTCACTGGAGTCGTAGAGGATGAATATGGTGATACGTGTGGGAGATGATTTTCTTGTGCGAATCCAGGGTTTGAGTGAGCTGCTTTGAGTGAAGGTTCCCTGTGTGCCATTTGCTGAGATTTGGGGGGTAGCGGCTTGGGTAGTGGGGATTGGCGCGAGTTCTTATTTGAGCTTGCGGCTCCGAGTTTCTCGTTTTCCTGATCATCCTGAAGCCATTGCTTTCGATTTTCGGTGTCCGAAGGAGGAGTAAAGAAGGTGTCACCATCGACAGTTGTGGCACTGTGCCCTTCAGACACCTTGCCACCACTGCTGTTCTGTTTTCGGCCAGTACTGACGCTCCTACTTCTACTAGTGCCATTGTTCTTCAAAACACTTTCACTTCGTTTCTGTAGCTTCTCGTGATGATGATGCGAGGAGTGTTGCTTGGCTGCACTGCCATTCTCATTGGTGACTTGGATTGTCGGGGCGACTGTGCTAGCTACTGTCTGCGTAGTCTGAGGTCGTGGAGGAGAAACTGGATCCTCATTGATTGTCGGTGCGCTTGTGTGTGTCTTCCGAACAGAACGGCCTGTTCGTCCGAATATGCTGCCTCGCACACTCTTGATCGTTCCAGCGGAGCTCTTAGGAGCCACCGCCAATGCAGTACCAGGTACTGCTAGGGGAGCCGAATCTTTCAGGGGGTCGCCAAAGAGCCGAGTATAGAGACTCAGCAGTTCGTCACTAGCATTTACTGCAACCTCTGGCCCTTCGAGCACTTCAATAATGGCGAGCTGTGTCATTTTGACTTCAAGCACGCTCTCCTTTTCGAAATCATCCATGTCATCAACAACTCCTTGCTTTCTGGCAGTCGCTTTTTCGTTCAAATGAGTACTCCTGTAGGCACCGTTGAGATCTGCCTCACCGAAGAGGTACTTGGGATCCTGAAACTGCTCGAATGCTCCTTCGCACGACCTTGCAGCAGTCGTGAACTCTTGACGAGCACTGAGTAACAAAGCCATGAGATGCCATAGGGGTATCAACGATCGCTCTCTAGCAAAGCGTCCAGGAAGTGGACCCAACCCATTTGCTGTAGCATTTGATGGCCGAGGCAGCAATCCTGTCTTGACCACTTCAATTGCTGCAGGGAGCTCTCTACGTTCTGCAAGAAGTGTTCCCAGTGCGAACAAGGTTTCGACATCCCCTGTGCTTTCAAACTGTGGCAAGAGGGCCTTGCGGAAGCATTTGATTGCATGAAGTTGGATATCTGACCTAGATGATGCTTCATAGGTCAATCTCGCCCATTGGGCGTGAGCGATACCAACGGAACGCCAGGTCAAAGCGAATACTCTAGGTGCAATGACACAGTCCAAATCCGCCGATTCTTTGTTCTCGAGAAGATGTCCATTCCCGTGCCGCTGATCGATTGGATGATGCTTATCCAACCATCCTTCGAAAAACTGGCCGAGTTCTCTCGCCTTTTCCGCACCTTCCAGTGAACCGTACCGGCACAACGCTTTGATGCAATCAGAAGCTGCAATTAAAACAGTCTCGTCGTCGTCAAGACCATGCTCTAGTTCGCCAGTCTTTTCAACCCGAGCCTTCCCTTTCTTGACAATATCTAGGTAAGTATCGAAAGCCTTGAAGGCCAGATCAAACTCCGCCACGGCCAGATGAACCGTGAACAAGTGTCGCAAGATTGCCGTCGAATGAAATGTCTTGGTCGCTGCCCGATATAAGATGTCCAAAACGCCTCTACTAACAGCTTCTGCCCCTCCTTCGCCGAGGTCATGTTCTTTCCAACCGCTGCCACATAGAATGCGCCAGTTCTGGATCACAATTTCTACAAAAGACTCAACTTCTTCGCTGGCCTCTTCTGCCTTCGGGAACTGGACCTCACTCAATAACAACGTCTCATATCTTGCCTCCACACGTTTCAGCTCGGCTCGTTGTTGCAGTCTTGTCGAAGTTTCGGCATAGGCAGTTGTGAGGGACGTGGTGGGGAATGGCAGATTTTGCATGAGGACGTCCGAAAGTGTGATGTAGTATTCCTTCCATACATGACGCCGCGACACCTCAGCATGGAAGGCCCTGCCTCCTGTAGGCGTTGAGGTCTGCGTATCCCAGAACTTCGCCCATGCCCTGAATGCAGATAAAGTCTCGGTCTCGAGTATGGATGAAACCTTGGACTTGATTGCCCGACTTGACAGTATGCAAAATCCGGTCAGATACAGCTCAGTCCATGACTTGAGTTCCCTTGATTGCTTCGGACTGGAAGATGCGCTCAACAGTATTGGTAGGCCCGATTCGAAGGTTTCCACGGCATCTGTCACAGCTCCAGCCCTCGCTTGTGATTGACCCTTGATGTATGAAGCCTTCAGAGCACACACTTTCGTCCATTCCGCAGATTCCTTGTTTGTACCATCAAGTTGCGAAAATTCCTGCTCAATGCTCTTTGGCAATCGTGCTACAGCTAAGGATGGTTCACCTAACTGCCAGTGTATCCAACCTAAACAAACTTGTGCCTGGAACTCGTCCTCGACATATGTCCCCTCCTTCTCAATGGCTTCCAGCAGTAGGGGTATGTATCGGGAAATGGTTGAAGATTGTGAGGTTGCTGTAGTCGCCGTAGTATTCGTTGTTTTAGCAGTGCCTGGTCGAGCAGTACTGGGCCGATTCTGGGAGGCCTGAGAAACAGCATGTTCGGCTTCAGCGGTCAATACGAGACCTATTCCAGGTCGTCAGTCTCCCTCCATAAATTGGTCCCATCTGCAGTTGGAATAGACGGTAGGTTGGAATCTGTGCTCAAATGGTACGTACATGTCCTCTGCGGCGCATGCTTCTTGACCTTCCTCACCAGCTCTGGAACTGCATCCCAATTGCCCTCGCAGCGAGCCTCGTCCAGCTGCTGGATGTACTGGGACGCCTTTGCTTGTTCACGCTACCAATTATTCTTCAGTATATGCACCGCGGGGGAAAGTGGTAGAACACACGCTCATTGTTGGGATTGTTGTGTTCCCCACTGGTTCTAGAGGCGCGCAATTCGTATAGCATCATAGATCAGCAAATACATGTTCGCATGGTGCCGGAGATTGTGGGAATTGTGATCTGGGCCGAGTACAGGTATTGTCGCAGGAGAGGGAGGGTTGAATGACACCGTGGACGTGTTGGATCTGGCTAGCCGGGACGATTACGATTTCTTGGTGACGATGAATGATGGAGGCAGGAAAGCAGGCATTGGCTGGTCCAGAAATTCAGAAGACAGCTGTCCAATCACAGCTGGGGATTAGCCTCGCCAGCTCAAACCACAGCCTCGCGAAAATTTTAAACGACATCTTTGCTTCAAGGAATACACAACCAATAAACTTCACTTTTCTCCGTGAACAGAATTCGGATTTGAGATACTTTTGATTTTCTGCTTTGGTTCAGACAGGACCATCTCAAGAATCTGTTATACCTCGACCACTCGACATCCAAGAACTGGTCATCTTTACCCAGCATCTGCACCAGACCAAATTTCAAAACTACCATCTACCAGTCCAGTCCATTCTGCAATCTAAACTCGTATCAATATCGATTGGGCTTAAGGCATAGGAATATTCGGAAACTAGGGTTAGCGGTCCAGCCAGAAGCTTTGTCTTTCATACCATTAACATTTCCACAGTCTAGATCTCAAGAGCTCACAATCCAAAAGATATTAGACCAGTCTTTCCCCCTTCGCCGTGATGTCTCTTCCACCTGAGCTGAGGGTTTTGTGTTTCAAGCTCTCTTCTACTGCACCTTCAGACCTTCCACGCCTTACTCCAACTCTGCTCCGCCATGTATCTTGCTGCCAAGCTCCTCTTTCCAGCCCTGCTGGCAATGCAACACAGGCAGATGCATCCGCTTCTTCTGTACTCGTGCACAAGCTCAAGACTCAGCTGTCGACTTTGCTCAATGGAAAGAGCCCCGAAGGAAGGTTCGCCGCCGTCGTGCTAATCAAGGCCGTTGTCGAGGTCGGAGGATGGGAAATTTTGCACGGCGTCGAGTCGTGGGTTCGAGGATTACTGTCGATTCTGGGGGTAAGGAGTTATGCTAGTCGTTGTCGTAAATTCTCTACTAACTGTGTGTCAGAAACCAGATGCTGCTGCTGTAAAGGAGCTGTGTGTCATGACACTCACCAAGATCTATTCCATGACCCAGCAGTACCAGACACTTATCAGGGAGATCACTACGCCTACATTACCGACCTTTGTAACCTCTTGTCTTAACTTAATCTCGACGCCGTCGAAGAAGGTTTCACGAGGACCAACGTCGCTGGAGGAGGCTGTCTTTCAGTCGTTTGCCATGCTAGTACCACGTCATACTGCCATTTTCCGTCCATTTGTTTCGCAGATTCGCGTTGCTATTCGCCCATTTCTTGCTCCAACTTCGTCAGATACTTTCTTCACGTCTTCGTCACTGAGGGATAGTGCCCGCAGACTCGCCGTAATTCTTCACCAAACCGCTGCCAAAAACACCAGCGGCGAAGAATGGGGTAAAGCCGTTCGTGGGCTTATCAAGGACATCCACACGACGGCTGACCATGTGTTCCGCGCTGTTGTCGAAGACTGGGAGTCCTCTGCTGGATACATCGGGGAAGCTGTCGATGTCAATCAAGAACTGCATGGTGGCTCGGCGACCAGCGAAGACTTGCCTTTATGGATTGGCATTCATGCTGGCGTCGAGCGCTTGACTGGCAGGCTAGAACTGTTAGCAGAGTACCTCAAGGTTGAGACAGCTGCGCCTGTCGCTGTACCTTTGGGGTCGATTATGGACATGGCCACCAGAATGCTGTCGATTGCAATCCCGTCGCCTTCATCTTCCGCCGCAAAGAGTGAAGCTCGTCTCCATCCCGCGATTGATCGTGATGAGCGAGATGGGCTCTGGGTTGGCATGCCTCAGATATATGTCGCCGCATTGCAACTGGTCGATGCAATCTCCATCAGGCTGGAGGATAACTTCTTGCCTCTGGCGCAAGAAAGCTTTGACCAGTTGGCATGGGTCTTCAAATATGGCAAGCACAGTCCAGAATTTCGCTTAATCGCCTACGTCGTTACTGCTAAGATTCTGTTCTACGTTGGGCAAAGTTTCAATCAGTTGCAATGCGACAAGCTTACTGGCATCTATCAAGCATGTTGTCAAGATCTACAAGAGGCTCATCCAAACTTCATTGATATTGCTGCCGTCGATGATGCTGGATCAAAACCACAAGGCAATTACAATGCTGAGGCATTCCTACGGAGCAGGGTCACGGTACCTACGGAGCACCGCATCGCCGACCCTGCCCTCAATGATGCTGCACGGGACTTATTACCACTGTTCCTATCTCATCTACCTCAACAATACCTCAAGCTGGCTACGCGATCTCTAGTTGACCGAACTTCTATTCTGACTCACAATAAAGACGCCATGTTAGCCAGTGTGTTGAACCCAATGTTCGCCAACAATGGAGCCGCTCTTCCTAGTATTCTTCCGCATCTGTCCAGAGAGTTCGGACATGACGCTATCGTGGAAATACTGCTACGCCCACGCATGCCATTAGTTCCTTCCACCGCTACACGCACAATCGCCAATGAGGCTGTTGGTGAAGAATCTGAGGATGAAGATATGGAATTAAACCCTGAATCTACTTCGATTCCAAACAATAACACCTCAACACCTACCCCTATTCATCAAGACCCTTTCGCTGTTGTCCCGCAACCTGGCTTCGGTTCTGCTACGGAGATACCTCAACACACCCTCCTACATCACTCAACCTTCGGCACCGACAGTTCATCAGGCGCTATCCCATCCATGAATGGCAACTTCCTTGGTGCTAAGGAATCGTCTGGTGTTTCACAACCTCATTATGATCAAGCAGATGACCCCATGGCCCAAGATTCCGATGATTCCGATGACGAGAGTGTTCATCTGACGATGCAATTGGACTCGGAGTCTGAGGATGGTGCCGAGTAGGATACAGACCAAGGCCAAAGGTAACCCTTTGCGGGTTGGGAAGGTGAAATTTTCAGCGAATGTGAAGCTATTCATACCGCATTGCCATGTTTTTTTGGGGCCGGATTCTTCTGATTATCGTCAACGCAAAGGTTCTTGCAGCTTAGGAAGGCTCAAGGAGGCATCTTGATGGTGCTTTCTCCGAGACGGTCTCATCAACGGACTCTTGAGCTACGATAGCCTCTTCAATGCCAGTCTACTTCCGAAAATTGCATCGTCAACTCCGTTCTTCTTCATCAACAACGGTAAGCTACAGTGCCAGTCTAATTCTCCTAATTTCTGGGTATAAAGTGAGGCTCATCCTTTCCTTCTTCTCGTCTTCCTTTCTTCATCTTCCAACATCGTTCTCATCTGCGCCCAAGCTTCACAGCCATCAAACTTCTTTCATCATTCCTCACAGCCAGCTTCACAGTTAGCCTCTTCAAGCTTCACCAATCACCAATACCCAGCTTCAACCAACAAACAATCAAGTAAGTCCCTCCCCTGTAAATTGCAATCCCTTCCCTGCACAATATGTTTCAGTGAAGCATAGAGAGCGCAGCAGAATAAAAAATCTCGCGCACTTATTCCCCGCCAGAGCCTCATCTGCAGTGCAGAGTGAGCATCGCTCCTGCCTCTCGAGGAATATCTAGCGAGGGGACAGCCTAGTGGGCGAGCATCAAAAAGCACATGAACATCATCAGCATCAGCATCACAATTTATTCACGCACACTGCCATTTATTTGCATTTTTTGGAATTATTTGCTTCAAATTTCGCGAAAATGTTGCCTGAAATCCTCTGCTTGACGGTTGTTTCCCAATCTTTTGTGGGTTTCGCGAGCCTCTTTCTCTGCCATCAACCTTAGAAATTGAGCCTCAGGGCTCGTTCTCTGGGTGTTATGGGGGGACAGGGGCTGGCATCTCCATAATTGTAGAGGACAGGATTATTTTGGTGGTTAATTCCCTGGTTTGTGGGATGAGCCAGCCCTTGGAGTGGCCTTGATACCTCGGATGAGTCGCAAGATTCGCTTCTGAGGCTACCAGGGACGCACAATGGGTCTGTGCTTTCTATGACCAAATTTGGATTAAAATGACTTTGTGCTGTTTGCACAGTTGAAGCTTTGCATGTGATTTTGCAACTTTGTAATATCACGTGTGGACCTCAAGGGTCACGTTTACCCCCTGTGTTGCATTTGAGTTGGGGCTACTACAGTTGACTTGAGCACCCGTTCTTCGCTTCCCACTCCACTCGGGGAGCATTGGCTACTCGCCTTATCCACTCCTGCCACCATCTACCATAAGTCTTCGTGGGCCAATGGATTTGAATAATAATTACCCCATTGTGGGAACACTAGTTATTATTTCAATCCTAGCTCTTCTTAGACAGGCATTTGGTTTGGCACTAGTGCTAGCACCCACAAAATACCGCTCCTCGCTTAAATTTTATTTTTTTATTTGAGGATATAACGCGTGCTTGTCTGCTTTCGTCATCTCATCACATCACCAACCCAGCCTGTAGATACCCGATTCCATTTCGTTATCTCCACCCACACCCATCCCATAGATGGAATTCAGACCTTGTGGCCTTTGACCCTGAGACTAAGTTGCACCGAAACCATAAGGTGTCAACCTCTAGAAGCCGTTGGAAGTTATAAGCGACCTATCCCACGGGATAGGTACGACGGCCCAGTTTCTCATTCCGAGGTGCCCATACCTATTACGGCGCGTGTAGTAGCCTATGAGGCGTGCATGCGTGGCTGCTAATAAGGAGTGGCTGTCTGATTCATCGCTGGGTCGTGACATCGACTCAACAGTCAGTCATGTCGCTCAGTTGCGCAACAGGGTTTTTCTTCATCGTACAGGTTCAGTCATTCAGAGAACTTCTCACCAAGACCTTTCTTGTTTGGTACTAGCTCGATGATGGTTGATTGCACATATGAGTAGATCTAGTTAATTGTAACCGTAAATTCATCGTTGAATCGTGGCATTGACTCATCAGTCATGTCGCTCGACGTGCAACAGAGTTTCTTCGTCGCACAGTTGGATTCATTCGGAGTACTTCTCACGAAGACCTCTCTCTCCTATCTGAACTGGCTCGATGGAGTTGTCTGCATGCTTTGAGTAGATGAGATGTGACAGATCGTAGAGTAAAAGCTGGCGAGACGCTGAAGCTATTTCAACCACGCACACATCAAAATGCGAAAATAATAAACTCGCTAGGGTAGAGGCGCTATGGTGACTTTGACCGAGGTCCTCATTTCTCATAACAGAGGACTTCTACGTCAGGGGTTTCATCATCCGTCTTTACCCTTTTGAAATTACGCGTGCCATGACCTGAGAACACCCTCAGAAGACCTCGAGCATCCTGGTCTGCGGTGAGCCACAAGCGTCGCTTAGCGGAAAGGGGTAATTGCTTCTTCACGTGATGACCTCAATATGCTCTTCCGAACATCGCTCTTCCGCCTGACCTGATCAGAAAGGAGAGTGGTGGGCTGTTATTGTAGAGGCTATGTTGTAGAAAATTTTGTCCAGGTGCTCGTGCTTGTTATGCCTTTACACTCCGTCTCTGTTTCCTTGGGATTATTCTCTTGTCCACAAATCAAGTCACAAGTCTCAAATATTCCACCACACAACCAAGCTTCCAGTCTCTCAATTAGGGGTCTCGCAGTGCCCAAAACTTTCCGTGCAAACTCCAAAGTTCAGTGTAATGATTGAATGGTGGGGTTTGGAGGTCGGCGATCATGACGAGAAGACCCAGTTAAGATTCTGGCAAGCTCTGAGTTTAACAGAGACTATTGCGTTAACCTCCAATGCATGCTTCCTGAATCGTTTTAATTTTGTTATTTTATGCTTCATAATGCTGTGGTTATTGTTCTCCAAAAATTTGAAACATAGGACTCTTGATGCTTGTGATGTTCATGATGCTGTTTGCGAAAGCTGCAAAATTGCTTTGCAATATCCTAAAGCACTTCCCCAAGCTGGCTGGATAGTCTATGGAAGTACCCTCAAAATGATCTATCTCCTTGCTTTTTATATCAAAGAAATTGAGACAGCAGCAGTAGCTGATTGTATCAGGTCCGACAAAATGGACTCCTCCACCGACGACCGGGTGCTCCAGTCCAGATGGAGCTATCAAACAACACAAACCGAACTCGAGGCGTGCCGTGTCGTTACAGAGGAGAACAGCAGGCTCCTTTTGGCCGCACAAAACACAGAAGCAAACAAAGATAAAGTGATGGAAGCTCAACGTCGAGCTGATGCAGCTCACATCTGGAACAATTACGTCTTCCTCAACAATCAACTACCAGACGCAGCCGATCCAAGCGACCCAAACGAGTGGATTCGGAAGACAAATAATGGAGAAAACATTCCATCGCTGTTCGATACCTTCAGCATTATCGGCCGCGCAATCATTAAGGACAAAAAGATTACGGACTTTGAGAACAAGATGCCACGGTCGAAGCGTATCACCGAAATTCTTCAACAAAGATTATACGGAATTAGTTTCCAGAGCGGCAACAAAACCAAAGCAACTGTCAAGCACGAAACCCAACAGAAATATGACTTTACAGAAAGTAGTCCCAATGGGGCTCCAGCAGACTTTCTCATATATAAGGAAACTGGGCTAGTCCAACGTCCCGGTTTCTTGTACAAAAAGATCCACAAGTTCGTCGTCGGACCGAGGGGTAAAGTCACCACCAAGCTCACCCAAAACTGGAAATCAGCGCAGGCCTTGTACAAGAATGACCCCGACAAAGTCAAGCTACAAGCTCCCATAACGCCCCTCGAAGATATTCGCATCAACTGGATCAAGGCTCATATCTCCGAAAAAGTTGGCCCACAGACCACAAAAATCATTCATCATGGACGGGATGCAACATACTTCAGGCTCACGCAGGGTATATCGTCATCAATCATAAAGGACGTGGTATCGCAACTGGTTGACTGTTGTCCCGGCTGCCATGACAGAGTCGAAACTGCCGCGGAAGCAGCTGTAAAGGCCGAACCCAAGAGAGAAGACAGAAGAGCCGCCAAACGACAGGCCGAAGTCGCAAACGAGCCCGAGCAAGGTCCTTCCAACAAGCGACAACGAACAAACAATGGCCAACAAGCACAAGCGCAAATGCCAGAACAACAGTGGCCAGTTCCTCTTCCTCCCCAACTCGTTGTCAACAATTACCCCCAGCAAGAAGTCTTCAGCCAATTTCCTCAACAAACCCAGATTTCAGGCGGTCACTACGCGATGCCCGCTGCTGGGACGTTCGCCCCTGCTGGAGATTTCAATCTCGAACACATTGGATTCAACAATTACCCTATACCAAACCACCAGAACAACGGACAAACAGATATGTTCTCGGTTCCTACTCAACCTTTCGTCCCTGCTGGAGATTTTAATACTGGACACATGGGATTCAACAACTACCTTAATCCAAGCGAGCAGTACAACACAGGAACAGGTCTGTTCTCGTTACGTGCTGAACTTTCCGCCCATGGCTCTTATCAAAATCCCGAGCCTACTGGAACCCAACCAGCAAATGACGAGCAAGAAAACCAATCTCCATCTGGCGAAATCAACCACCTGAACATTGGAGGGGCCTCGAGGGTGCAAGAGCCTATTCCCGATACCGTTTCGGAAGTGATCGCACTAATGGACCGAGAGTTTCCTCCAGGATCTCTTGTGGGAGCTATATCCAATGTGGTAGTCGAAGGCGATGAACCCTCTGTATCTCAGCCAAAGATCCTGTCGCCAACGGTACCAGAAGCTATCCAACTTACCGATGCCGATTTTGATCATACATGGGACGAGCTGGTGGCCGATGCAGCAAACGGTGAAGCCACAGCATCCAACGTTGCTGAGCCTATCAAGGAAACAGAGCCAACATCTAAGACTCAAGGACCTGTAACAATAAACGGGCTAACTTTCCCTGCCGGAGCAGTAGACTGCAGGCTACCCAACGCTATCCAACCTGCCAAGGAGGCCATCAGCCAGGAAGCTAACGAAGATGACAACGACAGCAGCATCGATTACCTTTTCGAAGGAGAGGGGCCATCGTTCGAAACCGATTCCCCTTCAAATGAGATGATTAAAGACGTTCCCACCAATGGGCCCCAAGAATCCAACATTAAAAACACAACAAACTTCATCCTCACCGAAGATGAAACTGAGGTAATTTTGCGGGACAGCCGAATTATCTTCGGAACCATTTAACAAAAAACTCCTCCCTAAAACCCTCCTTCCTTACTGATTAAAAGCATACCCTACCCTCCTAAAAACTAGAGAAACAGACAACCAGACAACCCTTCAAAGAATTGGTCTTCTATGGAATTTAAATACACCTCGACTTTCGACTTCAACTACTCAACGCCAACTCGATATTAGCAAAACCTTAAAAGAAATTCCCAAAAAAATCATAAAACAAAAAATCCACAAAAAAAGTTGATCCACAATTAATATATAGTACCAGTTCGACTTTGACTTCATCTTCAACTTCGACTTCAACTTCAACTTCAGCTTCGACGCCTGCATGCCAAACTCGAACTTCGCCAGGGACGAACGCCAAAAGAAGAATGGGGGCTTTCCTTTATCTCTCTATTTTTTGTATTCGTGTCTGTTGTTGAGCGTGTTTTCTTTTTTGATCAGAAGTAGTTTTTGGGATTTTCAATCTTGACCGGGAGCTGGACGAACGGTTTATTTCTTTGGAAGGAAGGATGAAATTGTTTTATGGACTCTAAGAATGTAGCTAAACAAAGACACAAGATTTTTATTTTTATAAAGTACTGGAACCTTGAGTGATATGACTGATGTTGAGCTCTTATCCTTGATTTGACAGCTGTCGTACATGTATTTGAAGATGGTCTGGTGATCGTGGTCGTTCATATCATGATATTTTCACCCAGGTTTGGAGGTTTCAATTATTGTCAAGACTACACATGCCAGTCAGTGAAGATAAAACAACTATACTGAGCAGAGTTTTTAACAGAAATGCAATTGGATTCGAATTGGCGTGACGTGTTCAAGTGAAGTTGTTGGCAGAGTTGTTTAATCCTTGGCATGTGTCGGACATGACCTTTCGGCGATGACAGCACTGGATTTAGACGAAAAACACAACATTGAGATCGAGGAGAAACAAGGAGTTCTGTTGCAAGCCTTGTTCCTGTTTCCTTAAATTTCTACTCCTTAAAACCTTGTAGAATAAAAAAAAAGTGGCAACAGTCCACTGAGGATGGGCACACTAGGCATCTAGAGGGTATTACGGAGGAGTGATACACAGACGGCCCCCGTCTGTATATCCTCAGGGGTCCCCCCCTGGTTTACCGGCAGAAAAACATTAATAATACAAGTACTTACACATCTTATTTGTATAGAAGAGACAACTGAAACTGGTGAATAAGTACATATATAAATAATTAGGTACTAATAAAAATCAAGAAGTCAAATTTAATATTGAGTGCCCGGGATTACTTGAATATCCTGCCCTCCGTCTTGAGACCACGGCAATGTGTGAATTGGCTCTTCAAGCTGGTTTTCGCCCTGGAAATGAGGTATTCCACCTGTTCTAGGCATTACTGTTGTCCTCTCAAAAGGAAACGGACAATTACTCCTATTATGCCCTGTATGCCGACAACCCACACATCTCCTCCTGTCGTGATTATGTGGTGTACAAGATGAGCAATGGGCTAATCTAGCCCGCGAATTCTCGCGCGGAAGACGCTCAAATTGGCTGAGAATTCGCCCAGATTCTGCCAAAACCTGCCGATTATATTGTCGACTTAGAGCCCGTTGCTCTGCCTCTCTTGTACGACGGATTTGCCTTGATATTGGGTCGAGAATTGGTAGGGGGGGGAGCTCGTAGGTGTAGCCTGGTGCCGGTCGAATTAGGTGCTAATGAGGATGGAAATCGAAGGGAGTGATAGCTATAATATATATCAGTAATATACTAAGAAAATCAGTAGAGAAAGTCTTACCTTGATTATTAGCTTCACGCTCTTGAATAATATGCCAGCATGGCATTCCCATGGAGCGATTCCAACTACTCGTATAGCTTGGAGGGTTGCGTTCACCTTGATATTTCTGGAAAAGCTCATGTTATTTTCGCAATTGGTGCAAGCCAAAGTGAGTAATCTTACCAATCAATTAATAGTAAAATCGGCGTGAAAGGCTTGCTGGAGTGACTTGCGATTGCTGGTGTTTGTGTGCTGTAATCTCATTCAATTGAGAATCGACTGCTAATCGAATTGACTGCCATACACGCGTGAGGTCTTTTGTAGGTGCTCCAATCTAATTCTTCAATACATGGTGAGCTCCTTCTAATCGAGACGTTGAACTAAGGCCACTATTGAAGAATTGATTAATCCAAGCTCGAACGAAGTATTGAGAGTAAGGATTGAACTATTGGCCGATAACGTACACAACAGCTTCTCTCTCAAGATTATTAGTAGCCGTAGCCTGAAGTTCTGCAGGGGACGCGTTCGCAGATTCGACAGACTAAAGCTCGCCGTTATTCTAATGAAATTCGTCCTTGAATTCTTCTAACAAGTCGAGATATTGCCAATCGGATGATGCGTGAGCCACAGCAGCGAAACCTTTTATGAATTCCTCCCAGCGCTCTATAGTAGGGAACTTTCCTTTGCAGTTGACTAGCACGTTCTTAGAGATATGCCAGAAGTAGAGAAAGCGTTTCGTACGAATTACTAGAAAGGTGAGGTCAATGGCGTGTATTAAGGCCAATTCGCAGTCTGTACCGATTATCGATAGGAAGAGACCTGGCTTGTATAAAGTACTGATTTTGCGTACAACAGCGAGGTAGTTTTCTTCGACTTCGGAATCTAGGAAGGCAAAAGCGACAGAAAACGATTTCCCCATGTTGTCAACTCCAAGCACGTCAACAAGAGGCATACCAAACTTATTAGTTTTGTAAGTACAGTCCAAAAGTAAGATATCAGGGTGCTGATTGAGGTAATCGATGCTCCGCGAATCTGCGACGAATAGGCTCGATATATGGCCGTCTCCATCTCTCGTATACTCAAATATCACCTTCCCAGCTACCTACTCAGCTTCCAAATCTCGAATCAAAGCCTCCGCAAGACTCTTATTTCCCCGCGCCAGTCGATTATGCCTCGCAACAACATTATATATATCTCGATGGGCAAGAATAGAGCCTTCGTCATGGCTACGGAAAACAGAGGCAGTTCGAGAGGCAGATATTCCGTTAATATAGTAGTTGACAATCGTGGAGAGTTTAGAGGAGGTGAGTTCTCGATGGCGGTGCTCTGCGAAGGCTTGAGGGTCTCCAGGAAGGTGATTATGCTCTCTTGTTGACGCGTCTTCAAAGTGGCAGAGCTCCCATTGACTTGTAGGTCGTTCCTTTGCGTTGATTCGAAAAGGACAGCTACTTTTGAAGGTCGTACGCTGACGTTTCCGATTTAAGTCGATAATCGTAGGCTTGAATTCGTGGCCACCCTTCTTACAACTCAACGTCTTGATTTCTCGTCCATTCTTTTTCGTACTACGCTCAGTAGTAAACGCATACCCAGCAGCAGCAGCATGAGCTTGTGCGGCATTAAAGAGAGCATCAAACGACGTATAAAAGTCAGTGGGAGGTAGTGAAAGAGACTTAATGGCGGAAGACATGTCTGCGAAAGTTGAGAGAGTAATTGGTAGATAGCAATTGGAGGTGAGAGAGGATGCAAGCTGATGAACGCGTTCAATCCAGTACAACGATTCCTTACAAATTCTGGTGGTAAAGCAAGTACCAGGCTCACCGCTGCCATTTACGGTCACCGCCTACGCTAGCCAGGGGGGAGACCCCTGAGGATATACAGACGGGGGCCGTCTGTGTATCACACCTCGTATTACGTTCCTTCCTGCTCCTCCACATCATCCCTTTGAGCCCAAGTCTGCGAGTAATTTCCTCCTCCAAGCTTTCTCCGGCTGAATGAGGTTAACTCGCCTCAGAAATAATTACCAAGCACCAAACCCCTTTTCCTCCTCGCAATTTCCACCAAACCAGGACCCTCGGTTAGGCTAGGCGAGAACGGACCTCACCCTATCCTATGTGCGAAGGCGCGCGACATTGAAAACCGGCCATCTGGTCAAGCGAGAGTTTGTCGCAACAAGACCCTCGATTTCCAAAGTTATCATACGTTTTCACGACATTAATAAATGCAAATATTTTATTGATATGAGATTTAGATGTTAAAGTTTATCCCTTATAAGAGAGAATTTAATTTGATAGTGGAGTTTCTCGGATGCACGCTTTTGAAAACGTTAGTATTTTGGTGTCTCGCCAAGCTTTTAAATGGCCGGATTTCAATGCTCTCTCTCCCCGAGCCACGGTCGATCCATTCATCACCTCGTCCCGCCCCCTTGAATTGGACGAATCTCGCAAATAAGAATCTCGCAAACTCTCCGTTATGCAAGGCTCGTAGAGTCTTTAGCTGCGCAGCGGCTCATCGCGAGCCTTGGCATGCGAAGGACGTTGAGCAAGCGCAACTTCACGAGAACTAGCGCAAGCCAATTTGCACGTCCCTCAGGAATTGAATATGGCTTCATGCTGAAAATCACAACAAAGTTCGCCATGACACTTGTTGTTTTGACTAGGCCGATGGCTGCTCCCAGGCCGTGTACACTTAGAATTTCGAGGCTATTCATAAAATGTCAGGAAACCAAGACGCGATGTTCATCCCATATTTCCCACGGACAGCTGCGATCATCTTCCTCTTGTTCTTCCTCCTCCTTCGCTTTTCCTTTTCATGTTCTTGATATCTAAAGGGCTTTGTTGCTTCTTGCCACTCTTTATCTTGCGGTCTTTTGATCATTTCAGTCATTCATTACCGGACAGCAGTCATTCGCGTCTTGTTTCATTCTAATTTCTCGAACCACGCGACGTTTCGATGCGTTCTAATTTGGCCACATTGGCTGTGAGCCTCACTCTTTTTGGTTTTTGTAGTGCCCTTCCTGCAGAGGACGCTGGTCTTTACAATTCTCTTTTGAAGCGTGTGGTCGTCATCAGCCCGGATAACACTTGCGGAACCCTTTTCAACGGTGCCAACAGCAATTACTCTTGCGATGCAACGGTGAATGCAGGAGGTTGCTGCTCACAATACGGCTATGTACGTACAACTTCTCAACCAGATTTGGACTTGAGACATAACTTCCTCTCGAATCGCTTCTTTTGAATCACAGTTGCGATTCAGCGGAGCAAATCCACTGGTCGAGGCTCACTGTCGAAGCCAACGCTAACTCTCATGCAGTGTGGGAATACGACTGATTACTGTGGAACTGGCTGTCAATCTTCTTTCGGGATTTGCACACCTTCCGAAACACCACCAGCCGAAGACGACTTCACTTGTGGCCCAAGCAACAGCGGGAAAGTTTGCTCCAGTGGGCTTTGCTGCAGCCAGAATGGATATTGTGGAAATACTACCGACTACGTATGTACAAATCCCGCATATTTCCCTCAAATAGCTGGGATAATGGATTTGAGTGCTTGTCTTCGAAGCAAGCATGCTGTGGGATTCAATACGCAATATTTCCTTAAATCAGCGCTGATACTTATAAAGTGCGATACTGGTTGCCAATCTGCCTACGGCATCTGTACTCCTGGGTCTGAGCCTGCTCCTGGTGGCACCTGCGGGCCCAATTTTGGCGGTGCGAAATGCTCAAACAACCAATGCTGCAGCTTTTCGGGTTACTGTGGAACAACTCAAGATTATTGTGCCGATCCTGGAAGCTGCATGTTAGGATATGGTCGTTGTGATTCTGATCTCACCCCGGCTGGACCATCCACCATCAATGCTCCCAGACCATTGAAGGGCTCAATCAGCTATACGGATGACATCTATGATTGCGATAAACAAAGGGTAGTTGCTCTGACCTTCGATGATGGGCCATACCAGTACACCGCCGAACTCCTGGACATCCTCAAGAAGTATGGATTTACAGCCACATTTTTCATGACTGGAAACAACAACGGAAAGGGATCTATTGATACCACTGCACCATACCCTGACCTGATTAAGCGCATGGTTGCTGAAGGCCATCAGGTAGCATCACACACGTGGTCTCATTATTCGTTGTCCAGCAGCTCGCGGGATCTCCGAATCTCCCAAATGGTGAAGAACGAGATGGCCTTCAACAATATCATCGGAATGTGGCCTACTTATATGCGGCCGCCTTACTCTGACTGTACTGAAGAGTCTGGTTGCTGGGATGATATGAAGTCTCTCGGCTATCATCGTGTTTACTTCGAGTAAGTGGCCTTTGGATTTGCTTGAAAATTATTCCCTTTTTTTTCTCCCTCGTGCACTGACTCCAATGTGATATAGTCTTGATACACAGGATTACCTGAATCCTCTCCCATCGCAGGTTCAGAAGTCCAAGGACATTGTGAAGCAGCAACTAGCCATTCCAGGAGTGACCGACTACCTCTCTATTCAGCATGATATTGGTCAGCAGTCTGTCGCAAACTTGTCGTCTTACTACTTCGATCTCATCCAGAAAAAGGATTGGAAGGGTGTAACTGTGGGCGAATGTCTCGGAGACCCCAAAACGAACTGGTACCGCTCTCTCGGTCGCGGGTCCACCACAACATCTCCCGCTACGACAAGCAGGCCAACTGCAACCACTACATCGTCGCCAGCAAACTCCCCCACAGTCAAACCTCCAACTACCAATCCCCCTCCGCCATCAACCCCCAACTGCGCCTTCCAGAATGATAAATGGTGCGGAAATATCAAGCCTTTCACAACTAGGTTTGGCTGCAGCGTATCTATGATTGATTGCCACATCAATGTCCACAAGTGTTACAAGGGTGGACTTGGTTGGGGAACTTGCCAAAAGTATAGCGATGCATGCTCGAAGTTGAAAAATTACTGCAGGAATTGCAACCTGTTTAGCTGCAATAGTAAAGGTTTTACTTACTGATTGGTTGGCTGACTTGCTTTCAATTTCGTTCGAGAGGGATGCGGAAAGGGTAGCATCTGCATGGCGCTGAGAGTGTATGTGGTAGGCAGTTCGCTGGAAACAGGTCAATGTAAAGTAATATACAAGCACTATAAGCCATCCTACTTTATAAAATATTGCTTCATGAAATTTTTTAACTAATCAGCATATATTCGTCCAATCATACTTCTCGTGGAAAGAGAGAAAACGAAGATCAAGTGGTCCACGTTTCCATCACGTGGTTACAGACCGAGTACAGTTGAGTTTCAAAATCATAGTTTACTTCCTTCTAAATGTCACTTATTACGAAACTCGCTTTGAGCCGCATCAGCCCGAGTATCACGCGGTGATCGGTGTCCCAGAAATGCAAGGCCCGGTAGAGAGAAGCTATCCACTCCGGTTGCCAAGATGAAGCCACAGACTAGGGGACGCCCGATTAATGTGGTAAATCTTACTCCCTGCCAAATACCATGCTTCTTCGGATTCAACCATTGGATACTTGTTTGTCGCCACTGGGCCGCATATTCCGAGAGCTATGTGTAAGGCAGCATCAGAGATTCACGAGCCAGCAGTCCCCGTAAGGCTGAGGTTAAAATATATGGACTCGATTTCCCGCTGGTTTCGCCATAACTTAAGCCCATGATGACCATGAAGTTGGGAATCGAGTATTTAAGTTACTCCAGAGTTGATTTATCACTTTTCAAGTCTTCTCCAGCGTCAGGCTGTTGGCGTTTTCGACGCAATGAAGAGGTTGAGCCTCTCTTGCCACTTTTAGTTTCTCTGCACAAGGCGGACTGCTCAACGCCCGGTAATAAGGCTTTGCCAATCAAGTCTCGATTTTGTCTCTCTTCAACGCCTCTATGCAAGGAGTCATTCATTTTGGGAGGGCATGTTCACCCAGCCGATGCTCACTAGCTCTTAGGCAATGCAACCCTTAGGCTTATGCCCCACGTTGTACAAATTCCCATCTTATCCTTCTTCTTTCGTCCCAGTATTTCCAGCCTCACTAGGAATTTTTCTGGCAGCCTCATACAATCCGAGGATCTGGTTATATTCATGGAGATTACCGAGTCCCAATTGTCTACTGTGCTCCAAGAAGCACTTACATGTTTCCTCGCCTTCCTCTCACATACCCAGAAACTGCGCGAATCAAAACATCCTCGTCAAGGAAAAGGTATTGAGACTACGGCCGATATTTCCTCCCAGAGATATTATGAATCTCGTGTGGCTGCCACAGAAACCTGTTTGCAATACTCAAGTAAAATTGCCAGAAGCGTCAGGAGATGGAACAGATACTCGGCAAATGGTAGCGATGATGAAGTCACGGTCGAGCCTGAAGTTGTGAGCTTTAGAGCCTCGCTGCCAGATGGTTATGAAGCATCATTCCTAGATATGTTCTCAGGAGCCTGGATATCTCCAACAACACCATTTTCGGCAGGACCGTCAGGTAGCAGCATTGAGGACCCGCTCCGAACGTCAAAAGAGCGACGTAGTTTCCAGGTAAGTATCTGCTCACTTGAAATTACATTGACTAACGGTAGGCCTGCAATAGTCAGACCATCGCCGACGAAGAAGAAGGCGGCGAGAGAGAATTGACGAAAATGACGAAAGCTCACCTGAGAAATGTCATGGTTCCCACCCCAGCCGAACATCAATTAGCATACATCCGAATATTTCGATCTCTCCGATCGTCTTCAAGCAGGATCACTCACCGCCGCCGTCCAATCCAAAATTTAAAACTTCCCCAAACGAGCAAACGACATCACTCGTTTCTTCAATTTGCAATGACAACGAAGAAGTCGGATCCGAGGTACTAGCTCGGCGGCAGTCACGGGAAAGGGATGACCAGATATATGCAGAAAAAGTCCAAGGACAAGAAAAGCGGCGAAAAGAGGAATCGGATCGAAGGGCATTTGAAGCAAAACGACTATCGGACCAGTGGGCCCAGGAAGAGCAGTATCGACTAAGAGCACAGGAGAGATATGCGCAGAAAGTCGAGCGAGAGGAGAGAGAAAAAGCCGAGAAGATAAGAAGGGATAGAGAAGCTGCGCAAAAGGCTCAACAGCAATGGGAAATGGCGGCGATTGCACGCGAGACGGAGGCTATGAGATTGGAGGAGAGAGAGAGAAGAAAACAAGTTGAGATGGACAGAATTGCGGAAGAGAAGCGAAAGCTAAAGATCCAGAGGGAGAAAGCTTTGGCGTCAGAAATCAAGGAACGGAACCGAAAGATCAGCGAAGAGAAAAAGCGGAAGGAAGCTGAAAATATCGCCAAGTGGCAGCGTGAACAGAGGGAGCAGGAGAGAAAAGCGAAGCTTCTTAAAAAAGTCGAATGTGTTTCTTGCATGGAAGCTGGAAGTGAGAAGGACATGGCGATCCTCCCATGCAATCACCCGTACTGCGGTGATTGTATCAAAGGTATGTCTTCATCCTGCCTGGATTTTCCCACTCCACAACTCACAGATCAGGGGCATTCAAAGCAGCATACAAATCCCGAAGTCCATTCCAATGTTGTGGTACCACTGTTCCCACCTCCAGGGTAATGCGCAATCTATCTAGTTCCTTCGTCGGGAAGTACAATCTTATGGTCCTTGAACTAAGGACCAAAAAACCAAAATACTGCTGCTCACCTCGCTGCAACAAGTTCATCCCACCGGCAGAAATTCACGGACCCATAGCCATCTGTCCTTATTGCAAAGCCAAGACATGCGTTGCTTGTGGGAGCAAAGAGCATTCTGGTGTATGCGAAGAAGACAAAGCCGGTAAAGCAGTTCAAGCTCTCGCACAGAAGAAAGGCTGGAAGCAGTGTCCGAAATGTAGCCAGATCTTGGAGAGGACAGAGGGCTGTCTACACATGACGTGTCGATGCAAGGCCGAGTGGTGCTATTCGTGCTTGCGAGACTGGAGTGTTTGTCGTTCAACTTGTGGGCGGTGAGCCAAATTCGACTTCTCTTGTGGTAGGGTGGTGTTGACGAGTTTGATGTGTTAGGGCGACGCCGTTTGGTGATATAGGAATGGGCGAGGGCATAGGCATGGGTATGGGTATGGGTCCAGGGGAGGGAGCAAGGGCTAACGGGAGAAGGATTGGATTAGGACCGGTCATCGCTGCTGCTGTGTTGATGTCTCTGTTTGATGACTAACTAAGATGAGAACAGCTTGAAATATGTAGTTGCCGAAACAAAATAGAACGAGATGTATGGTTCGGTCAAGGGCTTGGACTGAGGACCCTCCCACGTCGATGCCATGACATCGACATATTTGTCACAGACTCCTTCATGGTAAACTCGTGTAGTCTCAATTCAACCTCGCGGTCCCTCTCGTTACATTCAGGATTGAGACTGTTGTGAGACGTGGGTTCGGCTATCACCAGTATTCCTTAGCTCAGAACCTATTCTCTTCCTTATGGATTGGAAAGGGGCTAATTGGGGCCCATTGTAATGTTTGGACTCCCTGATATTACTCCAGAGCTCGCTCCTGGCTATTTCTTTTGAAGGTATCTCGCAGACAGACGCATTGTTTTCAATATATGTTATCTACGCCAAGAATTAGGATCCTCAATATCTCAAGCGAGGGCACTCAAGACTTCACAAAATAATATTTTCAGCTATGCCTCCACAAATTTCTAGCGATACTACTACTGCGTGGACCGGATCTCGGAGATCGATGAACACGGTGGAAATTCGAAGCTTTCTTTGAAATTTCAGTCTTTCACATTCGTTGCGTTATGCAACTTAAGAGCAAGATCAGGCATGTTCATCAGGTGTATTCAATGAAATAGGGAGCGCGGGCTTTCTTTTGCTTGGCATCCATTGGTTTGCGAGCATACTATCCTACAATGCAGATGGAATGTTGTTCATACAGTTGGAGGGTTCGTTTATTCATCGTGTGCAGCCTCGGCTTCAGATCCTTCATTCATTTCCTCCTCCACATCCTCTTCAATCACATCAAGTTCCTCGTCCACATAGCCGTCTTCCTCATCAACAGCGCCGACAACTTCACTTCCAGCCTCAACTGCCAGAAGTGGTACCCCAGCAGGGAGACCTCTTTGAGCCCTCAACTCCTCAACTTTTGTGTTCGTCATGTCGAAAACCCACTGCCCCAAGTGCTCGACACCTGACATCTCAGTTTGGCCTGGGACCTCAGAACCTTCCTCATCCTTCAGTATTCTCTGGCTTGGCCACAGTTCGCCAGCAACAAGCTGTAATTTATCCGATCGTTTTAACAGGATTTCAAAGGCCGGCTTGAGCTCGGTGCATGATTCAAAGACTTCACGCCGACCGAGAATGTACAGCCCCAAGCGTGCCCGCGAAAGTGCTACTGTAAGACGACGAACATCTCGTAGATAGCCAACACGGGAGGTACGAGTCAGAGAGAGGATGACATCTGTATCTGTTAGCTGTTATCGTAAAAGAGGGTTATTGGATACATACAGTCATTTTGCTCCCCCTGGTACTTATCAACAGTGGTTATTGTTTTTGGAAGGCCGAACAGTGGATTGTTGGCACACCTGTGAGCGAGCACATCTGCAATCAATGCACGCTGACCGGCGTATGTGGCGAGAATACTAATTTTTGACGCGGGATATCCCAACAGCCGCATGAACTGATAGATGGCGACGGCATATTCAGCTTCTCCTAGATTCTGTATGAAATGCGGTGTTGGCTCTGACTCGCCCTTCCCTTTGTAATCAGGCACTTGAATGAATTGATAATCATATTTGAACCCCGCGTTTGCGACTTGGAACTCCGGAGACGTCGATGTTAGAGGTAGATTGTCGAGATTTTGATAGCGCCACGAATACAATGATGCTATCGAAGGTCGAGCTCGGCCTTGCTGGTCGAGGTTGATGGTTGGGACACCCAGCCGGACAAGACGGGAGAAGAGTGATTGTTCTAAGTTGGCATACTGTCTGAAAGCGAGGTTCTGGATGATTGGCGAATTTTGGAAGTGGTCGCCGCATAGAACAACTCTCTGTAGAGGCATCTGTCCATCTTTAGGCTTTTGTAATGCCAAAGGGAGGAAATTCTCAATCTCCGTAATTTGGGCAGCTTCTTCCATTATTACGTTATCGTAGTGGAATCCAAGGCCTGCTATCTCCCTCCTCCTCATCGCTGCATGAGTCGATGTCATGGCAATGATACGGGCTTCGTTCGTGAGAAGGTAGTTGGCCTTGTCACGATCTCTTCTTAGGATTTCGAAGGGACGGAGGTCTGCAAGTTCATCGAATATCTTTTTGACGTGGTGGAAGCAGCCGTTGGCAATGTCTAGAATAGCATCTTTGTCTGCATCAGCTGGGAAGAGAGGTTGAGCGGCGTTGGAAAAGTAGTAGTGAAATGGAAAGGCTTCGACGATTGTCTTCGATGTTGCGTCTGGTGACTTAGAGACCTCCTCAAATCGTGTCCATGCCGGTTGAACATAGACCGAATTGAAGTATAATGCTGTCTCAGCGGACGAACCATGTGCGCCAGGTGCTCCAAAATTTGCTGCCAGTCGATCAACTTCTTGAAGAAATCCATCTCGATTATCAAAGAACGACTCGACTCTGCCATGTTTGCTGAAGTTGGCCTGGGTATCAAGCTCTTCCTCACCATGGCCTAGGCGGAGTAAGTGTCTTTCATCAATGTCCAGAGCCACGATCTTTTGGAAGAGTTGATTTAGTGCTTGATTACTGTGTGCAATCAACAAAGTCCGCTGCTCAGGGAAGTTGTGGTAGATGTTGTTGATGATTTGAGTTGCAACGTCAGTCTTTCCAGTGCCAGGTGGGCCAACAATGACCGTCAATCCTGGTTGTGTCCCGGAGACAATTGCCTCCACTTGGGTAGGCGTGAAGCGAACCTGGTTGAGCTTCGGGGTATCGGTTGGGTATGGACCTGTATTCGGAGGCTTGTAGGTAGAGACTTCAACGGATTGCGGTTGAAGCTGTGGTTCGGGCTCAGCATCGCGTCGACGCTTCTTGGATGCCTTTGCTGGAGCCGGCGCTTCGGCTTTTGGAGCCATCTGCAGGACATATGGAGGCCCAAAGCTACCACTCACATCATCGCTAGGTTCAATAGTCTTTCCGGGTAGACTCTCGATTAGATGTTGCCAATCCAGGAAGGTGTCTCGGTAATCCACTTTCTTGATTTGGTTTGCAAGGTGAGTATATGTAGCCCCAGCTGGATCTCCGTAGCCAAGGAAGACTTCGTGCAACCAAGAAGCAAGAGGCACATCGGATAGCGTCAGACTTTGGATTGACTCCAAGATTGGCTTAAAGTTGTTTTCGCGTCCCCTTCTGCGTACGATAACATTCATTCCTTCGTAGATGTCCGGCTTTCCTTTCCCGACTCTCTCTAGGTCCGCTTTGTACGTAGCGGCATCTAGCTTAACCTGCAATCTCCGTAGTCGAGGTCGTCCATGACCATTTTGGTTGTTTTGGTCCCGTAGCGAACGACCTTTCTCATCCAGTACTTGAGTGACTTCAGCAGCTCGAACGTACTTCAAACCCAGTTTTTGGGCGTCCGAGGGAGCTTCGCTTCCATTGATAATCATTTTCGAGCCGTCGGTGGCTTGAACTGCCAATAAGAAAATGACATCGTCCGGCCGAAGGGATTCCCATTCTCGTCTCACATTGTCCGCTAGGCGGCTGACATCTAACGATATCTCGGCTCGAACAGCGGAAGGTTTCTCGTCACCAACTAGTGGTGGTACGACCTCAAGGATACTGTTGGTACCGTTAGCGAGAATATCGAAATTAGGATGCGAGACTTACGAGGGTTTTGTGATCGGTAATGCCATTCTGGAGAATCCATCAAAACCTGTCTGACCTGCTCTATTCAAGGATGGACGAAGTCTTGTGATAACTTCTTCAATATTCTTCCTGATCTCGTAGAACGATTCGCTACGATGCAGAATGAAAGATCTCCACAAGAAGTCTCCGACCGTCAGATATTGGAGGTTCAATTTGGGAATCGCGACAGGTTGCGAGCCATTGTAGTTGTCGTTTCTCAATAGGGCTGGCTCAAAGAGTGTAACCTCTGTTGGCAAGATGCTGAGGTCGCGTGCAGTCTCTTGGAACGTCTTTCGCTTCTCATGACCAGCTAACAAAACCTCGGTGAGGAACTTCCTGTCGGCTGCAAGCTTAGTCGTAGAGGGGTACGAAGTCCGGAAGTCGAGTAAATCGCAGAGTTGGACAATTTCATCGTCCGTGAGGGATTCGAGGTGACCTTCAAGCTCCGAACGTTTATCAATTGAGCCATAGTTGGACAATGCCAAGATTGTTAACTTCTCCTTGAAATTCTTGAGAGCCGTCCGCTGTAATGTAGCAAGCACAGCACAGTGGCGTTCATATGCTTCTGTTCGGCTATGCTGCACGCCAGTATGATCGTCGATAGAAAAGTAGGTATAGTGCTTCAGGAGCCCATACAGGTCTCTCAAGAGACCATTATCTTCGTCGTTGAACATAGGTGACATCTTGATAGCCGTAAGGGTATTCAAATCTTTGAGGAGTGTATTTACGTAGCGTCGAGTTGGGAGTTGGGTTTGAAGATCCGACAGGAACTCGATGAAGCGTTCGCAGTATCGCACATTTTCTGTAAGCTTGTTAGTTCCATGATTCTATCTCGTTCTAGATCGACTTACCAGCTTTGCCCTTCTCATTGTTGAGTTGATTGAAGAAGTCTAGCACAAGTGTAAACAGCCATGATCTTTCAAATCGCAATCTAGGTTTGGCGGCATTATCTGCTGCATCGTAGCGCTTCGCTGCCGCTCTCCAGGCTTTCTTCAATTGAGCGGTCTGGTTCAATATTCTATCCCGCTTCGCTTCACTGGAGATGTTGTGCCATATCGAGATTGATACCAGCGGGGCACATTCCTTCCTCACAATCCCACTATCCAGCGATTGAAACGAGCTGATGATGAAGGAAAGGAGGTGGGTTCGTATTGTCGCAGATAAAGTAGTATCCAGCGTCATGGATAAGATTCGGCGGAAAAGAGTTGAAAATTCTGTTGGATTGTCTGCAAAGATATCTGTGACTGGTCAGCATTCAGATCTCGAGTAGAAACAAGGGTTCCATACCCCAAGTTGGCAGATGTTCTCTAGTCCGGACATTGGCGATCAAGACTACTAGAATAACGTGAAAGTTGGAGGAGTCTTCAGAATAGCCTGGCCATAGGTAACTACTCAAAATTAGTATCGACAAAAGAGACCCAGAAGAATGTCATACCTTTCAAGAATCTGCAAGTTCTCCAGAACCAATAGCGACTTGAACGCAAAGTCTCCCTTTTCTAGAACATCCCATATCTCGTTCTTCAAGACGTCTGGCTTAACTTTGACTTTCGTAGCCTTCTTCTTCGACGGCTTTAACCAATGCGCCTGAGCAAGCTCCGCGAAAGAGCTTTCAACATCCCCGGTGCCACCTCCTGAGCTCCCTTGCTCTGCATCCTTCCGGGCGTCTTCCTTGACTCTGGTTCTCGGCGCCATATGAAGTGTTGTGTTTGAATGGTCGTCACTGCGCGACTCATCAACGACGGTCCAAAATTCGTACTTCATGCGCCAAAAAGCGCGTCAGGATAGAGGCACGTGATCTTTAAATTTAGCTCCCGCCGCTAATGCAGCCGGGGTTGTCCCGAATATCTTGAAGACAATGAAAGGCAAGGCTCTCGCGCGCAATGCCACTCATTCGATATCACAACACGATCCGCATGTAAGGCCACCGTCCGCCGGCGCATAGATACGTTCTCCTCCATATCCTGCGCACTTGTCAATATCGGCGCACAACCGCCATCATGGACCATCACGCGATGCAAATGGCCGATGACGCTGGGAAGCTCTTACAAGAAACGTTGGAAAGGGCGCTGGAGATCAAGAAGACAAGCAATGTTGAGCCCCCGTTGAGCAAATCAGATCTGGCTGGACTGCTTGGACGATTCGATACAGTGTTCCCTTTCACGGCCTCCGCAGATTCAAAGAAGCACGCAGTCGAGACAGCTGTTCGGGAAGCATTCAACAATATACTGGTGAGATACGAACCACGACGAACATGGGAACTTCCATCTGACGTTCCATAGGCCTCCACGACTATCGACTCACCTTCCTTTGTCAACGTGTGGAATCTATTCGACATCTTATCCATCCTGTCCGACGACGACAAGACCGAGCCGGCAGTTATGTTATGGCTGGTTGAGGAGCTTCTAGAGAGTCAAACGATTGCCGGTTGCCGAAAGATATTTGATTACCTAGAGTCACGCCGGGAGCGGATCATAGCAAAGAACTTTGCCTCGAAGAATTTGGTCATCTTAAGAAGTTGCAACGAGCTACTCAAACGACTCTCTCGGGCTGAGGATACGGCATTTTGCGGACGGGTGTTCATCTTTATGTTCCAGAGTTTCCCGTTGGGAGACAAGAGTTCTGTGAATCTGCGAGGGGAGTTTCACGTTGAAAATGTGACGACATTCGATGCAATTCCTCCAAAGGAAGCAGACCCAGAACAGATGGACATTGACACGAAGTCGGACTCAACTTCAAAAGAGTTGGACAGTGGTGTTAAGAAGCCAATCGAAGACTCAGTCAACCTTGCCAAGGGCGTTACTTTCTCAAAGACAGAAAAATCGATGAGCGCGGATGAGTTGTACCCGATTTTCTGGGCATTACAACAGAGTTTCAGCCAACCGAAGAAGCTGTTTGACGCCGCACACTTCTCAGGGTTCAAGTCGGGATTGGAAGCTACTTTGAACATGTTCAAGTCAGTGGAAAGTACAGGTCGACCTGCCAAAGTTGTCGAAGATGGGAAGAGGGGAACCAAGCGGAAGCGAGGGCAAGGCGACGATGATTTGGCAAATGCCTTTAACCCAAAGTACCTGACGAGCAGAGATTTGTTTGAATTAGAGGTATGGGATAACGATCATGTCGAGATATCGAGATATAATTTGCTGACATCATATCAGATCAGTGATCTTTCTTTCCGGAGACACATACTCGTTCAAGTCCTCATCGTCATGGACTTCCTTCTGTCCCTGAGCGCCAAGGCTAAGGAGAGGCTCTCGAAGTCCACGTTGCCAGAGAATCCCAATAGATCGGTCATGTACGCAGACCAACTACTAAACGAGGAGGATGTGAGTTGTCACCCTTTTTCTCGGCGTCAAAATAATGTCTACTGCACAATATATTCCATTCTATATACTGATCTTTCTAGACTAAATGGGCACTCGACATGAAGAAATCAATCGCCGAGTATCTGAAGCAAGGAAGCGAAGGTGCTTATTTCTATCGTATGGTTGAGACTGTCCTCTCACGCGACAAGAATTGGGCGCGGTGGAAAATTGTTAACTGCCCTTCAATCGCAAACCCCGCAATTACAGCAGAAGAGTACGCCGCTTCGAAGGTGTCAGCACGCAAAGCAACAACAAATAAAAAGCTACGACCTAATCCAATCGGATCTTTAGATCTGAAGTTTCTCTCTGAGACTGATAGTCGAGGTGGACTGGATCGATTAAAGGATCCGGCAAGGTACCAGCTCCCGCCGGTCAAGAGTTTCAAAAGCAAAATTGAACTCGACGACATGGATATCGAAATGGCTATGGACGACGAATCAAAGAACGCGGCAACCGAGTCAAAAGCAAGCAAAAGTTGGAGAGCCCAACGTATTGCTAGCACGACTAAGCTGGCTGTGTTCGATAAGATTGAGCGCTCCGATAAGATCGACGTCCTCTTTCAAGACGATGTCAAGCCTGAGGAGCCTCTGAATAATGGCGAGGATGAAGCCGCGGACGGCTCGGTCTCAGCCAAGTCGCCCAAGGATCGTCGTCCAGTTGTCATTTCCGGCCTCAGTAGTGTTGGCAACAGCACGATTGTCACCAAGCTGTTTTCGGTACACGAGAAGTCCCTAGGCAAGAATGTATCTCATACAACTAAGCCACCTGGGGAAAACGAATCAAATGGCGTCGACTACCACTTTGTCGATAAGGAGAAGTTCAGTGTCATGCGTGATGGTGATCAGTTTCTGGAATACAGCACTCGCGACAACAGTGAGTATGGAACAAGCCGAAAGGCTGTGGAAGGTATTATTGCTCAAGGGAAGGTCCCTGTGTTGGAGATGGACATGAAGGTAATTACATCTCACCACTTTGCGGGAAATCGCTCGCTAACTATGTTATCAGGGAGTCCAACAGCTGAAAGACCAAGCATACAATGCGCGATTTGTCTTTATCGGCCCATCAAATCTAGAAGATCTCGAAGCGAGGCTAAAGCAGGCGAATTCCGAGTCTGAGGAGGCAATTCAGCAGAGCCGAGCAGCGGCGAGGCTGGAGGTCGAGCAGTCGAAAGTTGAAGGTTTCTACGACCTGGTTCTAGCTGACGAATCAGTTGAATCAGCCTACAAGGCATTGGAGGCCTTCGTTCTTGGACAGGCTGAGGAGATCGATGAGGGGAAAGATGAAGTTTCGCAACTAGCTCCTGGTAATGCAGAGTCGCAGCCGGAAATTGTCAGCATGGAAACCGATGTTGCCAATGGTCGAGCCCTCAGTACAGAGGACCCCCTGGTCTTAAATGATGCCCCGCCCCCTCCAAAGAGCATGGAGACGGACGCCGATCTTGTGGCAGAGCAGGGAGATGCCACTGCTACTCCTGGCGGTGACGACGCGACGAAATAGATACCAATATTCGGCAAAATGTACAACACAGAATGGGGGTGTATGACCAGCATTTCAGGTGGCATAGGGAGCGTAGCGCATAAAATGCATTGAATTTACATCAGGTACTACCATTTACAAGTTTTCCTCCTGAACCTTCTACATCGTCATACACTGGATAATCCGTGTAGCCCACATCTCTGTCCGGAAATGGGCCATAGAATCGAGAGCGATCGTAGGCATTGAGGGGCAGGCCCTTCTTAAGTCTGCCCTTCTTGTTAGCACATGTATTCTCACAGGCAGTTTTGGGTGGGTGTACCTGTTAATGATATCTGGTGTACTGAGAAACAATCTCCCGATGGCTAGTGCATCGTACGTCCCTTCTTCGAGGGCCCCCCAAATGTTCTTGTCACTCCATCCACCGGCAGAAAAGGAAGGAGTGTCTCCAAAGATATCTCGGAAAAATTTCAGGTCTGCATTCTGCATTCCCCAAGACTCCAAAACTACAATTGTGTTAGTCATGCCAGAAGCTTGAGCGGGAGACGTACACTTATTCTTCTCATCTAAACTATGCACCTGCTCATATCTCGGCTCAACGAAATGCACATAGCTGAGTTTATGTTTCCGCTTCAGCTCTTTGCACAGATATCCCCAAGTCTCCAATCTTTGCATGCCTCGCGCGTCGTTGTAAAGCCCAAATGGCGTCAGGCGAATCGCCACCTTGTCCTCTCCCACGGCCTGCACAAGCGCATCCATCACCTCCAACACGAACTTGCACCTTTTCTCAGGGCTACCACCGTACTCATCAGTTCGTACATTGATATTACTGCTAAGGAACTGCTCGGGTAGATATCCGTTTCCACCATGCAGCTCCACCCCATCAAAGCCACACTCTTCAACAGCTGCTTTCGCGGCTGCGACGTAGTCGTCTATCTGCTTCTTGATCCCTTCGACACTGAGCGCCTCGGGTGGGAAATCCTTGTACTTGACTTGAGTCGAAGTACCCGGAGGAGGATAGGCGTACATCTCGTCGGTTGAATATGGCGTTGCGCTTGCACTTATCGTTGGACCTCCAGTGTGTTGTGGGATTGCAGCTCGCCCTGCATTCCATAGCTGGGCATAGATAAATCCTCCTTTCTCATGTACGGCCGAGACGACCTCCTTCCATCCTGCTATTTGCTTCTCATGGAAGATGCCTGGTACACCGGGCATGCCATTGCATTGTATCGAAGGAGGAAGTCCTTCAGATATCAATAAGCCTCCGAGAGTTGTTCGCTGTGCATAGTATGTCGCTACTAGATCGTCCGGGTACCATGTTCGATTTGGATTGGTGGGAGGAGCGTCAGGATCCAGTGGTAGGCCCCGATTGCGTGTTAGAGGTGCAAGGACTATTCGATGGGAAAGTGTCATACTTCCGTTTCCAATGGTCAGTGGTGAGAAGATGGCGGAAGAGGGTCCTTTCGGCGCGGTGTGTCTGGGAGCAATGCCATTTCCTGGAAGAGCTGCTTCTTCTGCCGTGATAGTAGTTGGGGCACGGAGAATAGAGCCCATTTTGAAGTGCAAACAGGTTTGGAATTGAGTAGTGGAGGGCAAGCTGGAGCTGCTTCACAACAAAATAACCACAATGCAAAACTCGAGATCAAGAAACTCAATTGAATGCTTATCTGGCCACCCATTCCAAGGAATGATTTCACCCACCTACCTACATCTCATTTCTCCACAGAGGGGTATCGCTCTTGCCATCCTTGAGGATTTGTTGTTGATAAGGTCCTCTTATCACGACTCCAAGACGGATGTCCGACAATCCTTGTTCCTGGATTCCGAGTCATGAATTCCTTTGTTTTCCAACCAAATAGACCCTCTTGACTCGAGTCTCTGGCTTGGCTTCTTGAGAATATTTTGAACGACAAAAGTGGGAGGTGGATACGAGAAGTCAGAGGATTATGTCATAGGAGGCAGGGTTGGTAAGAGACAAGGCTGAACCGCGAGGCTGTGAATAGCTTCTTATCGAGGCGGGGTGATAAGGGAGTGGATGAGGTTTTTTGGTGTTGAATTCTTGGAAACCATTATTCATTTTCTCTAGTCTTACTTGATATTTCAAGATTTTACCATGCTATAGTATCTAATCTCACAAACAAAGTTTCTCTGATATGAGCTATTAGTGCTATCCCACTATGCAAAATCTTCACGGCCGAAGATATCCTCAACATTCTCCGCCGGCCGGCCCCGTCACGGTGATGGGATTGATCAATCACTTACACAACGAAGCCAGAGAATCCGCGTAGTGGGATTCATGGCGGTGAGGACGTCATGAAAAGTCAATTGGTTCAATCTCGTTCTCTTCTACAAGAATCCCCTAATCCCAAACCCACCGTTCGCCATCTCAAGAGTGACACAACCACCTCCACATTGCTTGAGAAGTCATTCAGAATGCTCTACCCTTTGTCAATCCTAAGCATCATCTTGCTGGCTCTGATACATCTGACTTCAGGCCATCAGAACCGCAGCCATGCAGCCCACAACCCTCACCATCCCCATCATTACCCACACGGAAACGACACAATACCATTCTCAACCCGCGCGTTCTGGATGCGTCGAGCCAATACCGCTTTAGGAGAACTCGACTCGCCATGTCCCTTCGCAGCTTTCGGGACAGTGATTGTGAACCATACCGATTTAAGTGAGGGTCCGCATGGAAAGGCTGTTTGCTATGGTGTCAACTCGAACAGGAAGTTGGGGAATCCGACATTGCATGGTATGTATCTGGCACTTGTGCTTCTTCCGGACATTGCTTCATGAATCAGTGTTCTGCAATATGAGATGACAGAGCTGACTGACAATTAAACAGGAGAGATTGCTGGCATCAATAACTGCTCGAGCATCTTGACGGATCCGGAGGGAGAGTACAAATTGACTCCAGCCGATGCGCTTCTCGCCTTCTCGGGCTTGAGTCTGTACACCAATGCAGAACCTTGTCCTATGGTACGTCTTCCTCTCCTCCCAATATGACCAGGTCAAAGCTAACCGAAAAGTGCGCGTCTGCGATCCGCTGGTCAGGCTTCTCAGAGTGTATCTTCGGAACAAGCATAGCTACTTTGACAGATAATGGCTGGGGACAGATTCAAATCACGGCCGAGGAGGTTTTTGACGAGGCGGGTGATTTGCCGAGTACTACCAAACTGATCAAGGAGTTCCTAACAAATGAGACGGATCCGTACTTTTTGTGGCAGTATGATGAGACGTATCCTTGTCCGAGCGGATGTGAGAGAACCTCAGGTGGAAGCAGTTGTGCTGTGGTTGTTGAGAAGAGAGCTGTGGAGCTGTGAGTGGATTGGATTTGTAGATAGGGGAATGCGTGCGTGCTAGATCTGCAGATTATCTTGACGGTCACGAATGATGAATATGAATTGGAAAATTTAAACATTGTAGCAATTGTAGAATGATATTTGGAATCTGGGCTTTACACGGGTGGTGCTTTGTGAGCAGGCCACGCGTTGAGCATATTCGGCGCTGCCGCTCTCTTTACCCCAGGTACCAAAGACCCCTTCTCGTAAGGGAACTTCTCTCGAAAGTGCTCCGCAATCTGTGTCCTCGTCGCCACCCAGACATTTTCCTTGCTTGCAATATATTCCACGATCCTCTTCAGTGCCATGAATCGTCCAGGCTTGCCGATGCAGCGGCAGTGCAGTGCAATTGTCATCATCTTGGGGGAACCTTCTTCCCCTTCTTCGTATAGGGTGTCGAATGCGTTCTTGACATGGTCGTAGAAGTGGGTTGGGGAGCCGAAGCCTGTTGGGACGTTGAACTTGTAGTCGTTGCAGTCTGGAAGTGTCAGTTATTAAATCAAAACGAGGCCGAGGAGTACTCACCGTATGAGTATGGTATCATGAGCATCCCTTCAGGTTTCTCTTCGTCTTTCTCGGCAGGTACATCAACCCAATATGGCAGGTCATCCGCGTAGCTAAGCAAGACTTTAGCATACATAATTTTCAATGCCTTGGGATCAGAACAAAGGATCTGACCCCAGGTCCCAGATTATAGAGGACCTCGGGGCGGAAAGAACGCACCTGTCAGCCTCCCAGAGCAACGGGATTCCCATCTCCTTGTAGACTTCCCAGACTAAAGCGTGTGATCTGCTTGACAACCGGCCATAATACCATCCTTTTGGAGGCTCCCCGCATATCTTTGCAATCGTCTCAATTTCTTTCTTGATGTACGCCTTTTCTTGCTCGACAGACATATTGGTGTAGTCGATCCACTGATTCTGGGTTAGCCAAATGCTTTTGGGGTTGGGAGAAACGTCTTACTCGATAGGCATGGGAAGCAACATCGTGCCCATTCTTCACGGATGAAAGTCCAATAGCTGGATTATCTTCAATAGCCTTCCCAACAGCGTAGAGGGTGTATTTGTATTTGAATTTGTTAAAGAGGCGGAAAAGACGCCAGACACCAGATCTGGATCCGTAATCGTATTCGGACTCGATGTTCACAGCTCGTTCTTGAATCTTGGGACTGCCTCCACTTGCTTCCCATAGATGGGTCTCGGAATGCAGGTCACCATTGAGAACTGTGTGTTCAGCACCCTGGTTTGCGTTAGATGAGCAGTTGGACCGGGGGGGGGGGGGGAGTATACCTCTTCATAATTAATGACAAAAGATACAGCAATCTTTGCTCCATTGGGCCATTGAGGATTAAATGATTCCTCGCCATACCCAACTAGATCTCGCGGGAAATCATAACGATCGTTCCACTCGAACGGGTTGACATTGGAGATATCTTTTGGGATATCATATGGAGTAGACATCTTGGTAGAAAAGATAGGCTGAGAGACACGCAATCTTGACACAGAGAGATTGAGAAGAGATAGCAATGGCAGATGAAAGAGAAAATAGAAAACGCGAGAAGCTGGTTTAAATACGCGTCTACTCGAACGGAGCTGTAAGCTATGTCATTCTGCTTCCTGTCAGGAACTCCTCCACTCTTGACACTTCAAGCCATACAGCTGCGGGCATTTCAGATAAACCACGGCGCGGGGTACTTGCTACCAGTTTGATAGGCACACAAGCAGATGAGGACCTTTATCTTGGAAGATAAGAGCTTCAATGTCGTTGGTCCGATGGGTTGTAGATCCTGTGCATCTGCAAGATCGGAAGCCTTCCGAAGGCACCTGGTGAGAGCCAAGCTCGCGTATCCACGCTTGAGGATGCCCATCGGACAAAGAATAGTGGAGGCCCAAACGGAAGATGATTTCTTCTCGGACTTTTTATAGATTTGACGCATGAAGTTGCTGAAGAGTTGAGGTGTTCGTTGCATTGAGGGTTGCTTTGGTCAGCCCTAAATTCCTTTCTCCCCACTTGGAGCAGCAAGCGAGCCTTTTCAACGACATTTCCGCTGTCAACATTTCATATCTCTTCCCCAACATAGCCATCTACAAAGCACTTATTCTAAGATGTGAAAACAGTCTAACGAGATGTTACCACAACCCAGCAGATGCTTTCAGAGCTGGAAAGCCTCTATAATCTTAACATTTGTGGCTAGTGGCCACAGTTCTTTTTTGGAATATTAGAAGCAAAGAGCAAAGAGAAAGCACGATGCGATGAAAGATAAGTAAACAGACCATAATTATTCGCAACATTAACATCAAAACTATTTGCAGGTTTGCCAAAGTCATGGTACTACTCTTGTGGTCGACGGCGAAACTACTTAGGTACCTATCTTTGGGTTGGGGTGGACATGGCCCTTAAGCCACTTGTTCATTCAATGCATGGAATAACATTGTGCGGAAGCAAAATTTATTCTTTGTTAGGCTGCTGAAGATGCTGTAAACCACTGTCTTGTATTCTCTGTCCTATATGCATGCTTTCAAGTCCTCCAAAACCGGTTGCTGCATGTGAAAGGTGCCAATTTATGCATAGCTGCATCCCCAAAGAAATGAGAGGATACATTGCAGGCAGGCACGCCATTGTTTCCCTATGCTGTTAGGTATAAACATGCCCTTGTTCACTGCACTGTATGTGTTCCTGTTTATCTTCCAGCGTCACTTGTGGCATTGAACGCGTACCCTGGTGTTTATATAGATTGCATTTGATTCCAAAAATTGCCAATGAGGCTCTTGATGCATTTGAATTCACTTTTGTCATTTAAAATTGATGCCTAAGTCAATGTTTGTATTCACCGTTGTGTTCTTTCCGCGCTAGAGCTCGATTAGGCCATGATGCGCCTTTCCCCCACAGCCTTTGTTGACTTTCGAGGGCAAACCTTCCCTCGAGAACACCAACCGCGACTGCGATCTCCCACAACTCTCATCTTTCACAACACCAGCAAGCAACTACCTGCCAACTGCCAGTTGCAGTTACATTAACATGGCGAAAAAGAAGCATGCTCGTGCCCAGAATGGTGTCTCCAAGGGTGACCCCAAGACCGCCTCCAAGACCGTCTCGAAGGTCGCCGTTGCAACTCCTTCTTCGAGCAGTTCAGCTGTTGGTGTCAGTGCCTCTATGTCTACCGGCCCTCCTGCTACTGCGTACGCCCTGCTTGACAAGGTTAGTGGAATCTGCGCGTCTGATGCTGTTCGAAGCTTACAGTTCTTAGGATGTTGCTCAAGATGCTAACCTCCTCACCCCCGACCCCAACCTGATTTCGAAAGAGTCCCCTTCCATTACTCATGTCATTGCTGAGGTACGAATCGAGTGGGATCCTAAATATCTTCGAAGGCTTACAAGCGACCAGGAAAAGAAGAAACCCACGCTCATGACTCTCCCAAATGAGATCAAGCAAAATATATGGACGATGGTAGTGGTCCTCCCCGAGGATATTACCCCAATTCAAAGTGAGTTGTCTCAATACTCCATGGGAATTTTGCCGCGTTGAATTTGTACATGAAAACCTGGGCTGATTTATGATGTCTAAATAGTTGAACGGAATTCCAATAAGTTCATCTGGAGCCGCAACCAATTCGTCAGACCTGGCGCTCATAATATTTCCGCGGTCCCTCCTCTCATGGTAGTTAACCTCAGCTTTGTCAGCAAGGCAATGTACGATGAAGTTTCCAACACTCATGTAAGCCGTCCTCTTTCGGATCAAAGCGATGCTCTGGCATATGTTGGGAATATTTGAAACTAAACATCCTCCCAGATCTTCTACAAGTGCAACAAATTTGACTTCCGTGGATATCGCGAGGACTTCAAGGCCTACATCGTGGGACTTACTGATGCTAGGAGACAAGCCATTAGATCCATGCACGTCGAATTGCGGCTTGATTGGGTACATCGGAGAAAGGAGTCCATGGTTCTTATTGCTTCCTGCAAGGGTCTTCAGTCACTTGAGCTTTCCGTTGACACCACTCGCGAAGCCAACAACTTCAGAACTCTCTTGACCAGTAGAGAGAACAAGAATGTACATGCGGTGAGCTGAGCTTTGGGCCCGTGCGAGGTTACACATGCTGACAGATGATACTCAAGGCTGTTCAGGGCTTGAAGAACCTTAGTCTTGTCGTCCCTACTACCGCCAGTATTACAGACCCCGGCCACACTAATTTGAGAGCTTCTTTCACAGCTTTCAAGAACGATCTGGCTGTGTCTATGGCGAAGCCACGTACGGGTCATTACAATCTGAAGTTATTCCAGCAGGCTCAAGAGAGTGCCGATTTGCACGTTCATGGAGAAGGCCGCCTCTCGGAGGACAAGAAGCCTGGTATCGTAAGTACTGCCCTCCTTTCTCGGGTCGATGTCTTTCTCGGAGGACTTCTTTGATATTCAGATTACCACTGACGATGCTTGAAATAGATCTCGAGCCGGACCCGTTCCCAAAAGGCTAAGTCCATTTCTGCTGATGGCATTCAGCCACCCAGAGATGATCCTAAGGTCAGTCAGTCCATTGTCTTTTGGTATTGCATGCCAGAGTACTGACCTATTGTACAGTATGATCTTAATGGATTTCTAGCCTGGTGTATCGAGAAAATCTTGGATAGCCGGGAGACTGGCTGCGATGACGGATCCGCTGGTGTTGAATTCAAAGTCAAGTGCCAAGTCCACTCTTGTAGTTACCCAGTAGCCAATTTTGAAGGCCGCACAGAAACCAGTTGGGAGGATGCATCGGTTTTTGGTCCGGTGTTTCGAGACCGGGTCGTTGCGTTCTATCGATCGAACCCAGAGAAGCCAGGTCTCGACGCTGTCTATAACGAATGGCTCCGTCAGATTGATGGCGAAGATGAGAACCCTGCCGTCAGACTGAATCAGCTGAAGGCTCTGGATACTGTTATGAGAAAGTTTGTTAAGGCGAAGGAAGTTGCAGCAAAGGCTGCGGCAAAGGCTGAGGCTGCGGCTGCTCGTGCCGAACGAGTTAAGGCATGGCAACTCGCGGAGCACATTGCAGACTCCTGATGGATACTACAGAATTCTCACCAAGGCTGGCCACTTTTAAGTACTGGCAATTGTCCTAGACAGTATGGGAGGATTTCTCATCATCGTGGTTGGTTTTTGCGATTTTTTCGTTTACGGACGTTAGGGACATGCATTCGCGCAAGGGGTTTGTTCATTGATTTCGGCCCTTAGGCAGGAAGGAAACTGCTTTCCTTGGTAGATATCTACCTACATGCAATGAATCATCATCATTGATTCAGTCACAAATGATATACCAAAGCGTGACTTGTGAGATTGAAATGTTTACCTTAGCCGAGAGGGACCTAGTCTGTTTGTCGCTCAGCCGTTTGTAAGGCTTGTTTTTTTGTGCAACCCAATCCGAACCCTGGACCTTCAGGCTCAGAATTCCCATCCCTTCCTGACTTCTGTCCCCATCACTCAAGTCGCCTCAGACAGGGGCTGCGTTGGGCTGAATAGGGGTAAAACGCCAAACGAACGAATCAGAGAAGCGAGACAGACAGATGCATGCGAAGGCCCAAGGAAAGGGATAGGAGGAAAGGAAAAGGTTTTTGTCTTCTTTCTTCTTCTATGCACTTGTTTTTTTTTCAGCCTATGGGGATTTAGAAGTTGGGCGTTTGAAACGGGATGCAGCCTTCAACTTTGAAGGGGGGAAAAGAGGGAGGGGAGGGGAGGGGAGGGGAGGAGGTTAAGCGTTGAGTGTTGAGGTTGCGTGCGGCTCGACGGCAAATGGGGAGATGGGTGATGAGATGTGATGGGTCTGTCTGTCTTCGTGATGCAGGTTGACGATCACATGCAAGACATTTGCGCAGTTGAAGCATGACCATGGGCGATCGGAATGAAGCGAGATGTGTGATGTGATGCCGGGCTTCTGGAAGATTGAGAGGGGCACGTAATTTCCACTTCCCTGGACATCGATTATCAGACAGAGCAGGGACCATAGCTTACAGTAGGTAGCATTTTTGATATGGATAGGGAAGGCGATAATAAGAAAGCCTGCTATTAGGGGTAGAATGTTCGGAACGCATCTGAGATATATTGGTCTGATGCTTGATGTGCGGAGGACGAGGACTCCGGAGAGCTGGTGTAGCGTTTGAGGTGCCGGGACGTTGCAGGAACGAGGGAGGCATGCGATGCTGATGTTCGAAGTGTGAGAGTCGTATAGATTGGTACTAGAGAGCATAGTTGGTACAGATGGTACGAAGTACTGTACATGCTCGGAGTTAAGGGGATTTATTCTTGTTCGTTCTCTTGCCCAGCCAGGGCTTGTCGTCACGCTGCAGTATCCCATACGATTTGGGTTCGGTGCGCATTGCGCCGCATGATGACTGAACGGAGTGAGTGATGTTTCTCTGGCTGCCTTCTGCTTCTCGTTTGACCTGCAGCTTTCCATCCATCCAGATGCAGGTCAGAGAGGGCGAAGTCAGAGTGACTCAGAGCTATTGATCCTGTATGCTGGATCCGGAGGCGTGGAACTGGAGGATTCTGTACCGTGCTGGAACTTAGGAGAAAGCAAGAAAGAATGTATTGGCTACGAATGGATTGCTACAGCAGTCCAACTGTCGCCTCAGGAGGCGAAGGAGGAAGCTGGGTTGTAAAAGGGGTGCCTAACAGCTCTAACTTTTTTTTGAAGCGCAACGGCTGAAGCCAGACGGAGAATGGCGTGGCTTTGACTGGTACACGCAGCTTCTTGGAGGGCTCCTTGGTTGGCATGCGAGAATTCTATCATCTGATGCTTGACTTGCTCAATGAATCACCAGTGGTTGGCTTGGCCGAGTATTCGGATGTTTGCTAGGGAATAAGTCGCAGAAGGGTCGGGCGATATGCGGTAAGTCCAGTACTCGGGGGAGGCTCCGGGACAGGCTTTTTAATTTTATTGTAGGGTTTGAGCAAGAGGATTGGTTCTGAAAGACTGCGGATGGTGCCACAGACCTGAAGTCTAGCAGAACATCAAAGCTGGAAAAAGTCTCATCAGCCCGACTCACCTGAGGGCAACTGCATGGCCTGAGTCGAAAGTTAGAGCAAGCAGGCATGCTTGTTTGTAAAAGAAAGAAACGAAGGCCCTGTTTGCTGAGGGAGAGAGTGGGATGACATGATAACTCCGTTTGCATCCCACCCAATGGGACAAAAAAAGGAATGAAAAAAAAAGGGATGAAATTGTTTCCTGCTGGTCCGTCTTTCTTTCGGATGAAGATGGGAAATTCGGAATTCGTTCCAGAAGTCAAGGAAACATTTCAAGGGGCGGCCCCTCCCTCCTAATCCCGGTGGTAGTGTGTTTGAAGGAGTCCCCCGGCAGGACCCTGCACCATCAGAAATGGTCTGATCGTTCAATCTAACTTTTTTTTGATAATACTGTAAGACAACGGACTTTTTTCTTCTCCTAGAGAATGTTAAGATTTCTTGAGGACGAGAAAATCAAGCTCGGAATGGGATAGAAAGAAGACACCTTTGACTTTTTGCGGAGAAGGTGATACTGCAGTGAGAGTAAGATGTACAGAAAAGTGGTAGGGATTGTGCTGCATTCGGGGTTGATATCAGACCAGATCCGGCTATTGGAAGGATAATAATTGATGCCTTTCGGCTGACGATACCCACTGCTCGTGATGCTTCCTTTGGACTTCCGAGTCGTGGGAATTTTGAGGTTCCAGATCTTGCCTATATCTGGAGGCGATGTGATCTCTGAGTCTCCTCTCAGCCATTGAGGAATCTTATTTGTCCATTCGGTAGAAGAGCCCGGATCTCGCGTGTCTCTAATGGGAGAAAGCTGAGTCTTGAATGAATGTCTTTATCTGCGGTAAACTCAGAAGTGATTCAAAGAACACAATGAAACCCATGTAATGAGTCAGTGCTTGCTAGGTTGGTATGGACCATGATTTGGTTCATCTGGCTTTGTGATTGTGAAAGTACCGATCATTGTATGGTCAGGAACTAGGGCTGCAGGAAGGATGAACAGGCCTAAAACCACGGTGCAGATTCACAACACTGTTTCAAAGCGACTTTATATTTTAGTGTCATGAAGGATGAAGATTTGAAAGTCCTCAGATTTACGGACGATCTAGGCAAAGGAGGGAGAAAGGAGATTATGTTGTGCTAGGCTGGCTGACACTACTAGCAGCTGCTTAATTACTTTTTGTGCAACCAAGATCCTAGATCTGACCAAACATAAATAGATAGACAGACCAAGCCAAGAGAGAGATGCATGGAAGGACTGTAAATATCTGCTTTGCTTTGCGTACTGTAGAAATGAATACTTTTTATATAGTTATTGACAACGCTATGCAACTGTACTGAACTGTACTGCTACTGAACGCGGATCCAGTTAGGCTTGTTACGAGTCCTATGGCGGCCAGCCCGCCTGCCCATCTTGCCCTAGGCTTCCAATTATGCGGACAGTGAGCCAATATTGCACATCTTCGCAGAGCTGGCCTTCCAATCCCTTACCATTGCCATGATCATGACCTCCCATTCACCATCCCAAATCTGATTCCCAGTTAACTCAATTGATTGTGATTGTGAATGCGAATGACAATCAATGAATCTGCTCTGTGCTTCTTCCACTTGCTCTTCCTCTTCCTCCCAGCCGTCGCCTTCGCCCTCCGTACTCGCGTTCACGCTAGAGCTAAGCGAGGGCCCGCGCCCCCAGTCCTGTCCCAGAGCAAATTATTCCCTCCGCGAGAAATTCTGTTCTCCCTCCCCAACTCTTCTGAACATCAGAACCCCCATCATCGCAAACCACCCCCCCCAACTACTCCGGCGAACTCTTCTATTCGTAGGAGACACTTCGCGGCAGGAATAGTCCTTCGATACTTCGCAGTACTCGATTTAATACTTCCCAGCCCCGTTTCGACGACTTGCTGCGACACACTCCTTCAAACGAGAAAAGAGCGCCTGCTGAGGCCATCTTTGGAAACACCACCCCCCAAGAGCGATTCATTTCGACTCTACCTCGATCTCCACTCCCTCCACGATCAGTCTCAGCGACTTGGTTTCGACTTCTCAATAGAACGGATCGGATTTGACATCTGGTCTACACTTCTGCGATCGAAATCTGCACTGTTTGCTCGTCGCGACGTCATTAATTTCTCCCCCGAAAACACACGAGGTCGCCTTCGAAAAAGACAACTCTATGACTTCCGTTTCTCAACAATCACAAATCCCCAACCAGGCCCCAAACTCCACGAGCGCGTCGCAGCCCACCCTGTCGTACGCCTCTACCGCGAAGAAGGCAGTCTCGTCGCCACCGAACGCGACGGGATCCTCGACTCCCTCACCCGCCGTGGCTGTTGGAGGCTCTGGGCCGGTACAACATGGAAAGAGTAGCTCGATCTCGCCGATGAATGGCAAGCCGGCTATTTCTCCTGCTGTACCGGCAGTTTCTGCACCTGCGATCGCCCATAGCAGCTCTGCAACAAATGGTTCTGCCGCTGATCACAGTCGCAAAACCTCGGTCACAATTGGCGCAAATGGTATGAATGGAGGTCCTGTTGGCGGCATTAAGATTCAATTCGGATCAGTCCCAGAGTCATCTCCAAAGGTTGCTCACGGAACCCCTGAAGGCAATCACAGCACAACCTCAGCACCGATTGCGATTCCCAACCCAAGAGTCACCGACCCATCGCACTCACCATCCCCAATCCCTGCGCCATCTGCCAGCGGCGGCAAGCCCCCATCTGGTCTTGGTCAAGGTAGCAATGCTCCCATGCTTTTCGGCAGCTTCGACAATGTGAGTTTGATTTCTTTCCGTTTGCGTGGGCGTTTGACTAATCAATGATGTTCTACAGCAACGTCACGGGCAACGAACACCTAGCAACCAAGGAGCTCTTGCACCAGGCAGCCAACAAGCAGGTCACATCCGTCAAGAGTCTGCCCAGTCTGTACAGAGCGATATGAGCAATCACGCTGGAGGCAATCCAGGCCGAGGGGGATACTCTGGTCGAGGCCGAGGTGGCAATAATTTCAATCCAACCTTCCAGCAGCCACAGCAGCAGATGGGATATCCTCCACAAAACACATTCAGACCGTCCGGCAACCAGCCTCGCGGTGCCATGGCTGCGCCATTCCAAAGCCAAGGTCGCCCTCCATTCCCAAACTCACCTCACCAGGCTGCACGCAGTCCGAACCTTGCGAACTCGATCCCTGGCGGTTCAATGCCTGGCACTCCAAACATGAACCAAGCCATGCCGATGCCAAATCCGCAACAATTCCCCTACTACCCACAAATGCACCAACAAGTAACTCACCCTTCTCACTTCAGTCACCCCACAGAATTCCCTCCCAAACCACACCCCAGCAAGGGCAAAAAGAACAAAGCATGGCAAAACAAGTCAAATGAGCAGTCCTCAAACCGTCAGCGCGCACGAGAGCCTTCAAGAGAAGTCGCTCGTTCCGTCTACACGACTGAAGAGCCAATACCCCCAATCCGTGAAAGGAAGGCCCCGTTCAATATGATGGGAGATTCGAGGCCTGGTCCACTGCCGATCAGTCATGGCATGCCAAATGAGTCGCATGCTCCCTCGAACCGCACACATCATAACGGGAGCGAAAAACTTCCTGCCCTTCCCCCTTTCGTTTCTCAAAATCCCCAAAATCCAAAGGTTCAAACTATTGACCTCGCTCCTGAAACCCATAACTTTGAAATGTACTTACACGTTGCGAAGCAGTACCCTGGTTACCAACAACCACCATACGGCCCAGACTCGCGCGGGATGCCCATGGGCGGAATGCCATATACTTCCTATGGGCAGATGGGACAGATGACACACATGGGCTATCCAGCTCCTTCATCCCCTCAACCTCCCTTCCAGCAGCCGACCCAGTACACTCCTGGTCAGTACAACGGTGGCGGGCAATCGATGTCACGCAACGGTTCCCAAATGTCAGAACGGCCAGCATCGAGCATGGGTCAGCCTGGCACACCTTCAATGGCCCCGGTTTCTCACGCACAGCATACTCCCCAACCCAAGCCTAACACTCCTGCCTCGCCAGCTTTTGCGAGACCCACTCGAAAGAGTGCTGCTATTGTCATTAAGAGACCTGATGGCGAGGCACTAGATATTGGAAGCTTCAAAGCTGCTCCAGCTTCTCCTGCCCCTAGCCAGCGTTCCAGAACACCACCTGTTATCGCGTCTACGCCAACTCCCCCACCAAAGTCGGCTACTCCTCAGCACACTCGTACAGATAGCGCCCCTCCCCACAAGACTCAGGAACAAATCCGTCTTGAGATTGTTGAGAAGGTCCGAAAGTCTAAGGAAGAGGAAGATGCGGCGAACTCTGCCAAGGTAGCTGCAGAGGCCAAGCTAAAGGAGGAAGAGAAGGCGAAGGAGGAGGCTAAGGCTGCTGAGGAGCGGAAGGTCAAGGAAGAGGCTGAAGCCAAGGCTGCCGCTGAGAAGGCGAAGCAGGAAGAGGAAGACGAGTTGGAGCGCCAGATCCAAGAAATGGAGGCAGCTGAGGCCGAGAGAGAAAAGAAGGAGGCAGAACTCCTTGCAAAGCGTCAAGCTGAGAAAAAGGCTGCCGAAGCTGCCAATGCTGAGAAGAGAAAGGCAGAAGCAGCAGCAAATGATGCTAAGCTCAAGGAGCAAGAGCGTGAGATGGAGCGCTTGGAAGACGAGAAGGAACGAAAGCGTGCTGAGGCAGAGGCAAAGGCTGCAGGTGGGGACAAGGCTTCCGAAGAAACAAAGGATGCTGCAAAGCCTGGACCCAGTACCCCCAGTACTTTAGCTACGAAGCTATCCAATCTCACCTTGGGTACAGACAGCGGTGCATCGACCCCTGACTCTGATAGCTCTATGGGTCCTCCTCCCAAAGTCAACCCAGCTGAGAAGCGTGGTAAGCCAGCAGCACTCAACCTGGCTCCGCTTAACACCAAGCCTATTGAACCTCCTCAACCTAGCGCCGCACTTCAATCACTCAAGTCGGCTCGCTTCCTCACAGTTTTGAACTCTTCTCTCTATCCCCCCAACATCAGTTCACCAAATCCTGCTCTCAACTCCGCTGTCACTACGAAGGGCAAGAGTTTCAAGTATGATAAGGAGTTCTTGCTTCAATTCCAGAAGGTCTTTGTTGAGAAACCATCGATGGAGTTTGAGTCCCAAATCAAGGCTCTTATTGGAGATGGTGATGGAGGCTCTGCTAGACCAGGCTCTGCTCGACCTGGCGGCGGCGGTGGGAGCATGGGTCCCAGACAAAACTCTTCTCGAAACAACCCACCTGGTGCTTTCGCTATGGGCTCTTTCGGTGCTGTTGGTGGCAAGACGCTTCCTCCTGGAACCACTTCAGAGATGCGCTTCGCCATGGCTAGCGGTGCTATGCCCCGTCCTCAACCAACCGCCACTACCTCATTCAATCGGGCCGGCGGTGCTGGCTTCCCTGGTGGTAATCAAATGGCACGTGGCATTTCAAACTCTGGTATGAACAACGCGCCTCACTCACCTCGCCAACAAAGCAGAACACAACGTGGCGGAAGCAGAAAAGACAACTTCCAAGGCTCCAACGCGAAGCAAGAGGCACAAGCAGCAAAGACTATGCCACTTACTGCCGGCATGGATCTCAAGCCAATTCAAATCACGGCGAATGGATGGAAGCCTCGCACACCTGGTCAAAATCAGTCTGCCACTGGTGCAGCTGGTCCTACTCCTGGCTCATCAGGTGCTACCGGACATATGGAACCCGACATGGTTCAGCGAAAGGTGAAGGCAGCTCTGAACAAGATGACTCCTGAGAAGTTCGACAAGATTGCGGACCAGATTCTCACCATCGCTGCCCAGTCCAAAGATGAAGCTGATGGACGAACTCTCCGACAAGTCATTCAACTCACCTTCGAAAAGGCTACTGATGAGGCTCACTGGGCTTCTATGTATGCCAAGTTCTGCAAGCGTATGCTGGAGACTATGAGCCCTGAAATCAAGGATGAGAGCATCACCGACAAGAATGGCAACATCGTTTCAGGTGGTAATCTTTTCCGAAAGTACTTGCTTAACAGGTGTCAAGAAGAGTTTGAGCGCGGTTGGAAGATGGATCTCCCAGAGAAGCCAGAGGGTGAGCGGGAAGACGCCAAGACCGAGGAGGCAGCCATGCTGTCAGATGAGTACTACGTCGCCGCTACTGCCAAGCGTCGTGGCCTTGGTCTTGTTCAGTTCATCGGTGAGCTGTACAAGCTGAGCATGCTTACGGAGCGTATCATGCACGAGTGTGTGAAGAAGCTCGTCGACTACACTGGTATTCCCGATGAGGCCGAAATCGAATCTCTGACGAAGCTTCTGAAGACGATCGGTTTCAACTTGGATAGCACTGAGAAGGGCAAACCAATGATGGACGTATACTTCCAGCGTATCCAGAGCATGATCGATACACCTGAATTACCAAGTCGTCTGAGATTCATGCTCATGGATATTATCGATTTGCGAAAGAAGCGCTGGCAATCGAAGGACAACAACAAGGGTCCAATGACTCTTGATGAAATCCGAGTTGAGGTATGTTTCCCCCCCACGACTTGATAGCTGCAAACGGTTTACTAACTTCTAACAGGCCGAAGCAGCTGCAAGTCAAAAGGCCGCTGAGAACAATGCCCGTGGCAGTCAGCGCGGAGGCGGTCGTATGCAAATGGGTCGGGGCGATTCAAGAAATTTCTCCAACCAATACAACCAACCACCTGTTGATTACCAGAAGAACACTGTTGGTATGGATGACCTTCGCCGTCTCACCAACAAGAACGCCAGCAGAGCTTCCAGCCAGCAGATGTCATTTGGTCCAACATCGATGTTCTCGTCGCGCAGCAACAGTGGTCGCAAGATGGGTCCCGGCGGTTCATTAAGCAGAACAGGAGAGGATTCTGGAGCTTCGTCAAGAACAGGCACACCACCCCACAAGGAAAAGGAGTCTGCTACTTCCGCAAATGCATTCAGGTATGTCCCCGCACTCGGCGCTCCCTAAGATCTCGTTTCTAACTTTTCACAGTCTTCTTGCAGGATTAGGCTCTGGTGATCACGAGAACCCAACCTCGCCACCTTCAACATCTGTCTCCCCCGCTTTGTCAAAGGCTACACCTGCATCCGCAGACAAGTCTGGCGACAAGGAGAGCGAGTCATGAGCATTCCGTCAACATACAAAAAAGTGTTTTCAGAAGCATCCTAATCTCTGCGCATAGACTGGTGGGCTTATCTTGCATTTGCGGCGGGGCCTTTTTCAAAAACGTGTCTTAAAAGTTCCTTCCCTTTCTGTTACATACCATGATACCTCGCGCTCGACCCAATAGACCAGATTTCTTTTTCTCGTTTGCTCCGCATATTTCGGAAGGTGTGCGGGAGAAAGGTTGTTTTTTGCTGCATTTTCTTTTGGCTCATGGGATTTGACTTTCGGGGACGGTATCGACCGGCTCAGGGGGCAACAACTAAAAGCTTTTGTGACAATAGTTCTCCTTTTCTTTTGCTCTTTATGCCTGATCTTCTCCCGCTCCCGACTTGCGAGGAGATTCATGCATGCGCGTTTTCTGCATTTTGCGTCGGTACTTTGCTGCGCGAGCCGGATTTGTCCCCTTTTGCAGATGAGGAAGGACCTGGGATCGTTAGGCCTGCGCTGCGTTCGTCTTTTTTCACTTTTTCTGATGGCCTTGGCTGGCTGGTATTGTAATCTTGAGGTGGGAGGGGAAGCGGGGTCGGACTGTTCCATGCTGGGGATGATAGAAGGAGAGAGAGAGAAGCATGATGGGGAAGGTTCGCTTGTGGAGGGGCCATACACTGTACAATATTTAATTCGAGCCAGGCCAGCCAGCTGCAGTACAATCAAACTTCAAAAAAAAAACTTATGTGTGTCTACCATATCGACGTGATGACTTGTGAAGTGACCTTAAAGGAGGGGTTGAGGCGGACTTGTATTTGAGAGATAGTGTGGAGAGGCCCTTTCTTTCAAGCGTGCCCTGCAAGTGCCTGGGGAAGTTCAGCTAAGCACTTCCAGATTTTATTATATTTTCTTGTGAGGCGATAAGCAGCTACCTTTGTAGCTTGTTATAAAGCTCGTCTGGCCCCAAAGATCTCTTCCTCAGTTCCAGAATCACAACCTTATATCCTTTGCTCGCCTCAAGATTCTCACCACTTCGTTTAGATTTTTACAACTTGAATCATCTCATATATTTGTGGAAAATGATCTGCTCGCCGTCATATCATCCCGATACGCCAATTCTCAAGTGATGACGCCCATCTCCTCAAGCCCAACCAGAGAAGCGCTGTCTCAAACTTCCTCAAAAAAAGAAAAAGCTTTGGCTGTCCACTTCCTCCCTTCTCAAAAACAGGGTAAACACCAGCTCATCCGGTACTCACTTCAAAGCAGCATACAATCCCACCCAACCACCCACCAACGGAATCACAGCCCTAACATAATTCATCCAACTCCACCTCCCCAAATCCCTCTCCGCGTCTCTCTGAAACCGCCCACTCCCACTTCCACTCTCACTTCCCTCGTCCTTCCCCTCCCTTGCGACCTTAGCCATCCTCATCAGCGCATTGTTAGTCGGTCTCATAGCCCCCACGGTCCAAATAACAGTCCCTAGCGTCAGCGCTCCTGCCGTGGCGTAGAGTTGTGTCGTCTCTGTGCTTTGGGAGGTGTATGAAGTGTAGAACCAGGAGAGTGCTGAGATGGCGGAGAGGGGTGGGGAGATGAGTTTCCCGAGGTCGTAGACCACGAGCCATTGCTGGAGGCGCAGGGGGAGGGGGGCTAAAGCTGCTGCTGGGAGGGCTTGCGGGGGGTTAGTATTTATGATATTGGTTATGAGGGAAGGTCTGGGATGAGGGAGTTTGTTTTGGAGTTGGAGTTGGAATTGGATTTGAGATTAATGAGAGGGTTTGAGAGGGTGGGATTTACTGTAATAGGAGGCGCTGAATGCGAAGCCGGAGAGGAAGAGACTGCCTGAGAGTCCTATGAGGCGGGGGATGAACTGTTCAGACATGGTGGGTGGAATCGTGTTTCTGGCGCTGGATGGATGATGAAATGGTTTGAGATGATTTGCGTTGGATGAGCAACTTCCACTAAATCGATAGCTTTCTTTCTTCCGTTCTTGTCTTTAGTTTGGATTGAGAAGAGGAAGAGACTTCCCCTCGAAAACAGCGGAACTCGCGGTATTAATGCTTCTTCATGAATAGGCGCTTCGCTCTGCTTAAGGTTGCCATGATAAGCTGTACATGACGTGGCTTGAGCTGGTCTAGATCTTTTCATGCCGGCTAAAGGCGAGTCCGAGTCTGATTTCAAACAGCTGAGATTTGAATATGATGAGGTTAACCCGACGCTGAATACAGATAGGAAGAATTGGATATACCATATGGCGTAACTTCAATTCAATCGAACTGCTTTTTACGGCGTTTGTGAAATAGCGACTCCGACTCAGGTTGTTTTGATGTATTTTGTTTCTTGGCTTGGGAGGTGGATTTCGGTCTCGGATTCGCTTAAACTATCCCTGTGTCAGAGGGATAATAACGAACAATTCAAGTACCCGTTAGCGCCTGATGGTAAGATGCTACTGTTCTGCAAGGGCTGTGAAGTTTATTATGGCTTATTTTGGGTTTGGACTTGTCTAAGCTTGTCATGGTTAGTTTTGAGTTAATATCAGGCTTGGAGGACTTGGTCAAGAACATTGACTCTCCATAAGTCGCGACGAGCATTTCGAAATTATGAGGTACGAAGTAGGGATTGAAGGTCCAGTTAGGTAAATAGTTCAGATTCTTCAAATGAATCGACGCTAGGAGTGAATTTAATTCTTACTTTGTATTTTTCTAAATTTGCTGCTCATGTGGATTGTTTTTGTTTCTCAATTTAGCTTTTCGTGAAAGAGTTCTGGAGACAGAAAGTACACCCTTCATTCTTGCTACTCAGGCCGCGTAACAACCTTCCTAATCTCCTCTGCCATAGCCTTGAATCTCCAACTATCAATTTCAGAAACGGGGTTATATACTCCCACCCGATTCCAGAAAGTCTCAGATGTCAACTCAAAGCTCCGCAGACCTTTCAGAGCTCTCCAATTCTTTGAGGACTCGATTTTGACGCAGAGATCCTCCTTCAGACAGCCGCATTTACTGTAGAGTATGATTGAGAGGTGTTTCAGACTTTTTGCGGTAGCCAGTACATTGGTGATCTTCTTGGGGATCGTTCGCGAGCTCCTGGTTAGTTGGATGGTTAGGGTGATGCGGGTGATTGAGGAGACGTGAAATGCTAATATTATATCGTCAGTGGGTCTGCCTTGCTAGATTTTGCGGGATTGTATTGAAAATTTCAGGGATGTGAATGCAAAAGAGGACGCACGATTGATTCTACTCAAGTAATTGCTCATGAGCAGACCGCTCCTGAAGTAGAACTCGCCCACCCTATAGAGAAGAGCTCCACCAACAACTTCCACATAAATTTTGCGACAAACAAGAGAGACGGACAGGTACATCTTCATCGGACTAGAGTGGCGGGTACGAGTAATGCCTCGAGCGCGATCCAGTGTAACTACGCCATCGATGGTATTGGCGAATCCCTTGCCACACTTCTGAGGAGACAGTATGAGGTCATAGGAACGGAATAGTATCTCGAAGATGCGAGTTCGAGTTTCGAGAGGGGCTTTGAGGAGGGGCGTGTCTTGGGGTCTGATTTCGAGAGACCAGGCTTTTGACTGTTTTCAATCAGCACATGTCAACATCCAACAATAGGCCGAAAAGATAGCTTTCAGTCCCGAGATGGCAGGATATATGCCTACTCACATGGATACCAGTCTCTGGTGCAACAACTTCGACTTTTTGGACCCTCTTACCCATCCCATTGTCGACACTGCTCTTGATCTATTCCAATTCAGTCAGCTTCGTCCCGTCCATTTTCAACCAGAAAGAAGTGGAGTGGAAGAGAAGGGAAGTACATACCTCGAAAGCATCAAATGCAGGTCTTTTTTGTGAGTAAAATCCCCGCTTTGGTACGCTGAGCATGAACCGCCTCTTCTTTCTCTTGATTCTGGTTGTAGAAGCAGTGCTTGCTCGAGCGGCTACCGGGGCGGGCCTCTTCTTCATTGTGAGAGAGGAGGGTATGTGGTTTGTGTGAGGGTGTGGGTGAGGGCGAGGGCGAGGCTCGTAGAGTGGAAAGAGAGTAGATTGCTTGGGGATGAGAATTGTGGTGGTGTTGCAGGCAGACGTGAGGCTGAGCTCGAGGCTGCAGGCAGATGGCAGGGGCGAGGGGCCTTGATTCTCGGTTGCTGTGTTTGCCAAGTTTGAGCAACTGAAGTGGATGAATAGTCTAAAGAGATTATAAGTATTTGGTCTGGATACCGTGTTGGCTTGTATGCCGTGCGTAGATTCGAGAGTTTGAGTTGACGTTAGGATTTCTGTTTGCATCCCATCTTCAAACCCACTAGAACATAACATTCTGAGGCAACTTACGGCTTCTTGCATCTCAAAGCCTGGACGGGGGGGAGGGTACATACTGACCTGAAACTGTTTTAGGTAGGCATCACACCTTCACAATAGCCAAGATCGCACAGAGAAGTTCTAGAAATTATTTTGCATTTGACATCATATCTCTGTCGGGTATTGGTTCATAAGCCACCCATCTGTAATGACTCCCCGGGTCTTCCCAACGCCAACGCTAAATGCAGATGATTTGCTCTATGTAGAGGCAAGGAAGGCCTCCTACCAAGTCGAATCTCGTATCATGACCTTCCACAAGCAATCGCCATCATCCACCACCCTATCTAAACTCCTCCTTCAAGACCCATCTACCTCTCATTCGCAAGTTGTTGCCTTGCTCAAGATAGGCAATCTCTCCAAGCATGTGCTTGAATTGAGCTGACTGCTGATCTGTTTTGCACATGCGACTGAAGTGATTGACTAAAGACTGGCTGGGAACCGAACCACCATGTCTTCGGATGAAGTCACGGATCAACTTCATGAAGTCTCTAGCAGGACGCGGTCCCTCGGCAGCACCAGGAGTACCCGATCTAGAGCTACTAGCACTTCCAGCAGCAGAGATACCCTGTCTGTTCGCAAGGTTGGAAAGCACAGCGGCCGAAGAAGAGCCTCTAGCACCTCGACGATTGTTCACTGGTCGTCCGGCAGACCCATACTCGCCAGTCCAGGTCACGGTGCCGGGCTCGATGCTTTGTGCGGCATGGCCGGCTATGCGGAGAGCGGCAGCGGCATCAGCTGCGACCCTCCTAGCTTCTCGTTCGATCATGCCGCGGTCGGCTGTGATCCTTCGCTTTCCATTGATGATCTCATCGTGCTCTAGAGCGCTGTGAACACCAGAGCGAGCGAAGATACCTTCCATAAGTCTGGCTTCATCGGAAGATGGCTTTTCTTCTTCGGGATCTCCACGGAAGGCTTCAAGACTGGCAACACCTGTGAGGTTGCGAACATCACTATCGGTATCTCCTTGTCCTGAATCAGCAGCTTGAGTAACGTCTTGAGAAATGACATCATTCTGAACGGCGGTAGCTGATCCTGTTCCTTGTACAGCGAGATTGTCTTCCAAAGCAGCTGGCTCGGGCTTCTTGCTGAATTTGACTTCTGTGCCCTTGAACATCTCGCCGGTTTCTGTAGTGCCATCATCCGTGCCACCGAGTGTGAAGAGATCGTAGAGGTCTTTCATTTGGAATGTTTGTCGCTGGGTAGGGTCCTTCAAGATCTTGTTGGTCAAGAACTGCTTGAAGATCTGACGATGGTAGATTTTTTCCTCAATAGTACCTGCGGTCATGAGACGGTAGATAGTAACCTCTTTCTTCTGACCCAAACGCCAGGCGCGCTCTCGAGCTTGGATATCCGTGGATGGATTCCAATCAGGATCGAAGATGATGACCCGATTTGCTCCGGTGAGATTGACACCTAGACCTCCAACCTTTGTGGTGAGCAAGAAGACGTGGAGATCAGGATCGTTGTTGAAGCGGTCAACAAGAATTTGCCTATCCTTGATAGGGGTACCTCCATCCATACGAAGATAGTTGAAACCGTCGAGTCCTTTGATAAATTCCTCAATGATGTCCAGCATCTGTATACCCTGGCTGAAGAGAAGTGTCTTGTGTCCAAATCCCTTCCACATCTCAAGAAGAGCTTTGACCACTTGCATTTTTCCAGATTTGTTTGCACTGCCCCACTTGTAACCTGGCTTGCCTTCCAATTTAGGATCAAGGAGATCTGGATGGTTGCAGATCTTTCGTAAGGTAGTAATTCCGGAAAATGTCTGGCGTGTTCCATTCACGATCGAATTCATTTCTTCAGATGACAAGAACATCTCATAAGCATCTCGTTGAGGCTTTGTAAGCTTGCAAAACAGAACCTGCTCACTCTTCTTTGGCAAGTCAGATGCGACATCAACCTTTAGTCTTTGCAGGAGATAGGGACTGATAGCGGCCTTCAAGGTCTCTGCGCATTTGGTGGCTGTCAGGATCTGCAAGTTGGTAGCATTGGCGTAGCCACCAAGTTTGATGGGTACTTCAAAGGCTTGTCGGAAATTGACAAGTGTTCCTAGTCTCATGGGGAAGACGAAGTCGAAGAGCGACCACAGCTCAATCAGATTATTCTGCATTGGGGTACCCGAGAGGATGACTCGATTGGGTGTGCGAAGCTCCTTACAGTGGATGGTGATAGCGGTGTTCGGATTGCGAATCTTGTGACCTTCGTCCAGCACAACGTAATCCCAATCGACTGGAATAAGATCATCTGCATAGGTTTGAAGGCCAGCATATGTCGTAACAAGGACGTGTCCATGTTGCACGACTCGATCCACAATCTTCTTGGTAACCTTTGAAGATTTGGGTCTCGAGCCACCGCGGCCGTACAGCTCCTCGACTTCTTCGTAGCGACTCTCACTGCCAACATTCATCATACCGCTTCCTGAGCTGTGGAGGATCGACACTCGAAGAGGGGGCCACCACCGATGAAACTCGTTGACCCATTGTCGCAGAACAGTGGCAGGAGCGACGACAATGATGGGCTTCGTAAGCTTCTTGCTGTAGTGCAAGCCAGCCAGGAATGAAATGATTTGGATAGTTTTGCCGAGTCCCATCTCGTCACCAATAATGCCACCGACCTGTTGAGCGTAGAGTTCTCCTAGCCATTGCACGCCCGTCTTTTGGTAGTCAAATAGAGCTGGGTAGATATCTCCTGGGAGTTTGATACCGTTCTCGAATTGGTGATCAGGAGCATCTGGACAAGGCTTGAACCATTCCTCTTCGTCGTTGTCGGCGACCTGCTCTACATCTGAGTCCCGATCTAACTTGCCACGTCTTGCTGCGCTTCTTTTCTCGACCCATCTCTTCAGACGAGCCTGATACATGCGCTCATTTCCATCGTCGATAGCGGAAAGGTCAACTTTCTCCTCTGCCTTTGACTTTCCAGCGCGTCGCTTCTTCGTCTCCCGATGTGCGATAGCATCTGAATCATCCTCTTCAAACTCGTCCAGATCACCGCTTGAAACCTCTGGTGTGAAATCGCCTTCCTCATCCAAAGTCGACTTTCGGACGCGTGGAGTAGAGACACTAGAACCATTGTTCAACTTCTTCTTCTTGCGGGGGCGAAGACCGAACTCTTCTTCGACAACTGCAGGTGCTTCAGCATCAGCGAAGCCTGGTAGTCGGAGATTCTGGTGGGATCTGTGTTCTGCATCTAAATCTTGCTCTTGGTTCGCAGCTTCTGCCTCTTCCTCGGCTTCCATCAACACCGAAGTTAAATTTGTCTCGATTGCGTCGGACTCTCGACCTGCTATGCGCGAGAATGGAGTGATCTTGCCGGTACGAATGAGAAAGTCTCGTTGACTCTCATTCGGCATCCGCTTGTTGCCCACCGAGTCTTCATTCTCCGCCCCATCGTGTATGTGTCGCTCATTGATACGGCTTTGGATATCGGATATGTCCTTTTTGAGAGCCGCAATATCGGCATTGAGTTGTGCAACTTCCTCCAGGCACCGCTTGCGCATCAATGGGTTGTTCGCGAGGCTTTGCAGACGTTGCATCTTTCTCCGCTTCTCACCCTCGAGCTTCTCAATATTGCCATTGGCCTTGCATATTCTCTTTTCGTCCCGCTCATCTTCTTGCTCAATCATCACCAAGTTCGCCTGGTTTGTGATGTCTCTCTCCAGCTCCCCTTGATCCCGAACATCCTCCGTCAATCCTTTGAGCGCCGTAGCCTCGTCCATAGCGACCACTGTATCGGCAGGTTGCACTTGGTTCTCGACAGCCTCATCTGCGAGCGCAGCTGCAGCTTCGGCGGTTGTAGTGGTGGTTGTAGAGTGTAGCTGGTCGTTGCTTTCAAGTGTCTCGGGAGGGCCAGACACTGACTCTGGGCCTTCTGTGGTGCGGACTAAAGGATCCATCTTGATGTATTGTACTTGAAGACTGTGAAATAGAGGTTGTAATTTTCGAGTTGCGGAAGGGGGAAAGGAATTAAATTTGATCTGCCATGAAGGTGAAGTAAATCCCAGGCACCAGAGGCCAAAGGTGAACTTCAAGTGCAAACTTGTAGGAAAGCGTCAGATGCGCGCAAAGGCCAGCGACCAGCAGATTGGAAATTCAGAGCAAACTCCCGCCTGCGACTATGGCCTTGGAGTCCTCGCAGAAAGAAGAGAAGGAAAATAGTTCACAGTGGAAACAAAATTGTCGATTCGAGGTGGCAAGTGCAGACCGGATGCGTCATTGAGAGGCCTGCAGCCTTGACAGATTGCCCCGCAAAATAGCGCGTCTCGCTTCGCGCACTCTTTCAGCCTCGTTTCTCGACTTCACAACAAATGACAAGAACTGTCAAAAATTTACTAATGAAGTCTGTAAACTATGGAACTGAAGAATGCGATATTAACAGGTTTACTTACCTTGATGTTGAATGGGTTCTTAGCACTTGATCTTGTATTTTCTCAGCTAGGATTATCATGATGAACGTATCATTCTGTCAAACCTTCGGAACCTATCACCACAGAGTAGCCAGCCCAAAATGGCTGCTGCCATCTGAAAGCACCCAAAAAACACCATGGAGACTGACATAACTTATTGGCTTTGTCATAGTGGTGTTGGAAATAATTCAAGTTTCAATGGGTTTGCGGTGCCAATTTATGCGGAGTGGCAATCTAGACGGGTACCGATCGACTTCCTAGATCACAAAAAAATGAATCATATAATCTTGAATAGGCTCTAGATGCCGTGTACTATGAGCCATCGACACAAGAGAAGAAAGCTACCTGGAATCTTATAACACTTGCCTTACTTAGGTACGCACTCTTCAAGCCCACACCACACGTCAGCTAGATTCCGAAGTAGCAAAGAAGCGGCTCAACTGTCTGAGTTCCATTTCTCATTAGTAGAAACTCTTCAATTCCTAAGAAGGTAAGAGTCAAAAGAAAAGTCCTATCTTGCAGGGGCTGCTAGCTGTTAATGATTAGGTACTTTTTATATTTAACTAGGCTTACTTTGAACACGAATGTCTCTTGAGTCTAACAACAAGGCAAATCCTACAAAGCTTACAAAGTCAAAATCCCTACGTATCCCCCAAACTAATCATTGTCATAATATCTTAGACCAAGCGTCTTCCAAACAGCCATCTTTACATTTCAATAAGTGGAAATTGGGTTCTTTCACGAGCGGGCGGGCGGATGCCAAGACTCAGCCCATATCTGAATCGTCATACTTTTCTTGGAAACTATCAAATTACGGTACTCGGCTCGTAATTTTCAGTCCGGAGTTTTCTACTTCTAGTGCCATGGATACGATATATTACGTTGCGATATGGAAACATCCAATATTCCCGAGATGCCAAGGTGACACAAAGAAGGTACTGACTGACATGGATATGCAATGCAACAAACGCTATTTTGAGCATGTGAAAACAGACTAAAGTCCCTGAGGACCAACTTTCTGTGAACATATCATAATAATAACCAAACAAGATCACCGCACTGTAATCATGGTAGTCCCACTTGAGAGAAAAGTCTAGATGTACGCGGCCAGTTGAAGAACCTCGGGATGCAGGCCGACTTGGGAGCAGGCCGAAAAGTCAAGCTGAAACTCATAATTATTCCAATCCGAGAAGCATATCCACTTTTGCAGGCGCCTGAGACCCTGGCACTGCCAGGAAGCAAATGTAAGCCCAAGTCCTTGTCTGTCTTAACCCCCAACGCAGCCCAGCCCAGCCTAACGAGGACCAAAGCCATCAAATCAGCTTTCTTTCGAAGCGCCCTCAGACGCACGAGATTAAGTTGCCTTTCTGTAGAGAAGGCAAACGGCGCGCACATAGCAAAGGGCGATAGTGATAGGATAGAATAGGACAGGATAGGACACAATAGAACAGGATAGGTAGTCGATCGTCCGAAGAGTGTCTTTGTTCTCGCCCGGCTTGCTATGTTATTTGCTGCTGAAAACTCGCCGCAGTGCATTGTATTATATGTGTTTCGCAGTTATTTGCTCAGTTAGGGTCGGTCATCGGGATTGCCCTCCTCTTCTGCCCTCCTCTGCTCTCTTCTCCTTCTCCAGCAAGAGTTCTCCAGCAAGAGTTGACCAGCAGTGATTCACCCAGCACGCTAACCCAACACGAGAGCAGCCCCAGCCCAGCACCAGCAGCAACGCAGCTCCTCCAGCGACCCGCGAACCCCCAGCCTTCAACTCTCTTCAACTCTCACTTAACCACCTCCCCATCCGTACGCTTCGAGGCCACCCCGTCCGTCGACCACGAATCTTCCTCGACCCGCCATGAATCGTTGACACGCAGCTGGATTTCTACGGGCTGCATCTGCCTGCCTCTGCTGAGAGGCTTTCCTTCTTCCTGCGACGCGTTCTCGGTTCACTGGTCGCCCGCACAGCAATCATCCTCATCGCATCATACCTATCTCATCACCGGTGCGACGCTTGTGCTCCCTAGGTAGCTTTGCAGACAGCAGCCCTGTCTTGCATCTGGCACCTCGCCCACGATACCTCCAGCGACATCCTCCGCGACGTCTGATTCAGCATGGATCAATGGGGCCAAACCTATCCTGACCAGGCCGGGTCCTCGAGAAGATATAACGGCAACCCCCCACCAACTCAGGCGCAGATGGCGCGCGACTACAACGGCAACGCTCAAGCTCAACCTCCCGCCGGCTTCACATACGAGCAATATCAGGGTGGAACCGGCGCACATCCTCACTCATCGACGACTTCTCCTGCGGCTACTCCACACATGAGAGACGGAAACGGTGATGTTGCGATGCAGGATGTAGGTGGTATGAAGTATCCGATGCGGCCCCTTCACCAACAACACCTTTCTGGTGGCCGAATACCCTCACACCACTCACCTCAGGAACCGTCTGCTGCAGCGCAGAGATACTCTCCCATGGAGACATTGTCCCCGAGTTCGCCGTATGGCGCACCACAGCCAGGCCAGTATGCGTCACGTCAATCGCCAACGAGGCCTGGAAGCTACACTTCACCAAACTCGTATTACGCCAATCGCCAGCAGCCACAGCAGTTACCTCCCATAACGCCTTATTCTTCCAACAACGAAGGCTACCCCACCTCTGCTACCCAGCAATTGAACGCTGTCTTCGGCAATGACCCAAAATCCCCTCGGCGGCCTATGCCACAAACTGCAACCGGCCCCCCAGGTCGAGGACCCGTACCTGAGTTCACCAAGCTTCGCTCTGTAACAGATCTGCAGCCGAAGATCAATGCGCAGCCAGCGTTTCGGAGAGCAAACCCAGAAGGCGGATTCATAAGTGTAAGTTGAATATCGGCTTCCCAAACCCAGCGCTAATTTGTAATCGCAGCCTCTGCAAGCTCTCACGAGCCATCTTCCGTCGACTTACCGTATCTGTAACCCCAGCTTCAAATACGAATCCTCTCGAAATCCTCGCCGAGTCCTCACAAAGCCAAGCAAAGGTGTGAAGAACGATGGATTTGACAATGAGGACAGTGACTATATACTTTATGTGAATGACATTCTCGGGTCGGAGGAGACTGGTCATAAGTATGTCTCGAGGTCAAGACGTCCGTAATCTTTTAGATTGTGAATGCTAACATCAAGTGTAGGAATCGGTACCTTATCCTCGATGTCCTTGGACAGGGCACCTTCGGTCAAGTGGTTAAGTGCCAGAATTTGAAGACACAGGAGGTCGTGGCAGTGAAGGTTGTGAAGAACAGAACAGCATACTTCAACCAGAGTATGATGGAAGTATCAGTTCTGGATCTGGTAAGACTACCTGCCTCGGATAATCGAGCAAGGCTAACCTTTCGATGCAGCTAAACACAAAGCTCGATAAGAACGACGATCATCACATCCTTCGTCTGAAAGACACCTTCATCCACCGACAGCATCTTTGCCTGGTGTTCGAGCTGCTGAGCGTCAACCTTTACGAGTTGATCAAGCAAAACCAGTTCCGAGGGTTGAGTACAACACTTGTACGGGTATTTGCACAACAACTTCTCAATGGGCTGAGTCTACTGAACAAAGCCCGTCTTATTCACTGCGATCTGAAGCCGGAGAATATCTTGCTCAAGAACTTGGAAAGCCCGATTATCAAGATCATTGATTTCGGTTCTGCATGCGACGAACGGCAGACTGTTTATACGTACATTCAGTCCAGGTTCTACAGGTCACCGGAGGTCCTTCTTGGACTACCATACTCATCAGCTATTGATATGTGGTCCTTGGGCTGTATTGTTGTGGAATTATTCCTTGGTCTACCCCTCTTCCCAGGTTCCTCAGAATACAACCAGGTGTCTCGAATAGTAGAGATGCTTGGCAACCCGCCAAACTGGATGCTTGAGATGGGGAAGCAATCTGGGGAATTCTTCGAGAAGAGGCATGATGTCGACGATTACGGAAGGCGGACATATCACTTGAAAAGCATGGATCAGTATTCTCGCGAGCATGGGACCAAGGAGCAGCCAAGCAAAAAGTATTTTCAGGCTACGACATTACCAGAGATCATTCGGTCCTACGCGATGCCTAGGAAAAACATGAAGCAGAGTGAAATCGATCGCGGTAAGTGAAGGCTTTTTTTCTTCAAGTTCTTGTGGCTGATTGTTGTCTAGAAATGAACAATCGGGTCGCTTTCATCGATTTTGTTCGTGGTTTGCTCAATATCAACCCACTGGAGCGATGGTCGCCACAGCAGGCGAAACTTCATCCTTTTATCACTCAACAGAAGTACACGGGCCCATTCGTGCCACCGATGAATCTCAAGTCTAGCTCCATCAACCGGTCACCAGCTCCAGGTACCCAACAACAGCAACAAGCCGAGGCACTAAGCAAACAAAGGGCTCAGGCAGCCCAGGCACAAGTGCAAGCACAGGCCCATACTGTCCCGGTCCATCCAGCACAAACGCCTTATTCGACCGGTGTGCCCGTTGGTCAATATGCTCAGGCTAACCCAGCCCAGCAACCTCCAATGTACTCGAATACCAACATGTACTCACCAAGTGCCAACATGCAAGGGGCACCGCCACCATACCCTGCTCAGCAGCAACAGCCACAACCTGGTCCTTACAATCAGATGGGCATGATGCAGCAGGCCCCTCCCCAAATGGCACCCTCACAATACGCACAAGGTCCACCACAGCATTCACAACAGCAGAGCCAACAGAGTCTCTACGCACAGCAAGCCGCAGTGAGGTCCGGTCGCCAAAGAGCGTCCACTATGGAAGTTCAACAGGGTGGTATACCTGTTGCAATCCAAAGAGTAGCTAGCCATCTTGACCCGACTCAACCCATCCGCCTTCAACCTAGCCCTGCGTACTATCCACCACCTCCCGAAGGTGCCGCGGGTAGTGAAAATCCGGGGAGTGCAAGGAGACGAGGTAGTAGAGCTGCCCAAGGCCCAGGACAACCGGGCCAAAGGAGCAACCGAGACTTCATCCGGAACTTGGAAGACCGCACCCTTGAGGAGGGCTTCATGGGACAGTCCCAGTGGCATTGAACATGAGGTGCTCTCTCCCACGCCTATGACGAGTAGGCTTCGCCGCGTCAACTCGATTCATCCCTTCGTGATTTGCATCAGGTTGCCGTCTTGATGGCTCTGTATTGGTAGCGGCAGCTATTTGCGCTTGGGCTTCACAAAAAAATTGACATCGAGTTGTTCAGTCGGGTATCATGGCGCATGAGAGCGGCAGCGCCCAACTCCCATGAACTTTGAGGTGAACAAGACGTTTTTTTCTTCTCATACGTACGTAGGTAAGGGCGGGTTGTACACAAGGCTAGGGAGGGGTTCGGTACGAATCGGTCCGAGCATGAATTTGGCTTGGGGTCTGACGGGAAATCAATCAATCGTTCAACAGTGGAGGGTTTTGCTATGCTAGAAAATGGCTCGCGGGGTGGGGTGGAGTGGAGATAGCTAGCTAGCTTGGATTGTGGGAGATGGTGAGGGGAGTTCCTACTACTCTTTTCTTTTTTGTTAAGAGAGTCATTCTTCATGTAATTTACAAAAGAGAGATTGCATGCATGCTTGGACGCTGAGCTGAGCGACTGGACACTGGGCACTGGGCGGCCGAACGAACAAAGAGTGCTGAAGTGCTGCTTGCTCGTTTGGTCTTCAATCAATGGCTTCACTGAATGCTTTGGTACGGCTGCTATGAGATAGTTGTGACTTTATTCGGTGATGTTGAGACACGATCACTAGCTCGAATGCCCCGCTCCTTATTGTCTGTCTCACCTGTCTTATGGATGCCAGTAAATCACAGGTCCAATTGTCCTTGCCAACCAAGCATTTGGAAGAAATTTTTGTTTTATGTCGCTCTGCTACTACTAGTACAGCAAGAGGAATCTAATACCACAGAACAGGGCTTGGGAAATCCCTCAGAAGCAGAAAAGTACCCATGGATGTATGCGTCATCGTAATGGGTCATCATCGCCTCAGAAAATCTCTCGAAAATGAGGACATGACATGACGGTATGCAAGTTTTTGGTTGCGGTTGTCCGGCCGATTGTTTGTTCGTCTCCAATAAAGCTTAGTAGTTGGTGTTTTTGGGAATTCGTTTGGCGAGATGTTCATCTGTAGGTCCGGGTTCTGTCTCCTCGACCTCCGCGGTCTCTGTTGTTGGCAACGCCTCGGCCTCGGCTTGACAGGAGGGTATCGCTGTATAGGCCTCTGCTTTCTCCTTCATCTGTCTCCATGCGATCATCGTCGTTGAACCCGTAAGAGCCATCCACCACATCCTCGCGGCCCCGACCTCGTCCGCGCTCGCGGCTACGCTCTCTTGGCGCGTACCGGTCCGTATCACTGTAGCCAGAGCGGGTATCTTCAGATCTAGCTGTGATTCTGTCTGCTCGTGGACCTTGAGGTGTGCTGGGTCTTGGTGCAGGAGAAGCCGGTGCAGCTTGCTTCATGTTGGTGGGGAGAGGGCCGGATTTGTGGTAGACTTGGAGAAGATGACCGTCGGCCTGTGATTCTGAGATTAGCATTGCGTCTGGGCACCCCTGCTCGAAGTAGTCTCACATTTTGGTTGTTGAATGTATCGACTACGTTGTCAGCGCCCTCCTTTGTCTCAAAGACAAGCTCCGCAATGACCTTGGGTCTCTCAGAAATGATCCGACAGTTCAATACGTTTCCTCCAACCGGTGTCATGGCGCTCTCGATATCAGCTGCAGTGGTTCCAAGAGCCAGGTTTTTGATCATGACCATCGATGGGCCAGCAAGTCCACGGATAGATATTCCAGGGCCTGGTTTCGCCGTTCCGACGATATTGAATTGGCTGTTCAGGGAGGGTGACGAGGCTGAACCATGGAGCGCGGAGTAGATACGGTCATTGCGGTTCGTACGCGCCGCCGCCTTGGGACCACGAGGAGGACCTTGGGGAAGTCTTGATGCTGGAGGGTTGTTGATGTTATGAAGGTCGTGCGTCCACTCTGCGTTCACATTTCCGGCTGGTCGTGCAACTGATCGTGACGCAGCTGGCCGTGTTGAAGTCGAGATGCTTCGCTGCTAAGAATCAGACGTATGCTCTTGCAGAGTACTTGCGATCAGACTCTACCTTTACCACCCCACCTCCAATAGGACCGATCCTGCTCGCAAGAGATGGTACGGCCACTGGCTTGTTATTGCGCTTGTTCATTCCACCCGGCGCACTTGCTCTGCGGTTTCCAAATATTTCCTTTGCGAGGTTCTCATTCTTGCGGCGCTGACGGTCTGTCATGTTCGTTAGCATCTGAAGTCCGCGCGTGGAAGTCGCAGGATACCTTCGCTGATCATCGCATTGAGATCCAGGGCTGGTTTGCTGGGGGCCATGATTGCTGTAGGTCAGTACAGAGAACGTTAGTAATTTGCGCAGGTATCTGTTAATTCTATTCTGTGAGAACAGCGCGTGTTACAGTCGAAGAGATGCGTTCAACGTGGGGGGCGGAAGTCAATCAAAGTTGAAGGCATTCACGAGTCTAGGGGTACGCGATCTGGCAGCAGGAAAAGGCGTTAGTCGCGGCCCCCAATATACTGCTGGACTAGGCTGATGCTCCCAAGGATGATGATTGGCTACACTTAGACCCCTGGTGGTTTTGGCAGGGGTGGCTGGCTTTCACAAACGAGGCAGGAGCCGAGATGCTTCGATGGTTTTGTTTACTTTCCTGTCTGGTCCTGCTTCCATTCTTTCAACCAGGTATTTCCATCACTCTTCACAACACAATCATCAGGTCTCCCTTCAAACTCTTCAATTCCTAGCAGGGAGAGCTTTTGGTTATGGTAAGTCAAACTATCCTATCTATCTCTTCGTTTTACTTGGGGTGCAAGTGCTAGACTCCAGTGCACGTATAGTGCCTCGACAGCTCTTTAAACAGAATGCTCACGCAATCATCCCTCCAGCACTCGTTTCAATAACCTCACTGACCTGTCTCTCTTCGAGAACCGAGAATCAGTATGGATCCAGTATCGTCTAGTCCGACCCTAGGAGTCGAGTTTGGTCTTCTGCCTCGTACTCCAGCATCCAATCGCAGCAAGAACGGCCGCGCACCCAACGGCAAAGAGAACTCTCAATCAGGAGGATCTTTGCACAGACGCCTCTTTGATACCTTCAGATCCAGATCTAGATCTCGTAGCCTCACGCGTGCTTCAGAGGATGGCAGTCCCAGCACAAAGCCAGTCAAGCGCAGGAAGTCCATAGTAGATCTTCTGTATCTCTCCTCTCGGGAGCCTCACCATGAAAACGATGCCAATGTTCAGGAACATCTTACAAAGACGGAAGCAAACATGGACAAGGAGAACTATGCTAGTAAGATAGATCGGCTATCTCATGCAGCCAAGATTGACATGCTTCAGAACTATTCTCGGATATGCCAAAGAGACGAAGGAGTCTTGGGAACCTTCTCAATCCAACAAACATCCTTGGAACAATCACGAACAGAGTGCCACAAAAGTCATCGCCAGTTCTTCGAGAGTCTCCAGTCAAGCATGGCAGGTCGACGATTGAATCTCCAGATAAGTCGGAGCACGCCGAGTCCGAGTCTTGTTGTGACAAGCAGACCGACCATGCCCATAACACCACCGACAAAAACCAGAACAAAACTGGTTCGCCATATGTTAAATTGGCAGAGGGCAGTGTAGTTGACATTGACTTGTTCGAATCTCGATTGGACCGCTTGCTAGATGGTGAGTCTTCTGGGAGGATTAAGGTATCAGAATTGAATTGCTGACATATTGTAGGCATTATCACAGAGAGATACGAGGGCGATCGCGATTTTGGCTCAAATGATTCATACTTGAAGCTACTTCAAGAAGCATGCGAAAAAGTAGAAGACGAATATCGTTCTTGTTCTCCAGACTCCATGCGCCCACTCTTAAGTCATCCACGCAATGAGACGAAGAATACCGTGCGAGCCTGCACCCCAGATATAACGGCTCTGTTCTCGGGAGAGTCGCGAGTTGCTTCCGAGGAGGAAAAACGTCCTAAGACACCAGACTCGTATCTTCGACTACTCATAGCTTCTGCCGGTGGACCTACACAAGATGACCAGTCACCTTCCCCAAACTCATCTGTGCAGTTCTCTGAAACCTCTTCTATCTCGTGCTCCGCAAGCATGAAAGGTCGTTCGATGTATGTGTTGCATGATAACCACGGTATAGGGGCACTGCTTGACTAACTTGAATTGTAGTGATATTCAGTCATTAGCAAGATGTGGAAGTGCTAAGCCTTCCAGCGGGCTGACCTCTCTACAATCAGGCCTACGCAATTATCAGTACCAAGTGAGAGACACCACTCCCGATCCCTATGTGGATAAAGATCTTGCATGGCAGACCGTGCACGATCGCAGGCCATCGGTGACATTTCGTGAGATCAGCCGCTCTTCAACCTTGATAGACCTCGATCCGGAATTCTGCCAACGACAAGAAGAGAGATCTGAAAGATATGAGGGTCTCGGGTTAACTGCAACCTCGCACTGGAAATCCAGCCAGGAGCAAATTGCACAAAGCATTGCTTCGACTGTGGCGAGGATGACACGAAATTACCACTTTTCGTCAGACGAAACTATAGCTTGCAGTCCAGCCACGGAGACAGATCAATACGAAGATGAAGCTGGATTCAATCTGAGATGCTGTGGTGGGTTTGAGGTTGATGAGAATGAAACGTGGGATTCCGTAATTGTAGGACAACGCCTGCTACTTCAGGTAAATTCTCTTTCTGCAGCTTTTGCTTCAGGAGACAAGACCTGTACTGAATAGCGCAGGGAGAAACCGATGGCAGGCAAGAAAATCTGGCTTCGAAGGACCTCACACCGATTTTGACTCCCATTGATGAAGCATCACTGCTCAATTTCGACGGCCTTAGCACGATACCTAGAAGTAGCGCTTCAGTCACGGATCACTTAGTTCGCCTCTCAGCTGAAGACATTTTCCTACCTTCCGTCGAGGAGGTACTGCAGGACTCAGCAGCGCTTAGATCTCCCCTTGAACCGTTCTTTGCTAATCGAAGTGCCAAAAAGAAAGATGTTCCAGTGGAACTCGATAAGGAGATCGATTTTTGCCCCGACTATGAAAGCTTTTTGCGACGGTCGTACGGCACTCTCAACCCAACGCCATCCGACCTACTCCAACTGAAAGAACAACCAGAGGCAAGACTGCTAGGAAGTGGCGGGGCTCAAATGCTTCCACCAAGGGTTGCGAAGAGTCGTCAGATTTCGTTTTCTGCAGTTCAAGTTCGGTACCCAGGAACGGTTAATCTGCTTCAACATACAGAATATTTCTCGTCAATAGAAGATGCAATGCTGGGCCTGTGCAACTACAAACTGGGGGATCTTGCCAATTTCTTTGTCTACGACGCTGAACACTGCATTATTGATGCACAATTGATCGACTCTCCTGTTCCAAACCCAGCGGAATTGAAGAAGAAAGGTCTCCAGCTGGGTTGGATTCCCCAATCGTCCAATATTGCGGCCACAGAAACAGTGGGTGGCAATTCTAGGATCAACGAAAGCCCATGCCATTCGACGAGACGGCCGAGCTTATGTGACAGTGGATGGGAGGAATTCGCACTTGAGACAGTGAGTCTCTCAGACGAGCCTGGTCATGCCCAATTTGCGTTAGAAAAGGCATCAAGCTCTTCCTTGAGGCTTTCAGCTCATGCCACAAGCGAAAGGGCGATATCAGCAACAAACTCAGTATTTGATGATGATTTCTTCTTGGACAACGAATCAGGAGGCCAGTTTTCCGAACGGGCCTCGGTTTCTGGCGACTCCTCTGCCATTAGAGCTCTCCGTGCAGCAATTTCCAATGAAGAAATCGTCTCTGTATTGAATTTTGAAGATGAGATGCGAGCCACAAAGACATGGGTACAGCTTGCTGTAGAAATGAGGACAAATTACTCACCCAGGGACGGTTCTACGGATGAAGATGTTAGTGAGGATCCCTGGAGACTTTCCATGCCTCCATTTGATGAGTCAAAACTATGGCCGAATAAGCAGCAAACCGGATCATCCCTTGACAGGAAGATTGATGAAGGCGATGGTCTATACAACAGCTTGGACACACCGAGTAACCCAAAACCCTGCAGTGAAAATGTTGTTGAAGAATGCTGCAGGTCTGTTTCCGTTCATCCTGCCAGCTCCAACGAATCACGGGACGAGATGGAGAACACTGGCACCGAGAATTCTCAGAGCTACGCAGATTCACACCAGTCGAATTTCTACCAGGCATTTGATGTTCCAGCCGTACCAACCGCTCCGCATCTCGACAGTGCTAATATTTCTCTTAACCAGCTCGATCTTACAGCGCAGGTAGACACCATGAACAGACAACGAGAAGTGTTGGCAACTCCAGAACCTGTCATTGACCATTCTGCTGGATACCATTTCACAGCCGTGAAGGATCACATGATGGGAGGCAGTGAAGCACTTGAGAGAAGCTCTGCTGTGGCGTCAGGAAATGCTTCCGCAGTTTTATATGATGCTGCTCATCACCTTGACATTGACATCGATAGCGACTACTCTCTGTATGACGAGGACGCAGTGTCAAGTTCTGATGAAATCCAAGCTACAACTGAGGACAATTGTGCTGACCCAGTCCAGAAGGATGGTAGCCATGCTGTCGATGCGTCTAACAGAGGCTGTCTGGGAGAATTTAATCCAAATAGCTTGAAACATCCGGTCTTGGACTTCACGACCACGCGTGCCATCAGCTGCAGCGTTGCGAAGGACGCTGCAAAAGACGTTGAGCGAGCTGACTACAAAGATGCCGGGATTACTCTCCCAGATCTGGATCTTCGACTTGTCGGCAAAGCTGCTAGACCCAGTCCGCCAACCAAGAACGGCAAGTCCAAGGTCGGAGCACTTGTTAATATCTTCCAAGACTATGGCTTGATGCCGGAGCAGAGTAGGGGGCCACTTCAAGTGTCTAGTGTATCGCCATCGTTCAGCCGCCAAACGAGTCGCTACAGAGTGCAGTCGTCCGGCACCAGTGTGGGTTCCAGTACAGTACGAAGAATATCTGCAACTCTGTCAACGGGTTCACTCTCTGTTCCATCACCAATCAACCGAGTAGGAACGCCTTGTTCGACCTTTGACCGACCCCATTCTCGAATCAGTGATATTGACACGGAGGCGAGTTTCCAATTCGGGGAAGTTTTGAAGAGGTCAAGGAAGCATGGAGAAAGTGAGAGTGAGGATCCATCACTTGGCGAGACAGAAATGTATGGATGATGGAGTTGAAGTCTATGTGCCTTTCAATGATGAGAATTGTTATCTGGGATGGGAATGATTGACTGATTAGAGACGTGGGGGGTTATCGAAATCACATCATTCTGTATTGTTATCGATGAGCATGATGATGGTTGGGTTATTATGAGGAAGTGCTAAGCTAGCGCCCGTTATTAGTTATTATCCAAAGGACCGAATCAGTAGCATTGGAGAAATTACACTATCACTTTATCTCACCTGGAACGATCTGAATTCGTGAACGTGGTGGTGGAGAATGGTCCACGATATTGTACAGTGCAAAGAAACTCTTCTGGATCGCTAATATACATGTTACAAGCTGAGGCTCTGGCCAGCAGTTCTGGTCTCGATGACCGAGATGTTTAAATTTCTCCTAGACCCCCGCTGCCATCCAGGAGCTCGCTTGGCTGCTTCGCGGGCCACTTCCTGGGGACGGGCGAAATTTATCTGTTGATACATTATCATTTGAACGAGCGTGGCCTGTCTTATTCCCACTACCGGCCTTGACGTGTTGGTAGCGAGTGATGAAAGCGGACATCTTGCTACGCTCCTTAGTGAGATCTCCATACTTCTCTCGTGGCACAAGAGCCTTATTCATCAAGAGGTCAAAAGCGCGGACCATGCCGCTGGCAAGGCTTATGATGCCATCGATCAACTGCATCCTCTCGCTCGCGGTCTTGGATCCCAGGCCAGAAGAGGTAAATTGCATTGCAGCTTTGAGATTGATGAATGATGGGTTGAGTCTGTTGAGTGCGCGGAGGATTTGCTCGCCTTGAGCGTTTTGGATCTTCTCTTTTGCGGGCGATTCGATGGCCACTTCGAGGTACTGCTCTAAAGCTTGGACGTCTGGCTGCGGAATCGCCCTCGTCATGGTGTCAAGGACTTTGTTGGCGTTGGAAAAGGAATTGGGGTTGCGCTTGTCGCGGGCGCAGGTTGCCATTGCGAGGCGGAAGGTCTTAACTTCCATGTCTTGTGTTGACATCTGGGAGAGGATCTCGATCATCTCGGTGCTGGCTCTTGCCATGCGTAAAATACGCATGTAGGCGTGGAAGTTCTCGCCATCGGGTTGGACGAGGTAGGTCTTGGTGAAGATGTTCCAGTATGCGGTGGCTGGAGCCTTGAGTTTTAAATCTAGGGCTGCTTGCAGGACGAGAGAAAGGGAGTTCTGTCCTGGTTTGGCGTACATGGCGATGCCGTCTTCTTTTGTGACTGGTGCTTTGACCACTTCGAAACTTGCACGTGGGTCAACAGCTGCTCCTGGGTCCTGAGAGTTCAAGACACTTTCGGATGCCTCCTCTTCCACTTTGGACTTGTTGAAGGTCCGGATCGGCTCGTGCACATCCCCTTGACTTGCTGGCTCGACGCGAGCACGTTCTGGGGTGCCCAACTTTGGAATCTGGCGAGGGATGTTCATAGTCTGCTCAATCAAGGAGAAAATGTCGTCCTTGTCATCTTCTTGGCCGATGAGTAAGAGGCGACCCATTGTAGAAACCAGCTCCTCATCGATCCAGATGTCTCCCTTTCGCCATCGGTCAATAACATCCGCCCAGACGTCTCTGGAGCGTGCAATGGAGTCACGGTGCCGAGCCCTTTTCTCCATTGGGGTTAGAGATCCTCGTGAAGCGCTAACAGAATCAAGTCGGAGTGCATTCAGCATGATGGTGAAGCTTAGATTATTTGCTGCTGTAAGCCCATGCTGAGCGAACTGGCTGGCAACAGCAAATAGAGCATCGATGTTCCCAGCTCTGGAACACATCTTCAAGACACAGTTCATATGGATTGTGTTGGGCTTGACAGGCGATTTCTCGGCAAGCATTGAGTTGTAGATATCCATGACTTTTGGAAGTGCATGGCCAGAGTCCTTATGTTCGACACAACCCCTGAAGAGTATAGTGTATGTGTATGCATCTGGTACTTGAGCGCGCTTTTTCATCTAATAGCAGGAAATTAGCATTAGACTCGGATGGGGTTGTTGGAGGCAATTACCTCGTTGTATGTTGATATGGCGGCATTCATCTTCCCTTTCATCAATTGCCACTCGACCAGGTGATTCCAACTCACAACACACTTGGTGTTCTTACTAGCTGTCCGCACCAGTTCCTGAGCGAAGTCGAATTTATCCCTTCTCAATTCCTGCCGCACAAAGTCGGCAAGCTTCAAAGGATCGCTCAAGTAGGTGAGATGGTGTCTTATGTCGCTTTCGGTGCGTGCCAGCTGGCCTTCTTTCTTGGAAGGAGGCCTAATTCCTCTCGAATCTAGCCATTTCCTCCTCTCTATCGTCCTCGGGGAGACTTCAACATTGTTGTTTTTCATGCGCCATGGTTGTTGGCTTTTGGATGATGTATCGTCCCTAAGTCTGCCACCTTCTTCCTTTCCCTCTCGACTGCTTTTAAATGGACGATCATTCCCAGGTCTGTTTCGACTTGCTTCCTGTCCAGCACGACTCCTTTCGTATGAAGTACCAGTATAGCTTCGTCGCAAAGGAACATTATTGAAACTCGAGGTGAATGCCGGTCGGGATGCAGCTGTGAGGAAGGCAGAGTCCCCGATAATTGTCTGCAGGCAGTGCCTCATGCAGCCGTGGCAAGTCAACATTGTTGTTATGATGAGAATTGTCGCAATCACTCCATTCTCTGTTGCCTCCTTGCTTCCACAACTTTTTTAGATGTCATCGGAGGTCGGAGAATATTTGTTGCGCCTGAAACCTTGAGGCACGCTAGCACCAATGCATCGGCCCTCCAGGTCTTGCAGGGGTGCGCGTTGAGACGACGCGATTCTGACGCGCGTGGATTTCAATCTCTCGTACAGTTGATTTCAGACTTGAGCCCATCTTGACCCAACCACCAACTTCAAAACACAACACAACACAACACTACCCTCAACTTCTCCCTTCACCTCTACCTAGATACTTCGCCCGCAGACTTATTCCAAATAATGCTGTAACAAACATCAATTTGCACATCTTCAAAAATGTCGAAAGCAAACAATGCACGCAACAAGTTCGCCGAGTTGCGTGAACTTCGAGCATCCGGCAAGAAGCGTCTCGACTCCTATCAAGTCCAGCAGGAAGAAGATTTGTACGAAGAAGTTGATGAGGATGGATACAAGAAGGTTGTACGTGATCGTCTGAACCAGGACGACTTCGTTATCGACGACAATGGGGAAGGGTACGCGGATGATGGACGGGAGGAGTGGGACCAGCAGCCAAATTATGGTTCTGGGAGCGATGAGGACCTACCAGTAAAAGGCAGATCCAGCAAAGCTAGTAAGAATGATTCCATTCTGCAACTGCCACATCTACTAAACTGACACGTAATAGCAAAGCGGAAGCGCGAAGAAGACAAAGCCAAAAAGGAGAAGATTGACAAGGGAATCAGCAATTACTTCACCAAAGGTCCTGTGGCTGCTCAACCAAAGGCGAAGGTACGTTACAAGATACCCCGAAAGTACTTCCACTGACTTTCAACAGCCTGTCAAGACCAAAGCAGACGACGACTTTTTGGCAGATCTACTTGGCGAAGTTGATACGAACGTGCCTCGCCCCAGCGCTCAATCTACGAGATCTCGACGAGTACAAGACAAACGGAGAACGCGCGCCTTGTCACCAGGCGTTAGCGAATTACCACGACACACTGCAAAGAAAGCAAAGGTCGACACCAAAGAGCCAACTACGCCGCCTGAGGACCAGGATTATGGAGACGATGGATTTATGGGTGGCATGGACGATGACATGGCCATGGACGAACCACTGCCTTCGTCTCCCGTTGCAAAAGCTTTAGAGAGGAAGTCCAATGTTGTTGTGAAGGCCGAGGATGACGAGGAGGAGGACATGATGGAAGTGGCCCAGGCCGATGGAATTGCAACCGCTCGCATCAACATTTCCGGCACAAGACCACCGCCAAAGATCAAGAAGGCCGAGCCATACCCCTCACCCGCGAGCTCATCACCAACACGAGCACCCCCCCAGCATGTCGATGCTTCAGCTTGGAACAATGTTACAGACAGGTTGAACGTTGTGAACAGCAGCCAGACCTCTGATACAGGCTCATTTGGAAAATTGGACTACGCGGATGCCATTGAAGAGGACGGCAGCCTTCGCATGTACTGGACGGACTACACCGAAGTCAATGGCAGTCTGTGTCTCTTCGGAAAAGTTCAGAATAAGAAGACTGGCTCCTACGTCAGCTGCTTCTTGAAAATTGACAACATCCTGCGGAAATTATTCTTCCTTCCTCGGCAATATCGCCAAAAGCACGGAAGGGATACTTCTGACGAAGTGGATATGAAAGATGTCTATGAGGAAGTAGACGAGCTGATGGGCAAATTGAGAGTGGGAATGCATAAGATCAAGCCTTGCACGAGAAAGTATGCCTTTGAGCTACCAGATATACCAAGAGAAGGAGAATATCTCAAGCTTCTCTACCCCTATTCGAGTAAGTTCACGCAAATAACCAAACAAAAATCTCGCTAACCGTATCAGAACCTCAACTCCAGCCAGAACACCAAACAGGTACTACGTTTTCCCACGTTTTCGGAACAAACACGCCACTCTTTGAGCAGTTTGTGCTCTGGAAGAACATTATGGGTCCATGTTGGCTCAAAATCGAAGATGCAGAGTTCGGAGTCCTCAACAATTCGTCCTTCTGTAAGCTAGAGATTCAGGTCTCGAAACCAAATTTGATCACGGCCATGAACGACAATGATAATCTCGAGGCACCTCCTCTGACCCTCATGAGTATCGCCCTGAGAACAACTCTGAACGTCAAGGAGAACAAGCAGGAAATCCTCGCAATCAGCGCTCGAATTTACCAGAATATTTCCCTCACTGATACGACACCTCCCGAGAACCTACCCTGTCGATCCTTTACGGTCATGCGACCTGCACTGAATAGTTTCCCAATCGGATTTGAGGCTGAGGTTCAAAAACGGGCCAAGGGCATGGTTAAACTCGTGAGGCAAGAGCAAGAAATCCTGAGTTTCTTCCTAGCACAACTTCAAGTTGTTGATCCAGATGTTCTGATGGGACATCAGCTGGAGGGTGTGGATTTCAGTATTCTGCTAAGCCGACTTCAAGCCAAGAAGACGCCTCAATGGGCACGGATTGGTCGTATGAGACGCACCAACTGGCCAAGCTCCATGGGGAAGATGGGTGGGAATTTCTTTGCTGAACGCACCTTGATCTCGGGACGTCTCCTCTGCGATTTGGCAAACGACGCTGGAAAATCCGCCATGTCGAAATGTACCTCTTGGAGCTTGACCGAGATGTGCAGCATATACCTCCCAGGAACCAATCGTCGAGAGGTTGACAACGAGCAGGCCCTGAAAACTTGGGCTTCGACAAAGGATGGTCTGATGGACTATGTCAGCCATTGCGAGGCCGACACATTCTTCATTGCTGCCTTGGCTCTGAAGGTCCAGTTGCTCCCTCTCACTAAGGTTCTTACTAATCTTGCTGGTAACTCGTGGGCAAGAACTTTGACTGGTACCCGTGCTGAGCGCAATGAATATATTTTGCTCCATGAGTTTCACCGGAACAAGTATATCTGCCCCGACAAGGCTGTTTTCAAAGGAAAGCAGCAAGTCGAGGAAGAGAATGTTGATGAGGAAACTGGAGATGTCAAGAGGAAGGACAAGTATAAGGGCGGTCTTGTTTTCGAACCAGAGAAAGGTCTCTATGACAAGTTCGTCTTGGTCATGGACTTCAACTCCTTGTACCCAAGTATCATTCAGGAGTTCAATATCTGCTTCACAACGGTGGACCGATTGAACTTGGTAAGACATACAATGCCATTTCATGATTTTGTACTAACTTTTAATAGTCTGATGACGACGATCAAGTGCCCGAGGTTCCAGTCGACCAGGACCTAGGCATCTTGCCCAAACTTATCGCCACACTCGTCAGCCGTCGTCGACAAGTCAAAGGCTTGATGAAAGACAAGAATGCAACAAGCGAGCAGTTGGCAACTTGGGACATCAAGCAATTGGCCCTCAAGCTGACAGCCAACTCCATGTACGGTTGTTTGGGCTACACGAAGTCAAGATTCTATGCTAGGCCACTGGCAGTACTCACAACTTACAAAGGCCGTGAGATTCTGCGCAGCACCAAAGATCTAGCAGAATCCAACTCTCTCCAGGTCATCTATGGTGATACCGATTCCGTTATGATCAATGCCAATGTCGACAGCGTTGAGGATGCTTTCAAAGTCGGAAATGAGTTTAAGAAAGCCGTCAACGAGCGATACCGACTTCTTGAAATTGACATTGATAACGTTTTCAGGCGTATCCTTCTTCAAGCGAAAAAGAAGTATGCTGCCATTAACTTGGTTCAAGTTGACGGTAAATTCGTCGACAAGATGGAGGTTAAGGGTCTTGATATGAAACGTCGAGAGTACTGCAACTTGTCAAAGGAGGTATCAACGAAACTTCTCGACGAGATTCTGTCCGGTGACGACGCCGAGGTCGTTATCACTAGGATTCACGAATACCTACGCGAAATCTCCACCAAGATGCGTGAAGGTGCTGTACCAACTCACAAGTACACCATATACACGAAGCTGGGAAAGGCACCGAAGGATTACCCTAATGCCGATAGCATGCCACAGGTCCAAGTTGCGTTGCGCGAGCTGTCAAGGGGAAAGAATGTCCGTAAAGACGATGTCATTGCCTACATCGTCACTGGGGATGGCAAGACAACCTCCGAAACTGCCGCGAAGCGTTCATACACGCCTCAAGATGTTGCCAAAACGGATTCCGGGCTCTCCCCAGATGTCGAGTGGTATCTCTACAAGCAGATATTCCCACCAGTGGAGCGATTGTGTGCAAACATCTCCGGTACCGATACAGTTCGGCTAGCTGATTGCCTTGGTCTTGACGTCCGCAAGTACAGCATCAACAACAACTCTTCAAATGGTGGCGCTGAGGCAGAGATATCTCCCCTTGAGAGCCAAATCGACGATGAAGTCCGTTTCAAGGATGCTGTCAGATTGAGTCTCCAGTGCAGAGCCTGCAAAGCAAGGTTTGGTTTCGACGGTCTTGTTGGCAGTCTGGATAACTGCTCAGCTGCGGGCATCACTTGCCGATGTGGACATTCTTTGACAAACATATCTGTTATGGCACAGCTTGAACATCAAATACGACAGCAGACCAGCAGATACTATGAAGGCTGGCTAGTCTGCGACGACCAAGCTTGCGGAAACCGGACCAGACAGATGAGTGTGTATGGGCATAGATGCTTGGGTCCTAAAGGACTCGGACAGGGCTGTCTGGGGAAGATGCACTATGAGTACACGGAGAAGATGATGTATAACCAGTTGTTGTACTTCTCCAGTCTGTTCGATGTTGAGAAGGCGAAGAATACTGCAAAGGGCACTGAAAAAGGTAAGCTTCCAACCGTGACAACGAGATTTCCAAGACTAACATGTTGTAGAACGCGTACTGGCACTTGCGGAACATAATAGGATAAGATTCGGGACGCTGAAGGTTATTGTAGAGAAATACTTGGACAAGTGTGGACGGCAATGGGTGGCTATGGATAGCTTGTTTGGGAAACTGGGCTTTACGGTTAATTGAACATCCTGAATACGGATTGGCGTTCTGATTTTAGGTATTTTTCTCTGGCGTTTGTAGGATATCATGAATTGAATGCATTGTCAAAGCCCTCATTTATCCAACCTTGCGATTTGTCTATGTCGAGGTGCAAATGAACAAAGACGGTATCGATGGCCAGGTGCCTTTGTGCTTTTGGTACTAACCTATGTCCCTCTGTTTCTTTGTTGAAAACACCGCATAGGTAAGTAGTGTTGCGGTTCTTCAACCATAAAATGCCTTTGTTCCCGGTATTTCCGTCCCTTGCTTCTGCACGGTGTTGTTCTTCCACAACAGCCCTTGACCTCTAAATATGTATACCCCTAATCCTATACCATATTATATGTTTTCATCTTCTTCGGCCTTGATTCGCTCAACGTCCCGTGACCATATTTCCAACGATATTCACAATTTGTAGCATCCACGTAGACACGATGTTCAATCTCACCCGCCCACAGCGAGCTCACACCGCGCGGAGAAGCAGCTCCGAAGACATCGAGCTAGCGCTGGGAGATTTCTTGGACTTGGCACCACCCCCTTACGTATACGCCCCTCCCTACAGAAAAAGTGCACACCCTCCACCCCCTCCATCACTTCCTCAAGACTCACGGCCCATCGTTCTCCCCTACCAGTTGTCTCAACTGCCTGACAGAAGAAGCAGTAATCCTTATGCTAGAGGTAGGAGTAGTTGGTATAGACGACGTCCGTGGAACATTCGCTTCACGCACCTGATTGTTTTCGCTGTGCTGGTCGCTGTCACATTACTTCTCGCGGCGATTGTTTTTCAGATTGTTCGAATCGCGCTCGGTCATGTTGGTGATGATGATGCGGTAGATTGATTTTAATTCATGAAGGTATTTGGGGCGGTTTTTTGCATAGATCTGTTGAGGGATGAATTGAATTATTGAACGGACAAGCAAGGTATGGTGTCTTTGTTTGTTTTGTAAACATCATTTGAGATTAGCGAGTTCAAAGGTATACTTGCAATACTGATTGATACCAACACAATACTGTTCATCCTCTTTTGGGGTTCAAGCCCACGGCAAGAATTTCAGTATTTTCTAACAATGAAGTTCGTTTGCTTCGGATTTTGTCATGTAGTAAATCCTACACAGGACTTCCATATGATACTTTCGGGCGAAGAAAAAATGGTGGAACCCCCCACCCCAAGAAATTTGCGGGACAACGAGATGCTCGCTGTTGGGATAAAGCATCATGCTGTCGATCATAGCCGGAATTCAAAGGGCTAGAAGCAGATGTTGCAAGAACTCTGAAAAGTGTCAGCTGTTCGAGACCATCACAAGGACCCAAATCAAGAAATGCTTTTGTACAAAGCTGTCTTGTTGTCTTTGTTCGAACAAATCATTCTCTACTCCAGTGAAAGCATTGTACATTGTGTATATAACACCTCGGTCTCTCAACCACCTTGAGTCCACTTTCTGAGTATCCAGGAGTCCAGACTTGGCGAGTTTCACTCTCTACAATATGTCTAACTTCTCCCGACCAAAAGTTGCCTTCGCTGCTGGGGGACAAGGCTTCGAGGACGTCGAACTCGGGGAGGCGCTAGCTCCTAACTACACTCCAGATATTCCTACCACCAATCCCCTTCCTCACGAGCAAGATGTAAGGAGGGGAAGCAGGAGATGGTGGAGAAATGTTTCTTGGGAAGGCCCTATTGCTTGCGCCATCACCTCATTGCTAGTAATCTTCTGCCTTTGCGCATTCGCAGTCCCGCTAATATTCGCTGTTCAAGCGCTGTTGGAGAACAGGGATCATTGATTGGCAAAAGGAAGAGTGGAGAAGGAAGGTAGAGGGACTTAAGTCTAGAAGGAGAGTGTTTTGATGCATTGAATGAATTTCTTCTGGAGGGAATAACCCAAATAACTTAATGGGCAACCAAGTAGTGAAGTCCAGAATCAAGTAACATCTATGTACCACTTTATTCATCTTTCTCGGCAGAAGAAAACAATGCATTGTAAATCCCACTGCTGGCCAGAACATACCAGGAACCAGGAGACAGGCTTTCCACCTGTTTGAGGCAAACGCAGGGGGACAGGAAACAGAGAGGTGTGATAATATACAAAGCGAAAGACAGGCAATTGTTGAGACACTCGTTCGGAACAAATTATTGTTCTTTAGATAACAGTTTATCCTAGTTAGGTATATATTTCTCCTCTCCACAGTCAGAGGTTCAGATACTAACGTCCCATAAACAAAGAAGCCGGATAACTTGTACAACACATACAACGTACCACATCTAACAGCCCACATGACGACGAATTTCTCCAATCCATACCGACCCAATGGAGGGGCCTTCACCGACATGGAGCTAGGAGACTTCACCGATATCGAGCTTGGCAACCCCACCGAACGAAGAATGGGCGGGCTGCCAGCCGAGGAAGAAGAGGTCCCAGAACCAGCAGCAGTAGTAGAAGTAGAAGCACTCCCACCTAAACCAAATCAATTTCCTCGGCAGCCTGAGCAGCAGAAGAATGTCGCTCGTAGGAACTGTTTGGATCTCATGAAGGTCTTCTGCGAGAAGTATCCTAACATGTCCATAGTTGTCTTCATGCTGCTCGTCGCGTTCTGCATGACCATGGCCATACTGCTCCTGACGTTGTCCATGGAGATTTTCGCAAGAAATAACCCCATGACGGATGAGATGAGAGATGGTATTGAACACCTTCCCGGATTCAATAAGGACATCTATTGATTGGTAGATTCAGGAATTGAAATACTTTTGACGAAACTTCATCTAATATAAATTATCGCCGTTCGTGAAACAACTGTAAAAAATAACTAGATTTTAATAATGTCCTTTAATTCGATAGTGATTTCGGAGCAGGTGTATGGTAAAATTTTTGATTAACTTGATCTTCGATATCAATATAGAGATAAGGATGTGAAATCTTATATCGTAACAGAACAGTTTGATCTGAGTTTTCGAGCCTCACCACGCTGCTTAAAAAAATTCGTTGTCAGTCTCTCGGTGACGAGTGAGTGATGTGTCATACGACGTCGCTATGCGGATGGGAACGCCGTATATTTTACTCCGTATCTTCATAGTAAAGCCTGTGGTTGTGAGCTGTGGCTGTGTGTGGTGGACTTCTGAGCTTTACTCTACCAATCAAGTCCGTTTCCCTCGATACACTCCAAGTTGTATTGTAGGGGACTACCCGCGGGCTCCCACTATTCCATCAACAATAAAACCAAAACGGGAGCAGAACAATCTTTAGAGTCACCAGCACCACTGCAAAAGCACCAGCCCTTCCGTGTCCTCGATCTTCCCCGCGAAATTAGGAACCGCATCTATAGCTATGCGCTCTCGTCCCTCGCCGGTTACCTATTCCCCGAGATCCACTATCCCGCAAACAGCGTTCGAAAATCTCGCGTTACCTTCAATTCTGTCCATCAAGAACGCGGCCCTCCGTTCAACTGGTGGTGCCGCAATCCGAGCATCGCACTCCCGCTTCTCCAGGTGTGCAAGCAAATCCACCTGGAAGCAAAGGACTATGTATATCGATGCAACACCTTCGTCATCGTCGACTTCAAGGATTATCACGAGATACATGGATGGCTAGGCCAAAGGGTCCAGCATATATGGATCAACCGCCATTGGCTTGGTGTCGAGAGAATGGAGATGTGCCACACAGCTCGTGCGTTGAGCACTATTCACAGCTGGGTGGCACAGGGTGGTCCATTGAGGACGGTAACGTTAAGTCTCTGTGGAAGCTAGAGCGAATTCTACGGTTTCGTGAACGATTTCTACTCCAACCGATTGCGATTCGAAGAATGTATCGGCACATTGTACAGCAGCTGGCATGGGAAACAGCAGGATTGGGGTACTGTGCGAAAAGGATTGGAACTTTGGGTAGGCAGTTGGTCAATACTGGTAGCAGTTGAATATGATCCGAATGCTGTGCTTGCTGCCTTGCACAATTCGTTTGGCGAGGTGTGGGTTAATGAACGCTTGTGTTATAAGGATGGCAAGGAAGTGTTGCGTGCATTTGAGTTGGTAAAGTTCTCGAGCTCCGATCGGTTTTGGCAGCCGGAGGGACAGTTGGGGTGGCAGTTTGTGTTGGGTTGAGACCTAACGCAGCAGTGAATCAATTATCTGCCAATCGTCAACGAGCATTGAAAGAATACGATACGCTGCTCGACGCAATACCATTTTGTCTCGGAGCTGGCCTAAGCTCCTTCGTTTCATTTATCTACAGTGAGATCACATTCCCTTGCGGATCAACACATCCATCCCACGTTCAATACAATCAATGATCGGACTTAGGCAGAGATCAGTTGTTGGAGATAGACGCGAAGGGAGAGCCAATTCTTCGTATCTTCTTTCTTCTGGCTCATCTAAACAGGAATTCGCTTTTTTGGTGATTTTGGCCAGGAGCATGTAGTGAGTTGGAGGGACCAACCCATGCAGCGACATCGCATAACATCGTTAACACGACGTGTCCATGCTACTACGAGACTGATAACAACTTCTTTGCATAGTAATGAGGCACAAAAATCCATGTCTAACTATTCTATGAATTTAAAGGGCGACAAGAGCTCGACTAATATTTCGAGTCAAAAGATCTTATTTCATTATAAGTAAAGGCTCTTTACAAATCAAAGAGGGCAACGACGACACGATGATAATTTTCGGGGGTAACCGAAGCAGGATTATTCAAGGGAGATATATAATACAATTTACATAAAATACGATATAGCTTTAATAAGCTCACAAAGTTAGAGCTACTTAAATTGAAAGTACCTGTGGTTTGTCTGGCGACAGGGTGCGTCTCTCAACAGAGGGATGGACCTTACTCATTGTATCAAAATAGTGAAAAATAAACAGAAGAAGCGAGAGGCAAAAGTCCCAGCGACGGTCAACTAGAAAGGGTTTAGCGCCATCAAATTGCCACTCCACACCGACTTCAATTTCTTGAAGCGATATCATCGGATGCTCATCATCAGTTTTGCGAGGTCTCATATCAAGTGTGTTGTGCGCCAAATACCGCCAAGATGGTAAACATTACGGAGAAGATCAAGGAGTGAGTCTGTAGAGAGGTGAAGGGGATTTTCAGGTGCTAAAATGATGTAGGATTGAGGATGAGATGCGGAGGACGCAGAGTGAGTACCCCGCCATGCCCCTCATCCGGCTGGGAAAGACATTCTTGGATGAAAACATACTGACTGGATACTAGAGAACAAGGCTACCGGTGCGTGCCATACACACCTCCTAACAATTTCAGTGTTGCTATGACTGATCTCATGCTTTCTTCCAGAATATCATCTTGGTCTTCTGAAAGGGTAAGTTTTCCGCATCAACTCTAAAGACAACCGCGCTCAACACCACCCAGAAAACTCGCTCGCTACAGAGCTCAACTCCTCGAACCCGGTCCAGGAGCAGGAGGCGGAGGAGGAAGTGGCTTCGATGTGAGCAAGAGCGGCGATGCCCGTATCGCCCTAGTCGGTTTCCCATCTGTGGGAAAATCCACTTTCCTCTCCAAGATCACCAAGACCAAATCCGAGGTCGCGGCTTATTCTTTCACTACCCTCACTGCCATCCCTGGTGTTCTTGAGTATGGTGGTGCTGAGATCCAGATTCTTGATTTGCCTGGTATTATTGAGGGAGCTGCTGAAGGGAAGGGGAGAGGAAGACAGGTTATCTCGGCCGCTAAGACGAGTGATATGATCTTGATGATTCTGGATGCTACGAAGAAGGCTGAGCAGAGGAGTTTGCTGGAGGCGGAATTGGAGGCGGTGGGTATTAGGTTGAATAAGGAACCACCGTAAGTTACTGTCTTGGTTTGCTCTCCGCCATTCCCGTTAGGTGGACCTTATGATTAATGGGAGTAGGAACATCTACCTCAAGCCCAAGACAGCTGGAGGCATGAAGATCACATTCCAGAACCCACCGAAGAATATCGATCAGAAGATGGTCTACAACATCCTCCGAGACTACAAGATCCTGAACTGCGAAGTCCTAGTCCGAGACGAGAATGTTACCGTCGATGATTTCATCGACGTGATTATGAAAGACCACCGGAAATACATCAAGTGTCTCTACGTGTACAACAAGATCGACAGCGTGTCCCTCGACTTCCTCGACAAGTTGGCCCGAGAACCACATACGGTCGTCATGAGCTGTGAGCTTGACTTGGGCATCCAGGATGTGGTGGAGAGATGCTGGGATGAATTGAAGCTGATTAGGATTTATACCAAGCGGAAGGGTGTGGATCCTGATTTCTCGGAGGCGTTGATCGTGAGAAGTAAGAGCACGATTGAGGATGTCTGTGATCAGATTCATAGGACGTTGAAGGATACTTTCAAGTATGCTATGGTCTGGGGAGCTAGTGCTAGGCATATTCCTCAGAGAGTTGGGCTTGGACATATGGTTGCTGATGAGGATGTGGTTTCGATTATCAGTGCTTTCAAGGCTTAGATGTTAGTTACCGGTGGGAGTTGAGGCGTTCCTTTATCGGTAGCTGAATACACTGCATGACGATCATTAAACCATTTTCTCGGGCACATATCAAATCTCGCCAAGTGCATGCATGATAAGAATGTGGATGTTCGTATAAAGTCATTTCATAGCATTGCCCAATGTCCAATCAACACCGCAGTCCTAGAATAAAAGCAACGAAGGCGTGCCACAAGAACTCCAGTACCCAATGCCAAATGCCATTAGCAATCCATCCATCCACCCTATCCTATCCTTCCCATCCTCAAAGGTTTTATCCCTCCATTCATAATATTCCACCCCATCAACAAGCCATGTTCGTGTCTAAGGATGTCGCCAGAAAGCTGGGTCCCTATCCTGTATTCGTAAAGAAGAAATTTTCGCGCGAGGAATATAGACAGAAGCAAGAGAAGAGGTCGACATAAAGATATTCTTTTTCTTCGGTCGTCCCCTAACGTCCAGTCGTCGTATAAAGAGAAATATCGTACACCGCCGCGTCGCAATGCGTAAAAAAAGGGGGTTGTAGAAAGGTATCGCTCGCAAAGACAGGCAGAGGTATTCTCCATTAGCCTTCCATCTTCTGGTCCTCCGCATCAGGTTTCGAGGCTGAGGCGAAGTCAGGGGAGCCGAAGATGTTGCCGTTTGGTGCGGAGAGGTTTTTGGCAGAGGTCTTTGCGAAGAGGGATCTTGGCTTGGCCCTGGTGTTCTTATTAGTATTGTACGGTATTGGAAGGGTTGAATATCTGCTTACTTTCCGACTTGCTTGTTGCGGTAGGCGGAGAGTTTTGCTGTGCAGGGGCTCATGATGTTGTCGGAGGGGGAGATGTAGGTTGCTTCGCCCCTGGGAGTGAACAGTTAGCTGGATGCCACTTCATTGGCTTTGCGTATTTCGTTGGAAGAATGCAGATGGAGTGGGAAGATTCTACTTACTTGCTCTCCTCAAGCTTAGACTGCAAGACCTGGCGATGATACTCCATGCTCTTAACATCTGGCTTCGCATCCAGACCCACGACCTTATTCTGTGCAGCGGCGTTGACGTCGCGATCGGCGAGAACGTTGGAAGACATATCGAATTTGGTTTGTTTTGTTGATTTGGATTTTAGGGTTGTAGTTTTGAGAGGGGTTCTGGATGGGATTGATGGGGTCTGAGAGGGTGATTGGGGTGTTGCGATGTAGTGGTGGTGAAGGATTTTTGTAGTTTTAAAGGTTTCGCGAGGAGGTTCTTTCTGGTGGTTCGAATGTCAACACGCCCGTTGCTATGGGGCAACCAATTGATTCCACTGCCGAAACAGTGACGATTTGCCCCACCTGGGTAACCATGTCCCTGGATTCCGATCAGGGGATCCTTTGAAAAACTTGACTCACGATTCGTTGTTCATTTTGCATGATTGTGTTTTGGCCTATCAATCTCATTTTGGTAAGGATTGGTTCATTGAGGAAGGTGCAGGTGCGTCGGGTCATTGTTTACTGCCTGCTCGCTGCGCTGGGAAAGATCCGAGCTTGCTACATCACTGTCATGTTCATGCAATGCAAAAGTTTCAGACAATTGACAAATGGCTCACACCATATCGAATTTTACTAAGTACATCAAATTGAAACAAAACTATCTACAGTTTTGATTGGGGCCCAGGCTGCGAGAGGCTGGTGTTGTACTTGGCAAATAGATCCTTCGTAATGGCCTGTTGCTTGACAATGTTGTCAGTTACTGCCTTGCCCCTCTTATTCTCATTCTTCCCCAGTTGCTGCAAGTGGACCTCATCTGGTCCATCAGCTAATCTCAATGTTCGGATGCCCGCCCACATGCTAGCGAGCGGAGTATCTTGAGAAACACCGGCACCACCGAAGCATTGTACGGCGCGATCGATGACTGTGAGACCCATCTGAGGAACCAGAACCTTGGCTTCACCAATCTCCTTGAGGGCCCCCTTGGCTCCGAAGTCGTCAACCTTCATTGCTGCGTTAAGCACGACAAGGCGGGCAGCGTCGATTTCGATGCGGGACTTAGCAACCCACTCGAGAATGACACCATGTTCTTTCAACTGCTTGCCAAAGGTTACCTTTCTTGGGTCGTTGATTCGGAGAAGCATCCATTCAAGAGCTTTCTCGGCCTGAGGTTGGTTAGCTTTACTCAAAATTTGGTTGGCTGTTGGTACTTACGGCACCGATTGTTCGCATGCAGTGATGAATACGTCCTGGGCCAAGTCGACCTTGGATGATCTCGAAACCACGACCAGGGCCGAGAACCATGTTGGAAGCTGGAACGCGAACGTTCTTGAATGTGAGATGACCGTGACCGTGAGGAGCATCGTCGTATCCGTAGACAGACAACATTCTGTTGATGGTGATGCCTGGGGTGTCGGCAGGCACTAGGATGACTGATTGTTGCCTGTATGGATCCTTGTTTCCTGGATCACTCTTGCCCATAACAATGTAGATCTTGCATCGTGGATCTCCAGCTCCACTTGACCACCATTTCTAAGAGCTATTAGTACGATGATGACTTTGGTAGACAGAGGGGAACTAACGTCGCCGTTCAAGATCCAATCATTGCCTTCCTTTCTCATGTTCAGCTGGATGTTTGTAGCATCAGAAGAAGCAATATCCGGCTCAGTCATCAAGAAGGCGGAACGGATCTCGCCGTCCATCAATGGCTTCAACCATTGCTTCTTCTGTGCCTCATTTCCATACTTTGCCAACACCTCCATGTTTCCAGTGTCTGGAGCAGCACAGTTGACGGCTTCGGAGGCACATCTCGACTTGCCGAGCCACTCTGCCATCAATCCATACTCGACGTTCGTGAATCCAGGCGACTCCTTGTAGTGGCCCTTGGGCAGGAACATGTTCCATAATCCAAGCGCTTGTGCCTCCTTCTTCAGGTCATCGATGACAGAAGGATGATGGTTCCATCTGTTGCCGCCTTGCTCGACTTGTGCTGCGAAGATAGGGTCGGCTCTGCAAGAAATGGTCAGCTGGTGCTGACGGGGGGCAATTCGACGATGCTGGAATGAATGCATTGACTGGCAGAAGAGCAGGGTTAAGCTTACGGGATACATCTCTCCTCGACGAACTTCTTCACGATATCCAGGGTCTTCTTTGCATTCTCACTGACTCTGCCAGCGGCCTGGAAGGCAATGTTAGCATTGATGGCACAGGAAGGCGGGGGGTCGAGGGGCAGCTTACAAGAATGGGAATTTGATCCGACATATTTGCTAAGGCTTCAACTGTATAGATTGTGTAGATGTGTAGGCGGAGGTTCAAGATGAAGAAATCGAGCAGTAATACAAAAGAAGAGAAATGTCAGGGAGAGGAGACATTTAAGTCTGTGGTCTGGTTACATCTAGCTCTTCCCCCCAGCTTTCTCCACACTCTCTCGGCTGGCAGGGGGTGTCAGGCCGAGGTCCAGTTCAGCTTCTGGGGCCTCAAAACACCAACTCTATGCAACAAATACCGAGATCTCAACCTGGCTGATACGATGTTGGATTCTAATCGGCCCATTATCGTCAATTGCTTATAGCTGATCTCGGTTATCATTTGATAATTGAAATGTCCCCGAGGCTTCTACCCCTCTTGTTATGACCTTTCCTTAGGTATCTTGAGATGTCTAGCGATGCTGATGACTAATCTCTTTCTTCACTTCCGGTTGAAGTGCTTCTTATTACACAACACGGATATAAATATCCGAGACTTAGAGATTTAGCTATAGTATATATCCGTCTTATGTTTCATGACCGCTGGTTTCTCATTTGTATGCAGCAAGTCACTTTCTAATGCGAAATCGAGGATGAGTCTGATCTGTAAACACGAATCGGGAATGGGTGCTTTGCATATCACAGTTTGGTGCGGTGGGAATTGAATCCAAGCCCGAGAAATTAAGTTCTGGATTGAAAGTGCTCACCGAATAGAAAGCCTTGCTATGGCCTCATGCACCATGGATTGGACGAGGTTACTGTCAAAGGATTATTCCATTCACTCAGTATTTTGGTTTGGCCGGTAAGGCTGATAGTTGAAAGTCCACCAGATCACAAACTCCCCCCAAATGCAAAATCATTGCCAGATCCAGAGCCACCAACCAATCATGAAACGTTAAAAGGAGCCAACAGTGAAGAAGTCGAACTTGACAACCCTTAGTCCGCAAAATAGTCTGCTCTCCGCTTCCCATTGCCCTTGGTGCCATTCTTGAAGTGCTTCTTGCTTGTCAACATCTTGACATCATTCGGGTCCAAGTCCTTCTCCAATGCCAACAAAGTCTTCTGTTTCCGTCCTGAAAGCTGCTTGCCACTAGCTGTTCCTTGCTGGCTGTACTTGTGGTTGAATGGCATTCGTAGATGTGCTGAGTTCCCTTGTCCTTGAGCGAAGAAAGCACCATCAAGCTTCTTGGATTTTGAGCCTTGCTCCAATGGGATCATATCTGAGGCAGCAACCGATGAAACGTCATCAGTGTGCGAGTCCATAGATGCTAATGCCAACCGTCTCTTCTCTGGAAGGTGGCCCTCATCGTAAAGCTCTTTGTTGAACTCAAGTGGGTCGATATCCAAGGGAGGTGGTTGACAAAAGAGAAGCTTGCCGTTTACGTAGTCCTTCAGGATGTATCTGGCCGCTCTTGACTCATCCGGCTGACCTTGACCAGTTCTTGTGAAGCCTCTAGCCTTTGCATACGCAGACAAGATCTCCTCCGCGGTTGGGATTCCAGTTCCACCTTCTTCCAAGGGCCGAATTTGAATCTTCATACCATATAGAGCTTCGAGGAAGTGTTGAGGTATCCTCTTAGCGACAAGCCCAGCTGGACCTGTAAACTCTCTAAGTTGATCGATAGGAAGAATACCATTGCAAACAAGCTCTGCCTTAGTTGTCGCAAAGTTTGGGAACACGAGACCGGGGCAATCGCATAGCAAAACCTTCTCACTTAAATGAATGGTTTGGAAATGCTTCGTCTTTCCTGGTGTCGAAGAAACAGACACTTTCTTGGATCCAATCAGGGCATTGATAGTCGAAGATTTTCCGACGTTGGGGTATCCCACAAGTCCGATTTGGGTTTTTCTTGGATTTTCAGAGTCGGCATCTGTAAATTGTCAGAAAGTACTATGACAGAAAAGGACTCAAAATTACCTTGGCTATCAGGAGCATGTAATAAGAAGAGAGCTTCCAACTCGTCCACGGTCAAGATTCGAGTCCTATCGTCCTCTGCCTCATCGTCGTCTTCGGATTCGGATTCTTCCTCATCCTTGATATCGAGAGCTTGGGCCTTCTCGGAAAGTTTTGATCCAGAAGGCTCTACTTCATCCTCGTCCTCCTCGCTGTCCTCTTCATCTGATTCAAATTCTCGAGTCTCGTTCATCTCCTTTGCTAAACTGGCCGAGAAAAACTTGTAGGAGATCCCAGCAGCTTCAAAGTAATCAGCCCATGACTGGCGTTGGTCGAAAGTCAACATATCCGCCTTGTTCACGAGCAGAAGATTCTCCTTCCTAGAATCAACGGCCTTGACATACTTCTCCAAATCATCGGAACGGAACAATAAAGGATTACGAGCGTCCACAATTTGTACAACCAAATCGGATCTCTCAATAACTCTCCACAGTTGTCTCCAAACTTCCAAATTTCTCTCAAAGGGTGTCATGAGCAAATCGTTATTCTCCTGCAACTCCGCCAGACCTCTGCGCCACTCCAAGAGACTGTCTCTCTCCATTCGATCGAGCTGCTCAGGGGTTGTAGACGAGTCCCATTTCGGTCTTCGTGGGACTGTGAGTCTGTCCTTGTGTGCCTTTTGCTTTCCAACCGCTGCTCGCTCTTCTGCTGCTGATAATAGGTAGGGGTTCTTCTGATCGGTGTGGATGATTTTGACATTGTTCATCTTTTCGGCTGTGAAATCCGTACCTGCCAACTCTGCTGTTGACAGAAACTCATCGAGGGCCGCCTGTTCTGTAACTGATCGCATCTTGACCCAACTGGCCTCCTTCCGGTCGTTGGTAACATACTAATGTATGTCAGTCTCCGTTTGATGTCTTACTCTTCAAAGCGCCTACAGTCTCTCCAGTGGCATGGTTGATTCTGTGAATTCCTGCGGATGTGACCTTCTTGCGATCTGCTCCTTTCCCCTTTCCAAAACGATCGTTCATCAGACTGTGTGGGTGAGCATATTATCCTGAATAATGAACATCGTTCATACCTGTTTCCTAGCCCAACCGCATTCTTGGATTTTGCGAGAACCATCTTGACTCGGACGCGTTGTAAATGATGGTGATTTAATTCGGTGGCACAATGCCGTAAGTTTGTACAAGAAATTTCTACTTGTACGAGTATTTGTAGAGTTCTGTGGTATATTTGTGGAGGGGTTTGCTTATCGAGCAGCGATAAAGTCGAGGGGCAAATTCTATGGTACGCAATTTTCAACCCCGCGCCAATTTTTTTTCCGGGCCGCAGCCAACTCTCGAAATAATTTCTGGACCAAACGAGCGCTCGCAAACAACGCAACTACAGACCGTCAAGATGCCTCGCAAGAAGTGGATTGACAAGAAAACGGCCACCCATTTCACGGTCCTTCATCGACCTCAAAATGATCCCCTGATCCACGATGCGTCGGCATCTTCTATGATCCTGAACCCCACCGTCCCTCTAAATTCGAACAAGACGAAGAAAATCGACGATCTAGCCTCCGAACTTGGCTCAGAGGTGGAACATATCAGAGACAATGAGGGAGAGGCTGCGAATCACGGCATCTACTACGATGATACCGATTACGACTACATGCAACACATGCGGGATCTGGGATCTGGGTCAGGAGACGCATACTTTGTGGAGGCTCCTACGACACAGAATAAGGGCAAAGCGAAGCAACAATCGTTGGAAGATGCTCTGAAGAATGTCAGTCTCGATGAGCGGGCTAGAATGCTCTTGGATGATGAGATTCTACCTTCAAAGAACCTTCGCAAAGTCACATACCAGGCCCAGCAAGATGTCCCAGATGTGCTTGCCGGTTTCCAGCCAGATATGGATCCAAGATTGAGGGAAGTGCTTGTCGCTTTGGAGGACGATGCCTACGTCGATGATGATGACGAGATCTTTGGAGAGCTAGCAAAGGATGGCGAAGAAATCGAGGAAGACGAGTTTGACGAAGGAGCCTGGGACGACGAGGATGGCGGCTGGGAATCGGATGACACCGCGAAGCCTACAAAAGAATACAGAGAAGCCCCCCAACCAACTCCCGAAATGGCAAATGATGAACGAGAAGATCATGGCGATGGAAACTGGCTAGCAGACTTCATCAAGAGAGATCAACAGAAGACAAGCATGCCACGCGCAACACCGTCAGATGTTCAATCTTCTATGATGACTACCACTACCAACGGAGGCAGACGTAAGAAGAGAAAGGGTGCATTGACAAATCCCTCCAGCTACTCCATGAGCTCATCGTCTATGTTCCGAACCGAAGGTCTTACAACTCTGGATGCTAGATTCGAGAGGATTGAAGAACAGTACAACGAGGATATGGATGACATGGCGTCTGTCTCTATGGCATCCTCTACCGCATCGAGTGTTACTGGACCTGTAAGAGGTGACTTTGATGGCATCATGGATGATTTCTTAGGAAACTATTCAATGAGTGGCAAGAAATTCGTCAAGAAGGGCAAGTATCAGAGCGGAATGGAGCAATTGGACGAGGTCCGGAAAGGATTGGGTCCAGCAATCATCAGATCGCAAAGAGCTTGAGCATAGATGGGGGTTTCAACGGCGTTCTAGGCGGACAAAATGGCATGGAGTGGCGTTTAGGTATGGGATAGATATACCTTTGTGTCTACGAGCTGTGATCTTTTGAGTCAGGATCTTGACACTGACAAGTACTTGGTTAATCAAACTTTCAATCAAAACTTTACATTGACATTTGATCTTCTTGGGTAGTGGTCTAAGGAGAACTGCAACGCTGACCCACGAGTACTTCTATATCCTAAATTCCCCTCGACTTCCCGTATTTTGACTGACTAATCAGCAAGAAAATAATTTAGCATTGTATCTACATATACCTCAAGATGGTCCCTTACACTACCGGGGTCGATTGAAAGGGCTGTGTACTTCCCAAGGCCTTTACGAAGTACAAACAGGATATCTGCCCAGTTACAGTACTGGTAGACTCGATTCATCCCAATGCCCAAAGGCGGGAAGAACGGGCAGAATGCTTAAATACGCTTAGCGCGGCAAGCTCATGATCCGAAAGTGAAATCGCGACAATGTTGAAGTGAACAATAGGTAAACAAAGCCCGCACTAGCGGCACCGGCAATCCTTTGTGATTCCTCGACCTCTATGATCCCCCGACCTCGTTCCTTCGATTCCTTCCTCATGATCACCGACAAGAACAATGCAGCTCGGCCGTCAAGGTAGCAATCGCAATCAACGCGCCAACCGTTCTTCGAGAGGAAGAGGTCAGGATTCGATGAGTCGAGGAGCAGGTTCAACAGTTGGCCTAAACTCCTCAGGTAAGTGGACAGATGATTCTCCTATCCCCAAGGGTCCTGTCGCTATGCGCGAGACTACCAACATCCCCCAGTCATGGACCCGCGGTCGCAAGAACAAGAAACCTTACTCAAAGGGTCCAAAAGCAGGTACACCATCAGAACCTGGCGTCCCGAACGCCTTCGAAAAAGAGCGTCTCGAGAATGCTGCGAAGAGAGCTCAGAGGGAAAAGGGAACAATGGTCAATGGGAGAGGAGGTAGAGGCAATGGTTCGTATACCAACAAGCCGAACAGGTTCTCGAATACAGCCACTGAGCAGAAGCCAGGCCCCTTCAGCAAGCCGCCCTCTCCAACAACGACAACTCCTTTCGCGCAAGCTCCAGCAGCTGCACCATCTTCCTTTGGGTCCGCAGCTCCAGCAACATTCAATCCCTTCGCGCCGAAATCCAGTACCCCATCGAGCGCGAATACCTCAACCTCGAACTCGAATCCGTTTGGTGCCCCTCCAAAATCGGAGGGAGCTGTGAATCCTTTTGGAAAGCCAGCAGCTACTACGTTTGGTGCTGCATCAACGACGAATACATCTACGAACCCGTTCAATAAGCCAAGTTCGAACTCGAACCCTTTTGGCGCGCCTTCGAAACTAGACGCAGCTGTAAATCCCTTTGGAAAGCCGGCTTCTTCCCCCTTCGGTGTGGCTTCGCCGGCGGAGACCACAACAAACCCCTTCAATAAGCCAAGTTCGACGTCGAATCCCTTTGGCGCTCCTTCAAACACTGCGGGTACGCCTGCCGCTTCCAGCGTCTTCGGCGCTCAATCGTCAAATCCATGGTCGAAGCCATCTTCGGGCGTCTTTGGCACGCAGTTAACACCAAGCTCATTTGCAGGGGCCTCTACGAATGGAGATGAGTTTTCTAATACACCAGCTCAGTCAAAGCCAAGCCCGTTCGGAACACCATCCAGCACTAGTTTTACTGGCTTTCCCTCAAACTCCAACAACACATTTGGCTCTATCGGTGGTAACAATACGAGTACATTTGGTTCTATCAAGAATTCATTTGGTGCTTCAAATGGTACATCCAGTTCACCAGGAGTTTTCGCCAAACCAACGGCGAATGGAACGTCACTAAAACCCAGTCCTGTTCCAACGTCTAAGCCAGGCGTCACATCCAACTCTCCCATGTTCTCCAAACCGCCTTCAAGTTTTGGCTCTCCCGCTGCTGCAAAGCCAGCTGCAAACTCACTGGCTGCCAAGGTCGAGCAGCAACTGAAAAAGGACCGAATCGTTCCACCTCCGATGCCCACGTATGACCTGATGTTCGAACGCCAGCTGCTCTCGATTCCAGAGATGTTTCAGCATCTTCAAAACTACAAGGCATACCAGGATAAGGTCCGGAGTTCCCTCATGAAGGCAGGTCTGATCGATGACCCAGAGAAGCCGAAAAGTTTGAAAGATGCCATCGACTTCAAGGGAACATGTGAGGAAATGTGCCCAGAGTTTGAGAAGATCGAACGACTGGTAGAGAGCCGGGTCGATGTTTCAGAGAAGGGAATACAACCTGATGGAACGCCGACGCGGCATGCAGTCATGGATAAAATGGTCAAAATCCTGGCCCGTTCGTCTGCCGGTCAATCGGCTCCTTTGCCAAGCGAAGTTAGGACAACTGCAGCTCTCCGGCGCACAGTTGACTATCTGATGAAAGATGTGTTGACTGAAGCCAATATATCCAAAGTTCACGGCTTTCTCTGGAATCGAACTCGCGCCATTCGACGAGATTTCGTATTCCATTCCTTCATGAGTCCCCCAGAACTAGTGGACCAAGTCTATTGTCTCGAGACTATCGCTAGATTTCACACCATCTCTCTCCATCTCATGTCGAAGCCGGAAAACTACTCCGAAACATTCGACACCCATCAGGAATTCGAACAGCTTGGAAATACCATGATATCTCTCATGCAAGCTTATGGTGACTGCAAGGCAAACGGAGTTGTGTGCAAAAACGAGGCTGAGTTCCGGGCATACCTGGTCGTCATTCAACGAAAATCGAATCCCGGGCTCCTGGAAATGGTGCATAGCTGGGGTTGGGATCTCTTTGAAGCAAAGGAGGTCAAGATTGCACTCGCCATGGCAGAGGCGCTTGGCAACAATTGGGACATGCATGGTCCCCTCAAACCTACAGCGCCAACCGACATTGCACAGAACGCATTCTCCCGCTTCTTTGACATTGTTGAGGACAAAAATACATCATATACGATGGCCTGCTTTGCCGAGATCTGGTTTAACGACGCTCGAGAGGCGATTGTTAGAACGATTCTTGCTTCCTACCGGAAGCAACGAAACCAGATCAAGGATTGGACTGTCCCAGTGTTGAACGAGTATTTACGATTTGATGACGAGAACGATGTCATTCCATGGTGCGAGGCTCGTGATATCGTTTTTGAAGAAGCTGATGGCTTGACCTACCTCTCAATGGAACCTGGCAACAATCTTAACCACATTGAGGGGAAACAATACCACTCACAGCCATATGTGGAGAAGAAGCGCGGGAATCACTCTTTGCAACACGTGCTATACAACACTGTGTACGAAGAGGCTGGTAACGAGAGCCCACCGAGTGAGGAGGAGGAAGAGGGGCTGTTTGTCAAGCAGTCGGATCCAGTACCAAAGCCAATTGATACTGCGAAGGCCTCTCCCTCCAATCCACCGATTACACAAGGCTTTGGCCAGGGTCCAGACTTCCCTGCGAGTACTCCTCCCCCAGTGCAGGAGAGCCAACCTAAACCCGCCTCTTTGTTTGATCGCATCGGTACCCCAAACACATTCGATGGCTTTACCGACTTTTCTCCAGCGGCAGTCCTACCTTCCGTGCAGCCACCCGTGGCAGCAGCTGTGGTTGACCCGAAACCAACCTCAATATTCACCCCCCAGCCGAAGAATGAGGCACCGTCAATCTTCGCAAAGCAGCCGGCGGTCCAAGGATCGTCGATTTTCACGAAGCAGCCGGTGAATAGTACCACATCATTCTTTCCCAGTCAAACAACAAACGGCACATCGACATTCTTTCCCAAGCAGCAGGTGGGTGGAGAGGGTTCTTTTCCCACACAACCGTCACCGCCGAAAGAGCCGCCTGGGAGTCAAGCTCCTCCCACATTCTCCTTCGCTCCAACACCTCTGACACAAACCGTTGCATCGTCTCCATTACCGGCACCATCTACAGCTGTGCCTAAACAGGTTTCCTTCTTTCCCCAGAAGCCGTTCTCGAACTCGCCACTCCCTGCAACGGTATCCACGCTATCACAGCCTGCTCCCCAGCCTCAGCCTCCACCGAGTCAGCCACTGTCTGGGTTTTTTGGAACACCTATCCCACTGGTCTCCAGTCATGGCACATCTGTTATTGGAGCCACTCAATCACAAAGCAATACGCCGAAAGATAGCCCTAGAGTTCCTGCCTTGCCACCTTTCACAACTACCCTGCAGAACCCAGCCTTCGTTGCAAAGCCTGCTTCCCCGCCCTTCGATAGATTCGCTGGGTTGACAGATTGGTTCGCCCTTGGCAGTGAAGGCATTGTGGAACAGTTTACCTCATTCCAGGTAGAAACTATTCTGCGGGCCGCAGCAAAGCAGTTTGCGAAAGAAGAAAATGTACGAGCTACCAGAGAGGCAGAGGAGTCAGCCCGTGCCGAGGCGGATCTCTTTAGGTACCGGAGCTTGGCCACAAAGTATGGGTATTTGTGGAGGGAACAGGCCCATTTGCGGTGGCTGAAGCGAAGAGGAAGGGAAGCTCGAAAAGCTCGGCGGGAGATGGCAGAGAGCTTCAGGGCATCAAAGGCAGCACAATCGGCTGCTGTAGTAGAAGACTTCCGCGCCTCGACCACCAAGCAGAGGCAGGGCAGCCTGGAAAGTCTTCTTGGTGCAACTGGCATTTTGAATGGAGTTCATGATGCGGCTGGCGAAGTCGGAGCGATTGTACAAGAAGATCGCAAACCTTCCCACAGACGTCAACGATCGCAACGTTCGGAGCGATCTATGACTAGCCAGTCCTCCACAGCGAGCAAGCACAAACGTGTCAAGTCAGAGAATCCTTTGCGTCGCTCTCTGATGTCCGACCCCACTTACCTGCAAGGTGGTTCGAGGATTCACCTCTTATCCGACCGCAGCATGCGAGATGAGCAGCATCGTCCTCAAGTCAGTGGAGTACAGACTGACTACTTCCGCCTCAAGGCTAGAGGCATCTCAACTCTTCACGACGGAACACCGCTTGCAAACTCGGCAGTGCAAAACATGCTGAAAAAGAAGCGCTCCTTCGATGGCTTTATCAAGCCTGCAACACCTCAGCAGTCAAAACAACAAACGACACCGAGAAGCGTCCCGATCAAACGTGCAGCACGACCTGAGATGGATGGTGAATATGGTGACCAAGTGGAGGATGTCGAAGTTCTGAAGGCAAGGGCAAGGGCTGTCATGTCAGGAAGGAAAGATTCAGGACAGAAGCGGTCATTTGATGATGAGGACGAAGATTTGTTTGCGAGGGCGAAGCGAATTAGAGAGATGATGGAGGAGGGTGAAGAATACTACAGAAGGGAATTGGAGAGGGAATCGGGGAGCCGGAGTACATCATAGACGGTGTACAGCATAGCATTGGGAGTTTATGAGCATGGAAAATATTTGGTCGCTAGGCTGCGATGGCGTTCTTCGGAAATAATGCATCTACGAGGCGTTTTCAGTGGGCTTGTTTGTATATGCAGAAGGATACCCTTTTGGTCTGTGGGAATGAGCGAGAAAACTCTGTGTATGAAATATGATTTGTGGTACCATCTTTTGTCTCTACTGTTCAATTTGACATCTGTGATCTCGTTTGGTGTGATGGGCTTCAATTGATCTGGCGACAGGCTGGTACGTGAGGCAAAAGAGGCTTGGTGAGGGTTATGGTCAGGTCCAAATTCGACATCGAATAGACATCCAAAAAGAACAAGGGGCTTCAGACATGAGGCTTGAGAGTCCCAGGAAATTCTTTGAGGGTTGAGACTGTCTTTGACTGTCTTTCCCACAGTTCTCGGTTTTCGATCATGAGGTTGTACAGGTTCCTTTCAGTTTGTATATATTGCTTCAGCCACCTCGGAGTGCCATCCAAGAATGACTCGGGGAGATTATCGTTGGCGTGTGCAGGGACTTGAAATCACAATGACTGGACCTGGCAAAGACACGGCAAAAAGACTCTCTATTCATGACAGTAGGCATGTCGCTCCCAAGAGATACCTTTCGCCGATGAAGTGGTCTTATGTTATGTGAATTTGTATCAGGGCATATCCAAAATGGAATGTCTATTGGTCATCAAACAAAGATACAGCTGTGGGATTTCAGATACCGTAACATAACCTCCCAATTCTCGGTATTCGATGATTCGTTCCACTTCATGGACAGGTTCTCACAATGGTGTCCCAGGCCGCCTTCGGAAAATGTTGCAGGACAAAGGACAAAACTTAACTTTCTTTCAAGGACCTCCAATATTGAAGCCAACGGCTCTACTCATGATTTGGTTAGCATTCGACTTGGGAAAGTTAAATGGCCCCATGATTTTCTCTGAAGCAGCCGCCGAGATGGGACAGTCCAGGTTGAAAGACATGACAGGTGATTTTGCAGGGGATCACATGATCTAAAGCTAGACTGATAATGGTTAGCTCAACACCACGAAAATTAGCTTCGGTAAAAATTAAATGGAAGCTCAAGAATATTTCGAGTTCGATGTCCAGGAGGAGCTTCGATATTCACATCCATACAACGACACGGAAAAGGGATCCTCGGAACAGTCAGACAATATGGCTATGATCGTTGCGCCCAAGGATGCGGACTATACCATCAAGCCCGAAGCTGCCACTCCAGCAGCAGATTCGAGCGAATGGCCTCTTCTGCTGAAGAACTACACCAATTGTACGATTTTCTGCTCCAATTGCTGCAGAGATGGTGGACTGACTGATTGATAGTACTTGTACGCACTGGACACTTCACTCCCATTCCAGTTGGCTGCAATCCTCTCAATCGCGACCTCAAATCATACATCAGTTCCGGTGTGATCAACCTCGACAAGCCCTCCAACCCCTCCAGTCACGAAGTCGTCGCATGGGTGAAGCGCATGCTGAGGTAGACAAACCAATGATTGATGAATTGACCAACCATATTAACTTTAAATTAGAGTTGAGAAAACTGGTCACAGTGGTACCCTCGACCCCAAGGTTACTGGATGCTTGATCGTCTGCATTGACCGCGCAACAAGACTTGTCAAGTCGCAACAAGGTGCTGGAAAGGAGTATGTCTGCGTTATCAGATTGCACGATAAACTTCCAGGTGGTGAGGCACAATTCGCGCGAGCTCTCGAGACCTTGACTGGTGCCCTCTTCCAACGTCCTCCTTTGATCTCCGCCGTCAAGCGACAACTCCGTATCCGAACCATCCACGAAAGCAAGCTGTACGAGTTCGACAATGAGAGACACTTGGGCGTTTTCTGGGTCAGTTGCGAAGCAGGAACCTATATCCGTACACTTTGTGTTCATTTGGGTCTGTTGCTGGGTGTTGGAGCTCATATGCAAGAGTTGCGCCGAGTCCGAAGTGGTGCTATGGATGAGACCAAGGGCATGGTCACTCTCCACGATGTTTTGGATGCCCAATGGATGCAAGACAACACCCGAGATGAGTCCTACCTGAGGAGAGTGATTTCACCTCTTGAGACTCTTCTCACCACCTACAAGAGAATTGTCGTCAAGGACAGTGCTGTTAATGCTGTATGCTATGGTGCCAAGTTGATGATTCCTGGTTTACTGCGATATGGTATGGTTTTCTAATCCGCACAATTTTCAACGCTAACAACCCCTTCAGAGTCTGGTATTGAAGTTCACGAGGAGGTTGTATTGATGACTACTAAGGGTGAGGCTATTGCCTTGGGAATTGCACAAATGTCAACAGTTGAGCTCTCAACTTGCGATCACGGAGTCGTCGCGAAGGTCAAGCGTTGCATCATGGAGCGCGACCTTTACCCAAGAAGATGGGGACTTGGACCTGTTGCTTTGGAGAAGAAGAAGATGAAGGCTGATGGCAAGCTTGACAAATACGGCCGAGCCAACGAAGCTACCCCCGCCAAGTGGAACAACGAATACAAGGACTTCAATGCTCCTCTCGATGGTGCTGTCCCAGCAAGCACAGTCGCTGCCCCAGAAGCTCCTGCACAGATCGCCGCCTCGTCGCCAGCTGCTACACCCGACCCAGATGTTTCTATGATCAGCAACGGTGCAGAGGAAAGCAGCAAGAAGCGCAAGAGACATGAAGGCGAGACAGCGGAAGAGAAGGCCGAGCGCAAGCGCAAGAAGAAGGAGAAGAAAGAGAAGAAGGCGAAGAAAGAGGGCAAGAAGGTCGAGGATAGCGATAGTGATTGATCGGGTGAATGTGGGACATTGGCTTGTTTGCTGTGCATATTCCATACGGCGTTAGTGTATCATACTTGCTGAAGGGCAGGGTAAGGTCAAAAGCGGAGTTTGTAGGAAATTGAAATTTTGATAAAGTATCCCCGTTCCAGAAATGGGTGTGATTCTTCTCAACAGGTATGATTTCTCATTGAAGCTTTGCTTGGCATACTTTTTTGGTCTGAACATGCTTCCTGATGGAGAGATTTTTAAATTATAATTTCTTCATTACAGTATTCCGCTAGTATTTTGGTAGCGATGCTCTTCAGCGAAATCATACATCGTCTGGTAGTTCCTACACTGATGTTCCACATTCCATCCATTCACACCTTTCACTCCTGAATCCTTCCCGGTCAACTCGAACGCCGGCTCCAGCGTCATATCTCCTGCACACATTACGCCTTGGCGAAGATAGTCGAAGCAATGAGCAAGATGCGTGCTATGATCCGTATGCGAGGAATCATTCTCGTTACTCATACTCTCGAAAGCTGCTTTGAGACCTGCCTGCAAATGACGTTAACACAAGGTATGCTATGAAGGGCATGAATAGGAAGGGACTTACTATGCAATGCAGTTGATGGAACATGGAAATGCAGAAGTATTCATTCTTCACTTCTACTCCTCCATCTTCTAGCGGAACTTCAACGGGGATCTCGACAAAGCCTCTTCCTGCTAGAAGGAGTCAAAAGGCAAGCCACATAGTATTGAAAGATTGGGATGAACCTACGTGGCATCAGCTTTGCCCACACATCATTCTTTGTCCTCTGGACCTCGAAATCTACAAAGCCATTGAATACCACCGTCTGATCACGAGGGACTGTTACACATCAGCAAAAGTGCCACCAACACCACCAAAAGTCCCAGACATCAACATACTATCAGGTATCCTCGGCGAAACTGCCGTACTTTGAAAGAGCTCTGGATGAAATATTATAGCCAATGCCAAAGACATGGACATGGCATAAAGTCCGGAGATGGCGAAGAAAGCTATCCGATAACCTGGGAAGAACCGTCGAGCTTGACTTCCATGTTGATTTGCTGGCTTGAGAGTATCCCAGGATTCGGCATCGGCTACTTTTCTGTAGCCGGATCGAAAGAGGATGGGGAATTTGGGTGAAGACATTATTTGGTGGGGAATTGGAAGGATATTAATTCGAGATTTAGAATAGTATTAATGAACTCAGTGGGTAGGAAAATTGAAAGAAATAAAGATGAGCTGACTTCAAAAGGCCTGCTGCACTTACGACGACTCACCATGCGAGGCTGCATCGACGAGGCCGAGTTCGGGTAAGGAGGGGGGTGGCACGACAGCCGTCTCAGAGGCAGGTCGGGGAAAGACAACCGGGCTTGTCACTCTTGCGATACACACACTTCCATACCCGCAGGAATTACACCCCAACATCAACAGCTCAAATCATCCCATCAATTCACGTTCTAGGGCCTTTTTTCTCAAACACAGCCGTCTTTGGCGGACAAACCCCAGTCTTGTAACTCGCAACAAGCCTTTTTTTGGACGATCATCCGTGCTTGGATTCGTTTCGAGATTGGGTGATCGTCTCTGAATAGAGTTCTGGTGATGGGGATGGCAGCTCGGGTATGTTCCTCCCGAGTTTCAATGCCCATGCCCTGCTGCGGTTGGCCATGTTATGTAACTCGGGAGGAGGCTGTCTTTCGGGACAGTTATTATCATTCAGAATTTGAAATCTCTATTGATAGGGTGGCTTCTAACTAAAATTGAGCTTTCGAGTTTGTTACATGTCGATTCTGTTGCTTTCATTAGTGTGGAGGGCTCGAGGATGTCGAATTTGTCAGAATGAGATATGATGGAGTCTTCACCGTCTGGATGTCTTGAGAAGATTTGGTGGTATATGTGGGTACTTACATGGGAACTGTGGTCGTGAGGTACCTCGTGGCACTTTGATGTCGTGTGGGTTAGCGGTAATGGTCTCGTCAAACGCTGTGGCGTTTTCCATGTGATGTCTTTGTGTGATAGGCGAGCGAGAATATTCTCCGATGGACAACAGTTAATAGATGAATGTATCGTGGAGATAGCGTTTTGGGGGTACGAACGTTGATGTGTTACTGGACGTTTTGCAGATGGCTCCGAGATAGGTAATGGGACCTTCACCGTTGAAATCGTACAACAGTGATGGGACACATCCCTCTTGGGGGACCACTTCAAGACATTGTGCTGAAACCTTTTTCGTCCTCTATTTCCTCTCATGTTTTGTATCAATACTGTGGCCAAGTGGTTTTTGTTCACTTGAGCCAGGCAACGACGGCTCGCCTACTGGAGTTAGACAGTAATTTTTAGTACATTACCATGTAAGATTTTATATTCCATGCGATTTAAGATGTATAATAACACTCAATTGATTGAAAATAACACTAAACTCTGCTTCTCTGACTTCTTCTTCTACTTTCTGATCACCTCAAACTACCTCAATGCGATCCAGTTGTCCCCTTTGCAAGGAAAACCTGCGAAGTGTAGGTGAGATATCCCCAGCCCCTGGGAACTTAGAATTAGGTGTACAACAAACGAACCTAACATACGGCTCTTTCGCCTAGTCTATGACATTACTCTGATTGACGAACGCATGAGAGCTTACGAGGCTCCCTGGGAGCAAGAGCAAGCAATACTCCACAATTCATAGCAAGTAAAGCAGGATCACCAAATCATACAACAGACATCCTGCTTGCTATCATTCCAAAGCGCATCCTGCAGTCGCACTTAAGTAATTAGTGTAGGACATATTTTATTGCCATTGAAAACTTTTACCGTTTGCGTCGATTGAGGAAGACAAGCAGAGCAAGCTGACGGCATCACCGCCACCTTCATCAACGGCCAAGAAGAATAGAAGGAGAGGAACGATAGAGATGGATTTTGAAACAACAATAAAAGAACGAAAATCCAGACAAAATGGTGCCAAATCAAAGTCTCCCTATATGTCCGTAATTATGAAAATTAATCAACATGCATCTCTCTTTCTTGGTTGGTAGAAAGGAAGGAGGGACAAGGCCTAGAATTGGAGATGCGGCCACCATTGGACCGCTCGGCCACGCGCACGCTGCCCAATCAGACGAAGTCCCACAGTGATCTCGAATTAGAACACAACCTCATGGCCAGGAACGTATCGACTGCTATTAATATCACAAATATTGATAAGGCCTCTGTCAGGACCGACCGCGCTGAGCGGTATAAGAGCTCTGGATCCCTTCATGTCCGGTTCGGATTTCGAGTCGATGTTTCCACCATACGAAGTTTGGATATGTGACCTGTCGCCATTCTCGTGCAGCTACTGAGCCACAGTCCGGATCGAGACGCCTTCGACTGCTTCATGGAAGACCTTATGGATGGATGGAAAGCTGGAATTTGAGCCATTGGATACCTCGCCGGACCTGCAGATGATGCGCCTTGCTGGCGATTTGTATATACCGATTGGATTGGTCCCTTTCCCAGGATATGGATCTTGCTCCAGAGGTACGCTTGGCTGGAGACAGGAGACATGCATGAAGCATCACGACCGCAGACCGGTATCGATATAGTGGTGGACGGCTCTGCATATGTACCGACCTCGCCTAGAAACTGGATGGGAATACCTTGGATTGACTGTTGTTGACTATGGATGGGATATATCAGCTCCAACATTCTGGATCGGCACGAAAACCGGAGTGGTGGGCGGGAATTGATTGGAAGTGCAACTGCAGACGTACAACCACATCGGTATTTGGTTGATGAATGAAGAACCGCCTCTCGGAGACAAAGCTTGCTGCTGTTCAGTGTGTTTGTGACTTGCCTACCTGCGGACGTAATGCTGGGGGTTATGTTTTTCTACACGACAGAAAGCCCTGATCAACACCAACGACCACTGCAGTACGGATATCGTAGGAGCCCAGACATTAACAGGAACGAATGGACCTGGAAGGTCTTTTATCTGCTACACGAAACTTTGATGGAGTTTGTTTGGTTTTGGCATCGCTTTGGAGTGGTCCAATTGAGTTCGAATGAAGCATCCCAGGAACTCGGTACCGAAAGAGTGTGGACTCAACGAATACTAGCTCTTTTGATTCGGCCGAGATGCTTGTTCGACGGAATACCTCGGCGCTGATGCACTCTGAACTGTCTGCCGCTGGCATGGCAGGAGCAACGAGGCCCTGATGGCCATAGGATCTTGTCCAATACGCCCGTTTCTGCAACTCGAAAGATGCCCTGGACGCACAATCCAACGCTTCGCACGAATCCAATATTCGCCCGCCATCAAACTAGTTTCTCGCTCAAGTGAAGGTGCTAAGTGGCTTCACGGGAACTGATGGAACACATTTTATTGTCTGGGCAATCGGCAGAGCTTTTCATAAACAGAAACGGGGATATCTAGCCAATTCCGCCATTCCCCCATTTCTTCTACAGAGCGCGTCGCAGCAGTTGCATGAATTTTGTTGGATTCATTCAAAACTTCTGGGCCTTGTGGATGCCCATGGAATGAAGCTCTCCCAAGGATACTGGCCCATGGATGGAATTTTGCATTGTTTTCCAAAAGCAACCCACAGCTGCTGCTCTTCAACCCCCGTCGCAATGCAACGTCAGGGACATCACGAAGCCAACAGTCATGGATCATTCGCCAAGCGCCCATCATTACTGGTTCCAATGACCCGCTTGTTTTAAGGCACTACGGAGGAGGTGGGTGAAGACTACATGTGCTTCTATGCAGAATGCTCTGCTAGGAGATGCAGGTATCAAACGGCAGTCATGGTGTCGGAGACCGAGTTCACAATAGGCCGAGGTCCGGACTGTTGGTGATTGACTTGCATGAAGTTGGTGATGCCCACTCGGACTGAATAAAGGAGGATGCACTGAGAGGATTCGACCATAGTCTCCGTGGGTTACACAGTATATTCTTGACAACCTGGTGTTATCAAGAACTACCTACCATTTCAAGGAAACCCCGGATGTTGGTTTCGGCTTCTCGCGGTTTTGACGCAAATCGTAGGTTGGAACTGACTGGGTCGAGTGACTGAAAAGGCACCTCTGCATTCGATGGGGCGTCAGTGATCGGGGATGGCGCGGAAGACATTTCTTCACAGAGGCAGGTAGGAAATGGGATCGTCAGTGAAGTTTCCTTTTCGCACCTACCTTGCTGGTTCCGCATCCACATGCAGGATTCGTGTGCTTTGCTGTCGAGATAAGGGCTTGATGATACCCTGGCCAAACTCTCATGTCCACTCTCTTGTGTATGGACCATTTCCTCAAGAACCAACAGAACCAACAACGCTAGGCCCGATTCAGGCAGTTATGCAAACAATCCCGTCCCGAAGTCCCCGATCGGTGAGATCGTATCGAGTGGACCATCGGCAGGCAATGTCACACCAATTAAACAGGTCGAATTGTGTGAACGGTTTAACATCGGAATAAAAGCAATGTCCACCAGATCCAAGACAAGAAGCTTCTGACTGCAACAGGCGCCACTTCTCCGCATCCTTGCCAGTGCAGCAGTCTATTTGCTGGCAAGCGCTCGGGAGCTGCCGCTATATGCATCTCATCACGTTTTGTGGACCTGTTCTTGCTTTCCCCCTCTTTTTCAGTTGTGGAAGGTCACTGGCAGCAGACGTACGAGGTGCAGGTACATTTGCCAAAATATCTTGTATGCAGAGTCCTCCTCAATATGCAGCCACTATCACACTTTTGACGCTACCGCGGCTCTCGAAAGCGATAGCTGGTTCTTTAAGCGCGGCCTCCATGAGATCGTATGTTCGTACCATGCACATCCAGACCGTCAAGTGGCACAGGAGAAGGGCATGACTCATCCGAGAACAGCAACAACGGTCATCAACCTGCTCGAAGAAGTTGGTGGGCAATCTCAGAAGGCTTGCCTCCCCCTTTGACGAGCTGTATGGCGATGCTGGTCAGCCCCTCAGGTTCAAGGTTCGCTCGACTTGTACGACACGGTACACACCCACCCATACTCCGCAGTCGTCCCTGCCAGTCTGCCAGTGCCCTGCCTCCGTGGTATATTAAATCCTGCACGAGTTCACGACGCGTCCAAGGATATTGCCCTCCAGCGCTTGTGCAGCTGTCTCATTGGCCTCGCTTAAACCCCCTGGTAGTCGGATCTGCACCACTGACGAAGCGTTATTCAACCACACAAATCGTGGTGGTTGCCAGCTTGCAGGGCCACAACTATGCGACCAAGCGCGCCGTACCTGTCTCTGGCCCTCTCATTGGAGGCTTCGCTTTCGTTCTAAGTGAGACTTTAGCAACAACACCACGGCTGAAGTCCTCAGTACCGACACCACGGTCAGCGGCGACTGGGGAGCTCGGATAAAATCGCGAGACCTGGTCTGTGAGTGGTGGGCTCTGTTCCGTTTGGCTGTCAAGCCGCAGAGAAACATGTTGGGGGCGAGGCCATTGAGAGGTATCTCTGTGGAGTAGTGCTGCAGGGGGTGCATGTAAGGTGTGTTGCGTTGTTGCGTCCTCTATCGATAGTCGGAGCTGGAGCCGGGGAGTCTGCGCCCGTATATGATGGTGAGCTGCCCGTTATCCAGCCTTTTCTCACCTCTGCGTCTCTTCTCACTCTTTGGGTTGGGTGTTTGTGCTTTTTTTGTTGGAATATTCCTCCGAGGGGCGTTCTACTCATGCCCTCATCGGCAAGGGTGCGGCTGGAATTCTTTGGTGAAGTGAAGTCGAGATGGTCTTTCAGCCATCAAGAGCCTCGTCGGCCATCCAGCTCACGAGTCCCTTCAACATGGCCGCTTCAACTATGGCCTCAATCTTGGTTGCATGCATGTTGACACCGACCTGGGCCTTGCAAGTTTCGCCCAACTCGGCCTGTGCCTCTGTCTGTGTAGACAGTCTTCCATCTGATCTTTCTGACCCAAATGTCTCCAACACCATTGGTTCTGACATTGTCTGCAACGATGGAAACTATGGCCACACTTCAGCAGGTGCAAAGTTCGAAGGATGTTTGAATTGTCTTCAGGCCAGCACAACATCAAGTGGGGATGAGAACGATCAAGGATGGTACTTCTGTATGTTGCAAGCCCTCGTATACCAGAAGGAGTTGGTGACTGACTTTTTGTATAAAGACAACCTCCGATTCGCCTTCAACACCTGCATATTTGGTACCACGAATGCCTCGGACTCGTTGTCCACACCTTGTTCTTCGAGCACAGTGTGTGAACCACTTCGCAAGGCCCTCAGTGATGGCATGGGAACCCCTTTGACCACGAGCCAGTACTCATATTGCTCGGCTTATGACAATTCCTTCTTGGGATCTAACTTGGACACCTGCCGTGACTGCCTCAGATTTAACAGCAATGCTTTTTATCTCTCAAATTGTACAGTTCACTTGATCTACCGTAATGATGCACTTACTGACTGTCCACAGTTCTCACAGCACTACAAGCGGGCTGTACCCAGCGCCCACCTACTGGATTTGCAGTTGGTTTAAATGCCACACTCTTCTCCAAAAACCAAGTCAAGATGACATCCGCATCAGCTTCTCCCGGGGCGAAAGAGAAGCACGGTCTCAGTCAAGGTGCAATAATTGGGATTGCAGTTACGGGTGCAGTTTTGCTCATCATATTGATTGCAATTGCTTTCATATGTGTGAGAAAGCGCCGCAACGCAAGACGCCTGAAACAACTTCAGAGTCCCCTTGATGAGCGATTCGGTGCTGAAAATATCACCGCCCCTCACCACGGAGCGTACAGCTCGCCACAGACCTCGCCCCCCTTCAAGGAAGAGAACGTACAGATGTCTCGTACGTCCAAAGTCAGAAACTTCAGTCTGGTGAGGCAGCTACCTCAACGAGCTGGAGAATGGCAAGGCACTACAGTCCAGCCATCGCCTCACTCAGCTCACTCCTCCAGCCCTCCACTATATTCTCCACCTCGTCCCAATCGAGAGTCCATACCAGCTCATCATGCCTACATACCGCCCGAGTACACACCACCGTCCCGCAACTCAACATCACCATTATACTTCCCACCACCTCCCTCACCCCCACAACAACCGCCACAACCAGTTCCCGCGACACACCCACAACGCACCCCACCACCAGTCTCACTAAATTCCGCCGTAAGGAATACTCTTCCCTCAGGACCTCGAGCTTCTATAGCCAGAAACACAAGCAATGCTTCCAATGTTCTACCTACCGGGCCAGGCGCTTCAGTGGCAAGAAACCCAAGCAATGCTTCTACATCACTCCCGGGACCACCTCCTCTATCATTCTCACACAGTAGAAATGCCAGCAATGCATCATCGGCTCTACCAGGTGCCCCTCCTGCCGCAACGTCCCGCAATCCAAGCACTACCTCTAGACTGCAGACACAGAATCTGGGACAAAGGCGAGGATTCGTCCCCACTCCCGTCCAAATCTCCGGGCCCATTGTCAAAGTTGGCAATCGATTTGAGTCAGAGGAGCAAGCACGGAAGAATAGAGAGAGATTATACAAAGAAGGTATTGGAGGCACTCAATCGAAAGATAAAGACGGAGAGAGACCTAGTCCAGAAAGTGACACGAGCGAGGAGATGTGGCCAGGTAGTTACTGAAGGTCTGATGATCTAGGGGTATCTTTCTTGTATGGCGTTTTGGGAGTTTGCCTGGGGCCAGGCGGGAGGAGTTTAGGTGGAGTTGTCCGCGCATAGTGGGCTCTGTTATTTTTCCGTCTCGCGAGACTACGGTTCTGCTTGTGGCTGGGGCTGGAGAGAGTACATCAGATTGAAATTGATTGAGAAATGGTAATTGAACACTTGATACCCAGCATCACGAGCATCCTCAAACTTCGTCGCCTTCCCTGTGATCTGTTTGCCAACTTGTGCAGTCACTCGCGCACATTCCCAAGAAAAGTAAACAGACCCACCCATCTCAGCGCCTGGCAGAACACCTCCCTCACATCACACAACCAACAAGCAACCAACAAATCCCAATGTACCATGTACCATGTCCCATCACCAACACCTCACTACTGCACTCGGGACAGATTGTCTACTGATTACAGTAAACGGCCACAGTTGTGGTACTGTGCATCATGCCCTGGCCCTGGTCCTGGCTGGCTGCATTCGTGTAACCTCGCTTGGAAGAACTCGTTGTTGGAAATGCAACTTTTACTGTGCTGCGCCTCTGATAAGATCGCTATGGCGTGATACCAACCCCCCCGCCAGGCCAGCCTCTCGCATACCTACTCCGCTGTAGGCCGGCGGCCCAAATTGAGTTTGTCGACTGCCGCGACGCATGGGAGCGGCACAGAGGTACAGTAGGCAGCAGGTGATCGAGCGCTCAGCGGCAGCGATTCTCGAGTCTTCGTTGCCATGCCACAGCTTGAAGCGCGCGTGAGAAGCAGCGAATAACGTCTTTCTCATCCCGAAAGAATTAACAGGTATCATAGGATGAGATGCGATCAAGATGGTGTTCACTTCAAACTCATGTATTATGCTCATAAGGAGTGAGAGCTATGCGAAAGCTGAGTTGAGTGACAGAAAACAGACTGCCGATGGCCTACCAACACAACTCCCACACACATCAGGCCCCCAGCCATCCGCATCAATCAATCATCTCATATTGGGATTTAGCCAACCACAGGCATTTACCCAACCGGCGCCGACCCTGGCCCCCCTGCCAGACCTGCCCAACCGTGCAGACCCCCCAGAACTCCCGCTAAAAAAGATGCGACCAATGGAAATCAACAAATGCTTCCCTCCCCTTGCCTCACCTCCCCTTCGCTCCTTTACAAGGCGTTCCCTCTCCTCACATCCTCGTCTGTCAGCGGACCGGCACCCCTGCCATGGCCTGGGTGTAACAGTACCGGGGCCACATTCTGCATCTCAATGGTCTCCCTCTTTTCTCGACTCCGGCTGCGAACACCTGAAGATCCAGCAGAGCTGCCTTTCCGATCTATCGGCCAATCCCTCGAGCTCCCAATGTTTTGGAGGTGGTCGTTGGCGTCCACGGGACTGGAGTATTGACTCGAGTACGGGCTGAAGTACACTTTCTCTCCCATGGCACTGGCGGGGCTCTCCTCGTCCTGCCCTCCTCTTGCCCATGGCTGGGTTGATACCAGAGGTCGTTGACTCTGAGGGCTGTCGAAGAATCCTCCTGGACTGGGCATGGGTGGTGACATCGATGCTGCCTTTTGCTGAGATACCCATTCCGCGTATCCGGTTTCTTGTTGGTGCTTCATCAAGAACCTCCTGCGACGTCTCTTTCCTCGCCAAACGATACAACAGCCTGCGATGGAGAGTAGGACTACCAGACCTCCAACAGCGATCCCGATCTTGGCTCCTAGGTTCAAGCCACCGTTTGATGGACCATTGTAGTGGGATATTGGTGCAGTAGTTGGCGAAGTGATGTTGACAAGCGTCGTGGAGAAGAGATTGCCCTCGATGTAAAGTTGGCTTCCTGATGTAGGTTGTTGTTGACAGGCTGCATTGAGTGTTGTTACAACTGTTGAGGAGATGGTGTTAGTGGGTACTCTAATGATGTGTAGGATGGGTCAAGGCATACAGTTCGTCATGTAGAACTCGTGGTCTTGCAGTTGAAGACAAGAAGTGCAGTGTGGAACTGTGACAGCTGGTAGCAGGGTGCAGAAGCCGTAACTGCTAGCATTGAGAGCCAGCGAGTCGAACTCGAAGGCGTTCTCGAGAGATCCACAAGAAGTGCTTTAATATGTTAGAGCCTGCGTTATATAAACCAATATCTCTGGTGCCATACCTAGTCATACATGGCGTGCCCGCGACGTCATTGTTGTCTGGATACCCAAACAAACACCAACTTACAGCATACCGTAAGTTGTCTTCCATGGATGGTATGTCAGCAATGGTTCTTTAGAGTACTATCTGAATTGTTGGTCAGATACTCACAGATTGCCCAGTGGAGATCTGACTGTTTAGTGACGGGATCGACGTATTGGCTGTCTAATTGGCATGAGATACAGGTCTGGAAGACCACTCCGGCTGCTAAAGACTTGAAGTCGGCGTTGGTGCAGACAATATCACTCCCCGTGGTACTCCCCAACTCATTCCCACACTGGGCAGCACATGGCGACGATGTGGACGCTTTGAGTGCTATTGTCGATGGCGCGAAGGAAGTGATGAGAATAAGAGCTGGTGCAAAGAGTGAGGGCCGCATCTTTGAAGGCCCAAGAGCCTTGATGTTGTGCTATTGAACGATTGTGGTGAACTCTCCGACGTCCGAGGTTGAGCTGAGAGATGCGTGTTACATGAGCATTGATTGATTGATTGATCCCTCTTGATCTTGGGCCAGCAAGATTGTTCTACCTCCTTGCAAACAAACAGAGTTGATTAGCGAGTTGCTTCTGTGGGAAAGCGAAGGGAGCAGCTTGCTGGCATATATGGTTATGTGGAAGTGTCACTGCAAGAGGCTTGAGGGTGATGTGATGAAGAGTCCGCGATGCGCACTTATCTCTAGGAAACTTCTCCACAGCTCAGCCCCGGCACCCTTGGCCCGCCCCCTCCACGGCAGAGACCGACAGACACACCGTTCTCACCAACAGCGTTGTTGTGCATGCGAGGTACCCTGCAGTCACCCTGCGGACAGGGGTTTTGGTGATGATCCGGCAGGGCTCCCAGGCTCGTGCTGACGATTGATTGGCGATCACAAAGCCTGAGAGGCGAACCATCATCCGCTAACTGGCCACTGAAAATCCCTGGATTCCTCCTCAAAGCACCTCGTCACACAAACTCAGCCTGGGGGATCGATGATTGGGGGCCGTTGGTGGCCTCGTGGCCGTAAGTGGAAGCGTCGTAAAGCTCGGCTGGATGAAATAATTGCATTCACACAAGCCTGCTATTGCCCTCCCACTGTGATAGTGACGAGAAAACAAACATCAGCGCGATGCCGTGATGTGATGCAACGATACGGGTTTGTGATAGTTGGTTGCCCATTTCCCTCCCGCACGGGGCAACCGCCCCGAAGCAATACAAATCACAAACAATTGATATGAATTGAGACTTGAAATCTCCTGGGAATCCTGGCCCCGCTGTTGCTCCAGCCAGGACGAGAGTGATGAAGCCGTCCATTGGTACGGTACGGCCCGGCTTTGTTGGATTGGGGTGATCGGGGGCTAGTGAGGCCTTTTGAGTGGCCGCTTCAGAACGCCATAGCGATCTCCAACTATTACTTTTTGGCCCCCTATCTTGTTAACATCCGAGCGGAGTGCTGAATCGGATGGTGGCGCTGTATTGGGATCGATGGGATCCAGATCCAGACTCGCCCGAATACCGGGCGCGTAACGCTGTGAGAGGATTGGGTGCATCTTCACACGGCCAGACTGCGAGAGAATATTATGTCAGCCACCTGACGACTCAGGAGTTGCTTTCTTCAGTTGGCCAATGAGCACCTCCTTCTTTACTGTCTTCGAGAATGTTAGTGCCATTTGTGACCCAGTAAGAAATCGCCATCAGAGGGCCAGATTCTGTTGCATCACCCCCACAAACGTTTTCCTCGCATCGATTTCCGATGTTATGGTTCGGGACTCAAAGTGCGATGACTGCAGAAGCGGTTAGAGGTGCCGACTGATTGACTGTTTGGTGCAACCTTGGAACACATCTGTGTCTTGCGAGCGCTACGTTTCCATCTAGAGTCAGTAGCAAAAGGCGCGATGCTACAGCAGTGCCGTTTGGAAGAAGCATACATGAAGCCATCGACGGGATCTATTGGATTAGATATTGGAAACGAGTGAGACCTATAGGCTTGAGTTGTGATGAAGCGGCAGAAGCGATAAACTCCAGCTTCATGAGTTCATTGGATGCATTCTGAGTGCAAAATCTGTACAGTACACTATATGGAACCATTTATGATCCTCTTCTTGCACGACTTTGTATGCGAGAATCTCTCGCATCACACCGACGCCGTTCCACCACATCTTCGATTCGGCGATTATCCTTTGTAGACTGCAGGGCCAGGAATGACATAGTTGGTGATGGCGTTGTATATGTTTATCATGATTCCAGGGTCTGAAGCTTTGTAGGCTCCTGGAAATGTGACGCCAGCCGGTGTGGCTTTCCCAGTTCCATTTAGCGTAACTTGGAAACATGTCATATAAAACTGAGCACCGCCAGAACTTGAAGCTGCATGAAGCGCAATTGCCTCAGCCCGGAGAAGATAATCTCCCGGTGCCAGAGTCGAGGGAACCTTGAATGATCTCTTGCCGCAGTTGGCGTTCAGTGAATCCTGTGATAATCAGCACATCTTCTCGTGCCACAGCGCTTAGAACTGTGAAGCTTCGAAGGGAATTCTAAATGTCGGCTTACCGTGCCCCATTTCTTCGTTGTCGGGTTGTATCCCTCTTCGTCGATCTTGAACCATGATCCGGCGCCAGCATTTGTTTGGGCATTCGCAACTTTGGACATGTAGATAATGACCGGCCCGAAATGGTTGCCTCCGATAGCTTCATTTTTGCAAGAGCGATCTCCAGGCTGGGCATGCATCTCGACAGTGACATTGTCACCAGCTGGTGGGTCTATGTCAGCGCTACAATTGCCGCAGAAGAGTCGAAACGTACCAGTAATTGGGCAGAGTCCGCTCACACCCTTGGTTCCCCCAACATTGCATCTTATATCCGTGGACGAAACTGATGTGACGGGACTATTGCTGGGAACAGTACGGGCACAAGTTCCAGCTTTATCAACGCTATAGAACAAAGGGTTAGAGGAAAAAGTTTCGCAGGGGCAGTTATAGAAAAGTCTGGGTACCTTCCAACCCAAAGTTGTTGAAACATGGAATGCCCCACCACAGATGTAGCTGATGCCAGAAGGCATGCTGCTGTGACGAAAGTCTTCATTGTGCTAAAGAATATAAGAAGCAAGCAAAATCTTGAGGAGCAAAGTAAAGTGAAGTGAAGTGAAGTAGAACAGAGATGGCTAAGGAAAATGGAGGGAAGTCTCTGCGTACTTATAAAAGCCTTATGAGCGACCACCAGGAAGAAAAGTTTTGTATAAACATGACATGTCCTTAATGTGGGGAAACAGAATTCCGGGGTAAAATGGTCGCACGAGGGTCGAGAATGCTGGTGAGAAGTGATTTGATGCCATTTGCCTGAATATGAAACGGCACTCCCTGCCGGCAGAAGACATTCGCAATATATGGTAAATTGAAAGTAGAAGGAGCGAAGGAACAGAAAGATTAAATCACCCTTACTAGAGGGTCATATGATTGGGGTTATACAGATTCAAAGCTTGATTCTGGTGGCTGGCGGATGACATCTCCAGGCGACGTGAACAGAAAAGCCGAGGAAGGTGCGCATTTGCAAGCAGATGACAGAAGCAAGAGGGCAACGAAGAGGAAGAGCAGCTAGAGAAGAGATTGGTCTGCTTGTTACTTGCTGGACGGTGTTGTATCGCGCATTTTGATGAACGAAACCTGCAATGGATATGATTTCCAACAAGCATCGGAAGCTGAATGAGCCTGCGGAGGAGCCTGTGGAGGAGCTCAAGCCGAACTAACTTGACGCGTCGCGAGAAGACTGAGAGAGCAGGTCTTGTACAGTAGGAAGTTTCATCTCATCGATAACGAGCCTAGCTCACCATTCACGGTATAGAGACCAATATAGGTTTCCGTGGTTTCCGCGATAATTCGTGATGGATTGATGAGGTTGGAAGTTTCAAGAAAATTGGGGAAGTGAAGCGAGGCACGTGAGAGCACACCATGTGATTTTGATATCCACCACATTTTGCTTACTCTCTACAGGGGTCAGCAAATGTTAAATGGCCTGACCAATTGAGCAGTAGGATCAGGTATCTTGACCAGGTCATTGGTCAGACCACCCTAGAAATTGGCCAGCAAAAGGTGACATTTAACAACTACTCCAGCCTGTAGGTAGTAGCCATAGTATCGGCAGACGTAGAGAATGTTCTGCTTTGCTACGAACTGGCCGGCGTTTTGATTGTTGAGTTTCTTTGTGGTTATCGAAGACATGCCATCACTCAAATCCAACTTCGAAGGTAACTAATGAGCAAGCGAGCTACCTCCCTGATCCAACGTTTACTCCAGCTTTGACAAGCCAAGAATACGTTGGCAGGCAGCATAAGTTTAATGTGTACCCAGTCCTTCCAAGTTTGGTAATCGGACCTAGAAAAAGAACAATTCTTCGCAGAGTGGAGGTTTGCCAATCAGCGAGTCAATTGGTTCGTTAATGTCGTCAAGCGAGGAATTCGGAGGCTGACTCGTTAATATCTTCAGGACGTTGAATTTCACGAGAGAGTTTTTGAAGGCTTAGACGGCCTCAAGTTTCTAGTCAAAATGTTTTCGTTCAGATTAAAACAAATCAAATCCAATTAAGCAGACCGGCTTGAGATCTATCTCCAGATACGCAATGCAAATGCCTATGAACGCCAACAACCTAACTCCTAGCCGCTTTTCCCATGAAAATGCATCACATCCCACCGGTCACCAGAATCCCATTCTTCTCTATGTCCCAGCTATACTCCACGCTGCAATACAAATGAACAGTAGTGATGCAAATGCGAAAAGGAAAGCTTGTTGACAGTGCGCCCAGAACTACCCCTGATCTACCACACCGTGCTTTTTGGACGAGGTGAGAAATTTCCACTTCTCGGCCCAAGAGAATTTGGAGAGAATGTTGATTGTGAACCGTCTGGTACCGCAGAGGCCGAGTTGCGTCCGCTACGGCCAACATAGCTTTCATCCACCTCGTGCAAGTCTGGAAAGTCTCGTTCAGATCTTTCTTCCTCGCGGTTCTCATTCCGACTCGCGTTCCTGGACTTTGGAGATGATGGTCGATTGAATGTAGGAGACTTTGGTGACGGTTTTCTGAAACTCGTTCTGGAATATTCTGGACTCGGAAGGTCATAGTAGCTTTCGCTGATCGGTGTAGGCTTGGGGCTGAAGAAGACAGGTGGACATCGAGCGTCTGAAGGCGACACAGGTGAGAAATCGTAGTAGTAGTCATCGACATCTTCTGATCCATTGCCACTGTCAGGATCAGACCAATCGGGGAAATTCAAGGGCTCTTCTTTGGTAGCTTCTGGCGAAGGAACAGGTTCTGGAACTTCAGTGGCACACGAGTTGGGAGTTGACACAAGCTTGGCTCCAGGTCGCTTGTCGGTATCGACCACCAAGAGCTCTTTCTCTCCTCGGCCGAGCAGTCCATAGACTTTTACTTCGCCGTTATTGATTCCGATCACAGCACTCGTTCCAGCGTAGACGACTTCTTCTTCTGTACCACAGCGATTGGCGAAAATGACGATGATTTCGCCAACTGCTTCAGCTCTGATAAGAGGCTCGAGTCTACCCAGCCAGTAGGCTAGAGTCTCCATGTCAGGTTCACTCGGAGCTCTGCTGAAAGACCTTGGGTCCTCGCGAGTGAGCCAGCTAGAGTATACAAAGTCAGTATTCTATCAATTAACGGGGATTGTCCTGAACATTGGAAGTCTGGACCCCAACTGATGTATCGTTGATGGAAAGAACTTACGCCATTGATAGTATTACTAGGTTGGCCTTAATATGAAGGACATGATGTGCGAACTCCCAAGCACTCCAAGGAGCCTCGAACTTGTAAGGGCTGTTGTGGTCAGCAAGCGAAGTAATTACTGTGATTTTTGAACTTACTTGAGATCCATACCTAGGCGAGAGATCTCAGTCAGTGATGTACATTGAACTTTCATTAGGTCAAACTTACAAATTCCCATAGCGATATTGCCAAGGCCCTCAATATCTCCGGCATAAAAGCCCTTTCCTTCGAGAGCCCATGTCTCATCGGTGTAATACAAGAATGACTTGCGGTAATTTGCAATCGTCTCGCCTTCTGCGTTAACCATAATAACAGAGTTGTAGTATTCCGGGTTAGCAGGCCATTTCTTGCTGACATCGACCTTCTCAGGGTAGCCAGCAGCAACTATACAGTTGTGCTTCAGTGCTGTGGTTCGTGCCCATAGAGAGGTGATCCCAGCGGCAGTAGGTTCCAGGTACGGTGAGATATGCTGCAGGGACCGGAAGTTATATCCTGTTGAAATCAGCTTATGTACGTACCCCATAATCTCCACCAAAACCCCGCTGTTGGTTTTGAAGAATCCCGCCAGTCTGGTTTCTGCGGCGCATAGCCGAGACAGCCTCTCGGGATCGACCCGAACGTCATCTCACCAACGACCGACATCACTCCATGAATGGGACTTGTAGGATAGAGTCTGAGACTTACCAGTAAAGGCCATCTCCGGCAAGACAAGCAGATCCAGATCCTGGGGATTGGACCTGCTCAGGACGCAATCGGCACGATTGAGGTTGTTGTCAACATCGCCAACCTGTGAGAGGTGAGTCCTTCCGTGTTAGAGCAGCATACAATGCTAACATACCTGAGGCGCAAACTGCAGGCAACCTATTCTCATTGTTGCGGTTGTTAGAGAGAGAGAGAGAGAGAGAGAGAGTTGATGTGTAGAGAGTGTTGTTGTCGCAATGCTCTGCTGTGGTGTCGATTGTCGTCGTTTCGATAGTCTGCCGCCAATTCGAAGCGTGGAGATCAAGCGCGAACGCGAGGACTTATATCGTTGACGAGAGTATAGAAGCTGGTACAAAGTTTCACCTAGTTTGGACTATTTCCATGCGACGAACCCCGATCGGTTTTTACCCCCAAAGTACTGAGTGTACATACCATGCTGATGCATGAGGTGGTTGGACAGGTCGTGGCCCGAAGAAGAGTTCTAGTGGGCGCTTACTCCTTGTTGCCACTGCAGACTAGGCCAGGTCTGAAATCCCCCGCTCCCGCGGCCGATGATGCAGTCACAGCGTCGATGCCACCCGGAAGACCCTTGATAGTTCATGGCTTCAGCGAATCAGTAAGTTGTGTTACACAACTACTACTACGATGAAGAAATGTTTGCAGATAAGGGTGGCTGGGCGGGCAGTGGGGTGATCGATTAAGAATCATCTCTTTAAGCAAGCCTTTAATGAGTATGTGAGTGCTACTGAGCAGCTTTTCAGTAGGTCTTCTTCACTTGCTAGTCCATCTCATAGCCCTTAAGATTTGGAGGCATATTTTGTCAAGTGTCTTTAAGAGTCTTCAGAATCTCAACCGTCAACTTTTAGGCTCTGAGCTTGTCTGCACCACTATCTACTGTATGATACCATAGAGTACTTCGCGCTTCTTCAGCGACAAGGCTCGAATACCAACATCCTTAACCGCTTAGACCCCAATTTATCTTTAAAGAAAAGTGTGCACACGCGCGTATCCAAGTCTGCATCTTTTTCATCTTTCTTTCTAAAGTTCTTGCATCATCATCTCCTCTTTCAGTCAAGAGGAGCACACACATATTCAGATCCTATCAATGAGAATGCATTCCGACTTTCCGTCCAATATTGTCCTGCAGCCCGGGCCATACACAGCGCTTCCATCACTTCCAGAAATTCTGATGAGAGATCAAGCAGATTCGAGGCACAGATTCGAACAAAGTTTTTCCTTTCAAGCTTGTCCCATGAGAACATTGAGAAGGAATTTCTCATGCAGGCAAGCTTTTGGGAACGGCAGAAGATACCGCTGCCCGCCGGGGACATCTTCCTGAAGTTCTTCCACACCGGCAGAGAGGCCGCATGAGAGGCCACACTTTTTCAGCCACCAACGCAGTCATAGCCACCCATTCGATTACTTGCAGCCCTCCCGCGACGGCCCGGGGCGTAAATCTTGGTAGAGACGCGCCTCATTGTCCAGTAGCGAGGACTCGTTCATGTCAGCTTCCTGCAACGCTTATCAACTTGGCCATCAAGTGCTCATGCCAACGACCTGCTGCATAAACTCAAAATTTGGGAAGCGCTTGTACATGGTGTACCAGTGGATTTGTTGAAAAGAGAGCTCTAAAATCCACAGGTTCCCCCGAGATGCTTGCTGATCCCCGCGTGAACACTCCGTAGCAGCTTCTCAATCGGGACAGCTCCCAAGAACTCACACGCTTCTCCCGCCTATCTGGACGAGAGAAACCCCTCATCTGCATGCAGATAAGCAAGGCTGCTTGAAAATCAATATTTCATGCATGTCGTTACCCCTCCATCGATCGAGCTGGTAGCGCCTTAAGCGTGAAGTCGGCACATTTCTCCTCACAACTTCCAAGTTCTCCAATATCTCTTCCAATCTCACCAAATTATCTCGATATTTCATCGTCATCTCACTCAATGTTTCTCGCGTGAATGGACAGAAACAGCGTTTTCACATCATTAACACACTTGGGGGCTATCACACGATCTGACGACTAACAGGCCAATGGGCCATCTTTCTGAAGGAACATATCCCGCAACCACACCATGTGAAGACATCCAAATGCTTGAAGGTGTCGTTCAGACTTCCTGATCAAGAATGATGGACAGCTCCCTCACAGCCAATTCGTCACAGTAACCGCCAGATACCCAAAACAAATCTCGACGCGCAACTATTGATTTCTAACTTGAGAATAAGGATAGACTTGCTTGCATCTGGAGGTCAACTTTCTTCAAGCTGATCTATTTCGAAAGCATGGCCACCGGTCCATGCGACCTTTAGAAGCGCCAACCTTACGCGTAAGTTCGAACAGATCACAACCTTCCCAGAAGTCCGCTCAAGCTTCATCTATCTAGACTCTGATACTAACTTCTATTTTCGGGTATCCAACATCCCGCTCTGGGAACAACTATATCGTTTACTGACCACGAAGCAAGTCAACAAGAATAGCTCCGAGCTATTTACATCCTCGTGTTGCTATTCTCATCCAGCGTTGCGCCAACTTCTTCGACATGGAAGATCTCGAACACCATCTCTTTTGAAGACCTTCAACTTAGGCTTTCTATTTACAGATTTACGACCAAAACAAACACATCATGGGTAACTCGACTTCAAGCAAGCTATTTTGATCTTCGTTGTCCAAAAAAACCAAATCTCCAGACGCGAAAGCCAGCAGCGTGAAGCGTCGGAAGAGGAACCACATCTACAATTCCATCCTAAGCGCTGATCTTCAAATAGCCTCCAATGAATATGTGGCTCACAGTTTCTATTTGGAAAACGATGAGATTCTGCTGGACACCTATCTTTCGCCTCTCAATGCCTCGAGAGACACAGAGCGTGTCGAACATCGCACTCAGATCTCCAAACAAGCAGCTTGGTTGGCAAGTAAGACGCTTGATGCTTCGTTCTCAACTGTTCACTGTAAGCATACCTCGAGAGACTCTCATACACAGCCCGCATCTTGTGACAGACGCTAACCAGAGCCATTCCATAGGCCTTCGTCACTACTCACCACACCCAGATCACTTCAGCACAACTTGAATGCCCGAGACCTTCTCCAACCCCCCCCCCCCCCCCCCCCCCCCCCCAAAGCAAGCTCATAGCCATGAAGCACCCCTCAATTCCAGTACAACGAAATCCCACTCCGAACTCCACAAGCGAAAGAATTTCTCTCCATCATACAGGAAACATCCTACATCCACCGAACACAAACCCATGACTATTCGGACGAGGCGAGATCTACACACACATCAGAATATAAGGGCTCGAGAGTCAGGATATATCCAAAGCCATAATTCTCAGTCATACATACACACACCCGGAGCAAGACAGAACCGTTGCTCCGCTCCTGCACAGTGGGAATATTTTGCCAAGTTTGTTCACCGCCCCCTCACTTCACTTCAATCTGTTGGCAGACACTGACTACCTCTGGGTAGGTGACTAGACATGTGACACAGAAACTAACTAATTATACCTAAGCTAAATCGCTGTCAAAAGTATTCGCCTCCGTAGATATGAAGACAAATACAAGACGAGACGAGGTTTGTTTGTTTGAATTCCTCGCTTATGAGCAGGAGCCTGTCTACCTATCCTATGAAGGCTAATTCTTGGTACTGTACACACAGGGTCATCTCAATCTCCATTGTCACGACTCGCTAGCAGTGTTGCACTTCCCTCTCCTTTCATGAAATTTCAGCAAGTAGTCCAGTCCAGTCTCGTACGGCATGAGGTGAGAGGAAGCTTCTTGAAAGTTTGATTTGTTTTATCTTTGCCTGGCAAATTACTCAGAAACTGTCCAGTCGTCCACCCACAGGCTTTAACCTTCCCAGAAAGTCTCACTTGAGATCATCCCACATCACCAACCCATAGACACATAACCATGACTCGACCTCATGACCCATCCAACCTCATACCTACATGGTATCATATCTATACAAGAGTACGCCCTAGACTCTAACCGACAGCCTGCAGGCCCACTCGCCGACCTGTCATAACATGAACACATCAATTCAGAACACTATGCTCAAACCCAGACTACCCTAAACTCCAATGCTGTATGTTAGAACGCCGCTAAATTCCCAATCCACAGACTCTGAACGCCTCCTCTTCCCAAGCCACGATGATCACTTCACCAATTCACACTCTTGGGCCGAGCAGACGTGATGGGACTTTTGAGCCCATTCGCCTTGTTCGAGAATTTCGACTCGCCGCCATGGTCCGGTGCCGCTGATGCTGAATGTGGGGGAGTGTTGCTTGTATGTAAACCGAGCCCCACTCCAAACATTCGCGAAGCTGCTAGAGATTCTTCCGTCAGGTCATGAGATTCAACATCGGGTTCGATGATTTCCGGCTGATGATTCCGATTTGAGCCTCGAGACTGTGGACAAGATGAGCGGTAAAAGCTTGGAGAGTCTGGCCGGTCGGGCTCAATCTGCTTGACTTGTTCCACGCTGGATCTCAGGCTCGCACGGCGCTGAGGGTGATCAGTTTGGCGGGGCTTTGCGAAGAAAGAAGTTGGGCTTCCTGGATCTACGGGTGACAAGGGAGCTAGGATATCATCCATGGTAAATGCTTCTGGGGTAGAAGGACTTCGCAGAGAGGGTGTAGTTGTCGCGGTTGTCTCTGTTTTGACACTCAGGTTCGTAGTGGTGGACTGACCAGATCTTGCAGACTTTGTCGATACACTGGAGTTTGTCTTCGGGATGGAGAGATCGGCATCTCGCTTTGCTGCGGATGCAGTCGAGTTCGGCTCAGAGACCAGCTTTGCTTGCGGAGGACGGGTGGTATCGACAACTAACAATTCGCGCTCACCACGACCCAGGATGCCATACACCTTGACCTCACCACTTTGGATTCCTAAGACTGCACTAGTCCCGGCATATACTGCATCGTCCTCGGTCCCACATCGATTAGCAAGTACGACTATTATTTCATCATCGTTCTCAGCTCGGATAAGAGGTTCGAATCTTGCAATCCAGTAAGAGAGTGTCTCCATATCCGGTTCTTTCGGTGTACGGCTGAAAGCTCTGGCGTCTTCTCGCGTGAGCCAGGCCATGGAGATAATGACTAGGTTCGCCTGCTTATGGAGGATGTGGTAGGCAAATTCCCAGGCACTCCATGGAGCTTCAAATTTGTACGGACTAGAAGAGGTTAGTCTTCCCCTGCTATATCTAGAGGAAAAGGTTTCCTTACTTTAGGTCCATGCCTGAAGATACCTGATTAGCCGATGTTGCAAGTGCTGAGCATATTAAAATACTCACGCTCAAATGACTTAGTTGGCCACTTACAGATCCCCATTGCTACATTTCCGAGTCCCTCTATCGCACCATCATAAAACCCGTCCGGTCCTTCCAGCGCCCATGTTTCGTCGGTATAATAGAGGAAGGACTTTCTATAGTTCGCAATAGTCTCTCCTCCAGCATTCACCGTTATCGCCGAATTATAATACTCCGGCGACGCAGGCCACCTCGGGCTGATGTCGACTTTTTCGGGGTACCCAGCAGTAACAACACAATCGTACTTCAAAGCTGTCGTTCTGGCCCAGAGCGATGTAATACCGGCGGTCGTAGGTTCGAGGTAAGGACTGATATGCTGAAGCGACTTGAAATTGTACCCTGCTTCTATTAATATCCCATCGCAACGAGATAATTTGACAAGCGCAAGCAGCATAACATGTCTAGCTCGTCATGGCAGAATCCTTGGACTTGGATGGTATGCAGCGACTTTGCGTGCGATACTAGGAATTCTCCACTTTCAACCCAACATTCCACCACCATGTCTTGCGAAATACAGAACGGCGCGACGCCAAGCCATCTTTTCCCCAACCAAACTCACCACTAAACGCCAACTCCGGCAGGACTAGCAGATCAAGGTTTTGCGGATTTGATCTACTCAAGACCGCATCTGCACGATTGAGGTTGTTATCAACGTCGCCGACTTGCGGGGCGAACTGTTTGCGACATCAGTCCCAGTACCATGGCGCTGGGAACGCAAGGGGATCGAAAGGAGGGGCATACCTGGAGACACCCAATCCTCATCGTCGGAACACTTGATCATAAACAATGACGAGACATCCAGCGACAGAGAAAGAACCCGTGCAGAGAGAGGGAGAGAGAGAGAAACAGCTGCTGCAGATGTCGAGGAAAGACGGGTCTTGCGCACAAAGTTGAAGAAGATGAGGCTGGGAAAGTGGGCACGGATTTAGAAGCTGCAGTAACTCGATATCGGCCTGAGGGGTCACAGTGCCACAGTGCCACAGTGGAAGGGAAATTGCTAGGAGCCAGCTTGGGGGGCGGGCCCATGGATACTCCCTCTCTCAACAGCAGGAATGAATCGAATGCGGCACAGCACAGATCAACACATCAATCGACGACAGAGTGGCAGAGAAGCGATGTGGAGGGTGATTGGTCTCACTGTCTCTCTGCATGCATGCAGGTGCTCAAGTAAGTGCTGGCTGGCTGGCTGGCTGGTTCTGCATCAGTCAGTTGCTCAGTTGCTGGAGAAAGGAGTGCGAGAGGGAGGGAGAGAGAGGATGGGAGGTCGCATTGTGCTTGCTCGCTGCTCCTCGCCGGCGCTTAGATGGCTCAACGGCGTGCACTTGTCCAACGCTCCTCCCCCGCGGTGCATCACATCACTTCACTCACTCACGTCCTTCCAGTTAGTTAGCCTGGTCAACCCAGTCAACCCTTGCGAAAAACAAAGATGCGTTTCAGCCTTCAATCTTCACGAATAGGGAACTCCCACCTGTGGCACGACCTGGCCAATGAGTGGCACGCGAACGGGTTGCTCCAGGAACAGCGGTGAAAGTGGAGAGTGGATGGATGCATCAGGGAGTCGTTGACAGAGGAGCGCAACGGTGCAAAGTGCAGCTCCAGCACCAGCACCAGCACCAGCACCAGCACCAGCACCAGCACCAGCACCAGCACCAGCAACAGCACCACATGACGATTGTCGGGCCTGTGCAGACAGACCCTGCTAACTCAGCAGGGAGCAGCCGAGACCCTACACAAGCCCCAGTCTTTTTCGCCATTCGCCGGCATTCAGATCGTTGCCATACGGCACTGTACATCACATCATCCTTCACAGCTCGTGTGATATCGCGCTTCATCCTGCATACAGAAACGTCTGCTAACTGCGAGTCGTCTACTAATTCTGCTCCACTCCTGTGCAGACACGGCGCAGCACTCACTGAACTCGGTTCTTGGGCTAACAACCAAGTAATTTAGCGAGGTCTACTCTCTGCAGCCAAAACATTCAACATCCACCCCATCCAATATATAACGAAAGTCCGAGTCCCGAAAAATGCTCGCCAAGTCTACACATCTGAGGTGCCAAGATAAAGTCTTCCCAGATGAGTTTCCAGGATCGCGAGATAGCCGCGAGGGCATGGCCTTGTCACTAATCTGCACCCTCCACGGACGGAGGGACATCGTACATCATCCCTGGAACTAGAGGCACAGTTCCAGGGGAGTGATTCTGCGGAGCGCATGCCATTGCCTGCACAGTGGCTGCTTCGGCACTGATTGAGATCTAAACGCCAGCGACCCAGAAGGTAACCTCCTCCACAAACCATTCTTGCTTCCTCATAGGTCAATGAGTGCGACTGCTCTGTAGCAGAAAGTTCCAAGGCCACCTCATCGTAGGTATCCGTGGACGTTCGGCATACTGGGATGCTGTACAATTATCTCTACCCCTGAGTTGAACCGAACTGGATCTGTGGCACTCAATGCCAAATGGTGGAACTTGAATACTGGATGTGGAGAGTGTTGCCCAATAGAGTCTGACACTTACCGCACAACGAAAGTGATGGTTTGGTCGCGAGCCTCTCTGCGAAAAGATATGGTTTGAACAGCTCAAATGCGCAGATACTCAGTTGTCCAAAGCGAATCTGTGGATTGTACACAAGTATATACTCTGCATTACATATTCTAGCAGCTCAAGATTGCTAGATCGTCTGGCCCGTCTCGTCTTACTCACGGAGCGTGGTCTCTCCCCAACGTACATCTCATTATAGAAGCTCCAAACGCCACGCTACACTACAAAGGAACATTTTAATACGGAACGGAAAACCCGTGCGCCAAACTCCTTGCCAAAAACACCGGTGTTAGATCACCAAACAGTACTTAATGGACGGGGCACGATATGCCGACTTCGGGGTCCAAGGGGATTCCTCGTGAATGATGATTCCCATTGTGATGCTACCGCGGAAGCGAAAATATCGAAGGTTGAGAGCGGTTTGTGGTCTGTATGCGTGACAACTACTGGAGCTCCTTGGAGTGAGTCTGCGGTAGGAATTGCTTTTAATGGTTGGGCCTGGACTTGTTTGGATTGGATCGGATAATTGGCGGACTCGACAGGACTGGAACGGTGTATCTGACTGGGGCTACTCTCGACTAGGACTGGGGAAAGGCTGCCGTCGGTAGGCGAAGCAGTTCCTGGTTGTTGCTCGCTGATGTCCGTGCTAGTATCCATCCGAGTTCTGATCGGAAGATCTGTCGCAACAGGCTGCTTCGGCAGGATGCGTGGTGAATCAGACCGAGCTAGGGATTCCAGTGGAGAATATCTGAGATCATTGTTGATGTGCTTTGCAATGAAGTCGGCACGGGTCAAAGGCACGCCATTATTGATGACGTTCCCGACCATGGTCCCGAAGCGAGGGGAATCTTCGTCCTCGATGTACATGATCTCATCAGGATCATCCGCAATTAGGTCTGTGTCGATGCCCTTTCCGATCATGTTCATACTCTCAAGCAGAGGAGAGTTTTTGATCCGTTCCTCTCGCTCCTCATCGCTCAGAATATTGCCCATCATGGACCCCAGAAGTGGAGGGGAGTCATTCAGGTCTGGTCCCCGTGACCGACTGCAGTTCCTGGACTTTGGCGAAGATGGTCTGCTGTATACGGATGGCACTGGGACCGGTGTGGGATATCTGTCAATCGGGGGTTTCGATTCGGATTGGGCTGGAATTGGCGTCGGTTTCCTCTCCTTTACTCGCTTTTGGTCGGGAATGGGACAAATAGGGACAGGTTTGCTGGCAGCAAAGTAGGCCTGTGGAGAGTGGTTATCAGCTGGCGAGATGGGAGAGAATGAGCATGGGTCCAGGGATGGGCTGACTATCGAGGTGTGGCCGGTGGATATCGAGAGTGCACTGTTCAGGCTTTGATCGGAATCGGCTGAGCAGTCAGAAGATAATGTCGAGGCTCTGACATCCACCTTCAGAGCTGGAGTCTTTGCCCTTGGCTCCGAAACAAGCTGCATCGTTGGGCTTGCGGCAGTATCGACCACAAGCAGTTCTCGTTCGCCCCGGCCAAGTATCCCATACACTTTGACCTCTCCTGCCTGGATACCTAGAACTGCACTAGTCCCGGCGTATGTTGCATTGCCTTCACTCCCTGTCCTGTTTGCAAAGACAGCGATGATCTCGTCCTCGCCTTCGTTTCTAATGAGTGGTTCTAATCGCGCAAGCCAGTACGAGAGGGTTTCCATGTCAGGCTCCTTGGGCTCTCGACTAAATGACCTTGTATCTTCGCGCGTCATCCACTGGGATATTGGGTCAGCATACTGGACGAACCAGATCAACGAGCCGGGTTTCATACTGCCATGGATAGAACCACGAGGTTGACTTCACGAAGAAGAACATGCTGGGCGAACTCCCAGGTATTCCAAGGTGCTTCGAATTTGTATGGGCTAAGGACGGTCAGCAATGGCAACACAGAGTTAAATTTTCCCCAAGACTTACTTGAGATCCATACCTGACACAGTGTTGTTAGTGGTGTTCAGGGCTTGCTGGAGAAGGAATGGACTTACAGATACCCATCGCTACCGTCCCCAAGCCGTCGATTTCGCCGTCATAGAAGCCATCGGGACCTTCAAGTGCCCAGGTCTCGTCGGTGCTATACAGGAAGGATTTCCGATAATTTGCGATGGTTTCCCCCTCCGCATTGACGGTGATAGCCGAGTTATAGTACTCCGGAGAGGCAGGCCACTTTGGACTCAAGTCCACCTTCTCTGGATAACCTGCTATGACCACGCAGTTATATTTGAGAGCTGTCGTTCTCGCCCATAGCGAAGTGATGCCTGCGGTAGTAGGCTCGAGGAAAGGACTGATCTGGGCCAAAGATTGGAAGTTATATCCTAATGCCATTAGTGAGTCGTACATCCAGGGCAAGTCTGCGGCCTGGTTGACCGCAATGTTTGAATCAAGACGACGAAACAAGAAGGCTGCGGTCCTTGGGGCGCGCTTACCGGTGAATGCTAGCTCTGGGAGCACAAGCAGGTCCAAGTTCTGAGGATTCGCGCGACTGAGTACTGCGTCGGCACGATTGAGGTTGTTCTCAATGTCGCCCACCTGTAACCAGCTATTAGCCAGGCTCATCCAGCACCAAACAAGCCCTCTCTCTCTCTCTCTCTCTTAAAAAGAAGGATATAAACATACTTGCGGGGCGAACTGCAAGCAGGCAATCCTCATTTCCGCAACGCCTCAATACCCAATACATAGAGCGGCCAAAAAAAAAAAAAAAACACACAAAGGAAATGCTGCAAGATCCCGAGATGTTGGAATGAATGAGAGTGTTTGCAGAACAACAGAAAATGGCACACGATGAAACGACATGCGGGCCTCGTGGGGTCTTATTAGAGAGTGTGTGTGCTCGCCTGGTGGTTTGTTTGCTGGCTGGGTAGGTAGCTGGCCCGTGTGCACGACTGACTACATGTTCGTGGCGTGGCTTATTTCACTCACTCTATCGCGTCTTTATCGTGATTGAAGGCTTCTGCATACAGTATGTTCAGTACAGAGGAGGGTGCATAAAGTCAACCCCCCCTTGAAGATCTAACTGTAATGGGCAATGCAGTTACCTATCAGCGTTAGAAGTGGCTGACGGCCAGCTTCAAGAAATCAAGCTGCCACTTGGTACTTGTACCTACACTTTGGGCTTGTACGCTGATGACTGATTGGGTTGAAGGAAGGACTAGCACATTCCGAGCGCTTAGTAGCCTGCATTTTAGCCCTTGTCAGGGCTCGCTCCCCCGCAGGGCAGGCCTCTGCACCCTGTCCTGTGGCGTGGCACGTACTGGGGGGGGGGATGGAAAGAGCCGAAGCTGTTTCTGGAGCGACAGCGCTTATTGTTTCAGGATATCGATCTGATCGCATTCTTCTGCCAAACGGAATGGATGAAGCGAAGCTCGAAAAGATCCTCACGGGTTGCTGTCAGGAGAGAAGCCTTGAATATGGGGAAGGATGGAGCGGTGTGGGCCGGCCATGGTGATCCTTCGGCGACCCGGACGAGGCGAGGCGAGGCATGGTCCGCAGTGAGCACATCCTCTATTCAAAATGTCTGTCTGTCGACCACTCCTCGTTGACTATTCTTCCTGAAGGAGCTATTTTTAGCGCCGGGATTTTGGTTGTTGATCTTATCTGTCACTCTTGTGCACATTTCGGCTCTTTCACTGGTACATAGAACCAGGTCACCATCCAGAGGATTTCTCATTGCAACGCTCAAAGTGTTCAAAATCATAACAAAAGAAACAATTCATGAATTTCCAAAAGCTTGAAAGATCTGCCACAAGGTTCAAGCTTTCACTTAAGCTTAGAATCTAAGTTCTTCCAGCGGGTTGGTTGATGCAGGAGTACTCTCTCCTGATAGGAGGGACAGCTTCCCCAGCCAACAAATAGAAGTATGCAGGTGGGCCCGCCCTATGGACGCATTAATCCCCCACACCCGGTACTGTACAACCACACCAGCGAACGGTACTGGTGTGATGAACGAAGCATGCAGATTTAGTCTCCACTGGAGGTTTGTTTGGACTCAGCAACGTGGCATGCTGAAATGGTGTGTGTGCCATTTTGAGGATGCCAGCCAGGTCGATCTCCTTTTGTGTTGCTGCTTTTGGCGAACTTTGGTAGCCAGCCAGCCCTTCTGGAAAAATGCAGAAAAATGCAGAGAAATTGCAAGTGTGCGGAGGGAATCCTACGCCGATCATCACCGTCCTGATTCGCTGGCTTGTTGATTCAGTGCTCCATTCGTCGATGAGACTTGTCTGTTTCTTTCTGAACGTTTGTGCGATCGTCGACACCACGCATAATATTTCAGCGAGGTATCATCCCTATCACTGCGACCTCTGAGAGAAAACACGATGGTGTTGTTCTGATAGGTCCATTCCATATCTCTTAGATTCGGTTCAAAGCCGTGCCTATGCGGCGCGGAAAATTCTTGAAGTTGCATTCATTCATACCTAGGCTTCCAACGCCCTGGACAAGTACCGTATCCTCACGGAACCGTTTAGTCGAATAATTCGTGTTGTCTCACCTCATCACAAACCCTATCTTTCGAGACTGTTTCTCAATAGGATAGCACTCGCGCTCTGGCGGCAAGATCTCTCTACTTGACCCAACTTGATTTGCTCAGCAGTCGTCACAGCCGCAGCTGCCGTGTTGATCTTTCTGCATGCCGGCTCTAGTCGCCAACAGAGCTACCCACTGCGCTCTTCCTGATCTTGTTCCTGATAAGTGCTCGTGCATGCTACTGTGAAGTGGCTCATATCACATCACATTGAGTCGTCATTTGCTCACTTTCCCGTGTAGGTGGTTCTCGGAGTGGGCACACGAGCTTGCCTTAACTGGCCTTGAACAGCATGGCGTTTTGAACGCTTGTGATGGGGAAGGCTTAAATCGGGTTTGAGCAGTCTGATAAACATATGCGATTAGCTAGTCTATTATGGATTGACGAAAATACCAAACTGAGAAGTTGATTTGCAAAATCTTCTTGTTGTGTTGACGAGCACGTGTACAAAAAACATCATGACATTAAGTGGCGTGATCTTCATCTCGCTAGACATTTACGAAAGGCAGGTAGGTAGGCACTGTATGGAGGTACTTCACCCTTAGTCAATCAAATGATAGTTTTTCTACAACGTCCTCGAACTATTGATGGTAAAGATAATATCGGGATATTATTTTGAAAACTGGAGGGATAATTCTTCTCAGCTTCATTGCTTCTCTGAAAGCTTGACAGGTAAACGCAAACCATTCCGAGCTTCCGGAGCAAGTGTTGTTCAACAACCCACAGTTACAAATCAGAAAGAATAGGACAAAGACACTTCGGGGGTATGTACTTGGATATTCTAGTGTTCGGACATAAATATTGAGATGTTTTAGGTTGTTGATAGATGTCTAAGCGCTAGGTGAAGTGAAGTACGATGGCTGCTTTCTCATACTGACGTGCTCTGCGAGTGAGCATCGAATCGCCTATCTAGTCTGAGACTGGGGACATTGAAGCGAATGGGAATCTATTGGGGAAAATGGGAAGACATTCGGTGCAAATCTGTGAGAAGATCGACTTGGATCTGAGCCAGCTGCTACAGGAAACTGACTGCGATCCAGCAGTTCTGGAGCACAAGACAGACATCAACGAAATCATGACTGTATGAGCAGCGATGCTTCCATCAACATACAGCAAGCGAGAGATGAAGGTTGATGCAGCATGAGTTGGGATCGCTTGTGTCGTACCTTCCCAAATACTCATCGTGAAATGGCTCCTTCCTCACGCAGTCAAAACGCTGGCGAGATGCCTTCCTCCAACAACTTGCCAACTTTACCTGCACTTCATCTTTCACCACCAAACCCTGAAATCTCAAGCTCCAAACTGCCACCACCACCCATTCTTCCACCCACCAAGACTGCGTTTCCAGGCAAGATGACGCCCAGGAAACAAGACGCAATGTCCCCTTCGAAGTTCAGAGCACTGTCCTTCCGAAATCCATTCGCCGCGCCACCCAGGACCGAGAATTCGAAAAGGCCCCCACCGTCCCAACCTCTAGCCCCTCATGAGTCCGAGTCCATCTCGTCTGTCTCCAACTCGATGGCGACTACTTCTAGTGCAGTGAGCATTATCGATTCGATTGGCACAACTGCTGCAACAGCCCCAGAGTCCGAGGGCTGTCCTGATACAACCGAAAAACATGAGTGTTTACCTGGCGTATCGACGGCTAGGAGGATTCCAATTACCATCATACCCCGAAAGGCATCCATTGATGCTAATGATGCAGATTCGATCGCCAACTTCTGTATCTCGCCCTTTGGAACCGCGCGTAGAGACAGTGTTCTGGAGAGCCTCAAAGGATCTGGTACTGCTGTTGACGGAGTTGCTGATAGCTTGCAGAGCAATATGAGCACAGCCAAAGATGGAAAGCCTTGTGAGTAAAGCTAAGGAGTGAGCAGCAAACAGCAGCACTAACAATGCGAACAGCACCAATTCGACTCTCTGGTTCTCCTCTGACTATGTCGAGACCAACATCCTTGACTGGCTCTTTTCAGTCTGGTCAGTCTGACCAATCCATGAAATCATTCAAGTCCTATGGATCTTCCATTGGAGATGAGGGTGATTGGGACTTTGACTCTTTGCTTGACATGACGGATGAGGTACGGGCATCAGTGAAGGTAAGCAGTCTCCTTCGGAGTTCAGAACATCCTCGAAAAACAAAATTAATCCAACAACTTCTAGGCCAAAGGAATAGTTCCGAGGAGTAACATTGAAGAGCTGAACTTGATTCTTGATGCGTTGTTACGAGAGGAACTCTCACCACGGCCTTCGACAGAAATTGATCTGATCATACACACCCGCTTTGGCCAGCTTTTGAAGGAAATCCTCGACTCCTCAGATACAATGTGCATAGACCGATATCAAGAGGCCATATTTACCAAATCGGGTTCTTTGAAGCGGAAATGGGAGCGAAGGTTCAAAGGGTTCTATTTCAATATCCAGAAGCCACGCACAGAGCAAATGAAGACCAACGGCGCCCTCCGTGGCTTAACTCTTTCTACAGGCGATGGAGGTCATGGCCAGACTTGGGCTGTTGCTTATGCGCAGCCAGCCGATTTAGAGGGACATATGAATTTTAATCCGGGAGAGTAAGTTATTCAGCCTCCAAGGTGCATTGCGGATCTTGAGTGGGCCCTGCTGACTTCCTTTGAGCTGGTGGCTTAACATACATTGTGCTCTTCGCGATGGTGCAGTTGGATCAGGTAGTACTCTCCTCTCCAACCCAATTTAAATATAGCAGCTGCCATCAAGATGCAGAGATATATTGCTAACTCTCTGGATGCTCATAGCGGATAAGATGTTAACGACTGGAATGTCCGGGGTCGTTGCACTGGCGTTACTGACAGGAGAAGAGATCAATGGCCCAACCCTGAACTTGTTCGAATACACCAAGATAAGCCAAAGAATGGACGAGCTGATGAAACTGGTTGCTTGTAATCGCGGTCGTTCCATCCGAGTCTTGAGAGGCAGCAACCTCAAGAGCAAGTATGCTCCAAAGGCTGGCATTCGATATGATGGCCTGTGAGTGTCAATCTTCCCTGCTGAGAGAACGAAGTGAATGCTGACGCCAAGAATGAAGACATGTTGTCAAACAGTTTGGCCACAAGCTTCTAGACGAAAACAAGAACATATATCGTTTCACGCTCATGCTGGAAAGAGCCAGCAACCAGAGGCCATTGCACGAGGTTCTCCAATTGCCCAAACCATCACAACTAGATGATTGGGATCTGTACAAGAAGATGATGAACGAAGACTATCGAATGCGCGAAGGAGATGTAGCTTTCAGCAAATGGAGAGAGCATGAAGAGGAACAACAGACCGACAAGGAGCAATTCATAAAGTCAAAAGCACTGCAGGAGGGCATTCGGCGGTACACGGTTGTGGAGAGGAAGCCAAGTTATCTTTATGACTGATGCGATATTCGGTTTAAGAATGCAGGGAATTCGTATCATGTAGCAGATATGCATTATCGTTAGACGCATTGAACATTGATATTATCGCGAGGAGAGAAGAATGAAGCCAGCAGGACTGAAATGGAAGACAGGAGGAAGGGAAGGGTCGACATTTGGGTGGAGACGGAAATGCCTGTCAAGACGCCGGCCACCGTAGCAAGCGGCCGTCGAAGCGAATGCGCCACTTTTTTTACTGTAGCGCTAGTACAAATCTAAATCTTCAAATCAACGACAGGACTCTCCCGCTTCCGCAAACAAAACAAAAGGTGAACTCGTTCACTTTTGCAGGCGAATTCAATTGAAAAGTGAACAACAATACCAACCAGAAAACCCTACTCTAGTGCCTCGCCTAGCATGACTAGCTCTCCCACCATGGAGGAGCCTCCATTAAAGAGACAGAGAACCTCATCAATCTCTCTTCCTCTTCCTCCTCCCTCCAGCAACAGTGTAATGGCAGCTCAGCCAACGACCAACACTGACAACAACATCACCAATTACACCAACATGGACAATCCACTCCTCCCACACGCTACTCGCGTTGTCATTTCTGATACTGGTTTCCAGCCAGAGAAAGAAATCGCCGTTGGTATAACCCACTTTGTCAACAGCGAGAATCCTGGTTTCCAAGGTGTCTTGAAGCAAAGGTAAGCACCCCATCTCCTTCCTTTTCAATTCTCGATTCTTCATTCCATCGTCTTGCGCATTGTCATGTTTCTCTTCTCTACGAGCAAAGAGATCGCGATCTCAATTACCTGCGGTGTTTGGCTTCTTGTTTGATTCGAGTTCACCCTCACTGACCCGAAATCATGTCGATCTGTCTGTTTTATACTTCAATGGCGTTCACGATCATATTCTCTTCTACTTGAGATCATTGCTAACAATCAACCAATTAGATACACCGACTTTCTAGTCAATGAGATCATGCCTGATGGCACCGTAGCCCACCTTACCAATGACAAGGCAACTGTCAGAACCAAGGTACGCTCTTTCCATCTATCACCGCTTTGGATCTACCATTTACCCTCCATTCTTGCTTCCCACGAAGTCACGTCGACTTGGAGTTCAATTCGGCATTGAAACTTTTACAACATTACTTTTGAACAGTCCACTGACCTTCCTCAGAAACCTCAAAACACCACCCAACAACCATCCAAACCTGCCGTTAAGGTGAGTCTTGACAGCTCTTGCGATTGCGCAACCCCAAATATACTTCGACCCCACTCACTGATATCTCCAAACCAGGACGAGAAGGAGAATGCCTCTACTCAGCCAGCTTCTTCCGCTGCTCCCAACGGCAATATCGACCAGGTACGTCCAAGAGAATCCCAATATCCAGTCAGACTCTGCGACTTCAGTTTTCCACAAGTTCTTGAAACCAGACAGCTAACCTCGCGATTGCAGACAAATGGAAGCAAGGAGACACAGTCTGCTGCCACTACGGATTCTACTTCAGCCATCGTCAAGGTTGAAGGAGAAGACAACAAGTCCAGCCACGCCGAAAACGTCACAGATGCGTCAACTTCAGCGTCTGCTGTAGTCAAGACTGAAGGCTCCAACAATTCCGCAAATACCACCAATGGCTCTACTCCAGCTACTGGTTTTGTCCTTGCTCCAGAAGACGAAAAGATCGTTGTTGAGCATTTTGGATCCGATCTGAAAGACAAGATCGTTGCCATGTACAAGAACATTCTCTCGCGGCCAGATGCCAAACCAGCCTCCTTTGGTGTTCTCACCTCTGAGCCCATCTATGACAAGGATGTTCGTGGAAGCCTTCATGCTGACATTCGTCGCATATTCGATGGCAGGATTGATACCGCATCCATCGAAACCTCCGCCATCGAGATCTTTGCTGCTGCAACCCGCGCCAAGAAGGGCAACTGGAACAAGAATCCTCGCCAGGAACAGCAACGTGGTCAGCCATCTGGCAAGCTGGGATGGAAGGAACTTGGTGGCGAATATCTCCATTTCTCCGTTTACAAGGAGAATAAGGATACAATGGAGGTCATCTCCTTCTTGGCGTCTAGATTGCGCGTCAAGAACAAAGACTTCAACTTTGCTGGCACCAAGGATCGAAGAGCTGTCACAGTCCAACGTGTCAGTATCAAGCGTCAACGAGAGGAAGATCTGGCAAGATTGAACAACCAGCTTCACTCGAATTCTCGTATCGGCAACTTCGAGTACTCGACGCACCCACTTGTGCTTGGAGAGCTACGCGGCAACCAATTCCACATCACTTTGCGTGATTGCCACTTCGGCGACGATGCTGGCTTGGATGCGGAAGCTAGATTGGTACTTGGCCAAAAGGTTGTTGGTGAGGCTGTGAAGCACCTGCAACAACATGGTTTCATCAACTACTTCGGTCTTCAACGTTTCGGTACCTTTGGAATCGGAACTGACGAGATCGGTTTGAAGATTCTCCGAGGGGACTTCAAAGGCGCTGTTGATGCCATCTTGACCTTCAACGAGGATTCCCTCAAGGAGTCAACTGCCAAAGGTGACAAAGCATCAAAAGACGATCGGGAACGTGCTCTCGCTATCCAAGCCTTCAGATCTGGACGTTCTTCACACGATATTTTACTTCAACTGCCAAAGAAGTTCTCCGGTGAAGCCTCAGTCATTCGCTACCTCTCCCAACGAAATGGCAAGGATGATTACAGTGGAGCCATCTCATCCATCCACCGTAACCTTCGCACCATGTATGTCCATGCCTACCAATCTTTGGTTTGGAACTTCGTCGCCAGTGAGCGCTGGAGCAGATATGGTTCCAAAGTCATCAAAGGCGATCTGGTTCTTGTGTCCTCGACCACTGCGACTGAGGTTAAGGATGAAGTCGACGAGAGCGGGGAAGTTGTCGTTCACGCAGCTCATGATGATTCTTCGCTAACCCGCGACGATGTCTACGAGCGTGCTAGACCCTTGACAACTGAAGAAGCCGAGAGTGGCCAGTTTACCATCTTCGATATCCTTCTTCCTCTCCCCGGCTTCGACGTTGAGTATCCCGATAACGACATCGGTGACTTTTACAGGGAGTTCATGGGAAGCGAGCGTGGTGGCGGTCTTGATCCAGCAGATATGCGTCGCAGCATCAAGGACTTCAGTTTGTCTGGTAGCTATCGCAAGCTCATGGCTGGACTTGGTGGTGACTGTACCTTCGAGCTCAAGCTCTACAAGAACGAAGAGGAGCAGTTGGTGGAGACCGACTTGGAGAAGTTGAGGGTGTCCCGTGGAGAGCTCGCTCGTCCTCCGCCTCAGACCTACAACAATCGCCCAGATAATGGCAGAGGCAACTTCGGGGGCCGAGGCGGTCGCGGTCGTGGTGGCCGTGGCGGTCGAGGAGGTTTTGGAGGTTCTGGAGCCAATGGACCCAACTCCAGGTATCCTGACAGCCGAGACGATATTGCGATTGCCAAGGCTAGGCACGCCGATAATCCAAACATGAGCCTTTGGGCAAATGCCGGAAAGACCATTCCAGCGGCAGAGGCAGTGGAGAATGCAGCTGCAGAAATCGAACGAGTCAACCGCGTCCCTAGCAACGAGGTTGTCACTGCTCCAGTCATTAAGGAGACATGGGTGCAGACCAATCCTGAAGATTTCACCCAACGTACGGGTGTCAAGACGAAGAAGATTATTGGCGATGAGGAGATCGATCTCCCATTGTCGGATAAAGACCCGCAGTCACCAAGCAGTAAGTTAGAAGGTTCTAGCAGTGTAGGTCTAGCTGAGGTTGCACCAAAGCGATCAGCCGCTGAGATTTCTACCGCTCCAACTTCACCAACTTTACCAGTTGCTGTCAAGGATGAGCAGACAGAAAAGGAACCAGAGTCCAAGGTCGCAGTGATCGTCAAGTTCGCACTCGGCTCAAGCCAGTACGCGACCATGGCTCTTCGTGAGCTGATGAAGGCTGGTGGTGTCAAGACCTACAAGCCGGATTTCAGTGGTGGTAGATAAAGGGTTTCTCGGTTAGATGTTATGATGATTATGATTGCTGTGCATTGGGAAGGGATTGGTATGACTGCATCTGCAAAGGAGTTCCATAAGGAAAGAAAAGTTGTGCAAGTATGCAAAGCATGACGGATATGAATGGGTCCGATTTCTGCAGGCTCTCGCTCAGATGGAAGTAGACAGCACTGCAAAGTAAATGAATATAAAAATGCATTCAAACAAGCCCCCTTCTCTATGTACTGGTAATCGAAAAGCTGTGTTTTCTCACTTGTGATACAAGGTACATGTTTCTCAATTCAATTTTCTACTGACAGCATCTCAGAAGCCCAAGCCCCTAAACACGGACAGAAAGAGCAAAAAACGATGTGCAATCTAACCCCTCACAACTCCCTGCATCCTCCTCTTCAGTCCCTCAAACCACCTCAAACTGGACTGCTCCTCTTTCTTCACAACACCAGCACCAACATTCTGCAAACCAGTACCACCAGCCACCTTCTGCCCAGTCCTAAACTCCTCAACCAACTCCCTATACCTCTCATCATTCACGCTCAAAAGTTTCCCATTCGTCTGCCTCTCCGCAAACCTCTTGATGAACCCATGACTCTCCTCCCATTCAGCGAGCGCGCGCTTATACACTTCGCGCTCGAACTCTGTGGCTGTCATGCTGGGTGGTTCGGGTTTTCTTGAGTTGGACTCGGAATCAAAATCGGATTGAGATTGAGATGCAGAGCCGGAGTCGGATCCGAGTTCGCGGGTCGTGGTGGTTGCGGCCTTGCTTTTGGATGACGATGCGATGGGTTTTGGGGAGAAAGAGAGGGGTACCGTGGGTGTCATCTCTGGGAGGCTGGTGGTCCTGGGGAGGGGAGAAGAGGCTCGTTCTTTTCCTTTTCCTTTGCTGGGTGAGAGGTCGAGGGATGGGACCATGGTGAGGGGTGGGAAGTGGTAACTTGCTTCTTCTGCGAGGGGGGTGCTGGACGTGCTTGGTGAGGGGGGGATTGAGTCCTGAGGTGCGGTGGGGAGGTTTAGGAGGGAGGAGGGTGTTTTGAACATTTTTCTTTTTCTTTTTGAGTGGTTGTGAGTTTTTGATGTTGTTTGGTTATTGGTTATTACTGGTTTGGAGTTCTTGAGTTTTAGAGAAGCGTTCATGAGTTTGTGCGTGTGTATGTGTGTGTGAGTTTTGAGAAAGGAAGATAAGGATAAGTGGAAGGGAGGATATATATATTTAGGTTTATTGGAGTGTGAACTAAGGGCTAGAGAGGTATTATAGGCTGGGCTATTATCTACTTGGACTAGAGACGGAGATTCTGGCGGTGGGAAAGCTGGATACTGTCTAACAGTCTAAGTCTAGGTCTAGGTCTAGTGTACCGAACTCTTGTCTCCTTCTAGCTTCCATCATAACTCCAATTCTAATACAATCAATTCCTACTCATACTCGCTAATGATGTACAAATACACAATGCTGCAGTCTGCGCCCGGTAGAACTCCTGGTGCATCTAGGCTCCAATTTTTCTCCCAAACTCAGAGTAGAAATTACTCTGCGTGACATGTGACTTCTTCCCAGTTGTCGCATTAAAGATGTGACATCCTTCTTTTGCAGCATAAGGTGGCGTGTAAACTATTTCTTAATTAGCCAACTAGTTCCAAAGTACCACTTAACGTCCACCATCCAAATCCATTAATTACAACGGCTCGGCTTAGTGAAGGCAGGATTACTTACGATGCAAGCTCACAGCAACTACTTTCTCATCCGGATTTGAAACCTTGTGTAGCCCCAACTCATCAGACATATAAGTGACCTCTCCCTGGTGATAAAAAGTCTCCTTGATGACTTTAGGCGCTGTGGTGTCCTTGGGAGGGTAATCGAACCGAGTTTCTTTCAGTTTGCCTTTCAGGATTTTCATGAGGCAGTGTGCACCTGCGTGGTCGTGGATTGGACTGCCTTTGTTGGGTGTCCAGACGAGTATCAACTGTGTGTATTTAGTTAGTTATCCCAATTTTATTTGAACATGCAGTATGAAAACTGAGAAGGTATAGTTTTGTGTAGCTAGTAAGACAGGAGGATTTAGAATGTAACTTACGAGATTACTCTTCCCATTCCCTTCATCAACTAAATTCCGCGTGTAACCCCTACTCAGATCCGCAAAAGCGTACTTCTCCCAGTCTTTTTCTGATGAAGTATAGTTCTCCATAAGCTTTTGCAGTTTATGGACATCTACATCAGAGGAGTCAAGGCCAGATGATGGCCCAAGGGCTTTGGAGAGGTCTGAGACGAGGGTTTGAAACGGGTTTGCAGGGGTTGAATCTTTTGAGCCGGAGCCGGGCGTTTCTTGGGCTGTTGATGAAGTCATGGTGACTTAATCGATTGCTTGTGATGAAAATAAGTGATATTTCTGTGGATTTGAGAGTATTTTGAGTAGTCTTTTGTGTTGTGAGGATAATTAGAATGAAATTTCTATGAATTTGAGGGCCGCAACCACCCCTATATATATGGCATTTCCTTCGACTGTTTTGAAAAATGACAATGCTAATTAATCACCTTTAATGAGCTTTTGAAGAGATCGATAGATCTTTAAAAGAGAACGTGTACCTTCTTGGTTGAAAATAAAGAAAACTTAAAGAGACTGATAATTCTCTAATAAAAGGTATTATACTTTCTTAAATAGGGAATAAAGGAGACTTAAAGAGATTAATAAATCTTTGAAAATATGTGTCATAATGTCATAGGGTAACTAAAGTAGGGAGTAAAAGAGAGTACGTTGTATTGTCTGAAACTTGCAGAGGTAAGTTTCTAAAGGATGCGTGCCTTTGAGAGGCAAAGGCATAGGACTAACAACGGAGGCAGGCACAACTAAGAAACAAAAAGATTATACTACGATAAGGTATTATTGAAATAAAGGCTATCTAATTATCAATCAAACACTTTGTACTTACCCAGGAAGATTGGATGGCCAGCAGTTACTAGCTGAAGACTTCTGGAAGAGATCTTATGCAAAGACGGAATGTCTTATATAGATAAATATGATTAATGATAAATAATAGATGATGGTAGAAAAGGTCATAAAACGTCATAAAATCCAGCACAAACATAAGAAAGAAGTTTAATGAATGATGCTCAAGGCCTGACAATATTACAGTGAAGTGAGACTTTTCATCTGTACCCCGCTAAAAAGTTCATGGACTGCAGGGGTTCATCCACACATAGAAGTTCTGCCCCTCCATTATGCTGTATCTGGAATGATCTCCAACCCGTCATCCGCGACCTTCTGACGACCACAGCACCGTCCAGCAAAGCGTCCAACGCATTTCTCACCAACCCATAATCTGCGAATATGCCACCGAAAGGCAAAGGCGGCGACAAAGGCGGAGCGGCAAAGGGGAAGGGGAAAGGGAAGCCAGCCGAGGAGAAGGAAGAGAAGGGAGGGAAGGTCAAAGGCGCACAATTTGTGAATGTTAGGCACATTTTGGTATGCAATTCGCGGTCTAGTATTCGGAAGCGAGGGGAGGGGCTGATGGGTGGCAGTGCGAGAAACATGCGAAGAAGGAAGAGGCCCTTGAGAAGTTGAAGGGCGGCGCGAAGTTCGATGAGGTAGCAAAGGAGTTCTCGGAGGACAAGGCGAGGGCTGGTATATGTTTCCGTGGTTGGCAGAGGCTTGTAGGATTCTTTGCTAATGTTTGCATGTAGGAGGTGCTTTGGGTTGGAAGAAGAGAGGTGATTTGGACCCTACTTTTGAGGAGAAGGCTTTTGAGCTTGAGGCTAGTACGCTTGCAAGTCCCAAATACGCTGAAGTGAAGACGGGATTTGGATATCATATTCTGATGGTGGAAGGAAGGAAATAGGGACCTTGGGCAACATGCATTATGTTTTCCTGGGAGTTTTGGTAAAGGATCAAGGAGTTTGGCGTATTGGTGCATCCCACATTGTCACAAGTCGAATTGGCCAGCATATTCTTGAAAATGTAGATCAGAGGTTCCCCTATGCAGTTGATTGTCCACCCGTATGCATCATATCTAGAGTACATCGTAAAGAAAACCCTAGCATGGTCGAATGTCTACCCATCGAAAAGCTAACTCCGTACCGTCCATTTTTTGTGGTGACTTTACTGCTCGGTATTGAAGTAGTTGAGGAGGATCGATCGCTCTTGAGACTCCTCACCCCAATCCTTGACGACAACGCATGAGCAGTTGACAACCTTGCGTGCATTTCCCTCGCGGTCCAAGACACCTGCAGAGACCCATTAGCATACCGGCCGGCGCATATTCCCTGTTCGAGTGTACTTACACAAACCAGCCCACTCGCCCAATTGCTTTCCATCGGGAACCTTGATCAAGGGGATCTTGTGTTCGGAGCAGAGCGCAATGACCAACTTCTTGTATGCCTCCTCCTCGCAGGACTCGTTCTGAAAGCGGCAGAATCAGTATTTGCTCGAACATTGGCCTGAAAAATTTGTTTGCGGGCTATTCCTCTAGAAGCTTACCAGAACGCAAACGTGAGCTTGACGGCGATCGAGAGCCTTGGAGGCTTCACGGAGACCTCGAGCAAGACCATCGTGCATGAGAGCAAGCTTCAAGACACCTTTGAGGGCGTCAAGAACTGACATCTGTCCCTTGGATGCGGCATCTCCAGAAACTTCAACCTCCTCGGCCTCGGGGACCTCTGCGACTGGGCTTTCTTCTCGATCACTCTGTAGGAAGGCAATATTAGAACAGCTCAAAAATACGTGGCATTGGATCGCAGGACGGGGGAATTGTATCCAAACCCGTTTGGGATATTGGAGAAGAGCGCATAACATACCATTTTGAATTTTTGTGAGTGACTTTCCTCAAAGATTTGGATTGTAAAATGAAGATTGGCTTCACGATATTGCCTTCAAAATTGAGTGCGATTCCAAGCGAGGCTGTTTTAGCGCCCGTGTCATGTGACCACTCTAGCGCGCAGCCCTCCCACAGCGAAAATCCAAAATTGCGATCCCAAAAGTTCTCGACATTCCATTCCAACAATTTCGACCACCACCAAAAACGAGGTATGTATTTCCCGGAACAACATCCTGAAGCTCCTTCATGATAGGCAGAGGGAGAAATCGACATTTACTCAATCTGCGACTGGGACCTGAGCTGTTGAGGAGAGAAGGGAAAATGGGTCCGGCCAACTGATGCTCCTCCACCATCTCGGAGCTCACCTCTTCCACCTCCTCAATTGCGATGCGACCTTAGCAGATGAAAGATGTCGACACTACTCTTCTCTTTCGACGACGAGCTGAAGAACCCTCTTGTCAATCATGAGGGCACTCTCCATGCTCAGAGCCCATGAAGGCTAACATACAGCCCTTTCCAGATACCTCACTTCAAACTCAAGACTTGAGAATCTCCATACGTCAAAATGGTCAAGACTTCAGTCCTCAACGATGCGCTCAACGCCATCAACAACGCCGAGAAGTCCGGAAAGCGACAGGTCCTGATCCGTCCTTCCTCCAAGGTCATCGTCAAGTTCCTCAGTGTCATGCAGAAGCACGGTACGTTCGACACGGATTTTCTTCTCTCCACACAAATTCGGCATGATAACTAGATGACGGTCTCACAAACACTACGACCATAGTCCTTTAAGTTGCCGATATATCATCCTGCGAGGATCTTACACGTTCTCTGATTTTTTTCTCCTGACGTTACACGTTTAATCTTTCGCTACATACACTGACATAGTCTTCAGGATATATTGGCGAGTTCGAGGAGGTCGATGACCACCGATCTGGCAAGATTGTCATCCAATTGAACGGCCGGTAAGTTCTTCTGTATGTGAGATCCTGTGAACCCTTGCTGACTCCAACACAGTCTCAACAAGACCGGTGTCATCTCCCCAAGATACAACGTCCGCCTCGGTGAGCTCGAGAAGTGGGTTGTCAAGCTCCTCCCATCGCGTCAATTCGGATACATCGTCCTCACCACCTCCGCCGGTATCATGGACCACGAGGAGGCCCGTCGCAAGCACGTCGCCGGAAAGATCATTGGTTTCTTCTACTAGAGGATGGTTCTGGGTCTGGACGGGGCGTTTGGAGTACAATGAGCATGTGTCTATCTTGAGCAAACACTTGGGTCTCTACCTATAGTTTCTTGCGGGCGATACCCCAACTTCGTTTCCTTGCTTCGTCGGCATGATTCGATATCTTCTTTTTAGAAGAGAGATAGCATACATCAAAAGTCAATTCACACTCATGTACTCGAACAATGTTGCGTTTCCTTTTGCGTGATCATGTCCCTTTGTCCGGTGCCCAACTTTGCATCTAGTGATTTAGAGAAGGCTTCGAGTTATTTCAAAGTTGGCCTAAAGGCTCACATCACAGCAACGTTGCTGGCTCACTTGGTCCAGGCATGGGGATGGTAAGAAATGTCCATATGAGTTTTTTTTTTCATGTTCAAGTGAAGGCTCAAATCAACGTTTATAGTAAGGTCCCCCGAGCTATCCCGTCCCTCACCATATCGAGATCAAAGATCAAATCAGCGAATCACTTTGTGCTTGAGCAGCCGGGGCTTCAGCAGAAGTCAAGTAGTCATGACCAACCTACACAATGTCATTCTCACAACTCCACAAACCCCCTTCCAAGCCTCACACTATCATATTCAGCACTTACCGTCGAATTCTCATACCTAAATCCCATACTACTCGCACTAGAACGACAGATCTGCAAGATGAGATGACAATAAGACGTGAACATGGTGGGGCCACGCACAAATAATCATCGAGAAGGCGGATCTCGCTGCGACCACACACTGATGCTTTTTATCAGATGTGTTTGAGTCTAGTGATCTGGATTGTAATCTGCGTCTATGGATGGGTCTTCCACTTCTTCCACCTAGTATACTCAGCAAAGCCTAGATGGATTTATGCAGAGTTCTGTATTGCACTGTATCTGTTGATGGGATTTAACTTCCTGCAATTGATCAGACGTAAGTTGTGCCTCCCAGTACATCATTCCCCATCCGCTAACCGAGACATGTTCCACAACATTGGCGTTCGGGAAGGACGCCAATAGCGCCGAAATGGAATCTAGCCTGAAGGCATCTACGGGGTAGATAATATATCTTATAGGTTTGTCGGTATGCACGGAAGTAGGTGCGGGCGGAGAGGCCATTATGGATGATTTCGTTGTGGCTTCTTACGTGTTCGTACTAGTGAACGTGGCCTAGGATGTGTTTATTATTATCACCCTGTTGCACGTATATCGGGGAATCACGTTGTTAGGGGAGAGGTTGGCTAAGGTATCCTACCAAGAGCGGCGAGATGGTCACGTTGCAGGTCCACGCGATCATTCCACAAACAGTCCGACTTTCAGAGCACAATTTAATCCTTACTAGGAGTGTCAACGCATTCGGCAATTCCACCCAAAGCAAGCAGGCCGCTTTGCACCTCGAATCACAACTTCGACCAGACAACAACGCTCTTTCCCCAAACCATGCCGAGTCTCTGGAAGAACGCAAACCACGATCCAGCAGTAACATCCGGGAAAGTGGCCTGCCATAACGCTGCGAACGATCCTGCCGGACACATATATTAGCAAAATCCCGGTTACACAGATACCCATCCCCCAAATCAGCAGAAGAGAACCAAACATACCTTCAACAGGGCCCAACGCACCAAATCCCAAAGCCTCAATAACCCACGGCATAACCAACGCCAAAATCCCCAATGCAACAAGCGTCACCATAACACCCACCAGGACGGGATGTTCCCTAGCAAACTCCTCCGCTACGCCACTAGCTCTGTCGAATGCCTCTTTCATGGTGGAGCCCATTGCGGCGCTGGTGTTTAGGGCGTGGATGAGGCCGTCAAGGAGGTGTTGTGCGAGGCTGGTGGACCAGTTCTCAGCGCCGATTTGCGTGGAGAGGTGAGTGCGGAGGGAGTAGAGGGATTTTTTCTCGGATGTGAGGAGGGTGTGGAGGAGGGCTGTAGTGAGTTCGGAGGGGGCGGGGGAGGTGGGTTGGAGGGGGAGTTTGATTTCTGGGTTTGGGGTGAGGTTTGAGGTTGAGGTTGAGGCGAGGGCGTTGGAGTTGGAGTCGGTGCCTGTGATGCATTGCTTGAGTGCTGTGAGGATGTCCATCTTGTTTGACTTGGTGGGGGTAAGTGGGCAAGAATTTGGTATTTTGAGGTTGTTGATATTGAGAGAGTTGATTCCCGAGAGGAGGTGGATGTGTTTGCTTTATAGGCAGGATGTTAGGCTTCAGTTTGTTGGTTTGCCTCATTGGACGGAAGGGTGCATGAGAGTTGGTGGTCGCTTGAATGGCCCTCTTGAATCTTGAGCCACGGTCAATAATTTGGGACCCAAGGCACACTGCAGCCTCACCGAGATAAGTTGAATTGTCAATTCGCTCTTGCCGAATATTGGACCTACATGGGTCAAATCAAATGGCGATTTCCCTTGTTTCGATTGTTGATACTCAGCCCAGATTTTCATCTTCCCGTACAGTGAGCGCTGGCAAGTCTATTATGCTTTTTAGCTAAACCCAAGTTTTTGCAAGGTTTAATTAATCGAATGAAACATTCCAGGTTGTAGAGTAAAGACGAATGTTCAAGTAACTAGATAAGAGATGAATGGTCAACCAAATGGAATAGAAGTCAAAATAATTATGGTTGCATCGTCTCTGCCGGTTTCTTGTGCTACAACAGTTTTTTTTAAAACTTGATATGTGAGAAAATGCGCAAGAACCCAAACTGACTTTGATAGTAACAAGCCCTCAATTAGATTATTCCTAATTCAGACTCCAGGGAAGCTATTTGTTGCTTCTTGTCAGCATCGCTCTAGAGCACGCGAGCATTGAAAAGGGGGTCTCGGTTGCATCGCACCACAGATTGGCGAAGCATACGATCCAATCATATCGATTTATATTCCCAGTCCGCGCATGGAGATGACAGTGCTTGGCATATTTACAAAAATAATCCCGCGACGCGTTGGCCCGCCCACAATTCGACGTCCTGGCAAAGCTTGTGGCGGCGGATCTTCAGACCTAATTCGTCACCAAGGCCCTTTCTGATTTCGATAATCTGAAACTACTGCAATCAAGATTTTTAGACTCTCAACACATGCATGCCTTCGAATGTCATGCCACAATATCCCACCCAGACTGTGCTCGTGGTGGTTGATCGTGGCCGAGGAAGCTCCTTCCCTTCGATAAACTTCGAGCAACCTTAAGTTTAAGCGGCAACAACAGCTGGCCCAACATGAGAGACCACACTCAGCGGCGACGGTCTTCGTCGAATTTCAATTCGCCCCAACAGCAGCGACGAATACGTGTCAATCACGGCAGCAGTCCGTTCCTCGAAGATCATGACGAGTCTAAAACCCCATCTCTAAATACGATCTTCCTGAGAACGAAGAGGAAAATGCGTTCTCGACAGACCTTCCTCTTACTCGCCCTCCTCGCATTCGCTGGACTCACCGTAGTCTACCTGCGAACGCCGTATATACCCCTCAGTGCAAATAGGACATCTGCGAAGCCAGTTCAAGAACACCACAATGCCCCAGATACGAAGCTGTTAGGCCCAGGACCAAAGCAGGTTGGACCGCCTCAGCTGGGAAACTCCCACCCAATTCAGCAGCTCATTAAGAACGCCGAGCAAGATTTTGGGAAGATAGTAGAGAGGCAGTCAAAGACACTGGCAGAAGCAGTAAAGGAATACCGGCGACGATATGGCATACCCCCTCCACCGAACTTTGACAAGTGGTACGAATATGCGAAGTCCAAGAACGTGCAATTGATCGACGAATACGACACTATACACACATCTCTCACACCTTTCTGGGGCTTGAAGCCGAGGACTATTCGAAATCGGGCGAGCGAGTCCCTGGGATATGATGCCAATAATATTCTCGGGGTGTTGATTAGGAAAGGCGAGATCAAGAAACTGGATGGAGGTGTGCCTTGGGCCATGGAAGCAACCAGGGGAATGGTGGAGAAATTTACAAAATATCTCCCAGACATTGACCTCTGCTTCAATATTCATGACGAACCCCGAGTTGTTGTGCCGTACGATGATCTGTCGAGGCTGGTGAGGTATGCTGAGGATGTGAAGATGCCTGCAGCCAATGCGGTCGCAAAACATAGGAACTCGTGGTCTGAGAGGCCAGGGGATCTTTCTGATGGGACACGGTTCGAGGATCTCAAATTGACTCGATTCAACATGATTCCACACCAAGCAACATGGACACATTCGAGGATGTCTTGCCCACCAGACAGTCCAGCAAGATACCTGGAAGATGGTCTGGCGGAAGACAACTTCGATAGTTACGCTGTTGGTGAATTGGGGTTTATATACAACAAGACTGCCTTCTCGGACATATGCCAATCTCCATCATTTTCAGAGACATACGGATTCTTCGATAGACCAAATGCCTTCAATATTGCCCATGATCTCTTTCCCATATTCTCTGCATCGAAACCCTCATCCTACTCAGATATTGTCTATCCTTCTCCTTGGTACTGGGCTGGAAGGGTCACTTACAACGACACCTCTGACATGGATTGGACCGAGAAAGAAGGTAAACTCTATTGGCGGGGTTCTACGACAGGAGGCTACAGTCGAGATGGTGGCTGGAGACGGCAACATCGGCAACATCTTGTTCAGAAGATCAACGCAGGTGACCAAGCCAAGATCCTTAGTAATAGCGGTGGTGAGGGCGAAACAGAGGACTGGAGAGTGAGGGAAGTCTCACGTAGTGACTTCAAAGATATCTTCGATGTCCATTTCTCGCACGTCGGCCAGTGTGACCCAGGCGACTGCAAAGCACAGGAGCAATTTTTCGAGCTCAAGAAACCAGCTGATCAGACTGAAGCATGGAAGTACAAATATTTGCTTGACATGGATGGCAATGCCTTCAGTGGACGCTTCTATGCCTTCTTGAAGAGCAAAAGCTTGGTCTACAAGCTAGCTGTTTTCAGGGAGTGGCATGAAGAGTGGTTGAAACCTTGGGTACACTATATTCCATTGAGTTTAAGGGGCGATGAATGGGTTGAGTCTGTGAGATGGTTTGCTGGCGAGGCATCTGGAAAGCAAGAAGCAGAGCATATTGCGATACAGGGGAGCGAATGGGCGAATAAGGTGTTGAGGAATGAAGATTTGGAGGTGTGGCTCTTCAGGTTGTTACTGGAGTGAGTCCTTCCTTGCCCATGTTTCCACCAACGGCCTGTCGCCAGCAAGGGCAACGCTGATTTGAGAGCAGATACGCCAGATTAGTAGATGATGACCGAGAAACCATCGGTTACACAGGCGCTTGAAGGAACTAGATGTTCTTCGATGATTTATTTGATGACGAGCATCGATTGTACATACAACTACGATGTCTCAAAAGACGGCTGGTCTCTCCGCGAATCACGAATGTATGGCATGAAGACTCAGGGATAGGCAAACAAGACAATGGGGCAGGCGTCATTCTCTGTATAAGATACACACGAACGAACATGGCATAGATGTGGCTATAGACGGAGGCATTGGAGTTTTGGTTTGCATTATTGAGCCGAGAGCTGTTGGCTGGGGCATAGGCCCGGCTTGTAACTTTGTATGTATAATGCCCAATATACCCAGTTTGCTCGTTTATTCACTGTAGAGTTTGCATCCCTCGACGTTCCAAATACTTGCAATAAAATCAAAATGCGGCATAGAAACTCTCAGCAAGATGGTAGGCAAGGCTTCTAACCTCTAGAGATACGATAATGGAAGCTGGCTCCACTCCACCATGCTGCTATGGGCGGCCACCAAATGATCGTACAGACCTTGCTTGATAATGGGGCCGATATCAACCAACTCTCCGCAAACAACCGAAGATATACACCGCTGCTGAGCACGAGTTTGTTCAGTGAAAATGGACGGAGTATTGCTCAGGTTTTAATCGATCATGGAGCTGACGTCAATGTTCGAAGAGGCCAGGGGAGGTCTTTCTTCCATGATGCCTGTAGATACGGGTGCTTGAGCATACTCGAATCTGTGTCGCTTGAAGAGATTAAGAGTGCGGGTCGGGTTTCTGCTGCACAGAACGGTCCGAACTTTAGGGGCTGGGAAAATATTGGGTGTTTCCATTGGGCTGCTCTTGGGGACCAACAAAATGTGGGGTCCTTTCTTCTGGCCAACGGCCTGGCAACGGTGGATGAGGCTTCAAATGGCGAGCAGATGGCTGCCCTCCACATCGCAGGTTATCATGGCAGTACTGCTTTTGTCGATTTTCTTCTGGACGCCGGAGCATCACTAAATCCGAAAAACTCCGCCGGACAAACACCATTTTACATGGCGTTGTGTCGGGCACCAGACCGATGTGATGAGGCAACTGATTCACAAAGGGGCTCGTGTATTCGACGAAAATACCAAGACCATAGAGCTGGAGGTGGCTGGGTGGCTGGGTGGGGGAATTTGGAGGCGATGTCTGTTCTACAGCAGGCGGACAGAGGAGCACACATGCTTCATGAACGTGAGACTTCGTCCCTCTCAAATCTTTCTTTTTCAAAAACATGGTGATCGAAGCTGACTGTGAGGAATCCGGCAGTGTCCCTCTCTGCAGCACTCGACGGGCGCCACAGAAACGGCACCTCTGTCGTAGACATACTTACAACGGTTCTCAAGTACGCAATTGAGCAAGATAAGACACTCTTGTGCAAGCAGATACTGGACAGAGCGCCTGACCTCAGCAAGGCGATGGATGAGTGTGGAAAGTGCGGACCATTGCTGTATGCCTTGCGTTTAAAGCGTAGGCACATCGCACGCATGCTCGTCACTTCAGGTGCAAATATCGAGGAGGCTGTTTGTGTCTCCCACGAAACATTTGGTTTCGATGCGGCTCACTATGCGGTGATGATGGGAGACGATACCTTGCTGAGGCTTCTTTTCCAGAAAGGCTACCGTTGTTTAGGCCCGTTCATCCAATCCATGCTGCCATTGCTTTCGACCAGCTGTATTGCGCAGCAATCCTTCTAGACCATACAACTCCAACTGGAAATATCACAGTCGATAACACCGCTGTAGTTGCAGAGAACCCATTCGACTTCCGCATCCGAGCAGCTGCCATTCAATTCCCGTGGGCTCTATTAGGATACAGCAAACTATTCCCAACTGGGTTCTTGTGGACTGCACTTCACCATGCAACTCACAAAAATTCGGAGGCAATAGTTCACTACTTGCTGAATCGAGGCGCTTCAATTAACGCGACTGATTCTCAGGGCCTAACTGCTTTACACGTTGCCGCAAGTAATGGGTTTCTGTCTATAGTCAATATCCTCCTTGATAGAGGTGCCGACCAGACAATCAAGACTATCGAAAGTGGGGAAACACCTTTCTTCACGGCCATAAGAAGTGACGAGGTAGCTGTGGTACAAAGACTGCTTGACCGCGCTACAATCAATCTTCGGAGCCTCGAGGGCTGGTAACCACTTCATGTATGCATTGAATGTTTAAACCAGGAATCGCTGGCTGAACTTCTTAAATTAAGCCCGGACGTTAACACTATGACCAACAAAGGAGCAACCCCTCTTCACTTCGCATGCTTGGAGGCCGGTCGTTTACCCATGGTCAGGTTTCTCCTGGAATCTGGCGCAGACGTTCACATGCGCGATATCGAAGGCGGCACACCACTACTGTGGGCTTCTTCAACTGAAGCATGTAAAGAACTAGTGAAATATGGAGCGAAGCTTGATGTTGTTGACAATTGTGGAATTAATGCTCTTCATTACGCTATACGTTTCAAATCCTCCTCAGATCTCGTGGAATGGTTATGCAGCGAGGACGCCAATCTTAAGACGATGAAATGCAATACAGGCTGTACATCCATCCATGCAGCGTTGCAGTCTGGCGAAGCACAGATCCGCGAAAGAGCATTAAGTCCTGGAGAGGACATACATTACGATGGCGATGATGATTGTGGAACTATACTGCATCAAGCTTGTCGTCATGGCCATGTAGACATATTCGAAGAAGCCAAGAGCCGTCTGAGCGCTGTTGAACTCAACAAATCTGCCAGAAGACCAACGAGCTCGTAGCGCCATTGCTGACATTGGCAGTGCAGTGCGGCATGACTGGTATAGTTTTGTCTTTGATAGAGGCAAGTGCTGATGTCAACTTTATCGGTCAACACTGGGGCAGTCCTGTCCATACAGCATGTCAATTTGGCCGCTTGGAAATTCTAAAGCTACTTCTGGGCCACAACGCGAACGCAGTTTGTATCGGCCGTGGTGGAAAGACGGTCACAATGGAGAAAGCAGCAGGTAATGATCGGAAATTACTTGACTGGCTTCGCGAGAGGGAGGCGGGTTTGTAGGGGATGGGGCATCTTTTGCAACTATGAACCTGCGACGATTTATTTCCCAACTAATTTTGACCTCGTCATTCATTTTTCCCTTCGAAGTAGCACCGACGCTGCCTCTTCGGCAATCCGTGGTCATATACGAAGTATATGTAAAAAGGGATGAGTTATTTACTTTCTACAAAACAATAGGGCCGGAGCCAAATCTCACTTCCAAACGAGGCTAGCTAAATTCGTCTCCGGTGAAGTGATGACTACTCAAATATCTAAGCAGCCTTCGCTCTCTTTATTACCTAGATATATCCATAAGTGAGAACTTGTTCAAAGTCGCTAAATCATTTCAGAACATTGACTGAAAGGAAAAGCCGAGCTCGGGTTTAAGTAAGCCTTAGCTTTGATATTTAAAGTGAATTGTATAGGTGAAAATAACTCGCTTCACCGGAGACGAATTTGGCTAGCCTCGAAAAGAAAGCGCCCAAAGGAAAGTGAGCTATAATAAAAAATTAAAAATTAAAAAAACATACAACAGCGGGAATTCGCTGGTGGTCACCCACCCAACTACTAATCCGCCGATCTGAAACTTAAGTACGGCAGAGCGGACGGGATGCCCTGGATTTTCCAGTCTATGGTCGTATGTGGCAGTCTTTGCGGGATTTGGATCTATATCATGATCGCTGTTGTGAGGTTGGGGCTGTGGTTGTGGGATGGGAGTTAGTGTGTTGGTGTTGGCGTTTGAGCGAGAAGGAAGGAGGGTGGTTTGGGGATGAGTCTACCAACAGAAATGTTTTGGTGTTTAAAATCAATGATCCTAAGTAATTGTATTTTCTTTCTTTTAGTTCTTTTTTAAAATCGTCGAGAAGGGACGGACAGGACTGGGCCTGCTAATTTAGACCCACTTCAAGTATCAACAATACTAAAATATGACGCGCAGTCACTCGTCAATAAATGGCTCGCTTTCGAAAACGAGTATAACAGATTTTAGATATAGGAGGTGGGAGATTGGAGGAAAACATAATCCGAATCGCAGTCCAGCCATACCAAATCTCTACTCCGAGAGGCAGAGTGTACGACTTCACCGTCCAAGATATTTCCCAAGAGCAGGACGCAGGAAATTGAGGTAAATTTTCTAGAGATGAAAAGAGGATGCTTAAGAAAGGCCCAGATACTTCCAAGTAGCATTCTGATACCGTCTTATTTTCGGATACCGTCTTATTACCGCATGTCGTACTTGGAAAGACTTCCTCACAGCACTTCCTTCAGAGCTGCGTCTTGAAATATGGGAATTACTGAAGTGTTGTGGGCGTGTGAGGAGGTACCGTACTGTCCGTTACTTCGTCTTCTGCTTCACGTTGTGAGCATTGAAGTAGAGGGTGGCTACTTTATTATATATCGAGGATCAGATAACAGCAATCAGAAGATCACCGGTGAGGCTTATAACACAATGGAATGCTGGAATATGTGATACAAGTAAAGCGAGGTTGAAGTGATCTACCAAAATAAAAAAAAGGTCGATTCCGACTGACACCTGCCAGCATATCAAAAGGTGCACCGAGGTTTTGTTTTCAAGAAAGTGTGTGGGAATTCATTACATCATAGTTCTCAACTTAATCTCCATCTGAATCTCACAGTATCATGCTCGTCTTCCATCATGCCATTTTCAAAAGAAAACCCCCAATCAAAACACATTCCTCGCTTAACCACCAAAACGGTCTCAATCAGAGACGAGCCTGCGCAGACCCAGCAGCTTGACTTCCCCCAGCAGGAGCCAACTTCTCTGTCTCCTCTGCAATTCTCTGTCCAAGAACCTCATCCACTCTCCCAAACATCTCATAAGTCCTCCTCCTAGTATCCTCCTTCGCGGCACTCAAGTGGCCAGCCACATTACCCACAAAATTATCCTGTTGACCGCTCTGCCTACCGAGAACGTCCCATAGACCCTTAGCTTGTACGTAGTCTTCAGATGTGACTTCTGAGAGAAACGAGACGGCTGCACCGGCCCATTGCTCGTGGCCGTTGGTGGGTTTGACGGGTTTGTAGGTTATGTCGCGATAGGAGGATGGGTAGTTGGGATTAGCGCCGTAGTTGCCATTGACAGCCATAGTGCCATCACGTTGGTAAGGATTAAAAGCTCGAAGAGGAGCGTTGACAGGAATCTGTTGGTAGTTCACGCCGAGACGGTGACGTTGCGTATCAGGGTAAGAGAAGAGACGGGATTGTAGAACAGGATCGGCAGAAACCTCAGCTCCCGGTACGAGATGAGAAGGTGAGAAAGCCACTTGCTCGATCTCAGCGAAGTAGTTCTCAACGTTCTTGTTCAGTGTGAATTTCCCGAATGGTCGGAGAGGGACTTCATTTTGTGGCCAGACCTTCGTCAAGTCGAAGATGTTCCAGCGGAACTTCTCGGCTTGTTCGGGAGAGAGGACTTGTACGTAGGCGGTCCAGCTTGGGTATTCGCCTTTGCTGATTGAGTCGAAGAGATCTTGGGTATTCCAGTCTGGGTTTTCGGCTGCCATCTTACCGGCTTCAGCGTTGGTGAATGTCTTGTTTCCTTGATCGGTCTTTAGGTGGATCTGAACATAGTTGAATGTTCCGTCTGGCTTGGTCCATTTATAGGTGTGTCCTGAATATCCATTCATGTGTCTGTACGAGTATGGTGTTCCCCGATCGCTGAAGAGATGCATAACCTGATGGATAGCCTCTTGGTGAGTGGACAGGTAATCCCAGAACATCGTAGCATCCTTCAAGTTCGTCTGGGGATTCCTCTTTTGCGTATGGATGAACAGTGGGAACTTGGTCGGGTCGCGGATGAAGAACACAGGGGTATTGTTGTAGACCCAGTCCCAGTTTCCTTCTTCCGTATAGAACTTGATAGAGAAACCTCGAGGATCTCGTGCTGTATCCGGAGAACCCTTCTCTCCACCAACAGTTGAGAAGCGGGCTATGCAAGATGTCTTCTTGCCGATACTGCTAAGCATATCAATCGAGGAGATGTCGCTGATGTCATGTGTAACAGTGAAGTCTATAGACAGGTTAGCATATGTCTTACTACTCGAGTTCAGAAAACATACCTCCATAAGCTCCAGCACCTTTTGCGTGAACAACACGCTCTGGGATACGCTCCCGGTCGAAATGGGCCAGTAGGTCGATCAAGTGGAAGTCCTGGAGCAAGAGAGGGCCATTGTTGCCAACTCTCTGGTATGCCTCTGGACTATCGATGGGACAGCCATTGGAGGTTGTGTAGACAGGCTTCTCATTGTATTTGAAGGTCGATGCGGGCTTGTCGTCGGCAACCATGATTGCGGTTTGCACTTGCGAGTTGAAGTATTAGGAGTTGGATCTTCTTTTGTGTTTCTTGTATTCGACAGTGGAGTACCCAATATTATTTTCTTTCGATCTGCTGTGATTTGTTTCTGTAGAAGTCTTACGAAACTAAAATTCAGTCCGTGGAATAAATAAAGAAGAAGGAAGACGCCGAGACATGCGAGGAGCTTATGTAGCTTCTGACGAGGTGGACGAGGCAAACAAGGCAAGGCAAGGCAGGGCCAATTGGAGCGGGGGTGGTTACAATTGCATCATTTAATAATCGAGATTGATCCAGACGGTCTGGAAGCTAGAAGTTCTTTGGGATTTCTAAGGATGATCTCCTGGGAGGGGTTGATTCGGCGTTTGTTTCCGTCCAGTTCAACTGCGGCGACTGGTGAGATATCAGGGATTTGAAAGTGCCAAACCTACGTGACGACATGCTTTTTCAACTTAGACTTTACAGTAACGCATTTCGTATAAGAAGGGCCTTTGGCTAGGTAGATGATGCAGGATTATTGCTGCTTTTATGAAGCCAGTAGTAGATCAATATATGATAAACAATAGAACATACGTACTTCGTCCAAAAACCCAACCCCAAACACACATCTCTGCTATGACGCACTTCCAGGTGCAGCTGCGTAATGTACAAGGGATCCCTGTCGTGCCCACTGTCATCAAACTCTTTCTCCACGTTTTTATTTTTCACTTATCAGTTGACCGAACGCCACAGTTGCTTATCGGTGCCAAGGTATGTCAACTCTGGATGAAGCTTGATATATTTACTTGTTAAGGTTATTCCAACGCCGGATCTGTGGTTGTGAACTGGTTATTACTTCAAGAGTAAGTAATTGATTGCATGCGTAATATTGAGCCTTTCTGTTTCTAGCTTACCTCTCATGGATGCGTAGGACATGTCTTGTATGCAGAAAACTCACGCAACGAATCCCGAATCCGGAGATAGAAATATCCCTCGCGCATGTAACACCATGTGCTCTGCAAACGCTCTAGACAAAGCCGCCTTGACGATGCTGAGTAAGCCGAATTGCATCTGCAGGTATTTACTCACATTACTGGGTTCCGTAAGTCTGTAAGCTGTACCTGATATGTGATTCGTTCTTGAGTCGGCGGGATTTGGTAATCGTAGACAGAAGAAACCGTGATTCACGGGGTTTGAGCAGAACAGGGCAAATGGCAGACTTCGGAAACGTAATGTACTGGGGGTAGCCCACGGTTTGCCTTGGTGGAGACAAAATCATAAAACTGAACAGAAAAGTATAGTGGTCGTATGAATTGCATGAATAGAGTAAGATTGAAAGAGCTGCTCCGATATGGCTCTTGCTCGAGTAGTATCTCCGGAGTCTACCATCCTGAAGCAGTTCAAGCTTGCTTGTAAGATGGCGAGTAAGAAGTTCCCCGACGTCGGACGTTCTGCTTAGAAACCTCTCGGATTTGCCTTGTCCTGAAAGCATACAGGGTAGAAAGTAATCTCGTTCAGCCTGAGTCGGATCTGCTCAAACGAGACCTATATTACCCCGACTAGAACATCAGTAAGAAACCTCCGGGGAACAACATCTAGACCATGAGGTTGGTAAGGAACGCATGTCATCAAGGCTGACAATTCGCAATAGGTCTGGTCAAGGGAAGTAAACTATCCGGAGGTCTTGAAAAGTAATGTGAGAATGTCGTCAACCCAATACTCCATTAAACGAGAGGAAAGAAAACAATTCTAAAATGCCCAATCCTGGCTAATGCAGCTTGCGTATCGTACCATTCTTCGCCTCCACAAAATATCATCCATTCATCCCTTTGCCCTAAGCTTCAAAGAGCCGCTGAAAAGAGCAAAAAGCGCCCCGAAAAGTCTAGGTGATGACCTGGCCTGTTCGTTCTCCCATGATGTTTTCTTATACTCCAGATTATGCCCCATGTTGTTGTGGTACAAGTTGGTCGATCGATCCTTGTCCCAACCTCTCCTCTCTTCTCCTTTCCTACGAGTCCTGTTGTACGGTTTGCTGCCGCGCAAAAGTCAGCCTTGCTTCTGCAGTCCGCATATTTCCCACTTCAAATGCAAGGGAAACTCACCACAAGCCAGTCCATCCCCTCGTCAACACCACTGCCATCCACCGCACTGCATGCCACGATACTCCAATTCCGATCCCTCAACTCCCCCAACTTCAACGCCTCACTTATCTCCCCAGCTCCCTTTGCCCCCGGCTGATCCTGCTTGTTCGCAAATACCAACAGCGCAGCGTCCTTCAACTCGTCCTCGTTCAACATCGCTGCTAACTCTTCCGAAGCGGTTCCCAGTCGATCAATATCTGTTGAGTCGATCACGAAGATCACAGCCGCTGTATTGGCGTAGTAACATCTCCAGTACGGTCGTATAGATGTTTGGCCACCGAGATCCTGGAGGTCAGGTAAGTAGAAGTCGAGGAAGAGGCGAAAAGAGGTAACATACCCAGACATTGAAATTTAGGTTTTTATAAGTCACCGACTCGACGTTGAATCCTATCGTAGGTATCGTAGTGACCACCTCTCCAATCTGCGTGTCTGCAGTCAGCATCCAGCCAGCAAGGCCCAAGCAGAATGTAATATACCTTCAGTCTGTATAAAAGGGTTGTCTTTCCAGCATTGTCCTAAAAGCCGCCATCAACATCAGTACACATCCAAACCCCCCAAAACAAGACATCTAAATATGCCATACCAGTCCCAGAATCAATATCCGAATCTCCTTCTTCGACCATAGCATGCCCGATAACCACGATACACTGGCACCCATCTTGAACTGTGTCCTTTCTACTACCCAAACTAGCCGTTCGCTCTGCTCCCTTTATTTGTATTCAAAGCCCTCGTTATGCCGTTCGTGAAATCCTCACTTCGTTAAAAGCAAGATACCGTCGTGAAAGTATTGTTCGTGGCGAGGGGTGTCGAAGTTTAAAATCTCGAGTCGCTGAAACCCAAGGCTTGCCTTCTGGATTTCCAATACCGCTGGTTGCTCGCTCTCCAGCCTCACATGCCCACGGCCCGAGCTTTGGCGCTAACGGGCAAAGCATCTAGGCCGAAAACAGAAATCGCTGACTAATAAGGCGCCTGCTTGAAGGGGAGCGCCATAGAGATCAGGTGACTTAAGCGAGCAAAATCCACAGCCCAATATTCCGAAAGTTGGACCTCGATTTTCAACGTCTTCTTGCTAAGCCAAACCTCGACACCCACGACAACGTCAAGATGCCGGTACGTCTACCTTCCCCCGAGCAACCCCTCAATCAATCTGTTGCATATGCTGGATCTGGTAATGGAGAACGGGCTGCGCGACGGCGGCTGAGGTGGAATGAGGGGCGATGACTATGGTATATTGGATGGAGAGATACTGATGAGATTGTGTATGCAGAGCCACAAGACCTTCCGCACGAAAGTGAAGCTCGCCAGAGCCCAGAAGCAAAACAGACCTATCCCACAATGGATCCGTCTTCGCACTGGTAACACCATCCGGTACGCACATCCTGGACCCCTCCCTCAATCTACACTTCGCCGATCGCTCTGCTGGATAGCCTCTACGAACTGGTGGGAGGGCGACTGGCAGGAGCACGATCGATACGCAGCAGCATGGAATGGTAGCTAACAAGCACGCATAGATACAACGCAAAGCGGAGACATTGGAGAAAGACACGCATCGGTATCTGAGCAACTCACCCACCCACAACCTCACCCGCGGCATTCCTCTACCTCGCAATACCACACACACACTCCATCCTCGAAAAATCTCACCTTCTTCTCTCAATCGCCTTCGCCTCAACGCAGTTCTTCGTTTCTGGCAGGCAGTCCTAGGTTGGGATGTCTCTTCAATTATTTTCTCTGATGGATGAATGTGTGTTGCATGAGGTTCGGGAATGAACGATTTGGCGGATGGGGCGAAAGATTTCTTCGTTTGATGGTTGATTGCGACTGGAACTGATATTGCTTTGGGAAATGGAAATGGAGGGGCGTCTTCTTCCTTTTTACGATTTCTGCTCGTTTTCTTGCATTGCCATTGAGGGTGTAGCAGCACAACACAATGAAATGGAGAAATAAAAGACGCCTGTTGTTCTTCGTGGAATTCGGATTGTGCGTCTGATTGAATTGTTGCGTACGGATTGCAGAATAGTCGACGAATGGCCTTGAGCTTTCTGCGGCGTTGATCCATTGACCCTCAAGCCTTCTCACAGTCTCGGTTGCATCCACTAACCTGCGCTTCTGCGGGGTAAATATGATCTATTCGTGTTCCTAAGTTGCTTGAGGTCTACCTTACCCATTCCCTAGCATGGTGAGAGTATGTTTACGAGGCTGAAGCTCTGTCGAGCATCTATGCTCTCTATCTCTAGTAACTAATCGCATACATTACGAGATATCTCCTCTTCTATCTCCCATGCCAGTAGCACCCCTCCAAATATCAAGTCTCCTTCCCACCAACCTCTCCGTACCCATACTCCCAGAACAGAACCTCTGGCCAGATTATCAGTCTAGAACATCTCAGTCAAAACTTATTTGCAAACCGTTAGACTTTTCCGAAAGACACCACAGCCATTCCCAACTCATCTCACGCTGACCCCCATCCTCTTTCACCATTCACATTACCCCACGCTACATTACTGCACCACAACCCCTCCAACCATTCTGATCCCTCCATATCCAACCCGCCAGAACAATGACCTCCTCATAATGCCTCTGGGTCTGGGACTGAATTGATTCTGAGCAGCCTGCTTGAGAATCTATCTACCCTTAGTCCAGGGATGCAGTCTTAATGTCTTGTGCAGAGAGAACCGATCCCGAGAATCTTTTTTTTTTTTTCAATTCTCAGATTTCCATTCCGAGGAAAGTTACAGACAGATTCTCTGGAGCAAGCCCAGCACATCCAAGCAAGGGTACCTAGGTACCTGGGCACGCGACCTCTGGGGAAGTGAGTTATGATACTCCAGTACAACATGTATATATAATAAGTAGATTCCTACCCAAGGTCTGTGATGGTGTGATGGTATGGCACGGTACGGTATTGTATAGATCAGCACCTAGCAGCCAGCAGCAATAGCAAGAGCCAGCCTTGCTGCTGAGACGAAGACACGAAGCAAATTATATATACGGATAGACTACCAAATATAATAGTAATAAGAAAGTAGCAAGTAACAAATACTATAAAGTAAGGTAAGAAGATGGCAAGGCTGACTATCTTCATTAGTGTGCGTGATCGCAGACAGCAAGAAAATGATGGTTGGTGATTGTATATACCAAAGAATTCGATACCACGAGAAAGAGGAGGGAGGGGAAGAGAGGACTAGGAGTTTGACAGAACCAGATAGAATAGGAAAACATCCAAGCAAATGGAATGGAATGGAATGATACGGCATGTGTCTCTTGGATGGTTCTCGTCTAGTAGAGATTATATGTTGTGAGCAGAGGTTTGGAGAGGAAGTAGCTAGATGAGATGGACTTGCTTCAAAGAGAGAAGGAAAGGGAGAGGGATTGCGTCTGGGGTTGGAGGATAGACTTTAGCTGGGGAATTGCGACGAGAAAGCCTTGTTTGTTTCATTGGACCCCGTGACAGAACAAGGCTGAGAGAAACGGATTGAGAGAGGGGGAGGGAGAACACGAAAAGGAAGGACTGCATAGGAGGAACGGGTTGGGACAGGAGAAGAATAAATACATTGTCTGTTTTGTAAGTAGCCACGTGTCTTGGGAGGGTATAGGTCAGGAACACATCACAAATCATTCAATCACGTCACAAGTCACGTCATGTCACATCACAGAAGTTCAAGTTGTTGTGTAAAGTCTCGATTTTTACGCCCTTATCTACCATCCAGAGCCAGCAATGCTCCTGGTCAAGACATCCGAGGAAGCCTTCCATAGAAGAAACCCTTTGTGATACCGGAACGCCATACCGTAGTGAGGCTCAGAAGAAAGAAACCGGGGAAGACGACCCACGCCGAATGAACAACGAACCACCAGATGATCGCAATCAAAAGGCAGCTAGCCAAGGAAAACGAAACACCGTGTATGTATGCAGGGAGAAAAACGTATCAGCACACCCAAGTGATGAAGGTGGATATATCAGATAGCACAAGTGTCGTATCGTATCCTCCCCCGAACCAAGACGTGAACTGCTTAACGATCCTCAGCCCACTCGTTCTCGCGGCGAATCTGCTCTTCCTCCTCAGGGGTGAAGTCGTTGGTAATGTTGAAGGTCTTGCGAATCTCCTCTGGCGACTTGCCCTTGATCATGTTGGCGACGGTCTTGCATCCAACATCAAGCAGGGGCTTGATGTCCAGATAGTTCGAAGCCTGCAGAATTGAAGTCAGTATTGTTTCGAAGCGTAGGGGCATGGCAGATCCATTGGAGGTACTCACCAGAATGATCTCGAACAACATCTCCTGGTCAACCTGCATGAATTTCTGGTCCCACTCCTCGATATCGGTGGTCTTCTTGCGGGAGTCGGAGTCATCATCGGTGGCGGCAACGGGGTCAGCCTTGTGATGCTCGCACCACTCGATAACCTTCTTGAGAACGGACTCGTTGACCTGCGCGCAGTTGTTAGTACTTTGAAATTCAAAGGTGAGGTCCAGTTCGAGGGGGGCTGTAGAACGGAAAAGGTGAGCTTACGTTGGGGATTGGCACATCGGTGTTCAAGGCACTGTCTCCAAGATCCTCCATCATGTTCTTGATCAACATGCTCTTCTCAGCGACGGCCTTGTCTGCAGGTGGGAGTCAGTGGTGTTCCATTTCAATGTGCTTCGAGTGCGGCGCGGGGCGTGCGCGTGTTTGGGGTTGGAGGGGGAGGGGTATCTTACCAACTTTGATGGCGACGCCATCGTTGCTGATCAAGGTGATCTGAATGTTCTCGGACATCTTGAGTATGATGGTGTAGTGAGGATGAAGAAAGTGTAGAGGGTATGTGTGCGTAGTAGTCTGATGGCTGACTGACTGAGATGGTCGGTCGTGACGATGTTGGGGCGTGGTGGTTGTCTTTTGTAGGCAGGACGAAGGCTCATGAACAGAGAACAGAGTTGGTTGGTGGGCCTTTGTAGGCGCGGCTTGACGATGATTGGAAGCTAGCGCCGTTGTAGCCTTGAGCTTAAATAGCCGAAGCACTCCGAATGCAACAGGAATCACCGATTTCCTTTGAGAGCTATTTCCGTCGGTGAACGGACCTGGCGCTGGGAGAAAGAAGACTAGGGAAGCAAATTTACAGAGTGAATGAATAGGCAGCCATGCTTTTCTTTCTCTCTGTTCTGTTTGATTTTCTCTTTAATTTTCTCTTGGAGTCACCTCGCCGCTTGCATCCTTTCCCTGCATAGCTGAGTCACCTGGCTTTGTTGGCCAGGAAAGACAGTGAGCGACGAGATGCGGCCGCTTGGCTAGAAAAGTTTGGAAGGTTCGGAACTCGCTCCAGCGCTTCCCCAGATCTTCTTTCAGGCGCGCGCGCGTCATCTTTGACTTTCGCATTTTTTAAGTAGTGACAGATAGATGTTCACTTTCGAACCTGGGGGAAGATCAATTCAGTCACTGCATTGGACAATTAGAGTCAATCCGAGGGACAGAGTAACAGATAACATTCATTGTGACTTAGGAATGGAGGTGCAGGCAGTATTGACAGATTCCTTCCATTGTTGTTTACCTGGCCAAAGGCAAAGGCATGAAGGTAGACAAAGGAAGTGGCTGTAAGGACCCGCTGAAAGGAAGTAGGTACGACAGCCTTCAAATTTAAACTGTTGGGCATTCCTCCATCGCCAAGCCACTTTCTCTGATACTGTTTGATGGACCAGATCCACATACCTTACCTAGGCATGGGGCCGTTGCAAGCCAATAGGTAAATTACCTCCGTGGGACTAACGTCAACGTGCCAACTCTCCCTACCAAACATCTACACATCTTACAACTTTTCTAACCTCTAAAAATTCTTGGCAATTGAAAGGCCAGAGCGCACATATGCAGCTCTTATCTTGATACCTCCGTCCCTATCCACAACCCCATCCGATCCAGCTTATCTTTAGAAATACTCCATGTGGATTCAAAGAGCTTGCATGAAGCCCGCAAGGCATCCGGAATGTCAAGCCACCGCCGGGCAGGCCAGGCCAGGCCAGGGCAGGCATCCGCAGCTTGGAAGAGATACGAGTAAAAGGCTGAGAGGACTAAGAGAAAAGTCCATCAGCTTTGTCAGCCTCAAAATTTCCACTTTTATGCCAAATACAATTGATTGATTGGCCCGATCACACGTGATGGACCATTACCAGTTGAGTTGGCCTTTGTACGGGATTTGGGATGGGGATGGGAATGAGAATGAAAATGGGTTTGGTGAATGAGGACTATGTCCTCGCTTATGCATTGAGGGTTATGTTCTGTGTTAAGTTTCAAGGCCAGGAGCTGACTGCTTGCTTCTAGTGGTTTCAGCGTCCAATTCATCCTCGCCAGAGGTCTAGGAGGGGAGATTGAGCCGGGGCGATTCAAGAATGTGGAGAGATGGTTGATAAACTGTGAGGAGACGGAGAGTTGGAAGAGGGCTGAAGAGGGCTGTTGAGAAGACCGGGCATCAACTTTGAGGATTGGGACCGGGTAAAGGGTTTGTAAGATGGGTATCATGAGTTTATCTTTATGCAAATCGATGATTATATCATGTATCCATTGCCGTGCATTATCATGGTTCCCATAGAAAGGAAGCATTTCGCAACATCGATGACAGTTTTGGGAAGGAAGTGGTGTAGGTCACATGAGCTGCACTCTTCTGCAGCTGTTCGGATATACCAAGTTCAGCTCGAATGTAACTCATACATCCTTCAACACACCTTCTATCATGATGCTCTTCGATTTCACTTCCTATTCACATCACCCATAGAATCACAATGTCTCTAAGCGTATTATCCAACGAAATCATCTCCGAGATCATCAACTGCTTAGACGGATCACTCACGAGCATCTCACTGTGTTCCAGGCAGCTACACAGCATTACCGAACCAATTTTATACTCAAACATCCATCTGAACTATCCAAAATCTTATACGAACTTCATAAGAACGGTTATAGCGAAGCCGTACTTGGTCAAGCATGTGAGGCATTTCCGGACCAAAGGCAAGTTCAGTCATTTTATAAACGAGGCTCAGCAACTCCTTCGAGATAAGAATAGAGGTGTTCCCCAAACCCGAAGAATTTCAAGACTTAAACTTGAGCTGATTTTTGATTCGTTTTGTTTTTGTTCAAGGCCATCCATATGGCTGGGACTACGATCTCTCCTTCCTGACAACTGAAGATCGGAAATGGGTGCGCAGCCAGCTGCCAAATTCCCTGCATGGAAAGGCAGCGTGTGAGAAGTGGTTCAAGAAGATGTTCTTCACGCCCAACGTAAACTGGGTTGAAGTGCCAATGTACTGGGACGCCATAACCGCATTCCTCCTCACGCTCTTTTCTCCCACACTTCAAACCATCTGGATGGACTCCTACGGATGGAATCTCCACCACCACCCCTACATCGAATACACCTACATGGACATGGTCTTGAAAGCCTCAAAACCTAACGGAGGAGGACCATTCCATCGATTGAAGGAAGTCACTATCATGCCATCGACAAGACTACCAGTACACCTCATCATCTCATACCTACAAGTCCCATCCGTCACGAAGTTCAAAGCCTCAGAACTCAGACTCACCCGCGAGCCACTTAAACCAGCTCTTCATACTACCGATTTGACGCTGACGGGTTGTTGTTTGGTGGGGAATGAGTTGATGTCGTTTCTGCTGTGCTTTCGTTCGCTGAGACGGTTGACGTATCACCATGCTGCTCCGAGACTTTCGATGTTGGTGGCGTCGCATTTAAAAAGGGGACTGGCGAATTTGAAGGCTACTCTTGAAGAACTCATCTTAATCCAGGAACCTGGCGATAATGATAGATGGTCAGGAGATGAAAACTCCTCGAACAGTGATGAAAGTGGAATGACTAGTGGTGGTGGTGGTGGTGGCAGTGAACCGTTTAAACACTATGTCTTGGGATCGCTGCAGCCATTTGAGAAGTTGAAGTGAGTCTCTTACCACCCCCGAAGTGAAAAATTACATGAGTCCAGACAGCTGAGTTGACTTGAAAGCAGAACCCTACACATTGAAAGCACATTCCTCCTACCCATAGACTCACAGAGACGTCCTCCTGAAACCCCATATATCTACACCGACGAAGACTGCCTCGCTTTAGCCGAGAGTTTCCCACCCAGATTACAACACCTAACGCTCAACATCTCTCCCTCGATGTACAGCGACCTGTCAGAAGTTCTCTCAAAGGGAATGGTCATGTCTCACACGCCTAGTCTGAGAACTTTCCATCTATCTTTCAGACATAGCTTTACCCTGAAGATGAAGCGACTTAAGACGTTGGTTGGCCAGTTAGAGAAGCTGAGGGAAACACTAGGAGAGAAGGGAATTGGTGTGACTTGGAATTGTATGTGTGGACCGCCGACGCCTTTTAGATGTTACGATGATATGAGGAAGTTATAGCGAGAATTTTTCGGCGATGACTATGGTTTCTATCTGAGAGAAATGGTACAGTAGTCTCGCTTGGAACACTTGGGTTGCTTTAACGCTTGATCCCGAGAAGGAGGAGATGCTGAATAGCTTTGTCATTTCATCCACACTCCTTGAATCTATCTAAACCCATAGATACTGCCACTCAAGGCAAACTTCTGTAATCTTCGCTCAATCCATGATGCTACCAATTGATCTTATTCCCGGTACACTTGCACATGAAGCCTACCGGGGAAGCCTAAGCCGTGCCGAGCGAAAGGGGTAGAGGGGGCCGAGGATATCGGCTAAAGATCCCCCGCACTAAACTACCCCGGATTTAACAGCTATCTTCACGCTTACATCTACTCTACTTCAACCTTATGACAACTCCTATACTCACTGATCTGTTCCAATCTCATTATACCATTATAATATTGGTGGCTTCCTTTAATCATTGCTTGATCTCTTCATCAATTTCACATTGCCAGAATTATATCAACCCCGCATCGCCACCATGTCGAAATCAGTTCCCGTCCCGTTCAGCGATCCACCATATCTGATGGGTCTCCCTTCAGCGTACTACAACGAATCGCACAGAAAATGGCAAAAGACCTGCCGAGCACTGGCCGAAAAGCTCATCGTTCCATATATCAGCGAATGGGAAACAGCTGGCGATGTCCCAAGTACGTCCACACCCCTGTTCCTTATCAAAGAAACATCTAATAACACTTACCAGCGGATCTCTACTCCAAATTCACCGAAGCCAATTTCTTGATCCCCAACCTCTCAGCTCCCTTGCCCGTCAAATGGCTCAAGAAGCTAGGCATCCACGAACTTCCAGGCGGTTTGAAGGTTGAAGATTTTGACTATCTTCACACCCTCATCTACGTCGACGAGCTAGCTCGTTCAGGATCTCTTGGTCCCTCGGGAGCCGTCACTGTAGGAATGGCATTCGGTCTCCCCCCAATCCTCAAATTCGGCTCTCCAGCATTGCAAGAGAAATTCCTCCCTGAGCTCCTCACGGGAAAGAAGAGGATTTGCATCGCTGTCACTGAACCTAGCGCTGGAAGCGACGTCGCTAATATCGCTACCACGGCGACGAAAACCAAGGATGGGAAACACTACATCGTTAATGGAACGAAGAAGTGGATCACGAATGGAATCTGGTCCCATTATGCTAGTATGGCCGTTCGCACTGGTGGTGAAGGTGCAGCGGGACTTTCCATGCTCGTTGTCCCGCTCCTGGATACACCAGGCGTGAACATGCGCCGTATCAAGATCGGCGGCCAACATACTTCCGGAACGACATTCATTGAACTCGATGATGTGAAAGTTCCCGTTGAGAATCTGATTGGTCAGGAGGGTCAGGGCATGAAATTCATCATGCAGAACTTCAACCATGAGAGACTCACGATCTCGATATCGGTGAATAGGATCTCGAGAGTGGCGCTGAGTGATGCTTTTGATTATTGTATGAAGAGAGAGGCGTTTGGGAAGACGTTGATGGACCAGCCGGTTGTTAGACATAGATTGGCGAAGTGCGGTGCTGATCTGGAGGCGCATTGGGCTTGGATTGAACAGTATACGTATTGCATGACGAAGATGAGCGAGGCGGATGCGAACAGAGAACTTGGTGGGTTGACTGCGCTGGCCAAGGCACAGGCTGGTAGAGTGCTAGAATTGGTTGCCAGTACAGCTGTCTTGCTGCACGGTGGAAATGGGTACACGAAAGGGGGACAAGGAGAGGTTGCTGAGAGTAAGTTGCCACCGTAAAACGCCTTTGATGCGGCGCTGACTTTGAGACAGGAATTTTCCGTGAGATCCCGGGTGCTAGGATTCCTGGTGGTAGTGAAGATGTGATGCTGGATTTAGCGGTTAGACAGCTTGTTAAGAATTTCCAGAAGAAGAAGAAAGACTTGGAGGCGGAGATGGAGAGGCCAGGCGGATCTTCGAAACTGTAGACTGTAATGCAATGATACGTTTGTCGACTTTGGTGGCCGTTGTCTGATGTGATATTCATTGAACTTCGGGGGAGAATTGCCAGGAAGTGTGAAGAGAAGCCCGGAAAGGAATGTCATGAAGAATATGGGGAGCCCAGAGTGGTGTTGCAATCGGGCAAGTTGTATGTCCGTAGGATGTTCGGTGAGCCACCTCGCTTACTAGTAAAAATAAATATTGAATATCCCACTTCCTACGATGCGGTTTCTCCAGCTTGGCACATTCGCAACTACTTCCAGCAATTCATCCCCCGTTGCTCCTATCTCCTTCTCATTTCTCTAATCTAGCTTTCTAGTTTTTTACAATGTGCTAACATCTCCTAGAAGCAGCAACTTCCCGTCATGGCAATCAGCTTTTCAGTAGCACATATCACTACGTTACTGCTTTTCCTTCTGAATCTTATTCAGTATTTTTCAGACTCGACAAGTCATACTCGGATGCAATACATCATTGCAACCTTCTTACCACGGGATGGCTCTGCTTTGGCTATTTTTGGCCCAACAAATACAGCAACGCCTATAAACTCTATCTGAATAGCTATGCGTAAGTCACGATTAACTAAAATATTGTCTTAGCCACGACAGTAAGTACACACGATGTTATCTTTAAGAACTTTCGTCTTAGAGGACTTTGTTCTACGTCAATCAGATTCGGTGTCATAGAACGAGTCCACGGGCCAAGGAGAAGTCTGTCTTATTTAGTTCTACGTAACTGCCTTTTAAGAGGGTACCTAAAGATGCTAAACCGCTTACACATTGAGGCGGCCGCCCACTTCAACTCGTTCCAGATCGCCACCTACGGCAACGCAATATGATTTCAATCCCTAAGATGTGACCTCACCTAGTCGTGCTCTTCATCCGAAAGGCTTCACACCAGAAAATTGATATGATCATCGCATGACCCCCTCTCTCTAACTGCTTCCTTGGCTAGAGAAGTGCTCTCAAAAAGTGTCATCAAAAGTAACAAGCGCAATCGATGATGCCGGCAACTCAAACACTCCGCCTACAACAGCTTCTTTCACCACATCACCCTCAGGCCGTCCGGAAATAGTTTCAAAGCTCTGCCCAGCCCAGGTTCTACACAGCCAGTCAGAAATTTGTTCCTATCCATACAGAAATCAAAAACTCACACTCCAGTAAACGAAGTTGTCATGTTCGAATCTAGCCTTTTAATCGTCGCAGGTCTGCGCTCATCCCACCCTCTCAGACTAACCCGCAAGCTAGACTTCACACCGTTCCCCAAATACACTGCAGAATTCAAAACAACCATCCTTTTCAGCCGCCCATCTTCCCATATCCCATACGCAGTGAGCGTCAGATTCGTCGTTGCGATTTCAGCGATCTCTGCACGGTTGGACGTGCCGATAGCTTCGTTCACGATGAGCAAGGCATGATAGGATGGCAAGATGTGTGGGTTCGTTATGTTGAGCCCGTCGTCGGACCCGGACACTGGCTGGAGGGTATTGTAGCGAAAGCCGAGGCCGTGGTGGAAGTGCACTCGCTCGATGCCGATTGAGGCAGCGAGGAGGAGCCAGTCGGTCATCCAAACGGCGGCTTCGACGGTATTGCTTAGGCCTGGTTGGCCGTGACTGTGGACTAAAGTCAGTTCAAATCTGGGAGACAACGCTGGAACGTCACTTACTTCCCGTAGGAGTTTGTTTCACCCTTGTAATGTGTTAGTGACACTCGCTTAGTGATATTCAGATTGTATACGCACCAGAACGTATTTCAAACCCATTGATCTAACAGCTGCTATCCCATCCGTTCTTAGCGTCATATTTGCTCTCACCGACAACTTATCCATCAAATCCCCGGGGTTAACAACACGACGAGGATCGAAGCCGCCAGAATACGCATGTCCCGCAAACTGCGAAGTCATCGACCGCACAGAAGCTTTATCTAAAATGCCAGCCTGGAGCATCCCTTGTGGAGCCCACTCCGGTCCCATAAACCCCGTAAAAGCGCCGGTAGAGAAAGTAGGTTGACGAGAGTGAGATTCCGAATTCCCAAATTTGATCTCTCGGCTAACCGCTTCAGCGAACTCGACCCATGTCGCCGAGTAGTTCGCCACATTCCATGACGGACCATACGGGCCCTGAACACCAAAACGAGTAGGGCCGTAGAAGTCAGGCTCGTTTCCAATCTCGACATTGACGAGCTTGACATTCTTCGTTAAGTTCGCACGGGACCCTTGGAACGTGTCGGCTAGTAGCCGCGCCTGAGCCACCGTCTCCGTCTTATTTAGAGACCGAAGATTGAGCCCCCACATGAAAGATGTACCAGCTGGTAGATTACCGGACAAGGCATAGAAGTCGCGACCGATGGAAACGCGAGTTGCTTCTGGGTTGGGGACGTTCACTGTTGGTGGAGGGAAGTCGGACTTAAGAACTGGAACGGAGAGGTCAATTGAACCGCGATCTTGACTGTTCGCTCCAACGCGGAGGCAGGGCATATGTCCCGTTCTTTCGCCTAGGTTTTTAAGAAGTTGATTAAAATATTCGTTAGGCTTGCCGATCTCCTCGCCAGCAAAGTCGAGCCATCGGTCCATCTCGATGCTGAAACCTGCAAGCTGAGGGGAGAGGGGCTCTGTCCATGCTGGAATTCGAGTTGGAAGTTGTAAAGTGATGTTCGTGATGGAAGGGGTGGCCGTTGCTGTTATCCCGACTGACAAGACTGCCCCCAGCAGGCTAAAACAAATTTTGACGCCCATACTTGAGTTGATATTCTGTTTTGTTCGATTCGCTTAAAAGGCGATGGTGGGTTGGGACGAAGGGCAGGCGACGAACCTTATGCTATTTGTACGGAAGGGGTCTCAGCAAATCAAGCACACTTCGTTGCAAGGCGGTAAAAATTAGGCCAATCAGAATCATATAATGCCAGCAATTGTCCTACAAAATTCCACTTCAAGTGCGGGAGAACCGGGGTTGGTGTGCTTGATTTGCTGAGACCCCCTTCGGTACTTCTTACAGCGATAGGAAATGACCCGCATCAAAAATCCTAAGGTTCAGTCAATAGCCGGTTTCCCTTATCGGTACGAGTACCTTCCTTTTCGAAGGCTTGTTCAGGCCGCCTTGCATGAGTTGAGAACAGACGAAGCCATCGCAATTGGACTAACTCCCATGTCCTACCCCGCGTGCCCCATACTTTACAACCCCGTTTCTGCAAGTTTGGCCGTCATCACTCGCTTACAAGTACGAAATACGCCGGTACGAGAAAATGCAGAATGGGGCACAGGTGCATCGGTAACCGGATAATCGCGCGGGGATTGAAGGAATATGAATTCTACTCAGCTGAAAGCCAAGGTCGGAATCCCAGAAAGTTGGTCATCTACACCTCTTATAATTCTCCACATGCTATGAGTGGCTGGGAGGAAGCTTACGGACAATCGATATCATCCTACCTGTACTATATCCCCCTTCTACCCCCCCACGAATAATGTTATTCAGTGGATATACTTCGTATTAAGGGTTGTCGTACAAGGTCTCATGATAGCTAGTATACTATTTTCCTACTGCGCTTCCCAGAACATGACCGATGTTTATCTTGCAGATGCAGGACGCAAATTGGAGTGGGGTTGAAGCTCTGGTTCAGGGACAGCGGGTAATTGTCCCAATGCAGTTAATCAATAAATACACTGATTGCACTCGCTTACCGCACAATCATTGTAAGCGGAAAGTTCTATGGGAGAGGGCAATTGTAACGAGATCGTCCCATGAATCCGCTCAGCCTCTCCTGCAAACTACATGTAAAGCCTGTCGAATACTCTTCTTAACTCTGCGACGGGCTTTCCAGACTCGCAGGTGACGGTTTTGGCAGTGTCTATTTTTTTTTTTTGTATCCTAATTCAAGAGCCGTTGTGCGCGCTGCCGAGGAGTAGTTTGCGATAGAGTTGAAACGCTATGTGTGCTTCTTTGACCTAAGAATTGCCCCAGCGGCGGCCCTTGATTTCGCTAGCCAACCGTATTCTCCTGGTCTCGAATGTGCGTCTGCGTTTGGTAGGCTGTTAAAATCGTGGTGGAGTTTATTTTTGATAGCTAGTCATGTTAAACTAATTATTCTCGAATCCCAATTCTAAGCGAGGATGCTTCACAAATGAGGATTATACAGTGTCACATTAACAGATGGCTGTTACTATATTTTTACCAAGACCAACCATCAGCGGTTCTACCAGCCGGAGGAAGCGAGGCTTCAGTCCGTTGGTCGCTATGCTCTCAGGATGGCGTTTTGGAAGTCATACCAGGGAGAATCTGAATACAGTGAATACTATCGCTTCGGTGCGAGCCTCGCCATGAGCGGAAGAAGAGTTGCTAGAAGTACGGCAGTGATGCACCCGACGACTTTCTACTTGTAAGAGCACATCAAGTCTCACATGCAAATCAGCGTGGACGACCTGCCTTAGATCATGAAAGTGAAAAAGTACTGGGATTTATTTACTCTTACACTATTTGGTAATGCAGGTGCATGCTACAAATCAGGCGAGCCGGCTTGTCTTGTTCGCTATCCAGTTTTCCCCTACTATATCGATCGTTAAAATTACCCATATGAATATTACAATATCATTGCAAGTACCTCCATTTACACAGTATATCCTCTGTAGATCAGTAACTTTATTAGGCTGTATTGCGAGGGCACGAACGATATATGGAAAATAAATCAGTCAGACTCGAAGTCGTGAAAGTCAAGCCCGGGCTCACTCAGTGACATCTCTTCATCAGCACTCCCACTATATCCTTCTGATTCTTCGTTTAAATCATCTTCCTACATATACGAAAAGTAAACATCCACTGGGTATGGCATTCCTTGAAGCTTTGGGATTATTCTGTGCCACTCCGCTACAACACCCCGGATTTTGTCCCACTACATTAAGCGCCGTGGATCCCCAAAGGATATTTCTACGAAGTGCATATTCTCTAACTATTTAAAAGGATAAACTTCTGTCAACAGCGTGAGAGAGAGACATAATCTAGCCCGAGGCACCGCTAGAACGGTCAGTTACGAGCAGTAACGTGCGAGGTCTTAAAGAATAACATCGTCCATACGGAACCCCATATCAAGTTCAAAGTGCCCCAGACGAGGTCAGGCACACAATAGACCTATACACAGGTTTTCTACTAGCTCCGGTTTCCCCCTAAAGCCTAGGTTCCTCACGCTAAACTTTTACAAAGGCGGGCAGTCACGGGCGATATTAAGGAGCGCTTCTGGGTCATCAAGCTCAAGGAAAGCGATGTAAAAAACCTGCAGATGTCGGCATTCCGTAATCTTTTGAATAGATTTCTGGCTAATAGTAGGGATCTCGGACACGAATCTTTGTAGACAAAGGATCTATATCGAGACTACTCAGTTGTACATGCGATCGCGAAGCACTGACAGTGAAAGTATATTCAGCAGATTTACTGGGACAATCTTCGAAAGAACACAATCTGAATGCTATTGAATATGGATCCAAATGGACCATTCCCAGTGTTCATGACGACATCTCTGAAAAGGTCGTTGTAAACAAGGCAAAAAGTTGTAAGGCAGAAATTTTTTGTTTTCGTGGCGTAATTGAAAAGAGGGCTTTTGAGTAAGTCGAAGAAAGTAGAAACGAGTGACGTCGAAGTACATTCAAGTGGCGCCTGATGGAGACCAAGAACTTTTACATTAACAAAGCTTGGCATATATTCGGGCTGGGGTCGTATTTCTGTGGCCGAAACGGGAAACTTTTGCTCGGGATTCGTATGGCAGGCAGGCTCTGCAATTTCGCTCCTCGCTTATCCCCTTAGCTGCCACCAGAAACAGCCTCCTGAAGCCCCTAAGAAGCGAGAAATAGTGTATTGTTCGGGCTGTGGCACGCTATTCAATCACTAATGACCCCACAAAACCTTTTTTTGGCTTAGAGGCACGTAAGCGGTAGAAGGCAGCTGAGGGGATAAGTTAGAGGCGCAGACAGTGGCCAAGTATCGTGAGTACGACACACCTAAAGATTTTGAGTCAACAGGATTCTATTCCAGTAAGGCCCCTCTTTACCGTACTAACGGCACGTCACCGGCGGACCTCATTAAAACCTTAAAGTCTATTATTGGTAGGTTGTCCATCACAGAATGCATATAAGGTAGGCGTATCAATGCTTTCCATTGTCTGAAATCGCCCTCGTCTCTTCAACACCAACATCGTTGGGTTATCTGTCCCCTATCAATTTTCGTTCCGCTACCTAGTCAATTATATCTCGAGACCACCAACTTTCTCCAATCTACGTAGTATGATGTTGAGGCTACTCAGCGTGGCAGCTCTTTTCGGAGCCGTTTACGCGCAAAACTCATCACTACCAGAAGTCGATCTCGGGTATGAGATCTATCGAGCTACGGGCTTCAATGTAAGCATGTATCTGATTGTGTATACAAATGCTCATTAACATATAACAGAGCACTGGGAATTACTACAACTTTTCCAATATCCGATATGCTGCACCTCCAGTTGGGGACCTCCGTTTCGCACCTCCTCAGGCTCCTGGCATGAATCGATCATCTGTCAACACTGGCAGCACTTCAAGGTATGCACACGATATTAACATGGTATAACGTTCTCATAGCAGTCCTGATCAATATAGGATCTGCCCACAGGCCCCGCCAGGGTGGCAAGATGCTGCCTTAACTTTCATCGGCAGTCTTATTTCAGGACAGCCCTATAACTCGACTCAATCGTTTACACCGCCTGGTGCAAACTCTAGCAGCACAGTCCCAACACCGGATCCCAGCGAGTCTGAGGACTGTCTTTTTTTGGACGTTTTCGTGCCACAGGGCGTTTTAACCAAGGCAGGTCAAGGCTTCGGTGCTCCTGTACTTGTTTGGATTTACGGTGGTGGCTATACCATTGGAGCTAAGAGCAACGACCCTGCCGGACTGCTCGCCGCTTCTGGTAATTCATCAAATGGCGAGGTCATCTACGTTTCTATCAACTATAGACTTGGCGCCTTTGGGTTCCAAGCCGGTCCCTCTTTCAACGCTGAGGGTGGTGTTTCCAATGTGGGCTTGTACGACCAGCGTTTTGCTCTCGAATGGGTCCAGAAAAACATCCACTTATTTGGAGGCGACAAGAATCGTGTCACGGTTTTTGGCGAAAGTGCAGGTGGGGGAAGCATCATGCATCAGATCACTGCGTACGGTGGTACCAAAGGCAAGGTACCTTTTCAACAAGCTATCCCCCAGAGCCCCGGCTGGTTTCCAATTCAGTCTAATGTCCAGTCGGAAAACACGTATGAGTCATTTCTACGCTTGACAAACACATCCTCTCTGGCTGAACTCCGCGCTTTGCCATCGGAAGCTCTCATTCACGCCAATGCTCAGCAAGTCGCATACGAATCAACGTGGGGTCAGTTCACTTATGGACCGGTTGTAGACGGAGACTTCGTACCACTTCAGCCAGGACAGCTTTTAGCGCAGGGAAAATTCGATAAGGATGTCCTGGTTATGGCCGGCCACAACGCAGATGAAGGAGCGTACTTCACTCCTCCATACGTTCGATCAGACGAGGCCTTGGAATCGCACCTGAGAACGGTTTTCAAAACTACAACGCAACAAGCCATCGACCACATCACTCAAACTTTGTATCCACCAGTTTTCGACGGATCCCTCCCGTACCGCGACCAGTATTCCCGTGCTGCTTTAATCATCTCTGAGGGCATCTTCACGTGCAATACGAATTATTTGATGGCTGCAAACGGTAACAAGACGTACTCTTATCTGTTCGCCGTTTCTCCCGCTTTACACGGTCAAGACATTTCCTATACTTATTTCACTGGTGGGGCTCCATCGGATTACTCGTTAGGCGTCTCCAATGTGACCATTGCGACTGCGATGCAGCAATTTATCACAAGCTTTGCCAAGGACGGCGGACCTAGTGCAGATGGCATTCGTCAATTCAACATGTACGGACCGAATGCATCAATTCTGAGGTTTAATGTTACAGATATCGATGAGATACGCGATAGCAACGCGAATGCGCGCTGTGCCTGGTGGCAGAAAGCTCTGTTCTAATAAGCTTGGAGGTGGATTTGGTCGTCGCTCAGGGAAGAGCGGTGATATTTTGTAGAATCTTGTAGAAAGCAGAGGGTTGTTAGTTTTCGTATTTTATGAATGAGAAGCGAACACGTATATTCTCCGTCTATTTACTTCTGGCTCTGCTTCCCGTTCATCAAAGCCGGGTTGGCCATGCTAGTCAGCGTGTCTGAATGTTCAGGCCCACGTCTGCTTTCTTGTCTCAAAGACTTCGAGAATTTGTGATTCTGCTTCGTCATAATGTCCGTCACTGTAAAGACACATCCCGTATCGCCACGTAAGGTTGGTTCTCTTTGCCTTAGCAGCATCAAGGATATCAGATTTGACCGCATACAGGACAGGTGTAAGCAATGTCCTCCACATGATGCGATTTGAATGGTCATAGCTAGGAAACAAGTAGATCGATATCGGAATCTCGACACAAGCATTTTCTATTTCCGTCTTTGGACTGGAGTAGTTGCTGCTTTAGCCTGAGCTGCGCGAGCTAAACCTGAGCCAGGCTGAGCAACTTAGCCAGGAGTGAGCCTACGGTGGACAAGGGGTGACCCGTATGGACTCCTCGGCTACGACTACGACTGCTGCTGGCTGAAATTGGAAAGAGTATGGCAGGGGTCCTTTCGGGGCCGGTTTTGGATCCCTGCCACTGTGTGCTTGAAAGTCCTTAGTTGTATGTCCGTAGCTACCACGATGAGATTCGTCGCGGTTGATCTTGTATCCTCCCACTTAAAGTACAGCTTCGTGATGCTAGAGTAGATGCCAAAGGTGGGGCTGCCTGGTACGACCGCGATAAACTGAAGCTGACGAGGAGAATGGAATCGCTTGTGGGCCCGACGATGGTCTTCTACGTTGCAGTACTCACCACCAACAGTTCATCCTCATTTGCTGAACGTGTCAGAGGCGTTTACACTGATAGACTCTGGTGGTTCACTCGGGCACCATAATCTAACTTCCAGCCCTTGATCGTCACCTGAAACATCGTCCGCATTCGTCTCTCAATGAACAAAGAACAGCAATGACGACGGATGAATCTCCGGTGAAGCTTATGTTCATGGGGCACTTATCTGCGGGGTACTGTAAACATGACGCAAGAAAGACGATATGCTTAACCGCAGCGCTAGGGACGGATAACGGGAGGCTAGGGACGGATCGAACGGCAACAAGGCCTAAATGATTCGTGCGAATCAAACAACTGCTTCATAGTTCGTGCGGATGAACCAAGTGACTCGTGATGCTAGCTCGGCATTTATGTTTACGCCACTTGAATAATACGTGGGATGGAGAAGATCGGCACTTGTCAAACTTTACGCGGTGAGAAGCTTAATGAAATGGCAAACCGTCAATGACTGCCTTGATTCTCGAGAATCGAGATAGACCCAGACAGAGCGGCTCCGGACGGATGAACTTCCCGCGAAGAACACAACAATCATGTGCACTGGAAGACTTGCAGAGGCATTATCTTGCTTTACTTTTATGCGTTGTGTATTATGTGACCATGGTGCATTAGACATGATCACCTAGACCACATGGAAGACTATTTACGAATCAAATATCGCAATTCCAAGATCATGAATGGGCACGAGGGCAGCTCTTCTGCCTCAACCCATAGACGACCCCACCTGTGAAATCCCCCTCATTGCACAAGTCGTATTAATTGCACAAATCTTGCACAAACCTCTTATTCGTGCGTCGCGGTGGCATCCTTTGCGGAGCCGGGTGCAAAGGGGAGGTTCTCTCCCGTCCGATTTGTGCAGTGCCATTATGCGGCGCTTGAAGTTATTCACTTTGGTTCCTATAGCTTACGTTGACTCGAATGCACTCACCGCATATAAACGGGGGATTCTCGCGGCAGACAGTCCTGCAAAAGAATCATCACATATTCATTCTTTCCTAAGCATCTAAACACCATGCTATCCATTTCGCAGATATCCGTTGCTCAATGGGCAGTATTGTCGTTGATTTTGGTACATCGACTCCCTTTAGTAACTAAAAATGATGCTAAGAAGAATACAGACGACTGGTTATTTTGCAGCGACCGTCGTCTACAATGTGTACTTTCATCCACTTCGAGAATTCCCAGGTCCTTTCTGGTGGAGGGGAACTCAGATCCCATGGGCATGTCATTCTTTTCGAGGCACCTTAACCCACCGAGTTTGTGAACTTCAGCGCGAGTATGGAGGAGCAGTTGTTCGGGTTGCTCCCGGTGAACTTCACTTCTTCAGAAGTCAAGCAGTAAATCTTCACCTTCAAATGCATGGACCTCGGAAGTCTAGAATGCACGCTGACTGATCTCATACAGTGGAATGGTATATCTCGGCGACTTCTACGAATCTTCACCAGGTGCAGTACTGACTGGTGCAGATATCTATGGTCACAGACTACCGAATGGGAATGGAAATCTGAAGAAGTTCACGGGAACAAGAAGGACTGAGCTCAATGGAACACCTAGCATCGTATAGCGTCCTACTTCCTCGCATTTGACCTCGGTGACTGACAAGACTCTAGCTAACAGCTGCCGATGAAGACGTTCACCGTCGAAGTATGTTTCTGCCACCACTGTAGAGTTCATCATTGAAGTGGAAGACTACTGATACCTCCCAGTGAGACGTCTGCTGTCCCATGCATTCTCGGAAAAGGCACTCTCAGCCCAACTGTCGCTCGTCAACTCTTACGTTGACCTCCTCATCAACAGCCTCCGCCAAAGAGTGAACCAAAGTTCTGGGTCAGTCATAGTGGATGTAGTGAAGTGGTATAATTACACCACCTTTGATATACTCGGCGAACTTGCTTTCGGAGAGTCATTTGGATGCCTCCAAGACGACATCATGCACCCGTGGATCACCAACCTCTTTTTCTCCGTAAAAGATGGCGCACTCTTCAAAGTCGCGAAATCCTTCCCTCGGCCAATATATGACTGGTTATGCAGTCTGAAACCAAAAAGTGGAATCGCTGCCCAGAAAGAGGAATATGAGTTCGCTACCAAAAAGGCAAAGGCGCGGATCCAAGCTGGCGACGTCGACAGAGTAGATTTCATGAGCTACATCTTGAAGTACAATGATGAAAGGGGCATGACGATGCCAGAGATCGAGAGCAATGCAGGTCTTCTCATCCTGGCTGGAAGTGAGACAAGTACGTATTCCCTCCTTGTGCCGTTTAGCTCGAATGCTAACGCTTGCTGCAGCCGCGGCATTCCTCTCGGGCATAACGTATTGCCTCCTGAAAAACCCGACATGTTATGCAAAACTTCGCGACATAATCCGCTCCACGTTTGACGACGAAGCTTCCATCACCCCGCTGACACTCGGCCCTATTGAGTACTTCACTGCCTGTATTGAAGAATCGTTCCGCCACTATCCTCCAACACCACATGGCGGGCTAAGTCGTATTACTCATCCCAAAGGATCCTACAGTATGCTGCCGCTTGAGATAATGTGTACGCTACCATGTGCTAATCGCTGCAGTCGATGGAAATTTTGTGGCTGGCAACACAATCGTCATCATCCCTCAATTGCCAATTAACATGTCGAAAGATAACTTCGCGGATCCTGAGAGATACGTCCCCGAGCGATGGCTGAAAGGTGACCAGTGCCCTGAGACGTATCGAGGTGATGACAGGAAAGCCATGCAACCCTTCAGCGTCGGCCCAAGAAACTGCATCGGAAAGAAGTGAGTTTTCTACTCCCCTGACACGAGCGATAAATGCTAACGAATCTAGCCTTGCCTATACCGAGATGCGTCTGATATTCGCCCGCATGCTTTGGAATTTTGATATGGAGCTCATGGAGGATAGCCGTGGGTGGTCAGACCAAAAGGTGAGATGGCTAATTCGATCTATCCGAAACAAAACTGACAGCATGACAGATCTTTGCGTTATGGGAGAAGAAGCCCCTGAACGTCAAGTTGACTCTAAGGCAAGTATAGAAACCGAAGATGGACTTCCAGTCAACAATAGCTCGAGGTATCTGTCAGGTACTGCTTTTGGCTTTTGTATTCAAGTTCGTCGTTGTCGCAATGGCATTACAAGAATTCCGGTCCATGTTGAATATGCGTCTCAAATGATCATAAGAGCTGTGAACGCCTTGTTCTTCCCAGTGCCAGGGATTGACCGCAATCCTAGCAAGAGTAATCTGGTTCATCTCCGTGGGTGACAAGTGGTCCGCCATCGTGATGGGATCGTACTCTGCCGATGCAGCCTGGAATAGCGAGATGAATAAATGTAGGTAGACCTTGGAATCAGACCACTGATCCGAAATCTTGGTCGAGGTTTGTAAATGCTCACTGAGTTTCATTAGATTGACGCGGACGAAGCTCTGAATGCAAAGACTGTAGAAGATGGACAGCCACCGGAATCTGTGATTCGAAAGTCTCCATTTGCTGAACATGACATCGTGAAGTACGTTCATGTATATGGAAGACGATTGTTGGAGTTTTGCTACTGAATGAAGCCTGCATCTGTCGGGTCTACAGGCATAGTGAAGGGTCACAGAAGAGGGCTTGCTTCGAAGGGCGTCTAAGGAGTGGTTCAGACAGCGCATTGAGAGGAGTATCAGATTGCTCTGGGTTGAGGTCAGTCATTCCAGTTGATCTATTTCGGGGACTTGTGTAAATAGGATTCTTACTGTTTGAGATGTCTGTTCGGCAAGACATTCTTCGTACAACGATGCATGATACAGTACCATGAATATCTCTTGTTTTCGTTTTGGTTCCTCGAGGCTGGGACTGAGCTCTCTCATAGCTTTGACAACTTGTTGCTTCAACGCGGAGTCTTTCAGCAACAGAATCGGTAGCTGTTCCGGTGGGAAATGCGGAGAGTAGGTTTTTCGATGAATCCTCAGTTTAGTGGCTCCAACTTCAGTACATCGAGTTCGCATCTCGTCTTCTCAGAGGCGATTAGCCTCAGCTTGCTTCGCTGCCCAGCCCTCATCCTCTGTGGGATTCTGTTCAGGGCTTGCTTGAGATGGATTTTCACAGGGGCATAGCTTGATAGGCTTGTAGCTTTCACTAAGAGCTCCTCGTTGGCAACCAACTTTTTGCCAAGCCATCTTGGTAGAGGAAGCGCATTCCTTGCAAGGATCACCCGTATCACACTGTACTTGTCAGATTGATAGAAAATTGAGGGGAGGCAAGGACGCTGATCTTACTGATTTTTTGAGGATCTTGCATTTCCAACAAGCTCCTTGACCTTTAAGAAGTCGCATACCGGCTCGAGCGACATCCGTCAATTTCCCAGTACGTCTCGGCGAGGGAGAGACATTTTTATTGGCTCCATTGAGGCTCCAGCTCGACATGCCATCTTTCATGGCGCTCTTAGCACGGCCAGCTATGCTAGACGCTCGGCTGAACACTTTATTTCTACTTCTTCCTCTCCAACTTGACCAAGAGTGGTTGGAGCTTGCTGCACTGCCAATGGACAGATGATCGCTCCCAATAGAAAGTGCAAGAGACGGACTGCCATATCCGGGAGATCCAATGGTATAGTTATTGAAGTTCATAGAACTTTCAAACTCGAACATGTCCGAGGTCTAAAAATGTGTCAGTATGGATTTCATAGAATGTTGGGTTACTATCGGCGTGTACGATTGGTCCGAGAAGATTATCCCAATTGGTTGCAGAGTACTCATTAGAAAGTGGTATGGAATATGGATCAAAATGGTTTAATGGAGTCGGATCAGATGCAGCTTCCAAGGGGGGCCAGGCCGTCCAGTCCATTGGATCAGCTCCATCGGTCATGGCGGGTTCCATGGACCTTGGCCTGGGCTGTTATTCTTACTAGACCACGATGTATCCCAGTATGTGGGGGAACTGCACTGAGTATCTGCTTCACTGGCTATGAGCTCGTGTTGAGAACCCCGTGAGATCCCAGGTACAAAGATTGAAGGTACAGAAGACTGCCCGTGGTGGGCGAGACTGATTCCGGGAAGTAGAACGGTCGATTTAGATAACGTGAAAAGGGTACCCAACAAATTCACATATTCAAACCAGAAACATATAAACAGACAGGAGGAGGATTCTCATAAGTTCCATTTGTGCAACAAGGCTGAGGAGCGAGCCGAGGGGATGCAGCTAAGCCGAAAATGGTCACAGCGGTCATCACCGCTCGTCAGAACGTGTCAGTTCGGTGTGGCACTCAGCCACAACCACTCAGGGCATTCAGCTGCATGGACACCGACCGATATCTTCAAGACCGCTGATGCTGCATAGGGTTAGTACTGCCAACAGCGAACCTCGCTTAACGCGCTGAGACTGCGTGCCTTGGATTGCAAGAACAAACAACACCGCTCATTGTTACCACCGCTCGTCCCAATCTGGTTGCAGCGGTCCAGATAATTTGTGGAGTGAGATGCCGACACTGCAAAATGAAAATCATAAAATGGTCAAGGTCGTGTCTTTTCGTGTCCTCGTTCCTCGATATTTTCAACTCAAAGCGTTTCGTCGTACGAGTTCAGTCTAAGATATCTGCACGGTCGTGAGATCTGACTTGGTATCTCTGAAATGGATGTACCTGACAGTACATGGCATGCGCCTACCAACCAGAGCAGAGATACCTTTGCATCCACAAACTCTTCTCAGCATCCCAGTCTACACACTTTACCATTACCACCTAGCCAGTGCTGTCTACTCCGCACGGAAATCAAGTCCTGTTCGTGGGTGAATTACTCATCGCCTACCATGCCAGCAACCGATGGCTGCACCCTTGTCCTCCTTGTTCCTTGTTTGGATCATTTTCGGCGGCAAGTCTGTCAAATATGTCAACTCACACATCAGCATATCGGATCGAATCTCGAATACCTTTCGCACGATATATCTAAGCCACAGACTGTCTACAATACATGGGTTCCAGAAGCAGCATCAGAAGCGGCATCAGAAGCCACTCTGCGAAACGATCTTCTGATCCTTGCCGACAGTGATTTCTTGCCACCAAGATTTTCCGCTCCCACTACCACTGAACCTCAGACGCAGTCGGGAATGACCCCACTTCCCACTCATCACCCTGCTCAATATTCTCCATCGCCGGAGGAGCCTCATGAGCTCCAATCATTTACGCATCAACATATTCAAAGATATGCATGCTCTCAACCCAACTGCAGCACCACCTTCAAGCGCGTGCACGAATTGAAGCGTCATATTGCCACAATTCATGGAAGGAAGGAACACTGTCCCTACACTCCTTGTGGCTATAAGACAGGGAGGAAAGACAAAATGGTTGAGCATGCTAGAAAGATACATGGGGGCGCCTAGAGGTCGGGCGATAAAAGTTGTTAGGACCTGGCTGATTAGTCAGAGTGAAGTGACGGGTGTCGCAGGACTTTTGCCAATGCCAGAGATGTTGAGGTCGAGCTGTGAGGGGGACACTGGATACCTTCGTTTTTCCTTATAGCACGAGGTGCTTGATGTCACGATTCTGAGAATGCAATACGTATTATATCTCATGTATGTACTGTGACTTGTATCTGCAGCTGTCGAGCAATATCTAGATATGCTTGTTTCCAGCAAGTTAATACAGAATTTTGTAAAGACTTGGATACCCGAAGTGCTGACTTTCACATCGTCGAATACATGCTGCGCATTTGGCAGTTATATGTATATGCAAGAGCTCTCCTCGGTATATTAATGCAAGTGCTGCTATTCCATGTCACGAGGCTGCAAGCACAGCTTAAATTTACTTAGCGGATTCAAAATGCATCAGCCCAGGTGACCTGACCAGGCACTTCAAGCGGAAGCATTTACATTAGCTAAAAGAGGGAGATCGTCCCAATTGAGAAATTTGTCACATGCAGCTAGAACGCAAGATAGACTTCCAGAATCACGCTCTTATTATACACGGCTCTATTTCTTGATTCTATTTTGAGTCGATGCACGGGCTCACAAGGGGGTAGGAGGCTGAAGATTCGGTACGGGAACCAATCAGCAGGCAGGTAAATAAACCCGAGTTAGATGGATGATAGAATACACATTACGCTCTCATCACGTAGACAAATCTACTCGCGCATTGACAATGTCGTTGACTGTATAAGGTCCCTGGAACTGAACCCAGTTTGAAACGTAATGTTTCCCGTTGGGAGAGCCCATGCTTGTGCAGCCGTATCCCAATAACTCAGATCACGTCGTGTAAGAAAGAAATTGACCTTTTGGCTCTCACCCGGATTAAGGTGTATCTTTTCAAACCCGCGGAGAACTTTCAGAGGCGTGCCCGCAGGTACTGCATCTTGTGGAAGCGAGATGTATAGTTGCACAACGGTTGATCCCGCCACGGCTCCCGTGTTCGAGACTTCTGTCTCCAGGGTCGCAAGTTGAGTCCACAGATCAGGGTTTCCTCCTGGAGCCGTTTTTAAAAGCAGATTTGGTGTCCTGGCGGGATTGGGGAGTAGCTTGGACGCGGATAAGTTATGGTGCAGACTGAAGTTGGTGTAGCTAAGACCATAGCCAAACTCGTACAAGGGGGCGATGGCTCGGGCGTCGAAATGCCGATAATCGATGAATTGACCCTCAGTGAAGTCCGCCTGCCATGCACCAGGATTGGTTACGTTCGTGAGGTTGACAATTGGGATATCATAATCAGCTGCATGGACAGGGATCGTGTAGGGAAGCCTCCCTGAGGGATTCACATCACCCCACAGGATATCCACAATTGAATTGCCGGTCTCTTCTCCAGGGAAATGGGCGGCTAGAATGGCCGTAACATTTGGGTTCTGAGCCCATGGCATTGTGTTTATTCCTCCAGAGTGAGTAACAACAACGGTATTTGGGCACCTCCTGGCGACGTTCTCCACGACGAGGGTCGAGTTCCAATGTGCCTCATAAGCTGTACGATCTGCACCCTCTTCGGCGTATGTCTTCAAGAATACGAGACATACTTCGGGTGTGGGGTAGATGGTGCTAAAATCATTGGCGGCAATGATCGCATTATCAGTAAGGTATTGAACTCTCGCCCCTGTTCGCCTTGCGCGATCTTTGATGGCTTCGAGAGGGGACACAAGATTTGTGTGACGAGTCGTACCAGATCCGCCTCCAATATCAAGGGTGCCAAAGTTGAATCCCCACTCATCGTAGTCTGTTACCTGAGTGAGACCCTCGGTAGGGTCAGGAGCATCATTGCCGAAAACTCCAATGTTCTTGGGAGAGCGGAGTGGAAGTGCGGAGTTGATATTTTTCAGCAGAACAGTCCCGGCAGAACCCAACTCGCGAATTAGGCTTGCATGATTCCCTCGAACGTCTCGTGCAGGTATGTTTGCATCACCTGATAGATAAGTGGCGACAAGAATAGCGATCGTGGAGGGATCCACGGTTGGATAGTTTTCGTCTTGACCAAGGGAGTAGTATGGTAGCAAAACTCGTCGAATCATGTCGTCGAGTCGTGTGATAGAAACGCTTCCATTATTGACGGCCGCAGTGAGGTTGCCCCCGAAATAGCTGTTGGCGACTCCATCAATACCGAATCCAGATTGGTCTGTAGAACCCGGCATGGTCATATCCAAACCACCGTTGACTGAGGCCACTCCGGAATGGGTTGCGAACCAATCTGACATGACATAGCCTTCAAATCCCAGTTCTCCCTTCAGAATATCATTTAGAATGGAAGGGTTCTCGCAAGCGTAAGTTTGATTGAGTCGGTTATAACTGCACATAATTGAAGCAGTCCCCGACTTGACTGCATCGTAGAACGGCCAGAGATACAGTTCGTGCATTGTACGGTCGTCAATATTCGAGGATATGGCGTCGATCCTGGCCCCACTTGAGGAGACGGTGTTAGATCTCTGCGTTTCTTGCTCATTTCCAATAAAATGCTTGGAGCACGACTGGACTCCAGCGTCTTGCATACCACGGACTGAAGAATCCATCATCCATCCAGTCAGGTAAGGGTCTGGAGAAAATCCTTCCCAGTTGCGGCCTCCCAATCCATGTCGTCCAAGTGGTCCTGCGACAGGACTACAACATTGTTAGCTATGCGCCAGATTATATATTTGTGTACACTTCTGAAATAAGAGTGTGCTTACCCTAACCCTACGTGGACACCTTTGGCTTTGAACTCAGAACCCATAGCAAATCCTCGTTGGTATACAAGGGTTTTATCCCAAGAAGCTGCAGCTGTCAATCCTGCTGGAAATACACTGACAAGATCGTTGCGGTTGACTCCAGACGGACCATCTGAAAGGCAAAGTCCCGAAAAGTTAAGTCTGGGGATAGGTGCGATGTTCCCGATACAGCTTCCACCCGCCCCCGTGACTATCGCTACCTTCTCTGTAACATTAAGCTGTGAAATGAAGGCATTGGCTTTCTCTCGTGCGACATCTGCCATGAGTTCGTTAGTATTGAGCCAATCATGAGTATCTGGAACTCACCGGAGGACAACGTAAGATTGAATGAAGCAGCGGAAGGCTCGAAACCTACCCCCTGGACCAACGCTGTGAAGGGAGTGGCAAGAACGAAGAGGGCAACAGTCAAGAGAATAGACATGTTGGCGGCAACTGGCTCTTCCTGGATATCAGGAGGGGACAGAAATCTATGCACTTGGTATTTTGACGAGGAGGGCATGGGTTTATATTCCCACCGTCAGGAACATTCACCTCAGCTTAGCCCAGTGTATTCTGGCCTGAAGGCCTCTTCTCGGCCGAGCGTCGACAACATGAAGGGCAGTAGGACTTCTGCACGAGTAATTCGAACTTTTCTCGATGCTCTCGGCCCGATTGATAATCCAAGTTAAACGGATGCGCAGCATCGCAATTTCTTTCAAGGTCACCCGGTTAGAGTATTGATGGTTTCTCTGGTCCGCGGGCCATAAAGGTATGCAATATGAAGCCGTTGGTGCTCGTATTTCGTATTTTTATTTCTCCTAGGGGTTAGCCACGGTCAGGAACATCCTCGGCAGAATGCTCCCCCATTATTGTTCCACAAAATATTCGGAGATTCCCCGCACAGCTCGGCGTCACCCAATACCCCGCATGCAGTGCGTACACCGGGGCTCCGGGGTAGGGTACAGAATCTCTCAAATCAAAACTAAGCCATTTCATGACAAGTGAAGCGAGAATCGGGCTCGAACCTTTTTCTTGATTTTACAACCTCTATTTTTTCGCAGAACCTTTTGAATAAAAGTCGAGAAGGGGCACTACAAGTTACTAAAGCAATGTTTAAAGTCTTCCCCTTTAATTTTAGAGGTTTTAATTAAGTCGTTGTTACGAAATATAGTATTCGTTCGTCCGGTCGCAACTCGCTTCACTGGTCACGAAATATTTTAGCCTCGGATTTATGACGTAGAGTCGGTTCTCGCCCAAGCAAGAACCGAGCATCTACGAGTAGAGATCTTGGAATCGCTAGCTTTAAAACGCAATTTTGACTGTAGTAACCTAGAGAAGAGCCGAGAATGGGCAGACATCCCGGGCGTTCGAATACGAGCGGGTACGACATACGACTGACGCCACATGAAAACCTTTGTTGCGTTAGTTGCATGGTTAGCCTCATTGCAGACAACTTCACGGGGGGAAAAGCCCCTTAAGGCTAAGCGGGTTGCGAGATAACTAAATGATACACCGAAGAAACGCCAGCTTATATGGAAGCATTGGATTGATACTTCATAGAGGCTCTTTTGGATCATATTGTCTGTGACACCAACACGTGCTAAGGAACGGAGAGAATGTACTCCCGAAGTATCAAACTATTTTCTGCACCCAAGCAAGAACAACCAACGGTACGCTCTGATTAATAATCTTGCTCATTCTGATTCGAGACTTAATCCAGCTTGCTTTGAGAATATGAAAGAGATCAAGATAGAGGCTGAATGACCACCGCTGGAGTATCATTATAAACGTTTATACTAAATTGTTAGCAAGAGAAAGCACATTTCTCCAACAGCACTTACAATCCTGTCCCGCGACAAGTCTCTAAGCCATTTCCAAGGTAAAGAGAGCTGCATCTAGAATCGTCACGGAGCGTGTCGCTTCTTGCCAGCGATGGAGCACAATGGCATTACCTGAGGAACCAAGGACGAAGAAAACAAAAGTTGTGTTTAACTACTAAACAAACACCCCACGAGATCTTGCTGGAATTTAAAGAAGACATCTAGATATCTTGGAGACAAAAACGTGAGATGTTATAGTATGGCCTTGTACGAGACTATTAGCAGCCAGATTGAAGGAAGTGAATTATGTAATTACAGATTAGTGCCCTTTTGAGACTTAGCCGGGCGGAATAGACTTCATTCATTCATTCATAAACTTCTTCATCATTACGCCAGGCGCAATACACTTCCAAAGTATGACTCACGTAGAATACGCTAGAACTGCACATTCGTGTTATATAAAGCCGTAAGCTCTGTAGGTAGTAGAAGAATCAAGCATTATATACCAATACGGATACTCGTATTCGTGAGGACGAATCAGCTGTGGGCGTATATCTACAACCTTCGTACCTAGCCGTAGTAAAACCAACGCCATCAACAACGCCTAAAGTGAAGTGTTATTTGTCCCAAACACCAAACCATTATCCTTCCCAGCCATATGAAAAAAATATATAACCTATCTACTCGCTCACTCACTCACTCCCTTAAACGCCTCGCTTCCAATCACCCCTTCCAGCCTTGTCCTTGACAACCACGTTGCCAAAGTCCTTCCCAATGCCTTCTCGACTATTCAGCCTTATAAACTCCTCATCTCCATGATTATGCGTTACACTCCGCACATTGTCTCGTCTCGGGGCACCGTCCCCCGTCGTATGCGACCTCGCACCCGACCAGGCTTTTGTCTTGACGATGAGACTGCGGAAGAGGGGGCGGGTGGCTGCTGCGCTGCAGAGGATTATCCCGAGGCCGGGCTCGACGGAGGAGAGGGTGGCAAGGCGGGTGGTGTTATCTGAGGGTGGGTTGGGTTGTTAGTGGAAGTTGACATTTGGGAGGGTGTTTGTGAGTGTGAGTGAGTGAGTGAGTGTGTGAGTGTGTGTGTGTGTGTGTGTGAGAGAGAGAGAGAGAGAGATAGAGAGATAGACTTACGGAAGAAGTCCTCCTTCTTGACGATGGCCGAGATGTATGGGAATCGAGCTATTGTTGTAATTCCTGCGCTGGAATGTGTGCGTCAGTAGATAGATGCATGCAGGATGAGGCAGTAGGTAGGACCGTGAGAGAAAAACATACATAGCGCCAAATCCCATCAAGACCGAGACTGAAACCTTCATCTTTCGATCCATTTGAAGACTCCACACCTTATCTTCCGTTAGCTAGCCTAAATACCCTTGCAATAAAAATAAAAATACGAATAACATAACATACAACGAACATAGGAAGGGCAGCAAAGAAGAAATCCGAGATGGCGATGATGGTGCCATGTGAATATCCTATGCCGAGAATCACCTCCTTCTTCAGGCAGGAGCCAGGTCCTTCCGGATGCCACTGCAGTGATTAGAGAGGTTAGAAAGCTTCATTGGGCAATGAGATGAAGAGCAGGGAAGGGCAGGGCAGGGCAGGAACTCACAAAATGTGAAATGGGCTTGCATTGGAATACTGCAACGAAAAACGCGATCATCGAGTAGAGGGAAATGATGCCTAACGCTATATAAATCGACCATCTTTGCAATTTCGTCTTCACGATCCTCAGGAGGAAAGTCCCAATGGACAATTTGAGGAAGCCGGTATCCAAAAAGCTGTGCAACGTATTAGCAAGCAAGCAAACAAACGACTCCACAGCTGCAAGTCAAGGTTCGAGGGTTCTGACTAGGAGACCTCTGCAAAGTAGAACGCGCGCAGGGCAGGAACTACGTCGGACAGCGGGATCTCTTCATCTGGCCGCCCTTTATCAATACTCCTTCCGTAGAATACCCAGGCGGAATAGTGAGCAAAAATCGCCTGGGGTTTGGTCAATTGACAAACGTGAAGCGCACACAGAGACATGGATTTACTAATGTCAACACCATAAGCCAATCGTCAATACCGAAGGATCGGACGACATAAATCCGTGCGATGCACCGGAAGGCGGTCGTGATGGAAGCCGCGGCCAAGAGAATGCCTGTAGATACAAATAAACTGAGACCCAAGTCAACGGCCATATCTCATCTTGTAGGTTGTGTGTGTATTTGAAGTAGTCAAAAACTGGTATGAAGATGGAGATGAGGATGGAGATGGAGATAAAGATGGAGACGAAGATGCAGATGATGCATGAGGTGCGTCTGGTCTGACAGAAATGCAAAAATGCATCTCCAAGCATGTCAAGATGGGGCGGGGGGGCTTGTGGCGTGCCTGGCCGTGGCCGTTCCTCTTTCGGAAGGTAGGATTGCCCATGTCGCATGTGCGTCCCTCCCGTTTTGGACAAAAAGCTTCCCCGTATGGAAGCGATCCTTCCATGAAGTATGCTTCCGCTTCTTTCCACGGATGCACGCGGCAGGATGCTCCAATTTATTCATGCAAGTCCCCGGTTTGTTTTCCATTGCTGGGTGGGAAATCCGGGGAACGTCAGTCCAAGGCCTTTGAAACGATGCCCCGAGCGTTTGTGTGGAACGTACCACGTTTTGTTTCCCCTGAGTTGCAATTCTAGAATGCGTTCTATGTGGGTTTCGTCACCTCAATGTGATGTGATATCAATCAAACCTTCTTTCTTCGACCGGCCGGACTACAAACGATACCCACGCAAATGTCGCGCAAATGTGAGCATTCGACAAGCTAGGTATCTATGCAAGTTTTCTCGTATTTGATGTATTAGCAGTTGAAAAAAGCGACTCACTTGAAGAAGAAGAATTAGATATCATACATACCTAGGTAGTACAGGATGCACCAGAATAGTTCCTTCACGAACGTCGGCAGGAGCAGCCGGTGCGCCAAGGGTGACTGCGGGGGTGACAGCGGCATAATCTTGGCATGTGTCACAAGAACGTTTTCGGCGCTATTCAAACGATGAGATTTCTGATTGTGAGTGGAATTGGGTTTAAGAAGGCCTTTAATTTTGCATGAAATGTCTCCTGCTACAGACTTGTAGAACTTACGCAGGTTCCAGCGAGCCCCCGTACTGCTCACATAGTAGTTCGCACAAATACCATTTAACATGCCGTCGACTGTAACGCATTCAACCCAGTGTCCTGATATCACTAGATACTCTAGATGTGTTTCGACTCACCATTGTTTCATTGGCTGGGACTCGGTTGCTGTTTAACAGGGCTGGCTGTGTGCACTCTCTGCCCCTGAAAGTAAAGAGGGTGGCCACAGATTTCCGAACCTCGGCTTTTGTGGAAAAGTTAAATAATTCGTGTAGTAAACAAACAAAAAAGGCTGATATAAAGTTTAAAACGGCTTTTGAAGGCGGAAGAAGTAATAATTACTAATCAAATCGAACGACTTGTAAACTAAAATTATTTAGTCCTTGAGCAACAGAATAGCAACGGGCACAAAACCCCCTGAGGGTTCGGAAAGCTATGGCCACCCACCATCTTTAGTTTCCATGCTCGTTTTTGAACCGTCTAGGCCTTGTGGGTTGAGTTATGGGTTGGTTTCGCAGGCTAGGGGCGTTGTCGTCGTCTCTGCTCCTGTTCCTAGGTTTCGTCGTCTGATCTAAAGCCGCGTGCTCAAGAGCCATTTGCGCCGTTGCACTCAAGGAACGCGGAGACGTTGATATTTACGGCATGGTCGGTACCGTGGGTTCTGAGGGTGCATCTCAATGTCCAGTCAGGGCTGTGCAGTCCTCACTCGGGATGCTTGCTCCAGGCCAGTGTGAAGCTACGTTAGCAGATATAGTTTGCACAGGCGTATCAGGCGTATGGATAGGGCTTTTGTTTGAACAGTTGGAATGATTGTTGTTTGGAGAATTACAGTCTTGGGACTCGTTGTTAGTCTGCGGGGGTGGGCGTGGGCGTGGGCGTGGGTGTGGATACTGATGATCGTCCTCACGGGTCCCGTCCCGTAACGAGCCTAGGATCATGGGTTCGTGCTTCACAGGGTATTTCACAGCTAAATCAAAAATCGAAGTATTTTTTTGAAAATATAATTCAAAAAGCTAATTTAAAAAAAACATTAATGCGCTTCTTCTTTACAATATACACGAAGAAAAAAGCTGAGGGGTTACGTCGTTGCTTAGTAATTATCAAGTCAAGTTGCCGACTTCAGGTTTTCAGAGCCTGAAAGTATCTCGCTGAACTGCCTACGGACCCGTGGTTCCAGGCTCGTAAGTGTGGCTTGAACTGGGGATGGCTCTTGGCCTGTGGTTTGCGAGTAGGGATCTCATGATATCGCCAAAGTTGTTTAGTTCTGTGAATAGTGAAGGGGAGTAGCAAGTGATGGGGGCCCGGGCAGATTCCGAACCTATTATATTCATGTCGAGTTCTTGTTGAGGATATGGGCAGTTTCTGAAATTCCAAATGTGGCGCAGCTTGTGGCAGTTTCTGGTGTGCAAAAGAGACAGTCGGGCAGTTCATAAATGGAAAATCGTAGCAATCTGGCTTAGAAATATATCTTGATGCATCTCATAACCGTGTTTGCCAGCTGGCGAAATTTTGAGTTGTGCGGGTCAATTCGCTGCGCCCGTGAGTAAGGGGATGGGGATGGGGATGGGGATGGGGATTGGGGTCAAATACTAAGCGAATGTGGGGATGGGGACGGAAGCGAGCATAGCAACCAGAGGCAACCAAGAGGTCCTAGAGATGTTAACAGAAGCAAATTAAAGTAAAATAAAGTCGAGGCGTATAGTAGCATAAATGGAGGCCATTTTCTCGTGGCAGCGCCAAACTGGTGGCATTGGATGCTCAAAAACGTCCCCATCCCCATGATACGTCACTGGAACAGACGATAATAATGGTGCACCAAGAAAAGATGGAATACTCTCAATCTCATCACCTCGCTTCTTCAACCAAATATCCCAATAGAAACTCGGGCCAGTCCCATAGACCTGCGTCGATCGCACCTAGTTGGAATATACTGCTTGAAGCGATATCTCGTCGAACGAACATCCCTACCGTTGTAGAGGAAAACGACTGCTCCCACCCGTCAAACACACTTCTGACGACTTGGGTTGAACCCTCGGGAAGCCCAGCAGCTCCTTCATCCCAGGCTTCGGTAAACAACCAAGAGGCGAGCTCTGCAGCTGTGCCTAAATTCGACGGCAAATTCTAAGTCCACGACAGAGCCAACGACGACATGTGTATCATCCGGCTAACTCGATGGGTTGGACAGTTTTATATTTAAAAAATAAAAATAAAATTTTTTGTCGAAGTAACAAATTAAAAAACAATTCAAAGGATCGAAAGATTGTTAGAGAACTTGCAGATAAATCGTGAGGCTTGGTAATTGTTGCCTTCCAGGCTTCCGGACATGGGGTGGCCCAGCCCCAGCCCTACCGTGTGGTCCCTCGGCCTTCCGAGCCATCTGCCTACCAAAGCTGCTCACCGAATCCTCCCTCCATTTTTCGTTGTCGGACATAAAGGTTCGAGTCAAACTTGCGCTCTCTGCTCGGTCATCAAAGATGGGGTTGAGATCATGTTGCGGGGTAAACTAGCGGGGTTGGAGGACAGAGAGTGCTCCATCATTGTGCACCACAGATCTCCTCTGGAAGTTAAGACACTTGGTGAGGATGGATGTGATGAAGAATCAGTGAAGATGCAATTTTTCGCGCAGCAACGTAAGCCGTCGACCTGGCCTTCACGAAGTGCGACCCTCAAAAGCTTTTAGGGTGTAGCTGAATCGTACCCTTCCGGGACGGTGCCGCGGGAGTCTCACATTTCAGAGGGACCTGATAGGCTCCGTATAAATTCTTAGGCCTGATACTATATGATATAACATTGGAAAGGGAAAAGGGAAACTTCTCATCACATAACCATCTTGGAAGGATCAAAACAAGCCCTTTTTGCACAATCTATCGTTTGAACATGTATGTGTGGTGGGTCACGTGCTATAGCTCTGGGGTCCGTGCACATCACTACTTAGGAGGAGAGCCTTGAGCTCTCTCTCTCTCGCTAGCTCTCTTTTCTCTTTAGACGTACTAATTCAAACCTCCTACTACTGGAATACCAAAGGCCGCCACCTTGTGGACCCTTGGTGACCCGTACAGAGGCTCAGTGGCGTAGCAATTCGCAATTTTGATTCGAGTTCCCTTAATCAAAATCCCGACGAGTTACGCCACTGAGCCGATCGATCTCTCCCACCCCCACACATACCCCCGACAACGCCCTTATCCAGATCCATGCAGGTCCTTAGAAGTTAGAATTGGATTTCCTCTACTTCGAACGTCTCCCTGCTGGCCTGAATAGGGAAGTCTAAAAACAAACGAAAGCGTGAAGCCAACGGTTGTTATACTACTGAAGACAGCGCCTCAGTCTCCCAAGAAGGCTCTCCAGTCCACACACAAGACTCCGGCACCTCACACTACATCCCTTCCTACAACCCCGACTACTCCAATACATCAGCAAACCTCTTCTTCATCTACGATCCCCGCCGCTCCCCGAGCACGTCGAACCATTGCTTCAGAGATCTTCCCTATCTTCTCCCGGGTCAGACAACAGCAGGAAGGAAGAAACCAGGAGGAAAGAACAAACCAAGAAGAAGGAACAAATCAAGAGGAAGGAATAGGCAAGATCACCACTACCTCCGACGAGTGGGCCGAAAAGTACTTTTCTCTTATTTTCCCAGACTAGGGACTATCTGATACTAACATCTCCGACAGGGACTCTAAATTCACGTCGGACTTCTGGGGTACACTCTTCACGCTCTCCCGCAGGTCACTCACCTTCTCTTCCGCATATCATAGTTCTGGTAATGGCCAAGCGTACGAATCAAACGTTTTCCCACGCGCTTCGATGTGCCCTGGAATGCAGGTACGATCAATCACAATAGGAATCACTTCTTCCTTATATCCAACTCTGCTTGAATATTGCGCCAAACGCTTCCACTTCCTTTTCCCCGTACACCTTACTCTACGGTCGCGAACCCAAGACGGAATTCAATACGGAAGATAGTCAGCTTGACTTCGTCCAAAACCGCAAGATTCTACGACGAGAATCTTCAGACGCCGTCGTTCTCGCACAAGCTAGGATGAAACAGTACTACGATTCCGCGCATATTCCTCCACCAGACCACCTTGACCAAGCCTGGGAGCCGGCCGCCGATATCAAAGCTCAGGTCCTACTTTTGGTACGCAAGTACGAAGCTCGCCGCCAGTCAGTAATATTTTCATCTTTGTAACTCCACTACTATCGCAGCTAGGTTGGCAACCCCTAATATCCAAAAATCCTCACCTTGCAACTCCAAGGGAGGTCGCGTTGTTCGCGCTTCAATAATCTTTCTCGGGAATCGACAATTGCTCTATCAATATATCCTTTCCACAGTCGGACTTTGTTCTGGAACCACTCTCCTTAACGACTCTTGACTTTAAATTTTGTGTTTGCTGGACTTCACCTTTGCGTGTTACTCTATCCTCTAGCATCTTCTACGACGTCATTTTGTTGTGTTGCGGCCTGGACGTTTGTTTTGATCTAGCCTAATTCGGTGTTAGCGTCTCCCAATAGGCTGCGCGAAAAATACTCCCCTCCCCTTCGTTCCTCAACCCCATCAACAACACACTCTACTCTCCTCAATGCTCTCTACACTTCTTCACATCACCTCCACCGCCTCGCAGCGACTCTTCAGTTTCGTCACCAATCTTTATGGCACGTGACCAGATGCATTCTTCCAGTTCTGCCTAATGGTTCTATTTCCAACTTCAACAACAACAACGGCGACTAAAGATCACCACAACCATTGCATCATGTCCATCGGCTCATTATCAGCAGAGTTGGTACTGGAGGTATTTCTCTATATCCAGCCTTCGGACTTCACGAACTTGTCTCTTTGCTGCAAACGCTTTCATGAACTGGTCGAGCCACAACTCTACAGGACCATCACCCAAACCAGGGCGAACGCTCTCCAGCAATTCCTGCGATCTTTGAGTATCAAGCCCCATCGTGCAAAATATGTTCAGCACATCACCGCAAAGGCTTGGGATCACCAAACAGCAATCTCCACGAGGTTTCTGGACCTTGATCAATCGGGGCCCCGGGTGAAGCCCCAAGTCCAAATCCGAAAGCTTCTCCCTGAAAGTTTATTCGGAAAAGAACATTGTGAGCAGTGGTATGAGGCAATCTTCACCAATCGGGGATGGGATGCCATAATTGCCCTCCTCTTGGTACATTGTACGAAGCTGGAGTCAGCCAATTTATGTCTCTACAATGATTCAAAGTACGCATTCATCGAGCGAGTGTTAAAAAACGCGGTGAAGTCGCAAAAGGAACAAAAATCTCAACATCATCTCACAAGTCTTTCTCGGGTAGACATGAAACCCAGCACTGCCTCGCAAAAATCAAGCCTGTACCGCATGTTTCTCGCACTGGACTCAGTGAGAGAGTTCAACGGCCACGGAGTTCAGCACGGATGGAACAGTCCGTTCGAGTTCAATTCAAAAACGCAACATGTGTTTAATATTACCAAAGTCACCCTCAACAACAATGCAGTGTTTTCTGGCAATGGTCAGGCATTTGTCGCTGTCCTTAGGTGGTTCTATTCGATGAGAAGCTTCAGCTGCGAAGGTACGATGGGGGTGTCTGGTGAGTACGAGAATTGGTCAATCATGAACGGATTGATCAACTCAAAGCACAGTCTTGAAGAAATCACACTCTCAAGCCGGGGTCACCATTTCCGAGATAGGTACACCATGAAGACATGGTCCCCAATCACTTCGTTGAAAAGTTACACCAAATTGAGGTCAGTGAGGATTTCTGTTCAAAATTGATTCTCCCATAATTGCAGTCTTTAACCAAACCCACAGATCTCTGGAGCTTGAATCTTGGATGTTTTTCAACGCCACAGGATTCCCACTTGGCAATGACTACACGGCCCTGGATTGGCTTTCGGAATTACTACCGGACTCGCTGGAGCAATTGTCAATCAGAGAATTAACGACTTCTGATTTGGACAAGCTGAGAATCGTCTTCACATCAGCACGATCGGTGTCGAAGAATCTGAGAATGCTAAAGGTAGGTCTCGCTTCCAGCACTGTCAGCGCTCCCAGTGCTCTGGGCGCCCAACGCCACTCATGAAGTTTCTAACCTTTCCGCAGATCGTCTGCCGGCTATCTGCTGAAGATTTTGAGAATTATAATTTGGGTCTATGGTTGGCTCTAGAGGAAGTCACTGGCATCCATGGGATTGTTATGACACGAGAACTGCATATGAGATAGTTATCATACTTCCAGGAGGACAGCAGTTGGTTCTCCTGATTCGATGCATAAAATATCCAGCACTCTCATCATGTGTCCAATCTTTCGAGTTGGTGCCGAGCCTTTCGTGGCGTCAAATCACGACGCAACAGTATGAAATAGAGGTAATGTGCTGCTGGGGTGGTAGCAGGACAGAAAAGTTTGGCACAAGTCTTCTTTGAGAGGATGCAATCCGGTCACATTCCAGCAGTACGGCATTGGCGAACAATCCTCAATTCAGCAGGTCGGTTTAAAATAGCTGCATAATCACGTCAGCGGCGCTTAGGGTCTACCGAGAGCAAACATGAGGGAAACCGTTCAAAGATACTCGCCCATATGAGACATCATTTGAGCCGCTATCTCACTTGATTTTCGTCATGAACTAACTAAATTGTATTTTCATTGGCCCTGAGAGATGCAGGCAGGCAGTCTCTGACAGGGGCGGGAAGGCAATAAGCCCCCACAAGTCAAGTCTCAATCGGGCTGTGATCTTCTGTCAGCAAGGCTCACCAATAGAGTCCCTGGTCTAAACCTCACCGAAGTCCATTTCCACTCACAACAACACCATCACAAGATCCAGGATTCCGTCATTTATCCGGGCCTCTGTTCTGTAAAATCCCGCATTATATCATGGAGCCGTGTCCGCCCCCAGCAATCAAAAGTCTGCCACTGTAGATTTGCAGCCTCGTCTCAGCCCAGTTCGTTGTTCCATCAACTGTCAGAAGAAAGGCCGATTCATGACCAAACATGGAGTTCGACACTACCCGTGCAAGCTTTTCATTCGATGCAAAGCCCCCTGGATCCGATGAAGACATACGCAGAAGCAGAATCGTGGACCCTGGAAGCCCTGAGCTGGTTGTTAATGCTGTATCTCAGGCATCAGCTTCAAACAAGGTCCCAGCAATTTCCTACGCTCAGAGTTGTACCCTGGAAAACATGGCCTATCCATCAATTAACGCTCAGGCTGGCTATGGTAACGAGCTGGCGCTACTATCACTGATGAGTCCTCTGTCAGATGGCTCTGATCGATTTACCTGTTCCTTGTCCAGAAACGAGTCAGGCCCATGGGAGTCACTAGATATCAACTTCAACGATGTTCAGACGTTGACTGGGACTGGCTGGGTGGCAGGCATTAATGCTACTGCAGACCCAATTGCGACTTTCGACAATTCCGCCCCAAATGACTATGCTCTAGATCGCAGTCCAGACAGCAAGACTGTTTTCTCCGATGTGGCTTTCACTCAAGCGACAGAGTGTACAAACCCTGGAACTGCTGCTCCAGGTAATTGCTCTTTGGATGATCCCAACTTCTTCACCCCTGTTGCCGCCTACGGCTTCATCGGAGTTGAGTCCTTTCACGGACACCCAGGTCATGCAATGATACCCACCAGCTACATTCCTAGTCAGTTCGAGAAACCTTTCGCGGGACTTAATCAACAGGGCTCTAATGGAATGTTCCCTCCCTCGTTCACCATTGACCCGATTTCGGGACTCACTTCTCCCACGAGCCCGTGGCAGCCATCACTTTCTCAGCCACATCAGGGCACTTCGAACTTTCAGTCAAAACCATTGACAATGGTGAATGTCAGTGAGGCAGTTGATGAGGTTCCTCCACCGCCACCGCCCCAGGATAGTCTGATGACCAACTTCAACTTCGGCGCGAATCCCCCCGCAACGAAACGCTCGAGGCAACCTTTCACCACGGCAGGGAAGAAGAAAGTGCACGGCGTTCGAGTTAGGGGTGCTTGCGTATGCTGTCGAGCTCGCAAGCTATCAGTAAGTGGCGCTCATATTGCATCTCTCGATAACTACTTACATATTGAAGTGCTCTGCTGGTGAGGTTTGTGAGGCATGCCTTAAGCTGGTCAACAACTCTGCATTGGCTCTTCGCATCTGCGTCCGAACTAAATTGAAGGGCAACTACATTGGTGTGAGGGGTAACTATTTTGCCCTTTCTTGAACCTCGCTACACCAAACTCTAACATTCTTAAGATCTTCACGAAAGTCTCGATAGACGTAGGGCAAGGCTTGAGCCTCTTATATCTTCTTTGACCGGTCTATCAATACCCGTTCAACTCTGTGTAACAGCTGAGTTCGGCAGGGCATTTGTCACAGCTCAGTTGAACTTTCAAGTCATGAGGTGTAGTTCCTCACCAATCGGCCGCTGGAAAAGGCTTGAAATGTCGAACGGCATCTACATCACATCACACACCACAGACAATGAGCGATACGTCATTGTACCTGGTTCCCTTCCGACCATCGGCGAATTCGACTCTTTTGGAAGAGAAGTCCTCCTCATGCAAGACCGGAGCCATTCTGGAGCTATAACATGGCATCTAGATCAGTTTCTAGCCTTTTATTGTAACAGAACAAGTCCATCAAGATTGGTATGACTCCAGACAAAATTTCAATCCTCGACTGACCGTGCAACAGCGAGGTCTTTCTCATCTTACGTCAAGGATAGCCAGCTTGAATAAGCTTGTCGCTTACGGATTCGTTGACCTCTACGACGGCAGCTTTGATCTCCTAGATCGTCCTCGTGGAGAAGCTGAGAGTCAAAGATTTGTGTCGGAGACTGTCCATGACCAGATTCGTCTTCTGGCCGCGAAAGGACTTGAGCCAGCGGAGGATCTCATCTCGTCTGAACTAGATGCTCTTCAGACAATTGCCAGTGCCAGCAGACATGCTCGAATTATTTCTGGTATCTGCCTATTGAGATTGCTGTTAATCTACAGAGACAGATCTGTCAGAGACGAGATTCGACTTTCATTGCCGAAGAACACCAACCGTAAGTCCATACCAAGCTCACCCACCTCATTTTTTAGATACTGATAAAATACCAATCACAGGTCACCAACTCCGCCTCGAGAAAGCCGCATCCTTTTATAAACGATTGACTATTGCGTATTCGACGCTATGTAGGGAAAAGGATACACCCTTGACCGTTGAATGGGAGGATGAAGAAGGGTTTGAAGGAAGCGAACAAGCCATAACACTACACAATGCATACCTGCAACTCCAGCCTGCATTCCAAAGCTTTTGTATGTTCTTCGGCCTAGTATTTCTACACTGCTAACTCATTGCTTCTAGGTGAGATATACCTTTATCGTCAACATGACGATGTCTTTAAGGGCTTGATTGTAAAGCCATTCATGGCCCAGAAGCAACGAAAGAGACGGAAAGTCACTCGTTGAACATCCATCAAGCAACAGTATTCAATCACTCGAATCAACAGATTCTACTTTCAGTTAATTGGGTTACCATCACAGAGTTTCCACTTCAAAGACCTCGAATTGGCGTCCAGAACCATATCAAAGTTCCGGCCCAAGAAGGCTTCAACATTCTGGAATTCCTACTGGTGCAGAATGGAGCATCTTCAGCTGAAATTGGTGACAAGGGGCTGCCACGAAATTGGCATGGGCAAATTGTTGGGGTTTGAGCTATGGGAATCGGCCAACGCAAGTGAAGGGAGCGAAGAGAAGTCCGAATGAAGTTGACCTAGCAAGGAACGAACAGACAAGAGACTGAGAAGGTTATAATGGAGTTGTGAAATATAAGCGGACCAGGCTACGGCAAATGATCAACATCTTCCCACGCTCGATTAGAGTGCCACTACCACCCCACGATTTCATTTGTCCCTACGGCTTGAAGTAGAATGGGGTGATGTGATGTAATCCAAGTCAATATTGCCTGTGATATTTAGCTGACTGAAAGACTACGCCAAAAAGAGTGAGGGATTTACCTGTGCTATCTAGCTATCCTAGTACATGATTTGATGGCTATGGCCATAGCCATGCTCACTGTTCTCTCTATTAGATGTGCACCACCATAGTCTGGGCCGACTATGCTTCGACTATCCTGTTCGACTCGTCCACTTATGGACCGTCCTCTCCTTTGAAGAACCACCCTTCTCCCTATGCTCGGTGTCCAGAGCTTCAGACGCTGTGTCTGGGGTCGGTTCCATGTATGACGGTTTTAGATGCCAGATCTCACCTTGTTCAGGTTGGGGCATGTCTGCTTGTTCCCTTGAGACATAATATCAGATGTGGGATTCGTGTCCAGAGATCTGGCTTGTGCAATTTCGAGTGCAGTTGGTTGTTGGAATCGATATCTTGGCTCCTGGCACAGCGTCTCTCCAGAAAGATCACTGGACGAACCGCCATTCACACAACACTCCACTGACTCTGCTCGCCCGAGCTCTCCCCATCCCTGACAACAGACCTCGTAGTCTTCAAAATCCCACCTTTTCCATCCCCAGTCTCCTCCTCAACAACATCTTGACTCCTCGTCAAAGACCCCATACTACCAACAGCAGCCCCCCTAACGTGGACATCGCGATCCCCATCGGCCAACCTCCCCCTCTCACCCCTCCACCCAACCATCTCCAGCCCAAACGCAACACTCCTCTCCTCATCAAACGCCACTCTACCCCTCTCCCTAGAAGCCGTCAAAACATTCCTTATCCGGCGAGAGACCGACGATCCCGAGTCCGATTTATACGGGTAAGGATTCGGCGCCAGGTTCGGCGACTCGGAGCGTAAGAAGTTAGGGAAGAAGCGTCGGAAGAGAGGAAAGAGGTCGGGGATACAGCCTGTTACAAGAGCGAGACCCGTCTCGATGTGTGCTATGGTTGATTTGACGCTGTAGGACCAGTCTTGACCCTTTTTGGGGTGGTAGGTACGGAAGATGATCCAGAGGCGGGTTATACCTACTGCGGTGACACTTAAGTCAGGTCAGTTTTTGCAATAACTTTGGCTGGTTGGTAGTGAAGAAAGGGAGTTAACACTTACGCTATACCCATGCATAGTACGAGGAGTACGACAAATTTCTTCTTTGGTGTTAATTGCAGGTCATAGACCATGTACACGGGAATGAGCAGGATTAATAGGTCGGTGAAGATACTGATCCCGGCGGTGATGACCAGGAAATTCCCCATATCGATACATTCACCGCCCTTGACGTACTCTCCATCTTTGAAACCTGTCGGTACCGGACGGTCTCGATATGTTCCTGGATCTGTAGCGCCTGCAGCTAGTTGTGCGGCTCGGTCCATGGCGCGGCGGTTCCAAATGTAGGTCATAGGCCAACATTGGAAGATATCTGCAACGAGAGCGCCTGTGATGAAGAGAAAGTTGAAGATAAATAGGACGTAGCAGGCTGTGCGTACGCCTGTTTTTGTACCTCCCAGTCGGAGATAGAGGAGGATCATCGATGCTTTGATGAGGCCTAGGATGGGATTGTATGTTATTCCGTTTGCGTACAGGTATTGCCAAATCAGAACCATGTTGTACTTGAGTTTGTATGCATCTTTGCGGTGGTAACCATAATGGCCATATTCAGTCACTGAATATGTTAGAAAGTGACTCCCTTCCATTGAATAGTCATGGCGGGGTAGAGGATGGTGTGCAAGAGAAGTGAAGAATATTGGCGAAGCAAGGAAGCACGTACCTTTGTACATTGTAATAGTTTCTCCCAGCGACAGTATCCAAGCCATCAACATACATATGTCACCTACCAAAGTTAGCAGTATATCCACCAAACTCCATTGGAGTCTCCATACTCCACATCATCAATCCCCGCCACGACCTCCTCGAAGCCACCAGTCTGGAACCCAGTCTCCCAAGACAAAATAGAGAGCCAACAACTTCGACAACCACTATAATAATCAAACAAGCCGTATTCAACTGTTGAACCATGATGACCCAGAACACGGAGGCGGGATGGCAAAAGCCTTCAAAAGCAATCAATCTAAAAGAGCGGTTTCGTTATGAGGGCTCAAACGATAGAAATAGAATAAGTTGCAGAGGCGAGCGGTGATTTAGATTTAATGTTCCAGGAATCCGGGACCCCTCGTGGAAGGCAGGGAACATGATCTATTTCCTGAAATTCCCATAGTCGTACAGAACACAGTCAGTCATTCGGATCGATTCGAAAAGAAAAAAACGTGAGAAACACCTGCAGTTGTGTTCGTTTTGTTCCCGTGTCGTGAGAGTGTGAGAATATGACTGACTGACTTCTACCTCGCCAGCCATCGATCCAATCCGCAGGGTAGTATCGCAATCTCGAGAGCATGAATGATTCGTTCCTTCACCTGATTGGTGACGTTTTTTCGCCTCTTTCTGGTCCTGTGCCCCCTCGCTACCGCTCAATCGAGAGCCGTGTAAATTTATTTTACCCACCCAATTTTTCCCTGGGGAAGGGGGGAGGGGTACCGCATCTCGTTTTGGGATTCCGTCCGTCTGACTTGGGACTTTGCCTAAAGCAACTTGACGAGCCTTCTCGATCTATCCAGGGAGGTGGGGTAGACTGTAGAGTGAGGCTTTTGGTTCAGGATGTTTCGGCCCGTTGCCAGTCGGACGGAAAATCAGTGCGTCTCGTGGTAGCATTGGTTCGATGTTTTGCGTTTGCCTTCTTACTGCAGGTAATATCAGCTCGGGAAGCCATTTCTGAGTGGCTTCTCCTTGTGCAGTTTGTGCCTTAATGCTTTGCATATAGAAGTAATGCCGCGAATCCGGTAGTTACACAGCAGGGGCAATACACGAGCACCAGCATAGGCTTCGTTTGTAATGGGAAACCCCACTATTATCTGAGATTTGGGACCTGCGTCTTAATTAAAAAGTACTCGAGGGGATGAAGTACAAGATGTTGAATAGAGCCCCAGATTTCGCAAGACTGTCATGAATCCAAATTCTCGACAAAGTCTTGTTGTACGGTTGTATTCATTCGTTGGCTCAACTGTGTGCTTTGACTGCAAGTGCATCGCCACCGAATCCTAAAAGATGCCTGTAAACTGCTACTAGGCTGTGGAGAAAACTCCAAGTTGGTCATCCAACTCTTGAAAGTGCAAAAGTACCGTGGCTACGGCACAAAACAAAAATTGACGAGTACAAGCAACAACAGCATGAACAGCACGGCGCAAGTAGAGGAACTAGCTCACGATGAAACCGTAGGGGAACGTCGAGAGAGGCGTCAGCAAAATACGAGGAAGTAGCAGCATTCTCTGCCGCTACTTTTGAGAGAAGTTCACTTTGGATAAAGACTGCTCACAAACAAAAGACGACAGACGGCAAGTGTCTAATGACTATCAAATTCAAGTGACGTACAAAAACGCAAGTAAAATTTGTCTATGCTCTTACAAACTCCAAAGAGCGATACGACTGCCCAAACCGGTCCGCTGACAACCGTAAGATACCTAGTTGTCAGTGATGTCTGTCTCTCGCCAGTGAACAATCGAAGGCTAACGGTCTATGTTCGCCGGATCTATTACCAGGAACAAAATCTAGTCTCTCTTGATATCGGGCTTCTTCGTTGCTAGGTCGCCCATCGCCGCGAGGCTTCGTTCAATCTTCCGGTTCGCCCACTCCCAGTTGGGATATAGGAATGGACGCATATCGTAGCGATTATCATCGGGGCCATATTGCTCGGCTAGCATTGGTCAATACGAGTGTTTTCACCATGATTTTGAAGTTTGCCAATGCCGAAGGATGCAGGTTTCTCTGGGCACCTGTTGGCTTGGGGTGAGGTTGCTTACCATGGTAACTCGGCGTAAGAGTCGTCCTGTTATGTAACTCGTCAGCATTTGGAGGTAAGATAGGGCTGAGTTGGCTCGTGGGGGAATCACAGCCCGAGACAAATTGTTCGGCCGTTCTTTATTGTTTCACGATGTCGACGAAAAGAAATCAAGGAACGGCTTACATCTTGTGCCTATTGATTCCATAACACCAGCTAGATGATCGGGGAGTCAGTATTTACTCATTTATGATTGTCTCAGGAGCTGGTTGGGGAATAAAACACGCCCGAGACACATGGGAATTTGCTAACAAGAACCATCGGACTTTGTCGTAGACTTCCTTCGGAGAAAGCTTGTCACTCCAAACATGTACTAATTTTGACCACATCCCATAGGGGCCTAGCTTTTGCCGCTTGCGCTGCAACACGTCAGCACGCAACAATCGTGCAAGAAAGGAGGCTGACTCACGAGATTTCCATACACAGAGAGTTCGGCATAGCTCATGCCCATATCTACCTCGTCGCTCTGGACATACGAATCCGTGATCGGCTCGAGTTCTGCGGTTCTGTTTTTTGAAATGCCAGTCAGTAATCGGTCTATTGAAGTTTACACGAGACCTGTTGAGTTCAAGAGCAGAATTAGTTGCTCTTAAGCGGGTGGGACTTACGGTGGAGCATCGATGAAGGAATGGAGTATGGGCAAGTCAAATTCAGTTGAAGCATAAAGGATAAACTTCTTGAGATCATCTGGATAGAAGGTTTGTCAGCACATCCAGCGAAGAAGGTTTTAGACGAGAATCTCACTCTTCGAGATGCCACCCTGAAATTATTGTTAGCTGTCGAGTACCTCGGAGACCCAAAATTTGCAGGCTTAGAATACATACGATTGGATTGATATCAGCTGCAGAGCACTGAACAGACATTGGTTAGCTCTGATGACAGAAATTCATTGATGATCGATACTGACATCGTATTTGGTATAGTAACCCCTCAAAGATCTACGTCCCCAACAGTCAGAAGCCTTCACGACGTCTAAGGAGGAAGGGGGGGAGAGATTAATCTTACTCATCCACGTTTGCAGAGCCGAGCACCAACAGACCTCCCGGTGCACTGTTCTCTGGGTTGTCGGCATTACGGCCCCTGACCGTTGGTAGAAGTTGCGCGAACAAGTACTACTCAAATCATCAGCATTTGGTTGTTGCAAGCTAGGTGTCTTGTGTTGAACGTACTGCCAAGACCATTCGAATTCTAGCTTGGATGTTTTGGAGTGCCTATCTGAAGTCAGATCATTCGCATCGAGGGGAGATGTTAGGGGCCTGCTTACTAGATTTGATGCTGGCGTGCCTCCGTACATCTTAAACTTACTGATCGGGTCGCAGATTCAGTACTTGGCCAGAATAACAGGGGGGCCACATTGTCCGGATTTACTCACGGCGAGAAAGAGGTTACTGTCTTGAATAGCGAGGTTACTGCATTGACCACACCGTCAATATTAAAGTCGACATGGTAAGAACCGATGGCATGCGCCAAATCCTTAGCACGCTTTCTTGTGTCTGGTGAGCTATTTTTTTCCATTCCCATGAATGCCGAGTGGAACAGGCGTCCTTGAAGTCAGTCTAGTTAGTGATCATTAGAGCGAAGGGATTTGAGTAAAACACATTGACAGGTAGCTCGAGTACATACCTGCAATATCTTGGGGGGACTTCGGTCGCCATAAGGATGTTGAGGGCTCGCCAACTATTTGAAGAAGATCCTTAGAAGGGACAGTATTTAGCTCATAGCTGGTAACTCGCCACATCCGCGGATATTAGTACGCACCTTCAAGACTTGAGGATTCTTGTTCTTGAGGATGTCGGCATAGACCAATCTGGTCATGGAATGAACGATTACACTTGCTAATGATACGTTAGCACCAGATTTGTTTCATCTGGGCTGAAATGATCTATGAAGGCGGATTCGGGAATCCTTACTCGCACAAGAATCAATTCCGCCAGAAAGAGGGATCTGGGCGTAGAAGTCAGCATTGACCCAATGGGAGCCGCTCTAAGCATGGGACCACTTACAAAGAATCCAGCCTGTTTGCTTCGACCTATAGGAGGTCAGTAACTCCAAACTCTAGAATTTCGGATCAAGGGAGGGAGAAGTACGCAAATAGTCCCAAAGCCAACACTATTCAAGGTTAATTCAACGTTCGAAGCGAAACGACGGAGCTGGAGATCTTACTGCTGGACCGAGCGAAATTTCCTCCTGGATTGGGTCAGTCAGATCAAGTTCATAATTGGCCTGTTGGTTGCTGCTACTTACTTCTGGGGTGTGGTATCGAATCTCCCTGGCAGCACTCGGCTTAAGCAACCAATCCGACTCGTCATCGTCACTAGATAGGCTCATGTCGACTTCAATTCGCTCATACGAAGGTTGTTGAGTTGCCTGCATTGCTCTTGACTTGGATGATCGATAGCTGCGTACGTCTTCAAGGTCTACAGTAGCTGTCACTACTTCGACATCTGCTAGGGAGAACTGAATTTGCACATTAGCACTACTTACTTCCAAGGTCTCGGAGGTAACTGGAACATGCTGACCTGACTGCCTTGTGCGACAACTTCACCGTTGATGATAATCATAGCGCAGCCATCGTAGTCTGCGAAGGTTTCACGTTAGTTTGGCAAAGATTAGGGATGACTGCCGTAGAACAAGAAAATTCAGACCAAGGGGAAGTAGCTTTAAAGAACTTACAGAGACGGTCGCCATCACATCCCTGTTGGTTGGAGTACCTGGGAGTTGTCAATAAAAGTCTGGCTTCATGGTTAGAGGCCTCTCCAAGATAAATCATACAGGTAGATACCCCCACTCTTCAAAGTGGCCTCTCTGATCAACTCAACTCTGGTGTCTAACGGAGTCAGGGTCAAGCCTGCCAGCTGCTGTGCCTCAACTCACGCAGTTTTCTAAGCTCGTGGTGGCTTCCAGAGCTGTTGGACATCACTTCGCAGCCATCGAGACCAGCGCCAATGCCCGGAGCCCTAGGTGTGACTGACACATCTTAGTCAAGATGTCTTCAGCTTGAAGTGATGCCTGGTACTCACATAGTTCTTCGCAAGTTTCTGTGCCCAGACAAGAGCTAGAAAATGTCAGTACAAAGCCATACAAAGCTTTATATATCGTTCAAACCTACTCTCTAGTAGAGATCAGGGCATCACCAATGCGGCACTAGGGGAAAAAATCAGTCACACGCCTGAAAATTCACGGGTTTATCATACCTTCTCTTGACCAGTAATTTTGGTAATGATACGAGGAAGATAGAAATCTTCAACGATCCGCTCTCCTTTCCATGGAGAAAAATATCTCATCTCGTAATAATTTCCATCACTGGAGATTTGAATTAGCGGAAAGAAAGCTCATCACGGGCTCCCATCCTTACTTCGCAAGCGACATTTTTGGACGTATGAGCAAGATCTCTGTGGGATGTCAACTTCCGATCAAGTCGATTTCTGGAGCAGACTTACTCTTGTTGTAGAACAAGACTCTGCAGTTATACAGAACATTCCGGTGCTTGACGGGCTAGGACAAGAGTCAGTGACAGTCGTGCCAAAGCTGAAGGGAACACACCATGCCAACGTCGACCATGATATCCTCACAAACTGGATCCTGAATGATCTCGGAGAGTGATTCCTGTCCTCCCATCAGCACACTTGTTTATCACATGAGAGTCTCATAAGATATACCCAAGAATGAAGACAAGTGTCACTTTCCACAAAATCTGAAGGATGTCAGTTTCTTCTTGCGCAGAAGCTTGGCTTGGGTATTCTCACGATCCAGACACCCATATCCTGTAATTTCGAGCTCAGGACCAATTCGCATTCTTCGATACCGTTAGCGAGAACTTCCAGTCTCCAAAGAGGGACTCACGATGCCCCAGCTGCCTTCGCCTGCCTGATCGATTCCAAGATGCGGTCGCGATTGCCAAAGAAGTCCATGGCCCACTGATTCAGCGAACATGTCGCTAGGGTGATGAGGTGGCCCATCGTTGATGAGTGGTATGTTTCCTGTGAATATGATTAGCTTATGACTCTGGCCCTAGCTTGGCTTATCCGCAGCGCTGGTCGAGGAGTTCTGGGATTTGTGCGTGGGTTTGGGGATATGTGAAGTGTTCTGAGAAATATATGAGGCATTTATGGTATACTCACAAGATATGCAGTATCTCAGGTTGTGAGTGTGCTGTAGCAAACGGATGGAAATTGTGACTTGTGGTGGGTGAAGTGAGAGAAGAAGATGGATGGTCAAGCCGAGACAGGAGCTCTTTGAGATAGCTGCCCGCACTAGCCACATTGAGACTAGTGTAGAAGCTACCCCACCATCCTCAAACAGGCCTTACTTCATACTCATGTCTTTTGCTTTCAGCTTCATTTTATATCCTCATTGTCTATTATTTCTACAGAACATATAGTCATTTCAAATCCCAACACCCATAAACCCGAGAGACGATCTTCTCAATGAGAATATATTCTCCTTCAAAATTTACACTACAAAAGGAGCCAACCAACTCCTAGATCATTCAACCCCACTTGGGTATTTCACCACAACAACTAGATGCAGTCCTCTTTCATCTTCACCATTAATCTATCAAACCACAATATTCAAAATATTCTCGTTCCGCAACGACCTCAATCTCCATCCCTCTAAGAGCATCCAGAACAAGATTAAGATAAGTAAGTCTTAGCGACTTAGCATCAACATCCACACTCGGCACCCTTCTATTTAACAGCTCAACACAATTATACGTCGCAAAAACTCACAATAATTCCCATCCAGCTGCTGCGCCGACACGCCCATCTCAAAAACCGACTCATTCAGCGGTTCCGGGATCCCCGACGCCTTCTGAATAAGCTTCTCCAGCTTCGGGATATATTTCAGCGGCGCCCTCCTCGACGGGCCCTTCTTCCCCCTATCGAGAGAGTTGTAGATTGTATGCCTCCAGCTCTTGGGTCCGAGTTCGGAATAGATCGTTAGCCAGTGCGCGGTGGTGTAGTTCCAGAAGAGACTTACGCCTTTGCTGCGGGCGGGGGATGGTGTAGTAATGGTTGGGATTCCATTCTGTCTCGGGCTCACCGGCTTTCATCACATTTACTAGGAACTCGATGTAGGAATCTAACGGTGGACCAGACAGACCCATCCCTCCGTTAGCGAGCGTGTCCATATCGTCGTTGATATCAATAGCCATACCGCGCGCGAAGAACATCCCATTCTCCTCCCTCGGCTAGAGAGTCACTAGGATGTTCAATACATGCTCGCTCAACCACGCTGTATTGACTTTGGCGCTTGGACCAGGATCTCTCTGGTATATCGAGGATGATCCATTCTTGATACTCTTCTGGGAGGAGCGCCATGATTTGCAGGAGAGTCGCTGTTATAGTCTCGTCCTCCGAAGATGATGGGATGGTTGGCGGGACTCTTGCCGGCTGGAGTCAGACGCTGCCATTCTTCCATGACAGCGGCGAGTTTCTAGCAGAATTCGCTGAGGGTCTTGTCCTCGCCGTAGCGGTCGACGGCGCGGAGCACGATTTTGATGCTTTCTATTTGTGCAGCATTTGCCATTTTTGTGGGTATGTATTCGGTGTGTGAGATAGTGAATTATAGATAGATTGCTTCTGAGAAGTGATGAACTGGTTGATTGGTCTGGAATGGACTGGACTGAATTGTGAGTGACTGTCCTCGAGACTTTGAGAGGTAAGTGACTGACTGGCGCCACTCGAGGAATTATCAACTTCTCAAGGACACTGCGTGTATATTTGTGAGTCTTAAACATGCTTATATATCTCTTCCACACTCAAACGGAACATTTTTAACCTTTTGGATCCCAGTGGAGCGGAATTGAGAAGCGAGGCTTGGCCAGCGAATCCGGTGATAGGCTTCTGGTGGATCGCTCATTTAAACTGGAGATATACTCGCTTCGAGAGCCAGATTTGGGTGTTCTACTCCACTTCTGAGTGCACCGACAAAACGTTCCGTTTGAGTGTGGAAGGGATATATATATATATATATATATATATATAGTACGCAATAACCAGCAATACCGACAACAAACAAACAAGTATCCGACTCGCCAAAGGGTAATAAGGATGTACGGTACATCAAAGTCAAGGTTCTTTGTTGGTTCATACAATATTCAACGACCATCCGAGTCTTTGACTCTTTTGGAAGAAATGTTCTTTAATCTGTTGACTTTTACGTCTGAACAAAGACTCGAGGTACGACTTTCTATTACGCTTCATCTGATGGATTGTAGTGCCATTGCATGGGTAGTAAAGACACTGATGGGATGATCCTCGCAGATCGCAGACTTAGATGGTTTTGTGGTCATGTGCTCAGCCAGCATTCGATTCAGCGACGGAGCAACATCCGAAGAGGGGCGTGCAACGAGAAAATATATTTGCTCGTAAATTCATGGAATTCCATCTCCGCATATTCTACCTCTCTAGTATGAAAAGTAATCCGAGTCTCCAGCCTCGATTTCAGATGCAAACAATCGCATAGCCACCAATAAGAACCTAAATTCGTGGTACTGCCCAGTACCACCATCCAAAGAACTCCCGTATCCCGTTTCCCGATCTATACGAACAGTCTAACTCAGTCCAAACCATGTATCTCTTACAAACCCTAATCGCCAAAAGTTACGCCATCGCTGCCGGGTCCCAGTCCCAGTATCGGATCGGTACCAATTCACCAAGTCGCCAAATGCGCCCTTCATCTCCAACCCCCTCCACACCATCCCCATCCTCAATTCCAAGCCCAATCATCTCCTCCCCCTCTTCTTCGTCTTAACTCCAACGTTATGCTGCACCACCCCACCTCCCCCACCTCCAACAGGATCAGCATTATCCACGACGTTGTTCCCGCGACCTTCAGGCATGGCACAGTCTTCACAGTCTTCGCCCATGCGGATAGTCTGCCAGATATGTTTCTTCTTGCAGGGTGTTTGGACTAGGCCGGCTTGGGAACAGTATTTTCCCAGGGCGTAGGTAACATGCTTGCAGTTGTAGATGTGTGTATACCAGTAGCACATCGTGAGGGGTTGTTGCTTGTTGATGGGTTGGTTGGTGTTTGGTGTGGTGGATGGGTGGTGCGAGTGACTCGGTCACGGGTGAGTATTCAACGTGATTTGAGAAGAGTTTATTGATGGTGTCTGTGTGTTAGGTGATATCTTGATCGAGTAATTGGAGCTTGAGCGTAGAAGTGATGATTGAAAGCTTGAAAGAGGCCGATCTGAAAGTCTCGTGTAGTTGTTGTTCAAGATTCAAGATATGACTGTCCTCACTCAGCGCGACAATGCCATCTTTATAAGAATCTCCCATCCGCCTCACAATCTCAAGATCGACGACCTCGCCACCCGGATGCCCACCCGGCGTGGCATCGATATGTGGAAAGCCATCTCTGGCCTCCACGGCAACGTTTCAGACAGCCCGGTCTTGTATCATTTGTGATAGCGTATCGATCGCAGCCCCAAATCTTTGGGAGCAAGGGGTCAGTTCAATTGAGTCCAAAAGCCGATTGTGCCTGATCGTAATGCATTGGCAGTGTTTGTTTGCTTTTTTTGTCCCTCCCTCCCTCCTGCCTTGCTTGCCGCCGGATTCGATTGTTGAGCCCAAAATGAGGCTCCGGTGTAACAAACGGAGCAGCAATAATTATGTTCCACGTTCCGTTGGGAAAGAAATGAAGTCTGTCTCCTGGCAGAGGAGAGGCAGAGGGCAATCACTGGCTACTCTTACTTTCTTATGCTGCCTTCTGCCTTCTGCAAGGCAACGTGCCTGCTGGCCGGATCATTCCGTGGCAGTAGGGCTGCATAAAACAATAGGTAATGATTGGGAAGAAATGAAATATTGGAAATACATAGACGACAACACGGCAGCTCGCCCGACAGACAGGCAGATAGATGAAGTTGGAAACGCAGAGAAAGAAGAAAAGCGATGTCTGTCTGCCTCCTCCCAACATGCAAACAGATAGAGGGAACTGCCTCATCTTGGCTGTGGAGCTTCCACATGTGACAGAAAGAAGAGCGTTTGTATTGCCCAAACGTGACTCAGTCCAACCCAACCTCGCTCCCAAATCCAATATCATAAGTCTCTCGTGGTCGCTGCGGCCACTTGGCCTCATGTAGGTACTCAACTGCTGTCGGATGCGTTGCATACGGTAAGGTAAAATCGATGACATAGACCGTATATGCGACCTCTCGTAAGGCCTTCTGGAATAGACGGTAGACGAAACAGTCCTCCTATCCGCGTGCGTGGAATTGCCTTCCTCTCGGGCCCCTGCCTCGTTTCACGACCTGAGTGAGGTTTATGGAGGTTCTCATCTCACGGCTGTCACACATCAAGGCGGTTTGCCGAACAGGCGAATGAATGAACATCTACCGATGGAATTAGACAGCGGGAAGGGGGATGGATGCATATTTGAAGGGCGGAGGCAGCCAGGCAGGCATGATCGCGATGTGAGGTGAGGTGAGGTGATGATGAGCTGGCAAAGTATTAGGACAAATCGAACCGACGGTCATGGCCGGGAAGAGGCTGCTACTTAAGGCGTGGTTTGGCCAAGACCCAATAGCCTTGAAAGTTTACCGATTGGTAGCCGTCAGTCGCTCAGGGAAAGCCCTGACTGGCCTGGATAGGGGCTGCACAATAGGGGACTGTGCTACCGAGTAGCCCAAGCGAAATGTCATTCCTCCTCAGTCACTCACTGAGTGTGAGACCAGGTCGGTGCCCAACACCACTCACTGCCAGCTTGCACAAGAAAACTGATTTATTTGCATTTCATTCCTTATTTTGAGAGACTATCTACCCGCTCGGTACAGCGTACGATGAGAACTTGCTTCGGAGGCAGAAACAGTGAGGAAGTGAGTCACAGATCTCCTGCGTACAAGTACAAGAAACGCGTGTTCATGGAAGGTGTTAGAGTAACTTCGAGGAAAGCAGCTGCTCAAGAGCTGTGCCTACCAAGATAGGGAATTACCACAACCAGAGAACCAGTTATCCCCTTGACTGATGTGGCCGAATCCGACCCAATTCACCATCTGAATGTTCCCGTCCGTTGCCAAGAAGCCAAATAAAAGAGGAAGGGAAAAGAGCAGAGAGAAAAGAACGCCATGCCAGCAACCTATCTAAAAACCCGTTCCGAATCTCAAATCTCGAATACTCCTACATAACTCCCATCCACCTACGCATAATAACCATCCGTCTTGAACTTCAACTCAAGCAACTCGGCGTGAATCATGCGGCCAGTCCAGTTATAGAAGTCGGCCTGCATCTGAACCCACTTATGCTCACGATACTTCGACTCCAAGAACTCCAACTTGGTGCAGTCATCCTGGGACCAAGCTCCAGTGGGCAGAAGCTTGCCTCGCCACTGCTTACCTTGAATGAAGCCGCTTGGGTTGAAGTTTTTCCAGTTATTGAAATCTCCTCCATTATCTCCCTGGTTGAAACCACCAGAATTGAAGTTGTTCGAGCTGTTGAATCCTCCTCCGCTATTTCCTTTGCCGAAGCCATTGTTGTTCGAGTTGTCGCCCCCTTGAATTATCTGGTTCTCATTACCGGACTTATTCCAATAGTTGCCACCATTGTTGCTCGAATTGTTGCCTTGGCCCCACGAGTTGGCTCCATTTCCTGGGTTTTGGTCTGTGTTGTCTAGCTTCTTCCCGGAGTCTGAGGTACCACCATTCTTGAGATCGCTCCAGCTGGGTCTGGCGTTATCTTCAACTGGCAAATCAATATTCGAACCATTAACGTCGAACCATCCGTTGTTGGCAGAGTCGGCAGGCTTGCTCCCAGACTCGGCTCCACCAGCGTTGCCATTACCATTGCCAAGCTCTGGGTGATAGAAAGGATCGTTGGCCGTGGGATCTGTAGCATTATCCTTTGAGGGATCGATGGTGACCCAATCAGTATTCGGAACAGGCCATCCACTCGAAGTCTTTGCATTTCCCGTGGTAGTGTTCGATGTATCCGGTTCTGCATTCCAAGAGTCATTGGCAGCATCCCAACCACTCCCGGAAGCGTCTGCATTGCCAGTCTTTGGTGAACCTCCTGAAGCTTGGCCTGTCGCGGTATCTGTAGAAGTGGCATTTTGGTTTGCATCCCATGAAGTAGCGTCATTGCCTCCCGAAGTAGTTGGTGATTTGTAAGGAACATAGGGAACGTAAGGGCCGAAGGAATCAAAGATTGTTGGGTTCGACGCAGTAATCTCGACCTCCTTTTCTTTCTTTTTATCTTGCTTGTTGCCCTCGTTCTTGTTATTTTGCTTCTTGCCACTACCATTCTGCTTGTTTTGATTTTGTTGATCCTTGTTTCCTCCGGATTCATCTGCAGTCTTCCTGGAGTTGTCATTGTCCCATCCCGAGTCAGCAGAGTTTCCTGTGTTATTGGCATTCGTATTGAATGAATCTCCCCAGCCTTGGTTGCCAGAATCTCCGCTCGTGCCATTGGTGTTGTCCCAGCCAGAATTTGTCTGGTCTCCAGAGGAGGTTTCTCCATTGGTATTGGAGTTGTTATTATCCGCAACGCCCCAGCCATTATCAGCTGCTCCACCAGAGTTGTCTCCATTCTTATTCGAGGTATCGGTGGCTCCCCAACCCTGATTGTCTCCATTGCCTCCCGAATTATCGGTTGTCTGGTTCGAGTCTTCGTTGTTCCAGTCACCAAGGCCACCGAGAAATCCATCATCACCTCCTCTGCTTGTGTTCTGCTTGTCTCCGCTCGAAGCTTCGTCCTTCTTCTCGGCTGGAACGTGATTTGTATTCTCGATGGTTTTGAAGCGGCCTTTGCAGAGGAATGGGTTGACTCCAATTTCCGACGCAATCTCCTTCCAAGATTTGTTCTGAGCTTTCATCTCCTTGAGCTTGGAATCCTGTTCGGATGTCCACTCGTGACCACCTTTCTTGCTCTTTCCATCCTCATCCTTCTTCTCACCCGAGTCCTTGTTGGTGCCAGAGTCCTTTTCCTTCTCAGCAGACTTGTCTTCTGTCTTGTCTTTTTCCTTTGCTTTCTCTTTCTCTTTGCCTTTTCCCTTCTCCTTGTCGTTTTCTTTTTCATTTCCCTTTTCCTTGGCCTTTTCCTTCGGCTTCTCTCCATCTCCCTCCTTGGCCTTTTTTGTGCTCTCACCTCCCTTGTCCTTCTTTCCATCGCCATCCTTCTTATCCTTCTCTAAACCCTGCAGTTTCCTAGCTCGACGCTTCAAAGTCTTCTGCCACTTCTTGGAGAGCCACAATGGACCACGACCACAAGCGGCACAATCAGGCGTACACTTTTCACAAGCATACTCGCCGCGCCCCATATGAAACTCATCCTTCAACCAAGTTGAGCCTCGACCACAGGTATCGCACTCCATGAAACCATATTTCTCATGCATGTGCTTTTCCCAGAGACATTCCTCGTTGCAAATTGGACAATCGGGAGCGCACTTGATAGCAGACTTCTCGGGTTCGGGGCCGCAATCAGCGCAGACATCCTTCTTTTCCTTTGGCTTCTTGGACTCGGGTGGGGGTGTTTCCTTCTTCTTGGTAACCTTTGCAGGCTTTACGGGAACAGCTGGGATAGGATCTGGGGGTTCTTCATCATCCTGAAAATACTGTCAGCAGCCACGCCCAACCCAACGTTGACAAATCTCTGAGCTTCAAATTTGTGCCGCGACGGAATTGAAAATTGACAGCGCATAGGGTAAGTAGACTTACGGTATCAACATCAAAGCTCTTGTGACTACCCTTGCTGGAAACTCGGCTTCCCAAGCTGGACGTAGTGCTGAGCGAGAGCAAAGAGCCACCCATGACCCAATTGGAGAAGGAGACCTCGACCTTGTGAGCCTTCTTGGGGGTTGTGCCTTTGCGACGTGAGGTAGAAGACATCTTTTCGGGCGTGGTAGGTGCAATTGAGTTTGTTTGGTGTGGGATTATTGCTTGCGTTGATGCAAGAGAGCGATGCAAGTCAGCGCGGCACGTCTGTGTGTTGTGAATAGCTAGAGGGTCAGATTGATTGCTCTGATTGCCTCCAGAGACAGTTGTTGAACTGATGAGATGCGTGAAATATGGATCGTTGACGCGATTGAGAATCTCTTCTTGAGGTTTTGACGGGGCTGGCGCAGGAGAGTAATGTTGTCGGATTGAGGCGATTGCGTAGCGTGGAGATTGAGAAAGCACGTCGTCAGGAGCAATTGAGTGATTGAGGGAATGTGGGAGCAAAGTGAAAGATGGTGGTAAGGTAGTGGTGTTGTCGAGAATGCTGGTTGATTGAAAGATTTGGAGATTTGTGCGACGACGAAATTGGGAGGTTGTTGACTTTTGAAGGTGAGGGGGATAAGCGAGATGCGGAAGTTCACCTTTGATGGAGGTCAGTGGTGCACGTGAGAAAACTTCCTCTGGCATTACGTACCTACCTGGGCACGTAGGGCTCGCTCTGGGCTAGATATTTTATGCGTGAGGATCAGTCAAGGGGTGACAATACTGTCTGAATGAGATTCCAACTGCTGTTGGATTAATATGAAGATGTTGAAATCACGACTGCTTTCAAGCAAGCTCCTAGCATTCTAGTCCACTACTCGCTGACAGGCATCTACTGCTTGAATACAATCCACAGAGGTCTGACCACAAATTCAACGATGTGCTAGAGATCTTACTATTTACTACAGGAATTCAAAGATAAGTAAACTTGTGGTCAAGGGCGTGAATCTCAGTAAATTTGTATGCTAACGCAGCAGAATGAATATGTTGCTTAGCCACAGTTTGAAAATTTCCTTGAAGAAAGATTGGCGTGTGATTGAGACTATCGAAGCACGAAGCACATCCCTAGATATTCCATCAGGAATTGACTCTTTGCACAACCACACCAAACTTAACCCACCTCCAATATCTCACACTACTCCCCCTCAACATTCTAGACCAATCCTAGCCCCAGCTCTAGCCCAATCCCAAGCTATCTCCCCTCTCATCCTCGCGGAAGCACCAACCCATGACCACCACGCGTCCTCTCCCATCCCCCCCCCCCCCCATACCCCCCTGGCTTGAATGTTAAATGTGAAGAAAACTGGACCGCGTGTGGGTAGTTTCTAGGGGTGTCTATCCAATAACTATACTGTTTTTGAGCCTTAGCCAGGGTTTTGAAGCTCTCTCGAACCTTCTACAGCCACCCTTACTTTTACAACAGGCCAATTTTTGGCTCGTGCTTCGGGATAGACAAGGACCTCTGACCACTCACACTTTGAATATCAAGCTTCTGGCCCGCAAAAGTTGACATTTAACATTCAAGCCAGGGGGGGGGGGAGAGTAGTATGACGGTACGTAAGTACCACATGCACAATTCAGCATAAGCTTTTCGGCAGCGGCTGAACATGAAATGCTTATTTTTTTTTTGGAACCCCGGGGGGATGACAAGGATACGACGTTCGTTGCACCAACATATCTAATAATGGAAGGATCGGAAAGCGCAGCCGTCAATCCTAGTCTGCCGTTCAGCCTTTATTGGTTAGTTAATTTACCTAGCTTTGCTTTGCCGGATAGAATGCGGAGCGGGTAAGGTGTAGGAATACCGGGAAATTGTACGGTTTCAGGTGGCAAGGAAATATATTCCATAGAACAGTGTCGAATGCTCTGGTATTCCCCAAAAATTTCCTGGATTGGCAAGAAAAAATACAGGGCTGGACGAACCCCTCCCGAAACCCCCTTTGGTACCCCTGTAAGTAGAGCATGAAGGGGGGAGGGGATGTGTGCCGTGAAAGTTTATTTGATTAGGACTTAGGACTTTGGTACTTGGTAGGCTATCTGGGGTCTGGATTGGGGGAGGGACTTTCGCTCGCTGCGTGGCTTTGGAAAGGATTTGGGCTGGCGCCTGTGCACGTACTTGACTAGAAGGTTTGACTGCAAAGTATCGGATTTGAGCTGAATGGTTTACGAGACTTGTACTACTATAACGGGAATCAGTAGGTGTGATTCGGATGAACACCTTCCTTGTGGTTACTGATTATTTGGTCAAGGATCTGACCTACGTGGGGAGCCAAAAGGTATAAATATCGGCGAGTTTCCGCCTCCGAAGGAGATTTTTGGGAAGCAAATGATCTGAAGTCAAGGAAATTTCGGAAACCGATCTGATAGAAACTTCAAATTTCAAAAACAGTTCAGCAAATAGCAGAGGGAAATATGGCAATCATGCCAAAACTATTCGGTGTCTTTGCACTTGCATTGCTGAGGTAGATAGTCCAATGCCTTTCCTCGAAGGTACTTTGCTGATCCAAAGAAGTCGATCCGCCCTCGCATCACCAGCACAAATCACCACAGCGCCAGAATACCCTCCCCACAGTACATTCACATCCTCCTGCTACTCGTACACCGAAACCGTCCCATTCACCGGCATCGGTCAGTTCCAGTCCCATCCCCTCCCACTCCCACTCCCACTCCCCTATCTCACCACGCTGCCAAACGTTTCGATACTAAAATCCAAGCAACAGTCCACTGTCCCAAACTCACAGTCTGCGGACCTCATCCAGACTGCATCATCCAAGAGAAATCCATCATTGAAGTCCCATGTGCGAATGAGAAATGTACGCGTACGCCGACCGTTACAGTGACTGCGAAGCCTAGTTGCCCGACTTGTCAGAAGGGGTGTGGGACGAGGGTTTTGTTAGAGACTGTCACGACTGGATGTCCTACTCTCAGTTCCTATTGAGTCTGAGGAGTGTTTGGCGGGGTGGGGATAATGTGTGGAGGGATGTGTTGAGAAATTCAGAGGACAGGTGGTGCGGTTTGTGATTTGAAGCTGGAAGGAGGTGAGGAGTGTTTAGAGATACTGGGAAAGTACTTTTCTTTTGGGAAAATAAACAGAGGGTTTTCAGGAATATACTGCAAGCCGCCAAGAACTGATGGTTTAGTCTTGCATGCTTGGGCCTGAAGTCGTCTCATTTGAAGTGATACACCGATGTCCAAGCAAACGATCTTTTAAACTGCAAGTTAAACCCAAGAAGACCACACAGATAGTTAAATTTCCAGGAAAGCATGGGCTAAGAACTATTGCTATTGCATTTCTTGATAAATGATCTGATGAAAGCTGATGTGAAATCGTAACCTGAAGCAAGCTGAAGACACTCGTCCACAAAGTGCGGAAATAAGCCTCAAGCCGGATCAAACTGTCCAAAAATTAAACTCGAACAAATGGCAATGCTTTCTCAACGTTCGCCCCTCGCAATTCCAAGTATCAGGCAGACTTGCAACTTCGTACGGACGACTCGAAGGGTGAATCTTGTTTGATTAGTTATTTGAATAAGTTTGTTCTAAATACAACCTACTGTAACGTAATCTCTTTGTTTCCTAATTATGAAGGTATGACTCCCTTCTTTGAAAACTTATCGATTCCTTTATTTCTTGTTTAAGAAGGTACAGCGTCTGAGTGTTAAAGACTCGCTAAAGAAGCCTAATTAAGACTAGCGTACTTCAGAACAGTCGAAGGAAACAGCCTATATATAAGAGTAGTTGCTTCCTTGAAATAGAAATCTTCGAAATCACCCTGGATTTCTTACTCAAGTCATATTCTATTCACCTGATCTCGTGAATCATCGCGATCGGCGACAAGAATTAGGTTTAGCGCAATATCACGTGATAGTCGAACCCCACTCCGCACCAAATCATTTTCCCAAATTCCCCGACGACCTCTTTCTCGAAACCAAAACGATAAACGCAAATCCTCACCATTAGAACCTCAACAATTCTACTGGAAGACTGTCATCATGTCTAAAATCACAGTCGGTACGTTCCCATAACGCCCCCATCCTCTGCTCCTCCTCGCGCATCCTCTCCATCCTCTCTTTGCACACGCCGTCACTGACAAAAGTTTACCACAGCCGGAGTGCGTACCAACGTCCAACAACTCCTTGAGTACTCCCTCGAGACCAAGAAGAGAAACTTCCTCGAGACCGTCGAGCTCCAGATCGGCCTCAAGAACTATGACCCTCAACGTGACAAGCGTTTCTCTGGAACCATCCGTCTCCCAGTCGTCCCCCGCCCTGGCATGAGCATCTGGTACGTCGAACCCAATCCCGCCCGCATACAAGGAGGAATACATACATGGATATACACAAGAAGCAGGAGCTAACGGTGGAATAGCATTCTCGGTGACCAGCATGATATCGATCGTGCGAAGCACGGTGGTGTCGACGCCATGTCCGCTGATGACTTGAAGAAGCTCAACAAGAACAAGAAGCTCATCAAGAAGCTTGCTCGCAAGTATGATGCCTTCGTCGCTTCTGATACCCTCATCAAGCAAATCCCACGTCTCTTGGGTCCCGGTCTCTCCAAGGGTATGTTCTACCTCCCTCTTACCGTCCTCGTATCTGCGTTCGCAAATGCTAACATGTTCTCCAGCTGGTAAATTCCCAACCCCAGTCTCCCACAACGAGGATCTCAGCGCCAAGATCAACGAGGTCAAGTCCACCATCAAGTTCCAGTTGAAGAAGGTCTTGTGCATGGGTGTCGCTGTCGGAAACGTCGGAATGACCGAGGATCAATTGATCTCCAACATCATGTTGGCCATCAACTACCTCGTCTCTCTGTTGAAGAAGGGATGGCAAAACGTTGGAAGCTTGACTATCAAGGCTTCCATGTCTCCTCCCAAGCGCGTCTACTAGATGGGTCGGTCGGTCCATATGGTTTGTACTCTTCACTGAGATACTGGCATAGAGAAAAAGGAAATGTTGCGTAGTTAGATGAGAATCCAAAACTTTGCAACAGTATTATTTGTGCACAGTGATGTCATGACCACATTAATCACATAGGTACACAAGCGGCTTCATTGATTGAGAATTTGACATATTTAACATTCAAGAAACTGGTAGATTGATAGTAAAGCAGAAAATTTCCTCGGTGGGTCGAAGTCCCAGCGGTTTTGCAGATTTTGCAACCCGTAAATTTTGCGTGTCGTTGCACAATTGAAACTCTCACGACGGGACGGGACAGCCAGCACTGGATCTACCTAGGTACTGCGACATCTAGCCTCTGCAGGCAGAACAGAGCACAGCATGGGGTTCAATCACAGACAGCACGGCAGATAATCACGAGAATAGCAATTGGACTTGGTCGGTCTGGGAGGCAGATCGCAATCCCAGCCCTAACCGCAAGGAGAAAATTTTCAACTTTTCAACCTGGCCGGCTCCTCGCACAGCCCTCCCTCCCAATTGTCCTGGCAGATCCAATCCCGAAGCCAATCCCAAATCCCCTCCTCTGGTATCTCGCCCAGTAGTACACTGGCACCGTATTGTATCTGTATTGTATATGTAGCGACCACCCCACAGTCAACGTCCGTTGGAATCGGCGAAGTCGGCTGGTAGGAAAGAGCGTTCACCGTCAATCGACGACCCCGGGAACGGAAGAAAACTCATGTTTGCCTTGCGACAAAGAGTAACCCTCAGCAAGCCACCGTAGTGGAGAGTCGATGTAAAAGATATGACTTTGTTAAGAAATATCCCTAGCTGATGATGCTTTTTGGAAGAAGGGCGCGGAGGGCTGGCCGTTAAGTATGAGAGAATTTTTGGTGGCTTACTAAGCTGCACGCTAGGAAGGTGAGGGAGGCTTGGACTGTTTGGGAGTAGTGGTTGGAAATGTTTGCTCGGTCTTCACGTGAAATGTTTGCTTGGACTTGTGGCTGGTGAAATGTGTGGCTGGTGGCTAGTTCTCGTCATGTCGGCTTGAAAATGTTCCAGATTCGAGTCATGCCAGTCAAATGTCATGGCATTCTCTTGGCACTTCCAAGTTCTCCACCACCGCAATCCGCGGGTTCCTTGAATCCCGTCCCTCACAACTTGCTTACCCGAACCGACCCAGCCCAAGCCGATGGACTCGATCCCCAGATTCAGTCATGGAGCCCAGTCCAGGCAGCCTAGTATCTTCATGCAGGGTCATTGTTCTCGGGATGCCAGAAAGCTGTCAGACTCGAATTCTACGTAAAATGCCAAAGTCAATTCGGGACTCGTTGCTGCATCTGACTGGCTGAACGTTGTGATCCAGGGACAGGAATACAACAAATGCTGTGCGAGTGTTGATGTACCAGCATCTGACAACCACAACCACGACACCCGCACCACGAGAATGTGACCGTCTCCTGAGACGTTAAGACGTCAAAAGTCAGGCAGGGTGTGCTTGACAGAATGCACGTTCCCGCTGCTGTCTCCCCCGTCTGATAGTCGTGAGTAGGTGAGAATGAGCCAAGGGTCTGGTCCCAAGTCCGCCACTCGCAGCAGTATTACCTCAATAAGATGTTGTCCCTCAACGACCTACAATTATCAATACCGCGTTTATCTCCCAAGTCGCCGAGCTCAGTAATTGTCTAGCTCAGCTCTCCCCTTTCCCAGAGGGCTGTTTCCCGCTGTTTCTATTGAGTAATCATGTCGCTAGGAAGACTTTTCTTCGGGTCGAGCCCGTTAGACGGGGGGGTGGGGTAGAGCGGGCGTCATTTCACAACGCCATCCCATACGACTCCAAGAAGTATATGTGCTGTGACGCCCTCGTCCAGCAGAGTGACGCCCGCTCTTACAAATCCATCACCACGCCTTGCTATCGACATCGCATGATATGGCTTGGTTGTTTCATATCAATATTTCTTCGTTTCTTCAATTCTCTACTTTAGTAGACACTTCCTCATCTGTTTTCTTTGGATAACAGCTTCTGTTCTCTTCTATTTGGTGAATTCTTCTTGAACCATATCGTCTTTCAGTACTGCATTTCCACATCGATATGCCTCTTGGCAACAGTCAAAACACAGTCGTGGCTTCGTCTCTCGAAGACCACCAACTCCAGGCGACTGGCGATGCAAACACTTCTTCGCCACTTCAAAATCCAACATCAAACAAAAGCATGGCTTCAGGACATGAGAATGATGTTCCCTTCTCTTCGATACATCGGGAAGAGGTTGCGAATGCAAATCCCCCTACGACTCCCGGACCTCGCGAAAAAGAAAGTCGCTATCAGGGGGAAGATTCTCCAGCAATCGAAGAATCCACCGAGGCCAGGCTCGAGCGACTAGGAAGACAGAGGCCAGAGGTCTTCGATTCAATATGGGCAGAGATCGGCTTCATTTTCTCCATATCCATGTCCCAGGTCCTGACGGTATGACACCTTCAACTTCCGCCCAACCATTTGCTAATTTCATGCAGGAGTACTTCGTTTCTGGGTTCACAGTTATCCTACCAACTCTGGTCCAGGACTTGAATATCGCGTCTGCTTCTGCAACATGGCCTGCGAGTGCTTTCTCCCTTGTCGTTGCCAGCTTGTTGTTGATCTTTGGTCGCTTGGCCGATATGTACGGGGGGTATCCAGTCTATGTCGCTGGCTTTGCTTGGCTTACCCTGTGGAGTCTTATCGCTGGCTTCTCAACCAACGATGTCATGATGAACTTCTGTCGAGCTCTACAAGGTCTTGGTCCAGCTGCTTACCTCCCATCCTCAGTCATGATCCTCGGTAGTATCTACCGCCCAGGTCCAAGAAAGAACCTCGTCTTCAGTATTTACGGAGCCTGTGCTGCTTTTGGATTCTTTGTCGGTATCTTCTTCGCTGGCGTGACTGCCGAATATGCGACTTGGGGCTGGTATTTCTGGATTGGAACCATCCTAGGTGCCATTACAACTGTGACATCGTACATTAGCATCCCATCCGATGTAGCAGAAAAGCGCAACGCCCGCGTGAAGGTTCGAATGGACTGGCTCGGGGCCGTCCTCATCGTATGCGGGCTTATTCTTTTCACATTCGCTATCATCGACTCCTCACACGCACCACAGCAATGGAAAACTCCATATATCTACGTTCTCTTCATAGTCGGCTCACTCATCCTCATGGCAGGCGCCTATGTCGAGATGTACGTCGCAGAAGAACCACTCCTCCCAGCTTCACTCTTCAAAGTACCCTGCATGCCCGCCCTCGTCGTATCACTATTCTTCACCTACGGCTCCCTAGGCGTCTTCCTCCTCTACGCAACATTCTACATGGAGAACATAATGGGAGCCTCTCCCCTCCAGGTCGTAGCATGGTACGTACCCATGGCACTAGGCGGCTGCATCATCGCGACATTCGGAGGCTTCATAATGCACCTCCTCTCCGGCACAACACTCATAATCATCTCCGGGACATCCTGGATCATCGCCCCCTTACTCTTCGCGCTCGCTCCCCAGGGCGCAAACTACTGGGCCTACATCTTCCCCTCCATGATCTGCGCAACCGTCGGGATAGACATCACATTCAACGTGGCTAATATATTCATCACCACGTCCCTCCCGCGCAAACAGCAAGGGCTCGCCGGCTCCGTCATAATGATCCTCCTCCATCTTGGCATAGCGGTCTGTCTCGGCTTCGCGGATATCGTGAATAGCTATACGGTTGAGCGGCTTGGTATGCGGGAGAGCTACCATGCGGTGTTCTGGTTTGAGGTCGCGTGCGCGGCTACGGCGTTGGTGATTTTGGTGTGTTTTGTCAAGATTAGGAAGGCGGAGAGTGAGTTCACGGTTGATGAGAGGGCGGAGTTGGAGGCTTATGCTAGGGCTGCTGAGGAGATTAGGGAGAATGAGAAGGAGAAGGAGGTTGAGAGGCCTGATACGGCGTAGAGTGTTGATTTTGGGCTTGTTGGATCGGTTTGGTGTTTTTGGCGTATGATGGGTGGAAAGTTCATGGTGAAGGAAACAAATAAGAGAGTGTGATAGAGACGAGATACCCGATATGAATTTTTCGCAGGCAGATAGATGACTTGCTGGTTGACAACGTCATTCCCTCAGACTGTAAATTTTACTGAATATAAATTCTCACAAATCCAAGACTAAGGGAGTACAGTACACGGATCGTCATTTCATCGGCCAGGCGTCGATTGAATGTCCTCGCGCACAGGATCTGAGGAAATACCTGGCTAGGTAGATCCCCAGGTAAGGGTAAAGGGAAAGTAAACGACCACGTGACTATGTGTTCATTCTTTGAGTGGTTGATCTAGGAGGATATGATATTGTCTTGGACGACTTACAGTACATATGATTCCACTAGAGATTGTTTGCAGGTTTGTTGTTTATCCTAAGTAAACTGTCCACAGTTTTTATTGTGCTCTTCTCCTCACTCCATTCTCCCAGACTCGCTTCGTTGTGCCGCACGCTAACCTCCGGAATCTGGCGATGCTCTGAGATTCCGAAATCCGTAGACCAACACGAATGATGGATGCCTTCAGCACAGCTGTCAATAAAGTTCCACTCCGAACATTTGTAACGTTCATCAAGATTCCGAACTTCGAACCTTATCCCATCGAATACTCCTGACATCCGCAATTGCCGGTCTTATCACTCCCGCCTCCTGAGTCCTGTCCTGTCGAGATGGACTTCGACGGTCACGTTATGGCGTCAGACGAAGCCGTGACTTCCAAACGTCTCAAGCTCCGGCGTTCCTGTGAATCATGTCGAGGCTCGAAAGGCCGCTGTATCCCTTCTCCCGATGATTCTCATCGATGTTTAAGGTATGTCTTGAAATAAACATGTAGCTTAGGAACTCTTTCTAACGATCACAAGATGTGTAAAAGAAGGGAAGCCTTGCGTCTTCTTAGAGGCCAAACCCCGTCCCAAAAGAGCTAAGAATTCAAGGGTGTAGGTTTTTTCCTCCCATGCGGTTGGGATAGAGTGCTGATATCCATAGGCGAGTTGCTGAGATGGAGGAGAAGCTGGAGGGTTTACTAGCTCTCGTGGCAGCCAATGCCGCTAACCAATCTGGTGTCAACGAAGCACCAGCACCAGCTCCAGCATCGGCAACTCAACCGCCACCAGTGTCTCATGGCCTCTCAACCATGTCGATGCCGGATACAATTATTACAGACTTCACTTATGATACACCATCCTCGTCGTCTCACCAGTCTGAGCAGAGTATTCCACAGCAGCATCCCGTTTTTGTCTATCCCATCTTCGACAACTTACAAGATGCAATATCAAAAGGCTTCATCAGCTTGAGCCAAGCTGAGGATGCGCTTCGTGTATACCGGTCCAAGCAAAAAGCTTTTCCTTTCGTGGTACTTCCTCCGAACATATCGCTAGATTCCCTCCGACGTCAACGACCTTTCCTTTTCCTGGCTGTAATTTGCTGTGCGACAGAACATAATTACAAGCTTCAGCAGCATATCGAACTTGAGCTGAGAGAGAATCTCAGTCGGAGGATTCTTGTCAATGGCGAGAAGAGCTTGGATCTATTGCAGGGAATTCTTGTTTATCTCACGTGGTAGGTCGTCCAGTGACTTGAATTGCAGCACTTGGATTCTGATTTGTACGAGGTATCATTTCTACTTCCACCCAGACAGAGAGCAAATTTATCAGCTCTCTCAAATGGCGGTTTCGATGACCGTTGATTTGGGAATGGATAAACCTATCCGTCAAGCCCAAACGGGCTTCGTCGCTTCAGATGTTCTTCCCTTCTTGAGCCACTCTAGGCCATCACCCGGTGAGATCGAGGCAATGAGGGCTTACCTAGGATGCTACTTTCTCACATCATCGTAAGTACTCACACCGAATGGGAACATGCCAAGCTGACTTTTCCTCCAGCATATGTCAAGGTTTAAGGAAACCCAGTAACATGAAACACACTCAGCGTGTAAAAACTTGCACTCAGACTATCGCGGACGCAGCGGTTGCTGAATCAGACCATCTCATCCCCTATCTTATTCGTATACGGCAAGTCTCTGAGGAAGTCAATCAAGCGTTCAACTACGATTCAAATGCCCATTTGCCCCAGCTAGACTCTGTTCGGACTGAAATATTAGGAAGAGCATTTGAACAGCAACTTGATCACATCGAAGCCAGTTTTCCGCCAGAAGTTTGGGATAATAGTAAGTCCACCGGAACGTTTCTGAAAATCAGACTGACATTTCAAAGTTCAAATCAAGCTGAGCTTCTACAACCTACGCATCTACGTAAATGAAGTTGGCTTCCATGCAACTGCACCGCCGGAGCCAGATTTGCTATCTAGTCTATCTGCACCGTTGTGGTATCACTCAATCGCTAGAAACGATTGTCTGATGCGATGCCTCAAAGCCACCAAGACCTATCTCGACCAATTTCTCGCACTTCCGGATAGCGTAATATCAAGCATGGTGACCTTCGATCTTCTACAACTCGTCTACGCAGTTCTAATCCTCGGCTCATTCTCGAGCGGTTTTGACGCCCCTACTATCGACCAAGAGCAAGTCCGCCAGTTAGCCAATATGGACTACTACCTCAACGCCGTCAGTGCTCGGTTTGCCCGCCTCGTGTCCATCCAAGACCCAGCAGCAAATAGCTACAAACACCACATGAACACACTTTTCCAAACGTCCAAGCAGTGGTACATACAAATGGTGACTGATCCGACACCATCAGGGTCTCCAAGGTTCATCTTCAAGGATATTATCGGCACGATAACGGGTCGCTGCGCTGATTTTTCTACTGTTTGTGAGATGTCTGAGGCCGCTTCGGAGGATCAGTGGACTGAGATGCTCTCGGAGTGGGCGGCTTCGTCTCTGGATCCCTCTCTCATAGCGACGGATAGCACCTTGATTCAATTCCAAGCTTAATCTGTGGCCCGATCGCAGAAAATTTCAAAATAAAACGGGGTTGTTCTGGTTTCGATTGAGCCACGGATTCTAGAAAGATTTTCGAAAGCCGATTCAATTCAGTACGCCAGAGAGCGAGAGTCGGGCAAATTTCAACACTTCGAAATTCCGAAACAACTTGATCTTAAATGTCTCCGACAGCGCCTGGGATATTGTGTAGTGCTTTCTTTCTCACAAATTTTGCAGCCTATATGCTTATCAACCGGATCTCTGATGTTCCTTTGAATACTAGCTCGAAGGCTCGGAGTCAGAAAGGGGGGTTAGATTCCGGCGGGATAATCACCAATTCCATTCCGCGCCATACAACAAAAGATATATATATACCGCCATACGGTTTAACAGTCAGTGACCTGTCACTGTCTCTCAACATCTCAATTCCCTTGCCAACATGTCGTTGAAGGACACTGCCGCCGACTCTGCCAGTCAGGATTACTCCTCACTTGACCCTGAGAAGAACATACCTGAGCCTGCCGTCGAAGAACCGGTCGACGATGAATCAGAATACTTGACAGGTTTGACGCTGGGTCTGGTAGTGATGGGATTGTGTCTGGCTGTGCTGTTGGTTGGTTTAGTATGTGCTCTGTCGTCATTCTTCATTTGTGATGACTGACCATGGACAGGATAATTCCATCCTCTCCACCGCAATCCCAACTATCACGACAAAGTTCAACTCCCTAGATGATGTCGGCTGGTACGGCTCAGCATTTCTAGTCTGCGTGTAAGTCACAAGTCACCAAGAACTTTTGTAAATTGGATACTAAGTCAACGAAGCTGCGCGCTACAACCGATATCCGGGAAGTTCTTCCAATACTTCTCACTGAAGTGGACTTACCTGGTCTTCCTAACAATCTTCGAAATCGGGAGCTTGATATGCGCTACAGCTGTTAACTCAGTTATGCTCATCGTCGGCCGAGCCATTGCTGGAGCTGGTGCTGCGGGGTTGTTTTCTGGTGCGCTGGTCATTCTCGCGCATTCTGTTCCTTTGCGCCAACGACCGAGTATGTACTCCATTTTTGAGTTTCGAGGAGTTATGAATAGTTTTCTAACTTGGAAATACAGTATACACTGGATGCATTGCATCGATGTTCAGCATTTCGAACGTAGTCGGACCAATTCTCGGCGGAGCTTTCACTCAACATGCAACATGGCGATGGTGTAAGACTTTCTGATCTCCAACACCTGCCAGTACTGATTTCACAGGCTTCTACATCAACCTTCCACTTGGAGCAATCACAGCCGTCATCCTAGTATTCTTCTTTTCCCCTCACGAACGAGCCACAACCAAACAATCCCTCTCCCACAAGATCAAACATCTCGATCTCCCTGGACTTGCCATTTTTATCCCCGCGGTCGTCATGGTCTTGCTAGCAGTACAATGGGGCGGCACCACACATCCATGGAAGTCTGCGACAGTCATTGGACTCTTCATTGGTTTCGGAGTCCTCATCTGCTTATTCTCTGCCTGGCAATGGTACCTACAAGATGAAGCGAGCATACCCCCTCGTATCATAGGCCAGCGGAGCGTATACTCCGCGGCTGCTGTAGTGTTCATGGGTCTGGGAAGTGTTCAGCTGATAGCGTATTACCTACCTATGTGGTTCCAAGTCATCAAGAACGACACACCATTGGAAAGTGGCATTCGTTTCCTCTTCTCTGTGCTTGGGAGTCTGCTGGGCAGCATCATACCTGGAGGTCTAGGTAAGTGTCTCCTCTTGCCCAGGGTGGTGGTACATGAGCTAACAAGACGAAGTCACCGCATACGGGCATTTCAACCCATGGCTATTCTTCGGTTGTATATTGGTAGCTATTTCCGGAGGGATATTCTCAACATTCGATCTCCAGACTGGGAATTCCATGATCAACGGTATTCAAGTCCTAGGAGGCATCGGCTCTTCTTGCGTTATTCAAATGGTACTCCACACCCCCTCCCTTTTCCAGCCCCATCCCATCCTCATCACCATAAATCAACCCGCTCAAGAGAACCCCTCTAACATCTACCTCCCTACCAGCCCCTCATAGGCCTCATGTCCCTAATCCCTCAAACCGACCTCCCAACCGCAACCTCGATAGCAGTCTTCTTCCAATTCTTTGGCGGCGCGATCTTCCTCGGGATCGGGAACAACATCTTCGTCTCCCGCCTCGTTGTCGCCTTACATAAATACACGCCCGATCTCGATGCGCAGGTGGCTGTCAGGGCTGGCGCGGAGGGTTTCAGGAAGGTGGTTGGAGATGCGGATGTGGATCTGCAAAGGGGATTGCTGGCGTATAGTGAGGCGCTTGTGACTGTATTTTATCTCTGTGCTGCGGGCGCGGCGGTTGCTTTTGTTTGCTCGTTTGGGATGGGGTGGAGGAGTGTTAAGGAGAAGGAGAGGGTGGGTGAGAAGTAGTGTTGGGGGAGTTTGATAGATACTGGTATAAATGGTGGCGCTGTCGCAAGTTGGATTTGAAGGGAGAGCAAACAGGAGGGTATATGGAATCTCCACTTCTCTTGTAATATTCGGGGAATATTCTTTGGCACTTAGGATAGAGTATATAGAATGGATAGAATATAATTCACCATGAATAGCTGTTTTTCATGTTGTACAGCACTCCTCGCACGTCCAGGGTCCTCCCCATACACCATCTATCTCCCCACCGTACTCGTTTGCAACAAAATCGTTCCATCGAGACATTTGTAAACATCCATAAGATCATGACTGCCAATTCAGGGAAGTATCATTCCCCCGTTTCCTTCCTTCCCCACATTAGGCAGCAGGATACTCACACATTTCACTGGCTCTGGTTCCAGGACCACTGCATGAAAGCTTGGTAAAGCTTACCTTGCTCGGCGGTATTTCTTCTCCTGTCTTTCTGCATCCCGATATTGACAAAAGTGGGATTATATTGGAGCTACAAGGTCGCTCGTTGCCCAGATAGGAAGCGAAAGGACATCGTGGCCTGTACCGAAAATCCGTGTACTTGTATAAAAGTTATGTACTCGCCAAGAACGGTAGTGTTTGCGGAATTGTAACAGTTTATTTTTGTAATAATAACAGCCCAGAAGAGCATCTGGATCATGGTAACCTACACAATCACAGGATGTACCGTCGCAGACGGCGCCGCTCTGGCAGCGAACAACATCCCCGCATTCGTAAGTCACACACATCTATTCCATCCTTTCAAAAGCTTCAAATCTTCCACACAAAAAGCAAAAAAAGAAAGGAAAAAAATTGGAAGAGAGATCAAAGATATCATAGACCACAAACCAGAATACTAACAGGTCCCTAACAAAAAATAAAGTGGCAAGACCAACACTGGCATCTCGCCTGGAGCCACAGAACCCTCCCCTACCACATCCTCCAAATCGCCAAACGCATCCCCCGCAACCTCCTCACCTCCCGCCCTACAACACGACATCAAAAAGCCATTGATCCCTCTACAGGCAATATCGTAGGTTATGCTCGCTGGACTATCCCAGCTTCGCACGCTACCGATTCGGATGGTAAGCCGGTGTGGGGAGATGCGATGGTGCCTGCTGTTGGAGAGAAAGAGGAAGCTGAGATTAGGAGGGTCGCTGCTACTGCGGACTGGAATCCGAATGAGGAGTCTGATGAACTACTCGTTGAATCGAGGGAGATCGAGAAGGAGATTTTGGGGAGGGGGGTTTGGATGCGTATGTGCCCTGCGGATTTCGCAACATTGCTTAATTTTCCAACCTTTTCGAGATTTTGATCTTTGTTTTTAACTTTTCTGAAAGAACTAACTGTATATATATATATATAGGTCTGGATTACCTAGCAGTCCACCCTGATCAGCAGGGCAAAGGGATTGGGACGGCGTTGGTGCAGAGCGGGATGAGAGAAGCGGAGAGGCTGGGCTTGGATATCTTTATTGTGGCTATGGAGGCTGGTATGGGTGTTTATAAGCGTTTGGGGTTTCGGGTTGAGAGGGTGCTTGTGCAAGATGATGAGAAATATGGGGGGTTGGGAGAGTATAGGACTTATTTTATGTTGTTCGACCAGAAGGGGGTTGGGTTGAATGTGGGTTGAACGGTAGGGATGTGAGATGGTAGGATGGATGTGTGGAAAACTGTCTTCTCGATACACTTAACGCAAATACATTGATTGATCTGAGCTAGAGTTTGAAAATTGGCTTGAATCAGAACTTCATATGCGTTAGGCAAGTCTCGCTTCTCGCGCGTGTCCCTCGGTAGGAGTGTTCTCAGCGTCAAGCTAGGGTGTGAGGTCGACTTTATTATCTTCAAGATATATCGGCTGTTTCGAAATCAATACTTCATTAATACGATATAGTTTTCAGCATTCTAGCTATCTCAAACATTCTCTTTCAAATTGTTCAATCTCGTGGCGGCGCTCAAGTGTACCTTGGCTGGTGGAGAGGAGAACTCGCTTCGTACTTCTCGCTTATGGAAAGGGGCAAAAGTGGCAACCCACGACATGTATGTAAATCAAGTGAAGCCAGTATAATTCCAATAGAACCGAAGTTAACAGTCCTGGGTACAGTCGGCTGAAGCACGACTGCCTGGTACGCATCCTCATGCAACTATGCCCGTTCATTCCACAGCCCCCTGCATCAAGCTCCAGGCAGCAGCACCCCCTACTATCAGAAATTGACTCACCACCCCCAAACAAAGCAAACAAAGCAAAAGAAGCAAACAAAGCAAACAACTTGACTCACCCCTCCTCTCCTCTCATCTATAAAAACCCCGTCTCCCACCTCAAATCCTATTTCTTTTCTCTCCAGCTTCCTTTGCCATAAGGCTTAGATCAAGTGTAGTATCTGTTCTGCCCAGCTTAATCCGCTGGCGCCGTCCCCCACGAGGGGCGCCGTCCTGTTCATAGGATTTACTTATTTTTGTCCTCTTGGAAGGAGCGATAGTGGACGTGCTTGCATGGTTGCCTGAGCTCTTATTGTGTCCCTGGTCTTACACTGTTTCCAGGCGATGCGACTTGTGATGTGGTGGAGATGACATACTTTTCGTTGCGATATCTGTCTTTTGATGGGTACTTGAGGAAGAGTTGGGAGTTTGTTTTGTAGTTGGTGGAGACTTGGAGGTGGTTGGGAGAGGTTGGAAGCTTGATGAGATGTGTTTGATCGCATGAATTTATTGCTTGGTTGAGTGTTGCGATTTCGCTTGAGGAGTTCCTCGCGTAAGTTGTATTTTGTTTTGGTGAATTGGTGACGGATCATCAATGTTACTTGATATTCATGGAACCAGCACGTTCAGTGATTGCATTTGACGAGATTGCCACTAGTGTCTAATGTAGCGATGCAACTCTTGAATATTCCAAAGAATACCAACAATACCAGCAAAGCCTCTACATCCTATCACTTGACCAAAGAACCTTCAAAGAACTCAACAAGCTTCGGCAAACCGCCCCCATAATCATCATATAAATCGCCGTGTGTCTTTCCCTCAATCACGAAAAGCTCTTTCGGCTCCTCCGCTATCTTCAACGCATCAACACTATAGTCCAACATAATGCCTGGTAACCAATTAAGAGTATTACATTTATTAAGTACATTAATATAGTATTAGATTAAGAAGAATACTAATGCTGAAGAGGGAGCTTTCGAGGTCGTGCTGGCTAGGCTAGCATACAGGTATAGAAAGCTGCATGATCGACATGAGCATCAGGTCGCTGTTGGTGAAGGAAGTTTCCCCGCCAACCTTCATTTCGGGGGGGGGGGGGGGGGGGGGGTCACATGACACTCATCACATGTTTGCTGATCGGGACCTGCAAGTGTGTGCTAGCAGAAGCCAGCATGCCTTCAAAAGCAAGAGAGGTAAGGAATCAACTTGAAGTTACCATGGCTTCACAAGGGACTTTGCAGGTGCCTGCTGAGTGCCTGCCGAGGAGGCTGCCTTTACCTACCTATGATAACAACATAAGCGAAGACCTCGGTAACTCCCTTCTTCAAGTCATTGCTACAAATGGGGAAGAAAGAATTAGGAAACAGCCCTTAAAAACAAGGCGAATAACTAACGGAAATCTCATGCCAAGAAGAGAGAGAAAGACTTCGGCGCAGTCGGCGGACGAACCGCGGATGGTCATATGTGACCGTCGGGGCTTCGTGATCAAAAATGTCCGAGGACCGTTTCTCGCCGAAGTACTTTGAACTCCAATCCATTCTAGTCTGCTCCACCTCTGCACCAGGCCACCCAGGAACGGGGAAAAGATTAAAGCCAGAAGAAACGCTACGAACTCTCCCGAAGAACTGTCACAAGGACTACAGTCATAAACACACGCAGTTCACCATAGAGCGTCTCCGAGTGAATTTCCCGTTTGGCATGTTGAAAGGCGCATGAGTGTGTCTAAGAGGCGGCCATATGACCAAAATAAGGGTCAAGTACGTTCTTAACCATGTAGGGGAAAAAATAAGCAAATGCCAGTGCCTCATTCTCTTAGAAATTTTTTTGAGCAATGCCGTTACCAGAGTTATCACGTGTAGACACAACTCTTCAACCCACCAGGGCGTTTTCCTGTTCTAGAACTGCGTCAGCCAATTAAACAGTTTCGGGCTAAATTGATGTTATCTTGACGGCGGGTGCCTGTGTTGAAGTAGAGATTCGCCTCCTTAAAACTTAGACGGATTATAAGTCAAAGGGATAAAGAACGAGACACGAGAGCGGCATGAAGGGGACGAAACCGCATAATGCAATTGCAAATCCAAACGCTTGGGTATCATTCCACTGACTCCAAAGAATGCGTGCAAGACCAGTAACGCCCAGATGCTCATTTCGACATCAGACCAAGCAAGCAACGAAGACAGAGAATGCAAAACCAATCCGATTCATACCAACCAGCCCTCCCTCAAATAACGATCCATCTTGCTTGCCGGTACAGTATCAGAAAAGCCGGCAATGTGCCCGAGAGAAGCTTCCAGATTCCTTAATGAAATGAAATTAGCATTTTTAATCTAGGGAGGGCCAAATCGTATTGACTGTGTGTGCGAATGGTATGCATGAGTTGAAAGCGGCAAGTAGGCAGGTATCAATTGCGCGCGCAACATTACTACGTGAAATTAATAAATTTCCACCCCAAAAACATTACATCTGTACCTTGACAAAAGCGAGCGAAATGACCATAGCCATGAAGCAGACGATCACCAGTGCAATGATGATGATGATGGCCATGCTGTGCGGTGATTGAATGCTAATGCATTGATTCTCGAGATCTGAATCAGCTACTGTCGCTGATTTTTGGTTGTTTCGAAGTTGGAGTTGGTAGCACTGGTGTGGACTCTCGGATTCATACGGTGGCGGTGGTTGTGATGGAAGAGGAAAGGACTCGACGGCGCTTTTGTCGATGAGGCTATCCGCAGCGGAATCACGTACCGCCATCGGGTGGATGCACTCGGACCGCGAGCTAGTAGCTTGTTTTTAGCGTGGCCTGAGAATCTCACAGTACGGGATCTTACTTGATCTGCTTTGAGGATGCGTGGGGAGACAATATCTCTTCTGCTGCTGCTGTTGTTTTTGTGTAGATGCGGAGGTGGGATGAAGAAACAAAACAAAACAACTCGCGTGCGAGCCTGCCTGCATGGGCGCACATGAAAGCCAAGAAAATTAAACAGAAACGCTATTCGATTTTCAGCCTAGCGTAGTTTTTGAAAGTGATCAGAACAGTGTATCAATCCAGAACTGAGCATAGCATGTACAGAAAAAAGATATCCTTTCTTCTATCCACCACGTCTTAATTCCTCTTAAGCAATGAATCCCTTGCTTCTTGAAAGCAAGCACCTTAAATTCAATCATTCTTTAACATCTCATTCTTCTAATAAGAATAGCCAATTATTACCATACCATAATCTGCGCATCTCGAGTATTAATCGGCGAACGCTACATGACCGAGGCAATGATAATCACGATCCACATCTTCTGTCTCTAAACAATATAACGAGCAACCCGACAGGCCACTATTGTAGTACGACTAGCCACTAACTTCTCCTTGCTTTCCACTTGCTTTCAGTCTTCTTCGCCTTCTCGTTGCCCACAGTCCCTCGCGTTCGGTATCCTTGTGGCTGGAGAATCGCCGGTCACCGGGACGGGACCAGGGATCGATGCGCTATCCTAGCTCGAGCTTGTGGAAGAAGCAATACTCGAGCACTCCCAACTGAGCCCCCTCGCGACAGGCAACAAATCCGGAGGAGATGAGGTTAATGCTCAAAGCACGGAACGGAACGGCCGGCCTGAAGCACATTGTTCATTAATTAAGGTAAGAGGGCGGTCATTTGCCTACTTTACGCCGTCACCAGGTACATTTACTTGGGTTCATTTTAGGTTTCGGCTTCAACATTCGGCCGTCTTCGCAAGTCCTGAGAGCGAGTCGTTGGAATAGGGGGTCTTGATGTGAACACCCTGTTTAATCCAACCTCAGAACCGCCTGAGCTTCTAGAAGCTGGCTTTTGGTCCAAGGCTGACAAATTCGAGATAAGATGATTCATATCTTCAGCAGCAAAGTTGGATGCTCTAAGATATTTTGTCTGGCTGACCAAATCAGTGCAGGATGCAGAGTACAGAAAATCTGGTGATCCGATGAGAGCAAGTCATCGACCTGAATGGGACCAAATAGCAGAAATGCTAGGCTTCCACTAGGTAGTTCACCAGTCATGTCAAAATTTTCTATGGCTTCACGAAGATCAGTCTATTTGAGGTCTGAAAAAAAAATTGTACATCTTTCTTACCTCTTACCCAAGCAGATGAAGAGGGATCCCAACCCCAGGCTGATACAAGGCTGTCCTGTCTGTCCTGTCTGTCCTATCAGCCTTGTGGCTGGCCTTTTGGTCAGAAGGGATGGAGATGATGGTAAAGTCCATGCTCCGCTCCGGACTCTGCAGCGGCCGAAGAGGCGGAGCAACACCCGACGCTAATAATATCCTTGACGTCGAGCATCATTTTGCCAAGGCACACTTTTTCTAGGGCAAGGCAGCCAGCCTCATATACTGAAGGTCACAGCCTTGCCAATCCTCTACTTGCCATCCATACTTTTCTCTTCGCTTTGGCTTCATCATCATGGCTTTGAATTTTGGCTCGGAGTTCCTGGTTTCTATGCCTCCTATTGAGACCACACTACCATTTGAAGAGCTGGTGGATAACCGGGCGAGCCTCACGAAGCATCGTGACACATATTCTTTCATCGACCCCTTTCGCTTCAGGAATAAGCTCAGGGGTAAAGTGGTCTTGATCACACAAGCTCATCGTGGGATTGGTCGATCTACTGCAGTTGCATTTGCACGTAAGACAACATTTCTGATAAGTCTTCAGCCTTTTTGCGTATTTCTGCTGGGCAATTTTGGTTCCCTTCCTCTTCAAGACTATGTCATTCATGCCATTTATGACTTTGACTTCAGTTAAGCGAACAATGCTGACTTGCCGTCATTTAGAGGCAGGAGCATCAGTCTGCTGTGTTGGTCCAAATGCCGAGTCACTTGAACCTGTTCTCCGCGAGATCAAGGAGAAGTTTGGCACTCCAACATTGGCTCTAACAGCCGACCTTCTCGCTCCAAATGCTGCGGCCCAGATCGTAAAACTGGTAGAGCAGTATCGCGGACCAGTCGACATCCTCATCAACATCACACCTGCTTCATACGTACGGCCTTTTCACCAAGAACCCGACATTATGAAGGACTGGTGGCCGAGTATGGAGGCCAGTCTTCGTGTCCCCATTGAGCTGATACATGCTGTTCTTCCTTCCATGATAGAGCGCAGACAAGGCACCATAATCAGCACAACACTGATGAGCGCCGTGATCCAAGCCCCATATCTATCAGCACACAGCACCGGCACTGCTGCACTGCTCAAGTTCCATCACCATCTCCATTCGGAAATGTCATCGAAGGGAATTACGTCTTTTCCTGTCCATCCAGGTCTGGTGCCCAGCCACATCCACGATCCCAGTAGCCTGTTTCAAGGGCAGCCAGAACATATTGGGCAAGAGAAAGAATACCGAGACAAAATGACCAATATGGCGAGTAACATGGAGTGGAGTTCTGCAGGTCTTGCGAGTGGAACGTTCCTTGCGCTCTGTGCGGACCCGCGTGCAAAGATTTTGAGTGGGCTTTATGTCAACGCTGAACGAGATATGGAAGAGGTTATTCGGAATATGGAGGCGGATTGGGGTGAGAGAGTAAGGGAAGATAGACTCTACCTGTTGAAGGTTGATGAGTATTGATGGGCATGGGAAATGAGCAAGTTCTGGTTCGGGTGTTATGGTGTTGGTCGATGGTAAATGGAAGACTGGGTTCTAGGTACAGGGAAAGAGAAAGGGAAAGGATAAAGAACTATAGACTGTATAAACTCGCAATCACATCTCAAGCTCTATACCTAGCGTCGATACCTCCCTTCAGGAAGATGAGAGCTGTAGCTCGCTTATAGACCGAGAGCCAAGTCGGTAGACAAAGAGCCAGGCCAGGTGAACGGTGTTTACCTTCCATGTCAAGTTCATCAACCAGCGTCGGAGATAGGGGTTAGGTCACCTCAAATCCCATAAACGAAAATACCGAACTTTCCTCTCCTAGTCTAGGTAAAACCAAGCATCCCACACCCCACCCTCCCACAAGAAGATAGATCGCACGCGATCTCGCTTGACCCCCACATACAAACCCCACGACGACCCCGAGACATCTCCCACCCATCAAAAAAAGCATCTCGGACTGAGATATCTAATCACGAACAGGTTCGCACCTGACCCAATACAACAACAACAACTAGCTAAGTTAGGTATGAATTTGACCTAGCAAGATCACCATCAGCATTCACATGTTCCTTGCCCTCTCGGAGACATACGGAGAGCACCCTCGGCAGTCAGTCACACGGTAAAGCAATTCAGCTCACACGATTACTTTCCAGACCAAGTATCGAGGCATCCATACAAAACAAAACCATCTCGATCACCAACAAACAGGATAGCCGCACCATCCGACAACCGAACCCGATGCCGCCGTACCCATCTAGCATCTCATCCTCCCCAAACTTCAGAACAAGTACCACAGTGAATCTGAGCTCACCCTCGTACATATGACAAAAACCAACCAATCCCTCCTCTTCCATCGTACAAACCAACTTGCTGAACTCAGCACTTCCCATTCTCACTCCCCCTAGTCATCTACCTACCAAGCTTTTACGCCCTTCCAACAACCCCTCTCTTTCATAGGTGCCGTCTACGACAAGCGAAGAAGGGAAGCCCAGCAGTTTGGACCCCAACTTTCTTACTTCCCTATCTTACCTAGTACTTTCTTAAGGTGTAGGTTCGAGGGTATGGGAGGCCTTCGCTACCGAGCGGGGAACTGTCAAAGTCAACCCACGTAAGCAGCGAGCCACTCTGGCACCACTCATGAACAAGACCACACCCGCGCTCCTAAGCGCATTACCAATCTGGAATTGCAAAGCAGAGGAAATGCATTTGAAATAGGTGGTTTTTAAGGTTCTGAGTCTGAGCAGCTGGGCTTTTGAGGAAGTGGGATGAGAAGATGAGGGGAAGGGAGGAGGGATTCTTAGATCCGAAGGCCGACGCTTGGGATATTCTGTAGAAGGATACAGTTCGCCTTTCTTACACCGGAATTCTACTGGATAGAAGGATATGTGGTTGTAAATACACACCGGATATGAATCATACCTTCTCACCACACCTCGCCGATCCCAAAAGGGTGAAAATATGCTGCGATGGTTTGGGTTACACTAGATTCCTGCAATGCCGGACGGCATCCAGTCAGTCAGTGGAGCCCGTGAAGTCAAATCGTGACACCCCCCCTCACCACACGATCATGATCAGATAGAACAACCAACCATCAAGCACATAACGTTACAGTACCGACTCCGGAATGCCACACTCCTATCTCGGCACTCACTCACTTCCCATCCAAGTAAATAATCAGATTAAGAGTTAGCGCGCCCGCGCTTCTCGCCCTCGAAAATAAAATCGCAACACACATGCAGCAGCCTCAAAGTTCAGCAAGCCAGCCACTCACTCTCCTCCACGATCGTGGCAATCGCACTCACCGTCCAGCTGGATATCCTGAGCCTGCATATTCACAAGCCCACAATCCAACCGTAGGTACGAGTAGGATATCAGTGTTGCCTTCAAGCGGTCTCACCCAAGACCAACCCCGCATTCAGGCTTCAGGCTTCCTTCAGGTGCCTCAAGCCTCCAGCAGATTTCGGGGCTGACCGATCTCATCTTACTCTCCACAAGCCATTTCCAATGTACATATGCGACTGCTGCGGATGACAGCCGCGCCGCCAAAGATCCAACCTATTGATTAAATGTGAACTTCGCCTCAAAATAATAATCCCTCCGTCTTGCATCTTGACTTTGACCTTTGATAGGGGTGAATCATTCATGCCTGGATGGACTCCAATATCCCGTGGAGGAAGGAATATCGCCTCCACATCACATCACATCGCATCGCATTTGAATAACCTTTCCCAGTACCGACCGTATTGCAATTACAAAGCCAAACCCTATCCCTATGATGCCTCCCCTTCTCCTATGACGCAAACGGAGAAACATCACTCACTCGTTGAACTCTCAGACCCCAAATCCAAATCAAGACAACAAAGATAAGCATCGCGCTGTATTAAATAATCAATCAGTCAGTCAAACCAAAAAAAATGATCCGATATCCACATCATCAATCGAAATCGAGATCTAGATCCCTCAGCCCCACTAAATTCCAATCCCCTTTTCAAATCCCAGGGGCTGAATAATCCCCTTCCCTACCCAACCACACACCACACACCTCCCAAACACACAAAGAGAAATGCACCGTGACACCCCTACCTGCTAGACCCACCCTATCAGATCCAACGTCACACTTACCTTATCCAGTAAGACACCTACACCACCTACCTCATCCATTCCAATCCAAATCCCACCTGCCCACCACACCCCCTGGCACACATCATCCGCCCCTCCCCTCCCCTCATCCCTTTCACAAAACCCAACGCACCGGAAACGCACGGCAAGCGAGTACGCGAGAGCTTGTGAAAGGAGCCGGAAGAACAAAGCCAAAAGCCCAACCCGCCTTCCGATGAACGGCTCTCGTACATTCCGCGCTGCTGATTGGATGGTTGGGGGGAGTTGGCGGTGAAGACTTGTGTGCACCGTGTGTGGCGCTTGAGGATTTACCTTAGATGAAGTACTGCAGAGTTGGAGGGAGTGCCGTTGCTTGGCAAGGCAGACGGATAGCAGGCACCGAAGCCGAGTACCGTCCAAGACTTAATGGGTTGGTTGAGGGGAGAGGGAGGGCGTCCGATTACCGGTCCAGAGATGAAGATGGAGATAGTGCAAGTAGTGTTATTAAGGAAATCTGCTTGTTACTGTGATACTGCTGTTGCGATATTGTGATTATTGTATTCACTACTCAAAAAATAATAGAACCGACTACCAGACCGCTTTATCAACCTGCATCTTTGTTGTTTCAAATGTTTCAAAATGTTGCCTTGTGTTAAGTTGAGCTTCGCTACTCGTACTCGTACTGCACCATTGCGTGGCTGAAAACGTATGCGCTGTGCTTGCAATCGTGTGCTGGTCGGGCACGGAAACAAAGTAAACTTGCCTTACCGATGCGATTAAGGAGTGGGAGAGTGGAGATTCAGGGTCCCGCATTAGTGCCAAAACCCACCTCGCCAGAAGCGCAGTGCGGGAACAGAAAAAATTAGGTACAGTAGAGTGTGAATCATCGTGAAGTTTTTCAATCTACCTAGAAGAGAAATTTTTTTTCTTTTCTTTTCAGTGAAACTGTGGGGAAATGTTTCGGATAGTTCTTTTGGTTTAATAATGAAAAGGCGAATTTTATAAAAAAAAAAAAAATTGGTTCAGTAGTGCGGTGGAGATTTTCCGGGTAGGTACAAGTAGCGTATTTAAATTGTGGAGTTTTATGTTATTTATTCATCACGAGGCAAAGAAACCTAAAGGAAAGAAAGGAACGGCCGGGGTTCCGTCTGTTTACACCGAGCCGGATGGAAGGCGAGGTTTAAAGGAGACGGAGACGGAAGAGCGGAGCATACAAGTCACAAGCGAATGCATATTGAATGGGAAGCGTGAATGATTTTTGAGTATGTTTTTTGATATTGTATGTAACTATTGTAGCTCGACCTCTTTATCGAGGGAGCAGAAAATATTCCCCATCCTTTCCTTCCATTAGACAGTAGAGAAATCGTTCCTCCCTTTAACTCCTCATGAGTGGTGTGAACCGATTTGTCCCCGTCTCTTCTGTGATTCCCATTCATCCCATTCATTCATCCTGCTGTACAAGTTTCTGAATCCCCTATAACCCAAGACCCGAAATGAAAAAAAAGTGGTATTTGTTTTGTTGCTTCTGAAACGCCGTTCCCAATGCTTCGCTGAGAAATCGCTCAAAGATAATCGCTGCAGACCCATCCCGTGTAAACCAAGTGACTCGATGTTGGCGAACTTAATAAACGCTGATTGCGGATATCAAGTCCGGTTGCGTCCTTTGTGGGAGGTAGAAGCCCTCCTCGAAGAAGGCTTGCTGTTCGGACTGTGGTATCGAGCCGGTTGGCTTGGAGTAGAAGGATGTGGTTGCGATCTTTTGCTTCTCAGAGAAGGTTGGGAGGGCGTTGTTTGGAGGAGATGGTGGCATTGACTCGTCTTCTGAGGAGTCGGAGTCGTGGTCGAGTTCGGGAGGTTGTTGCGAGCGGGAAGGTGTGAGATGTAATTGCAGACCCTCGAAGTCCTCCTCGCCATCATCCTCGAATTCCTCCTCTACTTCAGCGACGATCGAGATGGTGCTGTTTGAGCTGACCCGTTGTAATTGTGCGAAGCCAGTATCCATCTCCACATCGTCATCCGAGTCGTATTCGCTGTCTGAGTCGGAGGAGTCGGCGTCCTCTGCTTGCCAGTCCTCCTCAGGGTCCTCCACTATTGCGTCTGCCCATTGGATGTGCTTTGGCTCTTCGGTCTTGGTAGCCTTCTTGACGGATTGGTTGAACCAGCTCTCTTGTTCTTGCTCAGCTTCAGCAAGCTCGAGCATCAAGGAGTCGAGAAGGTTGGCGTGGCCGACGAGGAGGCGGAGGTTGTGATCTGCTCGGGCAGCCTCGGATGAGAGCTTGCCGCGAGCAGTGTGTGCGAGGTAGTAAGTTTGAGTAACAGACATTGCCTTTCGCTTCAATGGAGATGATGGTGAGGATGAGGAGGAAGAAAGTGGTGATCTGGAGAGAGACGACATTTTGTATGGTGGTTGTGCAATTATGTGCTTTGATGAATGAGTCAAGGCAACACTTTTTGGCGAGGCCGAGGACCGGTGAACGGAAGGCAGGCCGAGTTAGTGTTGAGCAGGGCGTCGAAGATGCAAGAAGCCAACTCGAGTTCTGATTGTTTGATGGTTGTTGCGGGTTGTTGTTGATTGACTTTGGAGATGTTGTTAAAGTAGCTGTGAGTGATGTTTGAATGCTGTTTGTTGGTGTGAGTGAGTTGTGTGTATTGGAATGGAGGTCCTCCTTTGAGGGTCGGTGGGTTTATTATGTATCCAGCTGATTATTCTCGTACAGCACGCACTCCAGACACCGTACCCCGAACAAGGCTCAAATAAAAGCCGACAGCTCCGTTTCTCTCGTAAGGCCGCGAGCAGGGGGTGGCATGGGTGGGATCGCATCCACATCCACATCCACATACATCCGCCTCGCATCCCTGCCACGAGTCATCCAGGGCGCACGCACGCACGCGCACTTCGCACTCTTAGTCTCTTACCGTTCGCTTCTCGCTTTCCTAAGCAGTCGGCCTTCAGACTCACCGCAACCTACGAGCCTTGCCTGACTGGGTAACTGAAGAGTCCGCTCGGGGACTTCTGTTTCCCATGCCATGCCAAGCACATGCCCACCGCTCCTATTCAGTTCAGTTCTTGTTCTTGTTCATGACATGGCTTGCGGAGCATCAGCCTTCCATCATCAAGCCGCCCAAGGAATTAAACTCAAACTCCGAATGCGAAAGCCACATACTCGAATACTGTGCTGCACCACACTGCTGCACTACACTGCTGCACTCGATTGATTGTGAGCCTGGATGAGCCATCAGTCGATGATGACTCTATTCCCCCTCCAACGTCTAAGCAATAGCCTACCTTCGCTACCGAGTACACTCTGCTGCACTGCTCTTAGCCAATGCTCTCAGGCAACCAACTCCGCACCCCTATTCCGTAAATGCCCTCCCTACTCGTAAATTACCTGTGACAACTGAACATCATGCTTCTCCTGCCCATCTCCGCCGAGACGGGTGACACGCTACGCTCCACGGTGTATGGCCTTTAGGAGTTAACGACCTTTAGGACCACGCCCTGGCCAGAGCTGACAAACCCTTGAGACTACCTCATTTGCTTGCCTTTGTTACAAAGCAAATTCCAGTGATTAAAAAACTCAAATGGTTTCCAATCCCTTCTCAGACTGTCTATGATCCAATTGCCATTGCCGAAACAATATTAATCACTGAAAGCGGGTAATGACCCAAGTGGAAAAATGGGTTCACTCTTTCTTTCATCATTTGAAGATTTGTTGGAGACCTCGCTTGGTCCCTCATGATTAGGAATAGGATTGCACACTGTCGGTAGGCTTCCTGACTTGCGAATTGCGAACATCCTAGATTCCTTGTGCAACTGCTTGACTCTCTCCCCTCTCCTGGCCGCGTGGAGTAGATTGACATTGGATGCTCAGAGCATACGCTCATCCCATCTCGTCTCTACCTACTCTACTCTCCGCAATTCAATCTGTACGATGAGGTTAATTCCTCCGCATCGCATTGGAAACGACGGATGAGCCACACAGCCTCCACATCCACGAAACATACGGCGGACCCGCTGTACTGAACAGATAGATTACCAGATCTGGCTGTACGATGCGGCGCGAACATCGTTTCGCTGGCAGTGTCGACGACTGCTGCGAGTCTGCGACGCCAGCGTGACGAATGGCCCAGCAACAATTAATCTGGCAGCCTGCGATCCTAATCGAGCATGCCTGACGCCCTGATTTCGTTGGCCAACATGCGAATCCGACGATGACAAGGGCGCGGAGGAACTGTTCAGCGACTGAGCGACCGTCGGGTTGGATAGGCTGCGAGTGGCTTGCAACCAAGCCGTCCGCAGCACGTAAGCAACATCTGTAACAGGAAGGCTTCTGTAACGTGTCAATCAACCACTTTCAGGCAGCGTAATTATTATTTCTCAAATCAAATCAAATCAATCGCGATCGCGATCGCACGAGCCTTTTCGTTCAACAACTAGAAAGGCCCGCTCTTCTGCACTTCTTTCACGCATGTGTGACGACTTTGGTGGATGCCCTCCCGCTTCTCGGATTCGGGTAGCCTTCGTCATTCGAGGATTAACTCTAAATCTCCCTCGCTTGGCGTCACCACAGTGTACAGGTCATCAACGTGCATCTCAACCCATGGGAAACCACACTCAAATGTCTCCGTGGACCATCCACTCGTACAGTACCGTGCGACGATGCGAGATGCACAGTATGCATCGGGATTTGGGAGGCTGGCTGGTCGTCGATACCTTCTCGAAGGTTACTCAATCCGAGTAGTCCTAACTACTGGTGGACCGTGAAGCCCGACTACAAAGCCACAGCCATCCCCAGACCCATAACGTGCAATTTTTCCTCAATGACGCAGTCACGACGTATTTCATCGCAAATCGAGACAATGAAGAACAATGAGTCCAGAGTCCAGACTTCTATGCAGCAATGCAGCAATGCCTCAAGGTGAGGAGTCACAGGCTTCTGATGCAATAACTTTCTTCCCGCAACAAGCCGCTATGATGATCACTTGCTCATGAAGCTTGCGAGAATAATTCGTAAATGTTGTCGTCGCTCCTGCACATATTCGTGGTGCCTAGGAAACGTTCAGATCCGAAGTCCGAGTCCATGGACGGACGAACCAGTTTGCGAGCAGGAGTGGCACGGTACGTACTCTTTACGATAGTACGAGCCAGCCAACCAGATGCTAGCGCCGAGTCAATGAGCAATGGGGATTTCGAAGCGAGCGGCATTCTTAAGGCCGATGTAAAATCCGCATTGCTTTTAGCCAAGCCCAAGCCTTGCCGTGGGGATTTCTAAGATCCGACGGGTTTTGACACAAAATTTAACCTTAAGTTCGAGATGGCCCATCCCATTGGTCACCCTACGAGGCTTCGGGTTCGCATTGCTCAGCAATCCGAAGTGTGTGGGCGGTGACTCGTAGATCACGTCCCTCCGATCGACGGCGGAGTTCAACCAAGGCCGATGAGTGGAAGGACATGCGAATGCTGACTGTGCTGGTCGTAAAGGGGACCATGGAGATAGGACTGGTAGCAAGGCTGAGTAATTCCAGTGTCTGTTGGTTTAAAACCACTGCATGCCCATCACCGCTGTTTCTGTGGTCTTGCTGCTGGGGTGCCGCAACCGGATGTAGGTCTACTTGGTAGCGGATATCCATCCATCCTCTCTGACGTGAGGTGTGCTTTGCTGTCCGTCCCAGAACGGTTTGTTGTTGCGGTTGAGTTCTCACTCACTCACATCCCTATTTCCGACTTCCCCTTGAGACAGACAGTGGGATAAGAAAATTGGTAGTAATCTCGCTGACTTGTATTTCCATAGCTGGACCCTTTTCGATACTCGTATTGCCGCAATAGGCAACTCGGGCGGCGGTGCTGATCTCTTGACATAAGCATGAGATGAGATTTGAGGCTGGATGGCCTTATAGGCGGCGGCCATCCTCCTATTGACCCTTAGTACTTTCCGAGGCTTTGGAGACGGCGCTGACCCGAGGTGATGAGATTTGCAAGCAGCAAGCGCTGGTCAGAGGTGTTCTGGATGGTGGGTCAAATCTATGTCAAGTAGACGATGAAAGTTACTGTCGATGGCATCCAAACCAAGAACCGAGTGAGGTTGACGTAGATTTGGTCTACGGGTATTCCCAGTTCTTCCATCCATAGATGGCAGTCACGTATCAGGAACGCCTGACGGCATTCTGTCTATGACCACGTGACCGAGAATTGGAGACGAATCTGGGAACTTCGTCGCTGCGGCTCGCTGGCCTGGAAGTCATCAAGATTCTGCGTTTCTAGATGTTCTGTAAGATCAAATATTTCGCGCGACGAGAGGCGCTGCACAGCGACGAAACTGCGACGTGCAACAAAACTCCAAAGGGCTTGGGATTTAAATCACGTTTACCTACAGCGAGAACAACCTCCAGGAGCTTCTTCCCAACGAGTTTCTCCAGCAGACACGATACGATACGACAAGATACGACAGACAGCTTCAATTGGCAACTGGCCTTTCGCCTACTTACAAACGTTCTCCACATCTCCTCTCAGCAATCTATATTTCAATCAACACCCTTTCGATGAAACACCTCTAAACATCAGACGGCTTTTAAGGTTATTTCGCCCTTTCCGCGGCATAACCTCCCGCAGATGAGCGACCCGACCATCCGTCTCAGATCAGAATAAAGGGGGGAAAAGACCACGGGGTTGGTACCTGAGTCTCAACCAGGTTCGTCAACCCAGGAACAGCATGCCCCAGATACGAATGAAACACCCAAGGACCCGAGTGGAGAAACAGATATAACGGATGAGTTTGTCTCAAACGGATCGGAACGGTCTCAACACCATATCGAAGACAGATGCAAACTTTTAAATTGTCGGTGCGATGGCTCTCTGTGAGGAAGGTTTGGAATTCAGTTGGGCTGAGACTGAGGATGTTGAGGACCTGGAATTCTCTTTGTTCTCGGATTCAAGTGAGTGCTTGATGATGTATCAGGGCGGGTAACCGGTTTCCCTTACATAATCCCACCCCGGCTATTAATCCCACCAAAATTCGCGATCCACCCCCTCATATACTCCACTAAATCATGGCTAGAGCAGACAAATCAGCAGCGATTTCTGCCGCTGTTGCTGCAATTCAAAGCGGAGAAGTCGCAGATTATTCTACTGCGGCTAGAAAATTCAAATGCGATCGTACGTCGATTTCTAAGAGGATCCGTGGCCTCACGCGCTCCCGAAGAGATTCCACCGTCTTTTGGAAACAGGCTCTCACCCACGCTCAAGAAAAGGTCTTAATTGACCGAATCAACTATCTAACAGACCGTGGACTACCTCCGACGAGTTCTATTGTGAAGAGTTTGGCAGAAGAGATTCGTGGTGGTGTTGTTGGCAAGAATTGGACAGGCACTTTCGTTCACCGCCATAAGTCCAAATTAAAGAGTGCGTATTTACGGAATATCGACAACCTACGATTCTCTGCAGAGTATATTCCAATGTTTATACTCTTTTTCCAGCTAGTATATTATCCCGCTTTATTATTTTTATCTTTTAATTATGTTCTTAGCTAATTATATGCGAATAAATTATAGTTATTGAACATCGTCACCAAGCACTCTATTAAACCCGAAAATATCTGGAATTTCGACGAAAAGGGATTCATAATGGGTTTTTGCTCTTCTGTAAAAAGAATCATGACCTTGGGGGCATACAAATCAGGGCGAGTTACAAAGGCAAAGCAAGATGGGAGCCGCGAGTTTGTTAGTTGCCTCGCATGTGTCTCTGCTGTTGGGAAATGGATTCCGCCACTTCTTATATACAGGGGCGATTCCAAGGAGTTACAAGATACGTGGGTACAAGATGTTGAGCCTAGAGACAAGTGTTATTTCTCTATTTCGGAAAATGGGTGGAGTTCTATTGCCATGGGAATGAAATGGCTTCAGGACGTGTTTGAGCCGCATACTAAACCTTCGTCGCCACGGGAACATCGTCTTTTACTACTTGATGGGCATTCTAGTCATGTTAATATGGCGTTTATTCGTTGGGCTGATGCTCATAGAATTATCCTTTTGGTTCTTCCGCCTCACACAACACATCGATTACAACCGTTAGACGTTGGACTATTTCAACCCCTATCAACATATTACTCCCAAGAAGTCAACAAACTCATGTCGAAGGGATTAGGATATGTTCAAATGTCTAAACGATTCTTTTATAGCTTTTTCAAGACCGCATAGGAGGCTTCGTTCACTGAGGATAATATCCTTCACGCTTTTGCAAAACCGGGGATTTGGCCTATCGACAAAGAAGTTATTCTAGCAAAAATCCGGAAGCCTATTCTCTCACCAAAAACACCTGTCCGAATAGAAAAGACACCTCTCACATCAAAGGCAATTCGTAAATTCACGATCCGGTTCCAAAAATCGCCATCAGTAGAGCGTGCGGAGAAGGCGTCTAAGGCTCTTCAGATTCTTGCCGCTGAGAAGTCTATTGTTATTCACGAGAACCATGGCCTTCGCGAAGCACTTGTTTTAGAGCAAAAGAAGCGTAGGAAAGGAAAGAAGCTCAATTTGTGTGGAGAGGAAGATACCGGAGCGATGTGTTGGGGGGCAAACGAGGTTGCTAAGGCAGTAGAGTTTCAGGCTGAAAAAGAGAGGCTCCAACAGCTTGAGGACGAAGCTAAAGAGCAACGAAAGATGCAGAGAGTTGCGAATGCTCTTAAAAAGAGAGAGGAACAAGAGGCAAAGGAACAAAGGCAAGCAGCAAAGCAATTAGTCAAGGATTTAGTTGCAGCAAACCTAGGTTCTACAAACACACCAAAACCACGCTTTTCGCCAGCGAAGCTTGATGTACCTAAAGCCAAAGGACAGGTACGTACTACACCAAAAGCTAAGCAACTTACTCAGAAACCTTCCTTGATTGTTAAGTTACCTTTGGGAGCTCTTTGTCGTACTTCAATTGTAATGGGAGAGGATACGGGGTTGTCACGTGAAAGTCGGGGAGGACGGAAGATTAAATTGCCTGCACGATATATTCATAAAATTTAGGTTAATACAATCAATAGACCTAGCTTTAATACATCTTTGACATCAAAATTTTTAATTATATCTTTATTTTTCGTGAAGTTATTATTACAGAAGATCAGGTGCAAAATGTTGTTAAGGCGGGATTTATCACCGGGGTGGGATTATGTAAGGGAAACCGGTTATGGCATGAACTCGATTCAGAGACTCAAGTTTAGAGCTTTGAGTTTTGAATTTCGGAGATTGAAGCTCCAAGCTCGAATGCTAAGTGCGGATGTTCTAGACCACCCACTTTTCTCGATTCGAGCTCTTCCAGAAAAGCATCTTTGTCATGGCTTTTCCTCCTGCAATTTCGCAAAGGCCGATTCAAGGCTGGATCGCAGCGTCTCGGGTTGACCCTTTCCAGGTTGATCCCAAGGATCCACGTGACCATCTCAAAATCAGAAACATGCACCTTTGACGCACAGCCCCAGACTTGGGAGGCGAGCCCTAGGCGTCTGTCTGAACACACAACTGTGGCTCTCATATTCTACGCCATTACTGCGCCATAAAGTACGACCTGCAACAAAAAATCGAACGGCCATTGTCAACTCATGTGACTTGTGTCGTGGGAACTCCAGAGCGGATCGAATGGCAGGAGCCATGTACGGTACGTGTGCTGATGTCCAGCTCAGGATGACTATGGAAAGTTGCTACATAGGATTTTATTATCCTGATGTTGCCTTCATGATGGTCTGAAAAAATCACTGCAGCCAGAATCGAGCAACTGGCAGGTAAGTCTGGTCGAGTATGGCTGGCAATTGCACGAGTCTGTCATTATTGTAAGTCGTAAAATATCTAATATTCTAATCCTAATTGGCTCTCATTCCGTTATGTTTTTTCTTGTTCTACAAATTAGAAAGCTCTTCCCAGCGACTAGGGAATGCAGCCTTGATGCCGCCTATTCTACCTGCTACTCTCCCCACCACAAATCTTTCAAGGCTAGCGATAAATTTTCTTTAGAATGCTTTCAAGGAGTACATCCAGACCGATGGAGAATCGATCGTCCGTCCGATTTTCGCAGATCTCGGTGGTGGTGCATCGTCGGAGTGTTTCGGTGACTTTCACCATCGGCAGCTTCAACACCTCAAAAATCTTCACGATCCGAGAGAAACGTCAGAGAACGGGAAATTATTTCCACAATCCCTTCGTTGATAAATATTTATTTCGCACTCTGTCCCAAACGTCCAGGTTGCACGACTTCTTCATCTTCACCCAAACCCCGGGCTGGTACCCACGATCAATACATTTCATTGCGGGCCAAGTTCAAGTTCAAGGTTCAACATAACAACATGTCCAATACACCCATCACCTCTCTACCAGGGTATCCCTATTTCTATGCCATACCAATAAACGGGTTCATCCGCGACGGACCTGACAAAAAGCCCAAACGATCCAGCAAAAGCCGTCTCCATCAAGATCGGCATTCCCTCCCACAACCACCTCCACAATACACCCTCGCTCCGACATGGTCCCCTTACATCCTCGAGGGTCTCGCCGAACTAGACGGGCTGAATGAAATCCCTCGACAGATCTATCCCGATCATCAAAGACCGTACGAAAAAGCACAAGGACAAATCATCCGCCCAAAGACAACACCACCTGAGACGACACTGACGAGGACAATGACCCAACAGCGGCGGAAACATCGCTTCCCATCCCTGAAGACGAAATATTCCTGGAGTACGTATAAACCACAAGTCTCGAGTCCGCTCTCTTCATCTAGTAGCGTGGATAGTTTCCCAGATCTCTGTACCATCGAAGAGCAAGATCCAGATCCAAACCAAAAACAAAAGCCGGGGCTCGGCAATACGAGGAATCCGCATCAGGTTGATGTGTCGGAGATGGAGGGGAGTAGCCGGGATGGAGATGGGATTGGTGATGAAGAAAGAGTCCAACTCGCGCTGATTGAGAGTATATTCTTAATACTGCATGAACTCCAACCGACGTATTTACCTCAGTCGGAGGGGGTTGTATCGAATGTTATGGCGAGGCCGTCGAGGAAATATAGGCTTTTGAGACAGCCGTCTGTGAGGATATCGCCTACGTTTGTGGTGTGATGGCAGGATTTGAGTGTTGTCGAAGAATGGAAGGGTGGCTTGCGATGGAGATTTTGATGGGATTGGATGGAGGTAGTTTGAATGTGTGGCTCTGGAAATGCATGTCAGTCATTCAGTGTGTGGACAGATTTGGATTGGCTGTGGAGGATGACACTTCATGGACATGGTATGGTGACTGGAGCTTTTTAAGACATCGAAGGGAGCTGGTGGCTTCGTCGATTATGCCTGGGGTAAAAAAGTCCGAAAGTTTTCTATCACTTAACACCTTTCATTTCCTCTGTAAAACACCTAAGAATTTCTAATAACTCTTGGGGGGGTTAGAAAAGAAAAGAAGCCGAGTACCTTTCATTCTCGATCAAGCATCTTCGATTTCTTTTGCCAGCACCTATTCTTGATCGTCTTTGTAATTACATTACTGCACTGTCAAAACTTCTGCGAAGCCCTTCGTGCCTGCCATCCGGCTTGTGCATGCCTCTAATATACAGTAGAGTTTGAATTACAGGACTCACCCCCAAGGCGCGAGCTGCTTCACCTCCCGTATCAAACGCCTCCCTAACAATCCTCAAGATATCATATCCTCTACCCACCCATGCAATTGAACTACACATACACCCAATCCTCTCAAGGTATAGACTCATAAATAAAATCCCCAACCTGCGGCGGCCTCAAAAAATCCTCCGGCGTCTCGTCGGGAATCTGTCTCTCCTCTGCCCACCTCCTAATCCCCTCAAAATCCTTACACTTGTGCTCTGTATTAAAATCCACAAACGCCTGCGGGTACTCCCTATCCCACCAGATTTGACCGAGCAGTCCTGTGTCAGGCGTACACATGAGTTGCTGGCGGATGATATCCAAGCAGTGCGAGACGTGGAACTGCACGATGTTGTCTTCGTTGACGAATGCGCCTTTGCCTTGCTCGCGGTAGTAGTCGATGTTGTAGTACAGGGACTTGCGCACTAGGTTGAGGCAGTGCAGATGGTGAAGGCCTTCCACGTTCGCTGGGAAGCCGCCGCCGTATTTGGGGGAGATTTGAACTCTAGTTGACGGGAGGAATCAGTAATTGCCTGTTTAAAACTGTGCTGGGAAGAAGATAAGATAGGGGCTCGAAAATCCTTGAGACGTGTAGAAAGGATGTTTTGGGCTGGCTCTCTCAATACCTACTGGTCGGGTTTGAGGCCGGATTTTGGTGCTTCGCTGGTTGGGATGGCTACGCTTCTGTCTGTGGGTTCGTTAGGATTATTGGGACGAGGTGGAGGTGGGGGTTGGGAATTGACTTACAGTCTATTCCTAGAGATTCCCATGCGGCGTCGACTTCGGAATCGGGTCCTCCTGGGAGTCGGAAGACGTTCTCTTTCATGAATGATCCATTGTAACGGACCATGTGGTAGTTATTGTCTACTTCGTTCAAGATCGGAGCTTCTTAGATGTTAGTTCGGAAATATGTGGTGTTTGATTCGAGGGACTTACAGTATTTCTGGACATGCTCTAAACAATATCCATTTGTCCAACGACTTCCAATCCAAGTTCCTAGACCTAGAAATGAGGCAGAGAAAAATATTGATGAAATGACTGCAATCCATATTGGAACTCCTCGAGACTGCTTTTTGAATGCTTGTCCTGATTCTTGGGAGAGCAGTCCCTCGCAATCATCTGCAGATTGAGAGTCGCTCTCGCTCTTGTCTTCTACTTGTTGGTACTTCATTTTGAATTATAAAACAAAACCTGTCGACTTGAAGAAGATTTTGATAGGGAAGGAAGGAGTTTTTCGAATCAGTGAAGCTTCCCCACGATTTGACACAGGTCTGGAAATATCACAATGGCTCGGAGCACGCACAGTACGTGCAGAACAGAGAGTACAAAAGATAATTCGAAGGGCCGAAAGGAAGCTCGCGTCCGCTATTTACAGCCTCGAACTAAAGCCATCGCCCGTCTCCATGACATGACGCAAATTCTCACCTATCTGAAGTTCGTGTCTGCGTCGGGCCTCTGCAGGCGCCATGCTGCAGTAGTGCGCAACAATCAGGCCAGCCCACACCACCACAAACACGAGGCGTTGGTGTTATTTGGTGCACCTGCATACATGCAACAGCCTCACTCATCATAGACTTTTAGATTGACGTAGATATTAAATTCTGGTAATCAGCAGACGCAAACCAAACAAATACGAGAAATGATGACCTCCCACTCATTGACCCCGCATCACGTAGTGTTACCCCTCCATAGTAGGTACTAGACAGTGGTGTAAGGGTCTTGCCAAGACGCCGGTCCTCCGCTTACTCCGGAATAGATGCCCGAAGTCTTCTTCACAACATCACTCGTTGACATCACCCAGCTCATATTCTCGCGAGTCCGTTGATAAGTAGTTCTTCCCAGAAGCTGCTTAAAGCATTCAATCAGCGAACACGATACTGCTGAAGCTCCATGACCAGAAGGTCCAATTGCCTTTTCAGCTCATACTATGGTACCACCAAGTTACATCCCTGGGCTATGCACAGAACAAGCTTCTCCAGACTCTAACATAGTACGAGAATGCGGTGTGGGTGCGCACTCGCCAGTGCCGGGGGGTGTGCTGTTCTTATGCAAGGCTACGCTTCGATACGAGATCCAAAGTTGATATCGAGCCTAGCTCCCGCATTTCCTTCCCCAAAGCAGTTTGTCGTGAGCATCATCTGATGATGATTGAAAGCAGGCTGCATGTATCTATTGATTCAAATACGAAAAGTCTGCATTAGGTTTCACAAGAAAGAACGACATTACACACCGGCAATTGAGAATTAAGTCATGTTTACGCCAGTGCGACTCAACGTTGCGTCTTTAGCACGATTTCTAGCACGAATTCAACCGAGGGTACTCGCAGTAAGTGCTTTGAGAGTTCGGTCATTGCTGTCATTGCTGTCAATACGGGCTGTGTATGCGATGGTGTCACTTCGGTCCCATGGAAGCAACTTCTTGCAGTTGCTGGGGACCCGGGAAGGGGTAACCTTCTCAGGGCAAGGCGTCTTTCGTCCACACCGACCTACTTCTGCACGTCATCTTCTCCTGGACTTTAGTAAGTTAGGAGCTGGGCTATGGTATTGATATCTGTATATATCTCCTCCTCCGCATGCTGAGCTACTTTTCTGTTCTCATCATCTTCATCCCCATCTCCTTTCACAAGTCGCTCCCATTTACTCAGCTCAGTTCATAACTTACACACATCGCAATGCGTTTCTCAAGCCTCGCCGTCTTCGCAGCTGCTTCGGCAGTATGTGTCTCTGCTATTCCAGCTCCAGCTCCTGAAGCTGCCCCCGAAGCTGCACCAGTCGATTACGGCAAATATGGTGGTAAGTACCCTCGAACCAGTTCATGTGAATAGAGTAAGATTGCTAACACTACCTCCAGACTATGGCAGTACGTGAATTCCGACCCTCCGCTCAACTGAAGCGCGTCCCCTAACATTCTCTTGTAGACTACGGCAAATACAACAACTACCCAGCCCCTAAGCCTACCCCAACACCAAAGGGTACGTCCAAAGTCTCATGAGGCAATCAACACATTCCCGCTATTGTTTCTCTACACACCAACAAGAAATTCTAACACTAAATTTCTAGGCTATGGAAAATACGCTTCCTACGGATCTTACAAGCGTGAGCCAGAAGCCGAAGCAGAGGTCGTCGAGAAGCGTACCGACTACGGAAACTACGGAAAATACGGCGGTAAGTTTGACTCCAACCACAACTCCTACTCTCAGCACATGTGACTTTTACTTACGATGTTCTCGAACAGATTACGGCAACTATGGAAAGTACAACAACTACCCAGCCCCCAAGCCAACTCCAACTCCAAAGGGTACGTCCTAAATCTGCAAAGTGTCCAACACATCCCCGATTCTGTTTCTTTACACATTGACAAGCAATACTGACATGTAATCTTCCTTCAGGCTATGGAAAATACGCTTCCTACGGCTCCTACAAGCGTGAGCCAGAAGCCGAAGCCGAAGCCGCTCCTGAGCCCGCTGCCGAAGCAGAGCCAGAGGTAGTCGAGAAGCGTGTCGATTACGGCGATTACGGCAAGTACGGTGACTACGGCAGTGAGTACCCCTAAGTCAATTCCATCCTCGATAGTACAGTACATCATTAACCAATAACGGCCCATTCAGACTACGGAAAGTACAACAACTACCCAGCCCCCAAACCCGCCCCAACTCCAACCCCAACTCCAAAGGGTAAGTCGCTAGAATCCTTGCCTTTTTCCCTTGACCTTTTCTTTTTCCATAAACTGACCTCGGTTATGTAGGATATGGGAAATATGCCAGCTACGGTTCTTACAAGCGCGTAGAGGGTGAGGTTGAGGCTGAGGTTGAGGCTTAAACAGGAAACATAGTCCTCATCTCCAAAATGGAAGTATGAGAAAAGCTCTAGACTCTCACTACAAAAGTGGACGTCAGAAATAGAGATTGACATCATGGAACAGAAGAAGTAGAAGGGTTTCATATTTAATGTAATGCTGAGTTTTTCACGCTATCCAGAACATACCTGCCTGCCTGCCTTAAAATCAAAATGTCTACAAGTCTACTTCCAGGTTCTCCCTCGGCATTAGCGAGCTTAGCCCTCTGCAAAAATCACCCATCCCCTCGAAAAAAATCTAGATCAGTACTTGGGATAAACTTTCAAACTCATTCAGCGATTACTAATTTCGTCATCATCCATAGATTCTTAATTCATCTTCTTCTAAAAGTCTTGGTAAACTTTACAAACCTTTCCACTCCCCAGCTCCACTTTTATAGACAATCGGTCCCAAGCACCAACAACTGCGTACAAAGCTAGGTACAGTCCAGTGTATTTCTGGTCTCCAGTCAACCTCGGATACACTGTTCGGTATTATGAGGAAGAACTTAAAACACATATTAAAGGTTTCGTTGCACTTCGCAAAGTGGCTCGCATGGCAGCCACAGCTAGACACAGCTAGCCACATCCACTGGAATCAAGGTAAGTATGACACGATTATTTCAAGCACAGATGTCACATACATCTTTTACTCTAGAGAACCGCTATCACATTAAGTGTAGAATTCATGCGTTTACTTGCTCTCTTGCTTATCTACCTAGGTATCTGCAAGAAGGAGAACCTAAAAATAAACTGAAGAGAGGAGAAATCTAGGACCAGGTATTTATCGCAACTTCCAAGTGCTCAAAGAAAATCGCGAACGCCAACCTGTCGGCAATCAGAAACTCCAAAGCAAGGAAAATTAAATCAAAGCCCACCGCAAGAACGTATCCAGGGCGGGGAAGAAAATCCAGGAAAAGCCAATCGTCATCCAACAATGAAGCCTGATGCATGCCATCATATCAGCCTTCAGCCAGACCCAACCATCTACCTTTCGATCCCTGTCCCCATCTCCAAGTATGCAAGTATGGAAGTTTATCAAACACCCCATTCCGTACCATGACCACCCTTCAACCACTCTCCTGTAACTTTTCGTGGCTCCTCGTCAGGACCCCAGACTTTGCGGAATTGGATGTTCTTCATGACGTGGACGCGCTTTTGGATGATACCTGCGAATGGCTGGTGGAATCTGCAACCTAGAAGCATGAAGCAGTTGTTGATATGCCAGACCGCGGGATTCTTGTCGCCCTGTAATAGTAGAAGTGGTTAGTTTGTTCCGATCCGCGGTTTATTTTCAAGTAATGCGTTTGAATAGTGTTTGGGGATGGGGGAACTCACGAATACATCTCTAACGTGGACCTCTATGTAGACATCTTCCATCTGAAGCTTTGGGCCTGCTTTGATGGGCTTCTCCTTGCTCTCCTTGCTCTTGTTACTCTTTGCTGGAGTTGAGACGGCAGTAGTAGATGACGAGATAGTTGCGGCGGTCGATTGGACGGTGGGTGCCCCATCTTCGTCTTCCTCAATGGCGAGGACTCTGTCTCTGGATTCAATGAAGTAGCGGCATTGGAAGCCGTCGTCAACATTACGCTCAACCTCAATGACGTACTTTGCCTTTGAGATTGATGCTTTGATGTTCTCGGTGGAGGTTTCGGGGAATAAGTAGAACTGTTCGTCGGTGCTCATCCTAAATGAGGAGACCCCCTGATTAGTGGATATAGGATGATATGGCTAGTTGTCTTCCAGATGACTTGACCTCGTAGAGCGGCAGAGATATCTGATGAAATAGCTCTCAAGAAAGAACACTGCAGAGAATGTTGTCCACTTGTTTGGAGGGGAAGAGTCAACTTACTTGCCAACGAACGTGCCAATCCAGCCCTTAACACCCCCATCCCGAATGTTAGGATGAGCGACAACCACGGACCTGCGGGAGAATCTTTAGTCAACTTTATTCTCTGAAGAATAATCTGCGTCCCAAAGAACAGTCTGTGAAAGATATCTCTTGGAGGGTACAAGTCTGAAAGGACGGGGACAAGTTTGGGAGGAAAGTGCAAGCCTCACTCGAGCTAAATAAGGTGAGGAGCAAGAAGAGAAGAAAGTAATTTAGGGAGAGAGCTACTCACTGCTTTGCACAGCAGAAGATTGTCTTTGACAGCGGATCAGTCGCAACAAATGTTGCTTGGGAGGTATGATCGATCTGCGCCATGTTGGGTGACTGTTTTTGGGAAAGATGGTTTGTGGATGGGGGATAGATCTGCTTTTGTTGACTTTGCTGAGTTTTCTTAGTGTGAGACTGAATAGTTCGAGTAGAGAGTTCGTGGAATTTGCGATTCACCTTCGTGTTCATTGATTTGGTTAGGTTAGGGTATATGGTAAGAGGGCACAAGTTATGGTTTTCGAAAACACTTCAAGTAAATCTATTGGTGAATATGGTGGTAAGAAAGTACGAAGGCAGCTCTACATCTCCCTTCCGCAGTTTTCATACACTCTCGCAGTTATTTGCAGTTAATCAGGCAGCACGATCAGAAGAAAGGGGCCAGGTTGTTCACAATTGGAACACTTTAATGAATCTACTGGATGAATGAGCATCAAGTTTGCTGTGCTATACATACCAGGGAAGCCAAAGCCAGATCAAACATGAGACAATTTGCTATCATGGTGAGGATTACTTGACTTATTGTACTTCTTGCGAGATTTCAAAAGTAGAAAAGGTATCTTTCAGTGTGTGGAAAGTATGTGCTACGCAAGTCATTTTTCGATAGTAGATACTTCCAGATAAACAGGGCATGTACTATGAGTCCAACTTGACAAATAAAGCACAAATCATCAAAAACCTAAAGAAAGCCACCAAAGCATCCTTATCCAATAAAATCAACAGACAACTCTCTGATATATCTGAAGAGGCGAAGGAACTTTCTGCTCTGAAGTCACAAGGAGATTCTAGCAGAGAACCACAAGGAGAGATTCAAGATGAATACGAAAGACAGAATAGAAGAAAACACAATATATCAAATATCAAACGCCATACCTCTAACCATCATCTCGCTACTCATGCGATATGTGAACCCCTGTCTCCTTTCATCCAGGATCAAATGCATATCTTGGCTCCCCGATCTCTTTAACAGCAAAATTCAAAATAAACCAAGTAAAGAATCGTTTCAAATCAGCACAGACGCATAAATCATCTCTGAAATCCCTCTCGTATACGGTGGTCACTGGCAATGACGATTCTCGTTTACATCAGTCATAAATCCCACCTTTGAGCTCGCTACCCCTGAGATACCAACAATAATAGCGCTCCTGACTCACCGCTACAGAAAATAGAACTAATTGGCTGTTGGACTTAGTCTGAGCGCGAGGGGAAGGCAACACCTCCTTGTTTAAATATCATTCCTTTCGTTCTAGATATCTACATACTCAAAATCTCCCAACTGGAGAATATTTGTACTGTTCTACCAAGCTCCGGAAATAAAACATTGCCTTTACATTGATGGAGGCTCAAAATGCAATCGTTCTGAACGACCTGTCTGGGTACCTGGGTTCTGACCACCCGGGAGAAAGACTAGAGGAAGAACTATCTCATCAGGAATTCTCACTTCCGCGAGCGGATAGTGGCAAAGATGCGTGGTTGTTCTTGGCTGCTGGCTTTGTGATTGAAGCTCTCGTTTGGGGTGAGTACAATCCTCCGTTGAATCTTCACAAAATTCTGAAGATAAACCCTCAAACATTTCTGGCACTTTATATAATAATTCTTAAATCAGGCTTTCCATTCTCCTTCGGTGTCTTTCAGGAGTATTATAGCCATCATGAGCTATTCTCCTCAAATTCCTCCGGCGTAGCCATCATAGGAACAACAGCCACCGTACATTCAGAACCCCCTCCACCTCTTCACAAACCATTCTAACCAACCCAGGGAATAATGTACATGAGCGGCCTGATACTCTTCCCAGCATACAAGAAATTCCCCCACTTAGCCAACAACATCAAATGGGCCGGCCTCCCCCTCATGGCAGCCGGTCTCTTCGCCGCCTCTTTCGCCCAGAACGTGTCACATCTCGTAATAACCCAAGGAGCTATATACGCTCTCGGAGGATGCATAATTTATTACCCGACGCTCCTGTATATCGACGAGTGGTTCGTGCAGCGTAAAGGTCTCGCTTTTGGGATCATGTGGGCGGGTACAGGAGCAGGTGGTTTGGTTATCCCATTCGTGCTAAACGGACTTCTCCAGAGATGGGGATTCCGCACCACGTTAAGGATCTGGGCTACAGCTCTTATCATCCTCTCTTCGCCCCTGATCTATTTCCTGCGTCCTCGAATCCCAGTTTCGAGGAACCCGACTTCGCAGCGCTATGTTGGACTTGGGTTCTTGAAGTCCCCGTCATTCTGGCTCTTGCAGCTCGGACTGGTCATTGAGTCTCTGGGCTATTTCATACCTAGTTTGTACCTCCCGACATTTGCCAGCTCGCTGGGTCTGTCGAGATCGGTTGGGACACTGTTGGTCGCGCTGTTGAATGCAGCTGGAGTCGTGGCTACAGTCCTGATGGGAATGCTCTGTGATCGATTCCACGTCACGACTGTCATTTTGCTTTCTACGGTCGGAGCTACCATCTCGGTGTTCCTGCTTTGGGGTCTTTCCAAGGCTTTACCGCTTCTCATAGTCTTTGCAATTGTATATGGGTTCTTTGCTGGAGGTTTCGTGAGTACCAATGCAGGTGTGCTGAAGATGGTCAAAGGAGAAGATCCAACGGTCGATATGGGACTACTAATTGGGATTATCAGCGCGGCGAGAGGTGTCGGTGCCGTTGCTTCTGGGCCTTTGAGTGAGGCGCTGTTGAAGGGAGAGACTTGGAAGGGACAGGCGGGGTTGGGTTATGGGAGTGGCTATGGAGGCTTGATTGTTTTTACCGGTGTGACGGCTGGGTTGGGAGGAGTTGGGTTTCTGGGGAAGAGATTGGGATGGATGTGAACTGATTGGAAGTAGGCCAGCGCTGGGCCAAGGCTGGCTATGGAAGAGCATCAATGGAAGTAGGAAGGCGAGAAACCAGGTAGTATAGCTAGCAATACAATCTAGGGAGGGAAGAGCAAATAGCTGGAGACAGAAAAGTATTGGAGCAGCTTACTGAGAAAAATCACAACCTGGCTTCGTAACATCGTCTTAGTTGTCACATCTCCACCAAACAATCTGGCACGAACACGTCTCTTAGTATATATCCAATCCAGGATTGTCCCCGACTTAACTTCCCAATAAACCTCTGGAGAGTTGATGTGCTTAACCCACCTGCACCCACCTCCATTCCTCCTGGATTCGCCTCTCATCCTTGTTGAAGGTCTACTTTTCAGCTCCGGCCTTCCAGTTTCCACATCAAATTAAGGCATCTAGATCAGATTCTCACATCGGCCTCCTCTACAGTGTGATCGAGGTCGAGCTGTAATTTCGGATTTCAGCTTGCTAACGATCAGGCCGTTTATCTGTTGGTTCTTGCCTGTGCTTTAACTTCTGTTTTGCTGTGTAACGGCTAAAAGGGGCTGGTAAATCGAGAAGCTGCTCGTTCTGTGAACATTCAATCCCAGGCACATTTGCCAGGCTCATATGCCTCGCGCTGTGACAGTTTTGAAAGCCTTGCAGTTGACTTTACCATGTTCTGCTTCAAGTGTTGCTAGTTAAGATGGCATCTGCACGTCGAAGTTGGTCTAGTCACAGTAATTGTAAGGTGGACTTTTGCGGCAAGCCGTTGAAGCCAAGCCCCGACTCTCACAATGACAGAGCTCGTGCAGTAACAGAACTGTGAAGAACAGAACTAATGGAGAGAATTGTGAGAAAATGACCGCAATGGCTTAGCGATTTAGGTTGTCTCCTCCAAAGAAGTTGATGATTTGAGAGAAGGGAATTGTAAAGAACCACGGTGGAATTGTCTGCTGCCCGCTGCGTCGCAAACCACTCCACAGAACCGAGAGAGTATTTGAATCTACTTTAGATAGCAGAAGGGGAGAAGAACTGGGGGATTCGAGGGAATATTGTTTTCCAAAGGTGCACGTGACCTGCCAGGCACGACGTGGAAACGCGGCGTCGGAATTTCGCTAGACTCTCACTTTGATAGTCATGACCTCTTGAACTTTTGCCTCATTGAGCTCCAAATCAACCAACCCCAACCAATTCCCACTCCGATGCGATACGGATAGGAGGCCTTTCAATCACACTTTGTGACACTCCTCCGACCACTTCTACACAAGCATGCACTCCGTCCTGCGACAGTCCAGCAATCTTGCTAGGATATCGAGGTCCTCTCTTCAGACTACCGCGAGAACATCACTGCGCTCCACGAACCATGCGCCATTATCCGCTTCGATAAGAGCTGTCCAACAAGCCCGGTTATACTCGAATAGGCAGAAGCCTGGGAAGGATGGAGAAGTGAAGAAGGATGACGCGGAATTGAAGGACAAGAAGGATGTTGAGCCACCTTCGAAAACAGCTCCGGGAACGGAGAATCTCTATGATGGCCAGTCGCCCCTTTCGAAGAAGGCAGAGGAGGGGGAATCCAGCGAGCCTGAGCCCAAAGAAGGCATGGTGAAGATGAATCCGGAGGATGAGAAAGCCATAAGAGAGCTGTTGGACACACTGAAGCTAGGGTTACCCAAGAGCCAGGTTGCGGTTATCGAGCGGGCGTTTGAAAATATCCAGAAAGAGGGTGTGCCGAAGGAGTTGAAGGAGCTGATGGACGATGTCAGGGGCAAGCCTTTTTCACTCTCGACTGCGGCTAAGTTGACGAGGATGGCGTCACAGATGGCGAGGCAGCAGGCTGAGAGGGATATGAATCAGGACTCTAAGAAGTCGGATTTCCAATCGAACGATCCAAAGGGTTCGTCTGGTGGTTTTGGCGGTTTTGGGAACCCGCCACCGGGGGGAAAGAAGGGAGGTAACAAACAGGAGCCAGAGGGGGGCTTCAAGGTCGGGGAAATCAAGATTGACATTAGCACTCTGTTGTTGTCGGCATTCGTGTCATATCTGCTATACAGAATGGTCATGCCAGGGGAGAGCAGACGCGATATCACATACCAGGAGTTCCGCAGCACGTTCCTCGACAAGGGATTGGTTGAGAAATTAACGGTTACGAATGGAGGGAAGGTCAGAGTCGATTTACACCGCGAAGCTACGCAAGCCATGTTCCCTGACTCTCCTGCGGTCAACCCAAACTTCCATTACTACTTCTCGATCGGCTCTGTGGAATCTTTTGAACGAAGACTGGATGAGGCACAAAATGAGCTCGGCATTCCTACATCGGAGAGAATACCTGTCAACTATGCCTCGGAAGGTGATGCCTGGGGCCTGATCCTGAGCTTTGGCCCGACGATCCTATTTATTGGAGCTATCTTCTACATGTCGCGGCGAGCATCTGGGGGTGGAGGAGGTGCTAGTGGTGTGTTCGGCATGGGCAAGAGCCGAGCGAAGCAATTCAACCACGAGACAGATGTCAAAGTCAAGTTTGCCGATGTTGCCGGTATGGACGAAGCCAAGGCAGAGATTATGGAATTTGTCGCTTTCCTGAAGACTCCCGAGCAGTTTCAGCGTCTTGGTGCTAAGATTCCTCGCGGCGCCATTCTCTCTGGTCCTCCTGGAACGGGTAAGACGCTCTTGGCCAAGGCTACTGCTGGTGAATCTCAAGTACCATTCTTCAGCGTTTCCGGTTCTGAGTTCGTGGAGATGTTCGTTGGTGTAGGTGCTTCAAGAGTACGTGACCTATTCGCTATGGCGAGAAAGAACACTCCTTGTATCATCTTTATCGATGAAATCGACGCTATTGGAAAGGCCCGTGGGAAGGCTGGATCGTTTGGCGGCGGTAACGATGAACGTGAAGCTACCCTGAATCAGATATTGACGGAAATGGATGGGTTCAACACTGCTGAGCAGGTAGTTGTTCTTGCTGGCACTAATAGACCGGATGTTCTTGACAAGGCCCTTATGCGTCCCGGTCGTTTCGACAGGCATATCGCTATTGACAGACCTACTATGGACGGACGAAGACAGATATTCCTGGTCCATTTGAAGAAGGTTGTCACTAATGAGGATTTGGAATATCTGACTGGACGTCTTTCGGCTTTGACTCCGGGCTTCTCAGGAGCTGATATCGCAAATTGTGTCAACGAGGCTGCTCTGATTGGTATGTATCTTTGTCCTTTTTCTACAAAATGAGAGGCTAATAATCCTTAGCTGCTCGAACGAGTGCGAAATCAATCGAGATGATCCACTTCGAACAAGCCATTGAGCGTGTCATTGGCGGTCTCGAGAAGAAGTCGCTTGTCCTCTCACCAGAGGAGAAGAAGACAGTTGCATATCATGAAGCCGGCCACGCTATCTGTGGATGGTATTTCAAGTATGCCGATCCTCTACTGAAGGTCTCTATCATCCCACGTGGACAAGGAGCTCTCGGTTACGCTCAATATCTCCCCGCTGGCGACACTTACCTCATGAACGTTAATCAACTTATGGACCGCATGGCCATGACCCTCGGCGGTCGCGTATCAGAAGAACTTCACTTCGAGACTGTCACTTCAGGCGCCTCGGACGACTTCAACAAAGTAACCCGCATAGCTACAGCAATGGTCACTAAGTGGGGCATGAGCAAGAAACTCGGCCCTCTCCACTTCGAAGACAATGAGCAAGCCCTCCACAAGCCCTTCGCCGAATCCACAGCCCAGACCATCGACTCTGAAGTCCGACGCATCATTGACGAGGCATACAAGCAGTGCAAAGACCTTCTCATAGAGAAGAAGGCTGAAGTAGGTATCGTGGCCGAAGAACTCCTAGCTAAGGAAGTCCTCGACAGGAACGATATGGTCAGGTTACTTGGCGCCAGACCCTTTGACGAGAACAAGGATTTCACAAAGTACTTCGGCGGTGGTGGAGAGAAGAGTGCCCCTCCGCCATTCCCAACGGAGCAAACCGATAGCCCGCCCGAGCCAGCCCCCGTATAAGTCTCAGTGGGAAGGCATGTAGAATACCAAGAAGTTAAGATGGAGATGCCGGTGGGAACGGAAAGACCTACTTACTTGTACTGTACCAGCATATTCACAGGCGTTGCGTTGGGGCCAAAATGCATTTTCGCATTCATCGAGCAGGCAAAAAAACGTATCTATCAATCACACTTCACTCACCCTGTTCTCTTTTGTTAAGGTACCTTTTTTGAATCGTGGAAGGGAGTGGAGTCTGATTGTGGAATGAATGGTCCGTGATTGTAAGGAAGAGATGAGCAAGTGAGAGGATAGATAGGGTGGCTAGAGAATCCAATTGTATATCTACCAGTGAGTTGAGACTGAAAATTACATCTGACTGTGTCTGAATTGTCGTTTGTGTGTCTGGCGAGCTCGGTGAGTTTTGGCACCGAGGCAGAGAGAAAGGGGCAATGGAAGTCAGCCGATAAGCGATAAGTGGGAAGCGAGCAGCAAACAAAACAAGACCATACTCCTCAAGCCAAGGCATACAGTATGGAAAAGAGGAACTTAAGTACGACTGCCTTATTCATGGTTCTTCATTTGGATTTTCTGCTCACAGAATTGTATGGCACTGTTTCCTCCCCCACCCCACTACAGACGAGCTCCCAATTCTTAATTACAAACTTGACCATCTGCGTAACGTTCCCAAGTCCATTTTACACAGAACCATGTTATCCGGAAAACTTTGGTTTAGATATTCCTGAGGTGTCGGAAACGTCGATACCCTGCCAACTGCTCTCGTTAGTCGGCTCCAGATTGAACCATCCACAACCGCCCAGAACAGTGCCATTCCAAGAATACTGTATGACGTGTCACTACTACGCCGTAGCACCAACGATAGATCGCAGCCAAGAAATTGGCATATCACATCTCCTTCCGAGACAGGCATGAAAGCCAGCCCCAAATTTTGCGTGTCTGTAACGAAGAAATGCTCTGCTCTGTCATGCACGACTCTATCAACGAGCTGCTCTTTCACTTCATTCTTCCTGGGGCGCGGATCGCCTTTAGATCCAGCTGTTGAACTTCGACTGCATATTGATATCTTATTAAACTTGAACGACTGCTGGAGGCGGGCCAGATCCCTTTTCACAGGGTTTTGTACCATAGAAAGCAACCATCCTCGATGAAGCACATCTGGTATATTCCGCTCCAACAGCTCGTCAGGCAAGGCAAACTGCCGACTGTCTTTTTCAAAGGCTGGACACAGCCCTTCAACCGTCCCCGTTAGCATACCTGGGATCTCAAACACATGATCAGAGCGAGTTGATCTCCACCACATCTCACTCTTCAACCCTAGGTTCTGCAGCAGTATCCGACTCAACTTTATCATCTTCGCAGCATCGAATAATCCAAGTCTGGACTCTGCGTGGTAAAACTCCATCACTCTGCGATACACGGCATGAGGAGATTGCCGGTAATCAGCTAGCAGCTCGCCCTCGGAGTCGTTTGAGAGGCCCAGCAGGCCGAAGACTCGATCCTGTCTCTTTTGCGACTTGGAATCTCGGGAAATGCTGAGGAGGCCGTATAATGTTAACTGCCCTGCGAGATCACATATTCTCTTGTCGAGCTGAGCTGGAAGACTGTGCGTGATGGCTTCTACGATCTCTTTCGTTGATGGATCCATTGCATTCCTCCCTTCGAAGAGCCATATCATCCGTGTTTCGCGGATCGCAGCGAGGAAATCATCCCACGGCGCTGAGAGCACGTCCTCTCCATGACCTCGGTCCGAAGCCTTGTCGTAGCAGCAGTAGATCGTCGCTCTCGCCGCCAGCCCAACTTCTTGGATGATCCAGATGCGCGTCCAGTACTCCCTCGTGCAGAGGTGCCAGAGAGAACTCAGTTCGTCGAAGTTGAACATGGACGATGCGTCATAACTAACATCCCCTTCCCCTCGTTCTCTTACCGCAGATGCAATGCGTTTGATGGTGTCGAATGCTTGGCGCTCATCGTGTTGCTTGCCATCTAGCGACGGTCCCGGCCGCCCGAGCCAGATCAGGACTTCTTGTGCTTGGAAATAGATACGGTTCATCATCTGCACCTGGCTACTCTTCTCCTTCAGGTTTCTTTGATCAATGCAGATGGCATCTACCCATAGGACCCTCTCCCGCATTTCCAGTCTGAGACAACGGAGAGCGAGCGCGAGGTTGGGCGTGATGGCTTTTGGTTGGTCGTTGATGATGATGCTCTGATCGGCTTGAGAAGTGCCCCATTGGTAGGAGAGGGCTTCGTAAGAAGTCCCCGTTCCTAGAGTGACAATGCGTAGTTCGGCTTGTCCGCTGTGAGGCGCGTCGGGGTGAGAGCCATACAGGATAAGGAGGCGGATCTGCTTTTCCACAAGGTCTAGAGGATCGTAGTGGAAGGTTTGCCTCGCGAGGGCTTGCTTTACTGATGCCCAGCTCATAACTTGTCTTTTGAAGGCTGAGTCTCGATATAAGTGAGTTGTGAATACTTCGTTGGGTAAACGAGGGTTGAGGCCTCGTTGCGTTTACCATACAAACCTCGCGCCTTTGCGGTAACTGGCCGTCCAATGAAATAAACAAGCTGAAACGAACAAGCTGTGATGTGTGCAAGTAAGATTTTCTCTTTAAAATCAGGTTCTAAACTGCAAATACACAAATAACACTTGTTATTAGGGGAAGTCGTCCATAGCGTGATTCGCTCTCTTGGTACTAATGGAAGTTTGACCCCCAGAAAGGCAAAAGCCGGGACATCCCTTCATTTTTGATTACTTTATAAAAGCTCGCATTGAGTAAAAGCTAGCTCTCTAGCGCCTTCGGCCATTTCACGCTAATCCCTCTCAGTACACAGCCTCTCGTGAAGGACTTGCTATTGCACTGATAGTAAAATCAAGACAGATTAACATAAGAGAAAAGAAATCTGCAAAGAAGAAACTCAAGCAAGAAGAAAAAAAGACTTCTCGGATCAAAAAAGCATATATTCTATATCCCAGGCGCCCAAGCAAGTATCTAAGCAGGCCATGCCAATCCAGCCCTGCCTAAGCCTGCTACTGTATGCCCATACATGAAAATCCCTAGTTATAGCTCAACAAGAAAGGTGTGTCTGTTTGTGTTTTGTGTTGTCGATCAAATCATTAAAGGGCAATATCGTATCACTTCTCTCTTCTCTTTCTTGTCTCCCATTTCCTTCACAATCATTCATTGCATGCAAAACAAGCAAGCAGGCGCCAAATCCCATCCATATCGAACTTTTGTACAAATGATGATGATCGTCCCGTCATCAACTTCAATGATACAACGTGCTGTTTCCTCTCGCGATGGCTGATGTTCTCCTTCCTATTTCTGGGGTTGGTGAGAGGAGCATAGGTGTGGGTCATTGGGCGGGCGATTAGGAGCTGTTCTTGGTATATTTCGCCTTGCCAAACGAGAATGGTACGTAGCGGTACTTGATCATATGCTGGATCTGTCTCCTCACTGTGCAACTGTCAGCCTCATTTCCAGTTTCCAACATCTTCCCAGTAGCACAGAAATACATACTCGTCAAAGTGAACAAGATCAACCAGTAGACAACCAAAACAGGCCAGAACACAGGGATATCAAAGATCGAGAACCATGTGCAGACAAAGCCGATGGTGATAGCCCTCGTGGCCGCATACCAGAACTTGAACTCAGGTAGGCGGCGGATGAAGGGTCGGAACTCCTCGTCTTGTTTGGTAGGAAGGCCCCCAACCGAACCATCTTCCATGTCATTGTCTATCGCTTCGTTTGAGGGGTCGAATTTGGGTTGCAGGAAGGCGAGGAAGAGGTTGAGAAGATAGATGCCCAGGGAGTATGCGACTGAATTTGCATGTTAGCAAGGCTGCGAGAAAATCGGATTGAAGCTCTGGGTGAACATACCGATGTACCATCCTTGCGCGAGGAATATCCTGAGGAAGAAGAAGGAGAGGAGACCTGCGGTTCCCAACCATCTGTATGGTGTATAAGGAGTCGACTTGTCGAGCCATGCTTGGTATTGCTACAACCCCTATCAGCCATTGTCCGCATCATATTGTCCATGGTCCCCTGAATTGCCATCGTCTTCCCACTCTCGACACATCTCTCCCCAAGATTCCCCATCAATCAATCAATCAATAAAACGAATCCAGAACAAAAAACCAAACTTACACGCTGCAACCTCGAAGTATGCGCGCTCACAGCCGCAAAAGGGGTCTGTTCAGGCTCCATGGAATCCATTCTTGCGGTCTCAATTCCTCACACTTGGAAAAGCGCAGAACAATCGAATAGTATCAAAGCCTTGTATCGGTGATGCGCAGAGTTGTTCCGAGTGTTGGTTGCGGAAGGAGAAGGCAGTGGCGCAAAAGGAAAAGTTGATGGTTGAAGGGCTGCGTAATTTCTTAACACCTGTTCGCCTGTTCGCGTCTTTCTTGGTCCAGATTTCCGTTGGGTGCGGCTTGCATCCATCTGAAGATTGGCATGGCAGGGGTGACCGGCCCGACTGTTTTTCCTGACAAAGATCATGTGATCGGGCATGGACCGTGCCGGGGATGCTGCTGTGCCAAGACCGAGGTTGCACAGAATCAGAATAGGAAGGAACAGGGGTAGCTAAGGCTCGGTTTGAGTCGGTGCTTCGGATGTTGGAGGGATGGCATTTCATCCCTCTATCTTCAACCTCACATCTTCACCAGCCCATTGCCCGGATTGTTAAGCTGGTCTTAATCCCAACGTTCCACCAAAATACCCAAACAAAAATCCCGAAGCCATAACTATCCAAGATGAATACAATGAGAACCTTGAGGCCGATTGCCTCTCAATTTCGAGCTTCAACCTCCGCTCTCCCCGCCATAGCTCGTGCATACTCCGCATGGCCAACAAAGTCTTACGAATTCATTGAGACGACTGAACCCAGACCAGGAGTTGGGCAGAGTAAGATATATCTACTTTCGACTCCTTCTATTACTTTCCTTCACTCCTTTCTCTATTATGTCTAATTTTTTGTCAATTCCATCCTCTACCTTACTGTTATTTCCCCCTCTCTGCTTCTACTCTCCCCATCAACCAACTCCCCACAACTCCAATTCCCAAACAATCTAACACCAAACAGTAACAATCAACCGCCCAAAAGCCCTCAACGCCCTCTCCACCCCCCTAATAAACGAACTCAACTCCGCCCTCCTCACATTCGACTCCTTCCCCACCATCTCCGCCATCCTCCTCACCGGCTCCCAAAAAGCCTTCGCAGCAGGCGCCGACATAAAAGAGATGTCCACCCTAACATTCTCAGAAGCCTACACGAAATCCTTCATAGAATCCTGGTCCCTCCTCACAACAACCATCAAGAAACCCATCATCGCCGCCGTCTCAGGCCACGCTCTAGGAGGCGGCTGCGAGCTGGCCCTCATGTGCGATATCCTGTATTGTACAGAGACGGCGAATTTCGGACAGCCTGAGATTAAACTTGGGACGATCCCGGGTGCGGGGGGAAGTCAGAGGTTGACGAGGGCGATTGGGAAGGCGAGGGCTATGGAGTTGATTCTGACGGGGAAGAATTTCAGTGGCAAGGAGGCAGGGGAGTGGGGTGTTGCGGCGAGGACGTTTGCGACCTGGGAGGAGTTGATGGAGGGGAGTTTGAAGACTGCCGAGACTATTGCTGGGTATAGTAAGGTGGCGGTTATGGCGGCTAAGGAGGTCGTGAATAAGAGTCAGGATTTGCCGTTGAGGGATGGGGTGGAGTATGAGAGGAGGGTCTTTCATAGTTTGTTTGGGAGTGAGGATCAGAAGATTGGGATGAAGGCTTTTGCGGAGAAGAAGAAGGCTGAGTGGAGTCATAAGTAGAGTGGTTTGGTGAAAAGTTGGTTTGTAATGTGGTATGTCTTGAAATGAATCGTTCGCTATAAACTCCTGATGCTCGACCAATCCCGCCTGTTGTCATTTGCCTTGACTGCACCCACCTCCCAAAAAAAAAACGCCTATGTTGGCTCACGTAGCCTACTGCATGCTAAGTACCTTTCCGTCCCAATCTAATTCATAAATACATTCTAGATTTCTTCTTTCGAGACGATGGCTTGGCCATCCCATTCCTTACAGAATCCAAAGAAACTTCGGCGAACGCAGTGGGACTTTCCACCTGGTGTATGTGTTGGTGTTGGTGAGGAAGTTGGTGATGGGTCGACACAAATCAATCCAAACCATTCTTTCGAGGTACAGGAATGGGTACTCGTGGTACTCTTTGGTGCCGTTGAGGTTGGCATCGGCGGCGGAGATGTGATGGTGTGTGACCGAGTAGTAGTCACATCGCCACACCCCCAAAACAGACCAGGAGTCTCACAGTTTGTCGAAGTTGGTTTGGTTGAAACAGGCGATGTGGATGTTGGGTCATTGCATCCAAACCAACCGGGTGTCTTGCAAGTGGTTGTGGATGTGGACGTAGATGTTTTGGTAGGCGTAGGCGAGCTGACACTAGTACTTGTGGTGGTAGTAGTCGTCTCATCATTGCAGCCAAACCACCCTGGAGTCTTGCATGTCGAAGTAGACGTAGTTGTGGTACTGGTACTAGTTGTCGTCCCAGTTGTGGTCGTAGTCTCATCCAGGCATCCCCACCAGCCAGGGGTTTGACAAGTTGACGTTCGTGTCCTGGTTTTCGTAGACGTTGAAGACGGTAGGGTTGAAGTCATGCTGCTATTGCCAGTAACCTCTTTCCAAAGTGGGCAATCATAGCATTCGGGCGTAAATTTGCACTCCGGTGCTTTGGTCCACTTCTTAATAACGTTCTCAATAACGTAGATGATCTTGTGGGTGATGATCGAGACTCTCGTGCCATTGACATTGACAACATCGAAGACACACTCCCTGCCGGTATGGCATGCGCTCTCCAGAGCATATCCCGCATAAGAGCATGAGGCAGTGGCTCCGTTGCAAGTCCCCATATAAATTGGATCGGCATTCTGCCCAAAGTGGAAAGCTCCTGTGTACTCTCTTTGACCTGGTCTATCAGGGTCAACTCCTGGTGGGACCGGAAGTCCAAGTCGGTTTGCTGGCAGGGCATCCGGAACTGCTTGGAAGGTCAAGACAGGCTTGCCATAGGTCAACCCAATCATCGCACTAACAGAACCTCCGAGAGAATGGCCAGACATCCAGACTTCCGAGTCAGGATACATTGCTGTGACATTGCTATATAAGCTCCGAGCTGCAGCATAGTATCGATTTTCCTTCTTGAGACTTTTCTTCAAGCAAGTCAAGTTGCAGGTGTATGTCCCAGAAGCACAGTCGCATACTTGGCGGTAGAACGTGCTTCCTTGCTGTCCACAGCAACAGCTGAAGAAAAGGTTGTCGTTCTCCTTGTCGTTCGTGGTAGTTCCATCTCCATCCCAAATAGCCAAGGTCGTCCCCTTTAGTCCAATGACTATGGTAGAATTGTCCTCATTTCCGTACAGGTATCCTCGGAGTCCATCACTGTCCCAGCCGAATCCCACGTCATTCGTCCTGTTGAATCCCCCATTGACATCCTTCCAGTCCCCGGTATTCGGTGCATCGACGTATGCATTTGCTGCCATTTGGGCAAAAGTCAAGATTGTTTGCATATCGGTGACATCCGGACCCTGTACATCATCCATCGTCCATGCGCCTGGAGACGACGCCCATACATCCGAATACTGTCTTGCTGCCGCCACCATAGGATCTACAACTGAGGGGCGAGCATCCTTTAACCGGTGAATCTTCATAGGACTTGTTCGCACCACCAGAGGTCTGTCGACTTTCTCTACCTTCCCCTCCTCCGACTCTATCCATAAGTGTTGTGCAGTCTTCGGTACATCATGCCGTCGGTGAACAGTGGGGCGGTTGAGATCCCCATGGTGGAAGACATGCCGTAAAGTCTATGAATGTCAGCAAACTACTTTGTAAATAGCAAATGGCACAGCCTACGAATACGTGTTCGTCATTCCTAGATGTCGGGACACCTGGCTGTGAAAGGTAAGGAGGGAGTATGGGTATTGGTTCTTGTTGTTGTTGACTCGCGGCATCGGAGGCACCAGCAATCGGCGTCGATAAGGCAAGGAACGACAGCAGCAGTCCAGCTGTGACTCTGCCCGCAGAAGTACATTTCGGGTGAGGTTGCCGTTGGAGTTTCATGGCCAAGGGATATAGTGATAAACGCAATAAGAAAAGGAAGAAGAAAGCGTTGAGTTGAGGGGAACGGGGTGACGGTGATGATGAGTTGGAATGGAATGGGCCTCCCTCCGCATGCACGCCCAGGCGATCGTCAAGAGGCGTCAGGTGGATGCATGGGGGGTTTAGGTTTGTTTGGCTTGGTTTGGTTGGGCGAGGCTGCAGCAGCACGAGTCACTGAGGTCACTGAGCTGAGGTGACTGCAGAAGGTGGAGTAAACGGACTTTGGGGACTGCCTGGTGAGTGAAGGGTGCCTGCCCTGCCTGACTGAAAGCTGTACCCAGGCACTCCACGCTGCTCCGTGATTGGAAGAGGCGGTGAGTGCTCAGATATACCCCTGACCCATACCCCCCATGCCTCATTCTACGCAGCACGAATCCCGTCAGCGAACAGCCCGCAGATCCGCGTCATACCCGCTGGGTTCTAGGCACTGCATCTCCCTCACTTCAATACTCACTCTTATGTGCTCGGTATCAGCGGATCCATTGCTGTAGAGCCACGCTTCTGAATCCCCTCTACTATCGTGGATCACCCTGGGCTCGAGAGATGTAATAGAGTCGTTATATTGTCGGGTTTTCTCGTCTCCGCAATTCTTGGGCCTTTCGTTGCCTCACACTCGTTCATCCAGCGATCCCATCCCGGCTGTATCAGAGTTTCAGTCGTAGACAGTTCATGCGGCATCGTTCGCTGGGTAAGACAAGATCTAACTGACAGACAGGTAAATAAAAGTCCTTCTCCCTTTTGCTCTTCTTTCTTTCTTTCTTTCTTTCTATCTAAGAGATGTGCCAAAATGCAAGCAATTACTGACAAGATGATGTTCACTCTACCAGATTTTATGGCATCTCCAGAGCGCAAGAAGAGCGACCAGCAGCGGCCTCGCCCATTACAGCTATCCAAATCCTTTATCAAACCTCCACCGGCGAGTCCAGACCGCAGCACACGAGCTCAAAGAGCCAGCACTATTCAGAATGGGGTAGCATCAGAAACGATGATGACCGATAAGTCAAGTGCTGCAAAGGGGGATAGGCGGCAGCGGACGCAATCAGACCTCTTTGAAAAAGGAGGATCGGAGGAGGAGGATGAAGACAGTGGAAATAATGAAACAACCGGGAAATTGCCAGATGACTTTGATAAACTACCAATAGAGCTTGTCAGTCTGAGTGATAGGTTTGTGATCCAAGCTCTGGGTAGAGGGACTTACTAACCCGTCGCCAGCTTCATCGATTCGCTCTCCGCCAAAGTCCATCCTACCCCACCATCTGTCGACAAGTTATCTGCCTTATTTCAAGACTTCTATGTCGTCGCTGCCAACCATATCAGTACACATATCTCTGCACTTTCCTCTCGCCAGCATAGGGAAAACTCTCCTGCACCTTCAGTAGCTAACAGGCTAAGGGCAAAAGCTGCATCGATTGGCAACAAAGACAGGCCGAAAGTTCCACTGGTTAGAAGGGATTCGGAGCAACAGATGCTGACTGTCGAGGAAATTGCGGATCGAAAGCGCGCTCGGAAAGTGTTGGAGCAGAAACGAGTTGCTTTGGAGGAAGCAGTCGAGCGGAGGGTGACTGAAGGAATCTACAATCGAATATGGAGACATCGGAGCACCCAGGACGAGGCCCAGGATGAAAAGCTGCGTTCCAAAACTGCGGCTCTTTCGGTAGTAGGGATTGGCTTGACAGATCTTGGTATTGATTTAGGCCAAGAATCAAGCGAAAACCCAGATGCTACCGATGATAAAGAGAAGGAAGTCAGAGAATGGCTCGAAGGTGCTAGAGAAGAGCTGATTGCTATGAATGACGAGAAATATCCTCTTGGCAAATTGCAACATTTGAAAGCAGCTCACAAGGCTATTGTCGATACCCTATCCCACTTTCACCCCTCGTCGTCAGCAGATGAGATTATGCCGATGTTGATATACACTTTGATCACATCTCGACCAGAGGGCATTGATGTTATAAGCAATCTATACTTCATTCAAAGGTTCCGGAATGAAAACAAAATAGATGGGGAAGCTGCATATTGCTTGACAAATCTAGAAGCAGCGATCACATTCCTTGAGACAGTGGACCTTGCAAGTCTTAGAGCGGATGAGAATCCTTCTGGACCTCCAAAGTCAAACAGTCGACCTACCACTCCAAGGCTGGAGAAAACCGATCCAATGCTCACACTCACACCTTCGCCAAAACCCTCGACTCCTGAAGTCAACTCGGACAACGCAAGCCCGACTATCACGAAATCTCACACCTTCCCAGCCGGACTTCGTCCAACTCAACAGATTCATAACCGAAGGCTAAGCGATATGTTCCAACCTCCAGCAGTACTGGGTGCTGCTGGTGATGCGGTCATGAACACCGCCGATCAGGGGTTCAAAACGATAGGCAATAGTCTTGGGGACAGTTACAAGTTCTTGGTTGGGAAGTTGAAGGAACGGCAAGAGGAATCCAGTGGGCAGAAGACCGAGATCATCGTTCCCAAAACTCTAGACGATGCTCGGAAACTCGTCAGCACACCTCCACTCGAAGATGAAGAGTCAGCTAGTGGAGCAAGCTCACTTCACAGCACCGAAGTATCTGGAAGGAGGCGGGCTGATTCAGGCGCCAGGCTCGATGACAAAGTCTTGAGCATTATTGGTGGCCGGAAAATCGCTCGTGATAGAAGTACAGACAGTGTACGAAGTGCCAGTACAACTGGAAGCAGCAAGAAGGTCGCCTTCGCTGAGGAGGGTGCCAGTAAAGTCCCTTCACCATTACATACCGCCGCTCCAGCACCAGCACCAGCGCCAGCACCAGCACCAGCAAACCCCGCCATTGTGGAGTCGATGCGGAATCTTGGAAATTCGCTGAATCCCATGAATCGGATTGCTGGAATGGGAATGATGCGTGGATTTGGGCGTACTACACCTGTAGCTACCACACCAACAACGCCAAACCCAAACAAATCAATACCCGATGGTGGCATCGCGGATTTGACGACTGTGAGTCACCCTGTTCCCTAACTTTATCATCCATCACTTACAAATGTCCAGGCATTTCCGGACCTTGCACCTTCGCTCCCAGCCAAAGAAGTGCCCAAGGTCGCACCGCCAATCAAGAAATTCATGGAGCTGCAAAATCCAGGCGAGTTGAGGATCAACGAGGTACTAGAGCTATTGAGAGATTATAGGAGGCTAGCGGGGGCGTTGAAAGATTTGGGTGCTGTTTGATTAAAGTTCGTCACTCTTTTAGCTCTACTTGTTTTGAATTTGCGTTGGGTCATTGCAGGCAGGCATGCAAGCAAGCAAGGCATATATGGCGTTCTGGGTGGCATTTGAGATACAAGACTTTGTCTTTCCTCTGGCGTTACTGGTTTAAGGACAGGAACGAGTGAGTGGGTGATGCTCCTCGAATTTGATCAAATTTGAAATGCCATCATTGCAAAGTATCAAATTTCTTTATACTCTCTTAACTATTCTCTTGCAAGAGACCAAGCTTCTGTGATAGACCACGTATGGTGTAAGATTTGTCAAGTCGTACTTATTTTCCTCGAACTCATGCGTCACACACCACGAACGATCACTTAGTCGCAACTCGTCTCGCCAAGATATCGGGTTCTCCAGGGTAAACAACTCCCGTGATTGGCTGATCAACACCAAATAATCCACTCAAAAATTCATCCCCAACGTCATTTCATCCCAGGCACAAGAAGCTACCCCACCAACCGCTAGAAGCTATCTCTTTCGGTCTAAAGGCGGCACTTTCTTCCTTCTCCACATCTCCAACCTCATATCCACAGCCTCATAACCATTCCGTCGATTTAATCACGATACTTGATGTCCCAAACGACCCCCACATTCTGAAGTGAAATTGTGACGGTAGAAACCCGTACCCAAGAGCCAAAAAGGAGAAATGGCTTCTCAACAAGGAGGAGGAAACAATACTTTTTCACTCCCCAACCCCCTCCCCCACGATCCCAACACTCACACCCGGAAACCATGGCATCAGCGGCTCACTCTCCCCTTCAACCCCTCCTCATCTCACGACGAGGCTGCTTCTGCTGTACGAGATAGAGAAATAGAAAGGGAAAGAGAAAATGCAAATGCAAATGATCTGCACCACGCTCAGACGAATACGAATACCAGCACGAGGACTAAACACGTAGCTAAATGGTGGAAAGTCCGGCTCTTCAGAGGAATGGTCAATGATGTGAGGAGACGCTTGCCGTTCTACTGGAGTGATTGGACCGATGCGTGGGATTATAGGGTTGTGCCTGCGACGGTTTATATGTATTTTGCGAAGTGTGTTGCCCATTTTTCTTGTCTCGTCTCATCTAGTCTCCTCTTGTGGATGATCCTATCCTCATTCTCTAACTGAAGAGTGAACTTTTGAGGGGGGATGAGTTTTTGATATGTGTGCTGATTTGGGAGTACAGTATCTTACCGGCGTTGGCTTTCTCGTTGGATATGTAAGTTTGTTCCCTGAGACAAGATGAGGACATGGTTGATTGATTGATTGGTGATATATAGGTTTACTAAAACAAATATGAGCTATGGCGTCAATGAAGTGCTACTCGCCTCTGTTCTTGGCTCGGTGGTCTTTGCGGTGTTTGCTGCTCAGCCGCTGGTGATTGTTGGTGTCACGGGTCCTATCACTGTGTTCAATTAGTACGTACTTTTGGAAATCTAGACTGGAGAGTGCTGATGAGAATATTAGCACTGTGTATGATATCATGACGCCAACGGGGACGAATTATTTTGCGTTTATGGCGCTTATTGGCTTGTAAGTCTTCATTTGTCTTCTTCCCTCCTCGGTTCTTTTCGGGGATTTGAGATGGGACGCTCTGAGATGGCAAGCTTCTCTAAGTGCTGTCGAAAATAATTGGCGATTTTCAATTAGCTACGTGGAGAGAGTCGAGAGCGTACAGACATCACAACGCGGACCTCTTACTAAGGAATTTCCAGATGGTCTCTAGTAATGCACTGGATCCTCGCCATAACCAACGCCTGCAACGCCCTGAAATACGTCACCAGGTTCTCCTGCGATATCTTCGGTTTTTATGTCGCATTCATCTACCTACAGAAAGGTATCCAAGTACTCACACGACAAGGTTCAACGGAGCCCTTCTACCTCTCAATAGTCATCTCTCTCCTCGTCCTCGTAGTAGGATATCTCTGCGGGGTAGTAGGATCTAGCCCTCTCTTCCAGCACTATGTCCGTGTATTCATCAAGGATTACGGCACCCCGCTCACGGTGGTGTTCTTTACTGGGTTCGTGCATATTGGGAGGATGAGAGATGTTAATCTGGAGACGCTGCCGACTAGCAAGGCCTTCTTTCCTACGGTCGATAGAGGCTGGTTTATCCACTTCTGGGATATAAGTATAGGGGATGTTTTCATTGCGATTCCGTTCGCTGTCCTGCTTACTATCTTGTTCTATTTTGATCATAATGGTATGTCAATATTGGATATGATTTTGATTCTAGCCTTACTCTATTGCTCTATCTATTGCTTTTTTCTCTCTCTTCTTCCCAGGACATGGACTGACATAACCAGTCTCCTCGCTCATCGCTCAGGGCACCGAATTTCCTCTTCGAAAACCAGCCGGGTTTCACTGGTACGTGTACCCTACCGAACCCCAACAACCATCAAGTTAGCTTCTTGAAATACCACAGGAACCTTTCTCCTCATTCCAACCAACACTCCGCCTCCCAACAAAATAGACACCTACTAACCCTCCACAGGGACATCTTCCTCCTTGGCCTAACAACAGGTGTAGCAGGCCTCCTCGGAATCCCCTTCCCCAACGGCCTCATCCCCCAAGCCCCCTTCCACACCTCCTCCCTCTGCGTAACCAAAGTAATCACCGACCCACACGAAGAAGGCTCCTCAAAAGGCCACCTCACAACCGTCATCTCCCACGTCGTCGAGCAGCGCTTCTCCAACCTCGCCCAAGGCCTCCTCACCCTCGGCACCATGACCGGGCCCTTACTAATAGTCCTACACTTGATCCCGCAGGGCGTGCTCGCGGGCTTGTTCTTCGTTATGGGCGTCCAGGCTTTGGAGGGGAATGGTATTACTCTTAAGATTCTGTTTTTGCTTAGGGATGCGAAACTCACGCCTGCAAGTGAGCCGTTGAGGAGGATTAGAAGAAGAGGTGCGGTTTGGGGGTTTGTGGCTATTCAATTACTGGGGTTTGGAGCGACGTTTGCGATCACGCAGACGATTGCTGCGGTGGGGTTTCCGATTTTTATCCTCTTGTTGGTGCCGGTGCGCACGGTATGTTTGTGGCTTCTCTTTTGCTCCTAAACTTGGCTTTGGTTGTTGTTGTTCTTGTTGCGAAAGTTTCGGGGGATGGAATGCGTGCTGACATTTTGCCTTGGGTGAAGTGGTTACTACCGAAATATTTCGAGGACAGCGAATTGAGGATCCTGGATGCGCCTACAGCGAGCCCGTTCACGATGATTAGCGTTGGTGGGAACTATGGCGAGAGCGAAGAGGAAGATGGAGTTGTAGGAAGTGGACAGGAGACTGCTGTGCAGAGCGGTTTGCAGAGTGGGATGGGTAGTGATGGGGAAGGTGTATTGGTTGGTGGTAGTGAGTGCTCTTGATTTTCCCTCGGTGTTTTGTGTTTGATTCTGGTGTTGAGTGATGCATTGGAAGTCTATTCTTAGTAGGGTTGAAGTGGAGATGATAGTGCTGACGGTGAGATTTATAGAGGATGCGGATGCTGATAGTGATGAGGCGAGAGCCGAGCGTGGTGAAGGTGGATCTAGACTTGGTATGAAGAGGAGGGAGAGTTGGAGGGGTGAAGGAAGGAGTGGGAGGTGGAATGAGAGTGGAGATAGATTTGAGTTGCAGGATCGTAGGCCGGGCGTTAGTAGGAGGAGTGTGAGTAGGCAGTCGAAGTAGGGGGGACATGAATTGGTATGGAGATTTCTGATGTCGAGATATAATGAATGAAGTATGAAGCTTGGCGTGTATTAAGGGCAGAGAAGTGCATTGGGTTGTATCTCACTTTTGACATTTTGATGTGGAGAGGTTGATAAGGTAGGGTGGATCTTTTGAAGGTTTCTTTGGGCGGCCTCGCTAAAGAAAGAACGGGGGAAGTTTGGCGAACTTCCAGGTCATGTGTAGTGCCTTCACAATCAGTATCAGTAGTAATTTTCCGATCAACTTATGGAGAGAGATGAAGAAAGAGAGATCAAGATCTGTATTGAATTATTATGGACTGGTCTAAAAGACGTGGTTGCGAGGTTTGACCCGGTAAGTGTTTGTTTTCTTTTTTGTCGGCTCACTTCATTGTCTTAATTCTTGGTTCCTCCCTTACTTTCCTCAATATTGAGATCGTAGCACTCTCAGTTTTTAATTTGCTGTTCAGAAACTGGGATGAGTGAGTGTGTTTACATCCATCTTATTGTTTCAATCACATCTTCGCTTCGCTTCGTTTCCTGCCCTGGGGTTAAGCTGTCACCCGCACTCTGCCAGTAGCTCTGGATGGACTGTCCCCCCTCTGCATCCACGCCATACCTACAATTATGCAACCCGCACACCTCCAACGTCTCGCACAATTCGCCCGCCAACTTCAGAGAAAGGTACTGTCCGTAAGCATTCCTTCCTTTTACTCTCTGGTTCGTCCACACATATTCCACTTTGGGACAATTAGGCTTTTCGTAGTGTTGCATTATTGGATGTGAAAAAGTGTTGGCTGCATGCAGATAGGCGTGGCGTGGCGTACTGTATTGATTCTCCAAGGCCCCGCTAGGCCAAGAACGCTCAGACTTCTTGCGCATTCGGCTGGCAAAAGCTTCGTCCGATCTGTTTCCAGAACTCCAGAACGCCAAATGCAACGGCAGCCAAGGAAGGGATGGGGTGGGGGTGGTGGGCTGTGGCTTGCTTTTGTGTGGTAGATAAGACTTGAGTAAATTTTGAGAAGTATGGTACGGAGATACCAGACTTGAGACATATCAGGATGCGAACATATCGCCGAGTGTCGTTGCGCTGAAAAGTTTGTCTTTTTGAGTTGAAATCTTTGAGTTTGTTTGGGGAAGGAAATTTGTTGCTGTGTGTGGCTTTGCATGCGGGAGCTGGATGGGGTAAAGTTGACCGATGCCCTCACGGGAAGTAATAATAGAATCCGCAGGATCTTAATAAACGTCCAGCCAGCGACCTGCTTGCTTGTGAAAATGTCACAGCTTTGTTTTAGTGTTAGACGGCGCTCAAGCTACGATATACCAATTGTCCGTTAGAGTCCAGTAGACTTTGCGGAATCGTCCGAACTTAATAAACATAAGAAAGGGGCATCTCGCTATTCAGCTCTTCATCAGCTCTTGTTCTCGTGGCAAATCGTTCAAGGGCTGGCTGGCTTTGCTGGATGTTTGTTGAGGACTGGCTGTCCATGTCCGTAGAGGAAGAGACGACATTTGAGGAAGCAGAACGACAGGATGTGAAGACCAGGGGGACACGATGGAACAATCTCCAGCCTGACCCTCACTGGGCCCTGATTCGTCGCATGCCCCGTTGAGCCTCGTCTTGGCCTGCACTAGCCTGCACTAGCCCACGCTAGCCAGCCAAAGCTGCAGGCATTAGGGCTAAACTAATGCAGACACGGACATGATAGGCCAAAAGGAGAGTAGCCCCGTAGATTTGCTGCAGGTGATTGGCTGTATGGGTTAAGCGAGATGAATCTCTCGATTTTCCGGATGAACTCGAAGGCTCGTCGTCGTATGTATGTATCGTATCGTCCCATTCATCCCCTCACTCACTCACCTCACCATCATCTACGACTCCAGCCAGCCTGCCTCTGTCTGCACTGCACTGCACTCTCGACAGTGACAGCACAGCACAGCACAGCACAGCGAGCATCTGGCATGACGGCAATGAGTTGACGCATCTCTCAATCATCGCGTCAATCCGCGGCTTTCATTCCATTCTGCATATGCCCACAGCGCTGTCGATACAGCAGCAGCAGCACGCAGACCGCAGGTCGCAGGTCGCAATGATGGGCGACCATCACCACTTCGGCAGGTCATCACTCCTTCTGGCCAGCCACGAGAGGGCTCATCGCGAGCACATACATCAACACCATCTTTTACACCGCGGGGATTCGGGTATAGTAGGGGCAACAGTCACAGAGGTCGTGGCTACCGTGTCGGTCATTCAGCAGGTCACTGTCGATTCCAATGGCATCACAATCGGCCTCCACACATTTACCGCGGACTCGACTGGAGGCACATCCTACCCACCCACAACAACGGAGAGCGCTACTCCTTCTACCACACCAGCGAGTCCAGGGACGAGCAGCCTAGGCGCTACAGCATCATCCACGTCCGGAACTGGACCAGGAGACCAGATTGCGAACAATGCAGCTTCATCCTCACAGTCATTACTTTCTATTCAGAACATAGAGACAGCTTCTGCTGCGACACCTATTTCTTCGATACCCACAACTTTTGCTTCAATTCTTGCTAATTCAACCTCGTGTAAGTCGAAGTTAGATGCTGTTAGAGGTATAAGAGACAACCGACTAACCAATTGACTAGTAATACCAGTATCAAGTGCAACCAGCTTGACACCAAGTTTCTCCAATTCATCATCATCTTCTTCAACTCTTTCTGGCTCCTCGTCGAGTTCAGTCTTCATAAATCTTCTATCCTCAAGCACAATCTCTGACGAATCGTCCACCTCGTCAGTCTCATCTACCTCTGTTGTTTTCTCCTCGGTTACAGCATCATCACCTACGGCGACTTCAACCGAGGGCATTAGTGGCGGGGGAGCAGGAACAGGGACGGGATCCGGCGATACATCGACTGGCACTGCAGCTGCTGGAAGTGGCGATGGTTCAAATTCATCACCTTCAACTTCGACCGTTGTTGGAGGCGTTGTAGGCGGTGTTGCTGGAGCTGCAATTCTAATATTCCTTTTAATGTTTCTGATTCGCTGGAAGAGGCGCAATTCTTCCATGTTGGCTCTGGGCAGTGGAGAGGGAGATGGAGCCGCAGGAACCTCACGTAGCGTACCACCGTCTCAGCCACCTGGAGGAATGGCCGAACGATCTTCCTTTGGTGGTTTTGCTGTTCCGGCCGCCTTGGCTACGCTCACGGGATATAAACGATCTTCGCAAAGAACGGCGGACCGAACTACCATCTCGTCAACTGCCGGTAGCGAGAGAGGCTTCTACCGAGTTTCTGGAAGAAAGCTGCCATCGGTCCTGCAGAGTGGCGGGGATGGCTATGGTGGCGGCATCATGGAATCGAATACCCTGAGTGGATCATCCTTCTACCGAGACTCACAAGGCTTCTATGGCGGATCTGGTGGTCCATCCTCACCTCCTCTTGGCTTGTCGATGACTCGAGACAGTGGCGTTCCAATCATGAGAGAAGGGCCGGCCCGAACACCAGTCACAGAACAGGGACCGTTTGCAAACCCCCCGGCGTCACTGACACCGCCACCACGTCGACCCGATGTCGTTGGGCGGTCACACCCTTCGTTGGATGGATCCCAGCGGTCCCGATTCACCGAAGAGGTTTAAAATAAGCCTTCTCGTCTCAAAGCATGGTTCCGATGATCACGAATTTCTCATCAGTTTCTTTGTAGATTTTTTGGAGTGGAGTGCTGAGGCAGGGAGAGCACTTGCACCCGTTCTGCCTTGGGCTGGACGATGAGGGCCTGGATATCTTTTGCGCCTTTTAATGCATTGGATTGGCGTTTTTTGTTCTGATATCTGATATGTATGGATCAGATCTTTGTTGAGAGTCTTTTTGTGATTGAGAAGTGATGGAGAGGATCTGAATTCTCATTTGTGGAGGGAGCAATTCGTTTGGTTTACAAGCGAGCGAGCGAGAGTGTGAGATGTTCAATGAATGACTGCAAGGACCCTTTCTCAAGATGATGGATAGAGGGGGGTTGCTGTCTATCCTCGATCTGTCACAGGTCTGGCCTGTGTCACCTTTGTATACTATCCATCCATCCATCCATCCTCCATCGATGATGATCATGATGTTGTCGAGTCCAAAGAAGAGATGGGATCCATAGACCGATCACAAATATATAATGTCTTCGAGATACTTACCTACTCGTTTACTCTCACGAACGAGAACAAGTTATCGATTCTTCCTCATTTTTCTTCCGAATCAACAAGCTAGCCCCAGGGCATTAGGAAACCTTTCCTTCCCTTCCATTCCAGACCCTGAGCAGCTGAGCCAAGCTTCTCCTGGCGCATTAAGCATATATTTCCGGACCCCACCCACCGTCTGAAGATGAACAGGAATTGTAGATGACTGGTTCGGTCAGAATCGAAGGTGGCTGAGCAGGAAGATGATACACTTGAAAAGTGACGCATTTGTCACCACTAACTATTCTGGGCCCAAGCGAATGAGGGTTTGGGTGAGGGTGAGAGAGAGAGAGTTCGTCAGCAAGCATGCACGAGGGCTCACTGGATTGGGTTGGGTTGGATTGGGTGTATGGTGGTTGGATGGTTGCGCCATCTGTGTATGCTTGATCTCGTTTCAGGAGTGTCGGAGGTGTGTGGTGTTGTGGTATTGGTTCGGTATCCGAGGGGGAAGGACTAACATAACAATAGCATACCTTGGTAACATTCATGATTTAACAAGAAAGCTGAAGTAGAAATGTTAAGGAGTTGTGAGGAAGCTTCTTTTTCTTTGGGATTATTTTGTATTGGGGTTTGGTAGGTGCGTTTTTCCCACAGTAGCTACCTTAGGTACCTGTGTAGTCGAGAAGTGGTGAGGTGATGATGCAGCTCCCGCTCGTCCCATTAGAGATGAAACACTTGCCTAGATGGTGTGGTGCCCATGTCAGCCAACCTTAAATCGACTTCCCAGACGCTCGATTCTTACTCAGCTTGGAAGGGAAGATCATAGAAGATGATAAAACAAGGCAAGGCAAGACATCAGATCGTACACTAGTAAGTATCGTACTCGCGTGTTTGTGATTCGAACAGAGGCATAATTGAGTAGGGCATCGAAGGAGGCGCAGCACCCTGTACATTTTGGATGGAACCAAAAACATAAAACAGCGATAACGTTAATCTATCAATCAATTCGAGAGAGAGATTGAGATCTGTAATCGGGCCCGATCTCTGTAGTACTGTACGGCACTGTATGTGTTGCACTGCAGTGGGTCTAACCTACTTAGGTAGTCTAGTAGCTTCCATTTGTAAGACTCTTAAGTCCTAAGTCCTAAATCCTGATGAAGTCTTGGTGCCAAAAAGAGGCCTAATTTGGTGCAATTGACTGTGTTCTTTGCTTGGTCTTTTTGGACCTCTGTCAGGGACGTGAAGGTCAAGAGATCTGAAGGTGCAAGTAAGTGCTGTAGTGAAAGTGCAAGTGTCAAATGATACTAAGACAGCCATGGCCATGACAGGACGAGAGATGGCGCACGCTCGCGCTTGCAACTCTGTAACCCCACTGCCTGGCTCCCCTCCCCTCCCCGTTCCCCCCCCTCCTTGCTGAGAAATGTGAAATTTTAAGCCCTCGACTATTGCACACTACTCGAACTTTCATACATTGCTACACTGCACTTTTCTTCTCTTGATCTCCTTCCTGCCCTCCTTTCTTCCGCTTTCAACATCTATTGACCGAACGCATCATCCCGACCCGACATCAACATCATTTGTCGTCACTCACCCCTCCTTCACTTGACCTGAGTACCTATCAGCAACACCACACCCACACCACACCAAATTCCCTGCAGGATCCTGGACAGGTACCGATTGGGCACCTGAAAGTACCATCTTGGCCCGCATCACAGCACAGCACGGCATCGCACCGCACAACACCGCATCGCACCGCACATCGCAGCAGCGGAGCTTCCCAAAGTCCGACTGGGCGAATCAAGAGGCAGCTTCTCTTCACGAAAACGAATAAGAGCAGCCGCTGTACGAGCGGTGGGATTGCAAAGCAGAAGGCGCCTGGGCAGGTTACCGTACAGTTTTTTCGAGTTCTCGACCGCACCTACCCTGCCTACCTTACCGACCTGCATTATTGCCTGTGCGAAAAAGTCCGGACACGGCGGTGCAACTTTCGGCCCATCGCAGAGTCAGAAACGCACCCAACACCCTGCATTTCGACTCCTGAATCTACTCTGCCTCCCTACCCTCCCCAGTTGTGAAGCTACGTGCCTGCCTGCCTGCCCTGCCGCCTGTGGTGGTCTCGGCTTCTTCTCTTTTCTATCTCCTTTCCTTTTCCTTTCCTTGACCGGACTTATTCTCTTTCCTTTGACTTGACTCGACAGACTGGAATGGTGATGTCACATTCGCAATCGCCCATGATGGATCACAATGGTTATCAGATGCCCCAGCAGATGGCAGCGCCACCGATGATGAACCCCCCACCACAAATGTATACCGGATATCAGGATGGACTCCCAGCGAACATGAACATGGCGGATCTGTCGCAACAATACCTAGGCGACGGAGGATTGATGGACGAGAGTATCGAGGCGAAGAGGAGGAGGATAGCTCGGGTAGGCAACTTGCGACTCGCTCGCTCGGATGCTGTGGAAAAAGGCGCTGACCTCTACAGGCCTGTGACATGTGTAGGAAAAAGAAGATCAAGTGCGATGGAAAGATGCCGGCTTGTACCCATTGCATCAACTATAAGACAGAATGTGTTTTCACACAGGTGGAGAAAAAGAGGAACCCTCCCAAAGGGTATGGATCAGATTACATACTGCGGACATAACTAACTCGGAGTTAGTGCGAAATATATCGAAGGCCTGGAGAATAGATTGGGACGAATGGAAAGTCTACTGAGATTATCTGGTATGCCGACTTGAAGAAATCCGGGGGCGCATTGCAAGCAGTGTATTGATCGTTATAGGTCTACTCGCGGAAGACGATAATGGTCGAACGGATCTGGGCACACTCGAGAAACGACTTGCAGACAAGAGAGAGTCGCAAAGGGCATCGGCAGCTCCGGGATCGAACCCAGGTTCGCCGTCACAAGCTTCACAGAATGATGGGACTGGATCTACCCCTCGAAGCACGATAACATCACCGGAACCCTCGACTACCAATGGGGATAAAGACAAGCGTAAGAGTGGTACACCAGAAAAGCCCGAGGAGGAGGTTGAAGCGCTGTCGGACATGATGTGCTCACTTGTCACGAATAACTGTGGTGAAACTAGATACATTGGTATGATGGGTATGATCTGAAGCATTTGAATTGACACTAACAGAAGTAGGTTCATCATCTGGATTTTCTATCTTCTCGCCGAAAGGTATCTCATGGGTTAATGAAAAAACTGGCGATTCATCGTTCCAAGAAATGATATCCTCAGCATCCGTGGACGAGAATAAGTGGATGTACTGGAAGCCAGAAGTCTTTGGAGACCTCTTTGAACGGCGGATCTTCAAACGGCTACCACCAAAGAACGAATGTCTCTCTCTTCTAAAGGACTTCTTTGAGAACTTCAACTGCATGTTCCCGCTTTTCCACCAACCTACATTCATGCATCTGGTCGACCGGCAATATAGCCAAGATCCATACGAAGGATCAGGATGGTGGGCCAGTTTGAATGTTGCGCTTGCCATCGCTCACAGACTCCGGGTGATGAGCAACTTGGTACCAAAGGCTGAGGATGAGAAGGCTTGGGGCTATCTGAAGAACGCCATTGCAGTAGTCACCGAGCTGACGATGCGCAACACGGACTTACTCAGTGTTCAAGCCCTTCTTGGTATGGGACTTTTCTTGCAAGGCACGCCAAACCCTCAACCCTCGTTCTTCCTTGTAGCCGCCGCTATCCGGTCTTCTCACAGCATTGGACTTCATAAGCGTGGCTCCGGCTTCAATCTCAACCCCATCGAGATCGAACAGCGGAAACGAGTCTTCTGGATTGGTTACATGCTAGATAAGGACATTTGCTTGCGATCAGGACGACCTCCGGCGCAAGATGATGACGACATGAATGTCGAGCTGCCAAGCGCGGACCCTGAGGACGGTATAGGCAACATCCCCCTGGCGGATGGGAAGGGTAAGGTCAACCTTTTCCGCCTCATGTGTGAATTTGCGACTATCGAAAGCAAAGTCTACAAACAGCTGTACTCAACGAAAGCCTCGAAACAATCCGATGGCGAGCTTCTCAATACCATTGGAGAACTGGACCATATTCTGGAGGAGTGGAAAGACAGCATCCCTGTGGATTTCCGTCCCGAACACGAAATCAAAGCTTCTCATACCCCTTTAATCTTACACGTGGTGGTTCTCCACTTCGCGTACTATAATTGCCTGACCACGATTCACCGGATGTCGGTTCATCATGGATACTGGACAAGCCGCTTGTCAAACTATGCTATTCAGGGACTCAATGCGAGACCCCTGAATCCACGAGTCTTTTCATCCGCAGCACTCTGCGTATCCGCTGCGCGAGCTTCTATTCATCTGATCAAATATGTACCACAAGGAGACTTTTCATGCGTTTGGTAAGTTATGCAGCCTGCTTGACACACAATATTGCTAATTTGTATAGGCTGATTCTCTATTTCCCCGTTTCTGCTCTTGTAACATTATTCGGCAACATTCTCCAAAATCCACAAGACCCTCGAGCACGATCCGATGTTCGGTTAATGAACCTGGTGGTCAGCTTTTTGTCGATGTTGGGGACGGAAGAAGAGAATGGTGGTGTGAAGCGAATGCTGGGAGTCTGCTCAGAGTTTGAGAGAATCGCCAAGGTCGTGCTCGACAAAGCCGAGAAAGATAGCTCTTCAAGGAGGAAGCGGAAGAATAACGAGGAACAGACTGGAAAGTCCAGAGCTCCTCCAGTTTCTAGTGCGCCTCAAAGTGGTCCACCACCACACACACCAATGGCACCAAGTGTACAAATGCCGGCTGTATCTGGTGTCTTCTCACCCGGCATGGTTCTAAGAGACGGCTTCAGCCCAGTACCGAACAACGGCTCGCCTAACTCGAACTGGCAACCGGATTACAACAACGGAAGCGAATACATGACACCCAAGCAAGGCATGACCCCCTTCGCCGAAATCCAAGGCTACTCCAACGGGAACGAGATGAACTCCCCACTCAACATCAACAACTTCCAACAGCCCTTTGTCCCGCAAGATCTCTGGCAGATGCCCATGACGCTGGAATGGGACTGGGCGGATATGACGGGCGGCGCATACCCTAGTTTCGAGAACGGCATTGTGGGAGATCCCTCATTGCAAAATAATAGTAATCAGCATCTGCAACATCAGATGTGATGAGTCGGCTGGTCTCCTCTTGATGGTATTGTACTTGTACTCTACACAGATTGGCATTGGGGGTAATTGGGAGACTGGGGAGGATAGGTGTTTGGGAAGACCAAAATGGTGCCTTGAACTTGGAGTGGAAATGGAGATCAAGGTGAAGGTGAAGATCAAACAAAGGGAAGATCATTTCAGGGCCGGACATGGAGCTGGAGCTGGGTGCTAAGGAGGAAGGCGTTTTTACGTTTTATTCATGACATGATGTTGTATGAGCTCATTTTCATGGTTGGGATCTGTCCCATTGCTTTTTGTCCTTGTTTGGTTTGGTTGCTGTTATCTTTTTTTTTTGCTTGTAGCTGGAAGGAGCAGGTCGGGGCTGTATATCAAGGTTACTGAATCTCTACTTAGCTCGTATGTGAGGGTGGGGGCATTGGTCTGCATATTTTTGGGCAAGGGATTTGGGAGAGCAGAGCAAAGCGAACAAGCAAGCACGGAAGCGAGAATGGATTGCCTATTTTTGATTGAATGGCTGTATTAATTCCTTAATTGCCTACGTATTTACGTACTTGCTTGCTATTTGTTTGTTTGAATACACGAATCAAGTGACATAAAAAATGAGCTGAACCATCCTAAAAGACGGCATCATGAGAATGGGGAGCGGGGTGAGAGGGGATGATGGATGAGAAGAGTATGTGTGGGTGGTAGGTCTGTGGATGAATGATGGGATCAAGTGGCATAGGTGGGTATCAAGAAAAGGTAAGAACTTACATGCATGCATACATCCATTCTTGTTGGTTTGTTTAGTTGAGTATTGGACTGTTATTTAAGTTCTGACCGATTTAGCCAGCCAGGACTCGGGGAGCTCAGTACGTAGGTAAGTAAGGTTTTTCGTCTCATCCCTCCCTGCCTGCCTGCCTGCTATTTGATAGGTAAGGACCTATGAAGGAACACAGTGCAATGTCCAAATGTCCAGAAGCAGCTGTATAGAGTAGTACGTGAAGTACTCGGAATCAGGTCGATGTCAAAGACGCTCACACTCAATCTCGAATTCAGTTAGTAGTAGTCATCTTACGCATGCATGGAATGTCTTTCCATTGTCACGGAAACTTTTTGTGGGGCGTGAAATTCTAGACGCCTTCGCTATTGTACAACATCCAACCCCATATCTTATCATAGACCACCGCCAGGTACGCCGGGTGGTAGATGGACAAACGCCTTGCTATGCTCCTGATACCAAATCACTCTCTGCATATCTCAAAAGGAAATGCGTCGTTGCCCTCTCAGGACTCAATGTCCTGCGATTCTTCTTCTTCCGCTGTTCCTGCTGCCCGCTGCCATGGTGGAATATGAAAGCAATTCGTGCCTTGTGGCCGTTCAGATTGAGGAGAACTGATCGTCCACCTTCCCGCAAATTTCTTTTCCTCGGAAATTCTCACGTTATGGGCTGTCTCTTCTCCTTTCTTTCTCGCCTAGGCGGCATCATCAGCCTCGCCTTCACCATCCTCCTCAACCTCCTCCTTCCCAAACGGCATCGTCCTAAACACATCTCTCTCGGCCTGCATATTCTCATCGGGATCCTCAATCATAATCTGTAGATAATCCGTCTGCCTCTCGGTATCCTCTTTGGGTGCCCCAGGGGTGTACCTGTTCCTCTTGCTCTGGATGTTCTTGTTCCGCTGCGGGCGGATCCGGATCTTCTGTACGATGGGATAGTAGTACGCGCCTCGCTGATGTAGACCATCCATACCATCGTGGACCGCAAGGACGATCTCATCGTCGAATTTGTTGGCGATGGATCCAGACGTGCTCTCGCTTTCGTACGGACGGATCCGCTTATAGCTGAAGCAGGGCTGGCCGGTGTTCGACGTCTGGGTGTACAGATCATCGCTGTCTTTCTCGGGGTCCAGGGGGTCGAACTTGCGCTTGAAGCGACGGGCGTCGGATGCGGACTCGGCCATGAAGAACTCGTACTCCAACGTCTCGTCTGGAGCAGGGTAGTGTTCTGGGTCTCGCTCGTAATTCTCTCTGATTGTCTGCCTGGCGCGCTCTTCTTCCTCGGATGCCTCGACGGGCTTCAGGAGGGCGTTCTCGAGACGAATGTCGTAGGTTGAGCTGGGAGGGACGGGGTTGGTGTTGAATTTGATGGTGCAGTAACCACCAGCGTCGGGGAAGGAGTCAAGATCTGGTAGGATGGGATATGCTTCCAAGACCCTCACGCTTGTCTTTCCGCTGGGGTGTCGAACGTCTCGAAGGCTGTTAAGCATGTTTGAAGCGATCGTGAAGCTCTTCTCCGCTTGGCTTTTGATGTACTCTGGCGACTCCTTATCTGCGTTTGCGGGGGCTCTCTTGTTCCTACTTCCAGTCTTGTCGATCAGCGATCTCGATGTCGTCGATTCGAAACGGTTGGGTTTGCTGGCGTTGGAGATGTATTCGGTTCGTCGGAGGAAGGACACGCCTGAGTCCGAGAACTTAGGCTTTCCTAGGGATGCCAAGGGGCGGAGAAGGGCGCGATCGTGTGCGTGAACTGGCGGTGGATGTAATGGAGCTTGAATTGCTGTAGATATATAATTAGACCATCGCGCATACAGGCGTTGCGTCTCTGCGGTTCACTTACAACTCTCATCGCCATCGAATATTCCCGGCATGCCCACCAAATCCAATGGCATTCCTAGCTCGGCATCCGCCTCAATATTGAGCGGCTGATCGCGCGCAAGTCGCGATGCGAAGCCAGGTGTTGTGTATTGGCCAGAGGCAAGGCCAGTATTGGGGATGTCGAGGAGCTTGGGAGGGTTGGGAGGTGGTGGTAGAGTGTTCGAGTATCGTATTCGTGCAATATAATCCTGGTGGACCATACGCTGAGATGAGGACGCCATCTTGCTTGCGATTGAAGTGTGGTTATGGCGTGGTGATGGTTGCGTTGCTAGTCAAGAATTTCGAGAGTGCTTGGAGGTTGAAGTCGCGACGGACTGGCTAGCGCAGAATTGACGAGGCTGAGAAATATTTGTTCAGGAGATTTTGTCTACTTTGGGAACAGCTCCTCCCTTCTATCCAAATCTGCTTGAAATAGTTTTCACCAGGTGTTTATATTGAAGGTGCTCTTACTTTAGATTTTTGATATTATAAGACAAGGCAAATCACTACAGTATAGATGAATATCACCTTCAAATTTCACAAAAGTCTCGTCTTGTCCACCTGAACAAATAACTTCCTCTTGCAATGGGGCTCACAATGAGGGAACTAGACACAGCCTGCGAGGGCCTAGTTTTCGTTTGTTTTGAGACCTGCTATAACCTTTCTTCTTTGCCATCGCGTTCTATTGCTTGCATGCTCTCCGCTCTCGTTTCCCCTCGGAAATTATTAGGAGCATGGAGATATACATAGTGTGGAAAATCTTGCCCAGGGAAGCAGATAGTTACTGTAGGACAATACTATGAGTGGCCTTTTTCTCAAATATGCCCGTCATGTCTTCAAAGTCCCTCGAATGGACAACAACATGCACTGCACACATGGATGAGATAACATGTTTCATTTGCAGCGGATCTCTCGCATCCTCGAGACTTTGCATTTGAGATACACTAGGATTTAAGCTATCTTTCATTTATGATTGGAACGCTTTCCTAGTTTCCTGTGTTAAGTACAAAATCAATCCTCCAGCAAAGCCCTGATATGATCCAATCTTGCAAAGTCAACAGGCCGGCGTCGTTGAAAGTCTTTTAGTTTAGGATCGGCTCCCTTGTCCAAAAGCAATCTCACATCAAGTCTACTGTCCTGAGCACATACCAGGTGCAGTACGAAATTTCCAGAAAGGTCCTGCGCATTGATATCGGCACCGCTCCTGAGAAGTATGGTCAGCTTCGACTTGACTATGCTAACCTTCTGCCGTTTGAATTCGCTTCCCTGAGGGCCGAAGAAGGGGCCATCAACCCAGTGAAGAACATTGTGAAGAACCGTGAATCCTGAATCATCCTTAGAATGTACAGATTGAGAATGTGCAATCAGCAACTCAATAATCCCGTCTGCAGTGTTGTCAGTATTGGCTGCAGCGCAATGGAGGGCCGTCCGGCCTTCCGAATCCAAAGCATTGACATTAGCACCTTTTCCGAGAAGCCACTGGACGTGTAGCAACTTTCCATACCGAGCTGCAATGTGCGATGGTGTTGAGTCGTCACAAGCTTTGACATTGACACCCAGTCCACTGTCAACAAATACTTCAAGGTTAGCATTATCGGTGAGCCTTCGGTTACTCATTGCATAATGGATGGGCAGAAATCCTCTGACGTCGGGTTCACCAACCTTTCCACGGGCAGATATAAGGAGGTGTAAGTGGTAATCCGTACCATCCTGTGCCGCTAGGTGGAAGGTGTCACTCCGTAGATATCCCCAGCCCCGGGATCAAACCCCATATCCAGAAGATATTTCAGAACAGATTCTGAGCGATTTGAAAGCGCTAAGTGGAAGACCGACGTCCCATCGTCAGCAATCGCTGTTGAGTCTGCACCGTTCTCGAGAAGAAGCCGTACGATTGCTTCGTCGTTGGTAGTTGCGCAAACAAGATGGAAGAGGGTGTACCCAGACCGGGCTCTGCGATTGCACATTTAGGGTCCTCGGTGAGCAACTTCTTGATGGTTGAAGAAGAAATGTTCATAAGCATACATTGAATCCATGGGGCGTCGATACCGAAAGTGAAAAAGTCGGCTCCTTGGGAAAGTAATAGCTCGGACACCTCGTCGTCATCGTGGTCCAAGGAGAAGTTCGGCTGATCTTTGCTTGCATCCAATATTTTCTCCAAATTAGACAATGTTCTGCTTAGAATAGCAAGATGTCGGGTTCCAGTCATTTTTGTACGTATGCCTGTCATGTTCATACAAGGCCTTAATTATCTCTGCGTTGCCAGATATGGATGCCGCTATGAGCGGACCATTCTCCAAACCGTACGAAGACGTATCTGGTCTCGCCTCCAGGATCTTTCTCACGATCTTGACATTGCCAGAACGGCATGCAGCTGCCAAGATGCTGTCGCTATCACCTCTTCGAGCTTCGATATTTGCTCCATGATCCAACAGCAAGTTAACCATATCTTCATCGCCAGAAATGCAGCCATCTGCAAGTAGGATATGAATCTGCCAGCAAGGACCTCATTGATGTCAACTCCATTCTCTATTTGGACTTGAACAAAGCTCAGGATGCAAGCTTTTACCGCGAGCTGCATCGGTGTGATGTCAATGCTGAGTGGTTTGGAAGGGTTGACCCACCGATCATGAACTTCGCACCATATCTCAAAGTACCGTTCGCTAGGGGAAGTAAACATGTCGAAATATCGAGCTTGTGGCGCTCCAAGCTTCTCCGCTTGACTGCAATGTTTCATCCACGTCGTCGCAGAATATTCCAAAAACGGAAAGTTCTCTGCTAGAGCGGAACACTTCTCTTCCCATGGAATATCATGCAGGTTCTCCAGATATGTGGAGACATTCTCTATGTCGCGGGTGCAGAGGTACTTGAGGCAAGCTCGAGAGAGGCTTGAATGACCTTTGGCGGTCAAATCCTTGGATCCCCAAAGTTTAGAATCTGAGTTTTTCCTCCCAGACAGAAAATAATCTTTGACGGACTGATGTATGAACTGCACAACATGTCGGGACGAGCCGTGGCTTGGTTCATCGGAGTCCTGCGGAGCTTTTGCTTCAAGAAGACCGCCACAACGGCTGCGTATGCGTTTAATCGTTGCAGTATCAGTCTGGACATAATTCTTTGATGTTTCCATTTGATGTTGAGATGTGAAAGTCTCGTCGGAACTGAAAGCCATCACATAATGGAACTCGGACAAGCTGAGAGGTCGTGCCGCGTTCAGAACGACTGACAGCATGATATTCGTTTCGGCGATGTATGAAGCGTCGGCTTTTTGCAGGAGGACATCAAACAATCCACCTAATTCGCTTGGAGTCGCTCTTAGATTTTCTCGTAGCTCCGTGATCGTATTTCCATCATCTATGCCGCGCTCAATTTCGGAAAGAACAATGTCAACCTCGGATCCATGTCAGCATGCTGCAAGTTTAGACGCTAGAATGTTTTAGTTACCCAAAGAAATACCCCGTCTGCTTTTTCGATGATCTCCTTCAGTTCGTTTAAGTCGTGGATGAAAATCCGGTTGGCCTCATCGGTGTGATCGGGGAACAAATTTGAAGTTATTTTGTCGTTGACAAATTTGAAGATGTCTTTCGAGTTGTGTTCCTGGAGTATGAAACCTTGACTGGCTGGGAGCATTCTCAACATATCGTCAGGGAATGTTCTGCTCGAAATACAAAACTTGAGGTGGACCTTGGAATCGTTCATCAGTTGCTGAAGTGAGACGATGACATCCTTGACAGAGGTGTCGCATTCATCCAGCGCGTCAACAAACAGGCATATCTGGATCTTGGAATCTCCAGTAACTATGATTGTCTTCAATGCGCTTTTCAGAGAGCGTAATGTCCAGCCCATTTCGCCATCTTTGAAACAGCGTTGACTACGAAATTTAGTAACATTCGGATTCAGTGATGCTACATCACTTACCATCTATGGTTCAGGTGCCGTGCGAAATCTTCCATCAAGCAAGCGAAAAGTCGAGGATCTTGTCGCAAGATCTGTTCCAGAATCGATTTAAGGAATCCTTCCATGGATCGTTCCGAAGCCATGCCTCTGCCATTGAAGAAATGCGTCACGGTGACTGATTCTTGTTTGGAATGCCTCTCACAGTATTGAGAGGCAATTTCTTTCATTAGAGTAGATTTACCAGATCCTGGCTTTTGGTTTGGGTTTGAAGTGGATGGTCTAGTACAGTAATCGGCTTCGCTAGACATGAATTCGGGCCACCTTGAATTGCTGGCGTAATAGTCAGCGTCTCCCCCACCCTTAATTGCACCACCGGCGGGTTTGGGGCAGGGGAGAGGACTCTGCAAACGGACTCTTCCAGAGTGGGGCGGTCGATGTATGTGATGAAGCTGCCCAGGTCTGTTGCGTGGCGGTTTAGACACTCTTCTCAGCTCCTTTCATAAAAGACATTTTCTACACTAATTCTAAGTGTAATTGAAGTACAGTAGCTATCAGCCCATTGTGAATACTACATTTTTGTAGGGCTCGAATGTCCGCTGGAATCGGTTATCGTGCTCGCTTAAGCCCCTTTTGCAATGTTTTGATGCCTCGAAGCGGGGTTAGGGTTACCCACTGCAAGTCTCATATTTGCAGGGTTGCAACAGTGTTTGATCTTTCTATCTTTACACCATACAGGTAATTGAAAGTGGCCTTCGGTTCTAACGCTTCAATGTAAACCCATTTCCTCCAACCTACTGCTGTCATCAACAAAACTCGGGTTTTTGCAAGATGTGTTGCCATAAAATTGGCAGACAACTGTCAAAATTGTGTTTGCGCTGGGCGCGCGAGGCCACTACGGCGGTTCTGGAAATCTACTCAAGAATTGATTCGCTTATTGTTGGATTCCAAGGGACAACGGTGGCAACAAGTTTCGGATACGCGTCAACGGTTTGATGCTGACTGAAATCGAGATATATACCCAGCATCAAGCATTACATAATTAGAATTAACTTGGCCTGGGCAATTCAATCCTTATCTGTTGTATCAAGTTTAATACTTTGAAGTGTTCACCACTAATCCTCAACTACGGACACGAAGCTCGCTTACAGTCAAAATAAACATCCCCCCCTCCCCAAAAAAACTCAAAAGGCGCAAAAGAAAATATATTAAATATAACCCCCACCCCCCCCCCCCCCAAAAATAGTTTTCCATAACACCACCGGAGTCAGTTTGGATCTGAAATTCATGCACAAAGATATAATCAGCCAGTTCAGAATCGGCATTTGGGGATTCGCATTATGAAAGAATATCAGCCAGTAGTTTTTTGGTTTGCTGCTTCAGGGTAGTGACGCACAAGCCGAGCTCTAGATGTTTCTTTTCTATCGTCCCACTATGGCGGGCAGGACGGGCGAATGAATGTCTACACCTACTAGGTAGGTGGCCTCGAGGTTTGGCTAGGTGCAAGGATGGAGTCCCGGTTTTGATCAAAAGTCTTCTGATGATCACTACTTTTGAAAAGTAGAGGGGGGTGTGTGGATTGGTATCGACTGCCTCCATGACGGCTAGGCCATATGGAGAGAAGAGAATGAGTATGTTCTTACTTGGTTATATATATCGGTAGGCAGAATGTCGGGGTGTTAAAGTACGAGAAGCCGGGGGAGGGGAGGGTTTATAAGGTGAATGATTGGGGTGAATTTTGAAAAGTGACGAGGAGCGGCCGCGAGTCAATATTCGAAGGGCTTCGTGAGTATCAAAAATAATACGAACATAGCACAATATTCGCCGCTTTCAATTGCGTGGGGGGGTGACTCGATATCTCATAAATACAAATTCATTCCTTCTTCCGACTTGCACTGGATCGAAAAGTGACTCTGGCATGTAGGAATGAATTTCTTCGGCACCGTGTAAACTCGACGTACAGACCGTGAACTCTCCCACTACTACCAAGTCACAATCTGCAGCAATGCATCTATCAGTTGTCAGATATCCTCATTCAAACATGAGAAAAAAACCACGAGAAACCTTGGTATCAAGCCTATACATACAGATCTCGCTCGATTGGCTCACGGGAATCTACCACCTTCCTCTTCGGAGACAATTCCTCAGAAAACATCAGCTACTAACACCGTCTCTCTAGAGTCCTAACAGCGACAGGTCACTTTTCTTTGCGTTTACCACTTACGGCACAAAGTACTCTACACGCACTTTTCTGCGCCTCAAAATAAATGAAATCCAAATAACACGCGACATGTCAGATTGACGCCACACTTACACTCTTGCACCTACCTGGGCAAGCTCGTTAATTTCATCAGCGCCATCATGAGACAGCTCCAGGCATGCGTATACCTCCCGCGTGTTGTAAGGTAAATGAAATTCTCGGGTTCGGGATATGTGAAATCCGATATCCCTTAGTGGGGAGATGGCCGATTGAGGAGCTGACGGGCTGCAGCCACCAATTCGGCGAAAAGGGTAGCTACTGTACCTATTGTTGTGCTATTTTGAGAGTAACGTCAATAGGATGTAAGAGCGGATATTTTGAAATTGTCAGCTTTGCCACTAATGCATACAGTACGTAAGTTTGTAAGTAACTAACGAGCGAGTGCGGACCTCTGGCAATCAAGTCAGCAAAGCAGGATACGGCCGAAAGAATACACATCTTGTATTTGATATATCCTCGACCTATCCTGGAATAGTAATAATCTGATTTATACTATTACTCATCAAATCTCTATCTATCTATCTGTCTATCAATCAATCGGAATCAAATCCTCTCCCCAGCAGCTCTCCTCAGCATATTCGCCGTCCAGTCAGGTTGACTCAGCATAACACAATGTCCCGCATCACACCTCTCTACACTATCGACCATATTGGGCTTCGAGTCCTGAGCAGCCTTGAGAATCATCTCGCCATACGACAACGACATCGACTGGTCCCTGGCGCATAGCACGTAAGTTGAGGGGATGTAGCGCCAGGCCGCGTAGCTGGTTTGGCTCCAGAAGACGCCGAGGGACTGTGGGAGGAGGCGAGAGGACCAGTATTCTGCTTCGGGGATGGACATGTCGTTGTAGAAGACTGAGAGCGCGTCGGCGGGTTTGATGGTTGAAATACCGGCCTGGATGGTGTTAGACTGTTTCGATGGGGGAGGCTTGGGGAGGGAAGCTAAGTTTTGCGAGGGGGTCTGAACCAATCAAAGTGAGAGTTGGGCTGGTGATAATAACAAAGAACGGTTTGGGAGTATAGAAGTAAGGAAATTGGACTGACCTGGACATTACAACGCATGTAAGGGAACATTGAAGAGACATCTCCTCTTGGACTTCCCTGAAAGCCTTCAACCGCCATATCTAAGTGAGGAGACAGTTAGCAAGTGCTCGAAGTAGTGGTGAAATTCCGGGGTCTTTGCTAAACAAGAAAGGCAGCGCAAAGAGGAGTGATGCAAACTCACATATTCCATGTAGTGATAGAACAAAGCATAGCAATTTCCAAGAACTTACAGGACATGATAAACACCAGCCGAACAACACCACCCCTTAACCCCCTCTGACTCCTCTCGTCTCTCCCTAGACCCTGAAGAGCCTCCGCACCAGGTAAACCTCCGTATCCATGAAGAACGAGAATCACATCCGCCCCAGATTCGACGATTTGTGTGACGAGATTCCTGATTGCCTGGACATCTTCTCTGAAATCGTAGGTGGGGGGGTTGCCTCCAACCGAGGGCAGAGCTAGAGGAACCGTAGTATATCCGTGGAAAGACAGAATGCTCCTCAGCGGTTCGTAGATGAGTTGCGAATGTGAAGCTCCAGGGACACAAACAAAGATCGGTTTAGACATTATATCCTCAGAACGAGAGAGGGGACCGCAATGACTTGGATATAGGGGATCATGAGTTCAGGCATATTTCGTTACATCACTATACACACACACTTGCTTGATGCATCAGTGCTGATGAATCGCACTTTCCCCATATTGCATCTCTTCAACAATATAGCAAAAGAACCCCCCTAGTCTCTTATGTAAGTTTACGGCGGCGGCATTGTCTTAAAATGCCGGGAGGTCGTATTGCCAGCCTATCAAAGTAAGCAGGTCGCAAACCTGGCGAATCATATTCTGATCAATCAACGTCTGCCACAAAGCCCTCTTGGTGGCGATGAGGAGCCCGTTCCGAGCCGGGCCCGAAACTTGCAGATACAGAAGAAACTTTGCCCATGATTACTTACGATGCTAAACCCATTGACCCTCCCTTTCGGAAAAGAAAGTAGGCTGCATCAGTAGCAAGGTAGATTCTTTTACGCGGCCGCGGTTATGTCTCAGATTTGTGCGTGGGTTTCCGTGCTTACGGGCCTCTAACACTCTTGTGGCTCGTAACCTGCAGCCAGTGAGATTTTAACGCCAAACAAGTGCAGAACGGATTCTGGAAAGACAACACCACACCCGATGGATCGGTGTTCCATAGCAAAATTAACCGCTCTGTGAGCAATTTGAGGGTATTGTAGTATTGCAGTGCGTGGGTGAAGTGTAATCCTTCGTTTGGCCGACCCAACAGCCTCAATGTCCTCCTCAAGGACCTTCAAGTCCCATACGAGGTCTGAGTGCTTATCAGAAGACTCTGACATAGACAAAGGAAGAAGTGAAGATCATGCCAACAATATAGTCGGAGTGCGGAGAGATAGCTTTCCACTTGCTGTGCCTCTCCCCTCTAGAACCCTGACATCAAACACCATGCTCACGAGAAAGAGGTCGAAACCAGCAGAATATGCGACCCATATGCGACCGCACTGGCAGGCAATAGGCAAGCAGGATAAATGAACAGAACAGACACCATCGGAGTGAGAAGAGCGCTAATCCATCCCGAAAAAGTGATCCTCATGCGCTGCACCGCAGCACCGCAAGTCTGGGACCTTGGGCTCCGAAAGAAAGACAACAGTAGTGGCATGCAATGCGTTATCTGAAGGATCGAGGGGCCCTCACTTTAAGGGCCAGTTGTGGGTTAGCCTGCAGTATAAGTGCGCGACTTTGCGGAGTTGTACATGAAGGGATTCAGATGCTGGTGCAGAGAAAGTTCGCTTGGAGCACACCGACATCAAGACGGATCATGTGAGGTTAAAGCGGCGCTCAGGAGGCTCAACTGACGGCCAGCGGAGTTTCTTGGGACGAATAAGGATCGAGAAGAAGCTGACAGACGTCGATATGACGTGCTAGGTAACGATGCAGGCCATGGGAAAAGAAAGTCAAGCGAGCGAGCGAACCGATTGTATCTCTCCTGGCAGCGGATCGTTGCTATATCCGCACAAGTCGACAGCTAGTTACCGAAAGGTTGCATGCCATAGAAATGTGGACTTCGTGGAGACATGCAGGTTGGATTGACTGACTGACAAGTGCGTTGGTGCTGTGGAGAGAAGATGGGATGACACCGTTGAGGACCCAAGGATCGACCTGGACCTCATTTCGGCCTAGTACTTACCGAGCTGATCAACAGAAACTTGCTGGCAACCTTGAGGTCTCTTTGGGAACTTTTTATTCCAGAGCTAGCCAACCCAAAAATGAACTATCGCTACTGTATTTGATATAAAAAGGAATTGAAGCTATCAAACACTGGGAATTAACCCTATTTTATATCCACCGCTCACTCATCGTCGACCAACTTCCCCGCGTCCCAGGCCTTCTTAGCTGCCTTTTGGAGAGCGTCCATATCCCCACTCGTCTCACACATGCCTTTAAATATAGCGTCCTTGCCATCCTTCTTTAGCAGTTCATGTGGATGTCCGAACTCGACTACCTCGCCCTTATCCAAGACCAGCACCTTGTCATAATCAACGATTGTTTGCAAGCGATGTGCAATAGTAATGATTGTGCTCTTAAGCTCACGGATGGTTTCTTGGATCTTGGCATCGGTATTGTAATCGATTGAAGCAGTAGCTTCGTCCATCATGAGTACCTTGGGCTGCTTTAGGAGGGCACGGGCTAGGCAGAGAAGTTGCCTCTGGCCTTGGGACAGATTATTGCCCGATTCGGTGACCGTCGATGACAGGTCAAGGAAAATGTTTTTGTTCGCTACAGGGGTAGATGTCCCTGTCGGAGTATCTGGAATACCATTTGCTGTCGCGGGTCGTGAACGTGTTATTGGCGTAGAAGGATTCGTAGCCGAGAAGGGTATCCCGATCAACTGGACTCTGCGTAGAGCGGTAAATATATCCTCATCTGTGAAGAGGTTGAAAGGATCAAGATTGCTTCGAATGGTTCCAGTGAAGAGCGTCGGGTCCTGCGGCACAATTGTGATCGACTCTCGAAGGTCTTGGAGACCGATGAGCCCAATGTCCACATCGTCGATCAAGATCTTGCCTTCTTCGGCTTCAAGACCTCGGAATAAGGCAAGAGCCAGAGAACTCTTACCAGCACCTGTCCGACCAACAATGCCGACCTTCTCAAGAGGATTAATCTTGAAGGTGACATTTTTTAACACCGGCTCCAGATCGGAGCGGTATCTAGTCGTATAATTGATGAACTCAACCGAGCCTTGACTGGGCCAGTTGGCAGCAGGTCTAGTCTTCTCAATGACAGCCTCTGCTTCTTGTTCAACATCAAGATATTCCTTGATACGCTCCACTGAGTTCATGTTCTGCTCGTTCATGGCATACAGTCGTACCAGCCAAAGAACATTCTCTGTGAAACTGATCGCGTAACTTAACGAGAGACCAGCAGAACCGGCGTCGATTTTGCCGATGCTCATGACAACAAATGCACCTGCGAAGAATGCGACCAGATCGCCTACGACATCAATTCTGAAGGCTAACCATCTATTGGCTGCCCAAAGATAGATAAAAGGCCGACTGTGAGTGTTGATCCTCGTCATATTGTCGCGGATAAATCGTCGCTCGTCACCATATGCGCGAATGGTCGTAATCCCGCTAAGAGTCTCGCCGAATTGTTGGAACAGTGGACTTCTCTGCACGGACTCAATTCTCTTCAGGTCTCTCGAGGATCGAAGGTAAAACTTTCCGACGAAGAAGTATAGAGCGCTGATAACAACTCCAGCGACAAGGAATCCAGGAGTGATGATGGTAATCAGTGCAATAGTAACTACGATTGCCAGTCCGCAAGACATAAAACCAATTGCGATAGGGGCTACCTCTTGATCCACGGCTTCCAAATCCTTGCTGAAACGATTCATAAGCTGGCCAAGAGGTGTAACATCGAAGAACTTGAATTTTGCTCGCGTCACAGATTCCATCAGGCGCTGATGAATTTTCCAGCTGGCAGTGAGGGAACCAAAGAATAGCCACATGTCTCTGAATAAGGCGACAAGCATACCAGCCAACCCAATCAAAGCATATACCATGAGATAAAAGGTGACATCGACGTCAGGGGCGACTCGGGAGAAAATAGAAGTTTTGTTGGGATCGAAATATGGCTGAACTTGAGAGACGCGAGTACTGGCAACTCGAACCATTGAGATGGTGTTACCAACATAGCTGCTTGGGGAGATGCTATGGTGAGCTCGTACGGATTCTGTGTCGTATTGATTTGCCCACTCCCGGATCCAGACATTGGCTGCTAAACTTCCGAACTGCTGGACACCAAATACGAGGACAGCAAGAACCCAAAACCACCTAAACGGTTAGCAATGGAAGCGAGTAACAGCGAGTAACACCTAGATTTAGTACATACCAGGGGCCCATGGACTTTAGGTAGAGAATGATGACAGTCCATTTCACGCCTCCTTCAGCTTTAGTCTCCTGCATGGCATCCTTGACAGCCTTTTTGGCACCTTTGTCGATGCTCTTGGCTCTGGAAAGCCTGCGATCCCCATCTCCATTAGCAGCCTCTATCTCGCCAATGAGAGTATCGCCACTTTCGTCGCCGACACTGGACGGGACACGGGAAGGTATTCTTGATATCTCAGCAGAGCCAGGCCTCGACTTGATGACGTCGTCGCCAAGCTTGCCTGATGCAATGACCTCCTCAGCAGAACCTTGGATTTCAATCTTTCCATTGTCGAGGAGAACGACATATCGTGATTGTGGTGCGCAAAGCGCCAAGTTGTGCGTTACCAAGATGCAAGTTCGGCCATGCATAAGAGGGCCGCGAATACAGTTATCGAATATCCATTTGGCGGTATGCGAGTCAACCGCACTGAGGCAATCATCTAGAAGAACGTGTCTTGAGTTCGAGTACAACGCTCTTGCAAGAGAGATACGTTGCTTTTGGCCTCCAGAAAGAGTGATGCCCTTCTCACCAACAAGGGTCTCATCACCAGCATCGAGGATCTCAAGATCACGTTCAAGAGCGCAAGCGATGATGACATCCTTGTACCTTTTCTCGTCTAATGGTGCGGCAAAGAGAATGTTTTCCTTGATATTGGCATTGACAAGCCAAGCTTGCTGAGCACAGTACGCGACGCTTTCTGTCAAGCCAGTCTCAGGATCGGGCCGAACATCCTCGCGACTGTAACCACCAGGCAGGAACACCTTCCCCTTGATGAGAGTCATTTCTCCCAAGAGAGCCATTAATAGCGATGTTTTACCGCAACCTGTTGGACCAGCAATGATATTCAACTTGCCAATTTCGAATTTGATGTCCATATCCATGAGGCGGAATGCAGATGAAGTGTTCTCATCAGTTGGATCCTCTTTGGCACCCCATGAAAAGGTTGCATTTTTGAAGCCAATCATCTGGTCTCCATCATCATCCAGATTGTCATGTTGAAGTTGCTCGTACTTTTCCGTCTCCTCTTCGTTCAGAAACTCCTCCACACGGTCGACCGATACCTTGGATTCTTGCACGTGTGCAATCATATCGCCAAGTTGGTCCAAAGGTACTCGAAGGATAGTAAATAGAGATATTGCCGTGAAAGCGACCGAAGGATACAAAGGTTTCTTTTCAATTAAAGTATATACGACGAATGAAAAGAATGTGATAGCGACTGGAACCGTATTCCAGACGGCAACTGCAAAGGCCCAGATAATATATTTTCCTCGCAAAGCCTTCAGCTCGGCTTTTCGCTTCTCGTTAACAAGCTTGCTGAATCGGTGCTCCCAAGCAAAAAACTTGATGATTCTGATGTTCTGGAGAACCTCGTTCGTTGTGTGGATTCGCTTATCTGTAGCAGCCATGATTTTCTTTTGAGCACTACCGAATGCTCGAGCGAAGGCGATGTTGACGGGGAGAAGGATGACCATGATGACGATACCAGGAATACTACTATATCCAAGAATGCTATAGAGAAGATAAACCGCTACGATGAGCTGGGTAGGCGCTTGCGCGAACAGAAAATGCAGGTACGCAGTAACTTCGCTGACCTTGAAGGAGTCGACGGACATGAGGGTGATAATTGTTCCAACATTGACCTGTTCGTCGCCATTCTTTGATGCTGGATTGGGAGTTTCAGATGCTATTGTCGGGTCTGCGTCGGGTTTCTTGCTATCATCCTTCTTCTTTCTACCCAGAGTCAAAAGCCTCTTGAGCTTGCCAGGCTTTGCAGCATCGGCTTTATCTTTCTTGTCACCCAGAACGGTGTCGTTCCCAGCTGCGACCTTTCGGCGGAGGGCTTTAGCGTAAACTTCACCAATGATGATTGCTCGTAAGCGGATACAAATTTTGCGGCCAATCCAGAGTGCCTGCTGATCTGCTAAGGATCGAAGAATGTCGGTAAACGCGAGCAAGATTACATAGAGCCAAATAACATTCCGTGGTGCGCTGTCAGGGTCTTCGATGTACTCGAGAATCGATTTGAGTAGCAAGGTTGGCGCAAAGGTAAACAGTGCAGAGACAACTGCATAACTGCATTGAATGATGAGGCTGACTTTGAAGTAGCCCATAAGATGCCAGGTCAAGGCAGTTGTTTTTGTGAGCTGTCGATAGTCGGCCAAAACTGCAGCAGCCTTGTCTCTTGGAAGCAAATTCCACACATCCGCCAACTCGAAGGTCTTTTTGTAACCTTGCCAGACAATCGAGTCCACCCATCCAAAGGTTGCGATAGAGAAAAGACTGGCAAGAGGCTCCTTGGATGGTTCAATGTCATTCTCCCATTCCAACACGACCGCCTTATTTCCTTTACGTGTTGTGATCGCTATACTGAAAAGAAGAGAGACCAAGGCAAACTCCGAGATGACCAAAGCCTGAGCAGTTGGGGATCGCGGGTGGATAATGGCAGACCGAAAAATGACCAGAGAAAACAACCACATAAGGGTGTAGAGAGATGCGGTGTGGTTCCAGACTCCAGGAACACGCCATGAGGTTTTGGACAATGCCAGCCTCATAATTGCCAATATCAATATGTATATCCAGGTCGTAATTCCAGCCACTGTCGCTAGGGTTCCATTGGGGCCATATGCCTGCAGAATGAAGGCCGCAATATTGAGAGCATTCACAGCGATGATTGCAAGCAACTCGAGGATCAGAACCGTATATTGAGCTCGAGGCGCATCGATTGCTGCCACAGATCCTTTCGTCGTCGTTTTGGTCAAGACAAGGCGCCCCCCACTAATGGTCAACCCATTGTCCTCCTCGTCCGTACTTGAAGACCCATCCGCATCCCCAGGCACACGTTGATAGCCTGCTCCATTTTGTCCATCTGCAGCTCCGTATATGCTCGATCCGTTCGCAGTAGCTTTCTTCTTGGAGTTTCGTTTTAACCGGACGTTGCGCTGGATAGCTTGTGATAATAGAAGTAGAAACGAAGAGCAAACGACAATTAATGGGAAAAGGATTTTCAGGAAACTGCGCAGACGGTCAGCTTTTTACATCTTTGAGGTTCCAAGAGAGTATCAATTGGCTTACTTTCTCTGTACGCAATTCGTGATATCATCAACCTGCCATATCGGGCCCTGGCACTCGGGCAACATTTTCGAGCTCCAATCCAGTGAGGAACGCGAGAAGGTTGAGAAGTGTATTCGGCGGTGAGATTGGGTGGCGGCGCACCGTCCCAGGCTGAATGTTGCTTGCTGAGCAAGGGAAGAGAATGGATGGGCGAGAAATAAATGAACAGCTAAGTCGAGAGAAAATCTCGTGCGGCCTCCTCGCGGAGTCCAGAGGAGAGGATCTTTGAAGGCTTGAGCCACTAGCAAGGTACAAGGTGGTGGAGCGCAGCAGTGGGTGGAGTGGGATGGCTGGCTGATGGGAGGATAACGATTCGATAGCTGAGGATAGTAGTACAGTACAGTACAGTACGAGTACGATAGGCAATCCAGATAAAGTCCGTCGGGCGGAAAATAAATCCAGGGACCGTAAGCGTAAGGTACGCAAGCAATGCAAGCAAGCCAGCCTTTAAGTTTGCTCCTCTTTCCCCCACTTCTGCACACCAGTGAGTCGTGAGATGGATGCGAGGCGACTTATGGGCTGGAATTGAGGATGAAGCTTTGTGCCGGCAGGGCAAGTGCGAATGAATGAATATCCGAAGGAGCTACAGAACTTTGAAGGTACTGTACCTAAGGTAGGTAGGTACTTTATCCAAGCTATCGTAGATTTAACTCGACGAGGAGGTGAAGTAAACAAACAAACAAAACCAGTCAGTACAGCATTACCGCCGTCAACACTTGACCCAGCATTCATTCATTATTTTCTTCCCTTCTTATCATTCTTATTCTATCAACTTTTCAACCAGGTGCTACTCGAGTACTCTGGATATCCCTTCGCACGCCCCCACCACACCACCGCTGTAGAGTCATCGTCTGCATACTTAACCTAGTTCTCCTGCCAATCCCGGCACACCGCTACCGTTTTGCTGCATGGTTTTTGACGGGACGTTGGGTTGAGACCAGTCTGGAAGGTGATTCGGGACACCAACGTCCTACGAAAGCCCTCATTGGTCAATCCAACCCCAGCTTCCGTTGCGCATGTGAGGCTGGGCTGGCGACAGGCGGAGTCATCGTTCCTCAGGGTATCAAACAGGCTGAACATTGGCCCGAGAAGATAAGCATCAAGCCATGTCGGGCACTTCTAGCAAGGCGAGTAACGTGGGACTGAATTCCGAGAACGGGTTGGGAGGGTCTGACAAAAGTACCAATCCTGGGATCCAAAGTGGGCAAGAAGTCGTGAATGGGAGCGATAGCCCACCCTCGTTCGAGGAGAGTGAAGGTACGAAGCGAGAGGTCAACATACCCTTCAGGACCTTCGGGACGAATTTCGCCCGCAGCTTCGATGCTGGTGATACTCCTCGGCTAGGTGCTTCTGTCCATAACAACCACGACTATGGGAATGGACGGGAAAGCCTTATGAAAACTTCTCAGAAGACAAGCAACGGCACAACAAGAGAAGAACTTCATCAGAACCAGGACGAGCATGCCAGTGACAATTCAGTACCGCAGAGCGAAACGTCCTTCCATAGCCAGGATAGCGACAACTACAGTGACATTTCGACCTTGAGTTCTGATGAGAAAGAGTCGGTGACTGATCATTGGCTTGATGGTAAAGAATATTTCACACCGAGTGATACTCACATTGAGGAAGAATTCAAGTCAAACGTTGGCAATGTGGCTGAAGATTTACCACAAGACACGAGCTTGTTAGCTGCAATCAAAGAACATCTCGACCTAGATGCTGATTTCCTGAGTGAGGGATTGAAACAGGCTCCGGAGAGCTCAGTACTTACTCGATTGAAGGTCAAACGAATGAAGGAGCTGACAACCTTCTTTAATAGCTTCACGAGGATAGTACAGTCTGGGTCTCGAGAAGATCTGGGGGAATGGGTTCTCAACCCTCTTTTCCGCTACGTTGCCGGAACAAAGGGCACAGGTCACGATGTGATTCCGGTGATCGATCTCGGAGACCTGAAAACTATCGTGGAGGAGCTTTTCTCATCCTTCATTGACGAGCTTGAAGATCGCTGTCCCCAGAACCGGATAGCTGGTATGATACCCCAAGCGCAATCCGAATCTTTTACTCCGTCGGGCACCTTGAATGATAAGAGGAAGATGTTCCACTGGTCTCTCTGTCGAAAAATGGGCTTTCTGAGAATAGAGGGCTTCGAATCGCTGCATACAATTCGCCTCATGGGTTCTACGTGGAAAGACGATTTTGGCATCAGAGTTTTACGGAAATTCAGGCATAGAGCGCCATACAATACCAAAGGTAGATGGTGTCATATAAAATCATGCAGAATGGCCTTCAAAGAGTACTTCGACACCATTAAGAAGAATCCAACATATTTCTCTAGACCCCAGACGCTCGTCAATGACAGCTTGGATTTTGCTTGCTTGAGTCTTCCTCTTGATTACGCGGAGGAGCTGGCGGTATGTCATATGGCAATTTACCTCGGCGCCACTGCTTGCGTGGCACAGAGTCTACAAGCTCAATCCTCACTCATATCCAAATATAAAAAGCTGTTTGGTAAGGGAATGCCTGACATCTTGGCAGGGTTTCGTTAACGTAACAATGGCGACGACAGGAAGATGATGTTTAAAGTGGCGTCCACCAAGGTGCTCAACTTATTGAGAACGGGCAGACACCACGATATGCCCTACATGTGATATGCTAGCCACGATAGCTTAGGAAGACCATGCTGGATTCATCATCAGTATTACTGCTTAACTTACAAGCGGCCTACCGCTAAGATGAGCTTGTTATACATGGACAAACACGAACCAGCACTCACGACAACTTGCAGGAGCACTCAAACATCAGACGACTCTGGAATGGTATCCTCTTCCAAACCCAAACCCAAACCCAAGCCAGCGAAGCGAGCCAAAGTCACGAAATTCTCCCAAAAAGCCCAACCTCAAGACAAGATAGAGAACATCCAAGAACCATCTTAAGAACCCGAACCAGACGAAGTCGACAACAGCCTGGTCTTACTATCAGATCTTCCCCGAATCGATACCATGCTGTGCTACTTCTCAGACGAGGAATGGTTCTTGCAGCAAGGCTATTCTGATCAGCTCCCACTTCCACTCAATGTTGCAACAGAGCAGCATCTGATCCAGTTGATCGATGAAATTAAGAGGTTGCGAGAGAGTGGTCTAGGGGAGGGTGTCAGAAAGAGGACTTATAGTAGTATACAGAAATGGCCCTGGGCCTAGAAAACACTGTATGAGAATGGTGAGTTCGAACTGTGAGTTGAGAAGTGCGGTTCTCACACGACTTCATCACCATTTCCGATGTTTCGCAGCTCAACCTGACAAGCAACCACTCCAACCACTCACCTAGATCCACGAGCCAACTCCCTTCTCTGCACTCCTCTATTCAACTCCCCACTTCAGTACAAAAGCAAAAGCAAAAGCAAAACCCAAAACAAAACAGAGACACTTTCTGACATCCTCACAGCATTTGGAAATAAGCCGAGATAGACATCTTTCTACAAACGGCGATGCAGCACATACACCCAGCCACTCAGACACAGCCGAAATATTGCTATATCTCAGAATCACTCACAGACTCATTCAGTCCGATATAACTAACCCTAAACCTGGCGTTTACGTGTCCAATAACGAAGCGAGCGAGCCAGCGAAGAGGAAAGAAGACATCTCAGACCGAGTACATGTTCCCAAGCAAGCAAGCATTCTGTATAGGCAGTTAGATACACAATGCAGATCCTTTCATACACGTCCTCAAGAGTAGAAAGCATACATCTGTCCGTCTCGCAATGTAATGGAAACTTTTGACGACATAATAACCTATCTCACAACCCATAATTCACAAACAACGACATGGTACAAATGCACATATAAAATACATTCCACTCTCCCCTCTTTCGCACCAGCCATGGTAGCTAGGTAGGTATAGTATTTATTACACGCAAAAGCATCAGCCTTGAATTGATTATTCTTTCGATAAGCAAGCCCAAGTTTCCTTCCGATACTTCGCAACAAATAAAAAACCAACCAACCACCACCACCGGACCACCACCCCAACCGCCAGCTTCCCGTATCTCCAATGCTTGACTTTTCTTTCTTACTTTCTTACACTTTCCCCTTTCCATATGCTGCTTTTATGTAGCCTGAATACAACCGAATATGAAGCAATGAAAGATGAAAAATCTTGGATTTGAACCCAACTTAGCCCATAATCATGCCCTTCATCCCGGCCATATCACCCTCTTTCGCGGCTATCTCAAAGTAGCCATAGATGATGCTGTAATTATATTAGTATTTATGTTGTGATGGTTGTGGTTGGGGATGAAAGAGAGGCGGCGACGGATTTTGCCGAGAGCGGGTGCGGGTGCGGGAAGAACTTACGTGACGGCCAACAAGATACCAGTACCCGAACCGAGAGCCCCCAACAAGTCACTGGCAACTGAGAGAGCACCAATGCAAGCACCACCGAAAGCGGCGGCGGTTGGAATGATGCGCTTCAACTCCTTGTACATGCTCTGCTCTCTGTGGCCAGCCATGACGAGACCTTGATCCTTGAGCTGCTTGGCGACATCTCTTGGGGATGAACCGGAAACCTCAATCCAGGTCTTGGAGAAGACGGCGCATGCGACGAGCATGTAGATGATGTAGACGGCAGTGTGAATGGGGTCCAAGAGAGCATCGGTGAAGTTCAATGGAGGGGACATGTAGTATGCGAGGCCGGAGGTTGCGAAGAGCTGGGCAGATCCCTCCTTTGGCTCCCAAACACCGAAAAGCTGGACGAGGAGGTTCTCGGAGAAGCGGGAGTAAAGCATTTGACTGATCAAGAAGACGTTGGAAGACAGAGCTGACTGGAGCATGATAGGCATGTTTGAGGTGTAGAACAGGCGGACTGGGTACGATCCGCGAGCGCCACGTTGTCGGGAAGACTTGACTGGGATCTCGACACGGAAACCTTGGAGGTAGATAACAGCGGCGAAGACGACAAGAGTGGCGAGGAGGTTCATGATGTTGGGCAGGTTTTGTCTATAGAACGCCTCTTGGAGAGCGCGTTGCTTGTTTGGCCAGGTGAAAAGGAGGTGGAAGAGCGCAATGACGGCACCTTCGAACTCTGGTCCACGGCCGGTGTTGATGGTGGTTGGGGAGAAAGCCTTCCAGACAATTGACTCGCAGATGTTGGTGGCAATGAAGAGCGAGATACCGCTTCCAAGACCATATCCCTTCTGGAGGAGCTCATCGAGGAGAATGACAATCAAACCAGCAACAACCAATTGGAGGATGAGGAGGAAGACAACACCAGCGCCAAGATCGGATGGTTGACCGTAAAGGCCAGTGAAAACGTAAACCGTGGCCTGTCCCATAGACAAGATGATGGCGAAAAGCTTCTGCGCAGTCTGGTAGAGCTCGCGGTCGGACTTCAAGTCAAGGTTGACATCAATCAAGTGTGTGCCGGCAAGAAGCTGGAAGACCATTCCCGAAGAGATAATTGGCGTAATACCCAACTCCATCAGTGTTCCTCTGTTACTCGCCAACATCATTCGCAGCCAGTATAGAGGATCCGAGGTGTCTGAGGACACGATACCATACAATGGCATCTGGCTCATCACCAAGAAGATCAAGAGTGTCAAACCCGTCCACATCAGCTTTTGGTTGAAAGGGACCTTCGTCTCTGGTTGCTGCACCTCAGGGAGGATTGGCGAGAAGGGTTTGATGAGGTCGAGGAATCGAACTGCAGAAGGTGAAGGCGCCTTGTTAGCCGTCGTGCTCTGTGAACTGGCAATTGCTCTTCGAGCTCGGGGGGTGACGGCATAGGGGAGGACAACTTACGGCCACTCATCCTGGCGGTATTGTATCAAGAACCTCACAGACGTGGAAGAAGAGAAGAAGGTAGTAAGGAACGACGACAATGAAAATGCCCGTCGACTCTGCTCTTATGTTGGCAGAAGCAGATGCGCGCGTGGTGATGTGTTCGAAAGGGAGTTGTCCGAACAGATCTCAAGCTGCGTGTTAAAGAGCTTCGCTTGTGAGGTAAATTGGGGCTGGTACTCTGGAGTACTGTGGCCTTACATTCGAGCTAGGGGAGTCACGTGTAACCAAATTAGTCAGCATTAAGCTAGACTTATTATAGACAAGCCCTTGGGTTTCAATCTTGTGCACTATCAATCCTTGTTCTACGGTACAGTACGGAGTAGACATCAGATGGTCTCCGACTGTCGTGTGTCTGGTATATAAATAATTCTGAAAGACTTGCCTTTTGTTCTTTCTCAAATAGAATCTAGCTAACAGCTTCTCTTTCATATACTTCAAGTTCTGTTAAGCAACAAACTGCAAATTGTTTCATGACAGACTTTCGCTAGCTAGTTGCTTCTGGACTCACTAGGACTCACCCCTAAAATGTAAGGTTAATCCTGCCTCGAGTCTCGTGCCCCATTGTTTTCTACTTATGAACACGATGAATACGATGCACACACCTCACTTCTCATACTGCATTTTCACGTCACTAAGAGTATAGGAAATTCCATCGATACAAAGCACCACCAAATTGTTGCGCACCACACAAATTCACGGAGACAACTTTGAGACATCACAACCAGGTTCACCTCGTGGTAGCTATGCTGAGACTATCTGAGGACCAAATGCAAACTAGACTAACGCTGGAAACAGTGGTAATATTTCGTGACGACACGCTCCTCTATTTTGAACGCCAATAATCGCAGTTTACCTTTTTTATGTTCTATAGTCTCCATTGATCGTGATATATTCATGGCTGTACGATAGTTAGTTGCTAGCCTTTCATACATGGTTTTCTGAAAGCTTACCTGTAATCACAAGTCCAGTAGGTGGCCTCCTCCTTGCCCCCGCCCAGCTTGACAAGAATCTCCAGATCCTCATGCTCCAGAATCTCCGAAGCTCGTGCCTCATCTACAGCTTCTGGCTCTCCATTTACCAACAACTTGAGCTCAGGCGAGCCATCGGAAGGAACGAAAGAAACGCTCGTCTTCTCTGGAACAATCTCAGCAACCTCGTTGATTGGCTGGCCTGGCTCGGAAATTTGTGAGTAACCAGTAGCACAGAGAATACGTCCCCAATTGGCATCCTTTCCATACAGAGCAGTCTTGACAAGAGGAGATGTTGCAATAGTGCTTGCAATCTTTCTTGCTCCGATCTCAGATGGTGATTCGGTCACTCGGATTGTAACGAATTTGGTTGCTCCTTCGCCGTCTCGGACTACGAGTTTAGCGAGATCAGTAGCAAAGGCGGTCAGGGTCTTTTGAAAAGCAGCGTAGTCTTCTGATGATTCAGAGGTGACTTCTTGTCCTCCAGCAGCTCCATTGGCTAGAACTGCAACTGTATCGTTTGTAGAGGTATCGCCATCGATCGAGATGCTGTTGAAAGACTTATTGACAGCGTTTGTGAGGAGAGTTGGCAGAAGCTTTGGAGCAATTGGAGCATCCGTAGCGATCATTCCTAACAGTGTTGCCATGTTTGGATGGATCATACCAGCTCCTTTGGTCATCCCAGCTATCCTGTATTCGACTGATGGAGAAGATGGGAGGGAGAACGTTCGAGAAATCAACTTGGGGAATGTATCGGTGGTGCAAATAGCTCTGGCAGCAGCTAACCAGTGGTCGTGTGATGATCCCAGAGCATCATAAGCGGAGGGTATACGCTGTAATATCTTCTGAATTGGTAGCCTGGGGACGAGTTAGTGAACTGCTCGAAACGTAAGCACCCAAAATGCCTACCGCTGGCCAATTACTCCAGTGCTCATAACTATGCTACTTCCTCCCTTGCCATCGGTTGGCTGATCGAAACATCTGTCTGCCTCTGCACCCATCTTCTCAGCATCTTCCATCCCACCCTTTCCAGTCACAGCATTCGCACATCCCGAGTTCACAATGACTGATCGAACACCAGCATTGCCCCTTCTGTTCAGCATATTCCTACTGACAGTTACAGGAGCTGCCTGGAACTTGTTCTTTGTGAAAACTGCAGCAGCAGCACATGGTGTTTCCGAAGCAAGGAACGCTAGATCTGGGGTGCTCTTGTTCGTGGGCTTGACTCCAACATGGGTTCCAGAGACAATGAAGCCTTTGGGATATGTGCCGCTCGTTGGCACATATTTCTGCTTTGCTGCGGGGATTGTGCCATCAATTGGAGCTGAATAACATCGACGACCGCTGGGAGACGCTGGAGAAATCGTGGGCCTTTTCAGTCGGGACAGGGCCGAGGTTGAGGTTGAGGTTGGTCTGAAAGCCATTGAGAGTGGAGAAGGGGTTCAGAGTCCCTTGAATTCCTTGAACAAAGGATCAATCGTCTTCGAAGTCCAATTGAGATGGTTGTATGTTAATTCGAAAGCTTAAAGGAAATTGTGTCAATGAAATTTAGAGTCACAGATTCTCGTCGGCCTCGTGCATAGCAAACAATGCGGGGCAGACAAAGGCGCAGCTGATTGGCTGCTCCACCTGAACCTCACAGCCTTGCGAATGGCGGGCGAATTCAATGTTGACTCTCGCTCTCTCTTTGCTTTCAACCTCACTTACAGAAAATCATACAACCTCTCCCCGTACCGAACTATGTCCATCCCCAGCGCGTAAAGATCCGCAGCTTCGGCTGCGAGTATCTATTCAGACATATCTTTTCTTCTGACTCACCAGTTCAACTCAGTCGCAAAGATATCAATCATCATGCCGCCAACGAATCCATGGGGAAAGAAGCCACAACAACGAATTATACCCTCATCTGGGTTTCCAGATCTGAAGCCCAGCAAATCAAATGATGTTGCCCCCAAAGCCCAGTTGCCAAAGTCGCAGTATGAGGAAATCCAGGCGGACGAACTCATTGCTCTGGAGGCAATCTACGGTGAAGATTTCCGAAAGATAGAGTCAAATCATGGAGCTTGGAAGGTATGGAACTCATATACACTCCATATACTAGGCTTTGATTTAATAGCATATTTAGAAAGCTGAGCCTTGCTTCGAAATTCGTATCAAATCGTCCGACGAAGATGTTGCAATCACCTTGAATGTGACTCTAACCGCCACCTACCCAAAGAGCCCGCCGTTATTGAGTATCAAGAATGACGATGGACTACGAGAAGGAACGAAATTCAAGATACAGAAGGTCATCGAGACCAAACCAAAGGAATTGGTAACTGAAGAGCAAGCAATGGTTATGGAATTAGTCACAGCATGCCAGGAGATTTTGGAAGATGCTGCCCAAGCCAAAGCTGCTGGCAAGGAACTACCTAGCCTGGAGGAAGAGCGTGCTGCTCACGAATCTGCAGCCAGCAAACTCGCGAATGAGCAAAGAGAGGCCGAAGAAAAGAAGAAACAACTGGAGTCCATGGAGGAGCAACGCATCCAGGAGGCTATGGTCCATGAAGAACTCAAACGTCGAAGGGAAAGAGCCAAAGAGTCTAAGAGAAAGAGCCGACCACCCACCGAGATCGTCCATCAGTCTTCGATTGACACAAGCGTCAACGGTCAGGCCACTCATGAAATTCTAGCTTTTGAGCAGCCAATTAGCTTACTGGATCTCAACAACAACCCAATACTATTCCAGGTTGTTGCAAGCAAAGTTTGTATACGAAGGGGCCCAGTTTCGAAATGTTTTACTGTCCGCCCAGTCGTCATCCAGGGAGCAAGCGATGTACCAACACTTGTTTTGAAGCAAACCGACTTGGGGATCGAGGTCAAAGACACTAATAAATTTAAAGGACAACTTCAACTCCTGGAGAATGAATTGAAAACTCTCAAGAGTATCAAGCATCAAAGCGTCCTCGAGATATTGGACTACAAGGTGCACAGAACAATCGACGAAGACGGAGAGTCTGATTCTGCCTGGACCGTGAGTATCTTGACAGAGTTTGCCGAGAAAGGATCATTAGAAGAGTTTCTCGACATCGCTGGAAGTCTAGGGGCTGAGAAAGTTCGTTCATGGACCATTGAACTGCTTGATGCACTACGATTCCTTCATGAAAAGGGCATTGTTCATGAAGACGTGCATGCTGGTAATGTGCTCTTGGTCCGAATGTCGAATGGAGAAGTCAAGCCGAAGCTTGCGGACGCCGGCTATCAGAGAAAGTTGCACAACCTCAGTGGAGAGAAACAAGTGGACACCCTTTCAATGGCCAAATCTGTATATTGGCTCCCGCCTGAAACAGCAAATACCAACCACCCACAATATACACCAAAGACCGATGTGTGGGATTTTGGTGTCTTATTTCTTCAGATGATATTCGGTTTGACAGTCATTCAGAAGTACTCATCGCCAATTGCTCTGACAGATTCTCTTGCACTTTCTAATTCTTTGAACGAGCTCGTTCTTAAAATGTTCAAGGCAGATTCCAAGAAGCGACCTCGTGCAGTTGAACTTGGTCCATCTGAATTCCTAGCAACCGACGCACCGATTCTCGACGAAATGAGCAGTTCTGAAAATCCTTCAAGATTTGGATCGATATCTTCACTACTCCCCACTACCCCACGCCGACAGAGACATGACTCCATGAATACCGGTGGGCCATTTGCGAGATCAAGATATAGAGAAGACTTCGTAGAGGAAGGTCGTCTGGGAAAGGGTGGCTTTGGTGAGGTTGTCAAGGCAAGAAAAAGACTTGATGGTCAAATCTACGCCATCAAGAAGATTACACAGAAGTCTTCGGCATCCCTGACCGAAGTTCTGAAAGAAGTTCGTCTTCTGTCACAATTGAGTCATCCCTCAGTAGTCCGTAAGTTCTTAATTTTCTTTATTTCTCGCTTCAAATTGTGTGTCGTTTTGCGTCGATGTTCCAATCTGGCAGCTTTGAGACCCTCGTACTTGGGTCACTGGCCATATAGTACTTGCAAGCTTGTCTTGCTCAATGAGCTGTCTTCAGCCTCACGCGACAAGTAAAATTTGGGCACGTTGAGCTAATACGGAACCCTAGGGTACTACAACACATGGACCGAGGAGCTCTATGATGGATCAGAGCTGGACGAAGACGCCACGACTACCGAAGCTGCTACAACCGAAGATTCTGTGAGCGACATGTCCCCTGGCACCGGTCCAAATATCGAGTTTGGTGTGAGCACAGGAGGACTCGATTTCATGTCTTCGAGTGGCTACCCACAGATTGAATTTGGCTATGACGATGCATCAGATGAAGAGGATGACGAAGAAGAAGACGATGACGATTCCACCAACCCAGATGTTCAAAGTCCAAACGGCTTAGGGATTCAACGTCCAAATCTAGTGAGTGAAGCACCTCACTCACAAATTCCATGGCCAGTGCTCTATGCACTCGTGCTTTTAGAGCATATCTTTGACATGCATTGTGTTTATGGAGTTCATATTACAACTCAGACTGACATTTTTAGGCTATTAAGCGAACTAGATCAGGTTCACGTTTTCAACGCCCCTTCAGAACTGTTCTGTATATCTCTATGGAATATTGCGAGAAGAAAACTCTTCGAGATCTGATCAGACAAGGTCTACAGAAAGACTTTGAAGAAATCTGGCGTCTCTTCAGACAAATCTTGGAGGGTCTAGCACATATTCACGGACTCAATGTCGTCCATCGGGACCTCAAGCCAGAGAACATCTTCATCGACGCGGCATCAAACGTGAAAATAGGTGATTTCGGACTCGCCACGAGTGGGCAATACATAATCCCCGACAAATCGTCCTCAGTTGCAGTTCACATGAGCGGCGAAATGACGAGAAGTATTGGAACCGCGTTTTACGTTGCCCCAGAAGTCAGGTCTTCTGTTGGCGGAACATATACCAGCAAAGTCGATATGTACTCGCTTGGCATTATCTTCTTCGAGATGTGCTTTCGACCTCTCATTCCCGGTATGGATCGTCAACGGGTGGGCGAAGGCTTGAGGCAGAAGCAACCGATTTTCCCAAGCGATTTCAAGCCATCTGAGCTACCAGTCCAAACAGATATTGTACTTTCGCTCCTCAACCACAGTCCCAAGGATCGGCCATCCAGCTCTGAGCTACTGAAAAGTGGTAGACTTCCTGTGCAGATGGAAAATGAGACCATTCGGCAAGCACTAGCCGGCCTCACAGATTCTAAATCCCCTTACTACGACAAGATGATGCAGGCCTTGTTTTCGATACCAGCAGTCCAGGCCAAAGACTATGCTTGGGAGATGGGCGTCGTAAATCATAGTGCCAGCGACCTTCTCTTGCAAGGCCTTGTGAAACAGAAGTTGATCTCTATCTTCCGAAATCATGGAGCAGTGGAAACACCAAGAACTGTTCTTTTCCCTCGTTCCGTACACTACGGCTCCAACGCAGTTCAACTACTGGACGAGAGAGGCACGCTGCTACAATTGCCTTACGATCTCACTCTCCCACATGCACGAGCTATTGCTAAACATGACCCACCTGTCCAACGCTCTTTTGCGTTTGGTCGAGTCTTTCGAGATCGAGAATCCGGCGGACAACCACTCACATTTGGTGAAGTGGATTTCGATATTGTGTCCAGTGACACCCTAGATTTGGCACTCAAGGAAGCAGAAGTCATCAAGGTTCTCGACGAGATTGTGGGGAACTTTCCGTCGCTGGCAGCAACTCAAATGTGCTTCCACTTGAATCATTCAGATCTTCTAGGCCTTATCTTCGATTTCTGCAGAATTGACCCTAGCATACGTCAGGCCGTTGCAGATACCCTTAGCAAGCTCAATGTAGGTTCTTGGAGCTGGCAGAAGATCAGAACGGAGCTTCGATCACCTATTATTGGCGTTTCGGCACCTAGTCTTGATGATTTACAACGTTTTGACTTTCGTGGTACGTTTTTACTCCTGAATTACCGAGCTGCAGAATGCTAATAAAAAACAGACACCCCCAATAAAGCTTTCTCTAAGTTGAAGACTCTCTTCGAGGGTACTGATACTTTTGAGAGAGCCTCATCCTCAATTGCCCATCTGCGAGATGTGATCGAATACACCAAGAGATTTGATGTACACAGTAAGATCTACATCAATCCACTCGGCAGCTTGAATGAAAAATTCTGTAAAGGTGGTGTCATATTCTCTTGCCTGTTCGATCGCAAGATCCGAGATGTGTTTGCTGCTGGTGGCAGATATGACTCTTTGGTCAAAGAGCATCGACACAAGACCGGGAACCATTCTGAGGCAAGACATGCTGTCGGATTCAACTTGGCGTGGGAGAAAATGGCTCGTCTTCCAAAAGCAGGCGCAAAGGGCTTTCTCAAGAAGGCAGAGGAAGATGTGCATGGAATTTGGAACACGAAAAGAGTAAGTAAGAGGAAGCCTCCTCACAAAGCCTATTGCTAATACTGTCCAGTGCGATGTTCTAGTTGCCAGTCATGATGCTGCTATACTACGAAGCACCGGTATCGAAATCGTCCAAACCCTCTGGCGAAACGACATCAGCGCAGAACTAGCTCGAGACTCTCGCTCCCCAGAAGACTTGCTCTCAAAATACCGTGACGATCAACACTCCTGGGTTATCATCATCAAGCAAGACTCCATCTTAAAAGTCAAAAGCCAAGACAGAAAAGACGTCGCCGACACCGACATCCCCGCAACCCAACTCCTTGCCTGGCTCAGCAGCGAGATCCGCGAGCGAGACCAAAAGAACGGCATACATCACCGCACAAGACTCCAGCGCCATAGTAGCCAAGCCGACGCTTCCCCCGAGCACGAGCAAGACGTCCGTGTTCTAGTCGCAGGAACGAAGTCCAAGAAGTCAAACCGCCGCAACATCGTCGAGCAAGCACAAGCGCGAGCCGGTTCGGTCGTTCACGAGTTCCTCGACGGCCCAATCGCAGCTATCGAGACAACAGACCAAGTCATGGAGTTGATTCGCGGAACCCGACTCTCGGATCCTGAAAGCTGGAGACAGGTCACGCATGCTGTGCAGACGGCAGAGAGGAGGTATCTGGGCGAAGTGCATGATTTGATGAATACCCTGGCACACCAGAACAAGGATATTACTAGGAACTCGTTCATCTACAACTTTCGAACGGGGAAGTGCATCTACTACGATTTGGGTGCTTGATGCATTACGACAGATGATGTTTATGAGGGATGAGAGGAGTTCGGATACCCTGGAGAAGACTGCAGCAGGTTGAGGTCTTTAGTGGTGGTTATGAATTTGGCTTTTCATGTGTTTCTGAAAAGCTAGCTTTTGCTTTTTGCGATGTCTAGATTATACAATTGATACTATGGCTTTGGAATCGAAAGGCTACTTTTCTCAGTCATGTCGCTTGACACCTCCAAGCAATGTTCCTCTTTGAGTGAGGTTTTTTTGGTGAGAAACATGACAGCTGTGGATCGCCAACCTCGATTGCGAACCTATAAAGTCAGTACTTTTGAGCGGTTTCTCACTACCAGCATAAACTCGCCAACTCACAGCTTTGTTTCATTGGTGTATTACTGTACGTGATTGACTCACGCCGTGGCCAGATCAGGTAAGGTATTCGGTTCCTATGCGTGAGATGCAGCAAACACAGCAGGCAGACAGGCGTTAGCCTCACTCACTCCCGTCACTTCACTCACCGAAACATCCACCAACTCATTCATAAAGCCAACCCCCGAAACAAAACAACCACTCTTCCTCATCTTAAACTCACAATTAAATGACGAAACAGTCAACTATGGCGGATTCATTTACCCTCTTTCCGCTCCTACCAAAGGAACTCCGACTTGCGATTTGGAATCTTGCCCTGGAACCCCGCATTGTGGAGTTGTGCTTCTATGAGGAGGGCAGAGATGGAGATGAGAATGAGAATGAGGATGGAAATGAAGCTGAAGATCTGGTGAACGAGGGAGGTGATCTTTCAGGTGTCAGAAAAGAGGGTAGAGATATTGAAAATGGGACCGAACATGAGGACAAGGACCAAGAAGCCGGGAGCCAAGAGACCAATAATGAAAACGACAACGACGACGACAACAACAACTCAGAAACCACCAGCGATGATTCGAAATCAAATACCACTCACACCCCAGTTCCCAAACGAGGCCAATTCTACTCGCCCTCCCCCCTCCCAGCTCTCCTGCGCGTGAACTCCGAAGCGAGATCCATAGCTGTTGCTGCATCACTTCCAGGCTTCCCCGTGGAGAGCAATAAGGAAGACGTGTATTACAACCCGGAGATCGATATTCTGTACTTCCCTGCGTGGTGTTGGCAGCATGATGTTATGGGGTTTGAAGAGGTGGTTGGGGAGGAGGTGAAGGGGAGGATCAGGAGGGTTGCTGTTGGTTAGTTGATTCTTTATTTCTCTCCACCCCTTTCTCTTGTTCTTGGTCTGTTTAATTTTAATGATTTCATCTTCCCCATGATCTCTGCTCTGGTTCTGATTCTTTAAATTAACTCGAGATCAAATGAAACGGAATCTTTTAACATGTTATTACAGAAAATCTCATGTGGATGTCCTATTGGGAAGACGGGACTGTGAACGGCCAGATCACCATCTCGGAGTTCAAAGGCGTGAAGGAATTCATCTTCGCCACGAGGGAGTTGACGCAGTGTGGCTGTTGTATCGATTTCGATGGACCGGAGAGGGGATTGGTGGAGTTTATTGAGATTGGGGATGAGGCTGTGGAGGGAGTGGAGGCTGTTGTAAAGAAGGTTGAGCCTGTGGTTGCGGCCGTGAAGGATGCAGATAGTGAAGCTGAGTTAGACAAGTCGAACGATCGGCTCAGGTTGGGGCGGGAGATGGAAGCTCTAGGCGTGGAGGAACAAATTCCGAAGAGTGAAGTGGATGAAGAGAAGAAAAGTCGAGATTTCGATTACACAAAGAGGTATTTGGATAGACTAGCGGAGGAATTCCAGAAGATCAAGGAGGCTGATGAGGAATGGAATGTGCCAAAGGCTAGGTTTGTCCGGTTGATGCGGGGTGGACAGTTTGCTGGAGATCCTTGATTTGGGTGATGATGAGCTACTTGGTTCTTAGAATTTGGGAATGAGGTTATGAGATATTAGACATCCTAGAGCTAGATCGGTTCTTTTGGTCGTGGAATAAGGATATCATGGAAATAGGTTTGATGACCAGTCGATCCGGGATTTCAATCCCCACGTACTTGAGCAGCTTCTCCAAAATATACCTTTCACAGAAGATGTTTCTATCAACGGCTCGAAGACCACTCGGCCTGTCTCAATAGCCATACGTGAAACGAAGTCAAAAGAAGTAGAGGTTATATGAATCAACTCCATTGCAAACCACTAAATATGTACAACCCTAGCACCCATTCGCCCCAAATAACCTATCCTCTCTGAGCAACAACTGGAGTCCAAGTATTGAGCTTTGGCTTGACACTATCCCGGTTATCAGCATCCGCCCTGAACACCAAACATGTTCTTAAGGTAGGGAGGGGGATTCTCACGTAGAATAAGGCTTGAACGCTCCCCGAGTTTGAGTGTAGTTTGGTCGATGATCCGGCGTCTCCCACGACCGAACATTGGTCTGCAAGAGAGGGTCTTCGGTAGGTGGCTTGTCGACCATGTATGAAATCCAGGCGTGCCATCCGGGCTCGATGTGTGATCTATTCCACGTCAACATCACATCCTCCCTTCCACCTTCAACTGCCCAAGTGTAATGAATGCTCACGGGTCAAGCTCGTAGTCCTTGTAATCCACCCATCTCGTTCTCACTGCGCATTCGTAAGTTCTCATGCTTCCAACAGGATCCCAGGTCGCACTCACAGGGCAACTCGTCACTAAAGTTCTCGAAGTATTTGTTGCCGTATCGATCGATTGCAATCAACGTTCCGGCCTTAGTATCACCTGCAATCCAGATAAGCCCCAATTCCAAATTCCATTTATATCTCCAGAGTCGAATTACCTATATGCTACAACCAGTAACCATCCGTCAGCAGCTATCCCGTCGTGTTCGAATGAGGGGCGGAGAGACATACCTGCATTTGATGTGCGGCATCCTACAATCACGCTGTCAGCAAGCTCCTCAACACCCTGATAGAAGATTCCTTACACGCAGACCAGCTTTGCGCAAGTTGCGCAACGTTCTCAGAACAGTCGACATGGTGTTGATGGTTCAATGGCTTCGGACGTCGAAAGAGAGTTGATCGGTTGTTGAAGGCGGGCTCGCGGCTGCTCCACTGAAAATGCACTAGCGCGATGGTTTCAAGCTCCAGCTGCGGAACATAACATCCTTCTCCTACCTTCCTCATAAAACGAACTCGATACCTACAGCATTGGAAATTACTTACACAGAGGTCATGATAGTCAGAAGTACCACACGATGCGCAGCAAGCCGGCGAATACAACTCTGCCGCCCACGAAACCTGCACTGTAAACAACGGCGATATTCGACCTCAACATCCTCCCTCGCAAGCAGCGCCAGCACCACATCTCCAGCTTCGATGCTAGGAGCATTCACAAACGAGTTGGATAGGATAGCGCCAAAGTTTCAGATCCAGGGGTCACAGATAAATATCATACGCTCGCCGGCGGAATTCTACGAGACGTTGAAGGTCCGCTTGATACCTATCTATATATAAATATACAGAAGAAGGAGGAGTGCTGATTTGATGAATGGATGTATAGTGCAAGATCCTGGGAGCGGAGAATCGCATTTTTCTGTCTACATTGTACATAGGAAAAACAGAACATGAACTTGTAAATGCTACTGCTCTTTCTTTCTCCGTCCAATTTATTGATTCAAGTGCTAGATCTCTACGTTACAGCAAGCTCTAAGAGCGAAACCTCAATTGAAGCTTAGTATCCTAACGGATGCTTTAAGAGGAACGAGGGAATCTCCGGAAGCGTCTTGTGCGTCCTTACTGGCTCCGTTGGTGTCTGAGTTTGGGGCGGAGAGAGTCGAGATTCGGATGTATCATACGCCGAACTTGACTGGGCTGAGAAAGAAATATATCCCGAAACGGATCAATGAGGGATGGGGACTACAGCATATGAAGCTATATGGAGTGGATGATGAGATTATCATCTCAGGGTAAGATCTCTCTACACTTAAGTAACGTCCATAAATAGTCTGATCAAAATAGGGCAAATCTCTCTAGCGACTATTTTACCAACCGACAAGACAGATACCACGTCTTCTCATCCAAGGAAATCACAGAGTACTTCTCTAAAATCCACCACGCAGTCTCAAACCTCAGCTTTCTCGTAACGCCCGATCCTCAACTACCAGCTGGCTACACACTCGAATGGCCCTCCTCAAACCTCGCTCCCTCCCCACTCGATGATCCAGCAAAATACATCTTCAACGCCTCCAGAATCCTAACTTCCCTTATTCAACCCCCTTCCACCTATCCATCTCAATCCCAAACCCTCTCTCCAAAAACCAACACAACAGTCTACCCCCTCTCCCAATTCACCCAACTCCTCACCCCAGACACCTCAACCGAACTCCCAGCCATAACATCCGTCCTCCAAACTCTCTCTCAGCCCAAATTCAGCACCTCCTCCTGGACATTCACAGCCGGCTACTTCAACCCGCACCCCTCACTAATCTCCCTCCTTCTCTCCACCTCCTCAAAAAACAACACCGTAATCACCGCCTCCCCCTGGGCAAACGGGTTCTACGGCTCTAAAGGCGTCTCCGGTCTCCTCCCCGCGGCGTACACGCTCCTGTCACGCCGCTTCCTCGAAGCCGCTTCTAAATCCGGACGAGGCTCCGATATCAGCTTGCGAGAATGGCGGAATGGCACCGTGGGCGAGAAGGACGGGTGGACGTACCACGCTAAAGGACTGTGGGTTTCGTTGGAGGGCGAGAGGGAGCCGAGTATTAGTGTGGTGGGGAGTAGCAATTATACGAAGAGGAGCTATGGGTTGGATCTGGAGGTTGGGACGGTCATTGTTACGAGTGATGAGGGGTTGAAAGCGAGACTTGGGGAGGAGAGGGATGGCTTGGGTGTTTATGCTGAGAAGGTGGGCATGGATGATTTTGTGAAGGTGGAGAGGAGGGTTGGTATTAGGGTTAGGGTTGCTATGTGGATTGTGCAGTTGGTTGGGGGCGCTTTGTAGATTTAGTTTTGGGCGGTGGATGGTGTTTGTAAGATTGGACTGTGCGATAGATGGCTGGCTGGCTGGTTGTAGAATAGAGGGTGTGTGTTAGATATTCGTTATGCACAAGTATTGAAGCGAAGCCCTGAGATAAGACCTTCTGTTTACTTCAGGAAACCTTTTTCTCAGCCTTGTCTCGCCTAATGGAGACCAGCTTCTGGTCAGAGACCGCCTCCGCCATAGGAGTTCGAACAAAAAGCTTTAGGGACGGTAGCTTAGTGATCGACTTTCAGTTCATGTACGTTCTACTCTACAGTGAGTTCCGGCAAGAGAAGAATAGATTCAAGGTAGATAGTTGCACGTGCGTTCTTTTTTGATACTGAATTCTTGTACACAAACCATAATACCTTAGAAAGCTGTTAGGAAACTTAAAAGTTGGACCATTGGTTTTAAAAGCTCACTTATTGTTATGATTGGACGTTCCAAAGGGACTGATATTCATACCACATCACGCTGTAAAGAAAAAACACAAGGCTATATCTCGAAAAGTATTTATTGTAGGAAGTTGAATTTACCAACCGCCGAATTCCTTCCCATCCCTTTGTCCACATTAACCCCCCATATGTATGCAAATCCAGCCTCCTTACGCCAGATCTAGAAAAGAAGAAAAAAAGAAAAAGAAAAAGGCTCAGATGGATCCCACAGGTTCATGCGCCGCAAGTATCGATGCCATGCCTGCCTGCCAGTACGCCGCTTAGAAGCCACGCTATGCTATGCAGTAAATAAAATATGACGCCGGTTCCACCAAGGTCCAGTGAACAAAAACGCCTCTTCTGACATGGCGAGACCAAATGTACAGTCGTGTGCTTGAAAGAAAACCCTGCCGATGCCGATGTCGAGATGGTCCGCTCAGAGCTCCTCATCCTCGTCCTTATCTTCCTCACTCTCCTCCTGCTCCTCTCCATCCTCTTCATCGTCGTCCATCTCGAGGTCATCTCCAGAACTATCACTGGCGCCGAAATCATCCTCGTCGCCGGACTCGTTCCAGAAATCATCATCCTCAGTCACCTTTGCAGGAGGCGCCTCGACAAGGGTGGTTGGCATGACGAACCCTTCTGGGATGTCCTTCTTCGACGCCTGGACTGACTCTCCCGCCTTCTTGTTGTACTCTTCCCGGTTGTCACGGTACAGAATTCCGGCATCTACGTTGGCAGGAGAGTTGATCTCAGGGTCGTCGAGGAGAAGAAGGATAGAGCGGAGAATAGATTCGACGCTTTGGATGGAAGACCAGCGCTCGTTTGCTGACTCCCCAGATTGCTCGTCCTCGCCTGGGGCGTGCAAGATCGAGATGCAGACCCGACCGTCGGGGTAGATGTTCGGATGGTAGATGGGTTGGAGAAACTTGAATGTTGGTGGAGAGAATGGATAGTTTTCGCTGAAGCCCATTTCGCACTATAAACCAGTTAGTGTCAATTTCAGTACAGTCCAGGATTTGGGTATGCTCACCATGAAATAGGCACCGTTCCAAGCACTGTCTGGATTGATGATCATAAGGCCGAGGCTCCACTTGAAGAGAGCATCTCCCTTGAGCTGTCGAATCTGTTAGTAAACTTATTGCAAACAATGTTGAAAGGAGCGCCTACCTCAACTCTGACCCATTTCTCCTTCTCCAATCCCTTGAGTTCGCTCATCAAACGTTGCTTCGCCATGGTAGCCATCTTGACGTAATGTGCGGGATGGTCTGGTTGGTAGAGACTGGTTGTATTGCTGAGAGTATGTGCAGGTTCGTAGATCGAGTCCGTCTGCAGTTTTTATGTTCCTGATACGTGTTTGTCTGTCGCAGAGATGACTCGTGTGGTTGGACTTGAGACGAGGGCGAGGCGTCGAGATCGGAGGAGGTGCTGATCAGCCTCAAGTGGAGGAGGAACGAGAAGAGGTCGTGGAAGAAAGCGAAGAAGATGCTTGGAGTGTGTCGTTTGTCTTGTCGTGCGTAATTGCGCGGTGGTGAATATCGACCGAAGTCGTTGATCAGCGAAGGATTGTCGTAAAGAGTGAGGCAATCGAAAGTGAACTGGACCCGACGAATGAGTGGGTGGTGCTGGGGATGGTACTAGTCGTGTCTCATTTAATACCTACTCGCGTGCTTGCCTAGGGTGCCCCCTTATATACCTAAGAGTGCATTGTATATATCAATAACATAAATTACCCTTGGCATATAAATAAATTAATATAATGTGAATTACCTATTATTCTTTACTAAAATATTAAAATCAAAAAGCTTTAAAGGAACGAAATTAAGAATCGAAAATGTTTGAGGAAATTCCAGAACTTCAAAAGAATCGAAGATTCTTAAAGAAATCAAAGACCCTTTGAGGCCTAATAGGGATTATCTCGATCACTGGCGTGCTCAAAGCACGTTTTAAAGAGGAAAATAAGAAACTGTGGGGTAATACAAGGAGGTAGCTGTAATAGTGGTGTTAAAGAGGCTAGATCAGTGGCATCATGCCTCGCCTGGAGCATTCCAGGATGAGCCGGGCTAGACGCCACCAAGCAAGGATGGCTCCATCGGCGCAGTCGATAAGACAATTATGGAGTGCTTATCGGCGTTTTGCGCAATCTACAGTACTGTACCTCGCCTGGATTTATCCAGGTCCAAAAATAACCCGGGGTTCATTCAGACTGGAAAATGCCTTTGAATGACTCCAATTTCGAAGGACAAGGGATTGATAATACTTTGCGACTTTGTTACTTGTAACTTCTAATACCGGTGTTAGAAAGTAAAAATCTGCCTGACAAAAGGTACAGTCAGCAAAAGAACAGAGAATTCTTACCTCTCGCATGATCCGACAAATACCGCCTGTTCTCGCCACTTCTTCAGGCACGAGACAGAGAAGGTGGAAGCATCACTACTGACCAGGTGACGTAGAGTCAGCGACGAGGTGGAGGCAGCCGGTGTGCTCTTATACTAATCATGAGAGTCTCGGAGAACACCTCTGTCTCTCAGGTTCGTTCGATTTCACGTTCCTTATTTTAGTCTTGTTTCTGAAATTGGCGAGACGGTAGTGAATACCCCTGCCCTCGACAACTCCGAAGAATCGGTTACTCGAGAGTTAGGGCCGGAAGTCCACTTACCGTTCAACTTGGAAATAGAAAAAGAACTGCCAAGTTTTAGAATGGATCTGTTAATTCACTGCTGCCTCGCTGTCTCACTTCCCTATTCTGCAATGAAATTCTGCACAACCTCCATAAACTCATCTGCTTCCTCCAAGTGCGGCATGTGACTTGACTCTGCAAACCTTACCCACTTCACCTTCTTGATATTTCTAAAGAAGGGTTCGACGACTTCATCCTGCGCCTCATCATATCTTCCATTGATAAGAAGAGTTGGGACCTCAATTTTATGAACTTCATCAATGACAGTCCAAGTCTTCAAGGTTCCACTGACGAAGAACTCAGACGGGCCATTCCTATTGCTGTCAGTTTATACTTCCACAAACCTCAGAGGGTATGTATCTAGTCAGGAAATCGCTACTCACATCGTCCCATAAACCGTAGCATCCTTCTTCAACTCCTCAAAACTATCCACAAGATCTTTCGGGAACGGATCAACCCTACAAAGATGCTTCTGGTAGAACACCATAACAGCAGCTTCATACTCCTCACTATCCGTCTTCCCCTCCTTCTCACACCTCTCCAAAACCTCCTGCACATCCTCCGGCATGCCACTCTTCAACTTCTCCGCTGCCTTCACCCAAAGTTCCATGCTCGCTGGCGAATCCGCAATAACCAACTTCTGCAGTCCCTTCGGCTTCTGAATCGCATGCATAGCACCTAACATGCCACCCCAACTCTGACCCAACACGGAATACTTCTCAATTCCCAGTCCTTTGATCAGATTCTGCAACTCGTCCAGAAAGAGATTTGGGGTCCAGAATTTTTCCGGGTTAGGTTGAGAGGGAAGATGTGTGGATTTGCCACAGCCGAGTTGGTCGTAGACTATGACTGGAGTCGAGATGTTGGCGGTGATAGCTGAGAGGGAGAGGAGGTAGTTGTGTGGGACACCGGGGCCGCCGTGTAGGCAGATCAATGGTGTGCTGGTTGAGGTGAGGTGCCCGAAGATTTTGTACCACTGGAGCGAGGTTAGGTTGGCGTTGAGATTTGAGAGTCGAGTTGAGTGTTGAAGATGAGATACATGAAAAAGATGTATGACAGTATGAGATGAACAGGTCGCTTGAATGAAATAACTATATTAAAATACAATCTTACAGTTTTGCACGGCCCATCAACATCCTCGACATGGAAGTCGACTTCACCTTCAGTTATTGGAATATCTTTCATCTTGTCGAACTTAAGCTGAACGTCGATTGATGAAGAAGCCAGAAGAGGTAAGTGACGACACTAAGTTGAAGCTGAAGTGGGGGATTATATACTTCCCGTGCAGAGGTAGCCTAATGGCATACGGACCTTCCTAATCGAGATAGCAGTATGTCAGCCTATCGAAATCGAGGTATGGAGGTTGATCACCTTTAGTAAGGCTCACTCACCACCTTAATTCGCATCTTGCTATTTCAACAAAGCCAAGTATAACATTCGCTAAGCTCGGGTATGCAGCTTTGCATATTCGGGGTCTGTAGTTGCTTGGCTGCACTGCGCTTACTAGGTGGTATTCGCCCCCCTTGTTTGCTATTTCTCCTCGGCGGGTTTTCACTATAGCTGGACTTCTAGCTTGTGTATAACTTCACTCAGCGCCACTTCAAAATAAATATTGCAGGAATTGAGATACGGGGCTTGGACAAATACTATTCGTAATAAGCTCTAGATTACGATTCGACGCTTGGCCACAAGAATGAACACCGCCTCCAACTCCTATGCTGTGTGAATTAAGTCTACAACAGAACGCCAAAAGACATGGTATCACCGTACAATCGCTACAACATGCTACCATCCTTGCGAACACCAAAAATGTAAAGTGCTGTCTCAATTGAGAAGAACAGCTCTCAAAACCACGAACACCACGACACTGCAGCCAAATCAGCCTCGATTCGGAAGATTTTCCTTATCTGCTCCCAACGCCTGTGCTTTTCTCTTCTCTGCTTGCTTCTGCTCCAGTCGAGCACGCGCCGCCGCTGCCCGTTCTGGTGGAATAGGATTTCTCATCCTCGAACTGTCCAAGTTTGATACGCGACTGGAGGCCATATTCCCATTCTGACGGTTGATGTTGCTATTCGACTTCTGCCTCGAGAGCTCGTTCGAGACTCGTGGTCGGACTATAGCTGCCTTTGGAGGACTAGAAGCGATATTGAACATAGAAGGGGCTGGGCTTGGGCGGCAGTTTCTCTCATGGACAGCTCGGCTCGTGAGCTGCGGAAGCGATGGTTCTGAAGCTGCATCGTGCAAGTCTGGGGAATCTAAGCACGTATTCGAGAACCGATTTGTCACAGGAGTCAGTGGACCCAGCGGCGTGTGCTGTACTGGTCCAGATCGTTGAAACGGTGTTGGCTCGCTATTGCCCCTATTGATCATTTCTGATAGAGCAGAATGAGAGGAGCGATGCTTGGGTGAGCCAGTGGGTGTCTCAGAGCGGGATGTCTTTGAGGGTATGAGAACTTTAGACGGCCGAGAAATAGATTGGCTCGAAATCGGGATCTGACTTTCTCGCATGTGGGGAGGTTCAAAAATAGGCAGTGGTTTCGAAGTAAGGCTAGAGGCGTCGAACTTCCTCTCTCTCGTTTCTCTAGATTTTGTGGTATCCTTGGACCCCTGTTTCTGACTGTTTTTCAAATCTTCAATCTGCGTTCGTAGGTCGGCAACAGTTCGATCATGCTCAGCTGTCTTCTCCCGCAATACTCTCTGAAACTCCAGGGAATTCGAGTCAGCACCTCGTAATGAAGCTATTTCCTTTTTTAATTCCACAACTTGATCATGACGCTTTTTCAAGAGATGCTCTGCGTCGCGGCGCTGCGACTTCGCTTGTTCCTTCAATCGGTCGTAGTCATTCTGAAGAGTTTGAACAGCCTCGTCCCGCTTCTGACGGTGTTCATCTGATGACTGTCGCTTTTGTTCACACTTCTCCAGATGCTTCTCAAGGCGCAAATCGGCATGAAGCAGTTGCTGAGTCAATTTGCTATTCTCGTCTTGGAGTTTCTGAACTGATTTCTCGGCAGCCGCCAAGGATTTCCGGAGGTTGGAAAGCTCTTCCTTTAAAGAAGCCGTCTCCTTGAGCTGCTCACGCGCCTTCCTCAACTCGCGACATGTATCGATGTCAGTCTCTTCTGAATGACGAGAGGTTCGATGTTTTCTCGCACGTTTGCTCGGGCTACTTTGATTCTCATCACCTTCAAGTGCCGCTCGAAACTCCTCCACTTGTGCCTTGTACTGAACACCCAAGGCTGCTTGCCGTGCAAGTTCCTTCACCAACTCGGGTGCGTCATCGCCATTGCCGTCTTTACCTAACAAGGCGATGCGAGCAGATATCTCGAACATTTTGTCTTCCATGTTTGCAACTGTCTGTTGCGATTCCTTCAACTTTTTGGCAAGATCGATGTTCTCAGCATCCTTGTGCTTGGCGTATGATTTGGCAAGTTCCTTGTAGGCCATGAGCTTCTTCATTCCGACGAGTGCTTCCTCATGATATTGCTCATATTCAGACTTCCAAAACTTCCCCGATTTAGAATGCGGATGATTCAGGTCCACAGTCATGTCCATATCCGTGTTGTCGCCTTCCTCCAAATGCTGTAACAAATCTTGATTGCCCTGGGTTGGCTTGCTGGGCTTGCTCGTCTCCCCATTCGTGCTAGTGACTGTTGTTGCTCTTAAAATTCTAGCTGCCGGCTTTACTTCCAGTGAAGTACGCGTAGTTTCGGTCTTGGGGGTCTTTACCTCTCTGGAATCTTCGAGAGCACGGGTGAGAGAAGTCTTCCGTACTGGCCTCGCCGTCAACTCTGATCTTGGAGCGAATGGAGTTGGGAATTGTTTGTCGCCATCATCTGATAACCGGTTTCGTCCTTGCCCGCCAGCAGCCTTCTTCTCCACTTCCTTATCCGCCACTTCGTTACCAAAAGATACAGTTTTGCGTCGTGTTGTTGCAGTACCAGGCGTCAGCAATATTCCTGGAGGCTTGGTTGGCGAAAGACTTCGTGGTTGTGACTCTCCGGTGCCCTTGCTGGCTTCCCCTCCAGATTCCGTCTCGATTTCATAGATAGTATCATCGTCTGGCCGCGCTGGTACCCCAAAAATGGCACTCTTCAAGGCACGAGCAGCAAACACCGGAGCCGGAGTCTCTGGAGGCTCTCGATCCGGGTTGTATTCTGACAAGTTGTCAGTATAAATAACACTACAATTGGAAGCAATTCGACCTACCATCGACGCGATTTCCCTCCGTCCCCCGACCCAACCACCAATTGAGCATTTCTTCCGAGTGTAAGGCTCAAGTTGATTAGCAAAAGTCGATTACCATTCACTGTAATAGGTAGCTAGATTCGTGCTTGTGTGTGCGCGCCTGTGTGGTGTTTTCGATTTAATGTCGCGATTTGAAGCTGGTAGGTTTGTTGACATTAAAAATGGCAGTCGCGACACCCTGCTACTTTGCAAGGAAGCAGCGGGTCCATCCCGCCTTTAGCGTCATCGCGGACAAATGTTAATTCGCTTCTCTCAGGAGAGCGCGACCGCGTTTGAATTTCGAGGCTTAGGAAGTCCATCAGGTAAGTCCTTTTTTCTACTTTCCAGCCCAACTGCGCAACCGCGCATTTCGTACACTTCGCACCTTTCTAACCTGTGGCCCAGATCACCAAACCATGAAGCGTAAGAAGCTGGGTGACGCGGAGGTCCGAACGGATGATGAGCCAGCATTGAAGAGGCCTCGCTCAACCAGGGGAACGCCAAAGACAGTGAACAAAACTACCCAGAACGGAACACTATTGAAGTCAGCCAGAGCAAACAGAACAGTCAATGCCGAAGCGAGCTCCGATCTCCCTGAGATTGGGACTGAAGATGCAGCTGAAGCTGAAACTGTGGAAGATGGTTCTGAGAATGGTGCATCCGAGAGCGAGGCAGCAGCTGTTACCCCAAGGAAAGATACACAAGGGACTCCGAATAAAGCGTTGGGCGCAATTGCGAATGGGACAACACCACAAAAGCAGTTGCTTGGAAAGAAGCTCTTTGCGACGCCAGTAAAGACAACCGAATTTGCTGGTGAAAATGATACTCCAAGGATTGAGCGAAATGCGAATCGCTCAGCTAGAAGGAAGAGTACAAGAACTCTCATCGAGAGGACGATACTGGGCCATACTAGCGACAATGATGAAGAGGATGAGGACATCGCGCAACAAATATACGATTCGGAGGGAGATGGGCTGGGGCAAGATGATGATGAAGATGTGGCCGTTGACGTGGACGAAAACACTGCTCCAGAGACTCCCTCTAAGCGTGGGAGGAAGAAAGGCACCAAGGTTCAACGTCGATCACCGACTCCCCCTCAAGATCTGGCAGCACACGAGAAATACTTTTTCCAGAATCGCGGTGGAAGAGCCAAAACCTCAAACAACAACTTGTCCTCGTTGGCACTTCTCGACCATGAAGAATATTTCAGTCGAGCAAGAAATTTGAAGGATCCGCATGCAGAAGATGTCAAATTCTTGGAGCAGTTACACGCGGAGTCTTTCAATCAGTGGCAATTTGAATTGAGTCAAGATTTCAACATTTGTGCATTTGGCTGGGGCTCAAAACGATCTCTCCTCATGCATTTCGCAGACCACATCTACAAGTCACAACAAGACCATGCAAAGGCAAAGATAGTTGTCGTTAACGGCTACGTTAATAACTTGACAATCCGAGATGTCTTGAACACTGTTGCGTCTGCCATTATTGAACGCGGGTATAGATTGGGATCGCAGCCAGCTGAGATGTTAGAGAATCTAATAACTTTGCTCGAGGAAGACAAGGCTCAAGACATAACTCTCATCATCCACTCCATCGATCGGGCCCCACTTCGGCGACCTACCACTCAGAACATTCTCTCTCGTCTCAGCTCACATCCTCAAATTCATTTGGTAGCCTCAGCTGACCATCCCTCATTTCCACTCCTTTGGGACAGTTCGCTTCGATCAGCGTACAATTTCTTATTTCACGACTGCACTACATTTCAGCCATACACTTCTGAAGTGGATGTTGTAGACGAAGTTCACGAACTGCTGGGAAGAAGTGGGAGGAGAGTTGGGGGTAAAGAGGGAGTAAACTTCGTGCTGAAGAGTCTGCCCGAAAATGCGAAGAGCCTGTTTAGGGTGCTAATAGGGGAGCAACTGGCAGCAATGGATGAAGGATCAGGACCAGTGGTGGAAGGAGAAGATGGCGACGATGGTATCGATCAACGATTCGGTAATTCCAGAAGTGGTGAAGTTGGGGTAGAGTACAGAGTATTGTATCAAAAAGCAGTCGAGGAATTCATCTGCAGCAACGAGATGAATTTCAGGACACTGCTGAAAGAGTATGTTTCTCTAAACTCAATGCCATGCTACTTACTAATTCGGGTAGATTCCATGACCATCAGATGATACAGAGCCGGAAAGATGGGTTGGGAACAGAGATATTGTCCGCACCATTCCGAAAGGAGGAGCTTGAGAGTATTTTGGAAGAGATTGCGACCTAGGTAGTTTGGGATCGACAGAATTGTACATTATTTACAGGAGCATCAAGCATGGCGTTGGGAATGGGTATCATCTTGGGAGCATAGGACAAGGAATACGAATGAAGACACGAAATAGAACCACCGTTCTGGACATCGGTGTTAAATTTCAAAGTTAGAATTTAGAGAACCATCCACGTGACAAGGCTTCGAACTCCCAGGTCAAGATTTTTAGCTTCGCAGCCTTGCGAAATTCCACCTCACTCCTCACAACCACGGATGCTGCGACGAGTTTATGATGCGATAAAACACACAGTCATGGCAAAAAGACCACCCAAAGATCCTTTAATTGTAGTCCTAGGTGCAACTGGCACAGGAAAGTCTCAGGTACGATGTCCGATTAATTTCAAGTGGACACTCCAGCTCATCCATCATAGCTTGCAGTCGATTTAGCCAAACGATTTGATGGAGAGGTTATCAACGGCGATGCCATGCAAATGTACGATGGCCTGCCAATTATAACGAACAAAATGACTGTGGAGGAGCAGCAGGGTATCCCGCACCATCTTCTGGGTTTTATTGCGCTCGACGAGGAACCCTGGCGGGTGGGCATGTTCAAGCAGAAAGCGGGACAGATCATAAGGGAGATTCGATCGAGAGGACGACTGCCGATTCTAGTTGGAGGAACTCATTACTATACGCAGTCGCTACTTTTCGACGAGACTTTAGTCGAGACGGTTCCCAAGGACGAGGATCAAATCCAATCCGGACTCACGAACCAGGAGATGGCAGAAAAATACCCTATACTTGACGGACCTACTGAGGATATGATAGTACATCTGAGAGAGGTGGATCCAGTTATGGCAGATCGATGGCACCCAAAAGACAGGCGGAAGATCCGGAGGTCTTTAGAGATATTCTTGACGACTGGGAAGAAAGCCTCGGACATATATGCAGAACAAATAGAACGGAAGGCTTGCAACAAAGAGCCCCATACAGAGAGTGAGTCTGTGGCCCAGCCTCTGGTAGATAGCAGATCCGTGCTACTCTTTTGGGTGTACGCAGAGTCCGACATACTGAAGAAGCGGCTTGATGCCAGAATCGACAAAATGGTAGGCGCCGGGCTTTTGGACGAGGTTAAATCGATGGAAGTCTTCCTAAAAAAACAGGCGATTTCGGGCGTGGAAGTGGATCGTACGAGAGGCATATGGGTATCAATTGGCTACAAGGAGTTCGAGCCGTATCTCAAAGCCTTGGATTCCGGGAGTGCCTCAGTGGATGAGGTGCAAAGCTCTTACGAGCTATCAATCGAGCAAACAAAAACTGCCACACGCCAGTATGCAAGACAACAAGTCCGTTGGATCCGTTTGAAGTTGATCCCCGCACTCTCAGACGTCGATGCTGAGGAGAGACTATACCTTGTGGACGGCAGCGATGTCTCTCGGTTCTCAGAGACCGTCTCCCAGCCTGCGATTGGGATTGCAGAATCATTCTTGAATGGTACTGAGCGAGTACCGCCTCGCGAGGTGTGTGCTGCTGCTGCTCAGATATTGGACCCAGAGAAGGAGCCTGTGGAACCGAAAGACCCTCATTTCCGCCAAGAATGCAAAATGTGCCACATGGTGGCTGTCACAGATGTCCAATGGCAGACGCATCTGAAGAGTCGACGACACAGAGCGCTGATTAAGAAGAAATTGAAGAGCGAGAGAAGCGGTAGGTTTCGCCCTCCGCCGAGTGGCAACATATCAGATCCAGATACTCCTTGAATACACTTCTTGAGAAATATCATACTTGGCTCTGTTGGTTCATACATCGCATTTCCTGCAAAGTAGGCATCTCGACTCGCCTTACGGTATGCGGCGCCTTGGTGTAGGCTTGCAAAGTTTGTGGCATCTCTTACATGCAACATAAACGGAACCAACAAGCAAACCTATTGAAACGGTCAGATGATTCTTGTGGACTGTTCAATCACTTGAGGGCAATGCAACCTCCGTTCTGCTACCTAGTACATAGGACGATTTGTCCCTAATCATATTCCTTCATTGAACTCTATCATTTAGTCCTGCTTTTAATGCCCTTTGGGTGCCCACTACCTGCTGTGATTTTGCACGCCATTTTCCATCGACCTCGACTCCCGGATTCCTTCCGTCTCCTTCGCTTTCCTATTCACACTCTCCATATCAAATCCAGCTAAGAGCTTATATGCCTTCCCCACTTCCTCCAACTCCACGCTCCCAATCACGTCATCGATATTCTCAAATCCATCAGGGGCACGCTCATGAGCCAGTTGCAAGACATGATCCGGTCCATTTGCACGATTCGCAAAACAGATCTTTGCCGTGGGAGGCAGCCTCTCATTCTGATAATTGGTCAAGGCCTCTGGAATTCTCTGCTCTTGCTGAAGGGCCGAAGAGAGAGCTACCGAGTCAAGAATGGCTTGGCTTGCTCCGTTCGATCCAACTGCAAATCATCAATCTCGCACCTTTGCTTAAGAGAAGATGGCAACTTACTGGGATAGAGAGGATGCGCCGCATCTCCCAACAAAGTCAACCTCCCAAAACTCCACCTGTTAACTGGCGTCCGGTCACACATCGGGAATTCTGCAACCACCTCGGTCTCCTCAACCAACTCCGGAATACTCAGAAAGCCAAACGTCCAGCTCTGGAACTGACTCGCGAACCGATCTTTCGACACCGTTTTTCCCCAATCCGCCACAGGAGGAGTCAAGTCTGGGTCATCTTTACCCCTCACTCTCAGCTCCGCTATCCAGTTCACCAGAGACTTCCCCTCCTTCTCTGCCTGGCGACCTACCGGGTAGGCTATGAACTTCTGATCAGCGTGTCCAGCCCACACCATCGAGTGTCCCGTGAGGAAAGGTTCTCGCAACGAGACACCTCTCCACAGTAACCTTCCGGAGAAATTTGGTGGTCCTTCATTGGGATACAGCAGTCGACGAGCAGTCGAGTTAATCCCATCACAAGCAATCAACACATCCGAGATCCGCTTTGGAATATCAGCAGGTGCAGCTGGATCCGTCTTCCTCGTGAATCTCGCAGTGATGCTCCTCTCGTCCTGCTCGTACGAAGTAAACAAATGATCCATAACCACACATCCTTCTCCTAATCTCTCCTTCACCGCACCAAGCAACATCGCATGCAGCATTCCCCTGTGCACCGAAAATTGCGGCACGAGATATCCAGCCTTCTCTCCCCTTGGCTCGCCAATAACGAAATGTCCATATCGATTATAGTACTTCAACTCCTCGGTCTTGATGCCGATTTCTTCCAGTGCGGGTAAGAGACCTAAATTCCGGAGAATGAGAACAGCTGAAGGCTGCAGGTTTATCCCTGAGCCGATTGCTGCCAGAGTGCGCGAGGATTCAAAGATGGTTATGTTCCTGATGCCCACAGAGTGGAGTTGGAGAGCAAGGACAAGACCGCCTATTCCACCTCCGATGATTGTAACGGTGATCTGGGAATTCGAGGAAGTCATTTTACCGAACGCAACTTTGGGGAGAAGAAAGTCTAAAGAGCCTGTTTATATGGAAAGAGGGGGAACCCCGAAAGCGGAGATGTGGGGTTAGTCTTTGTGGGTAGTGAGCCTGTAGTGCCAGGCTTCGGCAGTGACACTGCGGGAGTTCGATGGTGCCTGACAGAGTTCTACGGGCTACATCGTGCCCAAATCTAAAGTCAATCTTGGTATTTTCGCTTTCTTTTACAAACTCTTCTAAGCTCTGGAACGGTTTGCTGTTGTACACTTTGATGACAGCAGGAGCAATCATGAGCGCCTAGTCCCCTCAAATGTCACGACTCACGAATTAACAGGCATCGTTTTTCATCTGGATGAGAATGAATAAACCCTCTCAGGGACAGTGCCAGCCTTCATTAAAGGTGCACATGACACAGGTTTCATTGCTACTTCCCAAGTCTCTAAAAGAATGTTGTACAGCCCGACATTCCGCTCCTAATCATCCAACAACTGATCTCACTTCTTCGCCTCAATTTGATTCTCGCTCGCTGCTCCGACCTCCATCGTGTTCTCGTCCATGCCGAACAAGGTTCTTATTGGCTGCTGCTTCTGTCTTTCCTTTCGGTCTGACAGAAGACCAGTGACCGCTGCCTTGAAGTTCTCTACGAGATCTTGCTCCAAACCGAATTCGGGGTTCAAGGTAGTGGCAAAGACACGTAAGGTAGTGGCGGGTATGTTCAGCATCTTACAGACATCCTCTGGGCTGACCAGAGTCTCCATCTTCGTAATGAAATCTGCGCTCATGAGGTCGGAGAATTGCTTCATTCCAACGGGTTGAGCCACGACCTGAGTTCCAGAAGCAGTCTGTGTCTCAAGCTCAAGTGCAGGTCTCTTCTCGCCCGTCATGATTTCGGTAACAAAACCTTCGTCAAGGGTCTCGATTTCGTCGCCAAACTCTTCTCTCTTGCCGACTTGCCATGGGACTCTTGCCTTCTCAGCATCGCTAATAACCTGTTTCATGAAGTCCTTTCGAATGGTCTTGGCGCTCTCCTCCATTTCCTCGTCGCCATTGGAGTATGTGTCAAGAAGTCCTCTGTATGCCTTTGCATTTTGCATGACAACCTTATCCTGTTGCACTTCCCAGCTTTCGGCAATTTGCTTGAAGCTTTCCATGAGTGTTGAGCAGGATTCATTGATAGCGGTGTTATCTTCGGCGCGACAAGCTTCTGCAACGACCTCCTTGAGCTCCTTGAACGCAGCAGAACGCTTGAGAAAGACACTCAACAAGACAATATCATCTTCTTCGCGGCGTAAGCCGGTGGAGGCAATATATCGGAGATAGCGCATCATCTTTGTGTAAGACTGACTTTGCTTCTCCAGCTTTGCCGGGAGAGCGTCCAGAAGGCGGTTTGCAATTGCTTTGCGGTCGCCATCGCTATCCATCATCTGAGTGAAGACAGCAACGAATGTTCTCGAGTGGACAAGTTGGATGTTCCGAAGCTTGCAATACTTTATCATCCAATCGGCGCGAGAGTTCTTGATGTTCTCGGTGACCTCATTCTTCGTGATGATGGCGATGAGAGCTTTATCAAGGAGTTTTTCGAGGTTCAGATTAAATTGGTCCTGGGGCCATCCACTGAAAGGGTACAATCTGACAACTGATTCATACCAACTCCATGCGACTCCCGTAGTTGGAACATCAAACTTGGGCTCCTGGCCGAACAACTGCCAAACCATACTCAAGGGGCGTACACCCGATCCAGCTGTGGTTAAGAGATTGCCGAACAACCCTCTCATGAGCTTCGTGGTGGTATCTTCAGCCTTGATCATACGTTTTGGTGCAGTGGTTCTCATAGCAGCAAGCTTGGACATGGCGGCCATCAGCAGGGCACTCATGAGTTGGCCAGTCTCAGGGCTTCCAGGTTGCATGTTGTGCTCTCTTGAAGCAACAGCTTGGCTCAGAGTGTCTCTCATGATGATACGCAAGGCTGCGATGTGGCCCTCGTTACATTTATCCATCCACCGAACCTTGAATGGAGTTTTGAGGTTAACGAACTCATCCCAGCAAACCCAAGCTACCATCGAACCGGTACCAAGCTCCTGAGAAAGATATGGCAAAGCAAGAACAGGATGCGTGGGGCCAAGTTGGTGCTTGAGGGGTCCATTATGATTGGATTGAGATTGCTCAATGATGATTCCAGCATCGAATCCTTCAAGAAACAGAACTCGTGAGTCCAGATCACAGCATGTATCAACATCAAGAGAGTTGCTCTTCAGCTTTCCCAGGATTTCTTGATATGGAGTAGTCTTGATGTTCAAAAGCATCACTCCCATGTCGGTTGCCTTTGTTTCAAGAAGTCCTGCAAGTGACTCGAATGTCATGGACTTGACTGCTTCAACGTTATTCTGAATTGTTGCTTGGCGTTGGAGTCGTTGTAAGTCATGAGTTCTCTTCGAGGTTGTTTGCGAGGACATCATATTACTCAAATGCGTGATGACCGACTCCAGGCTCTTCTGGAATGTCTTGCTGTCTAGTCTGAGATCACCCAGCATGGTATTCTTCTTCTCGACAGACTCAGGATCGGCCATGTCGTATTCCTTGGTCAAAAATTTGATGTATGCAGTTCTCCGTGGAGCAGTTCCATCACTAACCTTCCTAGAAAGGCAAGATATCAGCTGTCTTGAAAGCTCGACTAGATCCTTCTGGCTTAGAAGTACTTGAAGCTGGGGGACAATTGCAGATATTTCTTCCTCCAGAGTCTGAATTTGATCGAGAGGAAGGCTTTCGAACAGATTATTGAGGTCCTTTGGCTCAACCATTGAACCTGAATTTGGCAGTAGGACTGTATTGGACTCGCCGAGGTTGATCAATCTCTTGACTCTGGGGTCAAGTAGAGTCTCCAGTCCAATATTCTTAATTGTCTTTGTGACATCTGTTCCGAAAGCTATTTTTGATGTGTTGAGATGGCTCCGGTCAGCAATACCGCGATAGAAGTAGAACTTCTCGGAAATTTGTACCAACACCAAGGATTGTGGACCGGCAAGAGCAGTGACAGCATTGATATTGACCAAGTCCATCAGTTTGGTAACATCTGGACCTGCTGGGGGTGTATCTGGAGACACCTGGATGACGAATACGGCATTGATTCTCCATGGTGTCGCCAAATTTCGAGCATTGTCTGTCATACGCTCGTCGACAAAGACAACAGCAGATTTGAATTGATCATAGTGTGCTCGAAGAGCTTTTTCCTCGGAAAAATGAACATTCTGAGGAACTCTGCCCGTTGCTAGTAGCAGAGGACCTTCCAACCGAGAACCAAAGATGCATGGTAGCACCACAGCGGACGAAATGCTTTCGGGAGCAGCATTTTCATCACGCACGAACTCCAATCCTGTACCGTACTTGATGATCTGGGTGGTATCTTGGCGGATCATTGGTGGCAATACCGTTGTCTGGGTCAAGAATACGACGTTTGGCTTCGTAGAGGCAGGAAGGACGACTTGCAGAGTAGTAGACAAGTCCATGGGTGTGTCTGGTGTACGAGTGGCAGTAGCTAGACATGTTAGTTCATGCAGAAAAGGGGAATGCAAAGCATCGAGATGAGTTCAGAAGGAAACACACGGTACTTACGATGAGAATCCACAGTCGCAGGAGTAGGGATTGACCAATCAGCACGCTGAATAGCGCCACTGAAGGATGTACTCTGCAACGAAGAGCCCGAGCACATCTTGTTGAGATCGGTTGTCGGAGTGGGAAGAATAGAGCAGACAAGCCAGTCGCCTTCACGCTTGAACACAACTGGGGAGCAAATTGTGGCCTCTCCAATGGACGCTGCATCAAGTGGGACTGGGACAATGTAGAGAGCCTGTAATCGTCAGCTTAAGTATGTTGAGAAGGGGGTAGTAGGATAGAAGGTAAGCCTACCTTTTCTGCATGGTTTGCAATCATGACCACGGGGTTACGCTCTTGAAATCTGGTCAACTTGGTACATCTGTAGGAGACCTCATAGTTAGTATTGCTGATCTATGTGCGATATAGAAGCATTAAGACTGGTTGGGGATATATCTCTGTCCCAGAAGCGTAGTCTCTGTGAACAATTTCTGGGGGGGATTTAAAACTTGCAGGGAACTCACTGGAAGCCAGATACAAACACAGCGAACTCCTTTCCAGATTTCAATTGGTTGCTGACCTGCATGTGCTGAAGGAGGTCGCTTCCTTCGTTGATGTCTCCACTGTGATTGATTCCGGGGAAAGTATGTGTTGCGCCATAGCAGCTGGTTTTACACGCAGCATCTGCGATGCACAAGTCGTAGTAGGTTGGATAACGCTCTGATACAGCAAGGATAGCGATCTTGTCTGATTCAATGGGGACCTTGAAAGTGGAGACAGGAACTTGCATGACCGTATATTCGTTGTTGAAGATCTCTATGAAACATGTTAGTAATCTGTCATCGAGAGAAAAAACGGTTGATATTGGACAAAGTATCGGGCCTCGATACACAGTTTGTAAAATAATGTATCGGTGACATGACAAGGAGGAGGAACTTACGGAGCGGGCGGGAGAACCGGGTCATGCGAGTCTGCAGCGTCTGTCCGATCTCTCCAAGGTCGACAGCCTTGAAGAAATGGTCCTCCGCATAGGACGAAATGTCGATCTCATCGATCCCTGACGCTGTGCGGCAGAGAAGGAGCTTTTCTGGGCTATTGATCGATCAGTATACCGAAAGCTATCGTGACGGAGGGTGCCTGGGTGTGGAAAATGTCTGAGGCTGGAGTGTGCAAACGGAAATCTCGGGTTTGCTCTCACTCACTCAAGATTGTTGAGTCATGAGAAGCAATAGAGCTGATGGAGTAGCTTACCTGAATGGATGCGCACAGCCAACTGGAAGGCCTTCCAGAAGGGTAACGATCTGTGCCTTGGTGGTTGCCAGGGGGTCAAAGAAGACCTTCGTGATCTTCTCCATGGTTGTTTGTGGGCGCGAAGCTGATCGTGGGTGAGTATGAAGATCGGAGGAGAAAGAAGGTGGGAGCTTAAAGGTTAAGTCAACTGTGGGACGGAGACCTGCCTAATCGAAGCGGGGAGGTGCGTCACGAATGTCAACAGTCGCACGTGACCGGTTGAGTCACTCCCCGAGATTGAACGGCGCGCGAGACTACCAACTATCGTACCGTACTTTCGTGATTGTTGTAGAGAGGTCGCTCTTGAAATTTCGAGATGTTGGATGGCGGCACAGCTATTCAGCTTCAGCTTCATGAGTCTTACGGCAAGCGGTAAGGTTTCAGTCAACCGTGCTTAAGCGAGCGCCCCGTGGCTTTGTTTACATCTGGCATTCCGTTACCTCAAATCTATGATTATATTTCTTCCAGTAGCATTTTTGTTTCAATCAGAAATATCCTTCATTAATTAGTATTTTGGGACCTGTTTTCGCTTCTAGGCCCACAGCTGAACCCATGTCACTCTTCATAATAGCATTGCTACTCAATAGCTCGGGGCCGAAAGGATGCACTTTAAACTTTGATCTTAAGGGGATCGCAGCTATTGGACCCTAGAAAAACAGTACATTCCGGAATTCTGTTTGGGAGATAGTTCTTCTTGACTTCTCACCCCACTCAAGCTTGGTAATGGGTAATGGCAGTCCCCCCCCCTTCTCAAAAAGAAACATGAGCACCTAAATGGACCACTAAACTGGGTAGTTTGGTTGTTTTGGGTTCCAATAAACCCGGGTTCGGCATCACGAACTCCTTGTCAAGCCTTCGAAGACTGGGCTGCGGCAAGAAATATTCTAGCCCAGATTTGGTAGAGACTTTTTGGTGGATAAACAACGCCCAAGTTTGCAGAGCATCTTGGACTGCTTTCAAATGTGCCTAAAACAGACTTTCTTGAAGATGGTATGCCCGTAATGGCGTTTGGAGTTTGACACTTACGGCGCTGGAGGAGGGACAACGTTCGTGGACTATTAGCACTGTACCAGAATATGCCAAGCCAACGGACAGTTCATATCCAAACACAAGAGGGTCTTGTCACTACAGAGGCCCTGATAGGAGTTTTCCCACATAGTTCCACATAAATTCTGCTTCATTTGTTGTTGGGTAAAATAGCCGCCCAGGGTTGGTGGGGATCTCAGGGGCTGGTGGGGGTTCCCAACACCGTTTCGTTCACAGAGCCCCTGCATGCATATTACAGGGTATGCCACAGCGCTGCGCCTCCAATCAGCCACCTACCTGTAGGCGACTGCGGTTCTCAAGTTTCCTTCTTAAGATTACATCTTGTGCATCTAACTTCTCAAGATGTGTAAATGCCGAAATACAAATATACAGAATTTCTGAGATGTCATCTGTGATTGACTATTTAGGCAACGACTCAAGCTCAATTTCTCGGTTTCAAGCCGCCGCCAACTTGGAATTTCTCCTTCCCAACTCAAATATACCGAGTCTACTGGCCAACTCGAACTTCACTGATTCTCTGGAATGCAAACTTGACTTTGAAAGGACATCATGTTTGGAGGTCTGTGGGAATGTGTCGACTACCTTTGCTAATTGGCCAAATTTTTACACCTGCTCATGGTATCCTGAGATTTCCGCAGCCCTGAATGAAGCAAATATCACTGGTTCTGGACTTGAGAGGCTGGATGCTATTGGAATCTCTGCAAATCAACAGGAGTTTTCCTTAAATATATCTTCCACCATAGGGAATTGCCTTGCCGACTTCTGTCAGTATTCCGAACAATGTCAGGACTCGGATATATACGATTCCTGTGATTCAAAGAGCCTTTTTCTCGACAATGGGTTATCTAAGACTTTGAACCGAACAGCTGCTGTTGAATGTGTACGATATGGTGTCTGCGGAAGCACTGCTGAAATCAACCCTGACATTGGGGGGCTGGGGGTCAGTCTTGAAGTTCAATGTATCCTCTTTCATGGTCTCTAATAATTACAGGTTGTGTTATCTCTCCTCATACAATATAGCATATCTCTGCTGGGAATACTTCTCCACTCTATGTTCTATATCCGATATCAAGTTGCGCAGAGACGTATCCGACGAACCCCTTGTCTGGAGGCAATGGAACTCAGGCTTTCAGACGCCGAAAAAAGTTTCAATGGCCACTTGGGATCTCTCACCAGCGCACTAGTCGAGTTCCAAAAGGCCCAGTGTTTCTTCTCCGCCACTCTTCAAATAGCAGCATTGATTGTTTTGCCATCCTACCTTCAACAGGTCCGCGGAAAAGATCAAATTCTGCTGAGACTGACAGCCGCTAATGCGTTCTCGCCAATTATGTTGACTCTCCTGCATATCGACTTTCTCGGTGGACGCAACTCATGGTATCTCCTCTTTCTATCCGGAGTCAGCTTCGTCTTAGGAACCGCAACATACTGGGCAGCTTCACCACGCCTCAGTGGGGCCGCCATAGATGCATACTTGTTCCACGAAAACCCAGTTGCACCAGTCATCTCATGTGGGAATATCGAACCTTTTGCTCCCTGTTTCAACCGGAATGAGTTTTTCAGGTACGGATTGTGGCCTCAAATCACCGGAGTCTACTATTCCCTGCCAGAGCGCTCTGGCTTGGCTGTGTGGATCATATCTTTTCTGATTCTTGTTTGTCGAGTCGTTTTCAAGATCTTTTCGGTACAGGGCAATGGTCCTTGGTTGTTGAAGCATCTTAGGACCGGACGAAAAGTATTCCGAAAGGCCTGCCAAAGAAGCTCAACAAAGTTGAAGACTTCTAGATTAGGTAACAAGCTATCATATCAGGTGTCGGTAGTCTCTGCCTTACATCATTTGGAAGGAATTGGTCGGCAAGTGTATGCCCTCACATCCCAACGACGCTTTTGGGAATATCTCCAGCTGGCAGTGGGATCCATCGCATTGTTCCTGCAGTTCATCTCTGTCATCCAGGTTTTGAAATATTCATCCAACATCATTTCCACGCAAATGAGTTTTGGGCAGATTGTTGCTGTGGGCATCTGGGTTCCAGTCCTTCTGGAGTATGCATATCTTGAAATGAGTAAGCTCTTCCAGATCCTAAAATAGGCTCGAGAAACATACTGACTTGGTTCAGATGGATCCGCAAGAGGAACACAATACCGTCTGAAGGCTCCTTTGATTGTATGTGACAAGCCGCCTCAAGACAATACAACTACACCAAAGAGTGCTTCTGGAGAGCAAGAGCGCTCTGAATCTAGCGCTGGTCCACCTGCAGCCGAGCCAGCTTGAGTTGGCTTGATTATATTTACTGATGCATGTATTGAGAAAATGGGCATTGGATATAGATGACAATCATAGGATAAATGCGATATATTAGGGCCTAGACTAAATACTTATGAACGGAGATATTGATAGATAGATGTTTTGACTTGCCATTTAGAACATGATGTTGTTCCTAAGCTCGCTTGAAGGCGCTGGAACACAGGAGCACAGGCATGGAGCATCTAATAATGTCGAATGAGAATAAACACAGATTTAATTATTCTCGTTACAATACTGTAACAATTGTATGAGACGTGGTAGCAATCACCAGCGTAATTTTTTATTATTATTTTATATGTTTCTCTTGGAGGCGCTGTGGCTGGTGAATTTAGTGTCTCGCTAGCGGCGGGCTGTGGCACCTAGATTCAGCCTTGACTTGAACTTTTGGTTCTGCACAACTGCGACTCAAGTTTGCGACAACCAACAAAATGGCCGACATCGAGATAGAAACCCCTACGGCTCTGGCCCCCGAAGGTGCAGGGGTAGAGGAGACATCCACAGCCCTGACGACAACCAGCAATGAGGTCGCACCGGTGGGAGAGCGCAAGATGAAGAAGATCATTCGCAAGAAGAAACGTCCAGCGCGACCACAAGTTGATCCCTCGACGATGAAGTCCGAACCTCCTCCACAAACAGGCACGATCTTCAATATCTGGTACAACAAATGGTCGGGAGGTGATCGCGAAGACAAGTATTTGTCGAAGACTGCGGCTGCTGGACGATGCAATGTGGCGAAGGATACTGGGTATACGAGAGCGGACAAGGTCACTGGAAGCTATTTCTGCCTCTTCTTCGCGCGCGGCATATGTCCAAAGGGCCAGGAATGTGAGTACCTACATAGGTTGCCTGGTATTCATGACATGTTCAACCCAAACGTGGATGTTTTCGGCAGAGACAAGCATTCGGACTACAGAGATGATATGGGAGGCGTAGGAAGTTTCATGAGGCAGAATCGTACAGTTTACGTTGGACGGATACATGTCAGCGACGATATCGAGGAGGTTGTGGCCAGACATTTCGCGGAATGGGGACAGGTTGAGCGCAGTAAGTTACCCAAGTTCTGCTGCTCACGATAGATTCTAACTATGTTTTAGTCCGTGTATTGAACACAAGAGGTGTTGCGTTCATCACATACTCAAATGAAGCAAATGCACAATTCGCAAAAGAGGCTATGGCACATCAGTCACTGGACCACAGCGAGATCCTGAATGTTCGATGGGCTAGCGCTGACCCCAATCCTATGGCACAAAAGCGCGAGGTACGGAGAATCGAGGAGCAGGCAGCAGAGGCAGTACGAAGAGCATTACCTGCTGAGTTCGTGGCAGAGATCGAGGGTCGGGATCCAGAAGCACGGAAGCGGAAGAAGATCGATGGTGGGTTTGGTTTGGCAGGATATGAGGCTCCGGATGACATCTACTTTGCTCGGAGTGCCAACGCTGTCAATCCGGTAGGAAGGCAAGGATTGGAACTTGAGGACGAGCAACGTTTAATGATCGAGGCCGACCAAAGGCTGATGATAGAGGCTGACCAGGTAGAGAGGGAAGAGGCAGAGGAGAAGGGCATATTCTCGAATAGTACTCTTGCAGCACTGAAAGGCGCGCAGGCGGTTGCACCGAAAGCAAAAGCTCCAGCGCCGTCTGGTCCTCTGGTTGCATACGATAGTGATAGTGATTAAGGGTTAGCATCTGGCGTTCAGGGGCAGGCATGGATGGGATGGCTGTAGCATAGAATGGATAATATTTCGGAGCATCATGAATGACTGTTCTCGATCAGTGTCCCAAAATACAACATGTCGATAGTCAGGTGCTTCGATTTAACTATTGAAGATTCTCGAGTACAACAGTTCATGTCTCCCGACCCACAAGTCCATGATTGGCACACTCTGGCCGGCATCTTCAATGCTTGTGTCCCACTCCTGATCAATAACTCGCTGTATGCCTTGTTGAACCTCTACACTTGCTAGGAGCTTCTGGGCGTGGTACGGTCCGAATATACTTGCTCGCACAGCAGCTGACAGCAGAGCTTTCACATGGCTCAACATGAAGACATAGGCTGTCTGCTCCAAGCTCACTCCCAAGATACATGCAATAGCTCCAAACAATGGACCAAGATGGGCAGAAGCCGTTGGCAAGTCATTGGAGGTGACAGTCGGGGATGTGCCACGCAAGAGAATTGTGAATTCTTTCAATGCCTGTACACTAGCAACCGAAGCCCTAGCCGGCAGTGCAGAGGCAAATGATCGATCCCATATCGAAAGCAGAGCTCTTCCTTGTGCAACAGAGGCCCGACGACCCACTGTGCACATTATTGCTGCATCTAGAGTATCATCGAGTTCTACCAAGTCGAACACATTCCTGTGAGCCGCAAGAACGAATGGTAGAGTTGTGGAGGCATATGAGGAGAGTGAGAAGCCGAGGAACGCGGGGAAAGAAGAGCTTGGACGAGTATGTGCGAGATAAGATTCGAGACCGCTGCTGAATGCGAACGAGCCCAATGGGAGGGCAGAGTCTGAGAGTAGGAGTAGGAAGTGGTGAGACGAGGCGGAAAGAAGCCCTGTACATTATTAGAGGCAGATATCAGAGGTGAACAATCCCACTTACCAACACTTCGAAGGATCTTAGAGGGGCTGGGGGAAGCATCTGAATTGACATGATAGTCACTCAGTTTTGACTTGGCTGCTTCCAGACGCCGCTCAAGCTCGGCAATCTCATCATTGAGAGCTTGCGACTTCGAAAAGTCGGCTGTGTTGCTCATCAAGGAAGCATGTTACTTTGTTATGAGGTTGAGTGATCTTCAGTTAATGCTCGTCGTCAAAAGCCTCATCCGCATCCTCGTCTAGAATTAGCGAGGCGCACTATCTCCCGCAGCACCTCACACATCTCTTCCTCCTCCACTCTTCTCCATCCACAAGACGAAGCTCCTCAAGTGGCTGCAAGGCTTTCCCACAAGGCGTTGGTTGACGATCATCTATTCCTTTCGACCTCACTGGCTATTATTTACAGCAGAGTGGCGAAGTAGCCCTGATACCTGCAGAAGGATTGGCGAGGATGTTCTGTAGTTGCTTCAGGGCCAGGGGTCATGCGTTCATGGTCGTTTTGTGCTGCGCGCGCTGCATCGTTGTTCACCAACAGTCATTACACTTTGCGGAATATCGGCCGAGAGGAATTTCTCGTGTACAGATTTACCCGGAGCACTTTGAATCCCTGCGGTTATTGGATTTTTATTTTATTTTTATTCTCTCTCTCTCTCTCTCTCTCTCTTTCTCGTTTCGATTTTCGTATACTCTGCGTGAGGCTACAGCCCTCCCCAAGTCACACGATGACATACCCGTCGGAAGGCACACTTCAGCCATCTGGAGGCCATGTTTGTGTTCAGTTCAGAAACATGCAGAAAGTTTCGATAAGCGCCTCGTCGATCATGAGCAGTATATGGTCATGACAATTGTTGTGCTGCGGACCAGAAGATTGCTGGCCATAGGCCTAACGACCTGAAACGCTGTGCCGCGATCCTACCCAAAGGTTGGTACTACCACATAGCTGGGACTTTCTCGCAGTTCTGAATGGTTGATGGAGGCGAGAACGACATCGTTGCCTTATTTTTGAATCGCCGTAGCTACATCACAGCCTGGAAGCAATCCTATTCCTGGTCAATGCCTAAACTAGTCACTCTCTGACCGCTACCTTGCTGTTATATAAGGACAACCCATACTTCAGATCCTCCAGATCGTCTCTATCACTTACCATCTCATTGCAACGCTTCCCGAACTCTGAAACTTTCGCATATATACTTCTACCAAACATTGCCAAATATCTTGTATACACCAGCAATCATGATTGTAACTCTTGGTCTCCGTGCTGCCCAAGTGAGTCTTCCGCTTCTGCCTCTCGAACTCTTTCGGACTATACATCGAGACTGATGTTGATTTGCCGGTTGTAGCTTGTCATTTCTGCCGTCGTGCTAGCCCTCGCTGTAGTCCTGATCAACGGCTATGGCCCTGGCCATGGACCGGCGCTGTTAGGTTATGGTGCTTTTTGTGGAGGAGCAGCCCTTGTGATTGCTGCCGTGGGAACTCTTGCTGTGTTTTTCGATAGACTCCAAGGGGTTATAATGCTGGCTCTTGATGGACTCGCCTCCTTCTTCCTCCTAGCTGGAGCAGCTGTACATCTACCTCTGCATTTGGTATGGCTTTGAGCTGACAGTATGATTAGGCATGGACGGCGAAAGTTAAAACCGGCGATTGCAACAGCGAAAGCTACATACTCAGTATTGCATCCATAGTCAGGGTCAGCGACGACAAAACTTTCCCTGGGAAGAACCTTGATCAACGACTCAAGAACGCCCGAGAATTCATTGTGGCCAGGTGCCGCATCGAGCAAGCCGAGACAGCGGTACTTTGGATTTTGGTTATCTGCTTCCTTGCGACTATCGTACTCGCTTTCTTCGGTAGATCAGGCAAGAGAGGAGGCGCCATGGTCTAGTGGCCATTGATTCAACCTGGGTTTGTTGGGGTACATGTGACTGGAGTGAAGTGTGATGGAGTTTTTAGATACGTCGTCGAGAGCTTTCTACTCTGGGGTGGGTATAGTATAATGGGACTGTGGTTTTATTTCGAGTATTTAATGCGATGTTCATGACCAAATATGAATCAAGTTCTCATTGCTCCGTTGCTGCGAGGCGGGGCATCTGATATACTCATTGCCGTTGTATGGATTCGGATCTTTTTCCCGATGAATTGCGCAATCTTCTTAGCCATTAAGTTTGACCAGTATCAAATATGCGTGCTGAAATGTGACCTACATATGTCCTCCTAATTTATATCTGCGGCGCAGGCTGTAAGCTGACCGGCGTTCAACGAAGTTGATTTGGTGGTGTACGCCGCTAGCGAACACCGAATGTCAGAAATGCAACTAATTATCGACTGCAAAGCACCGAGTATATAAAGAAGCATCCCATCCGCGTAATAACATACTTTCGCGAAAAAATCTTTATTGCCATATTGCTCAGTTGTACACCAAAACCATGTCCTTCCGAACCGCACTTGCTCAACTTTTCCCTGGAAAGCCAACCTTCACGGAAAACGACATCCCTAATCAAACTGGCAAAGTCTTTATGGTGACAGGTGGTAATGCCGGCCTCGGATTCGAACTAGTCAAGATCTTGTATTCGAAAGGAGCCACAGTTTACATGGCCAGTCGCTCGCAGACGAAAGCCGAAGCTGCGATAAAATCCATCCAAGCGACAACCACAACAACAACGCCTGGCAAAATCAACAATTTGATCCTTGATTTATCGGACTTGGCGTCTATCAAGCCTGCGGTCCAACAATTCGCGGCCCAGGAAAGCAAGCTTGATGTTCTGTGGAACAATGCTGGGGTTGGATCTGCACCTGTTGGTAGCAAAACAAAACAAGGCTATGAATTATTGATGGGCACGAACGCACTCGGACCATACCTTCTCACCAAACTCCTTCTCCCGTACCTCCAGGACGCTGCAAAGACAGCTCCTCAAAACACAGTTCGAATAGTCTGGGCCGCCTCCCCAGCTGTCGAGACTAACACTCCCAAAGGAGGGTTGGACATCAAGGAACTCTCCTCTCCGGGTGACAATCAGCTACGTAACTACGGCATCTCGAAGCTAGCAAACTGGCTCCTCGCATCCGAGTTCTCCAAGCAGGTCTCCAAAGATGGCATCACAAGCGTGGCTCAGAACCCTGGGAATTTGAAGACGGCCATTTGGGATGCTGCTCCTAAATGGGCTCAGGTTGTCATGTCGGTTACTATGCACCCGCCAATCTACGGTGCATATTCGAGTCTCTGGGCGGGTCTCTCTGATGGAATTACGGTTGCTGATGGGGGAAGGTATGGAGTCCCTTGGGGCAAATGGCATCCGAATCCAAGACAAGACCTTTTGGCTGCCCTGAAGAGCGAGCAGGAAGGCGGTACTGGGGTTGCTGGTAAATTTCGGGATTGGTGCGAGGAAGAAAGCAAGGTGTATGTTTGATTTGCAGAGCAGAAGGATACTTTAATGCTACGATAGTGGGATGCATATGAAATGGATAGTAATTCAACCGCGCGGAGCTTTCTCCAGTGATGTCGGCGGCTCAGATGAAAATTGAACACTTAGAACTTGTGAAACTAACAACGGATAGATTTGGCAATACATTCGGCAATGACTTTGGAATTAGGAGAAACGATGCTGCCGACAGAACGCTGACCGAGACGAATACTGATTCCATTTTATTCCCAGTGGATCTGGTGCTGTCAAAGCTGTTGTGCACTTGGTATTTTGTACGGTACGATAAAAGAGTAACGGTCAAGAGAACAAGTGGGCTTTCATAGGAACTTTAACAAAAGTATTGGCTAAATGGGCTTTTAAATCTTCAAAAGAATAATAGACAGAAAAACCTTTCAGCTGAAGTAGTAAGAACTGAAAGACGAAGGAGATACGATCCTCGGCGTGACATTTCATATGTTGCCATTTGTAAGGGATCAAGAACTCTATCGAAGGAAAGGAGTAGGTGCCATGTTTGAATATCTCAATGATCCAACCCCGACTTGGCTTAGTTGAGGTCCTGGGATGGAGGTTCCAGGTTGTCAAAGTCCATGAGCGGAAGTGATTGCTGGGGAAAAGAGAGCTCGGAGAGCCCCACTATTTTCCTAGCGGCCAGAGCTTCCAATCTGGTAACAAAACAGTGAAAGGCTTAAACTACCCTACAAACTTCCACTTCTAAGCAAGCACTCCAGCAGCTTCAGAGTGACTTCAATGCGTGCTGGTAGGTTCAACAGCAGCAGCCATAATCCGAAGAGAGTCGTCGTTAATTGTGGCTGACGGTAAGTGCAATTCCATGTCTCATGTATCTGCAAGGAAAGCTCCCAGGTTCTTTTCCATCGTCGAACCAACAGCTCTCCCCGTCCATCGAACAACAACAGAACCCGCCCACCCAACATGATCATGAGCTTCTTCAAACAAGGCTTCAGCTCTGCCAGCCCGCGACCGTGTCAACTATGTCGACCATCTTCAATTGACAAGCTTCTTGTAAGCTTCCCTACCCCGCCTCATTGAAGTACTGCAAACTGACGCGACCCAGTTCAAAACCACACGCGTCAATTGCTCAATGCAGCTACCATACAGACCATTCAGCACCAGCAGGAAATTCCGTCCGAATCTCTACACCTACAAACCAAGAAACCATCTGACGATAGCGCTGCGTCGTCAACACAGAGACTCGTCCCCAAAGACATATTTCCAGAAACCCGAGCAACCACGGTGGCAGCCCTCTCAAGCCAGCACTGGAAGTCTCGTGGTCATTAGTATAGTTGGGGCCTGTGTAGGGGTGTTCTTATGGAACGGCCAACTACAAGCCGAAGCACGACAGAAGGCCACCAGAGAAGCGCGGAAGAAAGCCACCGATTTCTACGAGCAATTCGTGATGACTTCTCGAAGCCTTGAACCAGGCCGATACTATACCTTGATTAGCTCGGCGTTCATGCATCGCGACATCATGCATCTTGGACTTTGTATGCTTGGCTTATTCACCATCGGACGTAATATTGTTGTGAGATCTGGAGTGCCTTCTTTCATTGTCCTGTATTTTGGCTCTGCAGTTGCGGGAGGGGTTGCACAGGTTCGCTTCTGGGAGACGAATAGTTCGCCTTACATTGTTAACCATGGGGTGGGATCTTCAGGGGCGATCTCGGGACTTTTTGCTGCAATGGCTTGTGCCATGCCTCTGTCTCGGATTTACCTCTTTTTCATACCCATGCCTATGGTTGCGGCGGCTGTTCTGGAGGTCGGTGTTAGTATCGGTGGAATGCAGGGGAGGTGGCTTCAAAATTGGGGCCATGCTGATCATCTAGGAGGCATGGCTTTTGGTGCTTTCTGGTGGTTGTTGGCGATGAGGCGAGGGGCTCCTTTGGGGAGACTGTTCAGACCTAAGTTCTAAGTCGGGAGGTGTGGGAGTTGGTGTTCTGGTATTCTGGTGTGTACGATCCCCTGTCATTGCGAAGATTTCAAGAAAGCGTTTAGATCTGTCTTACATTGCAAGACTAGACAGCGGAATTATATTCAAGTATGCGATCTGTTTCAGGTGTCAGCTGCGCCTGCTAGGCGTTTTGCACTCCGAACAAACTTCTCATAGTTTGAGCGAGTATGTATATGATATACGTTATTACCCCTAGTCATCGCGGACGCCATTTTGAGATTTTTCATTTCTCCATTGTCTCTTAGATCGATACCCAAAGACATCCCAGCATGTTACATCCAACATGATGCCACGAACAGCATTTGGCAACCAACACTCAGCCCGCCTAATACCCACGACTACAATCCGTCACTCCATTCTCGGCACTAGTCAACAACAACAGCCCAACAATAAGTCCATAAATCGCTACACAACACCACCAATTAGCCCAAGCTCAGCACCGCTCCCCCTTAAAAACACCCACCCACACCCTTCGCTTCAACTCAAGAAGAGAGAAACACAAAGACTCACCCAACACCTCAGCAAAAATCAACATCATCATCATACCCACAAACATCCTAGGCTGCTGTCCCGTAGCCCTCACCCCCGCATCCCCCACAATCCCAATACAAAACCCGGCACTCAAGCAGCATAGTCCCACCGATAGCCCGGCAGAGAGTTGCATGAAGCTGGTGTGGAGGGCGACTTTCTCTTTCAGTGTTGAGGAGATGACTACTGCGACTACGAGGCCGTAGATCGCTAGGATGCCAGCGAGGATGGGGGGCATGAGGTCTGGTGGGTTGGTGTTCGTGTTAGCGACTGTTGTTCGCGAAGGGGGAAGATGTGTGGAAATAGAAAGAGGAGGAGCAGGGGGGTGGGGGGCGGGGGGCGGATGGGAAAACGGACTTCTGATCATCATATCCGGTCTCAGGACACTGACGGCAGATATACCGATTCCTGATTTCGCGATCCCGTATGCGGCTCCCAGACTCGAGAATATCATGGCGACTGCACAGCCCATGCATCCGAAGAAAGACTACTTAGTTAGTTGTGTTTATATTGGGAATCACCTCGCGAGATTATCGGGATCGGGAAAGTTTGGGAGACGTACGGCGTAAATGGGACTAGTTGAGGAGGTTAGACGTTAGGCTTGACGAAGTGACTAAGAGAGGGAAGGAGGGGGTAAGGGGGGAAGAACTTACCATCGTCCCTGATCAAAGTATTCCATGATGAGAGATTCGCCGGCTGAGTTTGCGAAGAGAATGTTTTCTTGCGTAGACATGTGCTGTACCTCAAGTGTATGGTCACACAAACAACGTTTTGTCTGATAGACTAATATCTATCTGCAACAAGATTATATAACTAAGAGAAGAGGAAAGAATCAAAGACGTGAGAGATAAAAGAGAGAGGAAGGAAGTACGAGAGGGAAGGCTGACAAGTACTGTTTCGATTCAGCTCCGAGCCGATGGGTGAGCGAGTAAACATCCCATTCGTCCGTCTTACCTGTACCTTATATACACAACAGCACAGCATAAGGTATCTCAAAAGACCTTGTGGATGAGATTCAGGCACGCTTGTCTGGCGTACACCTATTCGGTCATCTAGTTTGAGTGGTGTTCCCATACCTTGGTTCTGCTAGGCACCGACTTTCGGCTCGTTGTGATTCGGTCATGGTGGATTATAGTAGCTGCCTAGGCTTGCGGTAGCGAAGAGGCGTTTGGTTGGAATAAGGCTGTAGTATTGATGTCTCAAGAGAGGAAGAGGGAGAGCGTGCTTCATGATGTGATGCTGTTACGTGATGGGCTGAGGTTTGTTACACAAAATTTGGTCGCGTGACCTTTATTTATCAGGGTCACGTTTTCCCCGTTTCCAACTGGACCTGTCTGTTTCGACACGACAAGAAGTCCATAAGCGCAAATAATCCTACCAACCTCAATTCTAAGCTTAAAAACGCCCAAAAGTTCAAATACTTCCGGTAGAAAAAGCAGCCAGCGGCTACCACACCACGCGCCTATTCAAGCCATTAGGATTTCAAGGGCTACAAATTCCACCCTGCATCTGCACCACGAAATCGACACTCCACTTGCATGCAACGACAACCAATCGATTCCCGCGAAATCGAATGTTGGTAGTCGCAACTGCACCCGACAGTCTGGTACGCTTTATTTTCAGTCAAAGGATTGACACGCTTCCTTCCTTGCTTGTTGTGCCGCCGCCCCATGCGAGCGCTTAGGAGGGAACGTGGTATCATAATGGTTCACCTTGATAAGGGGTGAGGGTACCTCCCCTCCCCTTTCCGCTGCGGTTTCTGGTTTGTTTCTTTTCCTTTTTCGCTGCCGTATCGTTCTGGCTTGTGTACATTCATTTATTCTGGTCGTTTGCTTGTATGTATGTTTAGGGCTCCGATCTGAATATGAAGATATATGAAGCTTCACTTCATATATTTCATGAATTATATAAAGAGCCTCTTATATTTCATGAATTATATGAAGTGAATCGTGAAAAGGGGGTCATTCTCATGAAGATTCATGAATTTTTTACACTTTTAAGTAGTTATTTATAAGTTAATTCACGGCCTACTGCACTTCTCCCTGATCCTCCATAGGCCGAAACCTTGGGGGGAGCTAGACAACATAAAGATTAACTAGTGAAGGAAACCAAGGTTTAAGAGATTACTTACCTCTAGTAACATAACTGCGCCATCTTTTAGTAATCTCTCAAACTAAGCTTTTAATAAGGTTACCATTCGCATAGTCTCCCCCGCTCATGTGAAGCCTCCGGATACTTAAAAGATCCCTACTACCACAAAATAAGCGTTCCACGTCAACTTCTGAGCCTAGTACAGCAAGTAAGTCCCTTGCCACTGAGGCCATCAATGGATACATAAAAGAATTAGCTTTCTACTAATTTAGAATCTAATTTAAGTGGTAATTTGACGAATCAGTGATGTCCCAGTCCACAGGGTTAGAATCAAGGTATTTATTAATATCACAGGTAGTGGGAACATCACGATTTCGGTAAGCTCTCTGTAAAAGACTAATAGCGTACACATTAGCTCTAAGAGGTAAAGGAGGCTGTGGCCGCACTTTAACGTTAACGACTCTAGGTTTGAGATACTCTTTCTTGAGATATTTCCGAATCCTCAAAATAATCGCATCTGTATCGTCGCCATATTACTCCCGAATATTGGTAAGCTTTACTCTAGGATCAAGCACATGGGCGGCAAAGTACATGTCGTTGTTTTTGACGATTTCTATATAGTCGTCACACTTCTTAATTACGGCAGCGAATACTATACGAATATCGTCTCTAACGTCACCAAAAGAGCTATCTGCGCGAGACACATCGTCCAAAAGGTCGTCTAACCCCCACATCATACCAATTGTATCTAGTAGGCACGGTTGAGCGCGTGAAACCGACACTGTAAAGTTATATAAAGGTTGTAAGACCTTCTCTAGCGTAGCGGCCACTTTCTATTCTTTGTTTGTCGGAATTAATAGATTGAGTTAAGGAAATATGCGTGCCAAACGTTAGATAGCCTCTCGTGACTGATAGGCTTTAGACATCATTAAATACAGCGCATTCTAGCGTGTAGAAACATCTAAGGGTATTAGAATTGAGCTTAATTTGGACTAGGCAAGTCTCCGTTCCTCTGTTTCCGTGATCTATAGGACAAGAGCACGTACTTTCTCGTACATACTCAAAGCCAAACACTCTTGAGCGTTAAAAACACCACTAGCGTCATGTACCCTCTCCAAAAACTGCGTTGCCTCCTTGAATTCCCTACCCCTCAACTCCTTATATATTACACCGGCGATGAGCGCGATAATATACGCGGCATAGCGAATTTGGCTGTCTCTGCCGTGAAATCGACATCGTGGGAGGCCGGCCGCTGGTGTCAAAGAGTCGTCGTGGTCCTCCAAAAGTATGGTATGGCAATGCTCAGCAAAAGTTCCGTTTGGGCCAACATTATCGCCACACACTACAAAGAGTTTTGCCCGACAGTCTAGGCCAATTTGCTTTGTCGTTGTGATCGTTTTCTTGCCCTCCTATACCTTCTCCTTCACTATTAAGTAGTCGGGACCGATAGTACGCATAAAGAGCTCCGCTATAAGCTTCCCTGATCTTAAGCCTTATATCTTAATAAACTCAATAACCATTAATTTGCGCTCCCAATTAGCTGTAATCTAATGCGCAATCACTGCTAATATATAAATATTATTCTCAGCACCCCAACCGTCAAAGGTAATAGAGAATGTTGCGCATGTATCGGCCAACTCCTTTTTGCTGTCTCTACGTATATCGTGAAATCGATACTCTACTTTCTCGTTGAGAGCGTCAGTAGAGGTAATTGGACAAGTGGCTCCTATAGAAAGGTAGAGATTCTGAAAAGGTATACTCTCAATTGACAGAAAGGATTAGTTAGTTGTCACAATGTACTGAAGGACTACTTCTTCCGCACTAGGAATAGGTGCGATTTTCGTAATAAACTGGTCAATGGTGCTATGGGCAGAGCCTTTGGGGACGTGCGGTTACATTCCTAGCTTATGCTGACTCGCTGTCAATTTGTGAACCTTCTTTATATAGTCCCCCAGCGCAGTTGTACTCCCATGGCGAGCTTTATCGGAAGAACTATATATAAGTCCGCAAATCTTACAAGTCCATAACCTATTGATTCGCACGCGTTCCTCGCCTTTCTTTGACCATTCGTCTCCTAGTACAGTAACCTCAAAGAAGGGTATAGTCCATGAGCTTTTAGTCCGGTCCTTCCGGCCTTTCTTTGATGTCCGGTCCACATCCTTATGCACGATTTGTACTATAGAAGTAAGGCCTCGGCGTGTTGGGGTACCATTATCGTCAATTTAGATGATTTCCGTCGGATTTCCGTCTTTATCCTCTAGTCTTAGCTCATCTTCTAGTTCTGGCTTATCCTCTTCATTATTAGATATTTGTGCAACTCGACGAGCCACAGTAGGAGTACTGGGAGGGTTAGTAATAGGCTCGTCGATTCTTTCGAGGTTTCGATAGTTTATAATAGTTCTATTACGTCGTGGAGTATCGCGAACCGTAGGAGAGAAGGCAAGCTGTCTTTGGCTAGGAGGAAGAGACATAACTAAGTTAAACTTCAGTTAGAAATAACTTCACTAAAATAGCTCCAAATAAGAAGACCGTACCTGTTTTAGAAAGCTGAGACCTAGTTGATTCAATGGCTATATTTAGCAGATGTGTAAGTTGTAAAATGCAGAGGCGGCAAACAATCGTAGTTATAGTAAGAGGATGCACGAGACTGAAGCTCTTACCACTTTTACAGGCGCTAACCTTTTTAAACCTAGTTTTTTATCACGTGAAAATCTTCATATAATTCATAAATTATTTATGAATATTTGACGATATTATTATATGAATATGAATCTCTAAAAGTTATATGAAGTGAAGAATGAAGAGCGGCGATTTTTCATATACTTCATATCGGAGCCCTATGTATGTTGATGCTGGCGTGTGTTTCTCTTGATGAGAGATTGGAATGATGCGAATATTTTCCTTGCCGAGAATTCTTGTCGGAGGAGCTTGGGTGCTTGCGATTCGAGGTGGTGGAGGTGTGTGGGCGCAGTCGACTGCGAGTTGGCTGTTTCCGCTGGAGGATGGATTGACTATCAACACTGTCGACAAGATATTCCTGCAATGGACATCGAATTATGCGGACGCGTGGTTGAATATGTGGTGTCAAAATGGGACGGCGGGTAATAATGTCGTGTTAGGTGAGTAGTTGATGGAGAGTGTGGTTTGAAGAAGCTTTGGCTGATCGCTTTGCGGCTTCAGGAAGTCAATTCCAAGTCGACTCGACTGGGAGATATGGATATGTGATGGCAAGTGATAACCCAAACCAGAAGGACTTCCCAGTTGCATGCCATGCGCAGCTCGCTGAGGAGGCGAATGGTGCGGGGGTCGATGGCCCAGTTGGAATTACTTGGACTTCTCAAGTTGCCAGGGCCGCGAAGACGCTTTCGCTCACTTCGAGTTCTTCTGCAGACCCAACGGCCGCAACTACATCGCCTGTGCCTGTTGAGAGCTCAAAGGTCAGCCTCCCGCCATCTACAGGCTCAACCAGAAGTAGCTCAAGGGCTTCATCTACTTCTACTGGAAGTGCTTCTGGCGTGACTACACCTCCAACATCCTCGTCGCCTTCCCCAACTTCCTCATCAACGGATACATCATCAACCCCAGGCTCTACGTCTGGAGCAGTTGCAAGCACCGAACCAAAATCTAGCAGTTCCAATAATGTTGGAGCAATTGTTGGCGGTGTCATTGGAGGACTCGCCCTCCTTTGCTTTATCATCTTCGGGGCACTCTTCCTCCGAAAATACCAACGAAAGGACGAAAGCGCAATGCCTAAACGGACACCTTCAAACAGGTGGTGGCGCCGAACATACCGAACAACAGAGATGCAGACGGGTGGTCTTCATGAGAAGGATGGGGATGTGGTCCTACCCAGGCTGGAGAAAGATGGAAATCAATTGCATGAGATGGTGGGAGATGTGCCGGGTAGACATGAGAAAGAAGCGAGTCTTGTTTAGAACAGGAGATATACTCCGATTGAGCTGCCTACTTAGACAGGTAGACTTTGATGTCTTCAGTGGGACAGAAAGTAAATACAACACGTGGAATCGTTGTATATAATGGCATGGGAACCTTCCGTGCTTGTTTAGTTTGTACAAAGGCATAGAGAGTTCAAGACCGCGGCAAAACAAGCCGAAGCAAAGCAACTCGGGCCCAAAAACCCAACGTAGAAATATACAGATATTCACGTGATTTAAGTCACGTGGAAGAGATGGAATGCCTGCAAATCCTGAAACCCAGCACGAAGCTTGGCAATGCACATCACGTCGCAATTCTGGGTAGATCCGACTGAGGAAGTCCTCAACTGAGACGACGGGACCAGTACCAACAGAGAGCCTCAGGCTGAAGCCTGCTGAACTTGCAATCTTCACTCAACATCAGATGGGAATCGGCTCATTGACCAACTGACCCTTCATCAGACCAGCCATCAACATCTCACACTCTCCGTGACAAAGACTTTCCCCCAAGACACCCAAGTCGGATGTGGGCGACGACAAGGCCGCCTTGGGATTCGGAGCTGGATCAAATACGAGTAAGGTAATAATGAGGGCCTTCTCTTGCTGCGGCGTCCGTACGGGGTTCGGAGAAAAAACGAAAATCAGATCCGGGGAATTATTTCAAGTGGCTTTTTGTGTGTATGAAACGCACAAGAACATCAGCATATGTAAGGGAAGAAGATTGGGAACACAACAAGAGGTGGCTTTTGTTTGATATTTCATAGCCTCGCCAGGAGCGTTTTTGATATCTGGTGGAGGCACAGACCACGGCAAGTGCCCGGCCACCTGGCTTAGCGAGGGGAGGAAAGAGGATAGCAGGGAATGAATGTACGAAAGGGGGTTGACAGTGGGTCTCGCCACCCCCCTTGTTTCTGCCGTATTCTATAGCTATTTACAGTAATGATCTACCATCCTGAAGGTCCTCCTTTCCTTAATCTGACCTTTTCTAGCCTCTGAGGTATAGTATCAACGAATCTATTGATTATTTCAATAGATATCTCATTGTCCCAAATATCTATTATAGCCTTCTTCAAGTCCTCAAGAGCCCAACCACCGTGAGGATTTCTATTCCTTAGCTTTTGCTTTAAAATCCTCCAAATATTCTCAATTGGATTAAGGTCTGGCGAGCAAGGAGGCCAATCAATTGAGAATATATGGCATTCTAAGCGTACGGCATTACAAAGCCCGTGGTTTTGCTTTGTATCGGTCTTCCCATGAACCCTACTGTTGTCCTCTACGCAAAAGAAGTCTCCTGGTTGCTCAAATATCTCTTTCAACGGGCCCCTCAAGATTTGATCTGCATACTTCTTTTGAGTAAACCCTTTGCCTTCTCCTTCGTACGAGCAAAAGTAAATTTTTGATTTATATCCATACCCAATTGCTGCCCACGCCATTACTGATTTATGACCTGAGTGAAACGTAAATTGGATGCAATCAAGTCGTCGCCTTTCCCCTCGTTTACGAAGAAGTTTTCGTCTACGAAGAATATCCGTACGAGTAATTGTTTCGTCTGTAAACCTTCCTCGTCGCCAGTATTCTTTCGTTCGGTCCCAATTAGCAATAGCAAAGCTCCAACGCTTAAGCTTATTCGCTTTTGATATAAAAGGCTTGCAATCAGGAACATGATAATGATAACCGTGTCGTTCAAAGGCTCGGAGGAGAGTAATATCTGCGCAATCGAGGTGGAATTGCTCACGGATTTGTTGTAAAGAAAGAGTTCGGCGATCGTAGTGGCCTGTAAACCACTCAATTATCTCTTGAATTTGCTCGTCTGAGATCTTTGGAGAAGCGCCAGGAGGCTTTGCTAATCGGTCGGGTTTATTAATAAAATATCGTGCTGAAGAACGAGGGATATTAAGCTTGCGAGCAGCTCCTTTGACTGAGTAGCCTTCAGCTAAGAGGGTTTTGAATCGCACACGAGTTGGCGTTTCATGTGTCCAAGGCATTTTGACGATGTTTCCTCAATACAAATCAGTAAGGAACGGTCATTAAATCAATGGCGGAGGCATAGGTTCTACGAGCTTCGATGATGCTCACCGCCTTACAAGGGGGGGCGAGACCCACTGTCAACCCCCTTTCGTACTGTGCAGATATGACCTCCGGGAACGGATAGATGGATGGGGTTACTCGTAGCGTCAAACGTCCAAACCTCTTGACTGGAAACTCTGCTCTTTCGCATTTGTACGGAGAAGACTTCGGGGGGTAAACAGTCCCAAACTACATAGTATCGTCTTGGTGCTTGCTCCTGATTTGATTCGATCTGCCATCAATAATAATCTGCAAGATCGTTCATCTACCATACCATGCCATGCTCATTCAGGCCACGCTTCTTTACGTTCGAATGTCACGGTTACACATGATCGCTCACCAAGACCCTTCGTGAGCTGTGCCCAGTAAAGTCGGTCGATCTCCTTGGTGAAGTAAGTCTTGGAGAAAGTTACATCCGAACCGAACCTACCGCTCAACTCTTCTGGCTTCTTACTTGTGTACTTATTAGGTACTGCAGGATCACCAAGTAATCCATCTGGTTCTGAGTAGTAAAGTACGGAGTAGAGTTTGCTCTACCATTTTGCTTTGCCTTCTCATCCCTCATTCACCACGGTCTTCCCCCTTTAGCGCCCAGCCGGCACGAAACGTCGGACGTCAGCCAACCAATGGCAGACAGGCACAATTGCGACTTCACTTGCAAGCCCCGTTTCGCCCAGACACACATCGCCCTCTTTCATGTCTCATCCTCATCCTCATCCTCTTCAACTGCTGGGCTGCTTGCCTGTGCCGACCGGGGGAGGGCTTGCAGCCGCGTTTCGCATCTTCGCTTGGGGTCTTTTCAGCCCAGTTGACGCAGCTCCCGTGCTGCTCCGCGTTTCCTGTGTCTGATCATCCGTTCCCTTCGCCTCCGCAAGCTTCAGCGAGATGCTCTGGAAATAGCCCCTCTCTCAACCAACGTCGGTCAACTTGAGTCCAGCCTGGGCTCAGCGCAGCGCAACGCAACAGTGCTTGCAACAGGTACAGTAAGATGGGCAATGCGTGGCTAGGCCCACTGTCCTTTTCTTCATTCATTCCTTTTGTCCCCTCAGCCCGTCCAGTAGTGCAGTACGGTAGCTATCGTCGCGCTCCTCTCCCTCCCCTCCCTCCCCTCCCTTTGCCTTTCTCTCTCCTCCAGCATTCGTCCTCGGCCGCGTCACTTGCGGGTCCACACGCCCTTGTCGACGCCAAGAAAATACAAAGCCCTCCCTCCCAGACTCCAAGTGCTGTGTGTCGCAGTGCTCCCAAGAAAAACGCTTGGAAATATTTCATCGGCCTCTCACCTTGCAATACCCAGATCTTGGGGTTTACTTGGCATTTCAAATTATCCAAGCCCTTTTGTATTGTCTGTGGCCATCTCGCTACTTCTCATCCGCTTGCATTTTGTTCTGTTGTTTCCTTCCCACTACTACTACATCTGCATCTGCATCTCACCTCACCCCTCCATCCCAATCCAGCCAGCCCTACAACAAAGTTCGACCAGGAACGAGCCATCCACCCAGGCAACGTCAGCTCGAGGATTTAATCTCTCTTTAATGGAATCCTCGACATTCGCTACATTTTCGGATTAATCGGTTCTTCCGCACACAGAAACTCCCCGAACCTTTCAATCTGTGTCGTCAGTCTTTACGTCTGTCAGTCAATCATTCATTACGCCTCCAACAATCTCCCCGCCGCCACAACAAACCTAGTCTTTCACTTGTCGTCCTACTCGGAGTAGCTGCCGTTTGGATTTGAAGAATTCTCAAAATTCGGCATTCAAAGCCGACACTAGATTTCCTAGTGTACCCTTGACCGCGTCATCTGGATCTTGGGACCAAATATAGTCTGGGAACGCCCATTTCCAGGAGGAAGGGCTACCTCTGTCTGGACTATTGGTTGATATTGATAATCATGAAGGGTCTCTCGACGTTGGCCATCTCGGCGACTTTGCTGTCAACATGTACGGAAGGACTTAAGTTACAGAAGAGGACCGATGGACCAGCAAGAGTTGTAGGGTTTGAAATCGAGAGAAATTCGATACGGAATCCAGTGATGAGGGACAGGTTAAGAAGGAGAGCGGACACTGTTCAAGCAAGTCTGGATAATGAGGTCAGTGCAATTTTTTTGAATGGGAATACTTGAGCTGACCTTTGAAGGAAACATTATATTTTGCGAATGCAACCCTGGGAACACCAGCACAGAGTTTCCGGTTACATCTCGACACGGGTAGTAGCGATCTATGGGTCAACACAGGATCGTCGACGTTGTGTAAAACGAAAGGTAGCCCATGTGCATTCGCAGGGACATATTCGGCCAACTCGTCATCAACGTATGCTTATGTCGCGAGCGACTTTAATATTTCCTACGTGGATGGGTCAGGAGCAGCCGGTGATTATGTGACGGATACTTTCTCAATTGGGTCGACGTCGCTGGCGAAGCTGCAATTTGGAGTTGGCTACACAAGTTCGTCAAGTGAAGGAATTTTGGGGATCGGCTACGAGGTCAATGAAGTGCAGGTTGGACGGGCAGGAAAGTCACCATACCGGAACCTGCCCTCGCAGATGGTTGAGGACGGACTCATCCAGTCGAATGCGTATAGCTTGTGGTTAAACGATCTTGATTCAAGCACTGGACAACTTTTGTTCGGTGGAGTCGACACAGGAAAATACATGGGCTCACTGCAAACCCTTCCAGTGCAGGCGGAGGGGGGATATTACGCCGAATTTCTCATCACACTCACGGCCGTGAGCTTTGGGAATATCGTGATTGCGAGGAACCAAGCTCAAGCTGTCCTCTTGGACTCTGGTAGCTCCCTCACCTACCTCCCAGACGCCATGACCGAGGCTATCTACGAGCAAGTGGACGCTCAATACGATTCCTCACAAGGCGCAGCCTATGTTCCTTGCTCTCTAGCCGACAACTCCTCCACCCTCAACTTTACCTTCTCAGGCCCAATGATTTCCGTTCCCATGAACGAACTTGTCATTGTCGTCACTTCAGCCAGTGGTCGACAGTTGACCTTCTCAGACGGAACACCAGCATGTCTTTTCGGTATTGCCCCAGCAGGATCCAGCACCTCAGTTATGGGCGACACATTCATCCGATCCGCCTACCTCGTATACGACCTCGCCAACAACGAGATATCGATCGCTCAAACGAACTTCAACTCAACAACCTCAAACATCGTTGAGATAACAACGGGAACAGCCTCCGTTCCAGGCGCCACAGACGTATCGGATCCAGTCGATGCAACAGTTGGTGTGGATACGGGAGTAATGGCTGGTGGAACAGCTTCCATCGGTCTAGGAGGAACAGCAACCTCGAAAGGTGGAGCGCAAAGGACAGCAGCACCCTTGAACATCGGTGCCATGGCCGCCGTAGGGGCGAGTATGTTCTACGCAGTCATGTGATAGACGAGACGAGAAGATAGATGTACAGACAGCCTTTTCCTCGATGAGAAAAAAATTACGGCGGGCATTTTTAGAACAGGCTCTTCTTTCAAAGTAACCTGAGCGTGGGTGGGGCGTGGGTATAGGCGTTGATTTCGGTGCATTTGTTCATGGCGTTGGAAGGATTACAAGATATAACAGGTACTGGGGACCTTGGGTTGGGGACGTCTGTCTGACGTCGGACTTTGTGGAGGTTTTTTTTCATGAGAAGCGAGCATTAGCATTCTTGATGATTTTGTTTGCATGGCATGGCGTAATGAGTCTGCTTGAGTTTTGTATATATCATCATATCATAGCTATGATGCTAAATTTATGACTCGAGATCGAGAAAATCTCAATTAAACCATGATCAGTGTTCTTTGAGGTAATTGTGCAAGTGATGTACTTATTTATCAGTAAGTGAAAACATCCGAAGTTAGACACAAGTAGACCTAGACCTACGTGGGTAGCTAGTAGTAATGCTCCAAAAGAGTAAGTCCTAGGCCTGCCTGTTACAGTAGACTCTACCCCTCCACACATCATCCCACCGACCCACCACATCTCAGCCCACTCCACTTACTACCTAACCGAAGTCCCTCACCCACAAAGCCACCAAAACCCTAATGTATCCAAGTACCCAAATAAGCCCTCCCACACATCAATCCAACAACTTGGTTGAAAAGTGCCCGGGTAGCTCAATCGGTAGAGCGTGTGGCTCTTATGAATGATCACTTCTCGGAAAAACCTCAAGGTCGTGGGTTCGAGCCCCACCTCGGGCTCAATTCCCGAGGTTCTTCGAAAGAAGAGCTTCTCATTTTTTGTGATATTTTTGGAAAGACTTTGGGGCGAGGGGCGAGGAGGTGGATGGTTTTGAAATAATAGTTTTTTGGGGTTTGGAGAGGGATTTTTTGGTGTAAGCGAGGGCACAAAGAAATACGGTAGGCGGTGGCGGAGCGGAGACGAGGGGGGGAGTTAGGCGAAGGTTTGGGCGTTGTAACTGAATTCGGGAAAACAGGATTATCAATACTTCTCCAAACGGGCTTCTGGGGTAATTCTACAGACATCCAAGTTCTTTAGAAAGCTTGAATATTTTATTTGTAATTATAAGCAAACTAATAATGTTTTGCCACGTTAGCCGACATACAACTACATACCTCTCCATCTCAAACTTTTAACAACAACTTGACGTTGACTCTGGTCAAGAGTGCAATTGCAAGTATGATAAGTCAAAGGATATCTTTGTTTAGCCCCCATTTTGTGCTCTTAACCTGTGGAGTTCCTTCTTAAATCACTAATATATGTAATAATATCAAAATGCAAATCTCCAAATCGCGTGTCAATTCTCAAGCTGACAAGAATGGTCTCTTCCTTAAGCTTAAGCATTGTATCTTTTCTTGTCGAGGCTGTCTCCCAATTAGAAGGATGACTGGGCCCTCGAAGTTCTACTTCTCTTCTGCCAACAACACACTGCAGCTGGTAGCATGTATTGCTTTTAGCCATCGATCTCCTTCGTCTTTTCTTCTATGAAGCTAGCTGCAAGTGCGCACCCCATCACTAAAAGCCCAGTCCACCGTATCTGCATGATAATTGAGATGTCTGCAAGCAACACGATCGGAGATGTTGCTAGTTACCATTTTCAATATTCCGGAGACAGCCTGCTGCCCGAATCTGGCGAGCCTGTTGAAAGCAATGCACTTATCACCCTAGCTCCGGACCTTCTCGCTGATGCAGATACAGCAGTTATCGATCCCAGGCTATGCAAATTCTGTCAGGAAATCATGAATCACTGCCCTGAGGGTGGCGGTTACATGAAGAAATTGAGATTTCGGCATTACGATACAACTTCTGCATTAGGAGAGTCTGCCAATCATGGTTGCATCTTGTGTATCCATCTCACCCGAAGTGAAAATAGCCAAGTCGGGCCACATGACGCGGATGAAGATAAGGATGATCATGAATATTTGCATGAAAGCGATGACGGTGAAGAGGGCCAAGGAGCTGCCATCCTTGAGACTAGGTGGGGCGCAAAGTCAACAAAAATGCTACGTGGTAGAGAGTTCAATGGTAGCCGCATCGTCCCGAGCATTGCTCGCTTTGGAAAGCCCGTCACCAGTATCCGGATATTCCCTACCTTTCTGCCTCGTGGGTTGCAACTCTCTACCAAACTGGTAGGCCGCTGACGCTTGTTGGAACATAGCGACTATTCATACACTATCACCACTTCCAAAATCCAGCACAAAATCCAGCTTAACTTTGTGCAAGACTTGGTTGGATCAGTGTCTCTCACTCCATGACGGATGTAGGAGCTCGCAAGGCCATCACATACCGACACGACTTTTATACCTCGATGATGGGAATGCAAAACTGCGACTCTCAAGTGAAATGGATACCTGCCCAAGGTACGCAGGTAAATTTTCTTCAACACCAATATAGAGGTCAAACTGTTTACTACTAATGCGTGCCTGATGATTTCGAAGAGTATCTCCTGGCACAGCCACTGCCCAAAAGAGCATGTTTATCATCCCGAACTTTACATTTCACTGAGAGCGAGGTATTTTGGGAGTGCGAGAAGAAGTTCGCCTACGAAACTTTCCCAGATGTGATCCCATCCCAGCTCAAAGACGGTCTTAATCACCTAGGTATCAGACAAATCAACTCCAGTCAAGGGTGGTCTATGCTAGTAAATGTATACTCAAGTTGCAGCCTGACTCTCTCGAAGGATAAACTGGTGACAATCTCAGGGCTAGCTCGGATTGCATAAGAAGTCTAGAAAGACGATTATTTTGCTGGGTTGTGGAGAGAGCACCTTACCTCTCAGCCCCGCTGGGAAATCGAGGCCGGGACAGGACGGAGAATCACACCATATGTTGTGCCGCCGACATGGTCGTGGGCTTCTATCACTGGAAACATAGAGTTTCCCACTCTCAAATACCCCGATGAGCAGGATCAAGTAGAGGTTGTTGGTATTCGGATCAACCATACCTCTAGCGACTCTTTCGGCCAGATAACCGCTGCTGTCATCCGCCTGAAATGCAAATATGTTATACAAGCAAAAGTCAACCTATCGTTTTGAAGACCCCATGAGAAGATTGGAACCCAAGAATACATGGAAATTTCATCGTGTTTAATATCAAGCTTGATGTAGCGAAAGGTGCAGAAGTAGGCGATGGTGACCTTTTCCTTCTACCTATCTCAGTCAATCGTCGAATACAGGTCTCGGGTCTTGTGCTGAAAGCCACGATTAATACGAAGGGACATTATCGGAGACTAGGGTCATTCTTTTGCCTGGACTATGGAAAACTAGCTTTGCAAGAGGCTTTGATAAATACTGATATCCAGATCTCGGTGTTGATCGGGAAACGGATGGATCTGCTCGTTGCGTCATTGAAATCGTGTGACAGGACATTCAAAAAAATGCGTCAACAATGGATTTGCAGCTGTATATCCCGCCACCGGTGGAGTGATTTGTCTAGATTCAATCTCTCAGGATTGGTGACCAGCAACCGGGTAACTGGTATCAGCAAATGCACGAATAGCAAACATGCTTCGAACCCGCTGGCAGGGCCAGATGCTCACCATCGAGGATCTACCACGAGATATCATCGAAGTCACTATCTCATTTTTCAATGGAGACTTATGGAGCAACAGACTTTTTTCTCATCAACCTTCCAATTGGGAAAGAGTTTCGTTCCAAAAGCAAGAAATATCAAGATTCTCTTCTATACACGACGCAAATGATTCTTGCCCAGGGGAGTCATGTCGAATTCCACGTCTATTGCGGCGGGGATAGATGGGACAAGGACCTTAGATCAAATGAGACTTCGGTTGCTTCAAGATCTTTCCCACTGTTGTATAAACGTGGGGCTATACCTGGTATTTTCCGTTCCTTTTCAGGAGCCTACTTTACTTGACCTCGCTCACCAACCCCTGCCGGTCACAGCAGTTGCGTCCTTTAATATCGCCGAAGTCTTGCAACATTTGGAGATATATGGGAAGGCAATTGGAGTTATTGCTGCATTGCTTCGATTGCTCGAAAACGAGCTCCGTGATAACTGACTGAATGCGACGAGTGATGACGTTGCAAGAAAGTCGGCAGTAAATAATAGATCCACTCCTCAATCATGGCGGCGAGAGCCATGATCGTGACAGCAACGGGAACCCTGAGTGGAAGCGACTGACTTAGACAATTTTCAGAGGGGCTTCCACTCACTCGATCGGCGTGGGGAAATAATTATTATCCTAGGCTATGATTTGCTTTGTCCAGATTGCAGAAGGGCAGCATATTTCAGAAAACAACAAATCTGTGTCAAATTGACGTATATTGCGCTCTTCATCGGGTCCTTTTCCTTCGCTCCCAGTCTGTTCGCATCGAGCAAGTTGTCGTGCTTGAAACTACCAAACGGGGGGTTGGCGATTCCACTTTTCTAGTTGATAATCATCCTTGTGGCGTCGTAGTCTTTGCTTGATTTGGCGTGAAGCACGGGAAGCACTGGTTCGTGCCGGCATTGATGGAGTTTCCAGCCCGATCTGAGTCAGAATTGTCTCCCGCAATATTACTTCTTTCCAAATTTGGATTTTCTTCGGTGTGCCACCAATTTTACCTCGGATTGTGATTGGTGACCTGCTTTGTTTTTCGACGGCAGTCATCCTCGCTTAGCTGTATGGCGTATTCAGGGGGTTCAGCCGCAAAACGGCGCTGAATAGGGGCGTCCCATGGGATTTCCTGCAGTTCATATTAATTCTTTACCCCTCGTCATTGATATTTCTGTGCGAATAGATTCCCTTTGTTCCTGTTTTGACATTTTCCTTCTTGTATATCCATTCAGTCTATTTCTCAATATGCCGCCAGTCATTCGAATGCGTATTCCTTATTGGGATAAAATGTACAATAGCTCGCTCGAACCCCCTATTTATGGCGAATACCTCACCCTTCTTCGACTTCGGAAATTAGGGGTATTTCTCCTCCCCAGCTTCATCACACAAAACAGTGGAACATCACCCGACGGCGAAAAGACACAGGTGGCGAAGAAGCGAGACACCGACTATCTGGATGGTCTCAGAGGCGTGGCTGCGTTCATTGTCGTCACTCAGCATTTCATTAATCGACCGTACCCATCATTTCAGTATGGCTTCGCCTCCGCAGATGAGCATTGGCATTTTCTTCAACTGCCATATCTGCGGCTGATATACTCTGGAGGGGTAATGGTCGCGGTATTCTTCGTCATTTCCGGATTCGCACTCTCGTCGAAAGGAATACAGCTCATAAGAAGCCAATCGCCATCTGTGTTCAGAGCTCTTGCTTCAACGACATTTCGACGCTCGGTTCGATTGTGGTTGCCCAGTCTCACAGTATCTTTCTTTGCCTTTATTCTTCAAAGGATGGGCATTCTAGTCGACCACCCACAGCATCGTGCCAACACTTCCTGGAGCACGGAGATCGAGAGCTATATTGGCTACGTAAAGGATTTGGTTGATGTGTATACGTGGAAGCAGTCCAAGGGATTTTACAATCCACATCTGTGGACGATCCCTGTAGAGTTTCGCTGCTCGATGATTATTTTCCTGTGTTTGCTGGGGCTCTCGAGGACCAGGACGATGGTGAGAATCGCAGTAGAAGTGTTGATCATTGTTCATGCCTCATGGAACGACCGATGGGATGTCATGTGTTTTGTTGGTGGGCTCATCATCGCGGAGCAACACTACGCTCGAAAAGCAAAAGCAGCATTGATGTCTATCCCATTGGGAGACACGGACCAAACTTCCAGCCTTGAGCATCCAGGCCAATCCAGATCGAAAAAGATGTTCTATTTCGCAACATTGGCAATGGGCATGTTCATAGGCAGTTACCCATACCACGGAGGTTGCGATACGCCAGGTTTCCAATGGTTCTGCAAAGTCGACAGACATCAGCCCTCGAGGAGCAATTGGCGGTACACATCCGCCTACGGAGCCTTCCTAACCGTGATCTCGATTTCGAATCTCCCTTCTACGCAAACCGTTTTCACGACTCCTCTCGCATCCTATTTGGGGAAGATCTCCTACGCTTTCTATCTCACGCACGGCCTTGTCATGCGGGTTGTGGTTAAACCAGTCATGATCAAGCTGTTGGCTGCGACTGTTAAAGGCCCTGAGATATGGTACCATGGCGCGGTGGCTCTGAGTGGTGTTTTGTTGTTGACGGTGGCGATTCCAATTGCGGATTTGGTGTGGAGAGCGATTGATATTCCGAGTGTAGAGTTGGCGAAATGGTTGGAAAACAAGTGCGCGTATGAGGAGAAACCAATTTTAGAGAAGGGCTATGATTGAATTATGGGTTTAAAATAGACATTAGACGGGAGTACAAATCCTTGGTATTTTTGTTCTTGGGTGCATTTCATTGCCGGGTGTGTACAAACAGACTGAACCATATTTCTTGACAATGTGTGAAACGCGTGAAAAGATATGAGCACGTGTTTCCATTTCTACCGAGTGTCTATGGTGCCTTCTTGTGCTTTTGGTCGATATAGTACTCGAGATCTCTTGTTGATCGACGATCAGAGCTAGAAGCGAAGCTAGATTTACAAACAAACTACCACCTGAGCTGGGCAGGGAATGGATTCGAATAAGAATGCAATTGAAGTCTTGACTATTTCACGAAGAAATAGATAGAGCACATTAACAATAATGATATTAATATCCTACCTGGACTCCGCATGCACGTACACTACCGGTAATCCTCCCCATGCGTACCCAGGCCATCCCATTCATCCAAGCGAGGAAACCCCAAGAAGGGAAACAAACCCGGCAAGGAAGTCCCAGCCGCAAAACACGACTGACTACCCGAGATAGCTTTTGTTGCACATCGTAATCCGAAGGTCAAAGCAAAGAACAAGAACGAAAGGTGTTTATTGGTAGGTAGGTAAGGATCAAACAAGGATCTTGGATTCTTAGTCTTGTATTGTTGACTTGCTGAAAGCTGGCTGGTACAAGGACTTGCGGGCTGGAACGATGGAGGAGTTAACTGCAAGGATGGTGGCTCTTATTTCATGAGAGGAATAGATGGCAAGACGATTATAGTAAACAACAAACCCCCCAGTGCTATCACATGTCATCAACCGTTTTGGTATCGGAAATATCAGTCGTCTTGAAAGAGATGGGCTAGGTAGAAAGGGTATTGATTATGTGTATTACGGCTCTAAGCCTGAGATTCATATGTTACATATTCGGTCTGTTCGCTGCGGCCACGGACATCACAGAGCCCACTCATTCCTATCATCTGTATCGAGCACGAACGGCTCATCAATGCGTTTTATCGCAAAATCGCTGCAGAGAATACTATTTTCACAGACGCAAGTCAGCAAATACCCTCAAAATCCTCTTGACTGGATCAAGAAAGTCGAATGCACAGGGTGAGGGAAGGAAATGGAACTTACCAAGCACTAGCCACCAACCCGTCCAACTCCGCAATACACCTATCCCTCTTCGCGCCGGTCACCATCCCCTTACTGATCAGGCCCTGCAACTCCCTTATCCGTTTTCCTTTCCCCAATCCAGCTTGCTCCATGACCTTTCTCCCCAAGCAGTCACTGTGGAATGCGTGCTGGCAAGGAAAGACGAAGAATTGCCGACTGAGAAGCGGCAAGCCACAGTCATAACACTTCTCACCCGGCTCGACAATAGCGTATCGGTGATCCAGAGCCGCGATATCAATCTTGATATTCGTAGCCGTCTGGGAAGATTCATCCATCTCCTTTTTCAAACCATCGATGTTGCGACTGTAGTCTTCCAGAGCAGCGCAGATTTCCTCTTTGAAGTCATCAATGACGACAAAGTCTGGAAAGAATGGGATAAGATCTTCGATTTTGAGTAAGTCGCAGCGTTTTAGGAATTCGATGGCGGTTTTGATGCCGTTCGATTGCGAAATTACTTTTTTAGCTACTGCGAGCCAGAGTTTCTTCCGGAGAGCGGGGTTCGATACAGGTCGGTCGGCGACTAGTGATGCGAGGTCGATTTCGGAGTGTGCGAGAGCGAGCTCGACGGCTTGGAGATACTGGCCCATTGTGCTGTAGATGTGAACGCACGACTGAACGCGCGAATGTTCGATGCAAAGACGAAGTGCGAAGTCGGAGTCAAAGCTTGGTTCGTCGCCTTGAGATTCCAGGTATGAGAGCAGAGCTGATTCGTCTTTCGAGGGGTGAGATGCATATATAGAAATGAGTGTGTTGTGAACAGCTGCATCAGTTGAGTTAAGTTGGTTGATGACATGGAGCAAGTATCGTACGGCTTGATTTTGGGACAATGGTCCCTGGAAGTTTCGGTCGTAGTTGAGTAGTGCTGGAATGAGATTCCGAGTCTTCAGGTCCGAGTGTCGCATCAGGATGTCTACAAGATCTACAGCGACATGAGTGATCAATCCACTGCTGTATCGGTAGAAGATCTCTGGCTCTGTCTGCTTCTTCAGAACGTCCAGAACTTCCATCCACCGCTCTCTCTGCATCCAGTACCCGAGGACGTAGTTGTAGTCATTCACGGCGCTGGCAAAGTAGAGCAATTCGTCTTCTCTGCCATGACTGCTAATGATATCATAAGTAGTTTTCCGGTCCAGATCCGACTTGTATTTTTTCACGAAGTCTTGAAATTCCGTTCTAATGGTGTCAAGTTGATCCTTGGTTTGGGCAGGATTGAGGGTCTCTGATAATTCAGCCTTGGTGATAATCGTATCGTCAAGCGAATTGAGCTTGGACATGTAAATCTCCACCAGCCAACTGGCAATCATGATCCGTTGCATGATGGCTGATTTCTTGTATGTTGTGATTTTTGTGAGGAGATACTTCCGTAAAGCATCTTGCTGATCATTGTCAACGAATATCAGCGCCACTTGCTCAAAAGGTTTGCTGCTCTTCCCATATACCCCAGCGGCCTCGATAAACGAGCCTTTGCTGACAAGATAATCTCCCGAAGCAGTAGCCACTGCGTCTTTTTGAGTTGGCCCTCGGGCATATCTCAATGCCGCATCGAAGTGCTCCGTCTTCAACATGACTTTCCAGACGTCCCTATCCTCATCTGTGACAACAATCTCATAAATTTCCTGCGTCGTGAAAAGCCAGAACGTATTCTTCTGTTGATCCGCAAAGAGTCCAAGAGCCTGCTGTCCTGGATCCAGAACCACCTGGTCAAATACAACCTCATCATTAAGTCGATTTATAGCAATCACGCGGCCACCTACAAGGTGCACAATATGCCACTGGGTCAACGCAATGGAATCAATGGCATCTTGCACAGGTTTCTTGCGGCCACTAGCAGACTCAGCTGCCGGAAGTTGTGACCTAGGCAGCAGTTTTGACTCCGCAAAGACCTTGTTGCCTAGCTCAGTCGTAGCCGGGGAAGTGAGCAATCGACCATAGAAAGTTCCCTGAGACGAAAGCCATGCAAAAATCCTGTCAGGAGCCAGACTCTCCAACGAGTTGGCATCTGGGGCATCAGGAGAAACAACCAGAGACGAAGGAGTTGTTGTAGAAATTCTCGCGATCTCATGCACAGTTGGCTGTTCTGTATCGAACAGCTTGGTGAAGATAGACGCTCCACCTTCATGACTCGCCCGCCCAATCTTGCCAACCAGGTGTATGAGTCTGCTATGTGTAGCAATCAGAACCCTTCGAACATCCGCCTTTCGTGCATCCGTTACACCATCGACCCAGAGACCGGTAATTGGGCCATCTGGGTATTTCAACAACGTCTTCAAGTACTTGTCCTCCTTCCTGTAAAACTCCGTAGATGTCTCGATGTATGCCTCGTAGATATTCCCGTCTGCGGCTCCAATGAGGATCTCTCTCGTTGAAGTGGTTGGCAACGCTGGATTCCACGCTATAGTCTCGATTGAAACCCCCCGAAGTCGAGATAGCGGCCTAGGTTGTCGAGATTGGGTATGGAGGTAATAGTTCTCTCCCAACGCCGTACATATGATCAAATGGGAAGCAGTGGGGTCGAGGAACATGCGCCGTATCACACCAACCTCGGAGGTCTTCTTAGGCAAATCGATATCTACGCATCATCAGCTCCCCTCTCGCAGATCCAGAAGAGTGAATAAATCATACCATCGATATCTGCCGGATTATCCAAATCTATGCGCAAGATCCTGCCATTCGAAAGCGCCAGCACCAGGACGTTGTTTGCGACTTGCGCGGCCACGAAGTCGGAGGCTATGGAGAATTGGAGCTGCACCCGCTCGACATTGAAGATGGGCAGCGCATTCTCGTTCAGGTCTTGCAGGTTTCGCGCGGCTACGTAGCCGTTCGAGGGGTCGAGAGCCATCCGTTATGGTGAGTGAAGCTACCTCATGGTCCTTGGGGGAGCTCGAGGCTGCGATGGTCCAAGGCTGGATGTCATAGCTTGTTCGGCAGCAAATTGAAGCCACTTGCGCAAGTCACGTGGGGAGAGATATCACGAATTCCTGTTTTAGGGGAATTTGCAAGGGAGCTACGCAATTGGATTTCAGATCCTTTAATTTGGAGGATGACGGTCCCCTTCTTAAGTTTACTGTTCTTACAAGGGTACTGAATATCTGTAGTTCATTTGGTCCTCTCTTTATTTATATTCGCTTAAATCCAAGATACATAGGCAGCCACCTACCTTGAAAACCCCACCAAGATAAGTACGAACCCTTTCCTACATTGGGACTTGAGAACCTGTTTGAATCAAGAAAATCCTAAAATAACAATCCAATGCATACAGCAGAAGTATCGTTTCAGCTATCATCGATGTTGGTTTGTGTGGTCGCGACCTTCTACTCCGCCTACCACCAAAACGGGCGACTTCCAACACCAACTTAAGTATGCCTTGCTCTCGCAACGAAGAACTCGTACTTACATACATCGATAGGATAGGAAGTTGTGATCTCGTACCTGCCCGGTAACCAGGTAGCGCTCTCAAGCCATAGAACTGCATGTTGGCAATACCACCTGATCAAGTCCAGACTGTACAACGGAGACTATGTTACGCAGCCCAACCAGCTCAAGGATGCCTGAGACCCAACCCTCGATATTCGCGCTATGTGGCATACAAATCAGTTGTTCTTGTCAATATTAAAGAAAGAAGAGGTGCATGCCCAATATTGTTGGGTAGAAAGAGCCCATCGGCGACAGCGAGCCCAACGAGCTGCTCTAGAAACACGTATAAAGTGTAAGTGGCAATGTATCCCATGATCAGGCGAGAACAAAACACCATAAGGACAAGGAGTAGAACCTCGCTAGATCTGTTGAGCAAGAAACGAAGAAAGTTTGAAGACGTCTCGTTTGGAAGGTAAAGTCAAATGAATGCAGTACAAAACAGTATCAAAAATCATGCGGTACACTCGCACATTCGTATAAAGATGCACTGGCGGTCCTCGTTAATTGTGAAGAACAAAACCCCGAACCCCGAATCCAAGAGCTTGGAAAAGTATATACACTAGGGTACAAGGAGGAGAAAATACCGAATTGAAGCATAGTCAACGACGGTTCCTCATCAAGTTGAAGCTTAGGGTCTGTCCGTCAAGGCGTCATCAAGTTTAGAGTCCAGAGTCCAAACCCCAGAGCCGTCACACAGTGCGTACGGTATAGTTTTGACACAACTTTCAAACCCGATGAAAAGCTTGGTCTAGAGCCCACTCGGAGTAACTCGAGCGTCCGGAGAAATTTTTGTTGCATGTGCTCAAAGAGTGCGTGTGTGTAATACTCGTTCCGGAATCAACATGAGCAAACTTTCCACCCTCTCAAACATTGTGTGGTTTGACCCCTCCGAAATGCTTATTCCTAACTCTCGTACAACGCCAACGTCAAATGGGGAAAGCCAATTGCTACTGGACAGATAAGTAGAGATTTAAGGAGGAGGGACTTTCGTAGTTGAACTCTTTCTTGAAAGGAAAGTTAAAGTGCAAGGTTTTTCGCCCCTTCTGTTGCGCTGATAGGGTTCAGCTCAGACTTACTAGGCTTGCCAGTAAGAACTCTATCCAGACATAAACTTTCACGTGATTGACGGTTGGGAGTCCGTGAATGGTTTCTCGCGTTTTGGGGGCGAAGAGAGTTCGCTGCTGAAGGGACACAGAATGGAGCGTCTTGATAAACAAGCACTTGCGTGAGCCAATGAGTAAACAATCCATTCAACGCGGTGAACCTATTTTTGGAAAGATATGTTATTACATGCTGTGAAACACTATATGGATATCGACACTCGCTCGCCATCCTGCCTCAATCTCGGGAAGCAGCGCGTGAGATTTCATGCATAGGATTTACGATACGATACGATGACACGGCACGGTAGGGCCACGGCACTGCAGCAGAAATTGCCGAAGGAACATCTTTCTGCAGCCACGCCGTCGGAGGACATATCTTACAACCCCAACGAGATCGATCGCATGTTGATGAATGCATTCGCAAGATTATGGAATGACGAAACAATGACATGTGAATGGAGTGGAGCTTCCTAAATCGATATCGATATCGTACGGAGGTATGAGCAAGCTCGGATGGGGATTCCAGCTTAGACCCTCTCCTTCCAGCAAGGTTTTCTCCAGACTCTTTGGCTATTTTCACTTCGGTTCCTGCATCCCAAAGGGTGAGGAAAACTCTCTCCTCTTTCCTTTTTGCGTCTCACCGCTGTGCTGTGCGTCTCACGCAGACGAGCGGAGCGGAGTCTGTGGAAGAAAGATGCTTTCTTCTCCAGGCTGGGCGAGCGGATCCGCGACTTTGAGGCTGGAAGAGCTGGAGCGGGGATATCCCGAATAGAGTTGCTTGGAAAAGTGGAAAAACTTGCTCCTGGTGTCCTTCGTTTCGTTTCACCAGTTGTGAGTAAAAGTTTTGTTGACCGCTCTTGTATCCGTGCCCACCGGTGCTCTGGAAACAATCTCGATGGATGCCGTGATCAAGTTGCGTGGCTTTGTTTCCCGCGCGAGGAAGTTGACGTATGTCTTGGTTTGAGGATCCTTTTGGGGCTGTTCGAGTTGACATCGAAGCTGTTGGAGTTATTTCGAGATGCTAAATCACTTGGCTTGGCCCCCACCCTGATTCTCGACTCCTGCGCTAGATTCTGGGCCAAGCGATTGACTTACAGCTCGGCGAGACAGATCGTCCTGATCGAGAGGTAAAAACAAGCGTTAAAGCGACCTGTAATCTCCAGGAAACGGATTTAGAAGTTTTAGAGACTTGCTGACACGCCCATCATAATCATAATAATAACCCGATGCAGTTCTGACAAGCAACAAGCACCAGGTTGTAAATCTGGCATGTGTCCCTCGCACAGGGGCCATATGATGGCATGAAGCATGGGCCAGCGGAAATGAGTTTCCACTGTTCTCATCTTGTGGGAACATGTTCAGACGAACATCCGCAATCATGACCTCAAGTACTCCGGAGTAGAGTGGTGATCATGTCGCAGATGGACGATCCAGGAGCCAAGTGGTATGCTGGAAATCAGTATTTCGTGTTATTATTGTTGGTGGCATCATGTATCCACGAATCAACGTCGGATCAAGCGCCAGTCAGCCGATCCATCAGTCATCTGGATCCGCGGGCTCGGTGGCCGCATGGAGTGACACGCTGAAATCATGATGCTCTCTGGATGAACTCGAGATGTTTCCCTTTCGAGCGGCTTCAAACCTCGTCTGTTACACATCGCGTCATGACAGAATCTGATTGGATGGGGTGCTACGCTGCAGATGTTTCGAGTTGAGGGTGGTGTGGCGCTGATTGGCTTTCCCGGCAAACAGGATGATGCATGGCTGCATGGGATGCTTGGATTGCATGCCGGGTGGGTTGGATTGGATTGGATTGTCGCCTCCTTTGATGGCACGGCGGCGGCGCCGGCAATGAAGTACAGCAGGTCTGTTGACCGGCGGCCAGCAACGAAACAGCACATGCAGATGCAGATGCAGATGCAGGCAGCTTTAAAAGTGCCTGAACTGAGCTGGTTTAGTGGTTGACTTGGCCGAATAGTGATTGAGCTTCAGGGCTTTGTTGTGCTTTGGACTGCTGTCTCAGTGCTCTGTGCCTTCTGTTGCAGCTTACCCTCCTCCCTTTGCCTCTCCCTCGCCTTTGTTACGCAGCCAAGTAAGTGAGCGTATCCACGTCCAGAATACAGCCAAGAGCCGCAAACACGCTCGAATTAAATCTTCCAGCTCTCTCTGTCCCTACCTAGCTATGATACACCACACTCGGAAATACGAGAACTGGCAGAATCATCAGCTGCTCTCGCCCAGTCATTGCTCTGGCTGGTCCAAACAAACAATCTCTTGTTTTTCGTCCATCTCGAGCTTCAGTCAAGCTTGTCCAGTCTGGCCGTGAGCTGCTCCTAACCCAGTCAAGCTACTTTCTTCACGCAGGGGTTTGGTCCATGCCCATCCACACCACACCACCCCCATCCCCCCTACTCTACCCATATCCTTGGCCCCCTTCTTTCTCCCTCACCACCTCTTCCTCCCCTCCCCCATCAGCCAATGCTCGTGCACCCGCTGTCGTTTCAGAGCAGCCTCTTGATCCATCCAGATCCACTGGAGCGCGAACAGTTGGGCCAATCGCCGCCCGATGTATTCAGCGAGAACCTCCCGAGCCCAGCAAAGCGGACCAGAGAGCAGCGAGGTGGCACTCATCTCACTCACCAGAAGGCAAAAAGACCTGACCTGCGCGACAAACCTCCAACTGCTCCCATCCTTGCCCTTGCCCTCCTCTCCCGCCCTCACGCGCTCCTCTCTCTTTGATCATCCATACCTAGAGGCCGTCATCGCCGCCCGTCCTTAACACCCTCCTCTCACACTCTCGCTCTTCTTTCTTTGTTGATTGTGTGTGTGCAGCGCGACTCGACTCGACCCGGGCATCAACCATATCGTTTGCGTGAAAGGGGTTGTTGTTGTTGTTGTAATAATCGGCAGATTGTCTTTCATGCTCCGGTAAGCACGAGCAGTACAACGGTACCAGCCTCAAGACCCTTCCTTCAACCTCAAAAAAGAAGCCGATCCACCTGCTTCACCCATCCGAAACACCGCGTCTCCGTCTCGAAAGAGGACTCACCTCACCATTCGAAACCACAGACATCGCATCACTCCACACGGATCTAAAGAAAACACCTTCAGACGCGACGATCCTGGAAGATCTTCATCCGCAGCCCGATCTCCCAATCCGCTGGGACGACTTCGACTGTATAATATCAACGACCCTCGCACTCCCTAACACTTGCCCAGTTTGACCTTCATCCCATCTCGAACGCCCATCGAATATTAAACGCATCCATCATACCCCAGCCTCATGCGTAGATAGCATTCCTCACGATGGCCATGTTAGCTTCCAAATCGCCGTTTCCGGCGACCTTGGGTTCAACCTCCTCGAACCTCTCCGCCTCATCTGCCCAAGCAAGCATTCAATCGAGTCGGCGCGCACCAGCCATGATATCCTCGAATCAATCGTTCGCTAGCCCGACAGAGTCCGAATTCTCCGACATCGGGGGCCCAGAATCAGCAAAGAATTGGGATGAGGAGCGTGTATGTGACTGGTTGTCCACAGTGAAATGTGGAGAGTATGCGAAGATCTTTCGAAAGAACAACATCAATGGCGAGAACTTGTTGGAGATGGACAAGGCCGTACTGCAGGAAATGGGTATCGACAAGATAGGAGATCGTGTTAGATTGTTCCTCAACATCAAGAAACTCAGGACGAAAGCCTACGCCAATCAAAAGAAGAGGAATAGAGTAAGTCGATAGATCTATGATAGCTTTCTACTCCGTACTGATAATTCTAGGACTCCTTCGCAGGCCTTGATACATATACCCCTTCGTCGACTGGCTCACCGAAACCTCTTAATTCTGCCAGATCGATGCCAACTCCGTCCGCGAACAAGAGATACTCTAGACAGTTTGATGGCTTCACTCCGGCCACCGCCATCCCAGAGAATGTCAGCAAACCACCTTCGAGACCCAGCTCACCCCTCGCTGGATCAGAAGCTCGCGTTGTCAGACAAGCAAGATATGGTGTACTGAGCCCAGCCGAGATCTCGAGACGAGAGAACGCCCAGGGGCACTTTAATGGTGCGAGTAATCCTTCAAGTGCAGCAACAATAAGTGGGAGACGGCCTGGGACACCTGGAGACGGGCAACCGCAGACTGCACGACTGATCCACAATCACACACGAGGCAATGGCAGCATCGACGGCTCATTGATGGCACAGCTACCTCAAAATCAAGACATTATCAGAGTCATTTCATCTGGAGGATTAACCAAGGTTGTCCGGATAGTCGACTGTCAATCTTGTGACGAGGTCATGAGGTTAACGTTAAGGAAGTTTGGATATCGGGAGGATCACGATAGAAACTACTGCTTCTACGTCTTGAACGGGGTCGATCCTGACCCAAGTCAATGTCGGCGGTTACCTGAGGCCGACCTGTGGAGGATCATCAAGGACACCAGGAGACCGGAACGAAACCGATTGATACTACGGAAGATTCATCAAGGCGAACCTGGAGAAGCGGAGCTTCAGCGAGCAGCAAGCATCGCGATGGAAGAGAATGCCACCAACCGAAGTCGCTTACCCGATGGCATGGACAAACGAAGCCAACTCAAGGTGCAACAGGTCCTGGGTGAGACTTTCAACGATGGACCACAGCATCCACTTTCGCCTGCATCATTCCAATCTGGAACTTCAGCCGTGTCCGCTGGCGAACGAGAGCGTAATGTGTATAATGCGGCAAAGGACCTTGAGAGACCACCATCTATGGAACAACCGAGAGATACTGCGAGACCACGACCGAGCGGGAAGAAGGGTGTTCTTCGACAATTCTTTGGCCAAAGACCCCCCAGCGAGTTGATTACGTCGGATCTGACAACATATTTCCCTGACCATCCCCGCGAGGAAATTGATCGAACCGCTAGACTTTCATTGAGAAGATCAACACGTCTAAGCAAAGTCAACAGTCGCTTGAGTGTTGCCAGCAATTTGAGCTTCGCGTCAAGTGTTGCCGATGCCCCTCCCATGCCAACCATTGCCGACACATGGTTGAGTGGTAATAGCCAGCTTGCGAAGGTCAGGCCTTTGGATCTGTCGAGAGGTAATAGTGGCCGCTACAGAGACTCTGTAGCATCGTCGATGCTCGAACGTGTGCAAGAAGAATCACCAATCGAACCGAACCGAAAGTCATATGTCTCCTTCGACAGCGGATCTGACACCACCAATGTAAACGTCACCGATCCTGACGGAAACGTCATTCAGAACAGCTACTTCGAAGACGGAAGTACAGAAGCTGGCGGCTCGTTGCGGGAGATCAGTCAAGCCTTGAATGACGATGGAGAGGACGAAGACGAGGAACTGCAAAGTTTCTTGGCTGGCGACTCCTGGGATGACAGCAAATGGATGAAGGGTGCTCTCATTGGGCAAGGTTCGTTCGGAAGTGTGTATCTGGCTCTCCACGCAGTCACCGGAGAACTTCTTGCTGTGAAGCAAGTCGAGGCACCATCACCTGGAGCAAACAGTCAGAGTGACGCAAGGAAGAAGAGCATGATCGATGCTTTAAAGCGTGAGATCAGTCTTCTGAGAGATCTCCAACACCCCAACATTGTCCAATATCTTGGAGCAAGTTCCTCCGCTGAGCATCTCAACATTTTCCTCGAATATGTTCCCGGTGGATCGGTTCAGACAATGTTGAACTCCTATGGAGCTCTTCGAGAGCCTCTCATCCGCAACTTCGTTCGACAGATCGTTACTGGACTCGCGTATCTTCACGGCCGAGAGATCATCCACAGAGATATCAAGGGTGCTAACATTCTTGTTGACAACAAGGGTGGCATCAAGATTTCCGATTTTGGTATCTCTAAGAAGATTGAGGCTTCCAACATCCTCGGCGGTGCCGGCAACAACAAGAACAGACCATCTCTCCAAGGGTCTGTCTTCTGGATGGCTCCTGAGGTTGTCAAGCAGACCTCATACACTCGAAAGGCTGATATCTGGTCTCTTGGCTGTCTTGTGGTCGAGATGATGACTGGAACTCATCCTTTCCCCGATTGCTCTCAACTCCAAGCCATCTTCAAGATCGGCGGCGCAAAGATCAGCCCAACGATTCCAGACCATGCCAGCGAAGAAGCCCAGACATTCTTGAAGTCTGCATTCGAGGTCGACCACACCAAGCGACCAAGTGCTGAAGAGCTACTCTTCAGCCCGTTCCTCAACCCCATGACATAGGTCTTGGTTGGAACGCAAAACAGCGATACATCTCACAACTCTTTTTCTCAATCTGCATTGCAAGCGCTGGTCATTGCATAGCATAGCACGGCGGCTGGATTTTCTTTTTCACATTTCTACTGACGAACAAAACCTCTTTTCTTGTATACAACACACCTTTACCTTTTCTTTTTCTGTTCATGATGTTTTATGACCCAACGAAAGAGAAGATTCCCATATATCTGGCATGGGGGAGGAGAGGATGCATAGAGCATTTTATTGATTGGACTTTGGAGGTGTTGGTGTTGGGTGGTTGGAGTGATTGGTATTGACCATTTCAGGCAAGGGGACGGGGACGGGGGATATCTTAATTGATCGGTCGACCTCTGGTAGATCGATGGTGTAGATTATAGAGTTGGATGAAAAAGAGAAATGTGAAAGAACAAATACCTCAACCCTTTAGTGTCAACGTGCTTTCTTTTGTTTTGCGGATAGAATTGTAAAGTGCATCCATCCCTATTTTCGCTTACTACCTTGTTGCGATCGCCCTTTGCTCATCTTAACGCTACCTAGATGCAAACCTAACCTAAGTCCGATCATCTAAACTTGGTGAATCACTATCTAAGCATAATATAAAGTGATATCGTATCTCTAGTAACCTTAAAACTAAATCTAAAACTAAACTTTAATCTAAACATAAACCTAAGCTCAGCCTTAATCAACTACATATCCAGACTATTTAGTATTCATGTAGCCCCCAACACTCTCCTACGGAAAACTATCGTTGAGTAGATGCTGGAATTAAAAATCTTGGGTTAGGGATGGGAAATGAATGATAGAAGTGAAGAGGTGGAGGCGGAGGTGTGCTTATTGTATGCATTTATGTTTTGGGGGATGAAGATGAGGATGAGATGACGTTAGACAGGCTGTCAAGTGTGGTAGGTCCATTTGAAGCGAATGAAAATAACACGAAAACTCGGGTCAAGCTGCACGGTTAGAATAGTAGTCTTTTGTGCCCAAGGACATTTGTGTATGCAAATATATTATAACTGAATCGAAGCACACAACACACACATACAAACCCAACCCTCTCCATCTCCCCCATCCATCCTCTCACATCTCAAGCAGCACCACCAGCATACAACAACGGCAAATTCTCACCCAAAAACCTCTCCCCATCACCATCAGCCTTCTCCCCAATCTTAACCCTAGTCTGCACACTCTCCTGCCTCAACAACTCCATAAACGCCACCCCATCCGCCAAACTATCCTCCAGTCTCGGCCTCGTCGCAGCATTAACCGCCTCCCTCCCAGCCTTAAGCGCATCCAGGGGGAACAGCGCCAACCTCCCCGTCAAAGCAGCCACATACCCCTCCATCTCCGCGTCCGTATCAAACGCCTTGTTGATCCAACCGATCCGTTCCGCGTCGTTGGCATTGATGTCGTTCCCGCTGAGTATATACTCCATTGCGTAACCGCGCCCGATCAGCCGTGCCAGGTATTGGATACCGCCTAGACCGGGGATTATACCGAGTCCGACCTCGGGTTGGCCCAGGAAGGTGTGTGTTTTGGTGGCGAAGCGCATGTCGAGGGAGACGAGGAGTTCGTTGCCTGCTCCTCGTGCGACGCCCGAGACGAGCCCGATGGTGGTTTGCCGGAGGTTGGTCATGTTGTTGAAGAGGTGGATGGATTGCGTTGAGATTGTTGGATCTGTTGGCTCTTGTTAACACTTGATCTAGTCTACAGCGGCTATTTCGATATTTGGGACGAGAGAGAGACAGAGAGAGAGACGTAGGCAGAGGTGTGTAGAGAAAGGTTTCAGTACCATTGGGATTGAAATCCAAATCTGCATGCGCGATGAAGTATTTCGGGACATCACTCCTGAAGACTACGACTTTCGTGTCGTTGTCTGTTTGGAGTCTTGATACGAGATCGGTCATGTCTGTTAGCGCAGCGGAGTTCCATAGGTTGATGGTCGTGTTGGCGAAGTGGAATGTCACATCAAGAATGCCGGGTTTTAATTGTGACGTTATAAGGGAGGTGTAGTTGGGGAGTAGAAGGGATGTAGTTAGGGAGGGGAGGAATGTTAGGAGGGTGATGAGGTTGATGTGAGAGAGCATCGTGACTCGTGAGGTGTGTAATAGAGGGATGAACGAAAGCGAAGTGAGGCGTGCTGAGATGGTGTAGAGAGATAGGTGTTGAAGATGTTGTTATATACGTTTTAACAAATGGAGATGTCTTGGTGACTTACTACTACCTGCCTCTTCTCCTCTGCCTGAAATCAATTTCCGAAAATGTGCCATAAGAACCACATTCTTGACAAGATGACCAATATCTACTACTTTCGTCTCATCATTTTGAGTTCACGACACTGTCATGAATCGACTTTCTGTGTGTCTCCTCCATGACTCGGTTTTCTCGTCGTCGGGAGAGGGTTCCGTTCAATGCACAACCCGATGGATCGGGATGATGACGATGCCGATAAGTTTAGTGATCCAATTGCTTTGCTTGGTTTATATATGTATATGCACTGGAAGAGGAGCTATAACGAAGATGTTCTGATATTAAATGATTCCAAGCCAGTTACCAAGGTACCGAGGTACCCAGGTGTTTCTTGACTTGAATGTTCATAGGTATTTTCCGTAGATAGGTTGCTCTTGCTAGCCCCTTATTTAGCTCGCTTATTCTTGTTTTGTAGGGTAGCCAGTTCAGATGTGGGGATGGATGTTCCTATTAGTGTTCAGAACATTTCAAACTCTGTGTTTAGAGGAAAGGAATAAGTTCTCAAAAGAGGGGGGGAAGAACCTGAACTTCTCTTCTCAGGATGCTTACAATAATATCGAGGCAATAGGTTGCTTAAAAAAATCAAGTGAAGTAAGTGAAGGGAGAAGACGTATTGACTATCTTGGAGCGAGCTAGGAGAGGTATAATACTAGAGAAAGTTTGGAATGTTGTCATAATTAATTTGTGTGACCCACAATAAAACACTGGGCTGTGAATACATATTAGGTTACCAGCAACATTAGTAACTTCTGCCACACCAGGAAGCGTTCGGCGCGGCCAGACTTTTCTACTGCCTCAACACAAAGAAACAAACTTATTTCGCAAATAATCTAGTAAAACAAAACAAACATATCCATTACTGCCAAAAGATCACACGCACTTGTCTCCACAACAGAACCGGCACTCTTCTTCGAAGCCGACTTAGCATTTTTGCCTGTGCTTGTTGCAGTGGCAGCCGGCCCGGGCGTAATCGTACTCGGAGCCAACGGGCCCTCCTCAAATCCAGATGGGGTAGCTTCATCAACACCACCCGTTTCAACCGCCTCAGAAACCTCCGTAGTCGTAACCTCCAGCGTCGTCCCTTCCGCTAGAGCCGTCGAGGCCGTAATCGTAACACCATTCACACCTGTCGTTGCAAAGAACACTAACGACGAAGGAGGTGTCGTTTGAGCAGGCACTTCTTCAGCTTTCTCGTAGAGATCGGGAGGCATAGTGAACGCTGTACGTTCGGGCTCCAGCGCGATTTCTGTTGCTGTAGGATCGTATTCGGTGAGTGCTGCTGTTTCGAGGGGAGGAGCATTCTCCGCTGCCTCGGACGTATATGGCCAGTCTGCTTCTGAAGCTGTCGGTATTTCAGGGGCGTTATCTTCAGACAAGGCATCATTTCCGGAGTCATCTGCCATTCGCACAAGCGTCGCTCTGATTCTCGCAGTTGTGCCGAAGCTGATCTTGATGTATGGGATGTGGTGATTCGGGAACGGGATCCTGTAGTTTTGCTCGCAGCGGTAGAACTTGGGGTAGTCGACTTGTTGACTGAAACCTCCGAGTTTGAGTGTAATCTTGCCGGTCGTGAGACATGGCATGCTGAAATGCCCTTTGCTCCAGCGTTGGTAGCTTGCTACTCGGACGACTTGGATAGAAGGAGAGCCGCCTGAGGTGATGAGCTCAAGAGAAGACACCATCGATGTGACGCCTGTGGAGATAGATGTGATATGCGACACAACACCATCCTGGAAAAGTGTTTGGATCTTTTTGACAGCGTCCTCGGCGGCAGCAGCAGAATTGGCGTCTGCTTGAGCATCGCCTAGCCAGGACCCACTCACAATTGCCTCGATATCTGTTACAAGAGTAGGTGCGGAGTCAGCAAGACTCTTAACATAGGTCTTTATGTTTGGAAGTGTCTTTTCAATCTGTTCGATAATGGTGGGTAAGCGTTTGGCGGCTTGCAATGTGTCTGCTACCTGCGAGATGCTGCGAATTTCCCCGCTAATGACTTTCTCGACAATAGTATCGATCCCAAGGTCGGATAGGGTATCGAATGTAACAATGGTATCACTGACTATTTTGTAGAGGTCTTGAGCGTTCGTAACGGTGGACGTGAGAGTTGCTTGTAAACCGATGAGTGCTTGACTGGTTTGAATCGTCTCATCCACTTTATGCCAGAATTAGCTAAACACGAACAGAAAGCTTCTAAGATCTACTCGCCCTTTGCCTTAAGCTTGCTGACAGTAGTCTCAGCATACGAAGTGATATTGCTGCAGAAGTCACTCGTGATCTGAGAGATGGACTGGTTGATGGTCCCAAATTGCTCCTCAATGTTTCCAATATCCTTGCCGACATTGTCCAGATTGCCACTAATCCATTCGAAAGCTGATTTCCAAGGAGAGAGGAAGTCCTTGAGCTGTTCGCCCATAACCTTCTCGGAATCGGTGAGGTAGTCTATGAACCAAGCCCGGACAGCTTGGCCGTCGCAGTCGCCAATGAAGCATGGCGCGAGCGCTGAGGCGAATTCTCTGTATCTTGTTATATCGATCTGTGGAAGTCAGCAATTGGGCAATGTCTTCGTCTAGGGTATATACCTCAGCAGCGGTAAATATCTTGGTGTTGGCAGATTGAACAAGCGCTCCACTACCGGTGCTCAACCCGTCTTTATTGTCTTGAACATTGAGTGCGTTCTCTACCATACACTGCGCATTGTCAGTCAAAGGCCTCACTATGCCATGCAGAGACCGAGCGTACCTGTTCCATAGAACTGAACTTGCTCAAGATACTATACGTCGCTTCTCCAGTATCTAGAGAAGTGATTGCACTCTTCGCCGTGTCTAGATCGATAAAGTCGAAGGCTCCTGGGAGACATTTGCAATACCCAGCGGCAAGTCGAGTGATTTCGTCAAGGTTTGGAATTCCTTTGCGAGCCACGGCGCAGAAGTCAAGCTTTTCGGACCCGGCGTTGACGCCACATGGGACAGAGATGACTGTGGGGATGGTTCCTATTGAAGAGAGGGTAGCAGATGAGTGGAACGCTAGGTGCTGAAAAGAAAAAGGGGGGAAGCAGGTCGCAGGACGTACCTGGAACACATGTCCAGCCATCACAATACTTGATGCCTTTCCATGATACACCGTACGGGTACTTTCCACCGAACTTGGTCTTACATGGAACCACCTAACAGATTGTTAAAAACAGCCACCTCAGTGTCCTGAAAGAGATCCATTACCTTGAAAAATTCCTCTTTGCAAGTCTTGATAGCTAATGTTGGAACATTGATTACAGCCTTGCATGATCCCAGTTTCTTGATGGAGCCACAGACTGTATCAAGCGAGCTTGCTGAGGAAAGCAGTATGAGAGAAACGAGCCAGAGAAAAGCCAGCGTCGAGTCGAATTTATAAAGGGGATGCATCATTATGATTGACTCGTTCTGCGAGTTGGGGTGCAATTGGAAGTGCCTAAAAGCTTTTCCGAGAAGACTGGGGAATGATTCTTTCTTGTAGTTGCTGCCATTCAGTCATGTAGAGTTTGTTGTTGTTGACATTACCCAAAACATCCGAGTCACTTTGCTGAAAACGTGACCTCTGCACTCCTCTGCATTCCCAAGTCAGCCACTGTTTTCTTGGCATGGAAAACGTAAAATGGAAGTTGGACTCCACGGGGCAGTTTTTGCTTAATAGAAGGCATCACTGAATTGCTCTGATTCTTACATCACAGTCCTAAGCCATTGAGAATCCCGCTCATTACTTCGTAATTCTACGAGGCAGATTTTCACATGACCCCTATCTTTCCGGCCTCTACTTCTCGAACACACCTCTCTCCTTCATGCGCTGCAATAAGACAACCAACTTATCTAAACTTCGACCTTTAGTAATAAAAGGTCTGGCGAAGTCATCATGCTTGACCTTCTTACCATGCCTTTGCAGAGCTTTGGTTTCCTACCGTGCCGCACCCTCTTCTAGTTATGAGACCCGAATTCAGAAGTAATTTTTGAGCAGTTTTTGGTTTACACTCCAGCCCAAACATTATGTTCTGTGAAGACGCGATAACAACATCCGGATTTGGCACTTTCTAGGTGTGCCTAATCCGGTCAGCCTTCTCCAGCCTCCATAGAGAATCCAGCGAGTTGCATGATACCACAGGGTCCCCATCTGAAACAATATCCCACACGACTCTCAAGCTCTTAATATATTCTTTTAAATCATAACCCAAGGGTAGACTGCAGAGAAATAGGGCGTGAGAGACGTTGGACTGTGGCTGTCTTTCATGATTGAGGTGGAGGCTGGGAAAGGATCGCTAAGTGCCCAGAAGATGCGCGTGGCAGCTTTAGATGGACATACGAGTATAATGCCACTGTATACATCGAATACTTGACCTTTTTTGGTGATAAATGGCTCGGTGAATGTTTTCTCGGCTTTGCGTAGCTCTTCGAAGGTGGGATAAAGAAGTTGCATGGCCGAGATTTGAGGTTGGTAATATCATAACGAGGTTGAGACTAGAACGGAAGTGCAGCCTAAAGCTAAGCATCAGGAGCAAAAAGATGGGTCAGGAACTTACTTATTTTGGACCGGTAAGGATGGTCTGATGAAGTTAGTTGGGGAGGTGTTGGTGACCAGCCCCTGCTGTTGACTTTAACCGAATGGAGCTAAACCTATGTAGGCCAAAATATTGAATAGTGGCCTACATTCTCCAACGACCGCCTGCCAAGATCAAAGTGAATCTGGAACTCGTTTGCGGGGTTTACCGTCAACTTTGATTCAGTGGATTCAGAAAGAGATGGGGTTTGCCCGTTAGGAATTCGCTAACCTCTTGGCAGGTATTCAGCCACTTTCTTGACACAGTGAGAATCGACGTCGGAGGAGTCTTCCATGTTGCTGCGAGCAGCGAAACCCCATTTAGACTCCGAAAGTACTCATATTGATATCATATCTCGTATCCAGAACGAGATTCTTTGCATGGAGGCTTTTCCTTGGCAGTTGTGCTGTTTGCGCTAGATGGGGAGGGTGTACAGTCGAGAAAACACAAACTTTGACAATCTGACCATTCAGACTCTGAAGTCGCTGGTAATTCCAAAAGCAGCAGACTTAGACCCAATGCTTGTAGTAGCTCCACTTAAAGTTTCTAAGAACAACTTATCCTCGTTAAATATAAAACCATGCCATTCTGATCCAAAGCGAGGTCCGCAACGCCTCCAGTAACTAAAATCTTCCCTAGGAGCTTTCCCTGTGGGTTCTCTGTGTTGAGAAATTAGCATCGATCAAGCCGGATGGGTTTGGTATAGCAGTGCTAGTAGGGGAGACACAAATACTCATCCTGAAGTCGTTACAAACATTGACACCGTCACCACATCCCGCATACACATTTCCCGTCTTGTCAGTCTTGATCCAGTCCGGTATCCCAACAGATGGCATTGCGAACGTGCGTCTGGTTGCCAGCAAAGGCCCAGACTCAGACATCACTACTTCGTAGGCGTAAATAGTCTTCGATGCTGTTGGCGCAGTGGAGTTCTGTGCTGCGTCCGTCGTATAGGCGATCTTGCCGTTGGGAGCAGCAAGTCCATCCGCGACGACGTGGATATCTGTTATACCTGGTACCCAGCGGCAGACTTGTGCTGGAATCTGAGGAGAAGATCTAATGTTTTAAAGGAAGCCAAACTGAGGGTCCGTGAACCACAGAGCGCCATCAGAAGTTCTGACTACATCGTTGGGCGAGTTGAATGGTATGCCCAAATGGTTGTTTATGAGATTTGTCGTGAAGGGAGCGGTTGGGTTAAGTCTGAGAAGCCCACCTGGATTGGCGAGGTCGCCTTGCTCACAAAAGATCAAGTTTCCGTCAGGCGAGAGCACGCCACCGTTTGAAAGATGTGTCTCTCTTCCGGTAGGAGTGATGGTCTCAGAGGACCAGATTTATTGCGAGATTTTAACTTGAATTGAGAAGATGGTAATGTATCAAAATAAAAACAAACAATTTAATGCAGTCCTTAGAGCATATCGAGCAATTCCACTTGGAACATACTCCTATTCAGAACTTTGGAAGACAAACTGGTCTCAGGTCTCTACTTCAAAGCAAAATTCCCATATCCAAGTAACGTGATGTCGAGTAACTTACTTGAGTGGCCAAGTTCGAACAAAGCATTGTCTGGATTCCGCGACTTCATCACTGCATTGGTGAAATTGACAAGTGTTAGTGTCTTCGCCCTTCAGGCCCAACCACATGAGAGAGGTGTCCATGCAGCCCAGGAAGCTGAATGCTACCCTATGATCCGCAATTGAACTATGAGATGGAAGGTCACACAGAACACAAGACTTGCGAAAGAACTCTAAGTGAGGCTGAGCTGAGCGTGACTCAGATTTGACTCTTTATATCCAGGCTTTGGAATCTGAATGGAACAGGGAGTAATGAATGACTGTCAACTATTCATGATTGACTCTCTGGGTGTTCACTGGGCGGAATTGACTAACAATCATAGGAATTGTAGTGGTGATTATGTCACGATGGCGGGTGCAGAAAGCCTCACATTGGACGGGAGCACACTGTACCTAAACAAACATACGCTAGTGCACGTGCTTTCTGTCTTTTCGAAAGACCCTAAATATCGCCTCGCTCTTGCAACCCACAATCCCACGTCACACCCGCACAACACCGCAAAGATCGATCTTGACACTGTGCACTGCAGCGTCAAGTTTCTGTCTACAAGCATCTCTCGACACATCGAGCGCTCAGTGCGCCATCAACCGCCGAGATGAGTGACGCCCAAGCAAATGAGGCCGAGAAGAACATCGAAATCTGGAAGGTGAAGAAGCTGATCAAACGATTGGAAGCTGCCAGAGGAAATGGAACCTCCATGATCTCTCTCATCATCCGTGAGTGTCACAATCTAGTGCCCAAACACGCAAGTTCTGACTTGAAGAATAGCGCCGAAGGATCAAGTTTCTCGAGCGGCGAAGATGTTGGCAGAAGAATACGTATGCGTTGTCCTCATCTACCTGCAGTGTTGTGCTGATTCTTGCATAGGGAACTGCGTCAAATATCAAATCGCGTGTCAATCGACAATCTGTCTTGTCTGCTATCACATCCACTCAACAGAGATTGAAGCTGTACAACAAGGTCCCTCCAAATGGCTTGGTTGTCTACTGTGGTGAAATTCTGACATCCGAGGGTAAGGAGAGGAAGGTCAACATCGATTTCGAACCATTCAAGCCTATCAATACCTCCCTATACCTCTGCGACAACAAGTTCCATACCGAGGCTCTTGCTGAACTGTTGGAGTCGGATCAGAAGTTTGGTTTCATCATTATGGATGGTAACGGAGCTCTCTTTGGAACCCTGAGTGGTAATACCCGCGACGTCGTTCACAAGTTCTCTGTCGATTTGCCAAAGAAACATGGTCGTGGTGGACAATCTGCCCTTCGTTTTGCCCGTCTCAGAGAAGAGAAGCGTCACAACTATGTGCGCAAGGTTGCTGAATTGGCCGTCCAAAATTTCATCACAGCCGACAAAGTCAACGTTGCTGGAATTATCTTGGCTGGTTCAGCAGATTTCAAGAATGATCTGAACCAGTCCGACCTGTTCGACAACAGACTTCAAACCAAGGTTATCAAGGTAGTGGATGTTTCTTATGGTGGCGAGAACGGTTTCAACCAGGCAATTGAGCTTTCAGCAGAGACTCTCAGCAACGTCAAATTCATCCAGGAGAAGAAGCTCATCGGGAAGTACTTTGAAGAGATCAGTCAAGATTCTGGCCGCGTTTGCTATGGTGTTGAGGACACCTTGAAGGCTTTGGAACTTGGTGCTGTGGAAATTCTCATTGTTTTTGAGAACCTCGAGATCAACAGATGGACCCTCAAGGATGTCAACGGAGCTGTGACCATTCTTCACACAACCAAGCAACAGGAGGCTGCTAACCGAGACCAATTCATGGACAAGGAGACTGGACAGGAAATGGAAGTTGTCTCACAAGAATCCTTCCTTGAATGGATTGCTGAGAAGTACAAAGACTTTGGAGCAACTTTGGAGTTTGTTTCCGACCGTTCCAGTGAGGGCAACCAATTCGTCAAGGGATTTGGTGGAATTGGTGGCCTTCTCCGTTACAAGGTCAACTTTGAGCAGTTAGCTGAAGTCGATGATGACGATGACTACTACGACGGTAAGTGACATACTTGGGTCCATTTTACATCTAGACTAACTGTTCAATAGATTGACAATCTGATGCCCTCGCATTGGGCGAGGAACCAACTCCAGTTGCCCCGTCAAGTCAGAATCTGTCACCTCGCCCGAGTGCCGTGCAGCAGATCCGACAGCAGCCGACCCCGGTTGGCTTCCAGAGAAGGACAATCAAGCCCAGCCCTCTCCGGTCCGTCATGACGGTTACTTGAGTTGATCGTACGAATATCAGAGGTATGAAATCTCCACCTAAAAGCCTTGTGCTACTTTGTTAATATTTAGCTACAGGATAAGCATATCGTGTTGATGACACTCTGGTATTTGCCGATGGAAAGCGAAGAATTGCGCGAGACAGATTGCTTATTACCAGGGGCAATATTTGTATTTTGAGATTTGCCAGGCCGCGTGCGAAGTAGATTCGATCCCTGTTCGATGGGTCGAACTCAGCTAGGAGCAATTCAAGACTTATTTGGACCAACATATCACATACACAGCTGTGAGATTTCACCCATCACAGAGTGAACATCATGATTTCGGCAGTACTAGTTACTGGCTGGCAAGAATGGCTTCAGAGTGAGTCCGAGGTAGTCTAACGTCCTTCGCCTTCAATAGCATTTGCAGTACACAACTTGAGGCCAATTCGTTAAGAGAAATCCATCCGTAGGTAGGTTTCGAACATCCAAAGATCTGGACATCTACTTGCTTAAGATACCTTGGTCAACACCAAAAATGGAGGGCGGGGTTGGAGGGGCAAGGCTAGCCGATACCGTCGGGTGCAGTAGCGCGGGGCGTTAGGTGGGCTTTTATGCCGTCAAATTTATATCGGAGCTGTAATCTTAAGTATCAAAATCGATACAGCAACCTCACAATTCCCACCATCAGCCGAGCCGAACTCGAAGGGAGGATGCGGCAACCAGAAGCGTTTCTTTGATGCATAAATTCACTTCTTCTTCTTCTTCTTAAAAACGCGACATTCATACCATCCCGACCTTCCTTACCCTTGCCCTTGCTCAACACCCCGCCATCATGGCTTCTCAAAGCGATCAGCACGATGGTTCTGTCCCTATTGTTTCCTTCCTTGGGCCCGTTTCTTCATACACTCATCAGGTACATACTCTTGCGCATTCTGAACGCCCCCCATGGTCCATTGGACTGACAGATTACGGCATTGCTCAGGCGGCACTCGGTGCTTTCGAATCAGATCGATACGACTACCAGCCCGCAATCACCATTACAGGTACCGAGAACATGCTGGGATTGCCTGGGCTATCTAACTGTGGGATCTAGACGTCTTTGATGCTGTCCAGTCTGGTGAGGCGGCGTTGGGCGTTGTCCCATTCGAGAACTCCACGAACGGCGCCGTTGTATACACCTTTGAGCTTCTTGCAGATCGACATGGCCGCTTCGCAGATATAACGGTCTGCGGCGAAGCCTACCTCGATGTCAGTCACTGCCTCCTAGGCAAGAAGTGCGCAACCACTGATTCTCCCGAAATGTCTGGCGCCTGCACTCCTACCATGTCGAGTCCGGTGCCTGTCAAGCCACGAGTCTCCCCTCTACATAGCATCAAACATGTCAAGCGACTTCTGAGCCATCCCCAAGCCTTCGGGCAATGTGAGACATTCTTAAGTGTCTACCTGAAGGGCGTCGAGCGGGTTGATGTCAGTTCTACAAGCAGGGCGGCCGAGATGGTGAAGGAGGATACAACGGGGACAAGTGCAGCCATTGCGAGCATCCTAGCCGCCGAAGTCCACGACATTGATATTCTAGCCAAGGGAATCGAGGACCGGGAGGATAATACGACGAGATTCCTGATAATCAAGAAAGGAGTTGACGAAAAGGCAGGATCGGCAGACAATACCAAGTCCCTCATCTCCTTCAAGGTCGACCATAGCACGCCAGGTGCTCTAGCGTCGGTGTTGCATTGCTTCCAGATCTATGGCATCAATCTTACTAGCATCAACAGTAGGCCGACGAAGGTTGTCCCATTTCAATACATTTTCTTCGTGGAGTTTGAGGGTAGCAAGTTGAATGATTCAACTGGTATGGTGAAGAAGACGCTGGATGCTTTGGAGAACTATGTGCAGAGTTGGAGATGGTTGGGTAGCTGGGATGATAAACTCAAGAAGAGGATATGAGAAAGGATATTGTTGGCAGGTCTGATGATATGTCAGGAAGTCAGGAAGGAGAGGAGCAAGGTTCACAGAGTAAAGGAGCTCGAGGCTCCGTTATCGGCGGCTTATCGATAAGGTCGAGCTTCACTGTGTACCAAGCCAAGGTACCTTACCCCTGTTGGTTTAGGCAAATCCCATGGCTTTATTGCATGGCGTGAGGATAAAGTAGCTTCGCCAAAGAGTGTAGCATCAAAATACAACAGCTAAATTGACATGAAGCCAACCACGTTCTCTACTCTCTGGCGCAACAATGCTTGTGTGTTGCAACATACACGACAACCTCAACGGTCCGTGATCAGATATTTGTCCACGGAAACAGATCCGCCCACCGAACTAGCATGTCTTCAAACAACTCTGTATACAGAGCTTACATCCCGCCCTTTGAACAAGACGTTCGACAGTATCTCGTCCAGGCCCTGGAATTTGCTTAACAAAACCCTGGCAGATTTCCTACCGCCGTCATGCCACGCTCACGAATCCCCTACCTTCCGTCACTTTAGCCCGAATCAAGATGCGATTTCCAATGATTCTGATGCCTCTCTACCTCAGGGCCATCACCTGGTCTATTTCCCTCCACCGGTCTTGGACAGCGATCTCCTACCTGATGGCACCGACTCTCTACACTCGCCCGGCCCGCCATTTGTCAAGCGCCTCTGGGCAGGGGGGTCCCTCGTCTTCAACAACAAAATGAAGTACCAGATGAGGCGGGGGTCAAATGCTGTCTGTGGAGAGGACATCGTAGACGTCAGCATCAAGGGCAACGAGGGGCAAGAGAAAGTGTTCGTGACTGTCCGCAAGCGGATGGCGTCCCTGTCACGCCTATCTATGAGGCAAGGGAGTCCGAGTTCTCGGAAGCTGAAGTCAGATCTTTTCCTGAACATGGAAAGGCCAGAGCTGGCTAATAGGCACGGACTCGATCACATCGGGCCGTGGGCTATTATCGAGTCGAGGAATCTGGTGTTCCTGAGGGAGAAATCGAAGGAGGAGGCGAGAGAGGACCTGCTGAAGGTGGCGAGGGTTGTGAAGCGTATGTATTCGAATCCTATTTGGCTGGACTGGAATGTTACTGATAATACTTTGAAACAGCTGTACATACTCCTAACTTCAGTGTCTCCCTTACGCCTAACGCAAACCTACTCTTCCGCTTCTCGGCTCTCTCATTCAATGCCCATCGCATACATCTCGATCCCCAATATACACGAGAGGTGGAGGGATATCGGAACCTCCTCGTTCATGGCCCGTTGACTCTGGTACTTATGCTCTCAGTGCTGAGGTCCCAGATCCCAGAAGGGAAAATGGTAGTGCGCTTTGACTATAGAAATCTGGCGCCGCTGTTTGTGGATGAGGAAATGAGGATCTGTGTTAGGAGGGATCCGGAGAGGAAGGATAAGTTTGATGTTTGGGTCGAGGGGAAAGAGGGGGGTTATGCAGTCAAGGGGACAGCTGAAATTAAGGACATTATACAATATGTCAAGGAACCAAAGGGAGCTAAGGAATCCTGAATATGGGCCAAGGAGATTGAGCGGCGCCGTCTTAACAAGCATGGGCTGAGCCCAAAAGAATAACGATGATTCTCCAGCAAAGGATCGAGCAGACTGGTAAACCAAGCCATACTCGATGTTCCTCAATCCGCCACCTCGAACGCCGATACAGCCAAACAATCCGCTAAAATGGAGTGGAACACCAGAAGGCGCCTGATGTTGATACACGGGGGTCTTGAAGCTCACCGCTATGTATATTATGTATAGTATTACACCTAAATGATACCCTTGGAAAGATATGGTGAGAACGACGTCGCCAGTGTAGCATCAACTTGCTAGCTCTGCAGCAACTGATGACAAGAGATAAAGCAATGTCAGAGAATGGGAAGATCCGGACTTCCCTGGGTATACGACGAATGTATTTTGACTTGGGAAGACCTCCGGATATGGTTCTGCTGTGTAGCACTGTACAACTCTGCAAACTGCTTCATGTTTGTCATTACGCCTAGAACTCTGTTTGATGATCGAGTTTGGAGGCTACTTCAAATCTCCCAAGCCCACACTTTCATTACTTCCAAGCTGTTGGGGGGGGACGGAAAAATCCCAAGTCTCATTTAAGTGTAATTTGAAGGGGGAAAACTACAATCCGACGTTCAGCCTCGTTTGGGCCGAAGAGTGAATTTTAAGATCTGCTCATGAACAAACAAGACATTCCACTTTGCAAATCTCGTTTCAGGTATATTTGTGTTTATCAAAACACGGGGGATACGAAGGTCCGTCGCAACGTGGAGCCGTTGTAACCGTGGAACCTGGTGAACCTTTCTTCAGTTCCATATAACTGTGCAAGGAATGTATCTTTGTTCAAGGCTCAAGAGACTGGTGAAGTGGTAACTTTCGCGAGAGAAGTGAACACGGCATCTAGAAAAAGTCTAAGATTATGATCCAACAGATCGACCAAGGGAGATCTCAGAAGCAATTAAGACGAAACAAGCGAATATGGGAAACGAAGCTTCGACCGCATGCAGCTCCAAGCTCCTAAAGTATCACCAAGGTGAAGTGTGTTACCCGGAACGGAGGCTCGTCTTACTTCACATGACCGACCAATACGAGAAGCACCCTAGCTGAGCCATCCCACTTGGGACGTTTCTGAAGCTATCTACGAAAAAGTCTCGTTCGTATTCGAGGAAAAGGCGGGCTTGTCGGGCTTGTCGGACCTGTCCTCAGCATGGCGCGGTTGAAAAGGCGAGTTTTGTACTTGGAAGTATCAGACCACCACTGAAGACCTCACAAGCGTCCGTAGGCAAATTTATGAGGTGAACATTTGCTTGCAGGGATTCCAAGGATAGCAACGACCCCTCACACCAATCATCCGGGATTCCCAGCTTCGTGCGTCACCCTTCTTGGCAGCACATGCATGCAAGCCCACCTGGGCTGGGTAGAGGTAGCGCCACTTGGGATGGATAGGCCAGCAGAGGAAGAGGATGTGATTGATGGATGGGACAGGACGGGCAGCCAGCATACCATAGCATAGGATAGGACAATACCCAGGACCCAGTCAATACGAATGAGCCCAGCCCAGCACCAGCCCTTTCACGAATATCTTCATCTCTTCATATTCTTCTCCCTGTCAGTCACTTTATAATTCTACAGATTTGCCTCAGCAATCCCCGGATAATCCCCTGCATTAGTCTTCTCCATCAAACTCACCTCACTTGTCTTGTCTGCCCATGCTTGCTTTCTTGCTTGCTAGACCAAACCCATGCCCTCCAACTAGCTCGGCGATATCATCATAACAACTTTAGATCAGCCAATTGTACGCCAGCTGATGTGAACTTTGCTTCCCATCCATTCTGTCCTGTCCTTCCTTTATTCCCTCCAACCAACCCATTGACTTTGAGGCTGCCAGTCAGTGAATTACTCCTTCCGGAATCTGTGGCAACGCAACCGAACACGGCCATCCTCGAACCTCGCATCTAGCTACCCTCAAACACATCGCACTGCACTGCTCAGCCTTTCACGGCTTCACAGTCTTTGCTTCGAGTACGCCTTCACCTTTCTTAGAGCCATTGCAGTTTGAGATCCTGTCGCTAACATCTGCAAGAAACTGCTAGAATCCCCCAGCTCCCGCATAACTTCCAACTCAATGTCCTCCCCACGAAATTAAAAGCCTCCGTCACGCAGACCCGACTTGCAGGCATACGCCGACCCTGGGCTCGAGGCATGCAATGGCACCTTCGGCGAAGGAGAATGGAGGAAGCAAAGGGGAGCGGCGGAAGAGCATAAACATATTCTCGCGAGGCTCCTTGACCAGTCTCACCCAGATCAACACCGACGTCTCCTCCAGCGATAGTCTCGAAAACGGCGAGAAGGAGAAGAAGGACAAGAAGAAGCTGGGGAAACGGAACTCGCTGTTTGGTCTGGGCCCAAGTTCTAGCCCCGACCTCTCACAGGATGGATCGATGAGTCCTGTCAAGAGCAGTGACAGACTGGATTCCCCCAAACTGCGGCCAAAAACCCTCCAGAAAAATCGACCCTCTTCGATATTCGGCTCCTTGGGCAGAAAATCGCTCACGCATGTGGAGGAGGGAGAAGGGGAAAGCACACATAATGGTACGCCGGAGTCTCCAGAGCCAGAGGGCATGCATCTGCAGGTTGGACAAACTAGTAGCAGGACGGTGCTTTACCATGGGGAGATCCAGACCACTAGCGGCATGTTCAGGAAGAAGAAGGAATATTTGGTCCTCACGGATACACATTTGCTACGATTCAAGAGCCAGGCTCGGGCATCAGAAGCTTTCTCTTCTATTCCAATGCCACATGGAAGGAATAATACAACACGCCACCCCTCCACAACCTCGATTGGGTCCCTACAAGAGGTGCAGTCGAATAACTCTCACACTTCAGCTGAGCACGAAAACCAGATACCACTTAGGCAAATTGTTACGGTCTACCGGCTTGAAGATGGTCGACCTTTCTTCACAACAGAAGTTGTGTACTTGGATGAGGACTCGTATGGTGTTGGATCGATTCAACTCATGCTTCATGATCCCAAAGATGCAGATCTCTGGCATTCTTCTATTCGGGGAGCTGCCCAGAAGGCAAGATTACTCATGACAGAGCCATTCCCCGAGAAGATCATTCGATACCTTGTTGCAGCTGTTGACAGCGTAGAAGACTATGATTCCGACCACTTCCAAATATTCCGAGTTGTTCGACGAACAACCACAAAAGCTGGACGCTCGGCGGACGACTTGCAGAAGATGGGTTCTTCGGTCTTCTACTTGGTTGTTGGCATAAACAAAGTCCACTTGGTACCACTTCCTGATTTCAGTGTACCGTCGGCTCGTATCTCCAACACCAAGATTGGTCGGTCCTCTTGGGGAATTGTGTCCTTGGTTGATTTGAGAGTTACCTACGACGATGATAGGTTCGAGCTAGCATTTCGACAACCAGTCCGAGCTGCGGAGGTCCTTGAATTAGCAGCTTCGGCAAGTCCAGACGTTGCTTTTGCGCTCCTCAGAGCTTGGCGATACCTGAAACCACTTTGGGATGACCATAACTTCAACTATTCTGGACCAAGGCGTATAGTCGATACTTGCGAGACAGGACTGACTGTCGATGAAGACGAACTCGACTGCTTCGATAGAACACTTGCGGCATACTGCCTAGCTTACAACACCAGCCCTGGAAACGTCCAGTATGCAGTTGATTGGGAAGCAGAGGATGCACCCGAATTCTGGCTCTGGCCGCCAAAATACAGCAAGAAGTACACATTGGCAGAATTGCTAGCTGTTATGCGGAGTCTACGCTGCAACGAGCAATTTCGATCTATATCCTTCCGAGACATCGACTTACATGCTCTGCACAGTACGGTTGATGGTAATGGCATAGAGCATGCAGCGTGCGCGACTCGTGGGGGGATCTCAATTGAGAAGTACTTTGGCCTTAACCCCAAGGACAAGTCACTGCTCTACCAGGAGGTGCAAGCACTTGCTTTGAAATCAGGCAAGCTCCGCAGAATGGACTTTACCAACTGTCTACCTAGGAGGCGGCCGAGAGACAACTTCGATTTCGATGGTCGTGAGGTTGACAAAGATCCTGGTTGTGAGATTGTCGCGGCGCTGTTACCTCTCTGCCAGGCCCAACTTACGAACGTCAATTGGATCATACTGAATGGGATAGAACTGGGAGAAACTGACCTGGACTCTCTGGTTCCTGCTATGCAAAAGTCGCAGGCCAAACTCAGAGCTATTGAATGTTCTCACTGCGGCTTGAATGACAGAGGTATCATGCAGCTCATCACTCATCTTGATCGACAAAACGCCACATTGGAGTACATCAACTTTTCTGATAATCCTGGACGAATCAATTTGGAACAATTCCAAGCTTCCATGAGCCGCTTTACCAAATTGCGGAAGCTTAACTTGTCGAGGACAACCTGGACAACAGGAGATCAGCCACTGGTGCTTCCCGAGATATTGATGACTTGGAGGCTCCAGGAGCTGGTCTTGGACGGTGTTGCTGTATGTATCATCTTTCCTACCAACGGTTCCGCCCAACTAACTTGGACCAGATCAACATGAAGACTCTCGAATCCATATCGACATACTTAGCAAGTCCGATGTCAGACGACCTTTACATTCTCAAGCTAGATCAATGCACCTTGAATGGTGACGATGTTGCTCTCTTGATGCACTCAATGGTCAGAGTCCCTGGCGAAGTTCGTAGTCTCGAGCTCCATGTGAGCGCCAACCGATTTGAGAAAGGAGTCAATGAAATCGTCAAGGCTATTCGAGCCAACCATGCGCCGACTCACCTGTTCTTACGTATGATCGAATTTGCAAAGGAAGATCATTTCCGGGAGCTTTTGCAAGCGTTGCGGACCAATACAACAATTCGCTGTCTGGATATTTCGAAGGCATCTCTTCCCTACGACGCGGGGGAAGATACTTGCGAGGCAATGAGGCTGGTTTTCGAGGACAACAAGACCTTGGAAGATCTGGATATTTCAGGAGAGCAAGCCCACCTGGAAGTCACCCGCTTTGGAATAGGACTTAACAGTGCTTTGCAGGGTCTCAAGAAGAATAAAACGCTTAAGACCCTACGCATCATGTACCAGAATCTGGGTCTTGAAGGCGCCAATACGCTTTCATCTGTCATCGAAGCGGACACCGGCCTCACTCACATCTATTGCGAACATAACGACATTAACCTTCAAGGATTCACGACTTTGGTTAACGCCCTTGCCAAGAATTACAAGATCGTGTTACTTCCATTCTTGCAGGATGACCAAACCACATCTATGAAGAGAATGAATGCCAATATGAGGGAGACGCGCCGTTCTGCAAGTTCCTCTAAGAATGATCATCATTTGAAGACTTCTGTCCGACGAACGCTTACCACCTTTGGAGTTGGACACTCGAAGCCAGAGAAGCCCGAGTTGACCCCTCAAGATGTAGATGAGGTTGTGAGGCTCTTGAACGAGCGCTGGCAGCAACAGATGAGTCGACTAGCCCAGTTCCTCGAGCGGAACATGAACATAGCAGCTGGTACTCTCGGCTTTGGTGTCGACGGCGAGAGTATCCTCAGCGAAGAAACCATGCGCCCCACGACAGCTCTGAGCGATCAAGGTATCCTCGAACAGGTGTTAAGCAACACCACACCCAAGATTGAGCTCAACAATCCAGTCGAATCTCACTTTCACGGCCAGACCCAGGCTATGAATATCGGCAGCGATGCGGCGTATACGAAGGAGAATGGGAGGATGTCGAGTGTGGCAGAGTCGGACGATGAGGAAGAACGACCTGTTACTGCTAAGACTAGGAATGGGAAGGAGAAAGTCTTTGATTTGAGGGAGACTGAGGGCGGGATGTTCACGATGGATTCATGATCCCAGCTTTGATAATCTAGAAGTGAGCTCCGGAGGTCTCGATGAACTCCAGGGGGAGACCCCCCCCTTTTTTTTTGCATGCGAAAAAGCATTATTGAATCGACGATTAGGATGCAGGAAGCAGTATTTTGTTGGATTCTTTTTTTTTTCCCCCTCCTTGTTCGTTTTTCTTCCGTTCGTTTCATTTGGGAGGCGTTTGTTTGTTTCTCGGTTGGTTGGCAGCATTTGCATATGGGGAGAGCAAGTTTAACTACTCGCACCTTTTTCTTCTTCTCTCCCTCTGGAGTACGTACTGCATGCATAGCAATGGCGCTTGGGAGATTGTTTATTTTGCCTCGAGTGGCTTGGCTTGGCCTGAGACTGGATGGATGGATGGGAGGATTGGGAGGACTGAAAGGAAAAGGTCACAGTGGAATGGGATGGAAATACCTTTACGAATAAGACAGATCGACAGACGGACAGACAGTCATGTGTTGAGATGAGTGGGACCTGTTTACTTTGTTGGGGAGGGGAGTGAGCGGGATGGAGTATGGATGCTTGATTGAATAATAGAGGGTCGGCGGTACGTCCTGGTTGTGCAAAGAGTATTGTGTAATAATATTACTACTATTACTACTTTTGCGTTGATTGTACAGTGATGTGATGTAAAATGTGACGTGGTATTACAGGAATCTTCGACAGTCCCCCTTCTTATTTGTAAAGTCACATCAGCCATCTATACAATCTAGAGAATTACTTTCGTCATTTGAGCAACCGAATGAATAAATACTTTTAAATCTACTCCTGCTTGTTTAGACAGTAAAGTTTACTTTAGCCTTAGCCCTAATATTATATATAAATACGTACGTAAGTACATAAGTACGTAAGAAACATTTCTTTATTAAAAGCAAATAAAAATTTCCCGCTCTAAGACCTGCTTAATTAGCAGGGCGCTGGGGGCCTACTATCGGTGCCAAAAAAAGATTCGATATATAGCAAGGGCCCCGAAGGCGCCTACGGCGCTTACGGCCGCCATCAACTAAAGAAAGAAAAAATACCGATAGATAAATGGGAGATTCTTTATCAGGTTTATTATTATTAATACTAATCTAATGGATGCCGTACAAAGCTAACGTTGATTACCTTTAGGTCCTTACTAAAAGTATTTATATGTGGGAAACTAAGGTGTGTGACAAGGTCTGAGAAGCAGACCGTGTTGTTGATGACGTCGATTCTTTGATGATTCTTCGGAAAGTCGAATATCAGGACGAATATCGTATATTTGAAGTGGAACAGGCAGCTATTAGGGATAGGTTCGGAAGCGTAATTCAGTAGGATCTGGTAAGTATGGCAGTGACGGTTGATGGATTGTAAAGGTAGTAGAAAGTGCGATGGTGTTTATAAGTCAAGCTTACCTGGAGCATAACTAGATTATATAAGAAATATATATATAGTATTATTTCGATCCTACTGTTGTTCTCGGAATACGTATGAGATTAGGTTTGTCTACTCATGGATCGGTCTAAAGGTCGGTCGGACGAGTAGCCTTGATCTCTCACTTCTTCTTAAAGCAAGGCAAACCACCTCTGTTCGCCTTGTTCTGTTTCTGACGATGTATCAAACTCTCGCCGTAACTTGATCATCCTCTAAGGGCGACCCTTCCGACTTGGCTTGAGAGATGCTTATGCACCTGTAAGGAATTGGCATGATTTGTCACTCATATCCTTGAGCGGGCAGGAAATGAGTGGACGTCCCTTCTTGGCTCCTTGTCTCCTGATCAACTAACAGCTGTTAGCTGATGCTCTGGAGGGCGTCTGCCTTTTTTCCTGGTTGACTGTGGAGATAACACGGACACGAGAATCATGGCTGGGCTATGTTGCTTCAATGCAACTAAGCGTTTTGGCCCTGCCCCGTTCTGTAATATCGCCCTTCTGCAAGTATTTGTCTCGGTCGCAATTGATTGCAGAAGATCACACGTATATGATTGACACCCTCTCGGCGGCATCCAGAGTACAACTGCTCTTATCAACTTCACACCTGTTACTCAAGTACGATTACATATTCACGTGGCCGATTACTTCCCGAATTTCCCGAATTTCCCTCCGTGTATCAGGCACATGATCTGGGAGCTGCTCATCGAAGAGCCGCGACTTTTAGCTATTAGAAGAAATAGTAAATACGGAACAGAAGCCGGCATACAGGGTTGGGAGTTTCCCTTCGCGCGAAACCCTGTGTTACTCCACATCAATCAAGAGTCCCGAGCAGTTGCGCGCTGGTTAACGTTGGAGGTATGGTATACCTGGCTCCTGGATGATGCTGGAGACACAGCGAAGGACCCAAAATTGATCACCAGAAATGCGATTCTGCAATATGCAGCATTCATATCAATTTCCAAGAACTTGACATGAACAAACTACTATCAATTCGATGATGCACGAGAAAAGATACAGCAAGAAGCATGTAGCCTTGCATTATACTCGTGTGCTCAGGGTTCCCGGCTACTGGCTAATAGATCCAAGACATACCTTCGAGTTTCCATAAAACGCTTGTGCGGTCCTTACAGTGATGAATGTCTATCCAGTTTGCTGTGAAGTGCTCTCTCCCTTTTCTCTGCTAACCATGTTACAAAGGATGCTCAATCACGATCTTCTCCAAGCTGCTCTTTCCCTCAGCGCTCCACTTCATTGCTTCCATCCCCTTTTCTGCCCCGTGCACAGTTCTCACATTCGGAATCCTGAATTGTCCCTTTCCATAATTGGCCGTCACCCAGGCCCATGCCTTCTTCGACCTGTCTGGCCATTCCTTGGCGTAGGTGGCATGTGTGGTGGGAGTGGAAATTTTCCATCCCGCGTCGCGAGGCACATGGTCCATCTCCGGTCCCCTGGCACCGGTAAGACAGCCGAACTTGAGCTCGTCCCCGCTACCTGACTCGCATTTCGCGGCTAGAGCAACACTACTCTTCTCGAACTCCACCCCCTGCGCAAAAACCCCAGCCCCCACGGTGTTGAAAACGTGGCTTAGCCGCTTGCCGCTGACAGCCGCCCCAACTTTCACTACCACTTCCGTGTCAGAGTAGTCAAAGTAGAAGTCCGCGCCTAGCTCCTTTAACGTTGCATGGTGCTTTGCGCTGGCCGCCACGACGATCGGCCCATGGCCAGCAGCCTTGGCTAGCTGGATCGCACACACGCCGACTGCCCCCCCACCGCCCCAGATCAACACGCTCTGCGCTTCCGCTCCCTGCAATCCTGCTGACGGGAAGGCGAGCGCCAGGACGTTGAAGAGCCCATCGGCTGCTGTGAGCGTCGCCGTGGGCAACACGGCTGCTTCGCGCATGCTCATTCTCGGCAACAGCACGAGTTGGAAAATGTCCGAATCGGCAATCGCGAAGTCCTGGTAGGCTCCGAGAGAGATGGGCCGGCCAGGGAAGGCGGGGTTCTGGCCGAACACTTTATCGTCTGGTTAGAAGGGCGAGTTGGGACCGACTGCAACGACCGTACCGGCGAAGTCGTAGCCGGAGACGGACGAGTGCATGCCGATAGAGGCATGCTTGATGTCGGCGGGGTTGACGCCGGAGTATTCGACGCGGACAAGGGATTGGGAGCCTTGCGGGGTGTACGTCTCCCTGATTTCCTTCACGGTCGGACCAGAGGGGGAGAGAAAGATGACTTTCCTGGGCTGGTCTGCCATGATGTCAAGAATAGAAGCAGCTTCGGATGCTTAAATGCTGCGGATCCAGTTGAAAAGGGAGTGTCGATTGGAATGCTCGGTTGGAATGAAAGCCACCCTGACTAGGGACAGGTTCAGGAGCAAATTTCCCATCTATATATTATATGCGGTCTCGCACATCCCCGGAGTCCGAGTCAGCTGTTTCGGGTGTTGGTTTTGCCAATGCATAGTAATTAAACGGAAACATGATCGTGAGGTATACTTCGCGCTTGCATGATATATGCAGAGCACGCCCGAAATGTGTAGTGTCGAGTTAAATGTGCAGAACAGCCCACACTTTCTGAGCTGCATACTGGGCTTCAAATTGTGGGCTGATCTTTACTTCAGGACAATTCTAACGCGGGAATTGGCTGGACTTCAAGCACCGAATGTGTCTCTGTATACTATGGGGAGAAGCTGGTGCCAGTAGGCGACGAGAAGCACGGCTACCAGTGCAAATGACACGCCAGGAAATATGAAAAAGCGCCTAGTGATCAGATACCAAATTGAGGGGAAAGTACAAAGATCAACTCTTTTGTCCTCGGCGCAATGGCGCTCCCGCTCCCGAATTGCTAACTCATCATGCGACCAGAACCTTTTGACCATCAGTGGTTCCCTTCGCACCTTCCCGCAGAAATACTTGACCTTCTGGGATGTCATTGTCTATAGTCCATTTCAGCCCCCAAGCACCGTCATCTGACATCTGGAACCTCAATAGATAGTAATCAGCTGTGGGATTTCTGAACCTCCCCCTCCTTGCACTTTCGTCCCACGTGAGCGTCCACGAGAATGTATCGTAGTTATAGTGCGCAAGCTTGTATGATTCTGCGCGAGTCCCTTGCATGCACATCCACAAGTCGCCGTCTTGAAGATAGATGTCCAGGAGCCAGTTTTTGGCATCGTTGTAATACTTCCCTATGTACTTCGACAGCGCCCTTGGCGTGGTGTTGGCGACTCGATCATCAGAGAGTTGTTTGGTCATGGCATGCCACTTGTTCACTAGGCCGTCTGCGCTCTCTTTGGCTATGAGCTCGTAGTTGTTCTTCTCAGGATTGTCGATGAAAGCTTCCAGAATAAGTTGGGCAAGCCAGTCCGCTGCATCGTTCTTGGCAATGGAGTTGGTGAGAACAACGGTGACAGAGTTTGTTTCTGGGAGGGTGTGTATGCACGATAGGAAGGCCGCTAGACTTCCGTTGTGATGCCATACTCGCTTCTTCCCTGATAACCCTCGTCCTACCACAGGCATCTCAGAGGTGTACATGCCGTTGATCCCAGTTGCGCCCAGCGTGCTAGGCAAGTCAGTGATCGTGAAATCGAGTCTATATGCCTGCTCGCCCACAGAGTAACCCGGAGCCGTGATGTGTGGTGCTAAAATTGTTGCCAGTTCTTTCAACGGGGAACCACCCGTTGTGGTAGTATTTCTCTCAAACTGATCTTTGCTGCTCTCCAGGATATGTTTGTACAGCGTCAAGAGATCGTGGACCGTGGTCTGAACACCAGCTGCCCCAGAGCCGGCCGTGCCATCACAGACATGGGGAACTTCATTCCTGAAAATGAACCGTCTTCCAGGGCAATGTAGCCTTTTGCAGCATTTTCAAAGCCGCTGTTCCGCGGAGTCGTAGTTCTAGTCATCCCAAGTGGCTCGAAAATGTGAGTCCCAAGGAATCGTCCCCACGTTAGACCGCTCAGTCTCTGGATCAGTATTGCTGCAAGAGAAAAGCCCCAGTTCTGGTACAGGAAATTCGTTCTGAAATCGCAGACTTGTGGAAGCTTGGCTATCAATGGGAGGGTCTCATCCTGGGCGAGAGACATTCGTCCAAATTCTTGCATCCAGAACTGTACTTGGGAAGCAAGCCCCGTCCGATTGGACATGAAGTCAACAATTGTGGTTTTCTCTTGGGTTTCAGAATCCGTCTGCTTGAAGTCCGGGAGAATATCTGTCAGTTTGGTTTCCCAGCTCAGCTTTCCTTCGTTCACCAACACTCCCACGCCTAAAGCAGTTATTCCTTTGCTTATGGAGGCCACATGATAGATCGTGTGTTCGTCCGGGGGTAACTTTGCTTCTAGGTCGCGATACCCATAACCTGCTGTATAGAAAATTTCACCTTGATGAAGGACACCAATCGAGACTCCAGGGGTGCCGGAAACTTCGCAGATTTTGGCGATGGCAGGACCAAGGCCCTGAAGACGTGAGAGGAGTGCCTCCATGCTGTCGTTTTCTGACCTGAGAGAACTTTGAGTGACGGGATTTTCAAGGTTTGCTGCCACTTACACGTTGCTTGGCTCTAGCACGAAGACTCCTGTTAGGGGGGGGGGGGGGCTACTACTTAGTTAGTGGCTTATGTCAGCAACCAACCTTTATAATTGGCAGGTACGTAGATAGGAATAAAACAGACTTCTTCTTTTTCTTCCTCTTGGTTTACCCTGACAATTTCTACTACGGGACTTGTGCTGCATCTTCAAGAATACGACCTCATTGATGAATTAGAATCGAGTGCCTTACGAGTCAACCGGGCTGTCCAAAACAAGATCCAAAGAAAACTCTCGAACGACAATGTGAACCAAGACAGGGCATTCAAGCAGGCGTTTGCGATTTTACGGAAACTCGTTCCCAAGACCAGCCCCGACTCAAACTCTGTTTCTTTCCAGCAGCCAGGAATTGACTATCTTCCCGAAAATCCGGAGGCAGAGAAGCACATCTTAAGTTTGCTCAAGGCAAGTAAGCGCGCTGGCCATGTTGACAAATTCGACTTTCCGGAACTCCTTTATGATGAAGCCTTTGCACTTTGGCAGTGAAGTGGCTCCCCACATACAGGAATCAATCTGCTTACCAGGTCATTGGCAGTCCTGAAGAGCTCCCCTCAATGCAGCGGGCAGAACTCAAGAAAGGAGCTAGAGGCGTATATCCAAGTACTACTCGGTCGTTTCCACCGAAACCTGGGCAACATCGGGAATGCGGCTTCGAAAGAACATTATAATCAAGATCTCATAATTCGAAATGATATCAATAGGAGTACGCCGCCTGAGGAGGAAATGAGGGCCCACACGATATTGAAACTGGCTTCAGTTTCTGATGCCGCGTGGTGTGACTTGGAGGAAGGGGACGCTTGAAAGCGTGGGGGGGATTTCAAGAATGCCTTCGACATCACAAGGAATGGAACGACGGAGAACGTGAAATACCGTATGACTGGGCACAAGTGTGCTTCGGTCTCGCATTTTGTTGCTTGGAACTCCATGACAAGGATGAAGCAATACGATTTGGTCGTGAGGGAAGCTCTGCAATCAAGACCCGGGCACTTGTGCAGGCGGATGTAGCGAGAAGTGAACACTTTTTGCTCGCCTGCATCATAACACAATGTGCCCAAAGTTCCCAGGGCCTTCATATGCACAAGCAAGTTCTCGCGGCCAGAAGGCGACTCTATGGCGACTCAAATTTTCTGACAGCACAAAGCAAATATGTGGTCGCGGCTCTAGAAGCGAGACGTGGCAATCTGAAAGTTGCTGAGTAAGTCCCGCCCCAATACCCTGGTCATGGCTGACAGTGTCAGGCTTATTTTGAAAGGGGTACTTGCGAACCACCTAGAAAATACCAGTTGGCCCTAGTATGCGTATGAAAATACTTTTGTTCTGCATTTTACTCGAATCAGAGACCGGTCATGACGAAGGGAGGAAGTTATGGTTAGATATTCGTGACGATCCCGCAAACGTCTTGGGTCTGAAGAAGCCTCTCCAAGAGACAGAGCGATAGCAATACTTGCAAAGACTCGATCTGATGCACACCATCCACGCTGGGCGATTTGTCAGACTCTTGACGCCGATAACCATGTACTAGTACCGACGTATAATTCATTCAATATGCACAGAATTTTCCCTAGTCAGTTCTAGATTATAAGTAAGTAGGCATTACCACGTCAGCTGCCTTGGAGATCGCATCCTCGCTCTTCCACAAGCTAGTCACAGTCTTTAGCTGAGTGTAGAACTGCAATCTAGGCTTTTCGTAAAAGTAGCTTGCTCCACCACCCGCGATACTCTTCTTGTTTCTAGTGAAGGAGAACACTGTGGAAAGCCTCGGGGACCCAAACGAGCAGCCTAGTCAACCTTTAAATTCTTCATGAAGAAGAACCGTAAGCTGTTACTACTTGGAGAGAGCGTGTCGGATCGATCCGTCGATAGATCTATCACGAGTAAGCGACCCTCATACTGTACAAGTAGGGGTGCAAGAGAAGGCTATAGATAAGGAGTATAATTGCTAATATGAGCTCTCATCACAAATATGTCATTAATATATTTTGACAACTATTGGAGAATAGTGGGGGCGGTATCAACTTTACTCAATTCTAATCCTTCATAAATCTAGCACTTCCGACTATTCCCCCACCTATGAGGCTAGCGCAGCTCATGGTGATGCTCATAGAGTGCCATACAACCACACTTCATGGAGGGAGGGCCCTTTCCGAACATAGGTATGTCTGCCGACCGTCTATTTCACAACCGGCGTGACCGGCTGACCCATGATGACTCCGTACTTTCCGTGCAAAACGTCCATCTTATAGCTCTGAGCAGGGTGGACAAGCATATTCTTCAGCTCGTCAGCTCGCATGAAATTCAGTCCCCCGGGTCTGACGTTATGTGCTTCGCGTCCGTCGGTGTGCGGGAAAGTCTCGAAAATGAAGAACGTCGATTTGTTGAATCTGAAGCCGAACCAGGGTCCGGTCAACGGCTCGTCGTCGACGCCGCGATTAACGTCCTTCAAGAAGGCTTGGAGTGCTTCTTCTTTGCCAAGCTTCGCGACGAGTGTGACGAAGTAAGCTTTTCTACCTAGCGTCTCATCACCGGCTCCATGCAATTAGAAATGGAACTGCTCTCTGTCCTCCTCGAACGATATCAGCTTCGGAAAGGGAAACGGCTGCTCAAACTGACTGAGCGGAGTACGGTCGATATACGCCATTCTTGCTTCGTGTTTTTGGTGTTGTTGGTTGGAGAGAGATGACTGTGAGAAGATACAGAATGTAAGCTGAACTTGGGGCGGGGAAAGTAGGAGGAGAAAGCATCAGATATATACTCAAGTATTCCAGCCACGATCATAACCGTAGACCTAGGCAGTCATTAAGTTTTTGAAAATACAAATAGCGAAATGAGTTGGTCCGAAGATTCCGATGTCACAAATCCGCTGATTACGGCTATCAACTCTACCTAAATGGGTGAAGAAAGGGAGAAGTACCTGCTGCACTCTCTCGCATCGGCCTGGCCATGGTCCGGAAACTCTAAGAATCTAAATTGCCTAAATAAAGTCAATAAAGTCAGCTCTTCTTCGGCCTATATGAAGAATCTTTCGGATTAACGTCATACTCGCACAAGCTTGCGAGTACTTTGCACATAATGTGATTCCCGCACACATCTTACCAAAAGTCAAATTCAAGTAGATTTTCGGATACAGACATTTATTTATGCATACATAAAAAATCATTTATAAGCCAATATGTGCTTCTGTTCTTGTCATATCCGGGTCGGTTGTAGTCGATGCCAGAATTAAAATCTAAACAGCGATAGCTCGTGGACGGTAAGGAGCTACCTGCGGAAGTAGAGAAGGGGTTGAGGCTCTGCTACGGCCAAGAGAAATTTTAAAAACGAGATTGCAAGCTGGAAGGATGCTTTAAAAGCTGAGAGGGGGACTTGACTCAATACCTCCTCGTGTTTTCCCCTGGAACGTTCTTCACACGATACTACAACGTTGTGACGGTAGTGTAACCGTGCTAGCACAAGAGAGCGTTGTTAGTAGGGTGAATTTCATATTTCGTAGCTCTGTGTGTAAATAGAGATGTTTGGCTGTGAATTCCACTGGGGAATCCACTCTAGTATCTCAAATTCCATTCCCTTTACTCCCCCCCAGTCTACTCTATTCCCTATTCCCACCCTCAACCCATACACCTTCTCTCCCCATCCCCATCCCCTCAATCGCCGCCCTCCAACAAATCTCTACCAAATACCACTCACCCCTACACGCACCCCACCTCCCAACACCCCAATTCATCCAACGTACTCCGTACTCCATGGGAAATCTTCCCAATACGCCCTCTCACGTCTCCGTAGCTCCTCCTCAGTCGGTTCCCAGTGGTTGATGAGAATGCCCATGATTCGCATCAGGTAGCTCAGGACTGTGCAGATGACGATGGCGGTTATGTATGCGGCACATAGGAGGGCGAGAAGATGTGGGATTAGGAGGAGGGACATTGCGTTTTTGGTGAGGTCGAGATTTTGGAAGTTTGAGAGGTTGGGGTTGCGGGCTGGCTTTGCGTTTGATGTGAGATCTTTTGTGTGTTTCTGCTGAGAGTGGATCTGAATGGTTGTTATGTTTGGGGGATGGTCTGTTGTGGAGTTTGAAGTTGTTTGATGGTATGACGTGACGAAGGGAAACGATTTCTCAGTCAGATGGAAGGAACGATAGATCTGACTATTTGCTTGCTTGCTTGTTGGAATGACGACGATACGACACTTGAACAGCCTTCTCCCCCCCCTTACCTTTTCTAAGTCTAAGATGTCTCTTGTAATGTGCTGAAATATACTGTACCGATAGTGATGTGGTATTGAACATGAGCAAGAACAACTTCCTTATGGGGTATGGACGATTGCCAATTCCGCATTAGAAAGCTCTTTGAGTTTGAACCACTTGATGTCAATGAGCTAGAATAGATCCAGAGGTGTAATTCACGATGACACACAATGACACTTCTAAAAATCCCTTATCGTATACCAAAAAGAGAGTTCGTTAACACCAGACACCATCACAGCAGCGCCAAATACCTCCCTTGTAAACAAAACCACTCAACAAACAGGATGCTCTAAACATCCATCCCATCCCATCCACCCACAAAATCCCACCATATACACACTACCCCTACTCCTCCATAAAAACCACTGAGCTCTCCTTCACCTCCTTCATAAAAGTGACACTCGTGGGGTTCAATAGAAGGTGACGGTGTTGAAACAACAGAATCCAGCGTCTGAAAGAATGTGAATGATGGATGGATATTGAATAGCTAAGATAACTGGGCTGGTTTAACGAAACGAATCTAATATCTTAATATTAATATTACTCTTCAACTGTTTGCTCATACCTCCCTACCTAGTTCCCCCTTCCTATCATACACTCCCTGCCACATTTCTACCCACAAAATCAGGATACTTGTACACTTCCCATCCTATCCTATCCTAAGTCTTTCCCCATCCTCCCTCTCCAAGAAAACAAAAAACAAAGACTCCCAACTCACGACACTCCCCCCCCCCCCCCCCCCCCCCCCATCCCACTTCCCCATTCTTAGAAACCCTTTCAAACTCTTAACAACCTTAGAAGTGAACGAGTCCGATTTCGGGGTGGAGTATGAATATGAAGGGTCGGCGGGCTTTATGTTTGGATTGACATTCCTGTCCATGTTAGGGTAGATTTTCTTGGATGTGTAGGCTGCGACAGGGAGGGCTATCATTAGGACGCAGGGGACGATTATGTAGGCGTGTACCATTGTTATTGTTGTTGTTGTGGTTGGGTTGGTCTTTGGGGTTGGGTTTGCCTTGGTTGGGGTAGATGGAGAAGGAGTGAAGGAGGTGGGTGTGGACTTTTATTTTGGGAAGAATCGTATTGGGAGAGGCCTGGAGGTTTCATTCAGTACTGTGAGTGTTTGTTGATGCAATGTTGCATTGTTTGTGTACTTCCCAATTGAGTGGCGCCAGGTGAACGAGTTCTGAGTCAAGTCAATAATTGTGATTGTGTTTGTTTGTCGGAACAGACTTCCTATTGTATGTACTTACTCGTACTCCTTGTACCTTATCGCCGTCAAAGATGGGGAGGAATTGTTAGGGAGTCGTTGGTCCATGACTGGTGCGATTACCTGTAGCATCTTCTATGATGGGCGTGATGTGGATGTCAGTCTGCACCTTTGGTGATTTCGCCCAGATTGACCAGACTTCATGGGGTCGTGACTCCTCGTAGTATACTTTACAGTACATGACTGAGAATCAAGCCGTTGGTCTTGAATAATCAATGTGACTTCAACTCTATACTATACAGTTGCCTGTCCAAAGGGGGCAACGCCATATCGCTGGGGCGACGAATGTCAATATTTGGGTCAACAACATTTCTGCCAAGCCATGAAGTGTGTCTCTTGAAAAGAAAGGATGTTCAAGTCCAATGAAGTGATTTTCTGGACACCGAGCAAGTACTGGACGTAGCATTGAGAGTTGAGCTCGTAAAAGTTGCACGTGAAGGAAGTTGAGGAGGGGAGGGATGTGGGAGAATGTAGGAGAGAGGCGAGTGGAGCACTTCCCCAAGGAGGAGATGCCATGGATTGTTTGGTTGAATCTCGCTGTGAGATATTTCAAGAATTAGAAGAAAGAGTATGGAACTCGGTGGTATTCAGAACAACTTAAACAAATGGTATACTACTAAAATATCTAAGTCGTAGCAGATGAGCAGGACTTCAAGTATGACCGATCAAGTATATAAACACAATAAGCTGCAGCACAAAGTACACAAATAGGAAAGTAATACGAGAGAGATATCATTGCTGAGCAGAAACCACCCTCTACTCCGATGTACAGTACTGAGAGCATTCCATCACGTCAAGCCTCCCATCCACCCGTCATCTCAGTGCACCACGAGCACGACTCAAGTCAATATTTATCAGACGTCTGACCTATTTGCAGCATATCGGAAGATGACACCCATGGCTGGAAAACCCCTCATCCCTTCATTGAATATTCATGATCCTTCACTTCAGAGCTGAACTCCTTGTCCATGTCCGGGAGATGAAGAGACACTGCCCCTTCCAGTAGGATTAAGGCCGCGTATCATCAGCTCGGTGAAGACTTGCTAATGGCTATTTGTAAATTGCCAATTGCCAATTCCTTGGGTCAGTTCCCTGTTCCATGCCCAGAACTTTTGTCTCTATCTGTACTCTGTAAGGAGATTTAATCTTGATGATCTGCATCGAGGGAGGATAAGACGGTACGATTACTCTGGGTGCAAACAACTGTGACTGAGACTGCGACTTCCCACACCCTTTTCGAAGCGAGGAGGGGAGAGGGGAAGGAAAAGCCTCAAAAGTCAAAATCAGGAGACATCAGATGGTACCTAGGTAAGTGAAGTCAGGTCAGGCTTTCGAAACGAAACGCGCTCGAGCTTTGTCTCTCTTGACTTGATGAGTTCGTGAGAAGGAAAGAAGGGAAAGGAAGCTAAGGCATGAGAAAGGGATGAAGAAAACGTGGAAGAGTCCCGTGCGAGTAACTGGTCCAACCCAGCCCAGCCGTTGCATGTATGTGCAGTGCAGTGTGACCTTGCGAGAGCGGGAATAGATGGAGATATGGAGAGATAGGCGGTGGTCTAGACTGAAGACAAAGCGTAGATAGACTTTCGGGCTCAGGAGCGGAGGGAGGGAGTGGGAAGGTGAGCTCTTGAGCCAGCTGCGTCATGAAGCATAATCTATGCAGATGCGGGTTGAGAAAGTTCGGTGTTCGACCGCTGAGGGTTCATGCTTGTTTACACTTGCTAGCCTGCTTGCTGCGTGTTGCCTCCTTGCTTAACTTGCTTCATGATGAACTGTGGGAGAATGTCAAGCTCAGACTAAAGCTTCCCCGGAATCGAGTCCCATCATCACCATCATCATCATCATATCATGCATTACCTTGCCTCACACTTTCTTGTGGGCCTTCCATATCTGTCTGGACTTGCCCATGATACCTCGGGCCAACTGAGAAAAGAGAAACAGCATGCGTATGAGGCTTTTAAGTCAACGTCGTGACTGGTTCGAAGGGGTATCGTGTGTGTCTTGCCCAAACTCAAAAAACGAGGATAGCTCTTTGCTGCTGCGTCTGCCCGCCCTAGTGTTATCATCATCAATAGCGACTAGGGACTTTATCTTGGGCTTAGTTCTTTCATACCGTGCCGCATGATGCCTCGTGTTCCTGTCTCTGGTCTTGCTCTTGCATCTTGCATCTTGCATCTGTCTGTGCTTTCTTGAATCAGGGACCGTGGAAGATCAATTTAGTGATAATCTAGACCAGGACATCCTTCTGAGGCTGGTGTGTATTGGGATATGGTGCAGCTCCAGCCAGCTACCAACAGCGGTAGTAGTCGGTAGTGACCTCGGTTCGCGGGGACTATCCGGGTCGAGCACCTGCGTTCAACCCTAAGCGTGCATTTAGATTTAGATTTAGATTTAAATTTTAAATTTAACCTGCGGAGTAGATCCGCAAGGGAAGGGAAAAAAGCATGCATGGAACGTCTCCCCCCCCCCACTACTGAACCGAAAGTAAAGTGAGGTGAAGTGAACAAGACATGGAGCTGATTTTCAGCTGATCAGGAGGGACGGGAAACACAACGAATGAAAAGGCGATGCTGGAAAGGAAATAACACGGCTTTGGCGAAAAGTCTAACTTGGAATTGGAATTGTCTACCTCGTTTATCGTTTCGAACTGCTGAAAAGGGATTGGACGTCTTGAGCTACTTACCTAGGTAGCTAGTTGCGGTGGGCACTGTTGCTGGAAGCAGACTTTACTTCCAAATCAATACTTTTTGCTGGCCCAAGAAGAGATAGCTTGTTACGACTTGAGACTTTTTGACGCCCATGGAATCTTGTATCGACACGACTTGTTCTTCTAGGGCAATCAGTTAGTTTCGGTGCCGATTGGGCAAGCGGGTACGGAGGTAGTGGTCTTCCTATTAGCACAGACCCGTTCGTCAACCCCCCTCAGATCCAGCACGCTGGTGATGTGTGTCAGGGTTGTTGAGATCTTGAGACTATCATTCGTCCCGGGACTTTCTGAAATTCCCAATGGATGCAGATGAAAGGAAAATTAAAGAAGTCAAATAATAATATCTTGTGCATTTTTCCGTGGCTGGGGATCGATCTTGCCTGGATGAGGAAAATACAAACAAGAATAGATCTGACTCCCAGGCCGGGAATCCTCCCATAGAAGCCGTTGAGCCTGTTGGGGAGGGAGTCTGGAGTCTGGAACTCGGCCAAAACAACATCTCTTTCTCAAGGGGGTCACAGTACCAAGGTACCATGTGCTTGCGTGCTTGCACTGCCAGAGGCGCACGAATTATGATTTCAACATTTTTTTTCTTCAGGGGTGCACCTTCAGCTGCTGGCGCGTTCAAGACCGAGAGCAGTACTCGTTCGTATCAAGTGAAGATTTGGTTCGAGGGATGATGGTTGTACGGAGAACACGCGGGGATAGCTCCGCGATTCCAAGTCTACCTACTTTCCCTCCCCTACCCTAACCTATCCTCGGCACTGGGCTGCTTGTGCCTGGGCTAAGAGAGGAGCGAAAGAATGCGCGACATCGTTAGGTTAGAAGATATTTCCGTGGGCAGATAGATGGGCTGCTAGCTGTAGATCATTCGCTCTTACCTTAGTTGGGTAGGCTCTCACTCTCTACGGAGGTACCTTGGCTGCGACAGCCTACTGGACAGGACTGGACTGGATGGAGGTGCTGGCGGGGTTCAGGATATGGAAGCCGAAAGTGTGCAAGAAGGTTGGTCGGCGTCTTGAAGAGGGAGAACTTCTGTCATCCAAAGAGGCCGTATTGCCTTACAGTAGGGCAAGCAAGCAAGATGACCACCAGGCTTGTTCATGCATGCCGATGCACATCTATGCATATCTGCGGTTTGTATGCAAGCAAGCCTCTCTCAACAGAGTAATTTCTGTACTGTATCTGATGAGACTCATCACAAGAGGCCGAACTAACCGTGCCGTTGTCTGATATCGTCCTCCCCTCTCCTCGCTGCCGCCCTCGAAAGGATTGACAGTCCCTGCAGACAGTCAGGCGGTTCAAAACCAAGGGCAGAACAGACAGAGCATCTCCTAGGACATCAGAAAAACCATGTTTTAAGGTTTAGTAGAAACAAGGGATCCCTGCTGCAGGGTGCGATTGCAAGTGGCAGCAGGCCTCGAGCTTGGCGATGACCTATGGGTTCCAGGTTGAGATGGGCCAGCCATGAGCCATGAGCCATGGGGATGGATACTTAGAGGTGCTGGTGCTGGTGCTGGTGCGGGTGCGGGTGCTGATGGGTGGTGTTGATGCGCTGTTCATTTTAGCCAGGCGGTCTAGCACAGACAATGGTCGCCGCTTTGCCCTAATAGAGTAGCTCTTTGCGGGGGGTGGCGTCCACTTGCAGGGGGTTTGACCTCAAAAACCTCCTTACTTCACAAGTAAATTAATTACCTTTTGTTTCTTTGTTTCTGGTAAACCGGGAACCTTCCCTCTTCACTTCCTCCCTTTCCTTCTCTTCTTCTCCTCTTTTGTTGCCCGCCTTCCCCCCCTTTTCCAATTCAACTCGCTTCTTCTTCTAGCTCGCCGAGGTTGACCTGAGCTCCACTGACTAAGTGATTCATTCGCTTGTGCCAGTCAGTCAATGATTTGTAATTATCGATCCAAAGAGAGATTTCCTTGTTTAGAGATCGAGAAGTAATTGTTACCTCTTACCCTCCGCATAGTAATGCTTCCCCAAACATTTATTACGTACAGCGCAGTCCCTACTGTAGGTACTTTTGTGCAGTTTCGATTCCTTGTGGGCGGTGGGCAGAAGTGGATAGTGGCGCTGTGGTCGTCGGCCCGTCTTTTTCCTTCCCCCTGTGAAGATCAAGAGGAGAGAGTTCGAAATTTCCGTCTCAGAAATCTGGGGCAATGCACAATTTGCACTTTTTGGGGGCCGTTGATTGGCACCCTCGGTCATACTGCACATGAATCAAAATCAAGGATTATTGGGAGCGCAGGGGCCAGGGCTGCCTGCCGTTGCACTGGGCAGAGGTCTGTTGGGGTGAGGATACGAGAATGACAAGAGAACACCCGGAACCCCTCTGCGGTATCGGTGAGCGGCATTTGATTCCATTCGATTCGATCCGATCTGAATCGAGCGATCATGACTTTTGTCGTGGTTGTGATGTGATGCCCTGATGCTGCCTCCGCCTGATATCAAACAAAACAGCTGCACCATCAGCTTGCCTCCTCGTGCGTGCTCGCTCGATCGTTGATCGCCCCTAAAAGCTGCCCTAAAATGATCCCCCCTGCCTTTCATCTCACGTCGCATGGCATTTCGATCAAATCTCAGATGGGATTGTTTTAGCAAAGTCTTGGCCCTCCGAAGGGAACCACTCAAACCGTTTGGAGTAAAGGCAGGTTACAACTTAGCAGGGCTCTGCTAACCTACTGAATCCCATAACCGTTTCTGCGGGATGGCGGGTAGTCGATTTAGCTAAGGGAGCTGGCACGCACCCACGCACCCACGCTCAACTGCCACGACCGAGATCTGATCTTGATCCGATCCGACGAGAAAGAAGACTACTGTAAGTAAGGCAACGAACTAGACTCGACACAGACTGGACTTGTACACTTGTACAAGTTTTGAGGAGATGTGCCGCTAGCAAGACATCAAAACTTTTTGATTCTCAAACTTCTTTTTATATCAATCGCACAACTTCCAATCCTTCGCAGAAAATCGCCCACTTTTGAACAGCGGAACTGTGCTGCCGCCGAGGAAGAGGAAAAAAGGACTCAACGCCCCCCCCGTCTCTTTCCCCTCTCATCCTTGCGCGCAATATCTCCCGCTCTCTCTCGTAATTTTACGAAAGAAAAAAAAATCTGCCCGCCTTCCCGGTGCTGTATGCAGGAGGATATGCCGAGCGATGTGCGGTCAACGCTCCCAATCAAGTGAAAGATGCGACAGGTTGATCAGCGCAAGAGGTTTGTGCTGACTGACTGACATGAACCCCTTCCTCCATCATCAACTGTCAGATGTGACTGGCTGGTCGGCTGTAGCGGATCTAGGACTTCAGGGACTGACTGGGACTCTCCCTTTTGCCGCCTGAACTTTGTGTTTCTTGCCCAGTCCAGTCAAGCAGACAGGCCTTGTGCGGTGGAGTTTGTGCAAGGATGTCTGGGCAATTGGACGATGAGCATCTTGTGGACACACACACCACCACCACCTTGTGAGTTGAGTTGACTCGGAAGGGAGGAAGAAAAGAAAAAAAAATAGAAACAGGATTTGGGGGCCGCGTATTTGCGTTGAGTTGAGTAATGTGATGAGTTCTGAGTCGTGGTGCATCGAATTTGCCTCCCTCAAAAACCTGCCAGCACCACAGACACCAGCCACAACAATTCGGGTCGCTAAACATGAACCCCTTCCAGCGTCTGTCACAAGCTCTTGGGTCTGCAAGAGGTAAAAATATCCACATGTGGCTTCCACTCAAGTTATTTCGCAGCTCGAAGGAGAAGGAAGCATATCCTTGAGTCTTGGATCTCCCCCTCTCCCCCTCCCTCCTCCACAGATATTCGATATCAACGAACAAGCAATGGCCGGCTCATTCATTTAGGCCCCTTGTGGTGTGGTGTGGTGTCGGTACTCGTACGAGCGAGCCCCGTATAAGCTAGACGAAAAAAACAGTTCACCAAACACACCTCACTTTCCCATCACAACCAACCTCCATGAGGCCCCCTCCTCCAAGTATTGATTCGAGATGTTACCGCAACATCGAGAGAGCGGTCTGCAGACTGCATTGCAGCACTGTGCAGCACAGCACAGTCTCGGAGACTCGGAAGCACGGTTCAGAACATTTTCTCTCCGTGCATATTCAATGAGTGCCTGCCTCTCTGTCACCGCTCTAAAATTGGCTGAGATCTTCATATACCATGCATCCATCTCTTTCATCGCTGCTTTCTCCCTCTTTGATTCTCTCTCCCCTTCCCCTTCCCCTCCCCTCCTCTCGGCTGACAGACAACCCCCAACCCCTCATTCTCATGCAGCAGAAGCCTCGAAGAGCGTTCCCTCCCCTCCTCCATCTTTGAGGTTCTCGACCTGGCCAAAATAATAATATCTGGCGAAGCGAAGCGAAGTGGACATCCCTCCCTTCCCTCCTCAGGGCAGGACAGGGTAGGCCACAATTGTGGGCTTGCAGGATGCAAAATGGAACATGAAGCATCTCTTCATTGCATCTGATAGGACGACAGACATATTTTGTTGGGGTTGAAAGGAAGCGGATGGATGAAATCGGAACCCGAGAATGATTCATCGCTCATTTCTATTACTACAACTCTGCGACTTTTCTCTCCCCCTGGCCTATAAGTGATAGCAGTGACTCGTGACAGTAACTGTGCAGTGCAGGCAAGTCAGATTTGACTGGGGACGGGATTCATGGTTCGGGGAGATAATCCGATGAGGCAGGACCTTGAAGAGGAGAAATGACCTTCCATCACTTCACGCAACTCGGTGCGTGCATTTAATATTCCCTGTTTGCAAGATGCACAGTACTGTACTGCAACAGTAGCAGCAATGGAACCCCCCCCCCCCCTCCTCAACGTGGCCCCCCTGATCGACTGATTCCGATGAGGGGTGCAGCTTGTCTGTTTCGAGGGATCAAGCCACGCCCTGCCATGGATCGGCTGTCACCGTGACTGTCGCTGCCTACGTGTGCATTTTCAGGGTATCAAGGCATTCCCATGGTGATTTGATTTCTTGGGCTTCTCGCTGGCTGTACTTCGTACAAGAAATATAATCGTGGTTCAAACTTCAAAGGGGATTGCCGTCCAAATAAACTCATCTCATGCCCCTCCATTAGCTTCTTCAGTAGTCGCCGCCGCCTACCTCACGCCTTGTCACTAACCCACCATCTACCCCACGGTATTGACTTGTAACGAGGTTTTCCCGTACACTTTTGGGCTGCTGTCAAGAAGAAGAGTAGACGGAATAGGACGGAATAGGATCATGAAATTTTCAGTTGAAAAAATCATGCCTGATTGTACTTGGTAACGGATTTCTCCGTTCAATATTAATGAATTGCAAGCCAATTTTCATTCAATTCTCCAATCATTTGTCCATGTCGTCTTCCACACCCACCTCCCAAAGAGGCGATAGTCTCTCCCGTGCAGCTGGGTCGGCTAGGCAAGCGTCTCCCCAAGTCCAACACCGATCGCATCGCATCCACTCCACCTCCATCACCAGCATCACTAGCTACTGTTGCTAGCCGGCATCTGAATCTCATAATTGCTTTGTTCGGGGATATAAGCTCCCGGGCTGCTTGCTGCTTGCTGGCTTGCCAATAATACACTCACATCTGTCCCAGCAATGGTGGTAGTGCTCTGCTAGTCGGCCATCCAGACGTCAGATTCGCAGATCCAGGAATCCCAGAAGAGTACAGTGTGCGGACAAGCACGCACAGTAGTGGCCGGCATCGACAACACTGGTCATCGGCAGTGAGGCCTGGTCTGGTCTGATCTGGTCTTTGGTCCTTTTGAGGCTTGCCAAGCAAATTTCCCGTAGTCCCAGTCATTTCACACTGCTGCACTCACAACTCCACTGAGCCCTGCCATGCCCTGTCTGTCTGTCCTCTGAGCGCTAGTCTTTAAGCAAGCTAGCCCGCCCAGCCGCTCAATAATTGTTCCCTCCTTCATATCAAAATCTGGAGCGTCACGTCGAAGTCAACTAAACAAGCAAGTCACGTCGAGTTGAGTCGAGTCAAGCCAACTTCGACCAGACCAGCCCAGCCCAGCCCAGCGCTGCTCTGCTCTGCGTCGACGACCTTTCATCCGGCTTGTCTCCCTCCACCCGCGCACATCTCACTTGCAGACTCCTCTCTTCCTTCTCATCCCATCCCCCATCCCAAACGATACTGCTGCCTGAAGTCCTATCCCACCCCATCACGTCAAGCCTCTCACTCACTCACCCAGCCACATCATTGCGCACAATTGGGCGTCGGCCGAAAAGAGAAACCTTCTCTGCAGCAGAAAAAAAACCTCACAACCATCCGCCCGCCCGCCCCTTCACACTTCCCTGCCAACAGCGACAACAACAGCATCAGGAATCAAATTCGGATTCAAGATACAGGACGAGCCAGCTCGAATAGTCCGCACTTGCATCGCGTCGCATAATCATCCATCCATCGTGCCGTCAGCGCCAACACCAGCGCCTGGGCCTGGTTGACAGATTTTGTCCTAGTCTTTCCGTCGTCCCCTCCCTCCCTCGGCTCGACACCAGGGCTCACTATCGTCAAACATCACGCTAGACCTCGACACGAACAACTCACTTACCACCGTACAGTAGAGGACGAGACCGACCCTCAACCCACCCTGCCCTCCCTTCCCGCCTATCGCACTGCACCAGCGCGAACTCTCCCTCCCCACAACACTACTACACAGTCGACACCGGCGACCAAGTCCTCGACCGTGCAGCCGCTGGAGGAGTCTCTAAGATAAACATTGGACGGACAGAGAATAAAGTAGAGAGCCGCACGCACGCTTGCGCAGGACCAGAGGGAAACATCAGACGGGTAGTCTCGAGACCATCAGCGGCCTCCAACTGTCGCGACGAGAGCCGCTATCGGCGTCTCCACAACATCCCCCATACGTAAATTCAACGCATTTCTTCCTAGAAACAGAGGAGAGATCTGCGAGAGAGCAATTGCACCTCGAACCTGCGGAATTCGTTCCTCTCTTCCCTCGCCACAGCTCAACAAGGATTTGAAATTGCGAATGTTTTGAGTTTGGAACTATCCGCATCTTCCTGTTCTCGACCATCTGTTACCTCATCATCGAATTCTCGAGCTGAAGGAAATCTCCCTTCCGGATTGGCATCTTCCACGTCGAAGCAGCCTAAATTTAATTCTCCGGCCATCTTCATCAGGTAAAGACTTGAACAAGCCACTAGCTCTGGCCGGGATCTTCTGAAGCTAAAGTCAAGCTCGAGATCTTAGTGGCCATCCTGCTCGGCCCAAAAGACTCCAGATCGAAAGAGGTTACGCAGCTGGCTGGCTGGCTGGTGCTCGCGGTACTTGTGCTAGTACTGGGACTTGCAGACTAGCTCCTCTATCTCCTGCACTGCACTGCACTGCAGTCTACTGCAGTCTACTGCGCCTGGGCCCCATCTGGATTGGCAAAGCATCTTGACGTAGGTAGATCTACACCTCGACTGTGAGTGCTCCCTGTTAGAGTTTCGTTGGCCTCACACTACTGGGAGATCCAAAGCATCACTGGATCGGCGGTCCAGCAGAGTGTCGGGCAAGCAAAAGTGCACACTTCTGGTGCTGGGACATCCATCCCTGAGAGAACAGCAGTTGGTGATTGAGAAAGAGAGCGCTGGCTGACAGTTCAAGTGGAAATCCACAGCGGTAGCTATTCTCCTTGCTCTCTGGACTCAGAGCCGTCACAGCGCTGAGCTCGCTCGCACGCACGCATCCAAGAAAGAGTCCGGCAGAACCCTGAATATTGAACAGCTGGGAGAAGAAGGGCCGTCCACCTGGTGCCTGCGTTTGTTCGTTCGTTCGTTCGTTCTGCTGCATCGAGTATCGTTTGTCTGGTCTGGCCTGCCTTGCCTTGCCTTGTCTCCACCGGGCATCCTCCACCTCCCTCCCTCCTCATCATCTCTACCAGAGCCAACCAAACCCGCTCGCCCTCCCACTTCCTCACCCCAGGCCCACCAAGCACATCCATCCTCCAACCCTGGAGAGAAACTATCCTCCTACCCTACCCTGCCCTGCCCTGCCATACCCTACCCTGCCCTACAACAATCCCTGTGGATAGCGCCCCTGCACCACTTACTTCCCTGCACCTCTTTCATCGCCCACCTGCACCTGCACCCTGTCCACCCACCTCTCGCACCCTCAAGCACCACCACCCTTGACTTGCCCTCCTCGCCCTCACCTCCTCCCACGCTCAAGTCCAACCCTCCTCAGTTTGCCGCTATCCGCTTACGGACGGCCTTCTAGCTCCTCTGCAGTGGAGACCCATTACGCTGTTCTTGCATCAGCCATACGCCATACGCCACCCTAAAACTCCTTCGGGATAAGCGCAGCAGAAAGTCCGACCTAAAATTTCACACGGCCCCTCGAGTTAATCCTCTCTCGGCTTCAATCTCTCGCCTCTCGTCCAACACTTTTGACTTTGGTGGATCGTGAACCGACTGTGACTTCACGAGAGAGGAGAGAGAGAGAGTATTGTGCGGTCCTGCGCTGTCCAGTCCAGTCCAATCAATCCAGTTGCTACTGTTGCGTTGCGTTGCGTTGTGTTTCGCCTGTGCTGGTTGTGTTTTCTCATAAACCGCACAATTGCATCTCTGGTTGGGTTCAGCAGCAAAAAAACGATTGTGTCACCGTTCAATTCACAACCACCACCACCATCTTCTCCAGCCGACCTAACCTGACCTCACCTCTTGACGAAGGGCTTTCCGGCAGTGACGACGAACTTTGCCCTAGTCCGACTCGCCTCCTACTTTACCTATTCTACTCGTCTTGCCCTCTTTCTCTCGCTCTTTCTTCCCTCCAACCTTTCAAACCAACGCCGCGCATCTTCGATCTTCACCTGCCGCAAACTAAGACATAACATCCTTGCGAATTGTACAAGCCCATCTCCACCGGTGGCTGTTGCATCCCGTTTGGACTCGCTCGTCTTTAAGAAGTCGACTATCATCTGCAAGCTTCAAGCTACGATCGCCTCGCAGCACGAGTGTCCAGCACCCGCTCTCGAAGCTGATCTCCAGCACAACGCCGCGGCACGAATTGAATCGAATCCACTCCACCGCCAGTGAATATCTTAAGCGCATCGGTACCTGTCGCCGAAAACATCCTTTTCCCGCATCTACGTTGCCTTGTTACTTTGTTTGCACTACTCCTCTTCGTTCGTCGTGTCCGCTCGCTCCTGCTCTCTGGCGCAAGCAAGAACTGCTCCCCCCCACCGCCAACGAAAACGAACAAGTGATCGTCAGCCGAACTAGCGACGACCCCCTCCAGAACCCCGGAGCCGTAGTATGTCCTTGGTCTCCCAGCATCTTTCAGACAACAACACCAACTCATCATTACTCTCCAGCACAGAAGTCGAAATTCAAATTCGCGACGACAGCAACTCTCCCAGAGAAGACGACGAGTCCACCACCAATCTCTTCACAGAAGCAGCATTGAGCAAGCTTCTCGGGGTTTCCGCCAATTCGTCCCGCCCTTCTATGGACAGAGGTCCTACACAGTACTTGCAGTCAGGTTTGCACTCACCATTCCAACACGCGTTCAACGACGCTCAGTCTGAAGAAGCATCCGCAGATCACGCGTCTGCTGCACATTACACTCCCGAAGTGCGATCCAACAACTTCTCGACCTCCGCGACCCCGACTTCCGAGTACGGTGTCTACCCTGCTTCGGCGCGCTCAGGTTCTTTTCCAGAACACATACAACGCCAGTATCATCCATCCAGCAACCACAGCGGTAGCAACGGAGGAGGTATGGCTCAACCAACAAGTCCGTCACTGCCTTTGCAAGATGGTCGCACAAACCATCACAACACTCAAATCAAGTCTGACCAGGATGTTCCTATAGATCCATCCATTGCTGCGTCCAGCCCAACCTACCCACCGCACAACGGCCAGTACTCTCCCTACCCTCAAGGAGGTGATATGCAACACGGCTATCCTCAACACCCCGCCGGCGGCGCCATGTACACACAACCTCGACCTGACTGGGCTGGCTATGCTGGAGGACAACACCCCATGCACGGCGGATACCCGGTCAGTGGAGCCCAGACACCCACCTCTGCAGCCCCAGCTGGAGCCCGTCCTGGTCAAGTAAGCCTTTCTGTCTGATTCGTCTCAACCTCAACTGCAAGGCCATTAGGAGTGAGCGGGTGTTCGCTGTCGCGCTGCGGTGCGCGCCAGAGTCCACACGAGCGATTGCCAGCAAGTGTTGACGCGCCCGACCCCGCGCTGAGAAGTCTCAACGCGTCGATCCCAGGACGAGATGTTCCTTGACCCTTTTTCGAACGGCTAATTGTTAACAGCATCCTCTCGCGCAGGTCTACTCCTTTGTCCCCATCCCCGGTGCCCAGCAACACAAGCGTCCCCGTAGACGATATGAAGAGATCGAGCGCATGTACAAGTGCGGCTGGAACGGTTGCGAGAAGGCCTATGGCACATTGAACCACCTGAATGCCCACGTAACCATGCAATCGCACGGCCAAAAGCGCACTCCCGAAGGTACGTTCAGTCTACTCTTTGAAACCCTTTTGCTTGTTTCGTTGCGAGAACTTTTTTGTTGCATGCGCATGCGCGTCGTGCTGCGATGCGGCTCTTTGAGGTGCAGTTGCGCCACGGTGCATATGTTGGTTTTTAATTGCGCTTGTAAATAGCCCGATATCCTAGTCAATTCTACATGATACGCGGGATGATATTCGTTGGCGTTGGAGCTAGGTCAGACTGGGACTGGGGATAGCCTCACTCAATCGGAAGCTAGCATGGGTCAACCAAAGCTTCGGGACCCTTTGTGTAACATGAACACGCTAACACACTACCCTCAACAGAGTTCAAGGAAATCCGCAAAGAATGGAAGGCCCGCAAGAAGGAGGAGGAGAACCAACGCAAGGCCGATGACGAGCGTGCAAGAGCCACCGTCGTCCCAGCTGATGGTCAAAACTCGTCCGACAATCCTCCTGCTGGGTACCAACAACCAGGTCGATCTGTCCAGCTCCCACCCATTGGTTACCAACCCGGTGCTCAGGTCCCAGGCCAGTACCAAGCTCCATCTGGCAACGTTCAGCAACTCCAAGGATATGGCGGCGACAATCATCTTCAGTACTCTGGCTACCCAGCATCGCCATATGGTGCCCCAAACCAGATGTATAACCAACGTCATTACACCCTCGTTTCTATTCCTCTTGGAGAGTGATGCTAACATGTCTTGTAGATAACGGTGGCCCGGCTCCCAAGTATGAACACTAAACTCGGCATTCTTCCCCTCCTTGTCAACCAGCATTTGCGGAAAAGTCAACGGCTTTCTAGTCAATCCTGAACCCATGGAGGACATCCTGGTTGCTTCATAATTCTTTTCCCCACCTGTATCATAAGGGTCGCTGCCTACATTTTGATTGAGTGCTATGTCATGTTTCCTCGATTCTTAGACGTCATTCGATCCAGTTCGGCAACGAAAACGATTTGCATGGCTTGATGAACTTTCCATTCTCGTCAACGGTCAACTTGGGAGGTGGTCGGGTTGCATTTTGTGGATCTTCTGCGGCGTCGTTTGGCTTTTCACTTCGGGGTCATGATTTGACGAGCTGGGATTTTGACTTTGTTCTGGGGGAGGTTTCGGGCTGCTCGCTATTGATTCCGCCTCTTCACACAACGTCTCGTCTTCTTCAGCAACCCGACTTTTCTTAATCGTCTTTGTGTGTTTTCGTTTTCGTTTTCTTTGTTTTTGCAAAAATTCACCTGGCTGCATACACGGGGGTCACATTACTCATGGGGTGGTGGTGTTGGTTGATCGTGGGGAACTTTGCTATAGCTTTCATGCATACATGGTTCGTGCACCAGAAGTAGTAGCAGAAGACGAGGAAATTAATAAGAGCATCAAAATTAACGAAATGTGCTGGTTCGTGATTGTGATTTCTAAACCTAGGTGGGTGTACCTCGCTCTTTAATAACAGCTACCTGTCAAGTGGTAAGTTAGCTCTTTTGATCTTCACATCCATCACACAGACGGCCTCCGCAGCTAAAACAAAAAGATCTAACTAAGCCTCTGTCCAAACCGGCGCAAGGAACCAGCCAGCACAAACCCTCCCGCTTGCCTCCGCGCTGTCACCATGTGGATAAGACAGTAAGTTCGACTTCTAAGCTGGCCGTCTGGTGTCCGTCTGGTGTCTTCATCAGTAAGTTCCCATCTCAAGCGCTGAACTACGGTACTATCCATCGCTCGGTCGCTGGGAGGCTGTGGGCTGTGTCTACTGTATGAGCGGATCTTGGGCTAGAGATTTAGAGGTTGGAGGCGGGGTGGTTTTTTTTTGGGAGGAGCCCCTTTGTTACTTGTGATTGCGATGTCGATGTTGAGTTGTAGTTCCTTGTGTGAGTTACTTCTAAGATGGATGGGTGGACGGGAAGGTTGATGGTAACGGCAATGGTGTTGGGTTCATGGGCAGGTCAGATTAGATAGGATGAAGGGGGGGCGGGTGCGGGTGGGTGTGCGTTGGACTTACTGGCTGGGATCAAATGTCTTTCGATACGAGGAGGTCTTCACTAGCAATACCCTTCGTAGAATATGTAGGTTCATCGTTGCTTGTTAGATAGGGAATGGGAGAATGAATCGGTGTCTTTCTGTTGGAAAGCCAGCTACCTAGAGGGCAAAAAGGAGGTTCACAGTGGATAACTATTCCATTCTAATGATACGACTCGAATAGGAGAAGAGTGTCAACCTCACGAAACAGCCGCTTTTTACTATTGTTGATAACTCGTGGCAGAGCTGAGGACGCATTGATACACTAAGAGAAGTTCAATATTGCATCCATAGTTGTATAAGGAAGTAATTAGACGTCATGCTGCTTGGGATTGATACCAGACTAAGCGTCCGACCTATGTGATTTACCAGCAAGAGGACGAAATATCTAACAATAAGCTCCGTAATTACAAGATAACGGCACTGTTTGATGGACTAGAACTCTCGAATTTGCTCAATGGCAGTCTTGGTTGTGGTGTATTTTGCAGCCAATGGGTTTGGCTGAATCGCGATCTTGACGTGGCTGTTTGTTCAAGAGGCTTAACATCATTTTCCTTCAACCAATTGCAGAGCATGTTCACCAAAACAGAATATGTGTTCCTACCTACTCAACAAGGTATGCCGTTTAACTACGGCTCAGAAGGACCATCAGTTTTCTAAGGATCGGTTCGGATACAACAAGAACTCATAGCTTGCGTATCCTAACCACGGGAAAAGACAAGAGAAACGGAGAAGCAAAAACGCCACATGAGATTCGATGACATGCTTCAGAGGATTTGCCTTTTCTCACTGCCAGTTCCAAGAGCACCTTCAAGAACTAATACCTATTCCGCGGCTCACGAACTGGGAATTACGGGAAATGTAGTTCCAGATCACATCGAGATTCACATGCTACGCACATGCTTTTCCTCTTCATCGAAAAACCGTTCCCTCTGCCCCGCGATGCTTTACCCTTTCACTAGGTGCAAGCGCCACACGGCATGTCACCTAGCTTTCGTGGGATTTAGTGACAGATCTATGCCAGTTTTTCGTAAGCGATGGGACTAGTAACTCAATGACGGGTTTTTTGCGATGTGGCTGTGCCAACTTCTCTCTCGATGACAGCTCGGACAGGACTTCCTGCCGAACTAACAACTTACTACTTAACTACTGCGTGTCATCAATTGCGTGACGCAATGGGGATCGGTCGTGATAGATCGAGAGTTGAGGATGCTAATGCATTTTCGAGAAGGGTTATGTGGATTACGTCGTTGGGTATTGGGAGTTGACTGTTTATATGTTTGGGGGCTTCCTCAGAAGATTCGTGGAAATAACAACTTCTTCAAAATAATCACATTTTCTTACGCATAATTAATAATACCTTTCATCAATTACTCAAAATGGACAACGCAGCCGCCGCGGTCAGCAAGCTCTTCTCCAAAGGAACGGCCACAGAAGCCGACAAGCCAACCAACTCCACCAAGTCCTCATCCTCTACCACCAACGATGTAACCGCAGACGAAGACACAACTGTTGACGCCCAAGTCAACCCGGCAGTCGAACATACCCACGTCAAGAAAACCCACGAGACCAAAGAGCAGACCTATGTCGAGAAAGAGAAGCACCAAGACCACTTCCACACCACCATCCAACCGCTGAAAGACTCCGAGGTCCTGCCCGAGAAGCACGACTACACGCACGATACTAAGGAGCGCAGTATCAACCGCGATGATGGCTCTGCAAAGGCCAAGGCTGAGAATGACACCGCGGGATATCAGAATTCGATAGATGAGCAGAAGTTTGAGAGCGCGACGAAGGAACCAACTATGGTGAACGAGCATGTTCATCATCATTTGCATGAGACTGTGCAGCCTGTCATCGAGAAGGGTAAGTAGACCCTTACCCCCGAGTTCCATGTACTTTTCATTGCTGAGTGTTTTACTGATACTCGGTATATAGAGGTCATTGATCCATCTATCACACACAAGAGAGTCGATGTCAAGGAGAAGATCCAGGAACCATCCAAGCACCACGGCGTCACAACCAACTCTGCTATGTCTGTTGATGAGTTTCAGAAGAAGATTGATCAGGAGGGAAAATAGATCTGGGGTGTTCTGATATGATGTATACATAGCTGTATAATAATGAATTGTTCTCAACTTCGTTCGATGCAGGATCCGCATATTGATTCTCGTTTAAGAAGGGGGACGATCCTCTGTTCCATGTGAACTTCAATGTTCTTTACCCGTGCCTTCATACCTCTTCATCTGCATATTAACCTGATCAAATCTACATTTTGACCAGTAGATAAGTAGTGAGAGAAAGAGATAACCGACACATACGACCATAGACTGAAGAGAATAGGGCATCCCGTCCGCTCTGCCATACTCAAACTTCAGATCGGTGGATTAGTAGTTGGGTGGGTGACCACCAGCGAATACCCACTGTTGTATGTATATATATTTTTGTCCTTTTTTTTCTTTTTGGCTGGTGGATTGGGTGGGCCGTGGTGGAGTTTCGATGTGGAGCGAGGCTCGCTCGTTGACTCACCGACTTTTGAACGACGGAACCAACAGATTGTAAAGTTGGTGGCATATGGAATATAAATCGCTCATATGAGAAAGATAATACAGGAGAAAGAGGAGGTTGATTACCTCTTTCCCTTGAAAAATAAATCATTCTCGTTTGCCAAATTCTTTGATCACTTCCACTCACTCCACTTGTAGTAGAAGATCATTGGGCCCAAATCACGAGGAATTTAAGGATCCGAGGATTAGGTTTAAATTACAGATAACCGATTAAGAAGTCTAGTCAGGGTTGTTTCGATCTTTTGAAGTGACAAGGATTGGAAGCGAGGTTTGAACGAACTGTTTTTAGAGTTGCAATGAGAGATCACCTCATGGAGTTTGAATACCGAAAGACATTCATTGTATGCTGTTTATGAAGGTAGAAGGGTGTAATCTAGGTTCTCGCTTCCCAGGTTGTGCTTGTTTTTCCTCGGTCGATCGGTTCAAATCTTGAACTGGCCCTGAAATGGTTGCAACGCCTTCATATTCACGCTACCACCAGCAAGTCGACTGTTGAAGGCAGAAATCGAATTCGCTCGGAGGTTGAGATTTGTCTCTCTTTTTGATTCTCTGCGTAGAATTGCCTTTCAAGCAAAAGAATTTGAAGATCCCCTTTTGAAGTCACCTAGCCGACCCCCTCACATCTCTAATCATCGCTACTCACAAGTTTTGATCACCACAACAGCACTTGATCCAAAACCCTTCACTTACATTAAATTATCGCACTGCGTAAATTGCTTACGCCATCCAGAATATATCAAGATCCCCACCTCAAGCCAGCTCAAGCAAATGACGTCTCCCTATCCATCCCCAACCCACAAATTCATCAAGGAAAATGTGCCAGGCTGCTGAGATCCGAGATGAGAAGCCGAAAGAAAAGATGATCAGGCGAGAAATCCTCATCCCGAGGGGGGGTTATACTCACGCTAAGTCTGTTTCCGGACGTTCGCTCAGTTGCTCCTTCCCTAGCTGCCACGCTGCATTTCGCGGAGATGGGATCTGGGAAGCTGCAAGTTCTGGAGGAGAGTGCGAGGAGGAAAGGTGCACATCTCCGTAGTTCCAGATCGGTTACCTGCATGTCACTCCGACATATTAGGCAAGAGTGATGATGTGTCAACGTGGAAGAGAAGGGAGAGCAAGTGACAGGTAACACTTTCTTTTCTCAGCTTTTCCCTCGACGAACAGGTGATTCATTCTGCATGTAGTGAGAGGCAAAGTAGAGACAAAACAGACGCAGGAAGGAAGCACGACCTTAGTGCTAAACACACGAGACGAGAGCAAGTGTCAACAATCCAGTAGAATGAAGTCCAAGAACCCAGGGGGCCTTCAAATGCAATGGGCGAAAGTACATCTTCACATACTGCCATCCCACGCTAGTAACATAGCGTCTCTCCGAAGGCGTGGGAGGTAAAGTAAATCAAATGAGTGTATTTCAGGTAGGTCTCGGAGGAAATAGGCCGCACTGGACCATCACAATTGAACCAAATTGGAAATGACTAGCCAAGCCACATGTACTTTTCTCCCAAGTTTGTTCACTGGTTATGGGGAGAGCAGAGCACAGGAAGGATGCGAAAAACGATGAGCTGGAAAGAAAGAGGAGGAGATATGATCAGAAGCACTGACTTGAGTACAATACAGAAGAACTAGAAACTAGAAGGGTTAGAAGCTGGGAGCTAGAATAAGCCGATACGTGAGATGAAATAGCAAAGACACGATCGTTCTATCCAGCATGGAGCTAGATGTCACACGTAGCTAGCTAAGTTTCCTGCCTGTATCTCATTTCTTCGATCCTTTGGATCTCATCATCGATATCCATGTCAGCACCACATTCAAACCATCACATACATACACTTGAATATACACTTGAACATGCACACAAAACATACACACAATAATATCATATCTATTGTTTGATGTTTGAATCTCTTTCTCTTCTTTGCCTTTATTTTCCCTAGTTCCCAATAACAAACAACAAAACATACACGTATATCCAGATCCCAAATACCATGCCATGCCATTTCATGCCATCCATGCCCAACACCCAATCGCCCTCGCCCGATCTTTCCCTTCCCTTCCCTTCCCTCCAGCCTTGAGATCCGTTTCCTAGCCATCCCACCGAAAATGTTTTTGTGCTTCGCGCGCCGTGCAAGACCGTATCGTATCCATAACAATAAACTCCGACAACTCAAACACGCCATACCGTACCGTAACGCATCAAGGTATTAGGTTCGAACAACAAAACACATTCCGCAAAAAAGGACAAGTGTGAATGAAGAAATGAAGGTGATCCCCACCCTCTCGGAAAGAAAGAAGAAGGTTCAACATCCATACCGAATTCGTCCTTACAAGCCCAATCATCTAGCCGTTTCTCAAGTAAAATACCAAACAGAATAGAGCAGAACACCTGAAGATCCCATCCAACACCAACAAGCCGCCATAAGACATATAGAGAAAGTTATGAGTGCAGACCAGAAGAAGCGAGGCGAGCCATTAACTAAAAAATTCACTTTTGGAAATCCGTCCTATCCCACACCCGCTGAAGATAATAAACCGTAGACCGAACCGACCGACGCACCGTCCATGATGTGATGAGGTTTTTGTTTGACACTTGACGTACAAGGAAAGCGTAATTCGAGCGAGAAAATTACAGGCCGTTGATGACGACTTCCGGGCAGGTCTTACTGTCAAGGGCCGGGGACTTGCCGGCTACATCAGTGGAGTCTTCTATCGTGCTGACGTTCGTACTGGGGAGACTGCTGCTCTGTGGACTGTTTTGCCCGTTTGTGAGCATGGGGGTTGGGGCGCTTGAGTCGATTTCGATGGGCATCGTTGGCGCAACGGCTGAGGTTGGAGAGTTGTATGATTGGGGTGCGCGTTCTTGGATCACCTTTTCGATTGCTACGATTTGCTTTCCGTAGTTGTACTTCTTGAGTAGGGTGAGTTGGGGTTTCAGATCCTCCACAAATCTGTCACGATCGACACCCTTGAGCTGAGAAAGTAGCTTCTCTGTGATCTGGTTAGCACTGGTTATTGTGGAGAGGGAGCATGATCTTACGTATCACATAATTTCCATATTGATCTTTCATCATCAGTTGCAAGGGACTGGTTCCGTCACTGTGCATCATGGTGACTTGGGCCACGATCGCTCGTCTTTGTTCGTCGGTTCCATACTGAATGCTCTTCTCAACAACGTTGGAGGCGAACTTATGCTTCGAAAGTGTCAACAGCTGTGCAGTGACAATTTTGATAACCTTGGCTCGGTCATCTGGTCTGCCATGTTGGATGACATGTTGAGTGACATAGTTGCCGTACTGATCAGTGATGAGCATGGTCGAACACTGGTGAAGCTCCTCGAGGATTGCGACTTGATCATGTGGTTTGCAGTACTCCAAGATCCGCTGAATGACTCGACAGCCGTATGGATGAGCTGCCAAAGTGTGAACCTGACCCCTGAATGCTTCAATGACGAATTGTATGTGCTCGGTTGGGACACGTTCAATGGCTTTCTGTACAACGTGGTTACCATTTTGGTCCTTGACACACTTGAGAACATCGGCGTTCAGTTCCTGGGCAAGCTCGGCCTGCTGATCGGCGAGCACATGTTCGAGTGCCTAGAGAGGATTAGTCTAAATCTCGAGTTCTACGATGATGACAGACTCACCTTTTGAACGACTCTGCAACCATACATCTGCATGGAAAGTTCCATTACATGATTCTTCATCTGCTCAGCCAAGACCCGCTTCTGCACCTGATTGCCGTGCTCGAAAAGCTTTTGAATGACATAGTTGCCAAAAACATCTGTCATGAGCTGGAGGGCGTTTGGTTGGATTTCGCGGAATACTTGTTCCTTCTCATCACTATTCGCAGTCTCAAGCTTTTGCTGGATGAAACGTGAACCGTGCTGATCTCCGCTAAATTCCACAATGTGGTTGTAGATATCCTGAGTCTCGTTAGCAGGTGCCATACACATCATTTGTAGCATTTGCAACTTACCCTCAGCTCGTACTTCTTGGTGGATTTGGAGCTCGACCGGAATTCTTCGAGCAGAACACTTCTCACACCTGCACCTACATCTTGGTCCTTTGCTGGCCGGGTGGGAATTACAGGGGCCGGAGGATACGGAGGAACTGGCATGACATAACCATAAGGAATATTTCCTGGTCTGAAGTTCGGTTGCATGTACTCATAAGGATGCGGTGGATATTGACCCTGAAATTGAGCTCCATACATGTACGCCTGCTGTTGGTAGATGTTCTGTAATCGCCTGTCCAATTCACTGGGACCCTGAGGAGCCCTGGGGCCTCTCGAGGTTGGGCGATAGATCTGGTCTTGTCCAGAGGGAGGCGTTCCATTTGCAGAGTAATATTTGGGACTGTTGAGGCCGCGTCGGTAATCACTTCCTGCTGGCGAAACAGAGCCTCTTTCGGGAAAACGAGCCGCCTTGTTGAAATATTCTTGGTTCGCAAATGGTTGGTTCGAGTACGGGTCATAGTTGTGCGTAGCCTTGGGTCCATGCCCATCACCCCACATAGCCGAGCCGCTGATTGACTGGCTTTGTTGTGCAAAACCTGGATGGTTTGGAGAGTAAGAATTGCCGACATTGTTGTTTGCTTGAGACGAACTGGGTTGGTCCGATTCACGGCCAAGCGAGAAGCCAGCAAACTTCTCGCTCAACTCCGTCTCGTTTTGTCCCAAGTCATACCTCAAACCATTTGGTGTCAAGGTGTACGCGCCTGAGGGCCCAGAGATCGAAGGTCGTTGCGAATGGATAGAGCTGCTTGGGGTATGGTGCCCAATAGAACCAAATGGTTGATTACCATTAGAGAATGATATGCTTCCATTGCGGCCAGATTCGGATGTCCTGGAAGGTGGCATGCTTCTATCCCTGGAAGCACTGCCAATTGCGAGGTACTGGGCTGGAATCTCGACTTCATAAGTATCATTGTTGCCATATTGGCCAGAGTTCTCCTTGTCGTCGTTGTATGCAAAAGTCGGCGCCTTCTTTTGTACGAACTTGAAGCTCCCTGAAGATGGATCCAAGCTGCTCTTTGGCTGTGATCTGAAGCTTGATCCTTGGCCAATGGATGGGCGGGTTTGATGGTATGGGTTCTGGATCTCCGAGAGAGTTTGAGAGGCAGCGTTAGGGATGCTATTCCGAGTATGGGAAGGGGATGTGCTTCCACTGTGGGATTGCATGGTAGGAGATGTGGTATCTGGAGGGTTCCAGGGCCCGTTTGCGTGCGCACTCCAGGTATCGGCCTCGGATTCAGCGGCCAGAGCCTTCGAGCCACTGGGTCCATCTGGGAATTCCTTATTTCCCACTATACTATTATCAGTGACCGCTAGAGACTCCTCGGTCATTGCAGACCTACCAATGGGTCTAGCATTTTCTCTCTTTGTGTTCGCGTACCCGCTTCCTATCGTGTTGTTGCCCCATATGGCTCCCGAGGGCTGCCAAGTGCCCCCGTTCCCAAAAGATTGTCCGAGGGTCGAAGACTGAGAGGAGTCGCTATTGTGTCTGCCAGCAGCTGCGCCGAACTCGGGGAATCGTGGTGCTCGTGTCTATTTCGCGGAGTCAGCAAGATGCAGTGTGGGAAGTTTGGAGGGGAGGGGGCCTAAAACTCACAGCAGTTGGCATGGCGCCTGATGGACGGTTGGTAGTTGCAGAAGACATGAGGGTCACCGCGTGGAATGTTTGGTATGTATGCGCGGAGCCCAAGGGTTCGAGGTATGTTCGACGAGAGGGTGTTGTGAAGAGAAGGATGAAATGATACTTCTACTACTTATTTGACAGGTTGTAGATCTATAAGAACTAAGACGGCTCGCAGATGTCAGCATGTCTGCCGTAAGGCTGATCTGGCAGAGCAGACCGGGCTGGGGTTGGGAAGGCAGCGGGCAGCTGAAAGTTCCCTTCTCACTCACCAGTATTGGACGACGGAGTATGTAACGGCAGGTCAACGATGCTGAAGGGCTCATTCATTTACAAAGCAGGATTCGAGGAAAGGTTGGCAGGACTCAAGAAGTGTCGAGCATCGAGGAAGAGGACGAAGAAGAAGGGAGGGCGAGGTAGATGAAGGGTTGCAGGTAGGGCAGAGAAGTAGGTCGCACGACACCATATGACAAACGAAGACGGGTGTGGAGTAGGCGCGCTCTGCTGATGTGTAGGCACCCGCAGCCAGAGACCGAGTTTAGGATGGCGATGTAATAGGTAGTAAACAGACTATTGTCTGTCTTGCTGGCGATGTTGATCGAGGAGGTATTGTTCCTCTTTGGGAGAGTGAGTCGTCCGAAAAATGCGCCTGCGAAGCAAGGGCTGTCTGGAATGGAGTGGAATGAGCGTAGGCAGATGGGAGTTTCGAACTTTTGCGGGTCGCAGCTGCTGGGTCTAGGAGCGCAGAATTCCCCAAGAAACAAGGAGAGACGTTGCACAGCTTGATAGTAAGGACAGCAGATCTGTGGAAGGTTGGGGCGGGGTGGTCAACTGGTGATGTTGAATGTTTGGGGCCTTAGGGAGGTAAGGTAGGAAGGGATAGGATAGGATAGGATAGGATAGGATAGGTAGAGTTGTAGGACAAAAGTTCGTAGTGCTGGCTGGGTCTGGAGTCGGACTAGTTAGTGGCTTGAGATAAATCGGGGTCAAGACGGGGGACGGTCCTGGTTCTGGTTCTGGCTCTGGCGTCTGTCTTGCTCGTTCTGTTCCTCCGGCACCACAACACAAAAAAGACGTCCCTGTCCTGTCTAGTCGTGATCAGGAGTAGTGAGATCCTTTAGGGTGTCCTAGGGTGCATTGGACGATTTGACAGGGCACGGAGACTTTCATGAAGGGGCTTGGACTTTGGGTTTGGGCTGGCATGACAAGGGGCTGGTTCGGCTTTGGTATGGACGGTATCAGTGGTACAGTGCGGAATGGGGGGGTAGAGTAGAGGAGAATACAACAGAGCTGGAGGGGAGCTGACGGGAGTTGGTTTTGCGGGATGCGAGATGATGCTTTGCGGCCTGTGGTTGGTGCTGACGAGAAGGGGGTTATTGAGGCAACTGGCCAGTCACAGTCTCAGCAACAGACACAAAGTCAAGGGAGGGAAGAGCAAAGTAAGTGGCAAAGGGGGAGGGCATTAAGAATTACTTGCAGGTATGTAGACAAAAAGAGGGAGCTGGCAAACTTTGACTGTTGTGTGACTTCTGATGCAAGACTGATTGTTTACTGTAGCTAGAAAAGCCAGGACAGGACAGGACAGGATAGGACACTTGCAGGATGGAGGCTTTTCTCCTCTGGTCTGGCTTCTGGCTACTGTGCTGCACGTATTGTCTGCCCCATCAAGATGATCAACCGCAGAGGCCATCCCTCTCTAGCCCCAGCAGCGGACCTTAACCCTAGCTTGGGGCTGGCTCAAGCTGGCTAGCATGATGTTTAAAACCACGACAGTCAACTAACTGCACTGCTAAGACCAAATAAGAACGGAAGAATGGGGGCACTGAGCACGCCAAGATGGCTTTATTTTGGTGCCCGCTCCGGTGTGTTTTACCTGAAATAACTTGGTGCTAGGGTTTGAATCTAATGTGCGTGCTATCCTGCTGTTTGGCCTAGAGGTTCTCTCATCATTGGTACTAGATCCTCTCCCATTGATGTCCAAGGCAGTCTTTACACTTGACATCTAGCCTAGATGATTCTCGCTTTTGCTCACCCTGCCCATGAAGAGAATCTATCTCCTCTCCTCTGTGCCCCCAAAAGCACAGACGAGCTTCCCCTAGCCCCTAATCCACCGCCCAGCCCCTGAGCCAGCTAAGCCTTATGGCGGGGCTGTTTTTGCTCTTCCGTGCCATGCGTGCCCACACCTGCCCAATCCTCACTTCAACTAGACCAGGAATTTGAAGCTGCGACCGACTTATTCAACCTCTACAAATTCCCCGGTTTTGATGTTAGCATACATATTTTGCCCGGGATCTACCTAGCCATGTACGACATATGTTGGAATGCAAGTTAATTTGAAGTGTTTGTTTATCCTTCCTGCCCTCGCTTCCTCAATGACCGCTGGCGCTCCCCCTTTTCCGCCCCATGGTAGCCGAGAGCGAGGAATTCGATGTTATTTGCAGAGCACTGTGGTGCAGACACTGTACGGCAAGTCCCTTCCATCATTCACCAGCCCAACGATCATCTCTCTCTGGTACGTCGGTATCCATCGCATCACATAATTGCTGCACCCGAAAACACCGACCGATTCCAGCCTCACCTGGGCGAAGGAATGAATGATGTGTTCTTCTTCCGATTGCTCGCAAGGGTAAGCAGAGAACATCGACAAATAAATACACGCACTCTCATCTCTCGCCTCTCTCCAGTGCCGATGGGGTACATGGGTCCTGGGTTGGCTTTCAATGACCCTGCATACCCTCCTTGCTCTCGTATGCACCTGCAACTACCAAGTGTTTCATCCGGGGAGCACGCCTGAACCTGCTTGACTCCATCCACGCATCGTCTCCACACTTTCGATTGCCACTTCTTTGAAATAAAAGAAAATACTTACACCACATTCAGTCGTTCAGCCTAGCAAGAAAGCCACATCTCTAGGTCGCTCGTCTTCCAAGAATGTCGCTCATCACCAACAAACAAGCAATTTGCAGGGTTACAACGCTGCTGTTGTCACTCTCATATTGAATTGAATTCCCCTACAAGATCTATCGGAAATGCGATCAGCAGATGGGTTACAGCGCCTTGGACGTCCAGCAACTCACAGACGCCAATGCTGCTCGAGGTCATCGTAGACGGGAAGCAGCATTTGCATGAGACACTGTTGACCAATGTTCTGTACGGCCTGCATAACAATCTCATCTCAAATGCCGCCGGGGGTCCTCCAAATCAGGTGGAGTTTGTAGAACAACAAAATCCGCAATTCGGCCCCAACTTTTTCACGCCCAACTTCACACCTGAAGCGTGGCTAGCTGGCCAGATCCGAGAGCCTCACACATGTCGACGAAATACCAACAATAGCATGGAAGAAAGCCTCGCGAAGATATCAGCTCCCAAAAGAGAAATGCAATTGGATGATCTCCAAGTGCCTCGCCTACCTGCATATCTCGACAAGCAAAGAAGGAAAACTTTCCACTCCACCACTCCACTCGGTCAAGACACTCCCACAACCACCACCACCACGTATTTCCACTTGAATCTTGCTCTGGATCTTCGTACGCCCAGGCCATGAAATCTTGTTCCACTCTCCTGGTTCCAGCGCCTCATCCGCTTCTCCTCTGCCGTGACGCCAAATTTCTCATCGGATCGATGCTTCATCTGTCTGCACCACCGTTGCTTGTCCAAAAGGTGGCTCCCGCTCGCTTGTGTGCTGGTGAGCGAGGAGCAAAAGCAAAGAAGAAGCCTATGATACAGGCAGGGATCAGACCATCTTGTACGCCAAAACGAAAGGGTTGGGACACCAAGAAAATGTGAGAAGTGACAGCGATCCTCAAGCCTCTAGGATGTGCATCGCAGCATTCGCAGAACATCAGTTGAAGGTGGGTCCAGTTTTCTGCTTTCTCCTCTGTTCTTTCCCCTCACCGCTGTTTGTTACATCGAGAAGAGCATCGATCGAGAGAGTTGTCGTGGCGAGGCAAAGAAGTTCGCCCAGTCAAAGATATCTGCAACTGCGGCCTAGTCGGGTTACACAGCAGACTGTGCCCGATACATTCGGGGCATCGAATCAGATTCGTTCATCCACGTGATACACATCGGATTTGAGAGAGTTTGCTGCAAGCCACAACTCCGAGACCCGAAGAGCATGGCATCGAGGAGTAGCGCTCAAGAGGCGGCGTCAAATGGCGCAAGTAGCCTTTCCTTTTTCCATCAACTAACAATGGTATCCGAGTGTATATCAAGGTCTGTTCTCAACATGTACCCCAATAAGAAGAGGTAAATATTGAGCTATTCTATTTCATCACAAAGCCAAGATCAAAAGTTTTCTTTCTTCCTTCCTTCTCGTCACTGCAGATCCGTCGCATCCCGCGCGTTAAAGATGATTTTGTAAAGGCTAGATGCATGAATGAAGGCTGGGTAGAGTCACAAAGCTACGATGGAAACAATGCCTACTTATGGAGATCCTGCACCAGTGCGCAAGAGATCCATGCAAGCCGGCCTTCTAGAACACAACTGACATCACGAAATTCGGGCATCAATTATGACACGGACGAACCGATAGGTGATCAGATGAGATGGTGGAGAGACACAAGCAATGATGAGCTTAGAGGAGAAGGAGGTCAGTGCTTACCACCAACCAGTCCTTTGGGAGCTTTGTAATATCTCAAGCCCAGATGGAAATAAATACCGTCTGACGTCTTTGCTACCCCCGAATTCTCAAAATCTCCAGGTAAACGAGAAACAGACATCGTTCCGACATCCAATTTCGAAGCCCGTCCATTCTGATCTAGTATTTAGTAAAAAGAGTCACAACTCTCCTCCTAGGAAAGTGAAATATGACTGCTGGAAGCATACAACATAGCTCGTCATGGCAATGAGCTCGCTCTTGCAGAGCTTGAATTAACAGAAGACTAGCAGCAAAAAGAAGGCGAAAGACTAGACCATGCAATTTACCTGTCAAGCAGCTCTACTCCAAAATTCAGTAATACAGTTCAAATCTCATCTCTCACATCAAATCCATCCCACATCTCAGGCAATCCGAAGTTTCCCAGAGTCTCCCAAAATCCAACTGTGTAGAGGAAAGTGAACGAGTCTTTAATCCACAAGCTCTCTGGTCTTCATGCCCACCTCCGCGCCACCCCTAGACTCTCCTCCTTCCACTTCCCCATATGCAATCCGATAAGCATTTAGTACCATTCCTCCAATTAGTCCACACCATCTTCCTCTGACATTTTTCTCGCCCAAGCCTGAGGTAGCATCCGTTCATCTGAACTTCAATTACCAGGTTATCTCAATCTCCGCGAACCATCTGAAGTCTCCGTCGTCCTCATGCACTAGACAGGCTGGTCCAGTCTCGAGGCTAGGGGCTGAAAAAGAAGGATCCAAAACACATTCCAATCTTCGAAATGTTCAAGGATGTCGGGTCTGTGACGAGTAACTTTATGCCTTGAGCTTGTTCGGATGAAGCTCAGAGCTTAGGGCAGGGAGGGAAGCGAACCGAGGTCTGTGAGGGCTGGATGGATGAGTTCATGCTGTTCATTCATTCATTATTAACAAGTGGATCTTTTGGATGGGAAAATGGGATTGACAGTAAGAGAAGTAGAATGTGAAGTTGTTGATATGATGTCAGAAAACATCACTAACCAACAAACTGCACTCTATGAGGAATTTGCAAGAGAATGGTTAACATTTGAACCAGGGGTACGAGCGAGGGGTTCCCGCCATCACAATCGCTACAGGGTCCTGATTGGGAACGACTGTGCGAATCATTGATTTGATTGATTGACTGATTGGTTTCTGCGGAGAATTCAGAGCTATCATTCATGCGAAAAACAAAACAACAACGGGAGAAACGTTCGAACTGTTCCCTCGGCATGAAGACGGAATGTTGTTGATACTCTCTACTATCAGTGACATAGGATATCGACGGATGATAAAGTCACCGATACTGAAAACACCCCCCTTTCTCATCAATTAATCCATAGAGAAGATAGGAGAAGATCCCGATCCCGATCGTCACACTCAATCTCTATCTCCATCTCCATCTCATCACATCATCCAGCCAACAACTCTCTCCTGCGCATGCTCCTTTCCTCCGCTCTTTTCCTCCCCAGCGCTTCCATCCACCAACTCCACTCAAAATTCGAATCTTTTAATCTCGGCAGCCACACAAAAGCCCGCTCTACACCCAGAACAGGATAGTCAGCGCCGTGGCTGTGGACCCTGAGGCTGTTGATTGGACGTATCTTTGATTAGCAGCTCGCTTGCGTACCTGCATTTGCCATCGAGCGTTTATTCTCCAGTTTTATTGCGAGCTAGGCTCGGCCATTAAGGTTAGCGGGAGAAACGAACTGCTCTTGTCTGGTCTGCTCACGCCCGGTCTTCATCAAAGGCAGCTCAGTCAGTCTCGTCGTCGTCGTTGACTTCTGCTTCTTCCTTTCGACGTCCGTCCTTGCCTCCTCAACGACCACCGTTCAATTCGACTACCTCACCTTACCTCCTTCCTTCCTTCGGGACCATTACACTCCTTCCATTCCCAGGTTCTATCGGCTTCACTCTCTTAGCTCGATCACCGTCCATTCCTTGCAACTCCCACGCCCTTCCCTCCCCTCGTAACGACTTGACTTGCTTGCTTTGGCCCCCTTGCGTAAGTGCACATTTCTCCCATCTCACACCACAATCGATGCAATACACTACCATACGATACGATACCACACGATCCGATTCACCCTTCACTACACCATACGAAACGACTCTCTACTACAACATCATTCAATGCGAAAGCAAGACAGAACCGCCTCGACAATAGCATCAAGAATGGGATATCACCGGCGAGTGAAATGTTGTAGGGGCAATGGCTAACGACGACAATAGCCTCCATACCTTTCCCTCGTTCTAGAATAGGATACTTTTGGAGCCATATTCGTTGTTCATCATCAATCCCACCAACGATATTCAAGCATTGACGAATTTCTCTACCTTCTACTCTTCCCCAACAACCCAACCCACCAAACAACACAATGGATTCCATCTCCAGCATCGTAGCTCGCGGAAGCAGCCTCATCCACGCCCGATCCAACGACACCGCCATGTCAGGCACCATGCTCAACCTCCTGATCGCCCTCATGGTCCTAGTCTTCATCTCCCTCCTCCTCGCAGGCGCCCTCTTCGCCGTCCGCAAGATCCGCCGCTCCCGCGCCATCGCCCGCCAACAACTCCCCTCCTACAACGAGCCCAACAGTCGCCCAATCTCCAACCACCGCCGCCTGACAATTACAGCTGCACCTTACGGCCGCGCCTCAAGCGTCTACGTCTACGACGAGAAGACTTCCATGATGGACAGCCCCACTACACCTTCCTCCCCTGTCCCCGAGATCCGAATCACCTTCCCCGATGAGCACGACGAGTCCGGCCGCCCCAAGAGCGGACGCGTGGTCATTGTCCGAGTAGGCGAGAACGGCGTCGGTCTTGAACCTCTCCAGGACGAGCAACTCCCCGCCTACGAGAAGGAGACCGGTGGCCGCTTCCACTCGATCGATATGGAGCGTATTGGAGGTCTGAAAGAGAAGGTCGTGAAGGATCAATACTCATAGTCGCTATAATACAACTCAACCTCTCACGATACATGCACCTCGACCTGTTAATAGGCCTCGAGAGCTGAGTGGGTGGCATTGCACATATTTCGTTCTCCATAACGAGAGCTGTACACGACATGACACACAAAAAGATTCTAGCTGGCCTTCTCTCTCAAGACCGGCACGGCATTGCACATTCTGTTCTCTTTTTTTCTGACTAGCGCATTTTGATTTCATTCATTTTCACGGAGTTCAATTTTGGGAGGAAAGAAAGGGCAGGCAAAGGCAGGCACAATATTCAATGATGTGATAGACGGTACCTGGTTCTTTTCCGGGTACCAACCAAACCAACCCGCAGAGTACTCTCTCATTGAGCATCGAGCATCCAGCTGAGCAATGGAAGGAAAGCCACGCAGTACATTATGAAAGTCCGCCAGACCAGATCAACACAGAGAGACAGACAGAGACGGGACAGACTACCTGTAATTAATGTATTCTACGTAATTTCCAAACAAGACAGACAGTGAGAGAGCTCTAGCTTTGCATACATACCCTTTTTTTCCTTTTCGTGATTGTGATTTGGATTTGGTGTGCGCTGGGATGTTTTGGTTGTTAACATGCTTGAACCTGGACAGGGTGAACTGATATTGATCATTGAACATGTATAAGTGAAGTGCAGTCCTGTAGAGTGAAATATCCACAGGCCGCTCTCTGTTGAGAGAGAGAGAGAGAGAGAGAGACAGAGAGAGCGAGACAGCGAGAGAGAGTATGGTATGGGAATAAGGGAGGTGGTTGAGGAATGGAAGATATACCAAGTCTTAATGGGAATTTTTAGCCCAAGAGTTTAGTATTGTCCTATCGATGGTCTATCCGCTTCAACTTTAACTTAAGAAGACATCTCTTTGCCTTGATCTAGATAATAGATCGTCGTGGAGGTACTAGAGGTTTTGCTTCCTTTTTTTGCTGAGAGTTGGCGAGAGCAGTATCACAGAAGCATCACTAGTTAAAAGTCTCACATATCTCAATAGGAGAAGGACGAGGTATATAATAATCGAGATGTCTCGGATTGGTCTATCATACTAGCAGCTACCAAGCTACAACGCAGCCACAAAAGGCAATCTATGGTTCGAGTAGGCAAGCAGACCGGCCATCAAGAGGCGGCTGGCGAGCTTCCACTCATAATGTTCTAATACCTTGACCACAAAAGCACGCAATTTTTGATAAAGAAGGAAATCGAAGATTACAGAAGGCAAAGAACCACGCATGCAGTGGGAAAGAGGTGCAAATCAAGACAATCTACCCTCTCTCCTGGAACCCCCTGAGAACCAAACAACGCCTGAACGACCTATGAAATGCATTGCCGTCAATTCCGAGAAAATGACGGGTATCCGATGATTCGGGAATCTATGTTGCGTCGACGATGGGCAAAGATGGATCGAATCACTCGAGTGTGATGCGGCTCTCACCAACGTCTGCTTCCACCAAGGGGTGCAGAGTTAGAAGAGGTGAAACCTCCTACCAACGGCCTTTGTTAGTTCCATCAGCGATGGAACAGGGGAGAAAGGGGCAAATTGAACTTACCACCACCTCGTCCTCCGCGACCGTATCCGCCTCTTCCTCCTCCTCCTCCCCATCTTCCCCCTCCGCCGGATCCGCCGTAACGTGTCATCTCAGCAAGACGAGGATCGATTTGCTGCTTGGCCTCAGTGAGAACATTGACTAGATCACGAGCCTGCTTCTGGTCTTTCCAAATTGTTAGTATGAATCAGAAAGGCGGGCTGAGAAGGTACTTACTGTCAGTTGTGAAGAACGTGATGGCAGTTCCCTTAGCACCGGCACGACCAGTACGACCAATACGATGGATATAATCCTCCGAATTGTTAGGGTAGTCATAGTTCAGCACATGAGTAATGTTGCGGACATCTTCATTGAAGGGTTAGCAAGAGCAAGAAAAGTGTATAGCAACGTTCCAGGGCGGCTAGTGAAGAAGCTGAGCTGCATTTGAATGCATCCAATACTCTCTCTGCATCTGACATGGACTGTCCATTGCGGGTTTTAATGCCAGGGATGGTAATCCACACATCCAGGTCCTCTTGGATTGGGAGTCTTGGAGACAGCTTGAGCAAGTCAAGAGATGCCAATTCCACATCTCGTACCGGGGGAAGTACTTCTGAATTTGGAATTACTAGTGTTGCATGAGGCATGCCACACCGCAGATCCAAGACACCCGTTTAGAGAACCAAAAGACACGAAAGAACCCGGGCATAATAACGCAATCTAGAAAGCGCCGGAGCGTTGAGAGTAAAGTACTACTGTGTAGGCGACTGGGCGTTGCAGTGTAGGGGGAGGGGGTTTCAATCATACCAATACCACGGGAAGCCACATCAGTGGCAACCATGATGGGACTCTTTCCGGTCTTGAACTCGTTCAAAACCCAATCACGCTCATTTTGTTGCTTGTCTCCGTGGATGGCTGAAAAGGTATTAGTATAGGTTTTTGCATATTGTCAGGGAGAAACTTACAGAGTGCAGGCCATCCGTCTTGTCTAAGGAATCGAGTGATATCGTCAGCAACACGCTTGGTACCTGTGAAGATCAAGATCTTGTTGTCTTTGTCCTCCATGATCTTCTCGAGATGCTTGGTCATCTTATCACGCTTCTCAAACTCAGAAACGACCTCGACGATTTGAGTAATTCTGTGGTTAGCAGAGAGCTCAAGGGAACCGATGTTGACTTGGATGAAGTTGTTCAAGTAGTCAGAAGCAAGGGCGCGGACCTCCTTTGGCCATGTTGCAGACCACATGCAAGTTTGTCTGTCGGGGCGAATCTGTCCGAGGATCTTGCGGATTTGTGGCTCGAAACCCATGTCCAACATACGATCAGCCTCATCAAGAACGAGGTAAGTTACACGACGAAGGTTAGTCTTTCCGGACTCGAGCATGTCAATCAGACGACCTGGGGTGGCAATGCAAACCTCGACACCCTTGGCAAGGTCACGGATTTGTCCACCCTTTGGAACACCACCGTAGACACAGGTATTGCGAATGCGGGAGGACTTTCCGAACTTGGTGATCTCCTGTTGAATCTGGACTGCCAACTCACGGGTTGGGGCGAGAACTAGAACGATGGGGCCGTCACCTGGGGCGAGAAGTGGCTGAGCGTTGATGTGAACGATTGCTGGGAGACAGTAGGTCAAGGTCTTTCCAGATCCAGTCTCGGCGATACCAACAACATCACGACCAGAGAGAGCCATGGGCCAACCTTGGGATTGAATGGCGGTAGGTGCTGGGAAACCCTGGGCCTTGACTTCACTCATAACATACGCAGGGAATCCGGCTTCGTCGAAATTCTCAACTGGTCGGGGAACGTCGCTGCCTTGTACTGCGATGCCGTGAAGAGCTCTGAACTTCTGTACATCTGCCTCGGAGCGGGCGGTGACTTGAGGATCCTCCTTGTAGAACGACTTCTCGAACTTTGGCATGGTGTTCAAGTCTAAAATTATGTCAGTTTTCGGTCTGCAATCGGACTTGTTGTTCGGCTTACCCCAGCTTTGCTTTTGAAGACCTGCACCTAGGTTAGACATGCGATCTCCGCCGCCTTGTCCACCTCCCTGACCGTATCCCTGGCCTCCGCCGTATCCTCCTCCTCCTTGATATCCATTCGAGTTTCCACCGTATCCTCCACCTCCAGAGTATCCACCGCCGCTAGAAAATAGTTAGCATATTGCTTGTCCTGTAAACGATGAACAAAGGCGACAGGTTACCTGCTCTCGCGATGGAGGGAAAGGCAGCGCTCAAAAGTGAGCTAGAGCCTTATCGCCTCGCAAAGCAAGGGTGCAGGATCGCCCGAACTTCACAACCAAATCAAGCCCGTGAGGTTTTTATACCTGTTGGAGTATCCATTGGAGTAGTTGTTGCGACTGTAAGAATTTCGCTCATCATACCCGCCTCCTCCTCCTCCTCCTCCTCCTCGGCCGTATCCACCGTAAGACATGTTGCGCTACTTAAAAAGAGTAGGCTGTGGCGAAAACCGTGAAATTGCGACCGCGAAACGGTGAGGGTGGGATTCTACTTGAAAAGAGTGCAGAAAAGTGATACAGATCGTGATTTTGCAATCGCGAATAGAGTTCTGCGTGTGAAGGTTCTCAAATCGATGAGAGAACGTGTTGCAGGTCAAGTGTTGATGATGAGGGAGTTGGGAAGAAAGAATCAGGGAGGAAGATTTTATTTGCGCTAGGTACTTCCTTTTTTTCACAAAGAAGGTCCGACCGAGCTAACTTGTAAGGGACTAGCGTGGATAAGCGAGTGACGTTTGCCTCCAGGGAAAATCGAGAAGGCGAGTCAGGACAACATCGGCAGTCACTTCAAATTTCCCATAGTCCGAAATGCATTCGAAGTCAGTCGAGAATAGGTAAGGTAGTCAGAAGGTTGTTGCTAGAATTCTTGTAGAAACATCTATAATTCTAAAGGACGAACCATAACCTTTGAGACTGCTAGTGCATCAACAACAAAGCCGCAAAGCCGCAAAGGTGCCCCGAGAAGAATATCTGGTGTTGGTGTACTGATCTTGGCATTCATTTCTAGTTTTGGGTGCAGATCTAGGAACCCAGTACTCATGTTTTCGAAGTATCTTGTAACTTGTGGTAATCATTTCTATTCTTGTATCTCATCAATGCAACTAATGCCCAGCTCCCATGTCCCAGAAGCCTGTTTCCATCTACGACGGTCAACATTAAATCAGCACTTTCCATCCGACAGAAGTCTCTCACCTTGGTGGCATGGATGAAAATCTTGATCAATTCTTCGATGCGTTGCGGTGACTGCAGAACAGCGTTTCTCTCGAGCAAGGCTTCGATGTTCGTTAGCACATCCACAAAAGTTACGTTGAGAAGCTTACCGGATCCAACATTTACAGCTTCCACATAATCATCGGCAACATAATTTTCAATCCATTTCCAGTAGATATTGCCATCTCGTTTGGTTTTGGGATCGGCGTAAAGTCGTTTGGCAATCTCTCCGTAGCCGATCAAGCAGGGTGCCAAAGCTACCTGAAGCGCAAACCAGTCCTGCGATTGCCCGATATCGAGGACGTATCTAGTGTAGGCTGTGCATGCTGCCAATTGTCAGCTAGTTTCGTAGTAAGATACGAGATCAATACCCTGGCTTTCCTCGGTTGCCTCGATCTCCTCCTTGGTCACTCCAAATTCTTTGCAGTAACTTATATGCAGTCCCATCTCATGGTGAATATGCCCTACGATCTTTGCAGCCTTCAAAATATTAGTGTGAGATGTTTTGAAGTCAGCCGAGAGCTTACTGCAGCAATGTCGGCAATCGTCTTTGCCTTGTAAGCTGCCAAAGAATTCGCCCGCGCAAATTGAATCTGGGGTCTGTCAGGTGTGACGTTGAGTAGCTATGGCAAGACGAACCAAAAACAGATAGTCCTGTATGAGATAGTGCTTGAAAGACTCGACCGGTAGTGTACCATCGGCAAGACCCGCAACAAAAGAATGCTCCGTGTGTTCTTTCCACGCTGGTTGGACATCTTCTCTTTCCAAAACATATTCAACGAAACGACCACTACATTAAACTCAGTCAGGTCGGCTTTTGGAGTGGAATCTCTTACGGTGGAAAAGACAGAGTGTATGTCGAATGGAAATGATTGATTGGTCCATTTCCTTGTCCAAGGTCTGTCGCTGTCTTGATGCCGGCTTCAACGTATCTGCAAGCTCGCTTCACAGCTTGCACCATAGTAAGGCCGTTGGCGAGGTTTGATGCAATGGCAGCTGCTAGAGTCAGAGTACTCTTTCGACTTAAAGTGAGAGTAAACTTACATGCTAACGAACAACCTGTCCCATGAGTATTCTTCGAGGGTTGATAGAGAGTTTCTATCTTGGTCACTGCCTCATCACCGTATAGAATATCAACCATGAGCGCCTTTTCCGCAGTTGTTTCTGCCACAGTCCCGTCTTTCTTGAAAGGCAAATGGCCTCCCTTCACCAGGACATATTTGGGACCGAGAGACTGTATTGCTTTGGCAATCTCTATCAAATCATCCACATTCTTAGCATCGGTAGCAGACTTCCCACTGTCAGAAAGCAGCAGCATTGCCTCTGGCACGTTCGGCGTGATGATCGTTGCAATTGGCAAGAGAATTTCCCGAAGATCTCGGACTGCTTGCGCTGGCAACAACTGATGACCGCTTGTCGATACCATCACCTGCACTTGTCAGAATGGCATTCCTCCCGCGAATTATGAATTTCAGATGGTGCGTACGGGATCAATGACAGTGGTTGTCACATGGTGCTCTCGAAGAGCGTCGGCCACGACTTTGATAGTTTCGGCTGAGGCAAGCATACCTTCCAATGTCAGAATATATTCGAAAGCACCCGTCTCTTGTTGGGCATCTGAGAATCCTGGAGCCATACCAGTTTTCACAACATCAACGCCAACATCACTGATGCATGCATCAATCAATTTCCGAACAAAGCCTGGTGGAGTGTAGTGTATATCAACAACACCAAGTGTATTCTGGGCAGTTAGAGCTGTGGTAGCAGTCATGGCATAGCAGCCATGAGCTGTGATCACTTTCTGATCTGCTTCCAGTCCCCTGAACACGCCACATCGTCAGTGGGGGTACATTGGCTTCATGTCTAATTTTTGGAATACTCACGCTCCACCAGAACTATCTGAGCCAGCTATGACGAGGACACGCCCCTTTGCCATCGTTTTGAACGTTCGAACAGAGTTGAATGATATTGAAGGTCTGGAGACATGAGATATGCAGAGATGTAGGGCAGATTATGTAAGCGAGAAGTTCTCTCAGTTGCTTCTTCTCCAAGGTTAGCCCAAGTGTCGTACACCGATCAACTACAAGTAGCATCCGTTACACCACAATTACTAGTTGAAGTATGTTAGAGAGTACTTGGTGGTCTTGATCAAGGTGATCTGGCTGCCGTCAGTATTGTATGCAAAGACCTACACTTTGTCGTCGAAGCCCTCGCTCTTAGATGCCAAGTTCTGCTAGATCCCCAAATTCAAATATAACTTTACTTGGATCCCAGAACGACTTCTATCTAGATTCTCGTTCAATTGTGGTCCTCGTGGAACCCTCAAGCCGGGTTAAGATCAACCTCATCCTCGTTGTCACCTGTTTCTGAGATCTATTCTGAATCAGCCGCACCTTGCTTCAATTATCAAGAGCTTTCAAAGACTTTATCTACTCCCAAAGTGAGACAGAGACTAACTTGTCGCTGGTTGATGACCTTCGCTTGCACCCATTACACTCACCTCCGAGATTGTGTATAACAAAGTGAAAGGCATTTGGATATACCAATCTATGCTCATACGCCCTGGATTGAGCATTTCCTCAAGTGGCTTTCTCTTGGTTTAATCAAAGGTTCTAGAAATCACATTATATCCACATATTTACATTGGCGACTCCCAAGTCCATGCAATCTTTGAGAAATACCTGCGCAACAACCCACGGATAACCACAAGTGTATTTGATTCAACTCTCTTAGAATTTGTCTCACAGTTGGCAATACTGGCTTGCAGATGGCAGAGACGATGTAACATGCGACTTGGAAACTCGCTTTCTTTTTTTGCCAGTGAGTTTCATCTTTCTTTCCTTTTAGGTTTCCTCTCGATATCAAGTTTCACAACCACGCTTAGAAATCTCAATTCTTGAAAGCCTCGCAGCATATACGCATGCCATAACTACAGGTCGGCAGCACGTGTTGTCCAAGCGTGACATTGGACTTTTCAATTAGGCGCCCTTCAAAAACGACCTATCCAACGGTTCCTTCGCGGTGACGAATGAGGGATTTGGACAATCTGCAAGCTTCTCGATAGTAGATACAATCCTTTGGGCCACCGCTAAAGCATCAAGTTTCAATTTGTTTTGTTTTCCATTGCACCGGCGTCAAACATGAAGCACAACGACAACGCTCTCTCCATTGGCACTTGCGACTTTCGAATGTAAGAAATATCCTGCAGCAACGTGCTTCTAGTTGACACCGAAACATATACCCGAATTCAACTTTTGTCAGGAAACTCCTTCGTCCAGCGACCAAACGCCAACATCACCACTGTTGCTTGTTCAATCCCGTCCTACCGTGTCCATGCACTCAGTCTAGCAATCATGCAAGAAAACATCATCATTGTCGTCATTTCCCTCGCACCGATGTTCATACTCTGTGCGTTCGGAGTCTTTGTTTGGCAAATAATCGGATAAGTGAGATATTGTTGCCTGATAGAGAACGAATGTGAGATGGACGCTGGAAGAGATTTACGGACTGTTGTCAGTTTGTAGCTGCCTCTATTGTCTCCCTGTGTTGACCAATTTACTCATAGTTGGACTGGAAATCTTTGGATATGTGCATGAGGTGGGTAGCGGAAAGTAGCAACTCCAAGTTTAAATTAGAGTGATTGCTTTCTTTCAGTAGAGAACAGAGACTTTAAAACATTCTCTGCCTCCACACTTGAGATGTAAAAACCCGATGTTCCATGCAATTGTGATGTGAATACCGACATATGATTAGTTTGCATATAGAATAGAAATTGTTTGTGAAGCCCAGCAGTCCGAGTCCTCAGTCCGTCCGGGCCTCGGGCCGCGGCTGCAAACAAACCACACAAAGGCAGAGCACTTTATTCCGCTCATTAAAAAGTGGAGAATGACAAACGAGCAGATGTAGAAATTGCCAAGCAGGATATACATTGCATCCAAACAAACCTGATGTTTCTTTGTTCTGGACGTAGTCAATACGTGCCTTGACGAGAAAGTGAGTCTATAGCCGGAGAGATTCTCTACTTCACAAATCAAAGCTCAAAAATGGGGCTCTAGCGTGCAAAGAACAAGACGGAAAGGAAAACAAACATAAACAAGTTTCAAACTTTGAATTGATTTGGTCGTTTCAGTGACAACAGTCCTGAATGCCTGACCCAAGATGTGATTCAAACTCTACCGCCAGTTTGAAGTACCAAACACAACTTCCATGGTATTTTCCGCTCTATCATTATGGGATATAAGCATGTCCTACTTCCAGCCAAATACAATAAAGGAGTCTCTATAGTCTTCCACCCAAATACTGTAGCCAGAGTCACAGGTAGCCATTCCAGATATCAACGCCAGCGGCTGTCTCCGACAACACACCCCAACGAACTGATCTTCAACCAAACCATGACGCCAGAACAAGCCAACCTTGCCTGGGCAATCCCGTGCGGGCTCTTCGCGTTAGTCGCACTCGTATTTCTGATCCAGTACTGGATCCCGACCCTTAAATTGGCCCGGAAACTCAACGCAGAAAAAGCTCGTTTGAGGAAAAGAGGAATAGCACCTCACTCTTCGTCAAATGTTTGACTCAAGAGGCTGGCTATCTTAAGAGCAAAACCGGTTGCCTCATTTTTTTGTGAACTGATCTTCTGGTTTCTGGGTCCTGATACGGCTTGTACCGCATTGGGTGGATTTTGTGGTTTGCGTTGGAAGGCTGGGATGGAAAGGGATGGGCACGGGATCGGGTGGTTTTCCTTAGAGGCAAACTGGTACCCCCAAGAGCCGTTTGCACTACACCAAGATGGCTATGATGAGTGTGCATCGTCACTGTCTTTTTGCACCACGCAAACATCAACCTAGGGCGGCTGCTTCTGCTTTTCTGATGCATCCTTCAAAATGGCCGAATATCCTGGAGAACTTATGAGACTTCAGCAACCATCTTCTCGTCTCGCTTCTTCACATCTCCAAGCAAACAAGAAACCCACATCAGACGCCACATTCCTTCCAACAGTATCAGTAGTCTCACATCCGAATCCAAACTCGCCATGGAAAACGTCGAACACGGCCTGATCATCGGGGGTGCAATCTTACTTGTCATTGTTGCCATACTAGTCGTATTTTGGTGGGCCGGGTGGGAATGGACGGAATGATGGGAAGCTGGGTCTTTTTGGGTTGAAGAGGTTGATTTGGATAGGTTGATTGCCGCGGGGAGAAAGGCTTGCCCTATGCTGTTAAGTTGGCTGTGGTTTTGCGGTATTCCCGAGCTGGGGGATTTCTTTGGTCTGCGAGAAAGGTGTCCTGTTCAGCATTGATGAGAGGGGTCTGGTCGAGGTTGGAGGGGTTCGGACAATTGGGACATTCGGGGAGCCCACGATCGTTGGATGAGCTGTGATTGGGGTACGAGCTCTGGATTGTCTCGGAACGAGCTTGGGGCGAGGCAAATCGATAAAGCTTCAATGAACGCACTTAACAAGTGGAATGGATGGAGCGTTGATCATGCCCTTCCTTGCCTCAATTCTGCTACAAAATGCATTGTGGTTCATGGTGGGTAGAGTTATTTTTGAACCAGTGTTCTTGTGCAGTTCTGTTCGGCATCCAGAGTGACGAAGCCATCGGCCTGCCTTCCCAACTATTCCTTCATATTCGAGTCGTATACTAGCCATGGCAGCCAAAGCTGGTATAATTCCGACTTTTCGGCATGAGTAATACCCTGAAAGCGTCCCGATGCTGCAAGTGTCCATATATTCGAGTATCCATCGGTTGATCGAACGTCTGCTTCAACCATCTGCCTCCAGCAAGAATCCCGGACTCCAATACTCCCATTCCTCACACTGCTGATCCACCCACAGCATACCCTCTGAGACCAAATCGTCAATAGCTGTCTTTGCTCTCGCTCTTGGCCAACGAAGATTCAACATCAGCATCGACACACTAACATATCCTAATAACTGTGCCGCTTCAAGGACAGCACTTTGGTCTGTATTGAGTTCCTTGGGGACAGAGCGAATGTAAATTTTATGGCCAACTTTGAGTGTAGAATATGAAGATCCAAGAGGTTTGAGGGTGTCAACAGCACGAAGGACATCATCACTAGAAGCTATTAGCCTAGCCCGCCAGACAAGCTCCAAGAACTTACTCCGTAATTTCTGTACTCCCCTCAACTCTCGTTTTCATTATGCGATCCCTTACCTCCTTGACCCCAATAAGCCCGCCATTCTCCTCTCTTGTTGCGCCGCAGACCTCCACAACTCTTACAGCTAGTTCAAAGTAGAAGTCATTTACACTTCCACCTAGCAGTTGTGACCAGAAGCTCCCACCTCCATCGTTGCCTCCAGCTCCGCTACTGCTTGCTAATGGATCTACACCAATAGCAGCACACATGCGCGCGAACTCGGCGCGAAAGCTGGGGTTTGAGCGGATGTCCTTTGCATGAGTCTGGGCGAATTGCTGGAGGAGGGAGCGGAATACAGAGAGTTGCGTGGCCACCGAGGTTGAATGGGAGCTTCGTAAATTGTTTCCATGAGAGGCGTATTGGGCAGAGGTTATTCGAGAACGATCGAAAGCCGCAAGGCCTACACCTTTGCGAGACATTATTAAAGTATTGTTGCTGGAGGGGGAGGGGGGCGAGGTCTGGCTTGTTGATAGGAAAGCCGATAAGAGACTCGGACATACCTTTTTCCGGGCGACATTCGCTAGGCTGTAATTTGCTTAGCACCCACACAGCGATTTTCACAATTCTAGCGAAGCCTTTTGAATCACGACGACGACTCTAACGATCTTTCCCTTCGACAAATACGCAAACATGGCCTCCTCTCAGAGCGTTCAATGCTTCGGCAAGAAAAAGACTGGTATGTTCAAAACATGAATATGCGACCGAGAGAAGTGCTGACGAAATCCTCAACAGCTACCGCCGTCGCCCACTGCAAGGTACGAATGAACGATACGAAAACCACGAACACACGGGCGCAATTGAAGCATACTGACAATATGGGGGAAACAGGCAGGAAAAGGACTCGTCAAGGTTAACGGCAAGCCCCTCAACCTCGTTCAGCCAGAGATCTTGAGATACAAGGTCTACGAACCCCTCCTCATCGTTGGCCTCGAGAAGTTCGCCAACGTCGATATTCGAGTTCGCGTCACTGGTGGTGGACACACTTCCCAGGTCTACGCCATCCGTCAAGCCATCAGCAAGTCCATCGTTGCCTACTACCAGAAGTTCGTCGATGAGCACTCCAAGAACACCCTGAAGCAATCCCTTGTCGCATACGACCGTACGCTGTTGGTCGCGGATAACAGACGTTGCGAGCCAAAGAAGTTCGGAGGTGGGTTCTACAATTCAGGAGCAGGACGGATGGTTTCTAACGTGCGTGATAGGTCCCGGAGCCAGAGCCAGATACCAAAAGTCTTACCGTTAAAGGATGGGGAAGTTTGGGGGTCTGGAATTTGGAGAATGGTTTCTACTGCATTTGCAATGGATGGGCTCTGCTTTTTCTGCTGGCTGTAGGATTTTGAGCAAATAAACAAGATTCTACCGGGCAATACAGAGAATTACAAACAAGGATACTGTGCGTCGATGAGAGTGATATGTGAGGACTGGAGGTCGCCTGGAAGTTTCTGATGTGAGAAGAGAAATGCTTGGTACGACTTTCTTCCTGCAGCAGCAACAGCAACACTCCTGGTTTAGGCTGATGGGCAGAAGTCTTGAGCTACGCTTACTTCCCATTTTCTTCAGTGTACCCCCGGAATCATCAGCATTAAGACATGTTGAGACAGGGACATACGAGCCACGAACATGTACATGCTGGAGGATCAAATCAACGAAGTTCATGCTATCTGAAAAGAGGTCCCCCTATGCCAATGAGCAAATGCCATCGCCAGCCAGCCATCTATCCATCCCATCAACCTAATCTACTTCCTTGTATTCTCAAGGATAGTCTTAATCATTTCATTCCCAACTTTCGTAGCGTCCGCAAACCTAGGTTCAAAGAACTTTTGCGTGCTCTGGAAGCGATCCCTGTATCCCTCAAAGTCACCAAATGCAACACACTCGCTCCATCCCCTAGCAGCAAACGTAAACTCCAGATCATCGGACCGGAACGTATTGTCTTCGATGGCTACACGGATGACTTCGTTGAGCAGAGCTGGCTTGCGGAACAGGTATTCTGTTACACCGAGCCAGAGCCGGAAGAGAGGAGTTGAGCAGATCATGTGGTCGTAGGGTACGATCCCCATTTGGGACCAGCAGTCTACCATAGCGAGAAGACTGAGATGGTTGTTGGGGAGGGGCGTCTCGGGTTTCTTGCCTAGAGAGAAGCGGTCGAGCACTTCGTCCTTGAGAAGGAGATCTTCGTCCCAGCTTTGAGAAGGGAAGACCTTGGCGCCAGCCTTGGTAATCCTATCTTCCAACTCCTCTCGATGACCTCCAAGCATCAGCTTGTAGAGATCTGTAACAGACTGTGCGTATTGCTTGATCTGCTCTTTAGCGTAAGGATTGAGAATTGCGAGGCCGGCATAAACGTGCCATTTCTGAGAGTAGATGCGGAGAGTCAAGTTGATCTTGACATTCTCGATGCCACCGACATACCGGGCTATCTCCCAGGGGAATTGCTCGTTGGCGTGCCAGGCTTTCCCCATGCTGAGAAAGGCTGCATGAGTAACAGCTTGGGTGTCGGCAGTGATGCGGTCATGCTTGCTGGCGGAGAGGTAGACATGTTTGGATCCCAGGCAGGAGAGGACATGCTCGACTTTGTCGAAGCTTGCTTGGGAGGCACGGTGTTTGATTAGGACCTGGATGGTGTGTGTTAGCTGGGTTAGCTGGGAACAGGAACAGAAGGGGGCAGCTGACAAGTGGCTGACCTCTGGGGTCAACATTCGGGCCATGGAGAGAGTGGCAGGAAACGATATCCACATCCGCAGGGAGGTGCTTCTCGAAGGCAGCGATTTCAGGAGCCTTGCAAGAAGTTTGGCCACCGACAATGGCGCCTTGCTTAGTAGCTTTGAAGAATTAGTACCAAAAGATTGGAATTTGTCAGCGGTGCGTACATGGCCCATATTGTTCAACGACTTTATCAATCGAGGCGGCCTCCACATTGTAGATGATGTAGTCACTTGCTCTGGAGACGAGATGACCATTGGGATATATTTTGATTTGTTTCTATGGACATCTCAGCACTTGTTGAGAAGGATGCTATGTACTGCGAGATATTTACTTGGTTTGCAAATTCCTCACGAAGACCCTCATATTTCTCCTCCCTGTCGCAGGCATTGACCCTATCCCACATCAGTCACTGTATGTGTTGCGCATCGCAGACCTGAACAGCATTCTGTTAGCTTGTGTATCCCAAATGATCCCAAGAGAAGCTGTGTGAGAGGAACAATTTTCAGACAAATAAAATTAAGGTAGCTGAGATTTTTCATCAGTGAAAGCCAGCTGCCAACCTGGTACCAGAATGGTATTCAAGCCGGCTGAAGACAATACTCGAGCCAAATGCACTCAAGTCATCATGAAAGTAGGAGGAAGAGAACAGGAATGGTGGAGCTTACCATGAAAATTTATGGCTCAACGACAGCAGCCAAAGAGGAAAATTACCTCCATCCTGCTCCGCTGAGCCTGCGAGCATACATCTTGCCCATATCACCTAGACCAATAATGCCAATGGTGAAGCCGTCGGTGACCATCTTGTTCGCACCGGCGGGGTCGGCCAGGTTTGCTGAATTCTTTGCGGCCATTGGGTCCAATGTCCTCTTTGCAGACAGCTCTCACATGATACTGTGACCAAGCTCCCACAACTGACCAATAAAAGTTGTTTTGTAAAGAAGAGATGTGGCGGTGGTTGTTGAAGGATTTGGAGAAAAAGAATTTGGAACTTGAAGATGAAGAAGTTCGCAACCGCGCTAACGATTTGGCGCTATATTAGCGTGGAAAAGAAGACTAGTGTGCTTAGCGAGACCTGACCGCACGATGATTATCGCCGAACTTTTGGCTTTTGAAGTTTACGATCACGACAACTCAATTCCATAACGACAAAATGCCTCCAAAGAAAGTCACACGTCCCGCCCAGGAGAATATCTCCCTCGGCCCTCAGGTCGTAGATGGTACGTACAAATCCAATTCTGCAAGAAGCGCTCTCGCAAAGCCTACCCCGCGACCAAACCTTCAATTTTTTCGCAGAAACACTCCAGCTAACTTCCTCCTCCAGGTGAGCTCGTCTTCGGCGTCGCCCGCATCTTTGCCTCGTTCAACGACACATTCGTCCACGTCACTGATCTCAGGTACGTCGAAATTCCCTGAGAAAGTTGGTCTCCGGCAAGGTTTTGGTGGATGGATATGCATACAAAACATACATGATTGTGGAATGGTTCATAGGCTGACTTTCTGGGTGATTCCAGTGGCCGCGAAACCATCACTCGTGTCACCGGTGGAATGAAGGTCAAGGCAGACCGTGACGAGTCCTCCCCATACGCTGCTATGTTGGCTGCTCAAGATGTCGCTACTCGCTGCAAGGAGTTGGGCATCACCGCCCTTCACATCAAGATCCGTGCCACTGGAGGTAAGGCTATCATTCTTTGGAAAACGGACACAGTTCTCTAACCTACTTCGCAGGTAACGGTACCAAGACCCCAGGCCCAGGTGCTCAATCCGCTCTCCGTGCGCTCGCTCGTTCCGGCATGAAGATTGGCAGAATCGAGGATGTTACCCCAACCCCATCCGATTCCACACGCCGCAAGGGTGGTCGCCGTGGTCGTCGTCTCTGAGCATATGCTGGTATGGTGGTACAAGGCTTGGTTTTCGCTGTGGGATTGACACCAACGCGAGGGACGGCATTCTTTGCCTGGCCTTCAATTTGCTCTCCGTGTCACATAGTCACTTAGTGCAACAGTAGAAATTCCATGATCCTATAGAAAGTCTTCATTGTGATCGCATGTGACCTCTATAATTGTGACAAGCTACCAGCTCATCTTGTGTAGCTCCATTCCTGTGTTACAGGCAGTTATCTCTAGTCATTCCGCGTTAGTATAACGCCCCTCGCTATGCTCAGGCCCGTACAGAACAGGAATAAACTTCGGCATAGAAAACGCCCTCGAAAATGCACATCGCCCGAACACCAAGCCAATGGAAATCAATAAACCATTCCATATTCATTTGCTATCCTGCCTCATGACGTCGCAAGACGCGTAAACCAACGAAGTACCCTTAGTCATAAGAAAAGAGAAGTTGTGGGCGTTCTTGCATTTGACATTCGAAGGCTAGAAATCGAATGAAGTTGGATTAGAATACCCAGCTGACAGAAGTGCGAGACTTGTGGCGAGTTCGACGCTTCTCTTTTCCATGATCTAAGAGCACCCATCAGATTAGAATCATGCGCCTAGAAGCTTACGAGCCCAATCTCTCGGCCCTCATCGTCCAGTTGCACAACCGCCGGTGCAAACTCTAGGTAGTGGGGAAGGGATCAGCTTGGTCTACAGGATTTGAGAGAAGAAGACATATTTCGGAACTGGTTTTGGATCAACTTGGAGAATGAAATTACTCACCGCCTCTCTCGTCCTCAGCCTCGAAGTCTCTCAACTCGGCATCAACGAATTCTCCATCCTCAAGTTGGATCTGACCAGATCTAACATAGTTGCCCCGGAGATCCCAACCACCACGCCACTTCCAGAGGAAGGATTCGAATTGAGCGAAAGCATCACCAACAGACTTCTGCTCTGGAGTGAGACGAGTCTCTGCCTGAAGCAACTGCTCATCAAGTCGAGATTTGAAGACGGTCAAAAGGTTCTTCAAGTCATGCTCGAGACCTCCGTCGGCATCCAAGATACTACCTTCTATTCCAACACCGTCGTATATGAACTGAGCGTGAACTGCCTGGATAAACTTTCGGAAGAGGATTGGCAGGTCCATTACAAGTCTGAAGGCGCGGAACATGACCTTTACGACGTGAGCCCAATGCTCGATACAGGCAATGTTGCCAAGCATCATCCCAGTGAGATAGCAGAATTGCAATTCTCCAATGATCTCATCGGAGTCCTCATGAGTACAGGAGCCGGTGATGACTGCAACGATATGAGAACTGGTGTCCATAGCTTGTTCGGTGCGTTCTCGTCCAACTGCGTTAGTGGAGAAGGTACGGCCGTCCTTGGGAAAGACAAAGTCCAGAATTTCATCCCTGCCGAATTCTCGAGCATTACCCCCAGAGACACCGTTGCTGGTCTTGTCATCATGGTTTGAAGAAACCTGCCAATGGTTCCACTCCTTTTGACCGGTGACTCTGTTGAGGAATGCAGCCTTCATTGAAGACGTCAATCGGGTCCAGATAGTTGGATCGTTGATTTCATCCTGCTTAACGGCGTAATGTTGAAGCTTGTCGGCAATTTCAGGCAGGCTGTTCTCTTGGATTCGTATCTCGGCAACGCTGACCTCGCTGGAGATGGTCAGTTTCATGAGTCCACACACAGATAAATTTCAGGGTAAAATTAGATCAACGTTTCAACTTACTCAACCAGAACCTCATTGTATTTATCCCATCTCTTGACAATGACCTCGCCATACTCGTCAGACGTGAGCTTGGAAGACATAAGCCAGAAACCAGTTCGAAGAGATCCATCAGACGTTCCAGCCCAGATAAAATGAGCGCCGGGGTTCAGGTCCTTGATGCCTTCGAAGACACCTTGTTGTTTGATGGTGAAGCTGATGGTATCATAGCCAAAGACTACTCCAGCTGGGATATCTCTGACGACTACAACATCGCCAGACTTGAGGAACTCAAGCCCCTTGATGTTTGGAGCACGGGTTGGTGAAGGAGAATGGACCCGGAGAGTGCCAAAGGAATGGGTTCCAATAGCTTGCATAGACCGGACAGATTTTGTAGATCGCTCAGAGGATGATTTGGATAGGGTGCACTTGTTTGTGGCATCAACAAGGCGTGTATCAGATTCACCTTGTTCGCGCAGGTCACGTCCACGAGCCTCCTTGTAGGCCTCAGACTGGCTTGTCTCGGGGGTGGAGATCAGTAAAGTGGCGAGTGCGGGTTGTGACGTATCATAGCTGCCATTGGATTTTACAGAGAGGGTTCTTGGCCTAGGAGTCAGCACAGCTCTGCTGAATACAATCTCAAAGCATTGAGATTGCTCTTGGGCATGACAAGGAGAACAGATGCCACGGGACCTGGCAAAGACCACTCACCGGGAAAGGGCAGACGCATGATCCTTGACGGTGGATGGACTTCGTTGGATGGAGATTTGGTTCTGTTTGATGGGTCAGCGATGTTGCATCCACAGGAGCTGATGAGGATTCTGATGGACTCTGACCTGTATGAAGGTGGTATTGGTCTTGGCCGGTAATTCTTCTCCACTGGCAGGCTTTGAGGGAGCAACCAGAGGTGTTGCCGTGAAAGCAGAATCAGACTCCATTGAGAAAAGATTGTAATGGGAACTGTTGTTCTTGCTCGAACAATCGGTCTCAATGAAGGGATCCTCTGTGAACTGAGCCATGGTGTGAGCAATCTGGAGCAATGTGAAAAGAGGAAGGAGTGAAAGGTAGCAGGAGTGAAAGATGGTTCGAGGCGAGATGAGTATCAATATCTCGGTTGTGGGATTGGGAATATTTACTTTCGAGAGTTAACTTTCAAATGGCTTCACCCCTCAAAATGAAAGCTGCCTGATATTCGGCCGCTAACAGAACTCGGGCCGGAGTAATTCTTTTTGCCTATGCCGATGAGAAAGAGGGAACTCGGATCCGCAGGTCAGAGAGGACTCAGGAGAGAAGATGTTGATATCACGAGATTTTGCTGTGATGTTCAACTCGGGCAGTGGCCAGCAATAGATGAATGAGCTCTTTCTTTGAATAGAAAAATAAGGCCCTGTTGCATTACGTCAGATTGGATGCCAACCCATAGTGCGCAGATATGGCTGCAATATTATTAGGTATGATAGCAAAACCCGGATATCAGGATGAAGAAGCTCTTCGCGGCTGGAGATTTAATTGACTAGGTAAGGACTTTAGCGCAGGGAAGGATGCAGGGCTACATGGGCACGGAACATGACGCCACCAAAACGCATTGTCCATCCCAACCTTGCGCCAAACCATCTTCCCCTACACAGTTTGCAACCATGAAAATTGTACATTAAAACATTCCAAATCAAGAGAGGACTCATCAATTTTGAAGCATTAAAGTTATAAGCTTTTTGTTATACGTTTAGCATTGTGTGAAGTGTCCTTCTGATGGTAGCTTTCTGTTGCTTGGTGGGGTTAGTGCGGGTGCTGTGCCCGCTGGCGAACTGTTCAAGCTTCTGCTCCAGCCCGAGACCAGACCTCATTCATTCCCCTCTTTCAATCAATTATCAACAGTGACACCCTTCTCGCGCTCTATTAGAGCTGGATAGTGAGATGACATCCAATCAACCTGCGAATCTGCAGCCGCCGGCGGAGGTAGCTACTGGTGAGAATGAACAGCAAGCCCCGCCCGATGAGGAGGTATGGGATGAAGAACGCCTAGAGAAAGCCATGAAGACCCTGAAGGAGATGCATATACAGGTCGGTTTTGATAAAATACCTAAAATCTGGCGGCGACTAAGAATCGTACAGCTTCGAGGACTGAGAACTACGCTGCCCAGGCTGATTGCCCCATTGACCACCAAACAACCTTCACGTATGCATAGCACTTGCCCACTTCAGCATCCCATTACGAGGGGCTTCTCAAATGTATCCAGTAGTCTTCACTAACACCATGTAGCTGAAATTCTGTTCCGCGAGTTCTCCAAGTCGGCCAACACTGCGAACCAAGAAGTACAAGAATTCCGCCGCCTGATGACCGCTGAGGACAGCAAAGAAGTTCTGGAGCAAGCAAAGAAGAGCCGTGCAGAGAACCCTAAAGGTATCAAACCTTGGATGGCAACGGAGCACCCAGAATGGCTGAAAAGGGATACATGATGGAGGCAGTCTGGGTTGGAAAACGAGAACGAGAAAGATTGGCAAGGTTGTGAAGCATTTTACAGGGCATACAGGGAGGGAGTTTTAAAAATGGCGGAACCATCTAATTTCTACACTGGGGTGGACATGGGGATATCTGTTTGAGGCATAGGGGAGTCATGGAGCACAGTTGTTATGGCGTTTATGGGAAGACCTATCTGTCATCGGCCATGTACTTGCATTTACGGGATACTCAGAGGGAATTGGACAATGAACCTTGGGAAGCATTCGGGATAGCTTTGATGACTCTCGGAGTTCTTGATAACTGCTGCTGTGCCTGACTTGCCTCGAAATCGCTTTTGGTAGGTAGGAGATTGTGGCCATTGAATGTGGACTAAGTCCTCAAATAGTGAATGGAAACTCGTTGGTACTGCCATGAGAGTACAATTAGCTTATCTGCCTTCCAATTCACTCGGGCATCACAGCTCTTCTCCAATGTATTAGCACGAGCTCTTGTCACTTTTTCTTCCCCAGGCTTGGTGGTGGTTCTGTATGGTTTGAGAATCGTGACTCCAAATTTCCCCGCCATTTCCAGTGACTCACCAAAAGAGGCACAGAAAACATCCAACGTAATAAAAGAGATTAATCTTCAGAATCTGGAGTCATTTTCTATTGCTCATTGTACAGTCATTCTTCAGGTGAACATTTGCCTCGAAATTTTAGGGCTCGACCGATCTCTCGCTTAATTTTCAAACCCCTCCACCACCAGCGTCGCGCGCAAAAGATCCAGGAAATAAATTCAACGAACCCCCGCGTCGACGACCCTCACCTCTCTCCACAAACTCGATCACCATGGCGTCTCGATTCTTTCACGGCGACAGTTCGAGCGAGAGCAGCTCTTCCGACGAGGAGGAGCTCTACTCTGATAAGGAGGAGGAAGAAGAAGCATCCGAGGCAGAAGATTCCGACGAAGATTCGGATGAAGCTGAGGAAGATTCCTCCAGCAGCGATGATGACGGCGGAAAGAAGAGCGGTGTCAGCAAGTTCTTGCGAGACGCAGATTCCGAGAGCGAAAGCGACAGCGACGAGGACGTGGCCAAGGTCGTGAAGAGTGCCAAAGACAAACGTTTCGAGGAGTTGGAGGGAACTGTCAAGGCTATCGAAAATGGAGAGAAGATCAATGACTGGCATGTCATTTCGGCTGGTAGGTCTAATGTAGCAGATCTTGGGGGGATCTGGGCTAATGCACGCGATCAGAATTCGACAAGCTCAACAGACAGGTGGTGAAGCTGGTCCAGGCTGGCAATACGCCAAAGTTGTATGTCAGGGCTATCGCAGAGTTGGAGGACTTCATGAACGAGACGATCGCCAAGCAAAAGGTTTCGACGAAGAAGATGAATGCGACCAACGCGCGTGGCCTGAATGCTGTTAAACAACGTATCAAGAAGAACAACAAGGATTACCAGAAGGATATCGATGCGTACAGAGCCGACAAGGATGGATTCATGGAATCCGATGAGGAAGAGGAGCCAGCCCCAAAGCCCAAGAAGCCAAAGGCAGTTTCAGGCGTACCCCAGGCTACATTCGAGGATGATGATGAGGGATTCTCGACCGTTGGAAAGGGTGGACGGACACTGCAATTTACACCGGAGAGCATTCTCAAGCACCTCAGAACTATTATGGAGTCCCGTGGAAAGAAGAATACAGATCGTACTGAGCAGATTAAGATTATGGAGAAGCTCTACGAGGTTGCCACAACTCCTTACCAACGAGTCCGTGTTCTCTTGACCCTCATATCTACCAGATTCGACTTGACAACCGGTGTCCAAACTTTCATGTCCCAGGAGCAATGGAAGGCAGCCGAACGTGAGTTTGGGAACCTCCTCGAGGTCTTGGAGGCCAATAGGGAGTTGGTGGTTGTCGAGATTGCCGAAGAATGGGAGGATGATGACAAGCAACCAACAATTGCACCTGGCGAGACGTTCAAGATCCCTGGCAGCATTGTCTCATATGTTGAACGACTTGATGATGAGCTCACCAGATCCCTTCAGCACATCGATCCACATACCGCTGAATATATCGACCGACTTTCTGACGAAGGCGCTCTCTACAACAACATTACCCGAGTTTTGCTGTACACCGAGAACCTCCGCCAGGACGAGAAGCTCCAGGTCTCTCAAGACAGTGTTAACCGCATTGTTATGAGAAGACTCGAGCATGTTTACTTCAAGGTTGGTTGACTCAAACATGTTCGAAGTACTTTTTAACTAACATCTGTGTTTAGCCATCTGCAGTTGTCAAGATCCTCGAAGAAAACTGCTGGAAGTCGATCCCCGAGAAGCTTGAATCCGCCATCACTCCACGAACTCAAGTTTCGGATGCCGCAGCTCTAGTCAACGTTCTATGCAATTACCTTTTCATCAACAGCGAAGGTATCATTCGTGCCCGAGCTATGTTGTGCCAGATCTACTTCCTTGCGCTTCACGACAACTACTACAAGGCTCGTGATATGATGCTGATGTCTCATTTGCAAGAGACTATCAACGCCTTCGATGTTCACAGCCAAATTCTTTTCAATCGAACACTTGTTCAGGTTGGTCTCTGCGCTTTCCGAGCTGGTCTTGTGTACGAAGCCCAGACCACTCTTCAAGAGATCTGCGGCAGTGGTCGTCAAAAGGAGTTGCTCGCCCAAGGTGTCATGATCCAAAGATACAACCAAGTATCACCAGAACAGGAACGACTTGAGCGACAACGACAACTTCCCTTCCACATGCACATCAACCTCGAACTCCTCGAATGTGTCTACCTTACCTGCAGTATGCTTCTCGAAATCCCTCTCCTCGCACAAACTGGCTCGTCACCCGATATCAAGAAGCGGGTCATCAGCAAGACATACCGCCGTATGCTCGAATATCATGAGCGACAAATCTTCACTGGCCCACCAGAAAACACCAGAGACCATGTCATGCAAGCCTCGAAAGCTTTGGCCGCTGGAGAGTGGAAGAAGGCAACCGAGTTCATTCACTCAATCAAGATCTGGGAGCTCATGGCCAAGCCAGACTCCATCAAGGAGATGCTCTCTGCCCAAATCCAAGAGGAGGGTCTCCGAACATACCTTTTCACATATGCCCCGTACTACGACACCCTCGCCGTTGGAACTCTTTCGTCGATGTTCGAGCTCTCTGACCGCAAGGTTGCCGCTATTGTCAGCAAGATGATCAGCCACGAGGAACTTGCTGCCGCTCTTGACCAAGTTAACTCGTCGATTATCTTCAGAAAGGGTGTAGAGTTGAGCAGACTGCAGAGCTTGGCACTTACTCTCAGCGACAAGGCAAGTGGTCTGATCGAGAGCAACGAGCGGACTCTGGAGACGAGAACGCAAGGCACAGCCAACGCATTCGAGAGACAAGGAGGTCGAGGTGGGCGCGGAGGACGAGGCGGCCGTGGAGGCGGCAGAGGAGGTGGTGGGCGCGGTGGTGGAAACAGTGCTCCCAGACAATCGGGCGGTACTCAATTTACTGGCGGGGCCCTGGGTGCTGCGATTCGAGCTTAGTTGATGATTTTCATTGCATTGGGAATGGGTTTGGGTTGTATGATCCCTCAAGGCGTTCTCATAGAGCTTACGAAAAAAGCCCCTCACTTGTGATGTGTTTATCATGCGCACATGCATGCATGATATGTAGTCAGGTTCTTTTTTTAATGCAAATGTTTCTGAAAGTCTTTGATGCCTTAGAAAACGAACATCGACGTCTCTCTGTTGAATTTACTACTTATGTTACTACTCCAGTCGCTGGAGTGATGGTTAAAACGAAGTATTAGGCTGCTCCAAACATGTAAGGAGAAAGTCAACATCGTAGGATTTCGCGAATCGGCGTGACAGCTATAGCCACAACATGAATTCAACGTGCATTTACCACCAACAGAGTTTGTATTGAAGAAGCCTACTTCAGGAAAGTCCTGTGAAAAGATGCTAACAGTTCGTAGCGAGATAATGGATGCAAGTGTGTTGAGTAACCGGGTAGCTGCAAGATACTTCAAATTGTGTGACACCAGCAAGGTACCGATCTACTACCGCACGTACCCACGCAAACATTTCTGGTCTGCTCTTAGCAAATGCAGTGGGACATGATAAAAAAAAGAAGGATTCAGCTTTCTAGTATATGGAGAGAAAGGGCACTGAAAATGACGTGGCATAGAACGGCTTTTCTATGCCCTCCTGGGTAAGTCAAGCCCGTCCTGGTCTTGGTTAGAAGTCCTCTCGTACTGAGAGTAAATAGCTTGGTCCTGCGCAGCCATTTTCCTATCAAACTTATCAGCAAACAATGATTAATACAACATCTATTAACGGGCAGATCATACCTCAAAAACAAACTCATTAAGCCAACATGAACCTCCATCTTCAGCGCCGATATCCTCAACATCCGCCCCGATATCTGCTTCCTCTTACTAACCCACCTCAACCTCATTAATACCTCCTCCGTCCTCCACCATCCCTTCCCAGTCTCTCGATGCTGCTCCTGCAACCTCTCCAAGTCCTGGTATAAAATAGTCAACACACTATTCAACGCAGCGATCGACTTCCCAACCATTCCATCCGGATCATGGATTTTGACTGGTGCAAGGCATGCTTCTGAAGAGCAGCAGTCGAGGACGGAATGAAGCTGTGCTCGTGTGGAATCAAGATCGATTTTGAGTATCTCGATCTCGGAGAGGGCATTACGTGTTAGTGTGTAGAACGTTAGGTATGATGCTAGAATTCCGAGGAGGAAGGTTAGGAGGGAGGTGACGTTTGCCAGTATTGTGAGGGGTGTGTCGTCACAGTATTCGGTCATGGTGGAATAGATCAGTCTAAAGAGAAGGCATAGAAGAGAAAGAGATGATAGTACCGTACTGTACATGCTTCGGAAAAAAGCCTCAAATATAATTTGATTAAAATCTGGAGTTTCTTTGAGCTGCGAACTTTACATTGTTCTGAACGTGTCAAAGCTCGAGACAACTAGAGATATCGATGGTTTGTTCATGAGGAACAGGGGCTCAATGAAACATGGACTCATTATTTCCTTTCTTGTGCCATTTGTCTTTCTGTTGGAGCATGGACGAGCCTTATAGTTAGATCGGAGGCTCGATGGCTTGTCGGCGGAATCTAAAGTGCGTTATTAGAGCCTTTCGATTTTCTCTCCTAATAGTTAAAAGTCTGGATTTGATCTCGAGATTCCAGATTCTATTAAAGGTTTTCAAGTTGTCAGAGGTTTGTGAAATTTTGATTGTGTCATGGCCTGGGAAGATTCTGGGGAGTTGATTGTCTGAAGTAGATTCAGTACTTTTCGAAATGAAAGAAATGGGAAAGCAGACAAGGCTGAGGATCATCCGCTAGTCACTCGAGGCTGAGATACTTTGTATCATTCGATTGGTCCAACCTCCTGTCATAGTTGAAGACGCCAGGGGTCATCTTGATGCTTGCATTGTCAGAGTGTGAGAATACTTCCAGGTTGTGTATTATTAATGTCAGAAGCATATCTATTTTTGGGTTATCTAAAGCTACTGATTGTTGAACTGGACCTTTGACTTTGAGGGAATCGTGGTGCGGATAAGACCAAGCGCAACATCGTGCCCAAAGCTTCATCCGGACTTTTTGAATCCATCTGATTTGATCTCAGTACGGAGTATATTCATGCAAATTGACAGATCTTGCTTACGAGCAGGGCTGCCCGGAGGATATTCATCGCATCTACATGTATTTCTACGGCTTTGACACTTGTATCTTGGTCTCATACCTCTAACTTTTGAAGTGGACAGACAATCTATTCAATAAGTTCTAGGAGTTTTGAAATTCTGAAATAGAAGTGACTCGAAAGCTCGTCTTATTCATACTGGTCACATCTATAGGAATAATTAAATATCTTGAAGTGCAGTGTCCTGAGCGCTGAGTCCTAAAGTCTGGAGGAAGAGAGGCGCTTGGACCCCTGCAGCCCATCCAGCCATGCTCTCAGGGCTTAGAAGCATGGAGGAGCTTGAAGACGATGCTTGAAACAGGATGATGTAAATGCCGAAAAACGTGTCGCATGCTCCGGATTGATACTGACCCAAACATTCTCACTTTTCTCAAATTCCCTTTAGCAACGATTGCGCCTCAAAACGACATAATCACTGTTGTGCTATCAGCGCCAATATCGCCAATATCGGCCATACCTTAGCTGCCTGTCAATCACCCACTACTCCACGAACCGCTTCTCTACCCACCGCGAGCCCCTCCAACGAACTCGTCACTGTCCTCGAATGCGCTCCGGAACGCTGTACAGTCAGGTTGGATGATTTCTACATCCTTCCAATAGCCCTTCCTACACATGCCACCCTCAGCCGCAGCTCGTTGACCCTCCCCCGTGGATGGCCAGATGGTTGGACCACCGAGCATTCTGAGTACGTCCGCGACGCCGACTCAGAAGTCATTGTACACCCAGGCGTCGTATCCTTCGAAAACCAGCCTTGATTCGAGCCGAGATGGACTACAGCCTACATCTGGGGTCAACGGACCCCGCGTGCTGGGCAACTCTGCCGTGTCCTTTGGCCCTCGCGGGTCGTCACTCGCTGCCTCTCCTGCGCCGGGGAGCTTCAGTTCAAATATGCGGAGTCAGATGGCCCCCTCGAGACAGGCCTCCGGGCAGGACATAAATGCGTCGACGGTCAATCTGGAAAGGCTGGATGAGGATGATGGGCTGGGACCTGGGCAGGCTCTGACTGCCCTCCGCGAAGCCCTGAACAGGGAAATGAAGATAAAGGAGGGCAGTGAGAATATGCTGGAAGCGTTGAACACGAAGAAGGCAAAACAAACCAAGGAGCAACGGCAGAGGGTCGAGGCAGAGCTCAATTCCTCCAACCAGAGGATCAAAGACCTGCGAGTCCAAATAACAGAGTTACAGAGGCCGAAACCCCCCACAACGCCGACAAGGACTCGAATGGATGTTACTTTTCAAAGTACCAATGGATTGCGATCTCCTCCGAGCGTTACCAGAAGTACTGGAGGGTCAGAATACGACGAGCCTACAGAATCACCTACATATGCTCTGGCAGAAATCCTGCAGGCCCTTGAGGTTGAAGGACTCACACCAGACTACTACGTCGGACATGCCAATAACCTGGTGGAACTTTTCAAACGACATCCAACACTTAAACATGATTTGGTGTGGTCTGTCTTTGGCCTTCGAATGCAAGTGATGCTTTTGAGTGAGAGTAGAGAAGTTGTGGCTGCTGGATATCGGATGACGAGATATGCTATATCTGACATAACTTCCCTACACAAAATCAGATCTCTAAATACTGACCATTTGGTTGTTTTGTAGGTCTTTGACAAAACGTTTTGGGGTTTCCTTACTAACAACTTGTTAGATCACTCATAAAAGAAAGAAAGGCCGATGTTGAACGGGAGCAAGCCCTGAAATTCATCAGAGCATTTCTGGATGTAAAGGAGGGTGTGAAAGAGATTTCAAGGGCAGTTGTGAGGACAATATCGTCAGTCGCTGAGCATACGGAAGACCGACTTAAGTCAATCTGCATAGAGACTCTTGCTGAAATCATGGTTCGAGATCCAGCTTTGGTTGTTTCCTCAGGCGGCTTGCGACCTTTGGCAGATGCCCTTGGCGAAGGAACATATGAGGGCTCTGAAAGTTTAACTGGAGCCTTTCTCTTCCTTCTTGATGCTCCCCAAAGACGAAAATATCTTCGATCTGGTTATGAACTCGAAGTCCTCTTTACCGCATTTACAGATTCTTTATTTGCCAAGGAGAGCATTTTGAAGCAGAATTCGAAAGCTATCGGGTATGCACTGAAGTCCTGGCCTGGCCTCATGACTTTGTCAATGTACAATTTCAGAGCCATAAAATCACTGGTTTCTTGCTTAATGCTACCAAATCCAACCATCCGGGAGACGGTTATCGACTTGCTTTACTCGCTCCTTCGAATCAAATCACCCTTTTGGGCAACTTCTTTCCTAGCAGGCCGACGGCTCACAACCTATGGACGACTTGCCACTCTCAAAGCAGCGCCTCAGAAGACAACACAGCCAGTGGAAGAGGAGCCCGGAGATAAGAGTTTCGTTGATCACTACACAGCACTCTTGCTGGCGGTTCTGATATCTTCGGATATGCTCACAGGCCTTTTGCAGGTTACTCGAGATGCTGACAATTCAATGTTGAAGCGAAAGACTACACTGCTAATTGGAGAAGTTCTAAAGCTTGCTAGCAACTTGCTCCCACAGGCTTGGAGTAGCGACTTGCAGCTTCTTCCCGAACTCTTTGCAGCCGCGTCCCACTTTGGAGACAACGAACGCTTTGATGCTACCGGAACAGTCTACCAGATCAGCAGCGTCTCCAGGACGCTATATCGATCAAACCCATCCGCCACAAATGCATTGACCAGCGCCGTCAACAATAGTAATGACAACCTTACAGGATTGGAGGATACGCCCAAGATGAATCCAAATGTCACATTGGATGAGACGACATTTCGCCAACTGCTTGTTGAAACCCAGGTGTTGTCGAGTACAAATCCGGTGAAGTGGAAGTGGGAAATCATTCTCAAGATCATCGAGGGTCCATTGCTCAACGGGAAGCGGCTTGACGAGGCTATCAAAGCCTCCAAGTTCATAAAGCGGATCATGAGCTTCTACAGACCCTTCAAATACAAGTTCGCCGAAGTCAGGAATACGCGCATTACCCAGAAGTATGTCCGGGTTGGCTGTGCACTCATGAACACGCTTCTGCAGACACAGGAAGGTGTTAGATATCTGTCGGACAATAAATTGCTTAGGCAAGTCGCTGAATGCCTGGCACAATGCGATCCGGTACGTCTTACTTCATATTATCTCGTGCTACTGCTAATTAGGAATAGACAAGTGGCTTGACAGCCCAATCGCCAATGTTCTCCAGAGATCGTCTTTCCGAGACACTTTGCTGCGGGTACTTTGCAATGCTTGGCACTTTGAGTGGCGACGTCAAGGGGTTGGCCATGCTTGACAGGTGGCGGATGATCAATATGATGTACCACATTATAGATCTAAAACAGCGCCCTGATCTTATCAAGCTGTTGCTCTCAAATTTTGACTACAGCTTACAAGGACATCCTCGGGTCCTGCTCTCCAAGGCTCTGACCGCAGGATCGAAAGAGATACGCATCTTTGCTACCAATGTCCTTAGGAAGTACTCCAGTCGATCGAGAACCAACGGACCTGCCAGCCAAGGCGTCCGCGATTCGAAATGGGCCATCCAGCTTCTCGTCACGCAACTGTACGATCCGGAGGTTGAAGTGTGTGCGACTGCAATCAAGATTCTCGAGGAGGCTTGCAATAGGAAGAATTATCTCGAATACATCGTGGAGTGCCGTCCCGCACTTGATCATCTTGGAGAAATTGGAGCTCCACTTCTCTTACGGTTCCTGTCTACATCTATTGGATACCACTACCTGGACGGTTTAGACTACATCAGCAACGAAATGGATGACTGGTTCTTGGGACGAAACGATACCTACGTGGGAGTTATCGAGGCGAGCTTGGCGAGAACCTTTGGTGAGATACAAGAAGAGTCTTCAGGTCGAATGAGCATAGATGAGGACAACTTCGAGATGGACGGCGATAACGATGCCCATGTACCACCACATTTCTACAGGGAGTTGACGAGGACGAGAGAAGGATGCAAACTTTTACGAGACAAGGGCCACTTTCAGGAGTTTGCTTCTAACATTCGCGATTACGGCATGCTCTGTGACGATCCAGAATTGATTCTCAAGGTCAAGGGATCACTCTGGGCAGTGGGAAATGTCGGATCGATGGAACTGGGTGCACCATTTCTGGAAGAATGCGATGTTGTTGAGAACATTGTGAAGATAGCGGAGTCTCACGAAATTATGAGTCTGCGAGGAACCGCATTTTTCGTACTTGGGTTGATCTCTAGGAGTGTCCATGGTCTTGAGATCCTTTCCGAGCATGGATGGGACAGCAACACAACAAACATGGGTGTCTCGTTGGGACTCTGCATTCCCAACGATTTGAGAAAATTTCTCTCGTATCAACCTTGGAAGCACGAGAAAGTGATGGACATCATCATGGATAAAGATCAGAGAGACGCCGTTGCAGCAGCCAATAAGGACAGTAACCCTGTCAACCAGCGCATCCTGGAACTCATTGTCGATTTGGGGAATACTGTGCTGCAAAAGAGAGCCATGACCGAGCTCATGCATATCAAAGCAAAGAGAGTTCCAGGGTTCAGATCACCGGCACTGTTCAAAAAGATCATGACGCTCCTAGAATCCCACCATTTCCGTCTAGGCGTAAGGCATTTTGTCGCCGAGCTCTTCGACCGCAGTGTCCTCCGGCGCATAGTTTTTGAAGAAGACATCAGCGACGAAGAACTGGACAGCGAAGATGACGACAGCGAGAGCGAAGGCCGGACGGAACGACAACGAAGTATCAGCGATGCATCATCTATGGCACCTACAACTACATCTGGCGTTTGAGGTATTTGTGCTTGCGGAGTAAGAGTAGGATATGTATGATTACGAAAGAGGCAGGCGTATTTACCTTTGGCATAGGCAGGGCAGATCTAACGGCGTTTTCTCTCACACTCGCGGGCGCTCTCTTTTGCGTTTCTTTCTCTCCCTCTGCTGTAAAACATGGGGATGGGCCGGCGTACGAAGGCATGGGCGAGGGAATATTTTTTGTAAAGTTCATCTGAGCGATGGCTGAACGGCGGCAATGATTGTCAATGAAAAGCGGCTGTGGGTTGACGCATGGTACATCTTGGAGCTAAGAAGTACGTTGTGATGATATAAGTGGTGTGTCAAGCTAAGTAAGTACCTAAGCCAAGGTAGTATCTTATTCGAGTAAGGCCCGGCCATGGAGACCGCAGTCAAGTGACTCTCAAGTTCTGCTTTACTGTTTCAAAACCATCGCATTCCTGTCGTTTGCCTGCATTACGCATGCAGAATCAAGCTTGCCCAAGTGGTGCCATTGTCTCAATCCTCAATCCTCGAAGCTCAGCTCAATTCTCAGCTACACAATTTTTTAGTTTTCGATGGATGCAGTGTGCTATGTGACAATCTTGCACCGAGACGTGCAGAATACCGGAAACCGGGAGGCTTGGAGGGCTTCTGCCATTTCTTCTCGTAAAGCAAAGCAAAGAACAGCTTGCCGTCCCCCTCGCAAGCAAAGATCGACCGTGCAGCTGCATGTCAGTGATACTCGGGGATCATGATGTGCCGGGAGGTCGGGTTCTTCTCCGGTACGACCATGTGGCTTTCAGGGGTAAATTTTGCTGAATGTTTTGTAATTTTTGAAGTTTGCTTTGGGCTTCCTGCTTCTGCTTACTTGCTACGGACTCCTTGTTACCTGTGTCTTCATTTTATTTGTAGCTGTTCCAGCCCAGCCGGTCTCCCTAAATCAAGTAGGAACTCTTGCATTCGGTTCCAGAGACCTGGAAACCATGCCATGCCATGATAGCTCGCACCACTATACTTGTCATACATAGCACCGCATCGATACAATCTCAGATTCCCTGCTGTGCTTCTCTCCAAGCTGTCGAATTGACCAATACATTCCCAGCCTTAACCTATGCATTGATCTTCTAGGTTCTCGCCTACCACAAGCTCTCGAGTTCTGACATTCCATCTGTCAATCCAGTCATTCTCAGACATGATCTTCAGCTTCTGTGTGGCGATATGGGTGGATACACTGCCAGCTTAATCGACCACATGCTGTGTATTCCGATCAAGAGAACGAAGGTACTCAGTCACTTGTCAGATCAGATGTATTGCGGTGACTTGAAGCGAGGTGGGATGTGAACAAGTGCCTTTCTACAAGACGGCATCTCATTGTTTTCCCTCCTCTTCTTTCGTAATTTGTAACTTGGTGTCTTTAATTGCATATATATCTTGAGAAAATATTCATCAACATGGGCCTCTCCAAAACGTTCAAAAGACTTAGTCTCTCGCTTGGTGCCGATGCAGTAAGTTATTCAAGCATAGCCCATTCCTATCTTCAGTTCTCTCACAAGTACTTTCCTTCCAACACTGCTCCCAAGCAAGCAAACTAGACCGCAAAAAATTACCCACTAACACCTTCTACTTATAGGTATGGTACTCCAGCCCCGACCTTAAACTTCTAATCCTCGCCCGCATGATTCGGATGTTCGCGTACGGCGGCACAACCCTCATCCTCGTGCTGTACCTCTCCGCTCTCGGTATCCCAGACACGCGAATCGGTCTGTTCATGACACTGGCGCTTGTTGGGGACATTGGTGTCAGTACAGTCCTGACTGTGGTGGGTGATGGCATGGGAGTTAGGCTCACGATGGCTGTTGGGGCACTGTTGATGATGGCGAGTGGGGTTGCGTTTGCGGTTTTGGAGGACTATTGGTTGTTGCTAGGGGCGAGCATTTTGGGTGTTATAAATCCAAGGCATGTTTCTATTCCTTTACAGCACATTTCCTCATCTCCATTTCATTCCAAGAATCAAGCTTCGACATAATGGAGATATGACAGCTAAAACCAACCGTCCAGTGCCAACGAAGTCGACCCCTTCAAAGCCATCGAAGAATCCGCCATAGCCCGCCTTAGCACCACCGCAAACTGCAATGACTTCTTCGCCTGGTGGACGCTCCTGGGAATGGTCGGCATGGCAGCCAGCACACTCCTCACGGGCTTCGCAATCGACGTCCTCCAAGCGTCATACGCACTCCGACCACTAGAGATCTACCGCTTCATCTTCCTCGGCTACGCCGCTGTAGGATTCCTGAAATTGGTCTGTGCACTGTGCATTAGCTCACAAGTGGAATTACATACACCGTCTGCGATGCTCAAGGATAGTGAGATCGTTTCTGTGGATGATTCACGTCCGCTGCTAGGCGAGTATCAATACCAACCTCAAAATGGGGCGTACAACACCATCACAGCACCCAGCAACAACACCTCTAACTCCTACTCCAACTGCAACGAAGTCGATGTCAATCCCACACCAATGTTCACGCCCGAATCACGCTCCTTCATCTGGAAAGTAAGTCTCGCCATAATGCCGGATTACATCGGCTCCGGGCTAGCGCAGATAACATGGATGACATATTTCTTCAAGCGGGAATACGACATTGCCGAAGGGCCACTGGGTCTCGCTATCTTCATCGCCTCTATCATCTCCTCGTTCCTGAATCTCCTCTCCTCGCCTCTCTCGCGGGCTTTGGGGCAGGTTCCTACGATGGTGGTTTGTCACACCATAACATCCATCTCGCTCCTCATGATCTCCGCGCCGAATAATCGGACATTGGCGCTGGGACTTTTCATGTTGCGCATTGTGCTCAGGGAGATCGATAGTGCGCCTCGACAGTCATTTCTCGCGGGCGGAGTACTAGATGAGGAGAGAACGAGTGCGATGGGGCTTGTTACTGTGGTTAAGACTGTGGGGTGTTGTGTGGGCCTGTTCTTGACGGGTGAGTTTGCTGGCTCGGGATATTTCTGGGTCGCGTTTATTGTAGCCGGGGCGTTGAAGCTTTTGCATAATGTCGTTATTTTGGGCTTCTTTTGGAATCATAGGGGGAGGTATGAGGCGTGATGTGGCTGGGTGTACTATGAGTTGGAGCAGGTATGAAGAGGTTGGATACTTGTCAACGGTGGTAGGTTGAGATCGCTTAAGTTATTTTACTTGATGACGAGATTTGGAGAAATTTGAATCAGTATTCTCAATCTTGAGATAGAGAGTGAGTCATTCGAAATACAGAAGTTTCAGCAGGAGAGGTAAAAGAAAACATCAAGGCTGATCTCCTATCGCCAGTGTGATATATATAGCTGCCTTTCGATGCATTCATAGACCCAGCTTCCTACTTGACATGCTGCATTGTTATTATTAAAAGTCTCAAGTGCCAGCAGTAACATCGGAAGTTTGTTTTCAAGACACGGAACTCAGAGACCCGACTCTGAAAATATCGAGAAAAATAAAGCAGGTAAATACCAAGTACTAATCTAAGATATAACATGTATATCGGACATTACCCCTTAACTAGTGGTTGTGTACTGTACAAATCCTTAAGGGATCCACATAAGCAGGCACTTCATGTCCTGACTTGCTGCTTTCTTGACTTGCTGCTACCTGGCTTGAGTACGAAGATCTTGACTTTGCAAAACACTTAGTAGAACAATCGATGCAGCAAGAATCATAGCTAGAGAGACTTTTCTGGCATTCTGCTAATCTTGGTTCCCCCATCTTGAGCCATCCAAGAATACTATTCCTAAGTAAACATCTACAGGGTTCAAAGAACGATAAGAAGACGATTAAAACGACGAAAAGGTAAGCAAGAAACGGAACCACAAGCCAAACTCAGTCCATCAAGAACTTAGGGGGCCTTTTAACTTTGGTTTCGGTCACAAGTCGAATGTAAATCGTTGTGTTCAAATTGAGAAGAACAAAAATTGTAACTGACGTCGGACCCTCGGACAATAAACAAACCCTCCCTCATCCTATGTTAAAGCTCGAAGCTAAGGTTAAGCTCCGGGCCTAAGACATGCTTATCCATCCCGATAACATTTTCAGTCAGCAGCAAAAAGCCCACTTCGGACCCTCTCCAACCAATCGCCTGCCACGGATTGCAATATTGAGAGGCACCTCGGTCCCTTAGCTCGAGATCTAGAAGTAAATATGCGATGCGTCTCCCCTCTATTTTCATACTGAAATTTCACTTACTCGCACAATACCCTTCCCTCGCCCCTCCCTCTCCTTCCTCTTCTTCTATTCTTTCGTTCTTTAAGAAAAGAGAAATATTTATATCTGTAGATGCGAACCACCTCCCTCCTCCCCCTGCTCCAAGTCTCCCGCCTCGTCGCACTCGAGCTCCACACCCCTCCTCACTTCCATACCTTCCCCAAGATCCCCCCACCAAGCTACCCCATCTGCCGCCGCTCATTAACCTGCTCTCCCCTCTCGCAACAGAATTTCCAAGGCATAATGGCGGAACTGAAGCAAGAAGAGATATGCGAGGAGGTAGAGCGCTTAGCGAGACCTGCTGAGAGCGAGGCTGAGAGCGAGGCTGAGATCTTGAATGGGGAGAAGTGTCCTGATGTGGAGGGGAAGAAGATTGTAGAAGAGAAGGAGAAAAAAGAGGAGGTCGAAAAGGAAGAGGTCAAACTACCCAAACTGAGCGCTTCAGAATTCAGGACATACAACAGTATGGCGGAACATATGGAGTATTTCGTAGGTTCTTCCTTCCTTCCATCCCCCAATGTCGTAAAACTTCCAGCGTACATCTATACTCGACGAGAAACAGAAACAATAGTAGACTAACAACGGATCGAAAAAAACACAGCACAACCACTTCCGCCAATCCTGGACCCTCCTCTACACAGCCTGCGAGAACAACAAACGCCCTCAAAACCTCTCACTCAAACAATTCCTCAGCACCGGTCTGCAATTCTGCTCGCACCTCTCGACACACCACTCCATCGAAGAGCAGCACATCTTCCCCATTCTTGCTCAGAAGATGCCGGAATTCAAGAACGGCAAGAACGCCGCTGAGCTGTTGAGGCAGCACAAAGAGATCCATAAGGGAATGGATGAGTTTGAGGCGTATTTGGAGAGGTGTAGGAGTGGTGAGACGGAGTTGCAACTTAGTGTTCTGAAGGGGAAGATGGATTCGTGGGGGACGGTGCTTTGGGCGCATTTGGAGCAGGAGGTGAAGACGCTGGGTGCGGAGAATATGAGGAGGTATTGGACGGTCGAGGAGATGAGGAGGATGCCGATGTGAATTTGCTTTGACACCTACTCACTCTTACACGCACGTATGGGGAAATGGAAGGTAAATCTTGGGAATGGGAAATGTGATACATAATAGACGAAGTAGATGCACAGTTATGTTAGATTATGCCAAAGACAAATATAGAGACAGGAGCTAGTTCATATCAAGATGTATTTATATAGCTACATCGAACTCATCCGGGGGTAATGCAGAAAACCCGATTTCTGAACATTGCAATCCGTTTCGTCCCAGCCGATCATCCTCACAAACACTCACACACTGAGAGATATTATATATAGTTACGGGTCCAAACAAACCCCAAGAGATACTCCTCCCACCATCTAGATGTTGTGATGCATGCTTTGCAAGAAAAGGTTCCGCTCGCTGGTATATATGGTGATAGATTCTGCAACAGGATAGGTAGGTATATCGAGTCGAGATTTTTGCGCCAAAAAAAAAAACCAGAAAAAAACAGACAATGGAAGAAATGGCCGTCATAATTTCGTCGTTAGATTGACTGGTTCGTTCAAATTTCCTGGACCCAGACCTGGAGACACTGGTTAGATACTGTGTTTGATGGGGATAATTGTCTTTGATTCTCACCTCCATTTTCCCCATGTCGAGACGCTCCTTCTTCGCATTCGACTTCACGCTCATGATCACCATGTCCAAATCGTCCTGATCGCCCATGGTAATCATATCGCCGTTTGGCATGTCGTCGTCACGGACCTTGATCTTGAAACGTTTTCGTAACCCGAACTTCTCTCGTATCTTGTCAACCAAATCCGGGAACTCGACTGCGACTCCAATCATGATGTAGCGAACGTCCTCGGAATGCACCTTGACCCTGATCTTGCGAATGTCTGGTCTTCTTGATTGCCCGCGAACAGATTGGGATGGTGCACGTGCGCGTGGAGGTGCTCGACTGCCTGATACCATCTCGAAGTCATTCTCGTCAAATGAGCCGTCGTCGTAATCGCTGGCATACTCTTCCTCTTCTTCGATATACTTTGGTGGTTGTCTCCGTCCGTTTCCACCTGGTCGACTTCCTCGCGAGTTCCTCGCTCCACCAGAGTACATGTCATAAAGCTCTCCAGGGTAGTCGTCCTCCTCATCTTCCTGTGACCGTCTCCTAGGCTGTTGTGGACGTGAGCGTGAAGAGTCTCTTGTCGAAAATTGTCGTCCTGGAGGTGGTCTGGCTTCAGATGCTGCGCGCTGCGTTCCTATACGTTGCGCTTGCGGACTCATTCTTTCGTCTCTGACTTCATACCTCTCATTTGGTCGTGCTTTCTCGATGTTGAGTTTAGCCGGCATTGGCTTTGGCCCATTTCGAACAGAAGCTCCTCGACTCATCTGGCTTCCAGCCTGCGACTTTTCCGACTCGGGAGGTGGCGTTGGCGGGAAGACATTTCGGTTAAGCGGAGGCTCGGACTGCTGCCGTTTGCTTTGAAGTCCAGGTTTGACAAGATTCGTGGCGGCGAAAGAAAGATTCTCAGGAGGTCTATCGTCCTTCACATCGAGTTTACCAGCCTGTTGCTTATCGTGTGAGTAAGTGGCCCATGAAAACAACGGGAGACGACTTACGTTCTTGATCTCTGACCCTGCAAATCCAGTGAAAGCGTTGGCTCGGTCTGATGCTGCCACCAGGCGAGCTTTGCCTAGGTAATCCTTCGTCTTCAAGTTCTTGACCTTTGCCTGATTCGGTCGGTAGACGACACCGACGGGTATGGAGAAAACAGTGTAGCCCTAGGTAGTGTTAATAAATGTCGGACCAGTATTTAGTTAGGTCATACCTCTGCTTCTTCACGAATAGCCTCATCAATGACATTATGATCCTCAACCACCTTCTCCTTGACCGCAAACGAGAAATCTTGCATTCCAGCCTCCTTTTGTTGTAGATAGATGTAACATAATCCTCTGTTGAACAGAACCTCGCAAGAATATAGCTTGAACATCAGCCCCAGTTGCGCATAGTCGATCATGTTGTTCCCTCTCAAGTACAGCAATGTGTCGTTGAAATTCGCCAATGCCTCCTCGAAGTCGCCAACCAAGAAATTCGAAACACCTTGCTGGAAGTATGCCACGGCGAGGTATTGATCCAGACGGACTGCTCTTTGGTAGCATTCGACCTAAACAACATTAGCCCCCAAACTTCAGACGAGGACCGCACCAGCTGCTACGAACCGCCTTCTCATGCTCTCCAAGCGTCGCATGGATAACACCACAGTTGAACAGGATTTTCGAGGTATCCGAAATGCCGTCGAATTCTTTCAACGCATCGTCGAACTCATTATTATCGTAGTGGGCAAGGGCCGCCACCCAGGTCTCGATTTCCTATGTCCAAATCAGCATCCGACCCGAGGTTTCCACCCAGCACCCGAACATACCTGCTTCAAAGACATTATGTAGATATGGTTTTCGCAGACTCAGTCTTGCTGTTTTCAAATCGCTGGTCGCTCACAAAGCGACCAGCCGGAAGTCGGTGGGGAACACGAGGTTGAACGCGAGTCGTGGACCGAGATTCCTCCAGAAAACTATGTCGTATTGCGTTGCTCTGCTCCGGCGTCGAATGTGTCCTAGTTTCTTCCTTTCCTTCGTTGCTTGTCCTTTCTTTCCTCCACAGTACGGTTGATATGATGTTCGCACGCCTCAATGCCTGAAAGCGGGTGGCTGATCGATTGGCGTATCGTGGGGAAGTGGTGGTTATTATTACTTTATTTCGAGCGGGCTCCTCGGTATTCGTGGCGGAGTTCCTGTCTTCTTGTTTCCTGTCGCGGGTTGAGAGCTGGTAGAGAGCGTGCTGGTGATCTGATCAGGATCAGGATCATGGGGGGGTGGTGAGTTGTAAAAGATTGGAAGTTCCACCGAGGTGATGTAAGGTACGATCTCGCTGGCTAGCAGCAGTTGGATGAGGTTCGAAGTCAGGTCAGGTCGGGCAGTTGGATGGAATTGGAGTGTGGGATGAAGAGATGAGTGGGTGGAGGCTAGCTCAGCGCGTAACACGATCGAATGGGAGAGGGGGTCCTTGTCCTTGTCCTGGTCCCTGTCCTGGTCAACTCGAGGCCGGTGGGTACAGTGAGTGTTATGCACGCGGAAGCCTGCGCCTGCGTCGATTGGGGTGGCAGGTCAGGGCTGGGAAGGGAAGGGAAGGGAAGGGCTGGGCCGGCGGTGATGTGCCTTTGGTGCCGGGAGCGAAGAAGCAAGCCGAGTGTGAAGGTGTGTGATATTCCAAGATCAAGACAATAGTGCGGTGATGTGCTGTGCTGTGCTGTGATGTGATGGAGGTGTGGATGTGGATGTGGATGCACAAGTTTGAGAATCAGGAAGCAATGAGTAAGTGAGTGAGTGGGTGATGTTGACTGTAAACGTGGCCCAGGCGAGCGAGCAATGGGACTGAAGTGGACTGTGCTGGACTAAGAGTGCTGCGTGTGATGTATTGGTATGTGATGAGCTTGCTTCGATCCTAAGAATATCAATAAGGCTGGGCATACGCTGCTTGAAAGACGAGATATTATTGAATGGGAGGTATCCAGCCACTGATTTCGTTCGGGCTGTAGCCGTGGACTAATGGAAGAGGTGGGACTATTCCGAGGTGGTCGAACGAGGGTAGTAGTATTGACGACGAACCAGTGCCAGTCCCGAGATCGAGGTTCATCACCAACCAGTACCTACCGTACGGAGACTATGGATCGATCTATCAATGGACAGCGGCTGGCCGGGACATCTCTGCATGAAGAGGAAGGTCTGTCTGCAGCCTGCAACTGATGATCACCATCACCACTTAAGCCACCAACACTTTTGACTTTTGACTGCAAGCCCTGCGAAGCCCACGACGTTTGGTAACTTCAACCCCAGCGACCACATGCGAATCCCCGTACCTCCGTATTGGCTGTGCGGTACTCGTACCGTACTATGCAAACATCCATCGTGGCCGGCCTTCAAAGCAGCGAGTGTTCCAGAACAAGAATTCCTAGCTATTGGTTCGACACTGGGCGCTTCTGGCACGCGAGGCGTTCCAGGGCGCGTAGCCTGTGCCCCTCGGCCTGACCGCACATAATCACAGTGGGCGGGTCTTCACTTCCTCAGTCCAGTTCAGTTGGTAAAGTATTACAGTAGCTGCTTCCATTTTAAGCTTGATAACAAGATGACTTGCACAATCAGCAGATAACATATACGCGATAGTCGCTCGCTGTTGTGATAACACTTGCAGATGTTCAGTTCTGGTCCACTACGCCGTGATCGAGTCTACCAGAACAATACATTAACACACTGCAGCTGCAGCGACCCGGCGGTTCACAAGCGAGTGAGCATTCAGGGGCTGATCCAAGTTCTTGTTCCTCTCTTCCACGTCGTCATCTGTCTCTCAGTCCTCCCACCCTCCCCCCTTTCTCCTCCTCCTCCTCCTACCGTGCTGATACCCCGTCAATACTTCCTCCATGATATATCAAAGCTCGTTTGCGATCCCTAGAGATCTGTATCCCTTTCCTCCCCTGCCCCATCGAATAAGCTCGTTAAATCGGCACTCTGTTTTGGCCCCCTGTGCGCAGGAAGTCTCAGGGGGAACAGCCGAAACTCGCTTACCCTCGAAGCTTGTTTGAGAGTATCAAAATCCCTTCACCCAAGACCTGGGTCGGACACTTTCTCCCTGGCCTGGCAGATCTATCTCGATATCCAGCCTCGCGGCACCCCCGTTGCATGATGCTAGGCAGATCGCCAAAACAGGAGCCTCCCGAGTCCGTCTCAACTTTGCTGGAACCAAGCCCGCCCCATTCCAGGAAGCCGGGCTGGGCATTTTCTTTTGCAAGACAGGAGTGGGAGGAAGGTTAAATTTTTTTTCGTTTGGAACGTGAAGTGATCTTCACCAAGGCAGGACGGGACGACGAATAAGCAATCCAAGGATTCAGGATTCCTTCCTTGAGGAGGATGACAGGACCCCACCCACAGTTCTCGAGACTAGACCTGCAAACGCATAAAAGCTTGACGTTTGATAGTTGCCTTTAGGAGATTAGCCTTGCACCCAAGGTTCAATGCGTTTGTCTATCGGATTCTACAAGCATTGGCAAGCATTGTCAGTCGTTCTATCGTTCTATCGAACTATCATCAGGCCACTCCAAGAAGTCTAGCAGGCCATTTCTCGTCCGATATATCATCACAACATGCCCTTCTTCACTTCGTCTTTCCTCTCTTCCCACAACGTCTTGCCAGAGCAAGAGCAGACCGTCTTGTCGTTGTCCCAAACTCCAGCACTCCGAGCAATCACACCGACGAGCGTGTCCGCATCGTTCTGCTCAAACCTGCCCTCGCCTTCATGCTGTTTCGATACCACCAACCCCCTTCCAATCATCTCCCAGATTTGGATGGGCTTGTCAAGGAACACACTCCCAACCCCATCCTTACCCACCTGCACAGTCCCTAAGAATCCTCTTGGCTTGAGATCACCCTCCTTGGGATCACTCCAAATTCCCCTTGTTGAGATTGCACCATTCGAGATATCACCCGTCTCCCTGACTGTTGCCCAGTAGCTACCCGGTGACAAGCCACGGATTGTAAGATCGATGAGCGTCAGATTTGAAGAAACCTGAACCATCCGTGCCAGTCCCCTAACTTTATCCGACACGGTTGTTGAATGCGTCTCAAGAATGCAGACGGCCGCACCTAATCAAATCATTCAGTTAAGAGTCATCGGATGTGAATCTGTGTAACCGACTGTTTGAACCGCCCGTCCCCCGTAAGATGGCATCCCTTCCAGTAGACTGTATGGCAGCGACGATGGCGGAAGGAGCCGCTGAATTCCAGCCAGCCGTCAGTACATGTATGCATGGGTTTATGCCGGCCAGTGACAGTTGAGATGGGACGAACCTGTGCCTTCGATGGTCACGAGTTGATCTTTCAGATTTGCCTCAACCTTTTGAATTCCACTGAGCTTGTGCAATGAACCGGAAATGTCTTTAACACAGCTCTCGCAAGTCATTGGCACCGCAAATAAAGTCTGAGCATGTCAATATTCACACACGTGAGCCGAGTTACACAGCGGAACTGGGAGTACGGACCTGGAACGGAGTTGTAATCGCCATGCTTAAGGTTGATATATTCGTACAGTTTCGTTGATTCTCTCAAATACTTCCGGTGAGTTCCTTGGTCTTGGATAAAGTCGTAAAAAAAAGTTGTAGACAGTGCAAAGCAGTCGGAGTGGTGGGGTAGAGTTAGTTGATGATTGGAAATACATGCCGAGCTCGCCTTACTATTCTGCCAATGTTCACCGACCATCCAAAAGCTGAAAGAGGACTAGACTGTATTCAAAAAGTCACTTTACATGATATCGCGAGTAACCAGGAGCTCGATCAAGACAAGCAACTATTTCCCCATCTCTCCCTCCACAAACCCGACACCGACCCAATCGGCCTCAGGGCTAGTTGCAAAGATGTCACAAACAAATGGATTGGTACGCTTTTACCCCCAGAAATGAGATAGATACATGTCTAACAGGAGCTCCAGACCAAACTTGCCTATTCGAGAGCATGGCATCACGTCTCTGCCACAACACCTCACCATGCCCTCTCCACGATCCGCCCTATCCCCTCACCTCAATCAACCGAACTGCAACCCCCTTCCCTAGGACGCCTCGCCTCCCGAATCGCCATCCTGCTCATGGGCAAGCACAAGCCGATCTGGGACCCATCAACAGACTGCGGCGACTACGTGGTGGTAACGAACTGCTCGGAGCTCCACACGACGGGCAAGAAGCGGTGGCAGAAACTCTACTACAGACACAACACGCGGCCGGGTAGTCTGAAGACCGTGTCGATGGATGCGCTGATGGCGAAGCTGGGCGGAGCGGAGGTGCTGAGGAAGGCTGTGAGTGGGATGCTGCCGAAGAATCGGTTGAGGGATGATAGGCTGGCTAGGCTGAAGGCTTTTGAGGGTGAAGCTCATCCGTATAAGGATAATATCGTCAAGTTTAAGGGCAAGAGCATGATTGCGGAGTGGCCGAGTGGAGTGGAGGAGAAGAGTTCGGAGGTGAGGTTATAGGGGAGTTGGCAGATGAGAGATGTGTATTATACGGCATGGTGCATTGCTGGGTGTATATCGTGATAGAGACTTGACAAGATATATTGGAATCAAATGGACTGGTACGATTCGGGTAGCATTCGGACAAGACTGGAGTGGCCGTTGAACCGCTAAAGTAACGAAGTCCTCCAAATCTGCTCAGTTGGACTGCAGATCTAGGAGCTATGCTGGCCACAAATATGCGTTAAACGCAGTAAGCCCAAGTGCGACCCAGCATCAAGTTGATTCCCAGTGGGATCAGAATATACATTTGTTCTCCCTCCTTGAAATTCATGCATGGGGCAGGGCTACCTCAACTCACCTCACATTTCTTCTCTCTTGCTTTTTATCATTAGGTGGACCCATTTGCCTCAATCAGCTACACCGGTCTCGCGTACTCCAAGGCAAGAAGTGTCACTTGATACACATCAGTAAATGCTAATGCTCGAGGCTGGCTACTCGTCCTTGCTCCTGAGGATTGACCTTGGCCAGAAGAAATTTTGCGGAATTTTGCTGTAGCACCCTTCTGACGCTGAAATTTCAGCTGCGGTTCTGGAAACCAACGTCTTCCCCTTGTTATCTCAATATCCTAGGAGCCGAATCCCGAGGATCCGTGACTTGGGATTAGAATTCCAATGTTCCAAATAGATCTTGAGACATTGCATACAGGTATGCCAAATATTCACAGCTGGGGAATGTAATGTATGTACCAGCAAGGGTCAGATTGTAAAAGAAGAAGAAAAGCGAGAGGTTATTAAAGTATTGTATGAAGATACTCCAGGCTTTATCAAACATGGACTTCCTCCTCGAGTTCTGCAACTATATCGTGCTCGAGACCCTCCACTGTACTGCTAGCTTTCCCTTCAACAGCACGGTAGCCGTGCTTAGTATCCCGCACCTGAAGCGTGAAGATATCAGGCCGTGAGTAATGTCCAACAGGATCAACAATATTCTTCGCAAGATAGATCTTGTTGAAATCCAGATCGTGGAAGATGATCCCCTCCCAATCCGCAGGTACCGGCTCCGAAAGTTGTCTCCCATCAGGTCCAATCACGCAAGAGAAGCCCCCTCCAACCACCGCTGTATGCGGTGTTGCATCACCAGATTTTTCCATTACCTCACCCTCGATTTCCAATCCATTCGCTCTCAGTCCCAGCTTAGTCTGTATGTGACTAGCGAGAAGCACAAAGCATGACCCTTCCATAGCGTACATCTGGCTCGCGATCTTCGTCGCCTCAACGGTGTTAAAGTAAGGCATCTCTCCGACTGCGGGAAACAAGTTCGGCCAAGAGGCAACGTGTATTTGTTCACCCTGTGCGTAAGTGTTATACTTGAGGAGCGGCTGGAGATGCTCGAAGCATTGAAGCCCACCAACGCGGCCCAATTTCGTCTGGACAACATTATTGACCAAATCACCAGTCTGCCATGGCCTGTCAGAATTCAGAATTCAAGGGAAACTTGCTTGTGTAAGATTGAAGATCAACATACCCCATCACCGAAAAGTACTCTTTCCCAGCTCGTAGGCTTGAACTTCCTTCTATGCCTCAACACCTCCCCGTTCGGCCCAATGAAAGTCTGAGACATGAACAGGCTCCCCCGATCACGCTCAGCATATCCCAAAATGACCATGATTTTGCCTTCCTGTGCCGCACCTCTAATCGCAAGCATTTGCTCCGAGTCGAGTTCAACGGCATTGCGGTAGTACTTCCGCATGTAGTCGACACAAGTCTTGTGGTCGTGAGCCCAGAGGAAGTTGGGATAGCCTGGAATCCAGAGCTCAGGGAATGCAATCAACTGAGCGTTGCCTGCTGCTGCTTCGCGGATGAGAGCACATGTCTTTTTGACTGCTGATTCGGCGTCGAACCTTCGAATGTCAAGTTAGTGGCGAACCAGAAGTTGTCAAAGAAAAGGGATAATAGGAACCTACCAACAGGGCTCGGCTTGTACGACGGCTACTTTGACAGGCACCTCCGGATCCTTCCCGACTTTCGTTTCGACCATGATTAGCTACAGAAGAGTATGATAGTTCGAGAAGGTTGAGGGAGAAGTTGAACATGATAATGAGAAATGCCAGGCAGACCTAGTAGATATAGGAGCAGCTTCAGGTATGGTCCTAGAACAGATCATCAGCTGGAGGTTACGATGCGGCGCATCATCGAACAGACAATCCCGTGAAAGCTGTGGTTATTGATATCCGCAGTATATCCCCTCGCCAGAACTCGCTTCGGGCAATTGTGATCAGCTCGCTTACTTTCCCATTCTTGACAACATCGAAAAGGGGTTGCCAAGCTGAGACATATTTTCGCCTGCGATAAGAAGCGGAATTTGATTTCCGCATCATGTTAGCCAACCAATGCTACTCAAGCACAAGATGGGCTAAGTATATCTCGTCAAATTGCTGAACTCGTCATTCTTCAAAGCCGAAAAATCTTGATCCATGACGACAACTGAAGCCTTATCAAGCTTTGTGACTGACTTGTAATCTTTCAGATATGTTGCGTGTATCAACATCCGCAAACTCAGGAGGCGTTTTCTAGACTAATATCTACCCGATCGGGGTTTGGATCTTATCAAGGTCCATCCTGACAGGATATGCTGCGCGTATCAACATCCGTACACAGTCTTCCTTCTAAGAGAATGTTAAGCTCAAGATATAAAGACAGCTCGAAGAATACCACGAAATACAGGCATTCAACTCTTGGATTAGCTACACAGCGCAAGTCAAAATAGACACCCAACAACTGATTTCTGATATCTGTTTTCGACTCAATATGGAGAAAGACTCAAAACTTCCAGCCAATGTCACCGGCTCAGGTACCTGGACCGAAGGAGAAGTCGTTACACCCGCACCTCGTCTTGCTCGATTCTTTCCCGGACCGTCTCCAAATCGCAACCCGCAACATACATCTGCCAGGACCCTATCAATCGGTGTCAACATCTGTGCTGGAGCTGTGTTGATGCTTTCTGGCTGGAGTAAGAGCCCCCGAACTTGGTAAATCGACGTCAACTAATAGAGTCACAGACGTTGCACTCTTTGGTAGCGTCTCCACGAATGCCAACTACCTCTCCGTCGTGGGTCTTTCCAAGAATACACCCCACAATCAGCTCCTCATCGGCCTCATAAACTCTATTTACTTCCTCGGCGTCATCGCTGGAGCTCTGCTCTGCGGTCCACTCTCTGACAAAGTCGGCCGTCGAAAATCACTGGTCACAGGCGGACTACTTGGATTCATCGCCATTCCCATGCTTACTGCGACCAAAAACTTCGTGTGGACAATCTGTTGCCGATTCTTGAACGGCATTGCAACAGGTGGTATGGACGCCGCCGCGTTGACCTGGACGGCCGAGATCGCTTCCCAACACCATCGGGGGAGGATGGTCGGTATTCTCATGTGCCTGGCCGCAACGGGAGCTAGCACTGTTTATTTCATGATGTATGGTTTGAGTGCACACTCAACCGGTGGCCTAGTTTGGAGACTCCCGGTTGCGTTTCAGCTAGTCTTCATCACTGTTATGATCCCAGCGGTTTTCGTCCTTCCTGAGTCTCCGCGGTGGATGGTAAAAGTTGGAATGATCGCTGATGCACGAATCGTCCTTCGCTCACTTCACGCCAGCGGCGACTCGTCCGACGCGGCTGTCGAGAACGATTTGCAAGCTATTATCGATGCTCATGCTGAAGCTGCAAGAGACCTATCCTCGACAAGTTATTGGCGCATGCTTCTCGTCCCGGATGAATATGCCACAGTCCGCCGAACGTGGTCCGCGCTATTTGTTCAATTCTCTACCCAGGCACTGATTGGAGCTTCTTTCGTGGGAGGGTATGGAATCAGCATCTTCGTGACAGGTGGTTGGTCAACTCACCTTGCCTCGTTGCTGGTCGGAGTTAGTATCGTTACGCAAGCAGTATCCGGCCTCTGTGGTGTTATGTGGTCAGAGAAGATGGGTCGACGATATGCTATGGTAGGAGGTGCGTTGATGGGTTGCGCTCTCTTGGCATTAATTGGAATGTGCGGATACTTTGTCAACAAGCACAGCATTGGGAATCCTGGCCTGGCCAAGCAATATGGTGGTGTGACTGTTGCTTTGCTCCTCTTGTGGTGTGCCCAATTTGGCGCGACATGGCGTAAGTACATCTTTCTCCTTTGTGACAGTACAAAAGATCGACCTTGTACTGATGTTCTAACCAGTGTGGTGCCCTTTCACCTACCCCTCCGAGATTTTCCCGCTACGATACCGGGCCAGAGGGAGCTCGTTTGGTATTGTAGGTTTCGGCATGGGATCTTTTCTTGCGAACATGGTCAGCACGTATCTCTTCGAGGCGCTCGGGTACAAGACGATGTTCTTACTCTCAGGCTGTAGTTTGTTCGTTGGAGTAGTCTGCTTTTTCGCAATGCCAGAAACTGCAGGGAAGTCTCTCGAAGAGATTGAGAACACGTTCCTAACTGCAGGTGTCAAAGCCCAGCACTCATGAGTTGAAACTCGGTATGGGTATGCTCACTGCTTCATGTATATTTCTCAGCCTTCCAATCTTCTAGCTAGTGCAATGATCATTCCGCATCCCAGTATGCCTGGCTGTTGACCGGTGATATCTGAAAATTCAACGCGAGATCTCGCAAATTTCCGTATGCCTGTTTCGCTGGTTCCAGATCAGACGACCAAGACTTAAGCGCCTTCGCAATATTTCTAAAAGCCAATAGAGAAGACCGATAGATATCCGCCTCTGGTCGTTTCAATGCAATCAAATGAACGATTGCAGCTGTCAAGAGTGCGTGAATAATCATAAAGTCGTTTGGAATTTCGTTGTGGTACTTTTGATATGCACTCAGCAGAGTTGATATTGTTGAGGCGGCTTTTAAGCATTGCTTGTTCGCGTAGTCAACACGGCTGCTTTCACTACTGGTGGAAGATCTGTGAAGGAGTATTAAGCCGCATTGGAAGTCCATGCTTCGATGAAGTCAGCAAATTGGAAAGTTTGCATATGCGAGAGGGAAGGACACCAACTGAAAGAAGATTAGAGTTGGGAATCTCGACTGGTTACCGACGATGTTTCGCAGACATGAGGGAAGAGTGGAGTGCCATGACATGTACTTTAAATGAGCATCGCGTGCATAGTGCTCTTGGTTAGTCGGCGAATCAAATGAGAATCTAAATTCCATGTTGTCAGCTGCATTGGATAATCAACTCCAGGGAAATGCAACGCACATTTGACTAAGAATGACGTCTTGCAAAACCGCAAAGTCAATGTGAAAGGCTCTAATCAATTCTGAAGATATCTCTGTTTCCTGAGTGTCAGAGGTCTTGACCAGGAATTTCTGAGAGAGTGGGATCGTAGATATGTCTCTTGCAAACAGGATTGTTGCTTGACCATTTAATATTGCCAACCGCCTGACCAAATTAGAGATATCTTGATGTAATGAGAGATACGGAGCACATACAAGTCCAAAAATCGACATGACCACCATATAGTCCGGCGTTGTTCAATCTCTTCTTCGGCCAACTGAATCGTTGAAGGATCGGATTCAATATGCAAACCCCGCTTCTTCGCCATGGCACATGCTACGCCTATAACACGTCAAAATCGATATGATCTAACAGAATTGTGGGCTTGTACTCACTTATGTACGTCGCTGCAGTCACACAGTTCTCAGACATGACTGCGTAGTACGCCAGAAGGACGAATGATTCCACGAGCAGTGTGCTGCAGTGGCTCAATTCTAGGCCACAGAGCAGTCTACATTGTTGATAATAGGCACTAAAATGTACTGGACTTTCCTCGCTGTTCAGAAGCATTCCTTCTGGAGAAGAGTGTGTGCGAAGCAGACCCCCCACAGCTGCCGCTGCCAGTCGGAAAAGGGAGACAGAGCGCTGCCCGTCTGTGATTTGATTCCTTAGACCTACAACCTCAATGCAGGATGGCTTCTGTTCGTTCAAAAATACCATCGTTTCGTCGTAATAAGACGGCAGTTTATGGATGTTGAAATAAACCTGGGGGTCTGCATCCGTGTGCCCCGAGGAACCCTTAATCTTAGCTGACGTCGGGACGAGGTGAATGAAATCTTTGTTGCTCGTTGGCCCATAATAAAGCAGTTCCTCTGTGCCCACGACTTTCTTCAGTGTGATTTTGGCGGATACAGTTTCTGAAGAGCCATCTTGAACTCCATGGGAGGGTCCTTAATGAAGATTTAGCAGTTGTTATCTTGGAACAATGGTGGATGGGACCTAGACTCTACTCCAAGTTTGGAATCACATACCCAATTCATTCACCGAGTGCTGCTTCCCAAGCTCCTCGGTTAGGGATCTGACTTTTTCTTCTAGATCTTCCACTCTATCTCGCAGGGCAGAAACATAAGCAGCTCCATGTTTCGTCTTCCGCCCATCTTGGTCCCTGTACACACATACCCTACTCAAAGCAGTACACCTCGAGCACTGAATCTCATTTTAGTCAATGATCAAAGAAAAAGCCCGTAAGTTCCGGGAAATGAATCTTACGTTTGGCCTTATCCCATCACATTTACGTCGTTGTTTGTGACAATCTTGACATGCTGATAGAGTCCGAGAAGTGGGGTGGTTGGTAACATTACGGGGCGTGATTGTATTCATGTCGTAGGAAAGAATCGTCTTGAGCACAGTTTGAACGAATACCTTCTTTAATATGTGCTTGTTGTATACATACTCGAATCCAAGCAATCGCCTAGGGCTGGTGATTACACTCGTCCCACTGATTGGCCAAATCACTGGATCGTATCGTTCAGGGGTTCAACAGCTTGGCTGGTGGATTTGCTCTTTGGTATTAGTCAGCCCCAAACATCAACAATGGAGTAACTCGAGAGACAGCGGAGTGCTCGGGCGAAATCGTCTTGTAATTCTCATGAAAATGCGAATCCGAAGAGAATCAGCCCGACCAGCCTCTAGATCCCCAGTAGGGGCAACATGACGCTGCCTTTCTAGTTTCCATGGTGCAAGGTTGCCTCATGAGTCAACTAAAGTAGGGAGGGGAAGTAAAGGCCTATCGTTCTTTCCTCCAAGATCCTTTGCCCTATTCCTGAGCCTCAAGTAAGTCATTTGACTTCCCAAGTCGATGATCTTCATCACACCGCAAGAAGGGCGGGAAATGGCTTGCTTTCTGTTTAGCCTCATGTTTCCTTTGGTTCTCCTCATCGTTGCATCAAATCCTTCCCGTGTTACAGAGGATACTTGTCGATAACATTTTAGTGTCCAGTCATTTCGCACTCATGGCAATTTAGGCTTTCTTCGGGTGCCTCGTGGCTTCTTCACAAGTATTCCATTCGTCTCGCTTGTAGGACTTCTCGTCCCTCGGGCGTAGGGCGTTGGATTGGGCAGCAAGGAGTACAACAGCCTCGCACACTCGTTCTAAGAACATAAAGAAGTCACTCCTGCTGGTTTAGGTCTCATCTGCATTTTGTCGCCTAGCAATTCTATTCAAACCCTTCCCTCCCCGAACCGGTAACTGGAAGCTGGTACCGCTCTGTCAGCCATGGATCAAGAGGCCTTGCAGTCAGTGTGAGACGTCAATCAAGTTGGAACCCCGTTGCTAATCATTACGCTGGACAGACCTGAGACTAGCATGGGATCTTCTGGAGAGACCGGCTTCTCGAGTGGCATCCGGAACGAGTAAGTGACTCCAGGACACGTTACGTTAAATCATACTGCTGGTCTGGAGCTGTTGATATTCGCATCTCCGGCTATTTTCAATAATTTCCTACGAATGTCGCACCCAGACGAACTTGCCGTTGAAGCCATAACCTTGGAAAGAAGACTGCTTGCAAGGGAGGAAAATCGATATTCGAACATACCGTGGCCAGAACCTCCTTTGTCATCACTCATTTGCACCAGAACCGAGTATTCGGACTTATTAGGCGAGTATCGCCGCGCGGGGTCAGTTCCAAAATCCCCAAAGAAACGTTGGTCCAAATCCACAGGATTGGTAGTTCAAGTATGTACCTTTTTTTGGTGACCCTAGGCTCCGTTTAGCAACAAATTGGCAACAAATTTGGTATTGGTTTTTAATTCCACCATGGAATTCCACTTTGGAGAAAGTGCCGTGATTGGATAGGTCCCTAAGAATTTAGAAGTCTCACCGATTTTGGAGTCAGGTTGGAAACCAGGGATATGGAGATATGGCCTCGCCAAAAGCCTTTCATTACGCACTCGGTATGGTTACTTCTTAGGTGCTGAATACTAACGAGTACGGTCGTCTAGTAAGTTTGCTTGGGCACTGAAAGACAGGCCCGAAGGTAAGCAGCAATTCCCTCTACGAAGCACACTAATGACCCACAAACTTGGCAATCTCAAGACTTGACATCTTTTGGCTTCGACTTTGTGCCAATATTGTTGGGCGGAAACCCCGATCCCCTCGGGGTTGGTCTTCAAACTTCCTGGAGCGACAGCCAAGCAAACATCGAACTCAACGGTGATCCTTGGGCCTTCCTTCGAACAAGCGACGGTCCACAACACCCCGCTGATAATTGGTAACAACATTTCTTGGACCCCTCAAGAACCTCACCTACCGGCCAAAAGCAGCGCATTTCTGGAGTCTTTGTGGGAATGAACGACCAAAGCGACCGAAACTGACGAACGGCAGGATGGAGCAGACCCCTGCGACCAATGTATCACAATCGGCCTACGACATTGCCTCACGGCCACCTAGAACTTGCCAATGGGCTGGCTGTCCCGAAAAACGAGTCTTCAATCAAGAATCGGCATTCCGGTAAGTCTACTTTCCACAGCACTCGATACAAAATACTGAGCCATCCTTAAAGAAGACACATGAACAAACATGAAAGACCCTACAAGTGCCCGACAACCAACTGCAAAGCAAAAGACTTCACCAACTCCGGCGATCTGAAGAGACATCAAAGAACGGTCCACAGCAAGGGCCTGTTCTTCTGTCCGGTTTCTTCCTGTAAGCGCCATGCGAAGGGGTTTGGAAGGAAGGACAATAGGGAGGAACATGTGAAGCGAGTGCATTCCCCCGATGCCTCGATGACTTTGAATTCACCAGGAGAGAAAGAAATGGAGTTCAATGGAGTTGAAAATGATGTCGGAGGAGTATGTTCGCCCGTCAGCGCCGGCAATATTCCAGATGTAGAGTTGCCGTTGAGAAGTCCTTCTTTTGCGAATAGCAAAGTTTCCTTGGCAACGAAGCTGCAAGAACTCAAGGATGCGAAAGAAATGGCCATTGCTGAAGTGGCTGCCAAGTTTGACAAGGACATCGATGCTGTGGAGCGAGTGTTGTCTTTGCCTTAGGATCTTGATTTTATTCTCTCATCTTTAACTTCTTATGGCTATACCAAGACGGAGCAATATCAAAAAAATATGGTATTTAAGATCTGTGAAATAGATGGTGTTGATCGCTTAGTACACAGGATATAGTAGTCTTGAGCGTGCCAGTGCCCAGAAGAGTTGCGTAACCTTAGAGTGAGATGATACTAACGGTCTTACAGCAGAATTTGATTTGACTGACTTGGCTTACATCAGGGTACTTTATCAAAAGCTTCAATTTGCTTTCGAGTCATCAATTATGATTCAACCTCGCAGAACTAGTCTGGATTACGTGTGAACCTACAAGTAGCCGCTTGGCAGCAAGCTTGTCTACACGACTCTTGACGACGATAGCTTGAAATAGAAAGGCATTTTAGATATTGAGATGTATGTGCAAATGATGCTGAAGGTGCTCACGGCTAATGCGGACATGTCGGAAAATCAATAAGAGAAGAACTCTTAGTCTCCTGGAATGGATGTGGGAGGCATCGCAGAACGAAAATGACAATCCAATTGAATAGCGAGATGACTACATCCCTACCCAAGACACTTAGGTTATCTGCCAACTAAATCCCACTGGTAAAGAATCGGAACAACTTCAATCACAACCGCAATGAGAAAAACGGATATGCAAGATCATAAATTCCAAGCCTTTCGTCTCGTCCCCATGACCTATTAAGCCCAACCCGACACTCTCTTTATCAAGACAGAAAAGCCATCTGTCCAGGGTATAATATCAATCCAGCGCCGTAATCAGAAAGGGTGCTTGTTGTGCGTTTAGCAACAGCATTCGAGACACTCGAAGCAGGCGAGGCCGGCACACCTAAATGAGACAAGCAGTCAGCATGCAGCCACGATCACAAGGGGAGCGCAGATGACTTACATCCCGCAGCAGAGGCCACCTCCACCTCCGCCCCTCATGCTCATAGGTTCAGCTGTCATTTGCTCTGTGGGACGCTGCGATTTCTGTTAGTTATGAATATTGTACGTTGAGAAGTTGAGGACATACAGGTTGTTCGGCGTTGACTTGCGCGGTTGTTGGGAGCTCCATTTGCTGGGCTTGAGGCTGTTGAGTTTCTTGGGAAGGCATTTTGGGTGTTGTGAGGCTGAGGATACAAGTATCGAGAATCGAGATGTGGTTTGACGGGAAGAGGTATCGAGGCTGGAGCTACGTGGAGTATATGAACTGATGATGGAGAAAAGAGAGAAGTAAGCACAGGACGGGGCGATCCTCAGGGTTTTAAACTCGAGCGTCCCCCCCGGTCAGCCCTGCCATTTCCATTGTCGTATTACAGCTGTGCGGAAATACGACATGCACAGCAAAGTAGGTTCAGCTTCGCCCAATCCGACGCGTGGTCAGCTTCGAAGCGTCCACGGCAGCTCCTTGTCTCACCCATGCCGATTCCAGATGGGTTGGGATTTAGGGCCGGCATGGCCTTTCCGCACAAGTGTGTACCTCCGTACGAGATGCGAGGTGGAAACTTACATAATCTATTTGCGTGATAGATTGCGGGCGTAAGGTTCACCCTGGTGCTTGTACAGTGCTGCGAGTGCCCGGATGGGAGTGGATGGTTGGTCCACTCGTAAGGCTGTGTTAATGGAGAGGGTTGTGGCTTGGCTGAAGGATTATGGCTCAGCCTTCATGCTTGTTTTGAACTAAGACTTCGTTTCAGGCTTGGCGATCTAATCTCAAAGTAGTGATCTTCGGATAGCTTGTGTGTTCTTGGGGATAGTGCACGAAGTCGAAGCGCATCTGATTTTGATCTTTGTCTGAGTAAGTGTTGATCATACCTAAGTGGTGAGTAATAACTAAATCGAAGCGAACTTTGGAGACTTCTACTAAAAACAAATCTCGAATGGCCAGCCTCAGGGGACGCTGCTCGGGGTAGCCTCGGAAAGAGAAACGAAAACAATTAATATGTGACTTCGTGTATTTTGGGTCCAAGGGGTAGAGGACTGAGTCGAGGTGGCCCCCTAACGGCATGACGGCACTGACAGGGACTCTAAATCGAGGGGTCGAAAATGGGTTGCGATCAATCCACTTGGATGAAAAGCTTGGACGAGAAGCTAAATAAGTAAACGGCGATTCCGAGATAGCCCTCAACGAAGGTCAGCGTACTATCAAGAATAGCTCACGGCCGACATAACCCGAGAACAAAGTGAGGAGTCAAAGAAGAATTTCATCGCCGCTGCAGATATCTATACTATCCCTCTACTTCCTTCGTCCAGAGGAGACTTTGGGGAACTCCAAAGGCAACTTCAGCTTCGCAATCTTCCGTTGAGCAGCCGCTGCCTTCTCCAATCCCAATCTTTTCCTCTCCACTTCTCCCAGAGCACCAATCTTCGCTCCAATCTCCATAAAGAACTGTGACATCTGCTTGGTGTCTAACTTCAAATCTCCCTGCAGATCAAAGATGTTGACTTCATAGTTGTCGACTATACAAGCCAATGCACACAGATGCGTTCTAATCAAGTTCACACCAAAGTTCGTAATCATGCCACCCTCAGTAAACTTCCGCTTGATGCTCTCCAAGACGTTCTCCGGTATGTCGTCTAGGAGTTTCTTCAATTCGTCTCTTTTTGGCAAAGTCCTGATTCCTCTCGACATCCGACAGGAGTCCAGGACTTGTATTAGGAGAAACATGTAGCGGAGGATCTTTAGCTTCTCGACGCTAGATGCAGCATTCTGAAGTCGATGTGCCACATACGCAGAGCTGAGCTGAACACTCTTGTTCGCCTTTGCGGCGTCTTGCCAAACCTTGATAGGGAGTGCTTTCATAATATCTTTGCCAATCAGATCCTCAGTAGTATAGACCTCTTGAATATGCTTAGCATCCCTATTGGCTTTCGGTCTTGGTTTTGCGTCTTCAACTCTCTGTGCCAATTCATCTTTCGTAGCCATGCCTTTGGTGGTCTCCGACATGTTCGAGAGGATAGCTGCTGTAGCAGCATCGAATTTTGCGGGCTTGTCTTTGTTTCTGGCAGACTTCTCGGGGGAGATGGCGTTCTCGGTGACGGAAGCAATGGCTTTGCGTGCTTTCTTAGTACCAAATGTTTGACCAAGAATGTTACGACGCTCTCGCATGTCCTGTAGGCATTGTTAGCAATCTTCCTGGGTTACTCTCAATACTTTGAACTTACTCTAGAAAGCTCATCCTCTGCAACAGCTTGCTGGGCTCTCACACTGCCCCGGACAACCATCTTCCTGGCTTCCATGATCTCCATCTTGCCTGTCTCTGGATCGTAGACTCCGACATAATGCTTCAATAGTGAATCCGCACCGCCCGCCTCTTCTTCCTGTGCTGTGTAGTCGAGTTTTGGGTGATCCGAGGAGTGCAAAATCAGTTCCTTGTTTGCGATACTACCAGACTTTGAGGGTACGTTTCTGCGGACTTTCGTGTATGGATTCAAGTGGATTGAAGTCGGAAAAGCCAGGCCAGGTGTAGAAGCTATGCATGTAAGCCATTGAATAGTATAATATGCACAGCCAGATTCTAGTTCTGGCTTCGAGAGCGCGCGTACCTATAACTGGTGCCCAGCTGCCTGCATCAGAAACCGAGACTCTGATCTGCTTATCATCCTCGATTGCGACCCTTTTGCTTGGTTTCGAGGCCCCATCCGTATTCCTCTTCCTCTTCTTGACCTTTTCCACCTTGTCTGACATGATCCCGGACGTTGGGTGTGCAATTGGAGAGTTGTGGAAATTTGCTTGTCAAACCAAAATTTCTCAATTGTCGGAGAACAAAAATATTCGCCGATTTTTATCAGCCTTGTCATTCAGGCGACAACGCGGGGAAGCTCTTGATGGCAACTTGAACACCACCGCAAATTGAACAGGAATAGAGGACAGGAATGGATACAGAAGGGCATGGAGTTAAGAGCTGTTGCTCCGAGATAAGAGCTTGAAAGTAATTTGTAGAGGTGCTTAGGTTGATGGAGGTTCTGTACTGGACCTTCTCTACGGCCTGCCAGATATTGGGGCAAGTTCCATGACATCAAATGGTTTAATAGCATCACAAGAGCAATTCAGGTCACATCACATTATGGCAAGGCATATTCGAAGGCAAACTTCTTTTCTTGTTCTGTTCTGCGATTGAAGTCGACGGTATCAAGCATCTGCGGCAGCTATCCTTCCATCGCTCCCTGGTTCATAAACCCTCAATTGACAATCCGACGAAGTTGTTGACCAGTCCTGCTTCCTAGCAAATCAGTCCACCAAAAGCCAAAGAGTACGCGTCATCAAGCTGCTCTATCCTTGAACATCCCAGCTGCCATTGTACCGAGTGGTAGTCCCAAACTGTGCTTGTGATCTGGAGTGTTGGAAAAGGCGTAGAAGTTGATGCGGGGGATGGCGTAAACGAGGAGGTTAGGTTGTCATGGTGTTCGTTCGAGAGGTAAGGTGACTGAGATCGGGATGTTGTGAGTTGTTTACTTGCTGCGAGGGGAGTTAGCATTTGCTTCATTGCTTCGTTCTGACAGGAGAAATGCTTCAACTTACGATCTCGCGCGCGTCTTGCGGCGCTTTCTCTTGAGTCTCCGAACTCTCTTTTTTCTCCACTTGGCTCTCACTGGGTAATGATTAGCAGATATCAAGATGTTGTGGGAGGGTGGCATACTTTTCAATACGAGTTGATGTGATGAAGCTGGTTGAAGAAATTGAGCTCAGCTTCTTGCGCAAGTAATGTGCAGAGTGCCAGGGCGCTAGGCTAAGCGAAGAGCTAGTCTCAGAATGTACTAGAAGACAGGACTTAGGGCTTGTCACGTGGATGGGAGCCAAATGGAGACAGATCTTGGCGATGCTGTCTTGGCAGTGACCCAGGTTCAACTTCAACATCAACATCAACATCTCAATGTCCTAAAACTATTTCAAGACATTGAATTTCAATCAAGTTCACGGATGTGCAATATCCACTGGATATATGTTCCAATTGCTATACTACTCCCAACTTCAACTGACACTCCCCTTACTAACTCATCGCTTCTATCAACATGCCTCACCCATTTCAAGTTCTTGATTCCCATGATACTTCTGAGGACAATCATGAATTTGATTATGCTAAGGACCCTGTTGGAGTTCTGAGATGGGAGGATGAGCGAGGCCAGGTGATGGGTAAGTCAAATGCGTCACTGTATCAACTTCAGCTTATCTCAATCACCAGAGAAACGCATTGAGTACAGTGACGAATTGATAGTTGGCAGAGAGCCAGTTTCTTGGTCAACACCAGGGTTTGGTGAAAGGTAGATGCTCTTATCTTGCTGATGTCTCAGGATTAACAATCACAGCATCCTCATCACGATCGCAGATGATGCCAGTTATCCCTTTGTCTCCAAAAGACACTTCCGCATTTACTCTGTCGTATTCGACAGGAGTGACCCCTCCGTACAGCCATTGATCTATTGTGAGGACCTTGAGTCCACAAATGGCACCTATGTCAATGGAGTTTGCATTGGCATGATTGGCCGCGAACGAGTTGGACATCTTCTCTGCCACGGGGATATCATTGAAGTGCGTCCACATTGGCGATTCCAGCTTCACCAACCTTCTCAGTATCCCACGAGCGAGATTCTAGGACATCCTGAGGAGATGGAAGTATGTAGTACCGTCTGTTATTTGAATGTCGCTCATGATCCTAGTATTTTCAGGATCTCTACACGGTATCGAATCGCAAGCTAGGCAGCGGTCAGTATGGTGCGGTTTTCCTCGCAACCGAAGTTGCAACTTCCAAGCAGACAGCATGCAAAATCGTGAACTTTGGGGATGGTGCAGATCGGGGATCACAGATTTCTGAGTCCTTACACCATGGTACTACCCATCAGGAGCTGTCGCCGGGGGGAAAGGCCAAGCTCAAGCGTGAGATATTCATTCTTTCGAAGCTCAACCATGTAGGCGCTTCATCCCTCCTGGTTCAATAGTTTCTCACAGTCTTTAGCCGCATATCGTTTGCATGAGAAAGGCATTCTTCTCGGAAAACACCATGTAAGCGTGCTTTTGGAGGGAAGATGTGGGGATCGATGAAACTGACGTATCAGGTACACCTTCACAGACCTTGCTCCAGGAGGAGATCTTTGCTCGTACCTCGATTCCAATGGAGCCCTCACAGATTGTCACACTAGAATAATCTCTCGACAGCTTGTCCTTGCCGTGAAATACCTCCATTCCAAAGGAATTGTGCATCGAGACATAAAGCTGGAAAATATCCTGATTATGCACACCGATCTTGGAGGTCGTGTTCTCTTAACCGACTTCGGCTTTGCCATAGACGCCCGTCCGTCAGGTGGAAGGATGCTGTCCAAACTGGGGACACCAGGATACGTTGCACCGTGAGTATACTTCCAAAACCGCCTTCCAAGTATGTGAGATTCTGACCTCGTCCAGGGAGGTTGAAATCGTCGAGTCCTCCAAAGTCGGCTACACGTCAGCTGCCGACCTTTGGTCGCTTGGTGTGTCGATCGCGTATCTGTTAACGAATGATACTATCTTGCCCCGTGATAAAATCTCACAAGTCAGCCAGGTGCAGCTAGCAGAGCTCTTCCACGGTTTCGGAGATGGCACTAAGAGAAAGACCTGGCAGAATCTATCGCCACGGGCTTTAAGGTTTCTTCGAGGACTACTTGCCTCTGATCCGGCCGACCGAATGACCGCCGAAGAAGCATTGGAGCACTCATGGTTGACGAAGCCACTTTCAGAGGCAGCACTCATCGAAGAGTGTTGTGCGAAGATTGTCCGGTTCTGGAAGAAACGGGACAGTGACGAAGTTGTGATCGGACTTCCCTCAACCATCCAGAGTAAGCAGGATGAGAACTCTCGCCGAGATTCAAGATCAAAGAGAAAGCTTCCTGATGCCTCCTCGTCTCCATATTTCACTCTTGACCGCCATCTCCATCGCAGAGAGGCATCACAAAGGCGGACTTTGTTGGCTGGGCTCAGCAAGACTGGATCTCAATTTGTAGCCCCTGCAGATGAAACAAAGACTTATCGTCTTCAAATGGTATCGATCCTAGGAAGAGATATGTTTGGTAGGAACCCAGATACGCAAGTTCAAGAGCGACCGAGTGTCGAAGATGAGGTATCTCTTGTTCCAAAAGAGACCCCAAGACCTCGATCAGAGAGGGTGTTTGGATTCGACTTGAGCGATCCTACCGGACCATCTCCTGGCTCTTCAATCGAAGCGGAGCAAGTGAATGCAGATTCGGAGACTGGTATCCAGAACATGAGTCGAAAGCGGGCGAGGTGGGAGTCGGAGGATCTAGAGGAGAAGATTCTTCGGGACGATGTTGCGAAAAATGCCACCAAATGGCAGAGTGCGAAAGCCCTGAAAGATGCTGTTATGAAGAGGAAAATGGAAGTCGAGAAAGTTGGCGGGAAGCCGGGAGAGGTAGGCCCAGGTCGCCCGACTCTGGCGATCAGAGCTTCGACGATGTTGGTTTGATGATCAATATGGGTCGTCGCTTGCTGGTTCCTGCCGGGGGCCGACCCCGATGGAGAAGACGAGCGAGGTATTGCTATTTGGAAGATACCCATTTGCTGCAAGGTTGTGGATCAGTGCTAAGATTTACTAACGGGTTATCTTTAAATTTACCTTTCATTCAAAATTGTGGAGATGAGAGCCAGTAACAGTAGTCCAGACCATCTGGTCATCATATTCGCGGAGTGATGTGTAGTTCAGCACTTGTCTGCAGTATCTTTCCACTTTATACAGTAGTCTTTATGAAATCACTGGATGTTACCAGGGACTTGGCACTAGTACTATGCGGCTCCACCTGCAATATGCAGTAAGCACCCTCTATATTTACCTGCCGACTGGCACGATATGCACGATCATTTGGTGCGATTACCAACCGGCAATACACAGATTCTCGCCAATCAACCCAAACACCTCGCATAATCTCACACTCATTCAGCGTCTCATGTCTAAACATCCTCCAATAACCGGTAACACATTCATTACAGATTGATTACAGATGTCCAACATTTTGCAACATCTTGTGCAGGTATCGCTGGATTGGGATACAAACCTAATCACGGGCCGTGGCCGCAAAGTTGGTCCATAATCCCATGCAACTCTCCTTGGCATCGACCTGAACCCAGTCTGCAATCTTCGAAAACAACAGCTAGGAAACAGTCGACCGCATTTCCCCCTCCCTATCTGTGGCCTCGTGCTCGTCTATCTTTTTTCGATGTCCATATGCAGACGATTCCACCAATCATCTGGGCCAAATGCAACAGGTCCTTTTTGGAGTCTGGTAACGACCGGGCCGTCAATTCCAGTGATTGGAAGGAAACGGCATGCTTGTGGCGAGACCCTGACGGATCCTTGAGCCGCGCGCCTGCGCGTGCAAAGAGAGGGGGTGGATAGTGGCATGTGGAGAGGCGAGTGAGGGAAGGGGAAGGAGAGGCTGGTGGCTGGATACCTAGGTACTGTTGGCTGTTGGATAGGTGAGGCGTTTGATATTAGGAGAAGGATACTGTATGGATATGGATGTGGTCGTGACAAGCAAGCGACGGTTGACGGTTGACGGTTGAACGAACCGACATACCGCACGCTAACAATTATTTGCCATGCCATCCCACTCCAGTACCACCCCTAACACCATGCCATCCCATCCCTCGCCGTCCCCGTCCCTCCCCCAGAGCGGGCCCTGGCGGGCAGAAGCGAGCCACATTTTCTCCTCATTATCCCCTTTTCTTCTCGCGAGCTGCAGCTGCGACATGCGGCGTTCTGCTCGTTTGCCAGCCTGGGGTAGAGGCCGGCCAAGCGAGGAGGTAGGCGTAAAGGCGAGGCGTACTGTACTAGGCGAGTGCTCGAGTAAGTGAGCTGTTCGAGATGGAAGATCTCCAGTCCCCAGAGCCCGCGCTCGGCCCGAAAGGGACAGACGAGCAAGTCTACGGAGGACGTACATGGGAATCCCCTCCACGCTCACGAGCCCGCAAGAGCCAGCTGTTGGACCTTGGCGTAACAAACCCAACCAGCCCGTGCCAACTCGACAGTCTGTCTGCAGTGTCTGGTCGAGACTATCGAAAGTGTCAGCTCATGGCATGGCATAGCAGGGCAATGGAGGCATGACATGGGCATGTAAACCCAAAATCAGGTACAAGTGACCCTAAGCTCGGGTGGCGTATCTCGCCATCCTCCTGGGAATCTCACTAGGCCATGGCATGGCATCTACTGTACTACTGTAGCTCGCATCTAGAAGCAGCTACTACTGCAGCTGTTTCGACTCTTCGATTCGCGAAAGCCACTCGGGAGTGGATGCAACGCAGAGGCTCACTGAGCCCTCAACCCTAAAGGGGCATGCGGAAGGAGCATCTCCGTGGCCTCCACCGTCGAAAAGAACATCCCATCCACCTCCCATCCCCAGATTTCACCCCGGGAATGTCCTCCGTTCTCCGAAACGTTGGCGAGCTTGTTCTCCAATCAATTCGCTGCAACTTTTTTTTGATACCCGTTCCCCTCGTCTGTTCTTCATCTGGAAATTCATCTAGTGAAATGACCTGGCCCAGCATGTCCCAGCAAGTCTACACCCATGGCGAACACCTGGTGGCTCGACTTCCTCATGGATGATAAGTAGCTGGAAGTTCCCTTCCAAGTTTCGTTCTTTCTTCAGCACTCCAGTCACTCAAGACACACTTGGGCTCCCTTCGACATATCAGCAAATCCTCCTCTCATCTGGACGCGATGGCAGACATTACGGAGAAGCACGTCGACTCTCATGTCGCCGAACATGACGACAACGACCACTCGCTCGACAAGAACAAGGTCGTGGCCACCAAAGTCCTCATCGGAGATGAGACTTTCAACCAAGCCATGCTCAAGGAGCCCCCTCAACCCCGCAACTGGATCGCTATTCAACTTTACCTGATCTCGGTTGTTGGGTTCTGCTGCTCGACCTCCAACGGTTTCGACTCTTCCCTCTTCGGTAACCTTCTCTCCCAGAAGCATTTCAAGGCCTTCTTCGATGTCAGCAATGTGGGCATTCAAGCTGGTATTGTCAGCTCTATGACCCAAATCGGTGGTGTTGCAGCTCTTCCATTCATTGGCCCTGCTATCGATACCTTTGGCCGAAGGGTTGGCATGTTCATTGGAGCCTCGATCATCATCCTCGGTGTTATCATCCAAGGTACCGTCATCAGCACAGGCAACACTGGTCAATTCATGGGAGGCCGATTCTTCATGGGCATGGGTGTCTCCATCATTGCCTCAGCCGGTCCCTGCTACGTCGTTGAGATCTCTCACCCAGCTTATCGTGGCATTGTTACTGGTTTCTACAACGTTTTCTGGTATGTTGCTGCAGCTAAAATCTTGAGTTCTGTAACTGATAACTATACAGGCCTGTCGGAGCTTTGGTTGCCAGTAGCGCTTGCCGAGGTGCTCTCAGCCTTCCTGGAAACGCCTCTTGGATCGTCCCCATCTGGCTTCAAGCAATGTTCCCAGGTGTCGTCTTCATCTTCGCCTGGTTCCTCCCAGAATCCCCACGTGTAAGTGAACTATTCAAACCCAGCAGAAGTTGGCGTATGCATGCTGACCAGGTGATCAGTGGTTGTACACCAACGGCAAGCAAGAGCAAGCCAAGGCATTCCTCACCAAATATCACGGAAATGGCAACCCCGACAGCGAGTGGGTCAGACTTCAGATGTGGGAATACGAGGCTCACTTGGAGCTCGACGGTGCCGACAAGAGATGGTGGGATTACCGCGCGCTTTTCAAGAACAGAACATCCAGATACCGTCTTGCCTGCAACTGCGCCGTCTCTCTCTTCGGTCAATGGGCTGGTAACGGTATGTATTCAAACCTCTCTACGACATTCAGATACTAATATAAGCCAGGTGTTGTCTCTTACTTCCTCAGTGGTGTCTTGGATACCGCTGGTATCACCGAGACGACTATGCAGAACAACCTTTTCGTCGCAATGAACGCTGTGCAGTGCGTGGTCTCCTTCACGGGCAGTATGTTCGTTGACAAGATCGGTCGCCGCCCTCTCTTGATCTGGGTTAACGTTGGCTGCTCCATCTGCTGGATCGGTGTCACTGTCGCAGCTTCTATCATCGCTCCAGAAGTGCGTGCCAAGAAGGCAATTGAGGATGCTGGTGGTGTCTGGGATACTTCCCTGGGTAACAAGTCAGCCAGTGGAGCCACTGTTGCTATGATCTATATCTTCCAGGCTGTCTATTCTTTCGGCTGGACCCCACTTCAAGCTCTCTACCCCGTCGAGGTCCTCTCCTTCGAAATGCGTGCCAAGGGAATGGCCTTCTCTAACCTTTTCGTCACCTGTGGTACTCTCGTCAACCAGTTCGGATTCCCAGTCGCTCTCAAGAACATCGAGTGGAAGACATACATTGTCTTCATGGTCTGGTGTCTCGTCCAGGCTGCCATCATCTGGTACTTCGTTCCCGAGACCAAGAACCGTACTGTAAGTCCACAATCATACCCATTTATCTTGGAACAGCGGCTAACAAATTCCATAGCTTGAAGAACTTGATGAGATCTTCAGCGCCAAGAACCCAAGAAAGACATCCACTGCCAAGAAGGCGCTCAACCTCGATGAGCACAATAACGTTGTCGGTGTCGAGGATATCAACAAGGGCGATGCTTAGATCCAATGACCTACCTACACTCTGACCAACGGTCACCAAAACTTCGAAGGAGTACGATGTTGTGGAAGGGGATGCCGCTGAGAAGCCGATAGCTTCCAAGCATGAATTTGTCAATTACGCTACGATCTCATATAGCCATTTTAATTTATGTTTGCTTGAGAATTTCTGGTTCCAGTTCCCTGCTTGTGATTGGTTGATTGGTTGATTGATTGAGATTTCTCTTTGGGTAAGAATATCTTGTGAATCTTGACTGTAGACGGGAGTTCAGAACCCACATATTCTAACCGTTCCCATCTTAGCAAAGTGGTGAGAAATACACAGCGCTTTCAATCGACATTTGAATCGTAAAGATTGCCAAGATGTTCTTAACACCCTATAGGAGCTAAACAATCAATTTTAGGGAAGAAGTAAAATAACGAATGCTCTCTCACCAACCACCAAGCCTTTGGTTCTCCCAACAACGAATATATGGTTATTACACGTACTGTTACAATAGTGATCATAAAACCCTAACTCGAACAATGAATTCTACTACGGTTGCTAAGATAGTCCTCAAATTTTTCATCTCTCAGAGTAAATCCTCTGCTACATACGACTTGACGTCTGGCAAAGCACCCATGGTTTTCTCCAGGATCCTATTGGGTAGGCAGATAGTTGAGATTTACTTTCCATAGGCCTGTATCCGCTAGTCCTGTAGCTTGCATGAGGTTGTGGCGAAGAAACTTATGTCCCAGATCCTGGAGACGACTTTGGCAGTCAGTCCGCGCAACTATTCTGACAACTTTCATTTGTTGCCGACTCCCCTTTTGTATTTCTTAGGAGCGGTTGGCTGACGCTTTTACTGTAAACCTCATCTAGCGATTAATTTAAACTTGAGCTATCATTTGGTTTGAGAGCTTAAGCAAAGCGCCAGATTTTGAGGCTCTTGGAGGAAGTTCATCTGATGTTCTGGTGCAAGCTAAGCGAGACATCAGCAACATACACATCTTCGCCCCACTGATAGCAGATGAGGCGGGGATTTAAAGAGATTTTATTCTTGTGTTGAGAAATGGGTTAATGCTCTGCTGTACATCTGAATCAGATGAACGAGGTTGACTGCCAATTTATTCCAGAGAAAGGATATTACATCGAGTCTTAAATCGACTCAGTTAGGACTAACACCTGCCCGCGGCCTGCCATCTGGCCTCTTCTTAACACCCCATTATCTCGTCGTTTACGCCATCAAGTTCATTCAATTTTATCAACCCCCCCCCCCTTCTTTGCCTTTCAATCCAATTGCAACCTTTCTCCCAAACAATGTCTTTGTTCCTCACTCGTGAAACTGATCTAAACAGAACAAAGTTCAAGAAACCCAATGAAACATCCTTCTTTCAATATTTCTTTATCCTCCCAACAAGCATCACCCACAACATTCTTTCACGCTCCCTGAAAAGACTCTTTCATTCTCAAAGACAATTATTCGTCCTGGTGTATATCACATCTCTAAATGGATGTGCCTAGATCCTCTCTCTCCCCTCATCTCGACTCGACTCGACTCGATTCATTTCTTGTTGATGAAAGTATACAAGTGCTCAACTTCTTTGTTAACTTCCGTGTTTACCATCAGAACAAAACGAAGATCCCATCCTACCTCAAATACCCCCGCACCAAGCACAACACAAACCCACAGCAAATTCTACACCTACAAGAGCCAAAATGCCTTACCCAAAACCCAAACTAACACTAATCACCTCCTTCACAAACCCACCTCCCTCCCAATCTCCAACCCCCAAACCCGAACCCCAACTCAAACCCAAAACCTCCTTCATCAAAGAATCCTGCCTCCAATGCACCCTCCTCTCCCTCCGCTGCTCCTTCAAATCAAGTACCAATCCCCCCTCAAACCCCCCGAAGAGCTGCACCCGCTGTCTGAAATCCAACCAGGACATCTGCGTGCACCGCATAAAAGCTTCCTCCCTTCCATTTACCAACACCTCCATCCCCATCCCCATCCCCATCCCCACCAACCCCAACCAGACCTCAAACACCTCCCAACCCAAAGACAACGGAAAAGCAAAATACGGAGCCGAACTAATCTCAGCACAACTCAAACACTTCAAGCCCGAATACATCCACCACACTCCCCTGCCGCACATCACCGCCTCCGCCCTCGCCGCAAAAGTCTCTTCTCTCCTCCTCCCTCGGAAAGAGAGGGATCGTTTCGCGCTGCCTATGCCGAGTCCGGGGTATGGGAGGCGGACGTTGAGGCCGTTGGGGGAGAGGTTGGAGGCTGAGCGGTTGGAGGTTGAGGAGGAGGAGAGGAGGGTGAGGGAGAGAGTGGAGAGGGAGATGAAGAGAGAGATTGAGAAGGAGAGGGCAATGGAAAGGGCAAGGGAGAGAGTGGAGAGGGGGAGGGTGGAGAGGGAGGAGTGGGAGGAGTGGGAGAAAGCCCGGGAGGAGGAGATGAGTTTTCGGGTGGATGAGTTTCAAGACGATTTTAGTGATTAGTTTGTTTGTTTGATTTTTCCCGGGGGAATTGCAATTTAGGTACTGGATGCAAGTAAGAGCTTACTTAGGCTGGGAGTCCGGTCAAATTTATCCAACCAGCCCTGTCCAATCTGAAAGCAACGCAGCGCGCTCCCAGCATTAGAAAATGAAAGAAACCCAGAGTAATAGATCTATCCATCCATTCCCACGTATCGAAACACGCAGGTTCATTGTTAACTTTTCCTTCCTTCCTTCCCATCGATGTAATCAAGAAAGTACTCATACAATCCCATCAATCCGCGAAGTGAAATCCAGAATCCAGAATCCAGAATCCAGAACCTCGCATTAACAGCAAAATTCGCAAATCCCATGACGTGACGCCCTTGAAAGCAAATCCAACTAAAGGTTCGCACGCAAAATATCCTCCTTGGTAGGATCGTACATCCTCGCACGAATCCAGGAATCGAGATAACTATCGCTCAGATCCCGAATGCTAGGTTCGCGATCGAGACCTTGACGTTGAGCTTCGCGGATGACTTCGCGGGCGACGATTACGCTTACGTCGCGGATACGGTCGAGTTCTGGGTAGAGACGGCCGTCGGATAGTTCGGAGGGGGTGATTGCGTTGCTGAGTGCTACGGCGGAGGCGTAGATCATCTCTTGGGTTATGTGTACGGCTTTGCAGAGGATGGAACCGAGTCCGATGCCGGGGAAGACATACATATTGCTAGGGATGTGAGTATGAGTGGCGTGGAAGCGGAGAAGATGATTACTTACTTTCCCTGACTGGGAATCATGACCTTGTCTTTGTAGAGGTATGGTTGGAAAGGACTACCGCTTGCGAAAATGGCTTTTCCGTCAGTGTACTTGATGGCCTCCTCGAACGTACATTCGGAATTGCTGGAAGGGTTCGATAGAGGGAAGATGATGGGATGTGGGTTCAGTTTGGCCATGGTCTTGAGGATACTCTCGTCGAAGATTCCACGGATGGTTGAAAGTCCCATGAGAATGGTTGGCTTGACGTAGTCCACAACTTCTGGGAGAGTCTTGAATTGTTGGCCGTTATTGTCATCGCGAGAGAAGTAGACTTTGTGTTGGGCTAGTCTGTCTCCTCTGTCGTTTGTGATGAGACCCTGGAATTATTAGCAGTGAAGCTAAATCTAAGTCGAGAACTTACCTTGGTATCGACAAACCAGAAGCAACGTCTTGCCTCATCTTCTGTCAAGCCTTCCTTGATGAAGTACTCCACTATCTGCTTAGCAACACCTACACCAGCACTACCAGCACCCATGAAAACAGCACGTTGATCCTTGACAGGAACTCCGCTCTTCTTCAGGGCATTGATGGTACCAGCCAACATGACGGCACCTGTTCCTTGGATGTCATCATTGAACATGGAGTACTTGTGTTGATATCTCTCAAGTGCAGGGAATGGGTTCTTGAAGTCCTCGAACTGGACAACAATACTACATAATGTCAGCTTTACACCTCATTTCCAAATAGAGGTACTCACCCAGGCCACATCTTATTCAAAGCAACCATCAACTCATCCAAGAAATCAGCTTCTTCCTGCTCAGAAACCTTTGGCATCTTGGCACCCATATACAATGGGTTGGCCAACAACTCCTTATTGCTAGTTCCGAGATCAAGACACAGTGGTAGGGTCACCTCAGGTCGGATACCAGCACATCCTGTATAGAGTGCTAGCTTTCCAACTGGAATTCCCATACCGTTGACACCAAGATCACCAAGTCCGAGGATACGAGAGCCATCTGTGACAACAGTGATCTCGACATTTGGTTGAGGCCAATTTTGGAGAACTTCGAGGATGTGTCCACGGTCTTTGTATGAGATGTAGAGACCTAGAGAAGTTAGTAAGATAGGTCAGATATGGAAGGAGGCAATCTGATGATGGAATTATGGGGCAACATCTCATGTCTCAAAACTCCGACACAACATTCACTCAGCTATAACGTACCTTCTGGTTGCTGGTAAATCTCAGACCACTTCAAACAAGCCTCTCCGACTACAGGAGTGTAGATCAAAGGCGCAATAGTCTAATATCCAAATCAGGAAGTCAGTCACGTGGCCATCCCACTTCGGGATGAAGAAAAAAAAACAACAGAGCGCGGAGGGCAAAACGAACCGTGAAATTTGTGAGGACAAGACGGTAGAAGAGATGGATGTTGCTGTTTCTGAGGTTGCTTAGGTAGATGTACTTCTCGATAGGAGTCGTCTTGGAAGCTAGCTGCTTGAGACCTAATGTAGAGAGTTGTCTGTCAGAGGGGAGAAAGTAGGGCAGGGCTTAGGTAGGGCCTGGACTGGAATGGACGGGACTCTGGACTGGTAGTACTTACATCGAGTGAGTTGGAGTGTATGACTCTCCACATTTGGAGGCGTGAGACCATGGACACCGAGCTTGTTCCTCAATTCGATGGGATACGATGTATCAGGATGGATGCTGTTCACCCATCAATTAGAGTTAGAACTCCGAAAAGGATCAATATCTTTCGTTGAGTCCTGAGTTATATCGCGGATGGAAAGGCTTGACTCACTTGGCTATGCTGGGCGAAGTATTTTCCGTAGAGGAGCTATGAGGGATCTGGGTCTGGATGTGGTTCGGAGACATCTTGAGAGGTGCAACAGCAGCAGACGACGAGAGTCGCGTAAAGGTAGTAGGAAGAGTAGGAGTATTAGGAGATAAAGAAGAAGATGACGACGACGACGAGGGAGAGGAAGCCCTTTTCGTAGTATATCGGTAGAGTTGACGTCCTATGGCACCTTTTAATCCACCCATTGGAATACTCATCAAGTCGACCGGGACCTCTTTCCTTTTGGTGCTTGCTGGGCTGGGTTGGGTTGGCGTCAGATTGTACTGCACTGGGCTGCGTCTCTGGATACCTCGGTTCGGGATACAGTTGGGGCGTCGAATTCACGAACGAACTCTGCTGCTTGCTGATGACAGACAAGCGAGAATTTTTAAAATAAGAGGTATGGGTAGGGTGGGTATGTAGGGATTTGATTGAATGACTGGTGTTCGTTCGTGGTGGTGACTGTGACAAACAGAATGGATAGCCTTGAACGAACGGAGAAAGTAGGAACGACTGACTGTGCGTGACGTATCAATTTCCTCTTTACGACTGTTTAGTTGTCTGTACAAAACCATCCCAACACATGCTGCGCTTTTCCTCTCTTTTTATTTATTTCTGGTTACTCATCTTATTCATTCATTCACTACTCGTTCCAAGCCACGTTTACTTCCCCGCATTCTGTGACTCAGGTTGAGTTGAGAGGAGTGAGAGAGTCTATTCCATTATTTTGTTGAGCCGGACTTCGCTCGGAGGGTTTCTGTTATCGTGATGCACCGCTAGAGCCAGCCCCGGCCGGTGCCTCAACGCCCAATTGGTGCGCGCTCAGCCCAAAGCCTTGTCTCACTCAGCCAGAGGGCTCCGACTTTCCCCTATTTTTGGGGGAAGGGGGAAGCTTGGGAGGAATTAATTGGTTTATTGAGTTGCTGCTTGGAGCTATTGTAATGTCTATTGTTTGGTAAAGTTCTACGGAGTCCGGGGAGAAAGGTTAATAAGCAGCTGAAACTCATGCAGTGTGACTGATAGGTAGCTGCACGTATTGGTGAGGAGTGTGAGGTGAGGTTGAGTTGAGTTCAAAGTATTTTGGGTAAGTAGTTGGTGAGAGTCAGTACCAGACCAGACAGACCATCGCGGCACTCTAGTCGCTTTCCTATCCAACTCTGCCTCGAGGACTGTCCGTGGGAGTTATCCAGGTGTTTGCATTGCATCTCATTGCATCTCCCTTCATTTGCATCTCGTTGCATTCTGTTCATCTTGAGTGATCCAACACTTTTTCTATTTACTCCGTAGCGTACAAAAGCCAGCCAATGGCACCTGCAGCTTTCAGCCTTACAGACCAAGGACATATCCCCCAGTCACCGCTGCAAGCTCAAGCTCAGGCTCAGGCTCAGGCACAGAAGCAGGAGGTAATGGATCATCCATAGCCAATTTAATCCTCCAATTGATAAACTCATCCGAGACAATCTCTCCATGGCCAGCTTCCTCGATCCTGAAAACTTCTATCTCGGGGGATCTCTCTTTCCTCCGAATGCGCCACACGCCATCTCCCTTGACAGTCGCTCGCAGAACTATGCCACATCAGCATCAACATTAAGATTCACACATGACCAATCCAATCCGATCTGATCCTGAAAACGGGAAGAATAAAACTTACAATCAAGCAACTCCGACGCAAAATTAATACACATATTCCCATCCCAAGTTCCCTTCCCTCTTCTCTTCACCGTACTAGGTATCGAAGCGGTATCCATCTCCTCGACCCTCTTCAGGAAACCATCCTGTGTACGGAAGCCAACTATGATTTTAGGTACGCCGAGGAGAAACGATTGAATCCAGAATTTCATGAGTTTGCGCTCTAGGTTCATGAGATCTCCATCGTGTCGGATCTCGGCCGAGGTTTTGAGTTCTACCCATTTGATAGGTCCGCCATCTACGGGCTTGGAATCCCATACTAGGTGGCACCAGTCAGTGTTTGTTGGATTTGCTGCGTATCTAGGTATGAGAGTTGGTACGTACATGCATCTACTTCACCACCAAGAACCATCACTGTACGACCAATTCCGGTCTTGACGACAGAGCAGTATTGTGCGTGATTATTCACAATCTCATTCTCCCTGTTCTCGATATACTCTCTCGGTGTCTCATCCCATGGCTTTGGCAGCAAACACAACGTCTCGAATTTGTATCCTTCATCCATTAGCCAGTCACAAACATGATCTCAAATAAATTTGCTAACTCACCCCAAAAACTCATCATATCCTGTGACGGTCTACCTGGTTGTGAAAACTGCCTCGATTGCCTTGCTTGCGATTGTCGCTTGTACTCATGATTCTCTTCAATAAAGCTACCTAGTTTAGTAGAGAATTGCAGACAGACGGAAATTCAGAAGCATACATTGTCCCCTTCACAAACAATTGTTAGCTGAAGTCCGCAATGTAGGTCAAGGAGTGCCCACTTGGAAGAGCGTGGCGTTCATCTCGAAGCTTTAGAAAGGTCAGTCTTGAATACTCCGTCGGAACGAGTTGCAGATTACCCATCTCTGTCACTGAAAATAGCTCCCATGAACTATACACAATCAGCTTTTAAACTCTTTCCAAGCAATCGCTAGATAGAAATACCTTGGTCATCATACCCCTCCACGTAATAAGATCCGTCTCAACACGTTTACCTGTCTCTTTCTCCAGAGCGATAATAGTCTTCAGCAGACTATCAAGATGATCGTCCGCCGCATCGTCAAGCTTCTCAAAGGTGTCGAACCCTCTTGATAGATCTGCTCCAATGGTTGGAGGGTAGTAGTACCTGATAGATGAATCATCTAGACGGAACTGATGCTTGTCGTCGTATGAGAAACAAGCTATTTCCTAGAGAGTTGTCAGTAAAGTCCATACATATTTCAAGAGATCAGGGGAGGCAAGAAGGGCAGCCTCAGACTTCGAGCCAATACGCGGCTCACGGCGCAAAGAGGAAATAGAAAAGATACAATCCTCAAACCCAACACACGCGAATGGGATGCGTAAGATGATAAGCAATGACATCCTCTTCAGGAGGAACAATATAACTCCCCCTCGATCCTCACGCACAATACGGAATGTAAACAGTTAACATACCTTCGGACGTTTTATGGCAGCACTCTGCCCCACGAACCTGCCAATAGGCTGGATATCGAATTTATTACTCATGATAGACAATCTTGCAGTAGATCATGATGAGCGCGTCGATGTTGCAGCCCTTTTAAGAATCGTCGTCATGCGGAGGAGGACGAGGAATGTTTGATGGCAGCTTGAGCCTAGCTTGAGCTTGCTGGAGGAAGGGGTGGGCTTGGCTTTGCTTCAGCTTTCATGCACCCCACAATCCCCTAACGAAACTGGCCTGGGCAGTGAGTTTTTCGATGCCAAATTTAACAACTTTCAAAGATTTTTTAAGTCCGAGCTGTAATGCATTCAAGTAGATAATTAAAACAATTCAAACTCAAATGATTTAAAGATACTAAAAGCATAAAGAAGTTGTTCTGTACCTTAATTACATGAAAATTCTTGAAGTCAGTATTCCCTGGCGGCTATTGAAACCCCCACCACCCAGAGCCTCGCCCCAAGCCTCGCGCAACAACCAAACATCACCAACACCAAAAACAAGCATCTCAACCCAACCTACAAACCCACCCACCCTCAAAACATTTCTTACCCATTCCTCCCTCCAATCCATCCCTACAATACAACCCAATAAACGCCCCAAAAATGCCAGAACGCCGACAAGCAACCTCCAGCAGCTCCACGCACCGCAGTACCGGCGTCCGCCGCAACCTCTTCCAACAACACCTCACCCGCCGCCCAACAACCAGCTCGACATCCACCTCGGCCGAGACCCTCCGCCTAGACGTCGACCACGAATCCGACACCTCGGACATCGTAATCAGGGACAAGAACGGCGAGTTCGAGATCGAGGATCTGCCCATCCAGCCGTACGACGAGCAAGATGAGGGGGGAAATGGAGAGTCACAGGAAGATGAGAGTAAGCCGATCCATCCATCCATCCATCTGGATCTAGATATATACATGCCCGTGTGGTTGTGGAAGATGAAGATGAATGTGCTAATACTTTGTTCTTGTGTGTGATATAGAAGAACGGCAGAGATTAGCTGATGCTGTGAGGCATCATCAGAGGGATAGGAATCGTGCTCCTAGTGAACCCGCTGGTTAGCAAATACCTCGCTATGGAGGATACAAGGCTGATTTTACTAGAATTACTCGAAGCTGTAAGGGCTAGTCTCAGAGCGAAAGTCAATGCTTTAGCGGAGGACAATTGGATGTACGAGGCAGAAGAGGATGCTGCCATTCGGTGATATACTACTACAAACGGTCTCTTTGGTTTCGGCACTGCATATGTAGCATGGCATGGAAAAAGGCGTTAGATACCCAAGCACTCGTTGCTTCAGGCTGGCACTGGATACTTGCTTCGAGCTCTTGCTCAGCAATGAGTTGTTCTGTTTACACAGATACATGAATTTGAGAAATCCCTCCATTGATTCAGTTCAATCTAGACCTTCAGCAGCAGGTGCAGAAGTTCCCCCAACACGCTTTGGCTGCGGCTTAGCAGGAGCAGCAGCGCCTCCACCCCCAAACATACTACCCATCATATCCAGTAAAGGATTCCCCTGTCTAGGTCTCGAGATGCCAAAGTACATCTCAGCGACCGAAGTCAGCGCCTCATCCCAAATACCCACCTCCTTGATATAAACCGCATACTTCGACCTCAGCTGCGTGAACAGGCCCGCACTCCCCTTCTGCACAGCCAGCAGCAGTAGGCCCAGGAAGTTCAGCAGCGGCAGGCTGGGATATATCCGCATGTCCGAAGAGCTGCTACTGACGTCCTGCACCGCGAGACCCTTATTCGCCTCCGTCAACCTGCTTGTGAACAATCGTAGGGATTTCGTGGCATCGCGCACATTGCCTATGAGGAGGTAGGGGAATACCACGCGCGCTGCGTATAAAGCCGCCGTGTGCGAATCGTCCTGCGTGTACCACTCGTACTCCATCTTCGCGAAGACTTCTGGTGAGTCCTTGGTTCCGAGTGTGAGGTGTCGTTCGGCTTCGTAGGCTTCGTGTTCTTCTGCGTACAGAGAGCCCGCGACGTGGTGTAGTTCAGGTTCGCCGGCTGGGTACTCGCCACACCTCGCAGACCATCTAATCGATCCCATCCCATCAGCTTAACTCTCTCTCATACAGTATAAATAAATATCAAACCACTCACCCAATCATCTCCCCAATAAACTTCTTCCTCGTCGGCTCCTCACAATCAAACAACCGCAACAGCGTCAACAGCTTCCCCTTACTCCCCGAGTTCGGCTTCAGCTCCGCCTGCTTATACACATCGATGAGGAACAGCCCCAAATCTCCACCGCTGCCTCCCTGTCCGGCTTTCAGGAGTGACTGCGATACGTTGAAGAGGATGTCGATTGCGGCGTCCCAGTTCTCCGACTTCACGTATCGTGCTGCCACGACCCGTGTTTGCTGCTGCGCTTCATAGTATTGGCCTTCGGTGATTCTGGGGGGGTTGTTAGCTCTGCTTGCTTGTTTGCACGCTGGGGGCGGGGTTTTGTCATGGAGAGTGGCACGTACTTTCCCTGAAGACGTACGATGATCTTCTCGATTTTGGCACTCATCTTGAGTTGCTCTGCTTTGCCTTGCGTTGTCCCCTGGTGTAAGTGGTGCAGCCGTCGGAGTGGTGGGAAGCTTGCTTAGCTGTCTTGTCCTGAATTCAATTGAACGAGGAAGCGACCATTCGGACTGAAATCAACGCTTCCCACTGCGCGAGATTTTGACGAGGCTGCGCGCGCTGGCCCCGCTAGCCCCAGGAAGGTCCGTCCGTCACAAAGGATGTCCAGACAAAGACAGCATCAGCAAAAACTATGAACATTATATAATAGTATGAGTTTTCACTTTCCTTAACAAGACTTGTTCTCACAACAGTTCACAACATTATAGTTGATAGTTTATTGCTACAGGTTTTCAAGTAGGTTCATGTGTCTTGGGACAGTCCCTCCTCCACCCCCACTCCGCGACGAAGCCCGAAATCGCACCCATCTTATAATAATACTGTCGTTTACCAAGATAAGAAAATTTTCTCAAGAACTATCCAATTTCATTGGATAACTCGAAGCACTCTTGGTTTAGTGGTAAAATCAACGCTTCCCATTACTGGCTGAAATTACTTATGCTCGTTTGGAGGTGTGCGTTGGCCCCGGGTTCGATTCCCGGAGGGTGCATTTGATATTTTGAATGTTCTTACTTTTTCATTTTTTGGAAGCCCAGAAGTTGAGAAACCTGTGATCCCTTTTTTTGGGGGGTTCTTGTGCTGTGTTCTTCTCGGTTATTTCGCAGTAAACAAGACGCTTAGCCTACTTGAGCAAGGCTAGGTGGGCTGCTGATATGTGGCACTTGTAGGCTAAACTTTTGATAGTTCTTGTTTATGCAACTTGTGCAGAGTGGAGAACTCGACATTGATGATACCTTTGTTATCATCGCAATATCATCTAGTGTTGCTTTTGTAAATGATCATAAAGCCCAAAGAATTTGGTAAAAGTGAATCGTGAATGGGATGAGAACTGTTGTTGGATGTTTTGCCTCCCTTTTTAAGCGAGTGCTGGACGAAGATGGACTTCGTATGTCTGCCTTCCTAAAACATTATCTCTGGTTTTGTGTCCCAGTAAGTTTAGGGAGAATGGGCTGAAGAACTATCCCCGACATATATTCTTCAATGACTCCTTCAAGGGTAGGGTTGAAGTATAGCAATAGAACTCTGTGTTGGAAATCCTTGAAGTCCACCTAAGCTGTAGCTGCAAGGATGAGGAATCACCTTCAGCTCTCGTGTCCTGTGAGTTCGATGCGAGTATGGCAATAGAAAATGGACATTGATTGCAACAAATAAATTTGACAGAGAGCAAGCTCGCTCTGCCAATCATCAAGTGTTCTGCCAAGGCCTTTCTCCCCTATCCGACTCGTTGAATGAGTCGAATTTTCCTCGCGTAAAGTCTGTACCAAGAACTACAATCCACTTGAGTAGCTACTCCAGAGGACCATGGGAACGATGTATATCGGATGTGAGATTTGTTTTGCCCTTCGTCTGTTCATATGTTTGTATTTATGACCGAAGCTAAAATCTGGTCCTTGACTTGTTGAGCAAAGAAACGGATAGCTGACCGAGTGAATAAAGAGACTGCATTATACAATTCACGTCATCAGGAATTCATAAATGCATCCAATTTCAATGAATTCTAAACTTTCTGGGAAACTAACACGAAATTGGCCGATTCAGTCCCGAAAGCATAGCGTGCCACACCTTTTTCTTCCACTTCGCGCTGTCTTTCTTCAATCATATATAAATCAACTTCTCCAAACAATCTCAAAAGGTTAACAATCACCGAGAGCGTTGGCATTGATGTAGAGAAGTTTTGAATTTACGTTCAGAAATCTAAAATTTTGAAATCAAGTTTTCTTTTATGTATAAGCAAAGAGTCTTAGCTATTACTTCCCCCGTTCGGATACAGTCTTTGAGATGATATCGCCGGAGATCCACAACTATCAAGTCTCCCTCGGCTTTGCTCGGCACCCGTAAACCAGAGTCGGCGATAGCAGCTAGATTGACAGCAAGATATAGGTTTATCGAAGGTAAGTTTTGAAGAAGGTACAATCCTGCAATAGGCTTACGACTTGAGAATTTAATGAAAAGCCTCAAATGGTATGGAAAGTAAAAGCATGGAGGATGAAGTAGGCCTCTTTTTTTTTAAAAAAAAAAAAAAAGAAGAAGAAGGAAAAAAAGATTCCAACTGAAATGTATCAGAGAAATCCATGGGGGAGTTCGGAGCTTGCTGCCTGTCCTCTCTTCTAGGATTGGCTAGCTTTTTAAATGTAAGATTACAATTTCGCAAGCCAACATGGCAACTTCTCTCCCATTGTTCTCCTGAGATATACGTGCTTACAGACTAAAATACATGAAAAGCCTAGGCAAAGTAGCAATCTTCGCGGAAGAGTGGCTCTATTTTTGAAAGTATGCCAGTAGGTTTGTAAAAGGTTGGTGTTCAGATTCACTACGAGACCGGGGGCTGCTTTTGTCACTTACAGCTCTCAAGACTCCATCTCTCCAAGGAATCTATATAAAAAACGACGTTCATTAGCTTTGAAGAATCAGACTCCGAATGCAAGACAGCAGGCCCAATTCTATGTTTTCGCTTGTACCCATTCTTGGGCATAGGTACTGCTTCAAACTCAATTCCAGTAACGCGAGTCAACAAAAAAAGCTCAAGATTCGTTATAATCTCGTTCTTCCATCTTTACCCGTGGTAGCTTCCGAAGGCTGTTAACCAAAAACAGGCAGTTTCCACCAAAATGGCAACCAGAGAAAAGACGACAACAAATTGAACAGGCTGCAGATAGTTTCACGAAAGCCACTCGTCGCTGCTGACATCAACCAACGAAAGCAAAGTCACCCAGACTTCTTACCCAAGACTAGCAAATGCTCAAACAACCAAGCCTTCTTGATTACGTTAAGGCCGTCAGCCAATGTGCTCTTAGGTTGGCTTCCATTTTTGCTCTTTTGCGCTTTCTGTTCCATTTCAGCGCCTACTTAGCTGCAGTTAATATATGAGGGAAGAGCGTGCGTGTATCTCAAAAGGATCCGTGATTTTCAATCTCGCAAGACTTAACAGACACAAGGCAACCTCATGTACACAAAATTCACTAATACTACTGCTAACACCTGAGTGATCAGTTGATCCTTCCAATTTGTTAACGACCATGTAAAAGTCACCCAGTCAAATAACCAATACTTAGATTTCAAGAAACCTACGGGATATATAATCTCACATAAGCACCAGGAAGTTCAGAGAACAGACACACAGAGCGGTAGGGCTAAACCTTCACATTTTCCTCTCAAACTGACGCCTTCACAGAGATATCCCGCAAGAATTTTCCCTGAAATAGTGGCAATGTGGCCAGCGATGGGAGCTCGAGTGCAACCTTCTCGCAATCTCTCACGACAGATGGATTACGTATTGTGTCCCATGAACCTCTTCAGAGGGTTTTCCAAGAGACAAAAAGAAAAGGTTCGGCAGTTGGTTCTGGAATGACAACAAGGAATCTAGATTAGATGTTATAGCTATACTGTATTGATGAGGGGGGTATAGAGAATTGAAGAGAATTTCCCTTGTAGGCTGGGCAGATGTGAGATCGTGCCCAAAGACATGGTTGTGGTGGGCTCTGCTCAAGGTGAAAGACGATGAAGAGCCTTGAACAGAATGCTAGGGACATTTCGATAGTCCACATGAAAAAAGATAGTAAGAAGAGGGACGGAGAGATGATTTGTTATACATTTTACAGACTCTATCTATTATAGACTCCCCATGCCTTTTCTACAAATGTTACAATGATACAATGATACATCTTTTACCAGTCCCATAGTATACACATATCCTATCTCTAATTGTTGTCCTTCCCTCACTTCCTCTCACCATCCTCCTTCACCTTCTCATGCGTCCATAATCCATGATCCTTGTCCGCCATCTTCTTCCCGTCATTGACATCCAACACCTTAGTCGGCCTGGTCTTGTCCATCTCATTCTGTTGCATCCTCCACTCCCTACCCTTCTTCGTCATATCCTTGATCCGCTGCAAGAACATGTCGTTGAAGGAATCCTTGGACAGATCAACTTGTCTGTTCATCGCCTTATCGCGACGCTTCTTGGCCATATCGTAGAGCCTGGCGACGCGTCTGGGGTCTTGGATCTCGGCAAGAGAGTACTCGACCTTCCATTTGTCTTCTTCCTTGAGGTTTTTGGGACGTGCAACGTATCGGCCGTTGACTTTGTTGCGGATAGTGAGAGTCATCGCCATCATATCTCTAGGCTGCGATGGTTCGAGTGGCCTGTCATCGACTCGCGTGATTGTGATAGTATCATCGGAGCCATTTTCATCTGCATGACTGGACTCAGAGGATTCCTGGGACTGCTGGGGCTCGGAGGCCTCATCCGCATCCTCTGAAATAGCTTCAACGCTTTCGTCAGATGCAGCTATCTCATCCTCATCTAGTTCAATCAAAGATTCCTCAGTACCAGTCGCTTCTGCATCTTCACTTTCTTCAGTGGTAGATTCCTCCAAGTCAGTTTCCTCGACATCTTCCTCAGCGTCCTCATCAACAACATCATCTCCGGCTTCCACCATTCGAGTTGCAGAGATTATATCGGCCAGTTCCCGCTCGTCTACTGGTAAGTCTTCCGAGTCTGATGCATCATCCTTCTCCAGGTCGTCGTCGTCTTCCTTTCCATTGGCCAGGTCAGAGTCCAAGTCAGATGAGTCGTCATTCCCTGCAAGAGCCTCCCGACCAGCCTCATCCTCTCCAACACTTTCTTCCACTTTGGCTCTGATCTTTGCCCACTCTTTCTCCTGATCCTCCTCACTGTACTCCTTGTTGACGACGCCCAAAACTGCCTTCTCAAATTTCTCGATTTTGGCCTTGTTTGTCTTCTGGATATCGTCAATGGCTTCTTCAGTGAAAGGTTCGGCGAATACGTAAGTGAAGGGAGTTTCCGCAGGTCTGGTTTCAATGAGCAATCGCATCGATTGCTTTGGGTACTTGGCCGTGGCACGATCCAGAACCCGATTGAGCAAATCTAAACTCAACTTGAACTCCTGGTCGCCAAGTGTGGTGTCGGTAGTTCCGTGCAGCGCAAAGTCCATCTCGGGGAGACTGATGTATTGGAAGCCAAATATCCTCTCGGTGTTATGATAGGCAACGAAAATACCATCCATACGGCCCATTCTGACTTGTAAAGAGTATTTCAAGAAGGCAGAACGGATCATGTCGTAATACTCCCTTTCGAAAGACTCCCATTCGCCATGTTGGCCTCGAATCTCATAGCCTTTGCCTTCCTCGTAACTATCAGTATCCATCCGAATTGAAACTACAGCCCTGGTCTTGAGATCAAACATGCCAGTTCCCGGCAAGCGCGAATCATGAGCGTCTAGCTGAGATCTCAGAAGAAAATCACCTATCCCCGTGTAGTGAAATTCTTCGGATGCATTGCGCTCTTCTTCCGTGATTTGGTCCGAATTCGATCTTCTGTACTTCTCGAAGTCTTCGGTAGGAAGGGTGAGGAGTTTCTCCATGGACTTCCCAAGGCTCATTAAGATGTTGGCCGAATCGTATTGCTTATCTGCATCGATAGCGTAGGCTCCATCCCTCCAGCGCAAGAAAATGGCGACTGGGCCACGCTGTATAGCTGTGAATTTCTTGAAATCAACGGGAAACATTTTGGACAGGTTACTGAAGGTAATCTCCCGCCATTGGGAGAGAAGGAAGTGAAAATGAGCGAGAGCGGAAGTCGTGCTGGAAGTCGACCCTGTGTACTTCTTCTTTTCTGCAATCGCCTTCGCGATGAGGTTCTTGTCCCGAGATGAGGTCACGTACTGCTTCAGTGCGTTGAAGTCAAACTCGCTGACAGGCATGATTGTCTGCAAATACGGATCGAAGTTAAATACTCTTGATCGAGGATCTTGTAGCTGGTATACACCTGGGTTGAAAAGTACCCTCTCTAAACCATATGACAACTTGGGTACTTGAAGCGGTCCAGTATCAAGTGGAACGAGTTTAAGACTGTCTGCATCGACAGACTTGATTTCGTGAGCAGTAGTTCCAGGTTGTGCTTTAAGAACTCCAGAACTTGCCTCGTCGACTCTTGGCTTGGGCCCTGCCACAGTAGCTGAAGAGGACGACGCGTTCCTGGTCTTGACTGACCTGATCTTAGGCACAGTTCCAATACGCCACCCAAGCACCACCAGCTGGCGCAGAGCAGCCAACCTTTCAGCTTCTGACAACTCATCACCATCTAGCAATTTCTTAAGGCGGCTTCGGAAGACTGCAAAAGGGGTTGAAGGGGAGATATCTTGGATCTTTGCACGTATAGTTGGGTTCTCGGCAAGGAACTTGGCTATCTCCGCGGCTTGCATTCTTGGAGTAGGCGTTGCTGGCGTATCGGCCGACTTGATTTTGAGTGAAGGAAACTTCGGCGCCGCTGCCTTTGTGATTGCCCTGGCAAGTGTACTTGCAAGCTTCTTCTCTGGCTTTCCTGTGTGCTTGAGCTGGACAATGAATTTACGACCATCCTCACCGATTACGGTCCAGGATCGGTCATGTCTTACTTGTGTGGTCGTTTCAGTATCAGCTTTTGCCCCGGACGGCACTTTTGGCGCTGTCAACTTCTGTGAAGTGGGCATTTCCGTACCTGACGTTTTTGTTGTCTCTTTCTTGGATGGTTTCTTGGTCTTTTTGTCGGCTGGCAGGTCCTTGGGGGCCGTGTCTGGAGCTTGTGAGTCCTCAACTTGCGTCGCTACCAGTTTCTGCTTCAGTGCCACAGCGTTGAGCCTATGCTTTTGCCTCGAGTTTCGTCCGGGCCGCTTCACAGTAGGTAAAGCACCCGTATCTTTGCTATTTTCTCCAATTGTAGTCTCCTGCTGGGTGACTATTTCTGGCGTAGAGTTCGCGGTTTCCGGTGTCGTAGGGACTTTGGCATCTGCTGACTGTTGTGCATTGGCCCCTGGGGAGGAAGAGTTCGCGCTTTCGCTGTTCGAGGGTGACTTCCCCTTAGCAGGTGATTTTCGCCGCCGTGGTATAGGCTCAGAAATCAGCGATTGCCTCAGTGCTCTCAGCGTAGCCAAGGATCTTGAAAGTGGCGTCAACGACTCCAGATCCCTCCTCTTTGCTTTTCCCTTCTCCCCAGTCCGTTCTCCCGATAAAGGCTTCGAGCCATTCTCAGTCGCTGGCTCGGAGGTTTTGGGCTCGCCATTGTCGGTCTGCAGCCGTGTTGCGGAGGTAGAAAAGCTGTTGGATGTTGCTGTGGCGGCACCATTAGCTGCAAGATGGGGCTGCTGGGGGTTGGCGTGTGCGAGGATGTTGCATCGACATGATGAACAGATGTATGTCTGTTTGACCCTCGAGCTCCCGCGGGATAGTGTCGAGAACATAGAAAGCGTTGCGTTGCGATGGGAATTGGTGATGTCCTTACGGAGATGTTCGCGTCATTGAAAAAAATATTTGGAGGATGCAGCCTTGCAGCGTTACCAGACAGGGATCTTCGTTTGCCAAGAGGGGAGCAATTCAGGGGCTCAAGCTCACGCCACGGCATCAGATACACTACACAACACTCTATTTGGTGTTACTATTCCTTCGTCTTATCATATCACAATGCAAATGCACGAAAAGTTCACAAATAATCAACTTTTACGTGGTCTGAATAAACTCAAATTAAGCTCCCACTCATTTGATGACAGAGCTAAAAGCAGTTCAGTCCCCCTCTAACCTCATAACCAGATAGCAAACCATGATACGCCTTGCACCTTTTTTGAGCACCGAAAGCTATAAGCAAATGGGTATAAATCGCGCCAAACATCCTGCCTGTCTGTCCTAGACCCCCACCCTTCAATTGCGACCACCATACCTCCACCTGCTCCTATCATACACATTTGAGATATCCTCAAGCAGTAGAGCTTGAGCCTGGCGCTGCCTTTTGTGCGAAGTATTGGGCTTGCTGTAGGGTCTCTTGGGCTAGTTCCTTCTTGCCCTGCACCTCATAGCATTGTGCCAACATGCCGTCAGCCACGCTTCTCCAAAGAATATTTCCGCTGTTTGTTGCTTGGGTAGATGCGGCCATAGCGCTCTTTTCGGCCTGGTCGCCTACAACGTTGGAAAAGAATCGACTACACATAACATTCAAGGTGATGCATAGAAATTGAGTGTTTGCCGTTGCCGAGGCGCCACCTAGAGCGGCCCGCAGATAATTTTTGATCACGTACATCTGAGCGGGAGGGTTTGTTGGGACTGTGGCTACTACCAGGTTGAATGCTGTTTGGATGTCCCTGCTTGGATGGGTTTCGCAGAACGGCCTCAGCTTCTCTATCAAAGTAGTATTCATGCTGGAATCCTGTCGGGCACTGTCTTGCAGGATCCAGAGCGTGTTGAGCGCAGCGAGAAGAGAAATGTCCCGATGTAGCTGATCTGCTGACGTAGTTATCGAGCTCTTAGCCGCAGGCAGAGCAAATTTTGCTTCTTGGAAGATGTTCAATGCTAGGTCAAGATCCCCCATACCTTGATGGTAGACTCCAGTAAGGTACATTGCCAGAAATTCGAGCGCCCCTGTGGGCAAAATGTTGAAACTTCGAGCTGTTGCCCTCAAGTCGTCAATGTATCGCTTCGTCTCAGGCCAGTCTCCTAGCCCAGCTGAGCAGAATGCCATATAGACGCGGAAATAGCATAATATCTCCCCACGCCATTGGCGCTGTGAGATTAGATCAGGTAACAGCCCAGGCGGCTTCTTGGGAGCTCGTGTATCCGCTGCAGAGTCACATGTCAGGATCTTATCAAGCAACATGGTTTGCGCTCTTACTTTCTAGCAAATCTAGACCAGCCTTCAGAAACTTGAACCCCTTCTGGTCGGCGGAGTTCTTGTGTAGCAGAACCATGCCAGAAAGAAGGTAGCTAGAATTAGTTAGCATAGCGGAGTTGAAGGAATGTTAGGACTAACGTGATAGAATAAGTATCTTTTTTGTTTAAGAAACGCATCATGAGGTTGTCCCCGCCATCTTCTCCAATGCCCAGCACCATCCTGGTTTCAGAGCTAACGATCTGAGAGCTCTTCGGGGTTCTCTTGATAGGAATCGTGATGACGTCGCTAGTTGTACTCCATTCCGGGTTCTTGAGAGCGTCGTCCATCATGACCTGCATCTTTTTGAGGTCCTCGATCATAGCTTTAGAGTTTCCTTGTCTGATACTGCAGGCCACAGCGAGAATGTGCGTGAGACCAATAAGCTGGGGTATTCTGCAACTTGATTCTGTTTGGTATCTCCAGGCAGCAGCTATTGAAGCTTGGATATTCTCCATAGCCTCTGGACCCGTTCTCTTCATGTAAGCGATTGCTTTCATGAGTGATGCTGTAAGATGGATGGCGTGGTCTCCTTGACGTTCGGCAAGCTCAGTGACAGCATTCAGGTTATTAATCGCAGCGTGATTCTCAATCGCAATGCCGGAGTCCAGTGAGTGGGAAGCCCTCAACAGACGAAAGACATAAACCCAGGGGTAATGCTGGTATCTGGGTTGGTTAGCAACGCCTCTGGACTAGAGCAAAAGTGACATACGCTTCCGATTCGGAGACATGCCCATCCAAAGCTTTCATGGAAGCCTTTGGGTTCTTCTTGGCCATGAACTGTGCAAGGAGGAACTGCATCGCATACTTGAGGTCGTAGTAGTGATTCTGGCATATGTTAGCATTGTTGTAGCCTCGGAGACAAGCTTCCATACCCTCTCGCAGAGTGCGATTCCCTTGCTCAACGCCGTCTCTCCCTCCATATTATTGTTGGTCTCCTCAAATAGCACACCTGCATAGCGTAACCGAATGTTTGCTTCCAGCCTGGGGGGGAGTCGGACGTTCTTCAGAGCCGTATCCAAACATCCCAGTCCAGTGGCAACCAGCTTCTCGTAAGCATGAACGTCGGCATCCGTCATCGAGAACACTACAGAGGGTGCGAGGTTGTGGGCGGATTCGAAGTATTCCTCTGCCAGTGAAATTAGGAGCATGGCTTTGTCATGTATAGGGTCAGACGATGCCGCGGCCATTCTGGGTGGGTTGATATACACTGGATCTAGGATATTCCGGCCGTTTGAAAGCTCTGGTGTTCTTTGGTATTGTTGCGGTATTCGAGATTGCGCGGGAGGCTGCTGTTGTAGCAGTTGAGCGGGGGAGATGTACTGTGGGGTGGAGGATGCGGGTGAGGGTTGGTATTGCTGCTGAGGAGGAGCTGGCGCATAAGAGGAGGTATGGTGGTTTGTGTAGCTTGGGTTTATGTACTGCTCCTGCCCATTCTGATTCTGATTCTGATTCCAGTACTGCGGTTGTCCGCCCCCATGACTGTGACTGCTTGACGCAGGATACTGAGGATGTGCTCCATTTGATACTCCCTGGTGTACTCGAGGATCGTGTGTCCCATATGGATTTGGAGGACCATGGCCATGACCAGTCCAATAGCCACTGGCATTGGCATTAGGATTGCCATTACCAGGTGCAGGACCTCCTTGATATGACATGGCGTCCAGGTCTGCTCTTCTCTGCTCTGCGCTGCCCTGCTGGTGGACGCGCCTGCCCAGCCCAGAAAGGTTGTCGCGAACTCGATCGATTACATAAGCCGATCGTTCGAACGCTCCTCGTTCCTCTCCTCGTGATTAAAGTGGAGGGAAGGCTTCCAGCTTTGGTTCGCCCCATAACTTTGCCATACCGAGGCCCAGACTCGATGTAGACCTGGATACGCTTCGTGTCCATAATTTCATTTTTTTGTAAATAAAACCGTCTCCAAGCATCTCGACTTTTCCCCCTCCTTCTCTTTCTCATCATCATCGTCTTGCCTGCTGTTCCGGCCCTGGCTTGCAGCCTCAACCCACTATTTTGTCTAGACACACCCCCTCTAGCCTTGTCAGCCGTGCGGTTGAATCAAATCATGGAGTGGCTCGGACATGCATCGATTTCTTTCACAAATTGTGCAACTCCTTTAACGCTCACCAAAAAGGATGGGACATCGACGGACCTTCTCTCTGTGTGTGAGGAATCGACACCGCCATGTCGACTCAATCCTCTGCTCTTCAATGGCCATGTCCAAACAATGTGGACCGCGATAAAGAATGATGGCCCACCCATATTCTACAAGCGCAAGCTCTTCGAAAATGAAGATCCAGCCTACCATGGCTCATTTGCTGTTGACTTTGTGGTCCCAACTCCGAGTAACACGGAAGTTGACGATACGCTACCCATCAGGACCACTTACTTCACCGAAGAAGCATTTGAAGGTATCGGATCTCTGGATAGCCGTCCAATGCTGGTTGTACTACACGGACTTTCAGGGGGATCTTACGAAATCTACCTGAAGCATGTCCTTGCACCACTTGTGGCTGCTGAAGGAGACAGGCAATGGGAGGCCTGTGTAGTCAATTCTCGAGGCTGCGCGATGCACAAAATCACGAGCAGTATTCTGTACAACGCACGAGCTACCTGGGATTGCCGGCAAACTGTCAAGTGGTTGAGGAAGAAATTCCCAAACAGGCCACTATTCGGTGCTGGCTTTTCGCTCGGAGCTAATATTTTGACAAACGTGAGTTGAACTTCACATGTCACATTTCCAACTTCTGACATCTCACAGTATATTGGCGAGGAGGGTGCGGCTTGTGAACTAAAGAGCGCTGTCGTGTGTTCAAATCCTTGGAACCTCGATACTGGATCTCTGGCCCTGCAAAGAACATGGCTTGGAAGAGAGATCTATTCCAAGACTATGGGATCGAACATGAAGAAGCTGATCGAACGTCATCATGACGAAGCTTCAAAGAACCCCGCACTGGACTTTGACAAGATACGGAATGTCAAGTACCTTCACGAATTTGACCGAGAGGTTCAAGGTCCGACTTGGGGATACCCTACGGAGGGTGCATATTACCGTGATGCTTCTTCTACCGACTCCTTGTTCGCCATCCGGATTCCCCTCTTTGCTATCAATGCGAAAGATGACCCGGTAAGAAAGACCCTTTCCTGAGCCGGCTCAATCTGACATGTTTTAGATCGCAGTTGATGAAGCACTTCCATACGAAGAAGTGAAGCAAACACCCTACGCTGTTCTATGTACCACGTCCCTGGGTGGCCATCTGTCATGGTTTGAGATTGGAGGTCACAGATGGCATGCTCGACCTGTAAGAAATACACTAGCATTTCAAAACTCTGCTAACTTGAAACATAGGCCGTCAACTTCTTGAACAAGATGGCATTTGAAATTGACATTGACCACGTTGTTGATTCCGCCAAAGAACTGCCCTCAAAAGACCATTTGAGTCATGCCAGATTCCATCCAATGAACCGCAAATGGATGAACGAATGATATCCGAATAAGTTCCAAGACTTCATGTACAGTACAAATGTAAATAGACCATAGAATGTAGATACCACAGAGAGCGAGCAAATAGAAATAGACGTCCGGCTGGAGAAAATTGATTTGATCCTGTACACCCGAAAGTACATCTCTCCAAGCAAAAAGTACGGAAACCCCGAAAACAGATTTCCAAGCGAAGCAAAGCAATTCAAAGCTTTCGAATTTGAACCTCTGCTTAGACTACTAAACTCTCAAATCAATAAGTAATCTTTAAGACTCCCCCGTCTGTCGGTAAAGTAGACATAAAACCATCCCATCAAACTCAGCCCACCCAGCAAGCAAACAAGGCAAACACCCCTCGCTCGCTTCATGACGTTGACGTTCATCAACCAAATCCCCTCCAAATCCCGCTCTACTCCACTCACCAACAGCCAAACCCTTCGAGTTCAAGCATCACATTTTATTTTCGCAAATGTGACCACCACATCTAACTGTCCAAAGAAATGCACACCTCAGGCGGTCTTCGAAGTGAAGAGGCAAGCGACGCGGCGTGGGAGGGTGGAAGGGGGGCTGTTGCTGGTGCTGCGAAGGTATTACTTTTTCTCAATTACTTACTTAAAGGCCTTGGTGGTGGTGTCAAGAGGAGAGGATAGGAAAAAGGAGAGCGGGAGGTGGAGAGAAGGTATTTTACGAGTTTGGGGAGAAGGCTGATGAGAATGCAGTGGGGGTTCTTCGCTGCTGTGTTAGGCGGTGCTGGATATACGATATCGCCAATTTATAGAGGCTTGACTATTCAGTTCAAAGTGTTAGTTTCCCCCCTTCTCGTGCATATGAGTTGTTTGCTTATGAGATTTGTAGGTTTTTACAGATGTCAGGTACGAAGCTCTAGATTTTGCTCATGCTCTTTTGATACGAGGATGCGAGAATGTGTCATGGGATGTTTAAAGCGGGTGTCTGGCTGACTTGAAGACTTTCCAGGCATGATTCTTGGTGCTTGCTTAGAAGCTGATCACAGAGTGAGAGAATATGAAGCGAAAATACGGATGCAGAAACGCCTACTGAGGGATCGAGCCGTATGGGAGAGTTACGAGAAAGAATTTGAGGATGAACCTCCCGCGAAGAAGGATAGGTGAGATGGGATGGGATTGGTGATGCACATATGTACTGTATGAAACCAGACGAACGTACGAATACCCCTAATGGCGTGGCCTAGAAATCTCATCAATTTGCAATCATTTTGACTCGATACGCCAAGCTAGCAAGCAGTCTTGCAAATAACTCATAACATAACACGCCCCCAACGCCTCCCAATGCCCCCCTTCATAAACCAGCCGTCATCACTTCGCAGCAATGAACTGCCTCGAATCCATATTCAGCTTCGCCAACCTAGCCACACACCCACTAAGCTGCAACAGCGTCTGCACACCCTCCAGGATCTTCATATGTGTGAACCCAATCTCTTTAATAAACTCCAACTTCGAATGCTCACTCAATGTCGGTATCGTCTTCGTAACCCTGAACATCGTACTGATGATATCGTGGCTCGAGTATCCCAAATCCCACAACTCCTTCAACGTCTCCAACGCGGCGTCCACTTTGCCCTCGTAGCACGCCTTGAGCATGGCCTGGACTTTAATAGGATGAGGCGAGTCAACGACTTTGAATACATTGTCTCCACTCACGAACCCGAATCCCGCCCATGTAGACTGCAAGTTGTTAATAGCCTGTCGCATGTCCCCCTCTGCGCTGAACACCAAAGCAGCCAATCCATCCTCGCTATATTCCACCTTCTCCGCCTCGATAATCTGCAGTAACCTCTTCACAACCTGAGCGTCTGTAAGGCGGGAGTATCGCAGAATAGCACAACGCGATTGCAGAGGCTCGATGATCTTGTTCGACTGGTTGCACGCGAATGCGAAGCGGGTGGTCGAGGAGTAGATTTCCATCGTTCGTCGGAGCGCTTGCTGCGCGCCAGATGTCATACTGTCTGCTTCATCGAGGATAACGAGTTTCTGACGACCTTGTGGAAGAGTAACTTTCTTCTGCGCGAAGCCCTTGATACGGTTCCTTACTACGTCGATACCTGATCGCATATGTCAGAATCCCGTATGCGTACTCGCGAGTAGCCAGCAAACCTCTCTCATCACTAGCGTTCAATTCCAGAACAGCTTCCTTATATGAATCACCCAACAACTGTCTCGCAAGACACAGTACCGATGTCGTCTTCCCAATACCCGGCATGCCAGAGATAATAACATGCGGCATATTCCCATCTTTCGCAATGATCTTCAGCCGCTCGATCGTCTCGGTATTGCCCACCACATCGTCGAGGAATACAGGTCGATATTTCTCAACCCTGCCAGTGTCAGTTTTCTGGGAGGCACAGGAAATGCTGCACTTACCATGGTAATTCGTAGTTGGCGACTCCGTTAGTGTTGGCTTTGAGAACCTTCTTCGCTGCTGAGGTGGACGATTCGCCCTTTTCTTCGCCTTTGGTGATCGCCATGTCGTTGAAGTGTTGGTGGAATAGATTCGTCGCGTCAACGACGCGGTCTAGAAACAGCTTTACGCGATACAAAAGATACAGTCCACGTGACCGCACACCCCTCGACTTCGTGTTGAATCGGAGGCTGATATATCCAGCATTTCTAGAGCCTCGGAAACCTATTCAGAAGGAGGCATGCAACACAGTCCATTTTCTTGCCAAATATATCGAGCTTGATGCTGGTTTAGTCCAATTTGTTTCCATTGGGCAGAACTTTCTTCCTCGACCAGGTCGAGTCAACCTGTTCTTTCACGCATGTAACAAGTCGGACTAAGCACAATTCAAGTCTGTCATCATGTTCCTTTCATATTTCACATCCATTTTGGTCATGGCTACTCTAGCCAATGCAAGATACATTATGTACTTGACTGGGTATGTGATTCTCTCCAATTTAAGACCCTTCACTAAATCATTGGGTAGGCAACACAACAACGTTCCAGAGCCAGGCATGGTATCTGAAATAACTCATGTTGCAATTGCATTCATGCAATCTTCGACATTCAATCAAGAGAACCCCTCCGCCTGGCCTTTCTTCACCACGGTTGAAGAAGTACGTTCGAAGTTCGCTAAAGGGACATCCATCATGGTTGCGATTGGGGGATGGGGAGATACGGGCTTTCCAAAAGCTGCTGAGACGGAAAGTAGCAGAAAGCTTTTTGCGAAGAATGTGAAAGCCATGGTTGATTACACAGGAGCGGATGGTTGTTCTCCATCCCCCAGATTAACTGTCGTTATTAACTTCAGCTAGGTGTGGACGTAGATTGGGAATACCCAGGGTATGTTCCGCCCCTAAAACACCTCCATGTGACTGACAAATTGGCAGAGGAAATGGCGAAGACTACAAGCAAATCCCCAATTCTGAGAAAGAATGGGAAATCATAGCCTATCCACTTCTTCTTGCTGAAATCCGATCAGCCTTAGGTCCATCCAAGGTCATCTCAGCAGCCGTGCCAGGGCTTCGCCGAGACATGTTGGCATTTACCAAGTCTACAATCCCATCGATCAGCAAGTCTGTAGACTTCCTCAATATCATGACCTACGACCTCATGAACCGCCGAGACACCGTCACGAAGCACCACACCGGCATTGAACTTTCCCTAGATGCCATCGACGCTTACTTGGAGAATGGTCTAGCTCCGGAGAAATCCAATTTAGGCTTTGCCTTCTATGTCAAATGGTTCAAGACCGATCCGGATGGAAATTGCTCTGCGAATTTACCTATTTGTAAGACTGTCCTGATGGAAGACCCAAAGACAGGAGCAGATCTTGGGCAAGCTGGAGCATTTTCCTGGATCGACAATGTTCCATCTGAACTTGAGCACTCCTTCTCCAGAGCTCTGGAGAAAGGGACCTATGACGAAGTACACGGAGGACATTATTACTGGGACAAAAATGAGAACATTTGGTGGACATGGGACACACCCGATGTTATTATGAAGAAGTTTCCCCAGATTATGGAGAAGCGGAAACTTGGTGGGGTGTTTGCATGGGGTCTTGGGGAAGATTCCAAGGATTGGGGTCACCTGAAAGCGTTGACGGCTGGTGTCAAGAAGCACCAATTGGTGACACAAACTTTGAAATCCCTACCGCTGGAAGCTACAGATACCCCGATCTACAGGGACGAACTATAGGAAACTGCTATTTCAGCCTTATCAAACTCCCAGCCATCGAGACCGATCTCCATATCTTGGCTAAAACTTTGAAGCCTACCAGCAGTTCAACCTAATGCGTCAAGATACACCATGCCTTGGCAGCTGAAGAGCGGCTTGATATTTTCTTCATATACATCCAATGAGTGCAGAAACTCACTCTCGTGATGTTATGCAGGTGGTCGGAGTTACTGAAGTTTCCCATCTTGGCTGTTCAGCCTCAAGATACGAAAGTGCCCCCCTTTCCCGTTCTTCGTTTCTCGCAGGTAGGTCATAAATCTCTCTACTGTCCACCTTTCAAACTCCAAATCTTGTCTTACACTCTCGAATTTTACTGCATCACTTACAGAGCAAAGTTCAAGATGTTTTCGACAAATTCGCAATTCCAATTGTCTCCATTCATAGCAATTTTATTTGCATACCTGGGTAGGTCTGCAACAAGCGCATCAGGCCCAACAGCCTACATCTCACTCGCCGCATCACCAGCCTACGCAACAATGCATCCCTGTGCAGCAACTTGTCTCGTTTACCAAGGGATATGGAGTTGTCCCTTCAACAGTGGCTACTACGATTTGGGCCTTGAGTTATCATGCGGATGCAGTCCCCAGAACTTCTGTTACTGCGACTCAAAGCCTTCCGCTGCCGCTTCCGCTTCATCATATATTTCCTCCTGTGCCAGTAACGGCTGCGGTGCGGACTTTCCGGACGAGGTCACCAGCGCGATAGATCTCTATAACGGATACTGCTCCACTGCAAATGTCGCTGCTGCTGTGCAGACGAGTGCACCAAGCGTTACTCCCAACACCTCGACAGCAAAAAGTACTCCAGTAGCCAACTCACCGAATACAAATCTTGATGCGAATGCGAATGATTCTTCATCATCAACCAGTGGTCTCATCACTGGGCAGACCTCACCACCTGAGACTTCGAGTGCGACCACTAGTGAGAAGAAGGGACTGGCGCAATTAGATGTCATTGCTTTGGCTGTTGGACTAGGCGTGGGTTTGCCGAGTTTGTTGTTGGCGTTAGCTACTTTTTGTTTGCAGAGGAAGAGGAAGGAAAAGCAGAATAGGGTGACCACGGAAATTCACTATGTGAAGTGAGGAAGGGTTAGATAAGTTGGTGGGTGGTTTGATGGATTGTGAGATGGAAGCTCTTCCTTGGGCAAGAGTCCTCAAAAAACTTTGACACAATGCTAACTTCTATGCTGCTGCAGCAGTGACGATTTAATGTGATCGGAAGTGGAGTTACGGCTCTTGATATTCAATTCAATTCTAATATTTCAAACCTCTTTCAGTACACAAGCAGAACCATCAGGACAGACCGCGCCTTTAACTACAAGAGACTGTCAAAGCAACTTTAGACTTGACTGAACCTTCACTAACAGCAACATCGGTAACGAAACTAGGTAAATCTACAGACTATGCCCATGCATGACATGGCCGGCCACGCGAATAGGAATGCTCTGAACACAAACTCCAATCGTACCATATTTTCTGCTCTTCTCAGAGCACCATACACTTGCACTCACGTTAGGGAGTTCAGCGCAGACAAACATACAAATGCATATATCAACATCATCAACAGAGAATATCTGGCAAAGCAGCACTGGAATCTGGCGGCCATGACTGGTAATCCGGTGCCGCTTTTCTGTCATGCTCCTGGGCAGATTCGGAGCTCGCTCCAGACAATCTTTATCAGGCGCCAAGGCGGTCCACTTCTCATCAACTTCCTAATCGGATTGGAACGCGTACTACTCCTCCAGAATAGACACATCATGAGAATATATCAGAGATGCGCCCATGAGAATACATTATCCCACCATCAGCATTGATCAGCATCCTCAAAAATCGCCTGACTCTCGAACGAGACTCGTACCCTCCAGCCATGGATAAACGCGAAGATGTCTTTCCCGTGCCCAATGCAACTCTACCGTATTGGAGAACCGAACTGCATAAAAATGATAGCATTCGCTCAACCGAAGAACTTCCCAAAGAGTGCGACGTCTTGATCGTCGGCGCTGGGCTTTCGGGAGTGTCAACAGCATATCATCTACTCGATGACAATCCTTCCCCGCCATCTGTCGTCCTTCTCGAAGCAAGAGAGATTTGCTCAGGTGCAACAGGAAGAAACGGTAGCTATGTGACATATCCGATTTGTGACTTTCCAGATGCTGATCGTGTGCAGGCGGTCATGTCGCGAGGTCGTGGGGTGCTGTGGGGAAATTCTCGAAGGAATATGGCATAGATATGGCGAGAGAGCTGTCGTCATTTGTGATTGATCAAAGCTATGCCATGAAGGCAACTGTTGATAAGGAGAAACTGGACTGCGATGCGTTGTTGACTAGGTATATGGAAGTATACCTAGTCCAGTCTGAAGCAGATGATGCAAAGCAGGTCTTCGGTGAACAATTGAATGCGGGGTCCAAGTATGTGGAAGATGTGAACTACATCGGGCCGGATTATGTTGAGAGAGTAAGTCGCAAGTCAGGCTTGAAATGACGAAAAGGGCCTCTGATGACATTAACAGGTATCTGGAGTCAAAGGCGCCAAAGCCGGGATTACAATGACTGCGCTTCAGCTTTGGCCGTACAAATTTGTTACTACGCTACTTTCCCGACTTCTGGAGAGAACGTCCATCAACGTTCAGACCCACACTCCAGTGACTTCCATCTCAGCCTCCGAGGACGGGAAGTCAGCTGTTCATACACCCCGAGGATCCATCCAGGCCAAGAAAGTTGTTTTTGCAACAAATGGCTATACCGTAGGAATAGCACCTAAGTTTGCAAAGAAGATCGTTCCTTGGAAAATCACTTGTTCTCACATCAGCACTCTCACAGATACAGCTCATCAGCCACCTCACCTCAACCATACCTATGGGCTGAACTTCGCTGATGGTAGTCGAGACTATCTCATCCCGAGACCTGACGGTGGAGTGATATGTGGCGGCGCCAGCAACTCCTACATTGATGACCGGATGTCATGGGAGAACAACTGGGGTGACAGCACGCTCCACGAATCTGCTCGACCTCATTTCGAGACCGTAATGCAGAACAACTTTAGAGGCTGGGAGGACAGCGGAGCAGCTGTTGATTATCTCTGGACGGGAAGTAAGCATTTCCAGCTTTCATAAGCCACATCGCGATTCACGCTGAACGATGGAATCAGCTGACTCCCTTCTAGTCATTGGCCATACAGCTGATGGCTTACCACATTGCGGGAAGATTCCAGGTCAAGAGAATCATTTCATCTTAGCGGGTTATAATGGCGGCGGGGTAAGTCATCTCTCCTTCCTACCAGCGCTTTCCTCATGCGTGTGATCTATTGGGAGGAATATACGGGAATGAAGTTTCGTTCCTTAGGTGAAATATCAACCAATGAATTTGCTGACACGAAATCCTTTAGATGGCGATGATTTTTCTCACTGCCAAAGGGATCGCGAAGATGATCCGAGAAGACGTCCCGTTCGAGGAGAGTGGCATTCCAAGCTTCTTCAAGACAACAGAGGAACGGCTCATGAAAGATGCCTTTCTGGCCTGAGAATTAGCATCCCCCCACTCAGCAATCTGCTCACTTGCCACTCCGTACACTATTCCGCAAAGAAATCCCCAAGGGATCCTTCGAAAGATCCGAAGAGTTGGCACCAAGCCGATATTACTAGTATCTCAGTACGAACCAAACTTTATTCCTCAGCCTGTTAGATCCTGAGCAAAGTGCAAAGTCTGATTTTGGTCTCTTCCCGCGCCCCCCGCATCTGTACGAGCCTACTGGTGTAAGCATTCTATCCTGGCAGCGCATTTCCCACAAGTAGCTGCAGATACTCCAACACTGATCACGTGTGGCATCTTATTATTTGAGATTTTTACCACCCGCGTTCTTTGTGCTATCACACTTGTCGGAGCATGGCTAGATTCCAAATCTACTCATCAGCCACGGACGGCGCTGAAGGATTCTGCCTTTGCCGTGCTCCGGGCGGGGCCCATTCATTCCACACTGGGGTCAGATGCTTGGTCTTTCTTATTGCGCCGTTAGGATTTCCAAGTAGGAATGCGCTGCTGTTGTGTGGCACACACATTCCGAGAGCCTTGAGATCGGAAAGCTCACGAGCCGAAACAATGTTTGTAAACATTTTGGCAGGGTGTGTGTGGTGCGTGGCACTCGATTTAGATTGTTTGTTCGGAAGGTTGATTCGCTAAACCTCGCCACACCTGGTCGGTGGCTGGATGACCATCCAATTACTGATCCGCTTCGTGCTGTTAGCCCAATCAGAATACCAGATAGTATTTTAGGCCTTACTCTAGTCCCGTCAGCCTTGCAGTAGGCATCCTGCACTTGCGCAGACTCAGCCCTCCCGCATTTCCTGATTTAGGCCAGATGCACGTCTGACAAGAACTAAGAACTAAGAGCTTCGACTTCGCCAACGGCGTCTATCATTGCGGCCGCCTTTCTGGGGCCTCACCCCCCCACCACCTTACCAACATCTCGAAATAGCCGCTACCAATGGGAGCTTGCAGAAGTTGCAGAGGTTGGCAAGTAAGTGTACTGCAGTCATCATGAGACATAAAGTATATATTCATCCCATCCCACCATGCATTTCCACTCTCCATCAAACAATCAAACCAACAAAAACAACATTTCCTAAAGTATTTTTTCCTTAAGTCTTTTTCCTTATATCAATCTTTGGATATCTATCATTCTTCTTTCTGCTTTTGCTGTCCTCCTCAGACCTCACCAGATCAAATCTATCTATCAATCTTTCAAAATGCAGTTCACATCCATCATCGCCTCTGCCATCCTGGCCTACGTCGCTGTCGCCGCTCCAACTTACGAGCCATCTGCCACTTCTTCAGCTTCTTCAGCTCCTCCAGCACCAACAACCACCGTTGCTCCCCCACCACCAGCACCAACCGGACCAAGTCTCACTTCCCAACTTTTCATCGCCGACACCGCCGTTGACCGCTTCGCTCTCCTCCCCAAGGACGACCAGTTCAAGTTCCCATTCGGTGACCCAGCTAAGAAGGGCAAGGGAGGCAACGGTGGTGATCTTATTGCCGCAAACCGCAAGACATTCCCAGCACTCGTCGGCACTGGATCAGGCATGGCAGTTGGATTCTTGGGAGCTTGCGGCTTCAACACTCCTCATGTTCATCCTCGTGCTACCGAACTCCAAATCGTCACTCAAGGCAAACTTGAGGTCGAGATGGTCCCCGAGAACGGCGTCTTCAATACCCCCGGCGACGCAAAGTCCGGCCGCAGAGTCATCAAGAACACCGTCAACCAGTTCGAGATGATGCCTTTCTACCAGGGCTCCGTCCACACCCAATTCAACCCCACCTGCGACGACACCGTCTTCGTCGCCTCTTTCAACTCCGAGGACTTCGGAGCTGGACAGGTCGCTGACGAGCTCTTCTCCTTCTCACCCAATGTGGTCACGGCTGCTTTCGGAGAGGCTATCAACGGCGCTGATGTCGATGCTTTCAAGAAGGCAATCCCAGTCTCCATCGCCAAGGGTGTCGAGGAGTGCCTCAAGAAGTGTAACATTGCGAAGCGTTAAATCACTCCTCGTAATCGTTTACTCTCTTCAAACAGTACATCATGTCACGACCACAATTCACGACAGGGAAAACGGGGACTGGAGCATTAAAATAGATACGGCAGCGACGCCACGGCATTTTTGGATCATAGCATTGCATTTTGGTTTTTGGTTTTGGGTAGCATAGCGTCTTTGGAGTTTCACAGCATAGCGGCAATTTTTGGGATCATTTTACATCATCGCTGGCGTTCTTTTTGATTTTTTCAGTGGTGGTGGATAACAAGGGGAGAGGAGTAGAGTTGAGAGGAGTGGAGTGGAGAAGATCACTCGTTACCTAATGTTTTTATTCTATTGGGATGAGTTTGGTGGAGGGAGCAGTATAGTTTAGAAGCAGAGATAAAATCCAATCGAGTTGCTTCTCTCGAAATCCAGATTCCCTGCTTCTTTCTCTTCCTACTTTTGTATTGTGATTTCTCATGGGTTGGCTCCAATATCCAGCCTTGCTTGGGGAACATTTTTATTGAAATACATGGAACAAGGTTAAACGAGTGCTTTCACTTTCGGTCAAGGCGGTTTGCTCTTGCTATGCAATATCAGCACTTCAGTCAAGGGGATCAATATCAAGTGCCTTTGGGAAACTCGATCACATTTCCACGTGCTGACTTACGAATCACCATTCTCATCAACTTCAAATTTTCTCTACGGAAAACCCTAGAAATGTTCTAACATCTATATACTCTGTATCAAAAAGGAACAACGTCTTGCCTCTTAGTTTTACAGAACAACAAAGGATACCATCACATGCGGATCAACACTCAATATTCGCCTCTCATTGAATCTTCTTCGTCTCATCCACCTCCTTCTTCGCCAGACACTCTTCTCTCCAAGCCCACATCACCGCCATCCCAGCACCAGGCCCAGCCAGAATCGTCGTACCCGCAAACGTACCCACAATGCCCGGCCATCTCGTCTGGATCTTCTTCGCCTTCTTCAAATCCTTGAAACTGAGCAACACCCACACCGCACCAGCGGTAAAAGCAGTGATCTGGTCATACCTGAAAATCTTCGCCGCACCGGTAATCAAAGGGAGAGCCTCAGATGGGTTTGAAAGACCCTTGAAGAACACTTCCGTCAGGGAGACGGGCAATTTCAACGCTACGTAGAAGTAGGCAGTGGCGGCGGTGGCGGCAGTGAACCCGTATGCAAGACGCAGCTATTTCATATCCGCCTTGACATTTTCGATTCTGTCTACTTGGGTGGTGTCTTTGACTGCCTTGGTGAGAAGACGGTGGATGAGAGAGGCGTAGAGGGGAAATGGTTGGAAGAAGACGCCGTTGATCCATTGCCTGTTTGCTATCCCTAGAGCGGCGAAAATAGCGATGGATGGGAGGATGAAGGCTGTTGCTATGGTGGGAATGATGACTTTGGCGGATGCCATATTAGTCAGGCGGTTGTCAGGAGGAAATAGTAGATGGGGGCGATGAAACCGGGGCCTTTGACTTGGTACGCTGCGGAGAGTAGGGTGTGCATCAGGCACGATGTTGTAGTCAAGTTGCCTCGCCGGATAGACTCGATGAGCCAGATGGTTTGCCACATGGTCTTTTGGCAGGCATATGTTATACCCAACAGCGGTAATGCCCACAAGCTCTCGTCAAAACACTTTCCTTCTTTCCAATACCGCTTTCAGGATCCCATGCCATCGTTGACTCTTATGATCTGGTCGGCAATGGGAGAGACTCGATGCTTTCTGCTCCCATGATGGTTTCGCAAGTCAAATCCCAGAGGGCATCCCCCCGCTTTTGGTACAGTGCCATGATCTTGTCTCCGATGGTATCGAGAGACTCAATCCGAGTAAGCTTGTTAGCGACATCGCAGGTCAAGTTAGCACGAGAGTTACGCTTGGCGTAGAAAGCGTCGAGGGTTTTGCGAATATCAGCTTGGGAAGGCTTCGTAGGAAGCCTGGAAATGTGGTTTGCAAGAGCAGCTGAACTCTCAATTGCGGCATTGCCGCCAGCACCCAAGTTCGGTGTCATCTACAAGACATTAGTTTCTTTCCTTCGGTCACGGTATTGTCCAACTGACCTTATGTGTAGAATCTCCAATACAGACCATGCGATCCGAAATCCAATGTTGATTTTGGGACTCCTCAAGGCAGGACATATTTGCAATCGTTCGATTCTCCCAAACCTCGCCAAACGTAACACCAGGAGCTATAGGAATATTCTTGAAAGGTTTGGCACCCTCTTCCATATCTTCCATGCCAAATCGAGGCATTTCCTTTCCATGATATCTCCTATCCAGCTTCGAGAGCATGAACCAGTAGAGAACGCCATCCCTTCCAACGAATGATAACGTGGAGTGGTCTTTATCATAACTTCTATGAGAGTCGCCAACTGTGAGAACGCTACCTTCTGGCTGCTTACCAAGACCGAAAATGCAGGAATATTCCGTTGAGATGCTATTCTTGTCTTTCCCAACGGCTCCGGGTCGCGAGAGTTCAATCTGGTCTTGCATTTTGCCACGAACGACGCTGTGAACGCCGTCTGCGTCGACTACAATATCTCCGTCGTATGATGAGCCGTCTTGACATGTAACAGTGACTCCGGATGAGGAGACCTGCACATCAGTAACTCGCTTGAAAGCCATAATTTTGCTCTTATCTTTGATATTGGAATACAGGATTTTCAGGAGGTTACGACGAGTCAGAAAGGCCATCGCATATCCTGTCCTGGGAACTAGTCAGAAACTCGCACAACTACTTCATCAAGCGCGGGATCTCACCTCTTCTTCATCAATGCCGGCGCATCGCTGGTTGTAAGCAACTGTCCATTCTCACTCCACGTGAGTGTCTGCTCCAGCGCTTCTTGAACTTCCAGCACATCATCCAGAAACCCCAGTCTGACAACAGAGTTAGTAGCCACTTGTCATTGAGTTCTCAGAACCACAAGTCAGAAACAAATAATGAGACATAAGTTTCCTGGATTAATCAGGTATGTAAGGAGAGATCATACGCTCTGATCAAAAATCCGCGATCCATTCGGAAGAATCACAATCGATGCCCCGACTTCAGGATGTATGTTATCTCTACCCTCCAGAACAATGTATTCGACATTGGGATTCAGATCTAAGCAATGAGCGAGTGTGAGTCTAGAGATTGAACCCCCAACAATAATCACACGAAGATGCTCTGGGTTCTTTTCTCCTGCCATCTTACGCAAGTGGACTCGAAATAACAAAATGAAGATCAGATTCAGCGTTGGCTAGATTGTCTGAAAAGTAAATGAAACAGGAGAGAGATGTTAAGGTGGTTTAGTAAGATATTATGCGATGTTAAAGGATCCTAAAGATTTATGGCAGGAAAATCTCGTTATCCTTCACTGATACCTTGCTCTCCTGTCCTGTTTGTTACATCTGCACTTCAGTGGATTGACTTGTAGGCCCGGCAATTTGTTTACTCCACAGCGGTGCGTTCCATCAAGCTCCATCAAACTCCACCCGGGGCAGCAATCCCGTACCCGCAACGAAAACTGCCGGGGTCACAATTGCAGCTCGGAAAAAATAACAGACCAACCATTGGACTTTCATGGATCCAGGTCCGCACAGCATCACACCATGAATCATGACCCCTGTTTTGTTGTTGGCCTCAGCTGGGATCAGTAATCAGTCCGGCCGCAAGACCCTCGAAATCACGCCCACAATGTAACCTCCGTCTCCAGTGTTATGTGATATGGTGCAGACTTTTTGCGTGTCGCTTGAATGCAGAAGGGGAAGATTCAAATTGCTTTGAATTAGACAAGGCTACGGGCATCGACTTTAGTATGTTAACCAGCGCAGCTGTAAAGAGAAGTCACTTTTCCACCGTACGGAGCGAAGTGGAAGCAGCTGAGGAAAAAGTCTCAGCCATTGAACGTTATCCCGTTAGCTGCCACCAGGAGCACCCTTCTACAAAGTACGAAAGGGGGTTTCAAGTGGGTCTCGCCCACCGTTGTAAGGCAGTAAGGTTATTCTTCCAATCAACAGTCTAATATTCTAGAATTTTCTCCATAAATCTCCTCAAATGTTATAGTAGAATACTGGGGGTGGGCGAGACCCACTTGAAACCCCCTTTCGTACTATTCCCCCCCCGCCCCCGGGTTGAATGTTGAATGTGAACTTTTGCGGGCTATAGACCTAGTTTTCAAGTCCTGAATGGTCAGAGGTCCTGGATAAAGCCTGAAGCACGAGCCAGAAATAGGTTTGTTGTAAACGCAAGGGTGGATTTAGAAGGTTCGAGAGACACTTGAGCCCTGCTCGAGGCTGAAAATCCACTGAATTATTGGATAGACACCCCTAGCAGCTACCCACACGAGGTCCAGTTTTCTTCACATTTAACATTCAAGCCAGGGGGGGACAGTACTATCCCCCCCCCTAAATAAAGGTAAATTCCCTGCTCTGTGGGTCGGAGTAAAGCACAGCTTGCTTTGAGTGGTAGAAATTCCTAGTTAGGTGGCGAAGTGGCCCTTGTGAGCTTCAGAGCACAGGTCAAAGTTTGGTCTGTTGTAAGGCCAGGGTGGACCTGTCAAAGCTTGAGAACAGCTGGTTTCGTTGGATAGACACCCTAGACAGCTACCCACTACCCCCTTGTGTTTACAGGGAATTTACCTTTATTTAGGGGGGGGGATAGTACGAAAGGAACTTTGTATGAGCGCTGTCATGACACTCCCACAGCGACTATTTAGCGCACGTGCCCTGGGGCGAGCGCCTTCTGGCAGCTAAGGGGATAGCCTGGGGTTAACTGCACGCCATACATACCCATGGGACCCTGTAAGTAGCTGCATTGCATTCTGTTTTGTGATTCCCCTTCCCCGGGGCTGGAAGGATCAAAAGCCAAACGGGCATTGATCTTCGTGCTGGTCAGGAGAAGAAACCGTTAAGCTTAAGTAGGATAGGCTAACCTTTTTTTCTTTTGAGACTGGGAGAGCTTTTTGATATGGGATATGGGTATTTGGATTCTTATGTCTTGAAGTCTCTTTTTGTGTCTGCGCTTGTGTCATTCTGAACGACCTCAGCTTTCAACACAAGATGCGAATCACAATTTTCACGGTCCTGGTGCTGAGTTTCTCTTTTGTTGACCAGGTCTACGCTGGCAGTTCTCTGGAAAAGAAAGCAATCCCTACCGTTGCAGCTCCAGACTGCTCCGTAAGTGTTTCTCTGCCCAATTCGAAGAAAACTGTAATAATATCTCTATAGTTGACATGTCTAGGAACACTCATTCCACAATACTGCGACTCCCTGACAGACATGATATGCGTCTGTACGAACACCGACCTCGCAGCTGTGCTATTGCCATGTGTAATTTCTGCTTGCAACATAACGGACTCTCTCCAGCTTGCAAGACATCAAGCCGAAGTCTGCGACGTTCCTAATGATATGACGCGGTATAGGCAACAGATTCACACATACTGCGTGTTGGTACCTGTCACGACTATCTTTGTCGCCCTGCGGATCTTCGCCAGAGTCAGATTGAATATTGGGTTGGGACCGTATGTACACACCCAGATGAGAGATTTTGCTCGATGCAGAATAGAGGGCTGACCTTTTGGGAAGTGATGATTGGGTTTTGCTTCTTGCTTTTGCCTTTTACTTGTGTATAACTTCCACAGCAGTAAGTTCCCAAAGTCCCCAGCGACATATCCGCATGGAGATCTTGAAGTCTTCCACCGAGTGTACAGTTGCTAACTGCAAGAATCAAGTGGGTAATTGCCGTAACAGGATTCGGACAACATACGTACTGGCTACTTACCAGACAAGTGGAAAGGGCCTTGAGAGTACGTTTGTCCAAGGACCTTGCACTGCCCGTTCAAGCTGACTGGAACCCAGTTCTTCTACATCAGCGAACTTCTCTATCTATGCGCAATCACATTCACCAAGTTATCGCTTCTCCTCTTCTTCCGTCGTATCTTTCCGGGAACCAGTTTTCGAATTGCAACCGTTTGCGTTGGAGTCTTCATCATCGCCTCCAACATCTCACTGTTCATGGCTCTGGCATTTCAATGTGTACGTCCTCCCCACCACATCATCCACCCCCACAACTGTCCTAGCAATAAATACTGAATTTTAATAGATACCAGTACACGGTGTGTGGACAAATTGGATGTACAAAGTCCCTCCGATTAAATGCATCAACGTTTTCGCAGCGGTTTATGTCGCGGCCGGAATGAGCATCATGCATGATATTATGATCCTGAGTATGCCCATTCCCACACTGATGGGTCTCAATCTCGGGATGCGGAAGAAAGCAAATCTGATGGTTATGTTCGGTGTCGGATCGTTCGTTGTCGTGGCTAGCGTGGTCCGTCTTCCTTCTTTGATGAAGATGGGGAATTCGAGTGATCCTTCATGTAAGTGATGTCATCTAACTGTTTTCTACATTCTTATACAGAAAGCAAAATATTGACTGATGTGACCACCTACAGTCGATCAAGCCCCTGTTGCTTTCTGGACATATCTCGAGATCAGCATTGGCATAATATGTGCTTGTCTACCAGCATGCCGGTCGCTGATAGGTTTCTACTTCCCTCATTTACAGATGTCTTTAAACAACACGTCCAGTAAGTGCCCCCTCTAATAGCCCCCAGATCTATCTGGAGACCGGTTATTCCAACCCAATTCCAATTCTCCTCGGGGACTCTCTCACGAATCTCCCTTCCCTTCCCGTACCCTCCATACCATACTCAAACACACAACACCCACCCATTCAACACCAGCTAACCACCCCTCCTCCATCTAGGCAACGGCCATGAAACCCCCAACTACGCCAACACCACTTCTCTCAACACCAAAAAATACTTCAGCAAGAAACGTGCCACGCGGGAGTCCTTCCTCGAACTCGACGACCGCTCCAGAACAGGCAGCGAAGAAGCACTGCAAGGAGAAAACAATAAACCCAAACCGGCCCTGAACCTGAAAAAATCAGCAACAAGGATATCCACTGATCGCAACCACGACTATGGAGATGGAGATAGTATCCTACAAATCTCAACGAACAGCCAAACGCCTATCCAAGAGCGTTTCGTGCCTGCGGATCGCAAGGGCTTTGGACATACGGCGACGGTGGTGGTGGGGAATTCATCGAGTGCGAAGAATGGTAGTAGGATGGGGGGATCTCCTGAAAGTGTAGATTCTAGGATGGGGAGGGCTATTGTTTTGACGAGGACGTTGGATCAGACTACGGCGTTGAGAGGGTAGGATTTCTTGTTACGATTTGTTGGAATGTGGGAGGAATTGTTGGTTTGGGAATATGTGGCGTTGGGAGCAAAAAACAAAAGTAGATTAGTATTGCATGTCGCGGATGGTGACTGCTTTGGGGTTCGTCGGTCTTTTGTAATACCTGGGATTGTTTGAGTGCGTCTTGAATCGCAAGATTTCAATGCTGGATGAGGGAGAACGGAACGGGCGATATGTACTAGTAGCTGGATTGTTGAAGCACGAGCTCTAGTCAATCATCATTTTCACTTGTATTTGACACTTAAAGCTCAATAGACACCGCCTATCTCAGGCTCTCTCAATCAAGCAATCTCTAGTAGAAAAATCGCAGAAACCACGACATCCATCAAAACAATTGTCCGTCAAATCCCTCCCACGTCATCCCCGATCCACATCCAACTGTTCAGCACCTACGCTACCTAACCATAGTTGCAGAGGAATCCAGCGCGGCCAACAGTATACGATCCCTCCCTATCACCTGTCATATAGACTGAAGGAACACGAAAAGTACTAGCGTAGGCATCTCCGAACATGTTATTGGCAAACGCTCCCATGTTTCTGTTGTTGCCGTAATCCCACTTCACGTCAGCGGGTTGGTCTTGGTTCCAGAGGCGGGGAACGTGGAGGACGAGACTGTTGAGCGTCAGAGTTTATATCACCAATGTGGCAAAGGGAAGATGATAGAATGTGAAGGTTGGAAGGGAGTGCTTACTAGAGAGGCAAATTGGATGAGAAACCCCATCCTCGAGGATCAGCTAGGAAGTCGCGCGGGACAGCGGTGTTCTCGCCGATCTGGTTGCAGTAGGTGTCGTAAATGTGGAGGACGGCGTGGGATTGCCAGGAGCTGTGCTCGATGAATGAGAATGTGCACCTATTTGATGTCAATGTTGTTGTAGTAGTGAAGAAGTGAGGAAGTGGAGGTACGGACATTCCCTTGCAATGAGGAGCGGCAACACAGTCTTGGAAGTCAACACCGGGTTCAAGGTTGATTGAGTGAGAGCCGAGTTGGGCTTCTCGTCGAGCGATGTGGCCTATGGTAGATCGTGGAACTACAGGTGAAACAGCAATCTCGCGGTCGGTGCAGTTGAAGATGTCCCAGATGTTCTCGAGAGTGTTGTCAGGATTTGGGGCGCCGGTTGTGAAGGAGGTGAGAGTAAGCATCAGGACCGCGGAGGCTATGATCTTGGCGAGGAGAGACACCATCCTGTCTTGATGGTATGGTCTGGCTAATTCTGTTAGCATAGAACTTTGAGTGAGGATTTGCTTGACCTACTATACAAGGCTTCGTGATGTGTCGAGGGGCGTTTGACTTGGCTGAGATGAGATGACTTGGAGGTGGTTAGTGAGAATAGCTGATCAGGTGATGGGCATAACGATGAGGAGAAACAAGAGCCGTCCCAACTTATGATGTCGGTCAATCGACGCTGTTGACGTAAACTCAAGTGGTGGTGTGGATGAAGTAAACGGAAGAAGAGGATCCTAGGAAGGTGAGTGGGTTATGTAGGTATTTTAGCGAACATGAAATTTTCACGAGCCTCATAGGTATTTACCTAATGAATATACCTTACCTAACAGGTATTACTCTATTCAATTCTAATTCGGAAGGCGCGTCCGCTGCGACATCCTGTGACGTATCCGCGAGGTCAGTTGAAGGCTTGGCGGTTGGTTTGGGCCAGCCTCGCTTGCTTGTGTATACAAGGAACTCGGCATGTGAGACGCGAGACCATGTCAAAGACTGCAAAAAAACTGAGGGGCTGTTGATACCAGACCACGCGAAGGCATTGGAGGCCTAAGGAGCTCGTGATATACGTCAAGAAACGCGTACTTCTCAGACAGGAATCTTTCCAACTTCCAAGAGGACCAAACAACATAATGAACGATGAAAAAAGCGCACAGAACATGCCAAGCTGACTCAACTTGCACTAATGGGAAGATACTGACGTGTGTATATGCATACGCGTCGAGAACTCATGAAAGTGTGCTTCAAGTGCTTGGGTTGGGGTGCCAATATTAAGCGAGACGGCCATGACGGGAACAACATCACCTCTATGACACCGGGCAGCTATTTTAACATATGGAATATAGATCTGATGTCCGCAGTTCAGAGTATGAAGGTATCCTAGGGAGTTTCTCGAGACAAGGGGATTGACAGCTCGTGCTAGAGCATCAGTTCATGAAGCCACGGAATGTTATGGTGTTTGCTTCCTCTGACCATGGATCATTTCAAGCCGCAGCATATCCAGCTTCTGCTTGAATATTGACCACCATGAAATAAGAGCAAAATGGAGTCCTGGTTGCTGTGACGGTCGGGATTTGGCATCGTACGCGCACTGGAGAAGGTAGACTGCGAATACTGACGCTGTGATTCGGCAAGACTGTGATGACAGCAATTCGTCATATTGGAAGGATACGTGAAGCAGAGCTACAAGTACGAGCCACCGAAGTGATTAGAAATAAGACGCAAGAACGGTACACACTGTTGAAGTCATCTAGAGCCCTGGAATAGGGTATCTCTATCTATGGAGACATCCGCTGGTGACCGGACAGCGAAATAGAGCGCGACGGTTCACTCAGTGCATTGAGAAGACCACAATATATAATATAGGCCAAATGCAATGCAGTATTCTCCTCGCCGGTGTCGTCTGGACGTGTCAAGGTTGAGGAGACCGCCAGGCTCACTTGACTATTGTGAGGTTGTCTTCCTGCACATGCCTCACTCATGGGATCTTCAGGTATACAACACACAACGAATCCTGTCCAAGTTCGATGCAGTAATTCTTTACTTGATCAAAAGCATTTTCAGGTACGTAGATTGTGTTTCTTCGCGACTTTCCTTGTCTTCTCGACCTGTTACCTGGAAATCCGACAATCTGGACTATGGGTTGTGGTGGCTCTGGTATCGGGTATATGCAACTCGGAAACTTCACCATGAAGACCGCGACGCGCTTGGATAATACCAGCAAGGAACTCAAGGACAGTTTAGAAGACGAAGAAGCGGTCTGTCTATCTTGGAATCTGCCTGTACACAGTCTAGCGATACTAGCGTCACTTGTACGGCACGAACTAACTTAGTCAACAAGAATCGCAAAAAGAAAACTGCGGAACAGAGGACCACGGTTGTTATAAGTGGGCGAGAGACTGGATCCTTCGAAGCAGACAATCCGAGACCATGAGACAGCGAGAAAGTGGGATATTTTATGAAAGGCTTTAAGCAAAGTTTAAAACAGTAGAGGGACTTTGTAAACTGATAACTTGGATTCCAAGAACTTGAGACTGGCTTCCCAGCTCATTATTATCTCTCTTTTCTCCGGAACTAGACCCTTTCTGTGAGCGGTACAATTTTCTAGGTGCTAGATCCGTGGAGTAGGGACTTTGACTTGATCGATACTTGAACGATGAATCTCTGAGGATGATACACATACCACCCTGGAGGTATTCGTGAATATGTCGTTTGCTCGGTCATGTGGTGTATGCGCTGTGGTGTTTTTGCGGTGGCTTGATACCATACCTAAAACTTTGATATAGCTTGTACTTTTCTGGCTAGTTATGCAGGTGGTCAGTAACCGCTCCCTGTTCCTCCGGTTCAGTGCCGAGGCTGGAAATGCTGTTCCTGGTGCAGAACAGCTGCTGGCAGGGGATCTTCTGCAAGAGATCAGTTCATCCGGTCTCTGCACCCTTGACGCGCACCAACAACACTCTCTGCTCTGGAATTTCAAATTTGCGATCTCTGAAGTCTAATTCTTGCCGGTAGCTACAAAATACAGTCATTCAAAGACATGGTTATGCGCACCAACCACCAGGAGACGCTTCAGGGACGAACATGAGCATGTGGTCTGCAGCATTTATTTGCCCGTTTCCACTGCCGGAATCTAAACATACGCGCACCAATCGCAGCCCGTCGCTTAAAGGATAACAAAAGTCTTAATACGCGTTCTCGAAGCTTGTGAAGTTCCCACCAATACTAATTCTTCCAACGAACCTAGTGTTTTGTGGAGAATGCGGGGTTGCGGGGTTAGAATGCTTGTCGGTGCTTGACACGGTCCTATTTCCACCTTCTTGATCCGGCTATTGTTGTTTTAGTTTTAGTATCGTCCCATATTTGAGCACCCAGGAACTGCTAGGTGCAGGGGAAGCTTGATTCCACCTCTCATAGCGGTATATCTAGAGAACTGGCATCGTGGTTCAAGGACGAAGATCTGCAGGAGGCCAGGTATCTGGAGGTATAAGTACCTGCGATGTTGTTCTTCTAGAGTGTATCTCTCCACTCCATTCAAACTCCTCCTTCAATTCAAGACTTTCTACACAAAGTGATCAGTCATGTTTTCACGAACCAGCCTTGAGGCGTTCGCTCTAATCCTTCTTGCTACGGGCTCACTTGTCCACGCCGGCCCTTGTGACATCTATGCCTCTGGTGGCACACCATGTATTGCCGCTCACGGCACCACCCGTGCTTTGTATGACAGTTATACCGGACCTCTCTATCAAGTAAGTAGATCCCCCTTTCCCCCATGTCTTGAGTAGATTTCAAACATCTTGAGAATTTGAAATAAAACAATGCTAACACCATCCAGGTCAAACGAGGCTCAGATAACACAACAACTACTATAGCACCAGTCTCTGCTGGTGGAGTCGCAAATGCAGCAGCCCAGGACACTTTCTGCGCTAGCACAACTTGCCTCATCACCATAATCTACGACCAGTCCGGCCGCGGGAATCACCTCACTCAAGCACCACCAGGCGGATTCAACGGGCCAGATATCAACGGTTACGACAACCTCGCCAGTGCAATTGGTGCCCCAGTTACTCTCAACGGCAAGAAAGCGTATGGCGTGTTCGTCTCACCCGGCACAGGCTACAGAAACAATGCCGTCTCTGGATCTGCTACTGGTGATCAACCTGAGGGCATGTATGCGATTCTCGATGGGACCCATTACAATGATGCTTGCTGTTTTGACTATGGCAATGCCGAGACCAGCAGCCGGGACACCGGCAATGGTCATATGGAAGCAATCTACTACGGTGACAACACTGTCTGGGGTTCTGGTTCAGGTCAGTATTTTTTCCCCTTCTCTCACAGAACTTATCAGGTATCCCTTTTCCTCATGTTGGGAGTTTAATCTGTCACTTTGAAGAGGAAACGTGTTAATAATCCCACAGGAAGTGGACCTTGGGTCATGGCTGATCTTGAGAACGGGCTCTTCTCAGGCCAAAACCCAAAGAACAACGCAGGAAACCCAACAATCACCAATCGCTTCGTCACCGCCATCGTCAAAGGAATGCCAAATCAATGGGCTATCCGAGGCGGAAACGGTGCCTCTGGGTCTCTCTCCACTTACTGGACAGGTGCACGTCCAACGGTGGGCGGCTACAACCCAATGAGTCTCGAAGGAGCCATCATTCTCGGCATCGGTGGAGACAACAGCAACGGAGCACAGGGTACATTCTACGAAGGTGTGATGACTTCCGGCTATCCATCCGACGCCACCGAGAACTCCGTGCAAGCCAACATCGTAGCCGCAAAATACGCCGTCACCTCCCTCACCAGCGGTCCAGCCCTCACAGTCGGCTCTTCAATCTCATTTAAAGTCACCACTCCAGGTTACACAACCCGCTACCTCTCCCACACTGGCTCAACAGTCAACACTCAAGTCGTGACCTCCTCCAGCACAACGGCACTCAAACAAGCCACAAGCTGGATAGTCCGCGCCGGTCTCGCCAACAGCGGCTGTTTTTCGTTCGAATCCACGGACACAGCTGGCAGTTTCATCCGCCACTACAACTTCGCGCTCGTGCTCAATGCAAACGACGGCTCGAAGCAGTTCAACGAGGACGCTACGTTCTGTCCGCTAGCTGGACTGAATGGCCAAGGGAACACTATCAGATCTTGGGGTTATCCAACCAGATTCTTCAGACATTATGCGAATATTGGGTATATTGGGAGTAATGGGGGCGTGCATACTTTTGATAATCCAGCATCTTTCAATGATGATGTAAGCTTTATTGTTGGTGCTGGCTTCGCTTAGGAAAGGTCGTTAAGGTGGAGGATCCCTTGAGTGTTGCTGGGACTTCTTGTTCATCGCCTGGTGGACCATATATTTGGATTATGTAGTTATTAGACAGGTAGTATTAAGGAAATACTCCAAAAAGAAGTTGCAAACACTATTTTCTAAGCAGTACCATGACCCAATTCTCAAGCCCGACTTTACCTTTCAATTATTTTACCCGTAGAAATTTATCATCAAAGCGGTAGCGAGCTCCTTTGTCGTGTAATCGATTGGTATAACGACGGCATAGTTGAGGCCGACGTAAACAATCACTAAGCGAGGTTTTCCGCAAAGGGTGCGCTACGATATTGGGGTAGCCCCATCTGTTATTGGATGCAAAAGCGACACCAGTTATTGACGTCCACGACAGCACCTTGTGTATCACAACGTCGAGGTCGATGTATATCTCCACAACCAGGGCACTGTCCCAAAAACCGATTGCGAACTCATAGCCAGAGTCAATATCTCACTATCAATCTAACCACGAAGAAGCTCCCCTCCGAAAGCAGCAGGCAAAGTCGCGTTGTTTTCCCGCGACTATTGCCCCTTAACTACCTCATACCTAGTACTCATTCAGTGTATCTCGCTTCCCTGCAAGAATGCAATGCAACGTAATCATCGGCGATGTTCGTTGTACACAGCCCATCGACCAGGCATTTCCAGAAGGCTACTACTGTAGAAAGGGTGCGTGTTTAAATATCTCCCCTGCTATCCGCGTGCTCCATTTGACCGCTCTGCTTCGTTCTAGACAGGTGCATGTGGCGTGCTGGTACAGGCAAATGTCCATCTCAAAATGAATATCCCTTTTCAGATCTCTGCGCACAGCGTAAGTTAGACAACACAATCGAGATTGCGGTATTACAATTGTAAGATCGCTGACTAGGTCACTTTGGCGATAGATAAAAGTAATGTCACATACAAACTGCACTCGCTTGATTTGATCGAGATGTAGTGAATCGAACCGACTGACCTTCAGCATCACGCTCTAGATCGCTGCAGAAGACGGGGCTGTCCAAAGAGAAAATTACTAAATAGAGACTATTGCAAAGACCGTACGTCTCCAAACTCGGCTCATGGCAAGAAGTCCAAAGAATGAAACTAAAACCAAAAAGACAAATGCCAGGAAAGCCAGAATTGTATCGAAATGTCACATGTCGGACACTTTTGTGAGCGACGTGAGTCAGCACTCTGAAACACCAACCATATATCTAAGTAACGGAAAAACGATAGATAGGTGTTCAAATCGCCCATGCGAGAATCTCCGCTCAGCAAGGAATTCTGCTAGACGGTGTGATAGATGCATGTTTTCCGCCTAATTCCTCACGTCTACAGATTGATGCTGACTAGTTTGGAAAGGCCAAGAAAGGTATCTCCAGTGGCTTGCTCAAAGTATGTCGCTATTTGTGGACCCCTCAGACATCTATACTTGCATACCTAGGTATAGTACAGAGCTAAATCGAGATAGAGTGCACCGTACTAGAATGCGTTAATTCAAAATCGCCAGGTTTCGATTTCTGTCTACAGGCCCGTCCGTCGCTTCCTCCCCTCAAGTCGTTATAAAATCACTAAAACACCACCCTCGTGTCTAGATCGTTGCCTATCGCAATCTCTGTATTTTGACACCGAAACCGGAAAGGGCAGTTTTGTTCAAGTATGCCGTCGGCAGCGAAGAACATACGGTATTCTTTGCAGAAGTCATTCTTGCGACCATATGTCCAAAGGACATCGCGATTGTTTTAAGCCGAATTCAGGAGATAGTAGTACCTGCAGGAGACGTACGTGCTCCCCACCCCTTTGGTTGCAGTTTCCCTGTTGTACTTGGTAGCTGGAGACCTTCTTGTATTAATTGAAGACTAATGTACTACCAGATCATCGAATTAGGTTATTTTAGTGATTGGGGTTTAGCGACCTGAAGCTATGAAGGTTGAATTTTGCTGGCGTTCTGGTCTATTCACAGTTGTCGTTCTTTGTTTCGTCTGACTTCTAGGCACGAGGAGACTCCTAGTTGTGGTTCTCATGGAGCGTAATGTATTTCTTCATTTCCGTTTCTTACGTTATGAAATCCATGCTCTTACTCTCATTATCATTTCCAGTAAATGAAGAAATGTGACATTAATTTTAGGCGGATCATTTCAAAGTTACTCAAATGTACCATCACTAATTCTCAGCTACAGATTCGTGAGGCCTGCCTATTGGAAGGGAGGGTCAATTCCGAAAGATGCCGACCTTTACATTGCTATTTCCTATCAGCTCTTCTAACGTCTCTAATTTATACTCAAACTTACAATTAATCATCGTCTTGCAACTCAGTTATGTTTCACAATACAATACATCCCTAATCTGAATACTTAATTCTTACCTCACTATCCAGACACTTTTAATTATGATGCTCTTCTTTCCATAAAGATATTTTCCTCCTTTCTCTCACTTGGCATCTTTCAATCTTCCCCTTTAGGCCAAATTTTTCGCAATCGTGTCCAGAAACATAAAAACTGATTGAAACCTACGAGGAGAACTCACTATGTAGTGTCGTCCTCGTCACTTAGACTTCCAAACATGTGAATATCCAACGAGATTTTCACTTGCTTTTCATTCTCCTTCAAATTTAGAAGGCTCTGTAACTTAACAGAGGCGAGCATGGTAGGGTATATAACCCTAAGATGCCCTTCAAAAGCAGAAACTAACGGCGAATTGGAGATGACGAAGTACACCCGAGACTGGCAGGTTGAAAGCATCTCGAATAAATTTGGTCGAGTGAAACAAGATTTTACGTCTCCAGATTCACGTTCGTTTTCTTCTAGGCTTGTTTTTCCTACTAATTTTAGTTCGCGCCCGACGTGCATGTATGATTCATCATTGTCAAAACCTCTTTCACTATCATCTCGCCACATCCAGCTTCAAATATTAAAGGACACAAATCTCACGCCACCCACTGTACTCATCACCAAATTATAAATCCCAAACACCAAACCCAAAGAGGTGAGTTATCTGCTCTCTCCATATCATTCCTCTCTAGTTTTTCACTAGGACGAAAGGAATAGTCTCTCACTAATAGGACATAGTATTGGAAGACAGTGTTCGCAGTAGTGTATGCAGTGTAATTGAAGCCTCCCACTCTATTGATATAGGGGATCGTTCTGAAATTTGGATAAACAACGACACCATAGAGGCATAGTGAATGCCTCAGCTTTGCACAAGGTAAGGAGGGATATATATAAAGTGCACTCCTCTCGTACCTGGACAGATTTTCCCGAACCAAGCAACACTCTACCTGAGGAACTCGCTATACGGGCTTGAATTTCCAACTGATTACATGACCATCCAGCTCGTTGAAAAATTCTAACACGGTCTTCGCACGTTACATATCAATCACATAAAAAGAGACCGAATCCATGGTAAAACATTGGATTGAGATATCCATGAATCTCACCTCATAATAACGTGTTGCGAGTATTGCATTGGTGCTGTCAACGCCCTTCTCACCGCCATTTCCATTGTCTCACTTCACTATCAATGGATATTCCCTTTCTACAAGCCACTTTCATTTGCCGCCACCCAGTTAGCCTTCTCTGTCAACCCTCTGAGCTGAATTAAACCTCCTCCCAGGATCCAATCCGTATATACGTCAGTAGCTAAGAAGTTGGTAAATGCTCTCCATGTCAATCTTCATGAATTCGCCCATGTTGATATGATGAGTGATCGGGTGCCTTCTCCTGTCCTTGCACAATACCAACCAAACCCCCTGCCATTTTTGTAGCAAAGTTTGCTATTGTATACTATCTGTAACAATTTTTCTAGTTGCATGGTTATATACCTAGTTTACAAAAGACTGCAATACTGTATACGATAACTCGGCTCTAAACTCAACCCTATAGATGTATTGAAAGCTAAAGATAGCTCGCTGTGAATCCCAGCCATTCACCTCAGAGGACCGACAAGATCAACATACCGAAGCGACGAGGAAGAAAACAAACCTTCTCCACTCAAGAAAGGATATAAAGAAAATAAGAGAAAAAAAAAAAAAATTTCCAATTCGCTATAGTGAAGCGAAGGAGTATATAACCCCCTCCCCCCCTCCTTCTACCAAACGAACTCTCCATCAACATCACAGTGAGCTTGTTGAAGAAATCGAGGACGGTGAGCAGGTAATCTCGCGGCACGAAACACCGACTAGTAGGTATTCACATTGCACACATATAATGCATCACTCTCTTTGTATACGTTCATTCAATTTACCCCTCTTTATATGATAATGTATTTTTGACTATCAGGAGTCTAGGTCGCCACTATCATTCATTCCTCACCTGCCAGCTATTTATTGACTGTCGCCGTTCCTCTCGTTGTCAAACCCCCCCCCCCCTACCCTTCTACGAACTAATAAATCATCAATATTCCCCCAGATCAGAGAGAGCAACACATAACCGCAAACCTCAAACCAGCCAGCCCACCAGGGGGGGGGGGGGGGGGGGGGAAAGGGAAAGGAAGACCTCAACTCCAGCTACTAGAAGAGGAACCAAAAAAACACATCTAAGGTGATAGCCATGCACTTGCAAACCAGCCGAGAAACACACAATAAAACATGATTGTACATCAATATTGTCATCATACATTCCGTTTATTTAATTAAATTATATCATATCCATAGCCATACTAAAGAGAATCTAATTAACTCTCCTTTCCCTACCTCTCCACTTTATAATAGTAAATCTATTCTCACATCTACAAACCAGAGAATCGCATGGCTGAATTTCATCCTTTTCGTCTCGTAGGCAAGAGGGGCAGGAGAAAGCACTTTTTCTCTGCATGCATACCTATCTATTTTACCTGCCATATCACCTATCCCCTTAAGTCGCAACTGATCGTTAGGACTTTAAAAGAGCTCACTTTCGTAACTAGTAAAATCCCAATATCCCACGCAATGCAATGTTAAAATCAAAAGTTAAAGAGAAAGAGAGAGAACGCCATCCCAGTCAATCCCATATTCCCAATCCCCGTTTCCCAGAAGTTTGTTTTTTGCTTTTTGTTTTTCGCTTGTTGCTTGTTGCTTGTTGCTTTTCCGGACCGGACCCAGTTTCCCTTTCCGCGCAGACGAACAGTACTCCATGAGTGAAGCCAAGAGCCAAATCCGAAATCAGTGCAGAGGAAGATACATATTCAACGAGCCTATTACTCAGCCTGAACCTTCTGCATACGTTTCGACATACTATTCCAAATATTAGCTTCAATCCATCAAAACCAGGTCGGGGAAGGGAAGGCAAGGGAGGAGGGACATACAAATCAAAGAAAGCAAACTGGCTCGGGGCGCTACCAAACTCATAAACAAAGCGACTGGCCAGATAACTCCCAAAGATAGCTCTGAGATAATTATCCGGGACGCGCTCAATGATCGTGCTCAACCCGATCTCCTTCAATAGGAGATTAGGCAGGGCGTCCTCCAGCACCGAGTTCCGCAACTTCTCGTTCTTCCAGAGATCCGTCTTCTGCAGCTCCTCGTCTAGCTTTGTGATGGCGACGGAGAGAGTATCGGAGAGTGTGCTGCGTGGGATCTTGGTCTGCTTGTGCTCGCGCCAGATGGCTTCGAATTCTAGACGCGCGTTGTCCTTGATCTTGGCTTGGACTTCCTTGACGTAAGCTTGGTAGAACTCCGGTGGGTTACCATCGCTTCCCACGCACATGTTCTTGACGAAGCCTTCGTCGTCGAAACTTAAGCTGGCGAGGACTTCGAGGGAGGAGGAGGTCACGCCGCCTTTGTTGGCGGAGGCGTCTTTGAAGAGGATACAGCCTGCTTGTTCGAGACGGAGCTTGGCGTCTTGGGTGATGAAGAGGTTGGCGCCTTCGACGATGAATGGGATTGTGCATTTGCCTTTCTTGATCAATCTACCGACGCTGGCGAGGTCGATGGATTCGGGACGGCCACCGCAGGGAACGAAGGAGTCCGTTAGACCGGTGTCCCGGAGGTGGAACGTGTTGCGGAAGGTATTGCCGTTGTCGACGACTTCACCTGTGGGGAGCTTGACATTGGTCTCGTCGACTAGAACTCGGTATCCAACCTTGGAGAGTTTGCTGATGTCGAATTGGGAGATCATGGCACGTGCCTTGGCAAGGCGGATCAACTCTTCATGATTGATTCCGTTAGGGTCAACTAGAACACCACTTCCATCGACGATGGATGTGTACTTCTCATTGCTGAGAAGGATCTCGTTGCTTCCCAAATCACCATCGGGTCCTCCGGTCTGCATCTTTCGGACCTTGCTGGGATCGAGCTCAAGCTTTCGGTAGATACCCTTGACGAATTCGCGAACAGAGAGGGTGGTCATGCCATAAGCATCGTGAGGGATACCTCCGAGCTTGGGAGACTTTCCAGTGAAGAACGACTTCCACCATGGAGCACCACGCTTGCGAGCGTGTTCAGTTGCCCAATCGACAAGATCAGCTGTGTTCTCATCTGGACCCATGAACAAGATCTCTTGTTTTCCGTATAGATCGACAATGGGGTTCTTGATACCTGGGGTTTCGGGCTTCAAGAGAAGATCCATGATACTGTCAATATACTTCTCGAAAGCAACGCTGCCCTTATCTTGGTGAGCTGCATCAAGAAGAATGACACCCTTAGATCCGCCTTCAGGAATATCCTTATTCTTGCGTTGTTGGGTGTTTGCCAATCCGTAGTTCTCGTCGAACATGGATCGAGCATTGATGGAGTAGGCTTCCTTGTTGCGGGACTTGACGATACGGATACCACCTCTGGCAATATCTCTGAAGCGAAGATGGAAGCCTCTGCTTTCTGAGCTGACGACCAAGAACATGCCATACAATGGCTGGGGGTACTCAATCGCGGGAAGGAAAGCGGGATTGAGGCGGAAACTCAGAGCAACTTTTGTGGGGGTGTAGAAGTTGGTCTTCAAGAGGGCGTTGTTGAAGACTCGGAATGCAGTCATGACAACCTCTTCGTGCTCATTGCTGACGGTCTTGGAGATCATGTCCTTGAGTTGGCTATCTGACAGGACATCGGCGGATGGAGTTGGTGGGACGAACTCCTCGCTGTACCCAGGGGCGAGAGTGAGATGAGTGTTGGCGAATGATGCGTACAATGATCGGATGAGCTCTGGATATGTGCTAATAATCTCATGGATATAGCCAGCTGTGAAAGTCTGGGTTCTGAGACGCTTCTTGATCTTCGAGAGGAGTTCGACATGCGCGCTGTTTGATGCATCCAGAGCAGATACCAAAGAGCCATATTCCGAACCGAGCCGATTCAGGAAATGCTGTACGAAAACCATAAGACAATGTCCGTAGATTGTCTCCTGAAGACTGAGTCTACCACTTGCAAACAAGGGCTGGAACTTGTTCTGGGGAATGCAGTAGAGCAAGGATATTTCCTTGGTGATTTGATGGATGGAAGCTTCGAGGGGTGGGAATTTCAACTTGGCATCCAAGTTGGGAGCTGGCTTGAGGTACAAGCAAATGACAGTGATGCCGTTGCTGAATTGCTCGACGTATTTTCGGGAGCTGGTGACACCATAGTAGTGGTAGAGATCAGACAAGGCGCTGAACATGCCAGCAGCAGTTCTGCGACGGAAAGCAACGACCAATCGCTTCTCCTTGGAATCTTCAATGTCGAAGACTTCAATGACTGGGCCCGTTCTTGTGACTGCGAGCTCAATGACTTCTTGGTAGATTTGTTTGGTGTTCTTGGTAGCCTTGGCGAGGAAGAGTCTATCCGAGATCACCTCGAGTCGAGTTTCTTGGGGTGAGGGATTGGCGTCAACGAATTGGCACTGGTAGACGAAGTAACATCTCATAGTTGTCTTTGAAGATCCGGTGCCGGAAAGACTTGAGGGTGATCGGAAAGTCTCAACACGGAAGATGCTGCTTGATGAGGAGTCGAGGTACTTCTTCTCCAATCGATGCTCGTAACGAGGGCCATCAAGATTGGTGAGGCCTGGTTCACTCGTGTCGATATAGATGGCATGATCTGAGGCTTCCATATCCAGTCTGATTTCTTGCTTTCTGTCTTCGCGGGCAAAAGCGGCGATCTTGGCGGCGTAGAGGGATACAATGTTGCTGACGATTGCATCAACCGTCTCCATTTGGAAGTAAACATCATCAATGCCAAGTTCATTGTAGAACCAGGCTATTTGTTCCTCGATCAGTGACGTTGGGATCCATTTACTTTCTTCAAGTTTGCCCTTGACTAGTGATAGTTAGCATTTGGCCAAAGTTTCGATAAGTTGGCGATGGTCCCTTGTCTGGGAAGTTCGAGGAGTTAGACGTTCCAGTCACAACTAAGTGACTTTCTGCTCCTGATTTAGAGCAGAACTTCCCAGATGTCCTCCAAAGAAGCCGATATTCTGCCTTCCAACGTTGTTCAAAAGAAAGTGTATGACTGACCCTGGACCATTTGTGCCTGCTTTCCCTTGAACTCTGGAGCAACATATCCTACGGTGGCAGACCGCAAGACTCTGTGTCCGTTGCCATTCCCGTTCCCATTTGTTCCATTCTTCCCATTTCCGTATGGCACACTGAAATGTGTAGGTTGTGGAGAGGGGTGACGATCAGGGCTCTTGAGTAGTTGGTCAACCATTTTGTGTTGTGGTAAACGATCTGGAGTCGCCATGTTGTCGATTTCGAGATCTATATCTAGACCAATGGGTTCGAGGTATTCTGGAAACTGCATAGTGCCCCCAAGGTCAGTAGTGTTTATTGTCAATGTTTTTGTCATTGTGGTGAATTTGGATTTGGTAAAAAAGGTGAATTGCCTAGTTTCCTGGGCAGGTGAAAGGTGAGAGGGTGCCAGGCATATGATATCTCTGGCAGACCCGTGTGGGCCATGATATGCCATGGCCTATATTGACTTACTTACAGATTCCTTATCTGAGCAATGACCACACAAGTCGCAGACTGAGTCGCACCTGTACGAGGCGGTATGATATCGTATCGGATCGCAGAGGTATGGTCCGCGTATCTAAGCAAAGACGGTGAACGGAACGGTTCAATACAGACCGGCGGTGGACTAGCTAGAGCCGTCAGCGGTTGGCTCCCTTGCTTGCCTGCCTTGCTGCTGATGCGGTATTTTCTCATAGGGCGATAAGGACGAGGTCTGTGGAATGCAATCAGGAGCTGAGTACAAAGAAGCACGTACCGATAGCTGTGGAGAGCACGTAACCGTGGAACGGTGGGTTTGGATTGGGAGGACGAGGAGGTTGTGGTCGTGTGTGTGACCGGGTTCCTGCTTGAGATGATTAAGTCCCGGCGATTGTATCTGATGCGGTGCCGATCAGATGTTTATAGCAACACAAATGTGGAATCGAGGCGGGCGAGGCTCTGATGTTTGAAGTGAGGCGGCGTGAACTCTAAACAGGGTCCGTCTTGGGAGGATGAAAGATAAGGGAAGAGAGGAGAAGAGACGTGAGAGGCTGAAGGAGAGAGGAGGGCGTGAGGTTCCTGTAGCTGGGAAGATAGACCCGGAGCTATGATAGGATGGATGGATGGATATGATGACAGGTGAGGAGGATCTATTATTTCACTCGCTCGTATACCTGTTTGCTGTGTTGGGCTGGGCTGTGAATAGAAACAGGACACGAGAAACCCACCTGGGGGATTGGCTCTGATATAGGAAATTGGCAGAGGCGTGAGTGAAGACGAGAAGAGAAGTCAAGCGGTGGTGCAGCGTAAAATCTGATCGATCCATTGGAATTTTCCATGGATGATGCAACTTCCTAGCAAGAGGCGGTCGTGATGCATGGTCCGGTGTACCTGAATCCACTCACTGACGATGTGCCCTCGTGAGAGGGACGAGCCACTCCAGCCCACTACAGCCCACTTCTAATCACCACTGGCCACACTACTGACCCCACCAAAATCCGGCTACTGAAGGCATTCCAGTCATTCCAGGCATTCCAGAACAAAAGTAATGCCCCGCTTCGCCCGAACGGGTACTAGTCGGGCTCGACAGTCAGGCTCTTATCGGGCTTCAAACCCTGCTGGGGCCTTGTGAACCTTGGTGCACCCCTCCCCTTTGGTCACATCCTTCCCCTTTGCCCAGCCCTTCCAGCCCTGTCAGCAACGCCCCTGGTGGCCCTGAAACGACTCGTGTTGGAAGCGTTGGTAGAGAGCTGAGAGACAAATGCTGCCTATTTAAGTTTAGCGGAGTACCGACGGCTTGAGAGAACTCGAAGATCCGAGATGGTTTCTATTTTCGGCCCTTCGAACTTGTACCTTTCCTGCTCTTGCTCTGTTTGTTTTCGCCTGTCCTGATCACGGGCTTGCTCTTGCTCTTGGTTCTGTTTATTGTCTGCGCCTCGCGGCCATACTATTGCCATCATTCATTCCATGGTATCCGGATGGTTGACTTACCTTAATTTACGGTAGCTGATTAGTTAGTTACCTTGCATGCTTCCGCCGAATCTTCACATACCTACTCTTCACATACTGCATTGTATCACTTCATAACTTCGCTTCCACCATCCTTGAACTTCCTCAACTTTCAATCAACTTCAACATCCATCCCTCCCTCAACCATCCTCCAGCTTTAGTCAACATATCAAACTATTGCGTAAACTTCCCAACTACCTTGACACTTCACGATTGACTTTTTCAATTTTCCATCCATCTAATGCAGCTGACTACAAAATGCCTCTATTCCATGCTGAGTTTTCATCCACGCCACATCTTAGCGAAACTTCCGAACCCCTCGATCCCGTGATGCTAGCATCCCCAATGACTAAGACCCCGCAAGCACTAAGCCTGTAAAGTATTTCCAAGGGGTAATCGAAACCATCAAACGCCAGGACCATACAACTCTGGGCCACCAGCACACCCATCGTCAACCGCCAGTCCTCTTCATATTGGCAAACCAGCAAAACTCATCTCAAATTGCGCCATTTCCATGACACAGACCTGCATTTGTTGTTACGGTATTACCCCATCGCTCTTCCGCGCCTTCCTCTCTCCGCCTGAGGTGCCTGTTCCCGTTACTCGTAATTTCTATTGTGCATGACATCAAGTGCCTCACCTCCTTCCCCAGATCTCGTCAACTGACCGGAGGCGTTTCTCCAGACGACTAGAGGGCCCGCCAATTCCACCCCAGACTCCTAGACTCCTGGTCTTTCTTTGTCAGGTCGTCCGCTTGGACCGGCACGCAATACGTGTACTGGATTCTGGAATCCTCACCGCCAGCCAGCCAGCAATCGTCTTGTCCTAACTTGCCCTGTTTTGTCTTGTTGGGAAATTGGCCATTGCCACGATCTATTTCCTCTTGCTCAGCTGGCTTCCTTTCCGGGCCTCCTATTACGTTTCGGCAATGTCTGCTTCTTCTGCTCTGGATGGCGAAAGCACCCACGTGTACAGCAGAGAATATGCTGTGTCTCTTGATACCCAGGACACCCTGAAGCAGACCAGGGACCAATTTCTTATCCCTTCAAAGGCCCAGTTGAAAGCCAAATCGTTGCCAGAAGTGGGTAAGGACACCCGGACCTTTCTCTCTTTCTGTCAGGACAGCGAAGAGTTTCATGGCTGAATCAAGAAGTAGCTCGTGATGCAGATGCCAATGCCTCTTCTGATGCTTCAATCTACCTATGCGGGAACTCCCTTGGTTTGCAACCTCGACTTGTATCGACGCGTATGCAACAATATTTCACAACTTGGGCGACACAAGGTGTCTTTGGCCACTTCAAACCTCTTGCCGAGTCTCCTCTACCAACATGGCTTGATGCTGACACAAGAGCTTCGGAATGCATTGCTCCTATAGTTGGGGCTCTCCCTTCCGAGGTTGCTGTCATGGAAACTCTCACGGCCAATCTTCATTTATTGTTGTCTGCGTTTTACAAACCTGATATCAATGGTCGTCATAAGATCATTATCGAAAGTCAAGCTTTTCCGTCTGATCACGTGCGTACCAATTTCCCCCTTTCTTTGACCAGGACTGTACGCCTGATGGCGAGAGTGTAAAGCTCGTATCGGAGTCAGTGGGGACAAGTGTTACCATGGCCGAACGATCAAGAAAATTTTCAATCACTGACACAATCTAGTTTGCTGCCGAATCCCAGGTTCTGCACCATGATCTCTCACCCGAGGCATCTCTGATCACAATTGAAGCAGCATCACAACCTCAACCGCCACTCTCAACCTCGCACGTCTTATCCGTAATCAAAGAACACGGACCGACGACTGCTATCATCCTCCTCCCAGGCATCCAATTCTACACCGGCCAATTCCTCGACATCCCAACCATCACCGCCGCCGCTCACCAAGCCGGCATCTTCGTAATTTGGGATCTCGCCCACGCAGTCGGTAACGTGCCTCTCCAACTCCACGACTGGAACGTCGACGCCGCCGTCTGGTGCAGCTACAAATATCTCAATGCCGGCCCTGGAGCAGCAGGCGGTCTCTTCGTCCATGAAAATAACGGCCAAGTGACCACACGAGGAAGCGGCAAGAAGATCTTCACTAACAGACTATCCGGGTGGTGGGGAAGCGACAAGTCATCACGGTTCGCAATGGACAATAAATTTGTCCCTATCCCCGGTGCTGCTGGTTTCCAACTTTCAAATCCCTCGATATTGGATATCACGAGTTTGACAGCCTCGCTTGAAATATTCGCTCTCGCTGGTGGAATAGCTCCTCTGCGCACGAAATCACTAAAACTCACTTCCCATCTCGAGAAGTTGCTTTTGAACATGCCAGCTCTGAAGGAAGGGTTATTTGAGATCATCACCCCGAAAGAGCCTGAATCTCGTGGTGCGCAGCTGAGTCTGAAGTTAAAGGAGGGATTGCTGGATAGAGTTATGGAGGGTCTGGAAGAGAGGGGTGTGGTGGTCGATGAGAGACGCCCGGATGTTATTCGTGTTGCTCCAGCGCCGCTTTATAATACGTTTACGGATTGTTGGGATTTCGTGGATGCGTTTGGGGAGGCTTTGGGTGATGCTTTGAGGAAGTAGATTGCGTGGGTGGTTGAGGATGTGAGTGGAGGGAGGGGGTTTACGATGATATGAATTAGATCATAGAATAGCGAATAGATGTATAGATTTTGATATAGCTTCTATTATCATGCCATATCATGTTACCATTTTCATCCAATCTTGAGATTTGCCTGCGGTGTTATGAGCGATGACAAAACATGAACCCCAAGTTTAACCATGAGCAGTCAGGTAGTCATAAATAGAATACTAATTTAAAGTACTGATCCATACCTAGGTAGACCTCCAAGCGATGGATCAAATAAAATCCACAACTTCCATAAATCACCCATTCCCACAAATCAGCTCCTTTCCTCCCTCCTCCCATCCCATTCCATCCCACCAGCCTCATCAACAAGGCTACCCAACGCCAAGCCCGCCCCAAAACCAGACCCACGTGCCAAGCCCCCGGCAGCCAAGCTTTCCAATTCGCATCTCAAAAAAACCTCCGCGGGTACACAACATTCATTCTTTTCCACGTCCCTGGCCCCCTCCTTCTTCCTCTCTCAACACAAACACAAACACAGGGCAGGGTAGAAAAATCCAAGCACAAGCATGTCCACAACCCGCCTCCTCTTCCTCTACCCGCCATTCTTCCGCGCCCCTCTACGAATCTCCCAACACCATTCGTCGCGGCAGAAAAGTAGTCGGGTTTTGCAGTGTCAATCGCAATCGTACTCGCACTCGCTATTACAAAATCGATGTCTGTGTCTGCATTCGCGCACCCGGGCCGGGACGAGAAATTTCAATACAGGTAGTTCGAGTTTGAGACGGAATGGAGTTAGATCAAGTCAAAATACCGAGACGGGCAGAGTGAGAGGGAGGGCATTTTCTATAACGTCGACGAGGCAGGAGAGGACTGCTTAAACGGCATGGGAAAGCTGTTGAGCCTTTTCTTATACCGGACGGCGAGGGTGGGGATGCAGATGTAGAGAAAGTCTCTGCGGTTGAAGGGAGAGAGAAAGAGAGAGGGGAGAAAGATCGAAAGGGGGAGCGGAAAGGCGCGGGTGGTGAGGGAGGGGAGGGGGGAAAGGATGGCGTGAAAGAGGGAGAGAAGGAGGGGGAAGATGCTGGGAAACAACTGTTGTTGGAAGAAGTGCAGAATGCTGCGCGGGTACCTGGTGATGCGGATACTGGATCTGGGATTGCGAATCTTGGGACAGAGCAAGCAGGAACTGGGAAACCCGAAGGTGCATCTCCATCTGCAAATCCAGTAGCATCAACAAGCACAAGCACAACCGCACCCGCAAACCCCCTCGAAACAGTCCTGCACATGCCGCCTCCCGAGACAGCAGAAGAAGAGAACGCCTCTAAACCCCCGCACCTGCAAACACCGCCTTACGTGCACCATTTCGACACCTACACGCTCGTGCAGCGGGTTGAAGCAGGGGGGTTCAGTAATGAGCAGGCTATCACGAGTATGAAAGCCGTGAGAGGACTGTTGGCACTGAATCTGGAGGTTGCGAGGAAGGGGCTGGTTAGTAAGAGTGATGTTGAGAATGTACGTTTACGTTTACCCTTTCCTCCTTTTTTTTTTTTCCATCCTCTTTAGGAAAATACTCTTCTCTTCCCTTCCTTTCTCTCTTCTCAAGACAAGAAACGATGGCTAATTTTCTACTGTAACATAGGAATCATACCTCTTCCGCGCCGCCTGCTCTGAACTCAAAACCGAGATCCAGAATACGCGCAAGAAAGACGAGGAGGCAATGCGTAGGGAACGGACCTTATTACAGCATGAAGTGGATATTTTGAATCAGAAGCTCAGTCAGGAGTTGTTGACGCTGAAGGATGATTTGAAGGGGATGTTTGATGATAGGAAGATGAGTGTTAGGATGGAGCAGAGGACTATGGAGAGTAAAGTAAGTGTATCCCTTTCCTGACAACCCCCCACCCCAAAAAAATCCCATGCAAAAACAAAGTAGCTAACGCCCAACAGATCCAAGAACTCAACTACAAAATCACAGTCCTCCTCAACAGCGACAGCAAATCCGAGATCGAAGGTCTCCGCTGGGTCCTAACCCGCCGATCCGTGATGGGTATCCTCTTCATGGCTTTCATGGTCCTCACGTCCTTGCGATACGCAAGTTATAAGAGTCATGAGGATGACCTTCGAGCGAAGAAGAAGGATGAGGCAATTAAAGTTGAGGCGTTGGGTGGTGGTGGTACTGGTGAGATGGCCTCTGCGCAGGGAGTGGCGGAGATTTTGGCTGCTAATTAGAGGGATGGGGAGCAAGATGTGGTGAGGAAGGGTGAGAGATTAGATTGGATTGGATTGACCTTGGTCGAAAGAAGCCCCTGCTCGAATCCCTTCTCATAGTGAAGCTAGCTTTCAGGAGCTTGCCGAGCCTCTCTACAGTAGAGATGCCTCTAGATTAGATTTGCAGTAACCGAGGAGGAAATTCTCCATTTAGAGTTAAGAGCTAGAGATACCCTTAAAGTATATACATCTACACACTTAATATAAGAACTCAGAAATACCCATCTACGCTGCTCATGAAATAGACGTGAAAGCTTGCGACAATATCACGTTATGTTCATCTGGGGAAATCCTGGGCTGAAATACAGGGGGAGGATCGCTTGACAGCCGCCTTGTCACAGCCCTGAGGAGCTAACCCCAATCCAAACCATCTGATTCCTCATGCACCTCCATCTCACTCTCACTTCTCCACAATATCACAGCACATCAATCCTCTCCTAAATCCCAAACTCCCAACGGGGAGGGACACAGGCGCAGACTCGGGGCTTAAGGTACCTTAATTTCACATCATTTGGATTTAATCATCCCTCTCTGGGAACTGGAGTGGATCAAGAGCCTTCCGTGCATGTTTGTGCTCCGAGTGTGGATTGACAGCCAGGTCATGATCTTCTTCTCATCCACTTACCTTACCTTACCCACGGCTTCAACTCTATGCTATCACATCACTCCATTCGGCTCCTCTTGATCCGATACAATAGACTGGATTGGATCGGACCGCACTGGATTCGGCTGTCTATTTTTTACCAAATGTAAACCACATTACAAACACGACATCCGAACCACACACTGCATCCAATAAACACACCACCCAATCGCCAATCACACGCTTCCCACACCATCCATTTCGAATCTTTGGAATCAAATCGCCGTGTTCTCTTGCATGGAATCCATCTCCGCCTCAGCCAAACCAATAGAAACGCAAGCACAGAACTGTCCACCCCTCTCGTCAAGTTCTCTCGTCAGTCCTGACCTACCTACCTCACTTATTAAGGGTACTTAAAGTAGCCAAGGATGCCGGAACCTAATTCCAGTTTCTGGAAGAGGAGCGTAGGACGTTTTGGGAAGTCGAAGGGGGATTTGAGTAGCGGTGGCAGTGCTAGTGGTGAAGCTAGTAGTAGTGCAGCAACGACTTTTAGATTCGTGGAGGATGGAGGTGCGTTTTATCTTTTTCTTCCTCTTTTACTTCCTTTATTATTTGTATATCTCCTTACCTTGTCTATCTTGTCTTGTTTTGTGTCGATTACTTTATAATCTTTTTCGGTTTGTTAATTGTCACTACTTCTCTTTCTTTTCGATTCCATGCCGATTACAATCCGGTATATTATACATATTCGCCTCTTTGCTTATTTATACTCCTCTTTTGAAGGTCCCCTGTCCCCATTTCGTCTTGCATACTGTCGTCATTCTTATCGATCTATAACTCTCCTGCCCTCTCGCCCTTTACTCTCCCACCATAATATCTTTCAACATCTCTCCCTCTCCTTCTCTTTCTCTAGTCTACTTTAGCGACGGAATCTACTTCATTTTTGTCACTTCGTTATGGAAAGTATGCTAATGGCTCGCAAAGGCAAGAGCAAAAGCACGGAAGGCGAAGCAGAGGAATCGGACCTGACGCCTAAACAAAGACGGCGTGCGCAGGTTCGGAAAGCTCAGATGTATGTCTCCTTCTCTTCACCTCCAGTACTTCTCTGGTTCATGTACTCATCTTATACCATCACTTGTATCCTTCTCCAAGTTTTACTTCTCTTCCCGTGTCCATGTACACAATCTCAACCCAACCCCATCTCCCCTCGAGCACAGACAAAACAGAAGCTAAGAAATACATAGCGAACATCGCCAACGCAAAGAAAACCACGTCAAGCATCTTGAGAAAGAAGTAATCGACCTGCGGGAGAAAATCGCACAAGCAGAAACCCAGGCCGTCCTTTTCAAACACGAGAACATCGCAATCAAAACAGCTCTTCAGAATAGCCTTGTCCAACTCCCTGTGCATCTCCAGACTACCTCATCACCCGCCACCAGTGCCGAAGTACACAGTAGCCAATACCAAAATCAAAGTCCAGAGCAAGACCAAAGCATGGTGCCAAACACAGATCAAAACTTCGACATGGATTTAAGCGGCCCAGACGACATCTTCAACCTCACATCTCCATCCTCCATCGCCTGGCGTGAAAAGAACACTCTCGTATACACAACATTCGATCCCTTCCTCGACGAAGAATGTCTCCAGATAAGTCCAGCTGGCAGCACCAATTTCCCACTATCGATCGACTCTACCTCCAATAGCAGCAACAATATCTTTGGAAATAATAATATCAATGCCGTCTCGCTTCCTTCACCAGATATGTTCAATTCCGCGAACTGGAAACCGGCTGTCTTGGCACAGCAGGAGAGAGAGAAGATACAGCAGAAAGAGCGTGAGGGAGAACAAGGAGGGATGATCGTCGACGGCGGAAATAGTTCCAGGAAATTAACACCTGAAGAGGAGATGGAGATGCTAGCTATTAACTTCATTCTTGCGTACGTCCTCTCTCCTCTCCCTCTGCTTCAACGATCCATCGCTCTTTCACGATCATAGTGACATTAACAACCACAAAACAGCCTCGAACACCCCTGCCGCACCCACTTCTCGCCCCCCTCCAGTGCCCCATACGACCCAACCTCCAACGAAACAGGCCACGAACTAATGGCGACCACGCACCTCTTCTCCCACGCCTCCTCCTTCACACGCCCCAACCCGTATCCACACGCCCACCCCGCATTATCAACCCATCCTTCGCATCTGAATCTCAATCCCCATCACGACCGACGTCCTGCTCTGCATGAAGGAGGGGGGGGAGGAGGAAGGTCCAACCCCCATCCAACTATCGGAGCGCCAGGAAGTACATGGTACGTCCCGCCCCCGAATCTCCAGGATCTGTATCAGATGAGCGAGAGTTTGCCGAAAGAGAACTGGGAGATCACGCCTGTGCAGGCGTGGTTCCTGCTGGTGGGGAGGTATGGGTGGGAGAGATTACTTCGAGTTAATGGCAGTCCTGATGGTGGTGGAGGAGGTGGGGAGAGAGAGGCGGGGAGGGAAAGAGGAGAAAAGGTCATGGATTCATTGAAGAGGGGACTAGCGAAGTTGGTGTCCTGTCTTCACTTTGGGAGTGTGATGGATGAGGCGGGCTTTTGGGAGGTTGTGGGAAGTGTTTTGGGGGAGGATGGAGGTGTCGAGTGGGTTTGATGAGATTGGGTTTGAGTTTGAGTTTGAGTGAGGTGAGTGAATAGGCGATGGATCGTATTGGTATATTAGGGGAGTGATGATTGTGATTTAGCCGGGTGGTGAATCGTAAATACCGTATATAGTGGTTGGGGATTGCTTGTGTCAATAGACGAACAAAGACCTGTCGAGTACAGGATAAAGTGTCAAAACGGAGCCATGACCTATTCTACAATTCTAATGTTTTGAATATATAAGCAAAGCATTGACAGCTGTCGAGGTGCATCGCCCTGTCGACGGATGATCAGCAAGCATATTTAGGCTTTGTTCGCTGGGCTCGAATAATCTTCTCCTCCTTACTCTTTTACTTTTACTTTTGGCTCTGTGGCTGAGTCGACTTCTGTGCGAATTCTGTAACTTCCCAACTTTGAACTTCGAAGCACAAAACTGGTGGATAGCTGGGTAGGTGACGATAATATAGAAGATTTGACAGCGAGTGCTTACCTGACAGTCGTGACTGATTGAACAAAACGAGAAATGTCACACTCTTCTCATCAACTAGCAAGTTCAGTCTGGAATTGCGAAGTACGTCTCATGTATATGCCCATTCGTTGACATTTCCCACTCTCCTGGATAGACATAGAATCTAGAATTTAGAATCAAATGGATCGCCCTCACCACTGTAAAATACGACCATGATTCATAGAATACTCTCTCTTATATACTATGAATCGTGGATGAGAGCCATAGGGAGGGACGGAGGGAAATATTAGGGGGTGCGGTTACATACGTAACGGTATGCAAGGGTGAGAGATAGAGTCGAGGGTTGAGCGCAGCGCGATGTAAAGAGAAATGTGAGATCGAATATTCACTTCGTGAACCTGCTAATTGGGGTTGAATCACTCGCGCCCGGGTAGGGTGAATTGTGAAGATCGTATTCATCATGCCTCAATGCTCCTATCTAGTTCTTGAAAAGTAGAGAAGAGTATTCATTTCACAGCTGCTAAGAGAGGGGTGGGAATAATTTACGAGTAATACCTCCACTACGGCGGGATAAGTGTAAGATTGTTTTACAGTCGAGAGCAAATCACTCGCCTGGGTGACATATAACAAGACCAGATCCTCCTAAGAAGACCAAAACTAGCTAAGCCAATGGAGAAGATATGTGATCATGGATTATAGAACATGGTTTTGTTGCGGACTTGGGGCATTTTAAGATCCGGAGCTCCTTTAACGTATGACTGATTAAAATAATAACGGCATAGTTGTGGCAGACGTAAATAATCACTTATTAATTAGCAAAAAATTTGCCCAGATAGCGCAGAGCTTCGATATTGAAAACCTAATCGATTATTGAATACAAAAGCAACACCGATTACTCATATTCACACCCTGAAATCCGAGCACGAATAACTTGAACTTCACTATGTGAGCCCGAAATCGTCCTGAAGCCTCGGAGGAAGTGACCTAATCTTGTCTGGTCTGTTCTACAAGTCTCCGATGAATCACCTGTTTGGGTTCATAGAATATAATAAATAATGGCTAAGTGTTTTAACCTGAGCTCGATATTCATATCGCTAGTTTAGAAAATCTAATGATAGTACATTAACTAATGCATCTCTTTAATTTCTGGTCCATAAGTCTTATCAGCTGTGTTACCTCCACTATTTGGTTTCTTCCACGGACGATCTAACGTTTCTTCGAGGCTGCGCCATTGTCTCTCTCAAGTCTGTTTCCAGCTGACGAAACCTGGCACACAAATTTCTATTTTAATAGTCATTGAGCAACCGATACTTTTCCTCGAAGGCTATCAGGGTAGTTTCATCTACTACGTCAAAATTTACGACGTTGAGAGCAGGACTTTTTGCTGTTGTTATCACATGCGGTACCATGTTTTAAATTCGGGAACGGCATTGGCCGCAACCATCTGTTAAACCTGCCGCTGATCAATTACATAGGCTTGCGGCAAACCCAATAAGGTGGGACATTGAACGTCGCCAGGATATAAAGAGTGATGATAAGCCGCGAACATTTACGAATGGACGCTGAATCGACAAATCTGTACAGATGCCAAGAGCGCTGCGAGCTGGGCGCTTCAGGAGCGTGTTCTGTCCACTCGCATCGTGCATTTTGCCAACTCCGAGCTGGTGTGGGAATGCCTTACGTGTTCGGCGCAAGAAGGCTTGACAGAGCTGAACGATCAGAGGCAGGACTGCTCAAACATTCAGTACTCAGGTGCGAGCGACTTCAAACGCGCGCTCTTCATACCTAGCCATAGCGATCATTACAACATCGCGGACGGCGCGTTCGCTATTTGGCAACGCTTCGTTGTGGAATACTCGACCCGCAAGCTGACCCGTCCGGCAGACAGGCTGCCTGCGATCTCGGGACTAGCTGTAATTCTGGCAGAGAGAACAGGTAGCCCCTACTGTGCTGGGATCTTTGGGAATGACTTGATCGAACTCACCTGGCAGAATGCTCTCACCGAGGACGAGCAAATGAACCCGCCTGCATTAGCACCGGCGCCTAATTGGTCTTGGGCCAGGCCCAATTCGCGTGTCAAGTTTCCATTCTATGATCAAGGTCGGCTAGTCTCTACGGTAGATGCGAGGTTTGAAGGATATGATAGCACCATTTTGCATGGGTGTCTAGTGGTCTCGGCTTGCTTCCGCAAGATCATGATGAGCCCGTGGAATGTCGAAATTCGTATCGCGGAGCGTGCTCACATGACCAAGACGCATATGATTCCACGGATTCGCAAGAATGGTTGTAAATGCAACACAGAGGTGGAGGAGACGCTAGTTTATGCTTTGGAGATTGCTCCACACCCCGTCTATCCCGACTGCTGGGCCCGAGTCGACGTTCATATCTGCCCATACGTAGAAGGTTGCAGAGCTTATACGCAAAAGTATGAGTTCAGAGATTCTACTCGGTCCGTTTTTAAGCTTGTATGAATGAAGATCTCCCACCATTGAAACGTCCCGCTACCTGGGTATTACTAGAAACGCAGTTTATTACGCCGAAGGTATGTTAGGTCAAGGACGACTTCGTGGCTTGCTCAGTCAACGATGCGGAGATGAGGAAGGAGGAATCTCCAGGGGCGGTGCGACCCAGACAGACAAACTCTATTCCCACAGCACCGTGCTGACTATGTCAAGAGTTGCCTCTTCGCCCGACCTAGGTTCACTTAGGTTGTGTGGTGGATTTAGCATCGGCTCGCACAAGCTAAAACTGTCGAATGGAACTCACTGTTTGGGGGCTACGAACACTACTGCGTTACAAGTGATTATTCTACAGCTTGTAGGCGAAGTTCAATCCTCCCTTCACGAGAACCTAAATCGGCTTAGTGAGGACCCTTGATGAATGTGACAGGGGAGCGAGAATGGACACCGTCAGAACATCTTAACAGGCTTAAAGAGGTGACTATATTACAGGCAACTAGGATGGGCATAATTCTAAATATAAAATAGTACGGAAACGGTAGCCGATTAGCGGGGGACTGGGATCTGAGCAAAATTCAGCTGATATATTGGCGTGCTCAGGTTAAAGCAGCGACTGCTCAGGTCCAGAGACGGAAGTGGACCTTGGAGAGGTTTAGATTCGGTGCTAATTGTAGTCGGGCACAACTTTTTTTTCTTCGTCCCAAGGTCAGTTAGTAAGCTCGCCGCTTCTACTCAGGCGCTAATCACCCTCAGCTCACCCTCTCCTCACCTAGCTCACCTGAGTAGTCTAAGTAACCTGAGCAGTCCCTGAGTAGTACCCACTTCTCACTTACGCATTTGATCTCTAATTAGTCTAGATATAGACTAGGGCTTTTTGTTTTTATTTTTGTCAAGTTTTAGCGATAATCCCTAGGGAGCCTAAACAGGCTCCTAAGGATCTCAAACTAGACCCTTATAAAAATAAATCCACATTATGACATAGGTATTCGCCCACAGCGGTAGGGCATAAAGGTCTTATTTAAGGAGAGAGATTTGCTGCTGTTTTCTATAAACCCTCTTCCTGTCTCTGTTCGCAACCCGAGTTCCTCCTTCCCAACTCGACTACCAGACTATTTCCAGATGAGTTCCAGATTTTTGATATGCGCTTCGTAAAACATAGCTCTCTTATGCCGGAAATCGTAAAAGGTAGGGAAGGTAATGCAGATGTGGCGAATAAGGCTTGCTTGGGGTCCGATCTAGCAAAGGAATAGGGCGATGTAAGGACTATTCGTAGTAGACGATATTGAAACCAAAATGTTAGGAAATCGAAAACGGTTATCGGAATATAAAAGTAAGCTAGCTTTGCCGTGTACCTTCTTGTTAACGCGGAGGAGTACTAGACAGAGACCTTCCCTTTTAGACCGAAATAGGGGGGTGACGGAGGGCTATAGTCCGCCACGAATGCGAGTTCCGAATAGATGTTGAGCCGGATCTCAATATTAAAGTCAAAGAAGTTAAGGCCCGAGACTCGGGAAGGGCTAGGTAGCGAAGGTGAGGGCAATATATTTTAGTGTAAGTGGGGTGAGTTTGCTTGCTTATTCTAGAGAGCTTCTTTGACTCGAAAGGTCTAGTATACTCCTTTATATTCTTTTAGCTTCTACTTCGCCTTATAAATATCTATTGGGTTATGTAAAGCAATCTCGCTTATATAGTAAGTATACGACCGGCCCCCCTCTAACTAATACTCGAGGTTATAGAAGTATTTCTTAGTAATAACCCATAGATAGTTACCAACCTCTAGATCGTACCTAACGAGCTTAGATAAAAATCGTAGGAAGTACTTGTATTAATATGGAATTATTGCGCCCTCGCCGAATTAGAAGTATATATAGGCATCTTTGGCTCCCGGCTCCCCGATAATACAGATGAGCGTTTTACCTATTATACCGCGGGAATGTTTTCTCTTGTCGTCAAAACTTTCCTAGTCTGTTTTATATAATAAAACAAGAAGTAGTGGCAAGAACATATAATATCTTGACTTTGCTAAGAAAATAAAAGAAGTTATATGGAGAATAATAGCGCTAGCCCTTATTTCAATCCTGTGGCTTTTATTTACAGCTCTTAAGTTATATACTAAAACCTCATCATCGAAAGCTGTTCAATTTTCAGACTAATTCATCAAGCTCATCTAAAGGCATACTTTAAATTATCGTCACACTCTTCCTCTCCCAGGTCCCCATCCAACGCTTAAAGCTAGCCTCATATCTATGGGTAGTATCGAAATAGCCTACACGTTCATATAGCAAACACTCTTCTTCCTCTCTTTCTGTTCCATTATTTCCTCCATTGTCGACTTTCGTCGAACCAGCAGCCTTGCGAACTTTGTTCGTGACTTTTCTTAAAACTAATGCCTTGGCCGAAGTGATTGATTCCCCTTCATAATCCTCGTCGCTTGTTACCACGATTAGAGCTATGTAAGAGACAGGAGATATGAGATCGAAATCAATAGACCAGTCTTCTTTGGGACCAGATGTACGTTGTAGGACCGACCTAAGTAGAAGGCGGTAAGCTTCTTTATCTTGCATAGTTCAGTCTTAAGCCATCTCATAAAAAGGTAGGAAGAGATAGAAACTAGAAATATAGATGATATCATAAAGGATAAAGATGCCAACGACTGAGAAGAAGATAGAAGCGACAATTACTCACAGAAGATAAGTCTGCCCATCTGCTTCCTTTACCTGAAACAAGTCCAAATTGCCCTCCAATTTATTATCCGGAATTTCAAACTCATCCATATAAATTCTCCCAATCGCACCTTCAGCAGGGAACATAGAGATCACCTGCTTACTTCTTCTAAATGTCTTGACAAGTCCCTCAATAACTACGCTGCCGGACTGGACATGCCCGTAGGGATTCTCACCCTGAACCTCAATATCATGCTGAATGAGTGTAGAGTCAAAAAGACCTCGGGCATCTTTACGTTCAATGTGGGCGAAGTTGATAAGGTCAGTAGTTACAGCCCAGGACCAGGAAGGCGCTTCGTCTGACAGAGTATGCCTGCATTGAAACGTCTCATGATGCCAGCATAGACCTTGCGCGAAATCATTGCTCCATATCCCAGCGAGATAGCTGCCACCAACTACGGGGTGAAGGAGCCTAGCTATACCGGAGAAAGCAGGGAACTTGTCGCTGTTATAGGTGAGTTGTCGTGATGAGTACTCCTCAACCAGATTGTAATAATCAGTTAGTATCAGCCTGCGATCGTGCTGTGACTTACACGCGAGATCTCGTTGTAAATGTTGGTGAAAAACGTTCGAGATGGCGGAATATAAACTAGTGTCTTCGGGCATTAGGTTTCCTGCTGGAACGCCGTCCGCGGACTGGAATCCTTGAGGACATTGCCAGTAGATTTGTTTGCTGCCATAGTGCAGGATACGAGGCGATAGGATGCTTTCTTGTAAAACCCATCCTCGCCTACTCAAAGGGCTGCTTATGAAGAGGTTTCTGAGGGTTTCCTCTTCTCTATCATTCAGAGAAGCATAGACTTCAGTTCCGGAGTTGCCGTCGTAGGAAATTTTCAAGGAGACCGAGTCTTCCATTTTGTTTTCCTTCAATACTTTCTGCGTAGAGTTTTCGGTCAAGATCCCAGCCGTGCTTCCGGGGGACATCGCCGCAGAGATTGTAATCAGAGCATTTCGGTAAACATCACCCATTTTCTTCGACTCAATCTCCCAATCGGATGCCGAGTCTTGTATGATGCATAAAGCGTCGATCCATAGATACTTAATCCCCAGTTGTCTTGTAATAGTTACGGCGTCACGGAAGTTGGCGGGCAGTGAGGAAAAGGAAATATCCTTTTGAAAAGAATCTAGCGTATCGGCTAGCAACCGCGTCGGGATCAGTCCACCCCAGCAATGGCTGAGGGCAGCATACTCGCCAGCTGAGGAGTGAGAATGCACAAGTCGCAATCTTTGCTCATCGCCTAGATTTCCTACATCAATTACCCTGGCAGGCAGTTCTGGGCTGTGCTTGACGGGACAGGATTGATGAGTATTGCAACACTCCTCAAGCCAGCTCTTTGCGATGCTGAAATTATTTTGTGATCTAAGAACTGGGTCAAGTTGATATCGCCCGACAGGATATTTCCCAATTCTAATTTGCTTGTCTGGGAAACTTTGTCAATTGGGTTTTCCAGGGCCTAGATTAGGTGACAAACCTCGGGGAACACTTAGCGTAACTAACAATGGCGGTATAGTAACGTTTTGTTCTTTCCCTTCACTTCCTTCACTTCCTTCACTTCCTTCACTTCCTTCACTTCCTTCACTTCCTTCACTTCCTTCACTTCCTTCACTTCCTTCACTTCCTTCACTTCCTTCACTTCCTTCACTTCCTTCACTCCTTCACTTCCTTCACTTCCTTCACTTCCTTCACTTCCTTCACTTCCTTCACTTCCTTCACTTCCTTCACTTCCTTCACTTCCTTCACTTCCTTCACTTCCTTCACTTCCTTCACTTCCTTCACTTCCTTCACTTCCTTCACTTCCTTCACTTCCTTCACTTCCTTCACTTCCTTCACTTCCTTCACTTCCTTCACTTCCTTCACTTCCATCGCTCCCTACTTTCCATTCCTTTTCTTCGTATTTGATTACCGGCGCCCCAACTTGGATCACGAGCAGATCAAATAGTGCAACCTGATCCAAACCTCGTCCAAAATACAAGTGATCGGCATCAATACTGATCCTGATATCGATTTCTTTTCCTAGATATTCAATCTCTCGAACTGCTTCATCGCGGTTTTGGCCATCCCAAGGCCACTCATCGACTATAAAGCTTTTGAATCCGGACAATATCAATTGACAGAGGTCACACCCATCTCTGGCTGATTGCACCAGGTCGTTGTATGAGTCGAAGTGTTTGTAGTAGGCATGTTGGGGTGATTGGCGACTTGCGAACTCAACTTCCGCCAACTCGATTAAGTCGCTGAGAGAAATCCCAGTGCAAAAATCACAGAGCATGGTGGGGCCTTAAGCTTTTCGCCAAGGGGTATTGTTTTTGGAGGTATTTGTGAGACGACTTTTCGAGAAACAGTAGTTCCCAAGCTTGAAGTTGCACAGAGTATGTATAGATGCTGCTGGGCTTGTGCAATTAGGCGCTGATAAGTATGTTGTGGCAGATATTATGCTTGAGCTGAAGGTTGTAGATGTGTTGAGTGGTAGTTTGAGGATGATGAGCCGGGTGGACATCAGCCACAATTTTCATTATCGATAAGAACCGATTCTTCCTAAAAATGACCAGTTTGGGAGGGCTGGCAAGGCGTACAACTATAGGAATAGAGGGAGTGCAAATGGTGGTGTTTTGACTAAGGAGCAGAGTAAGAGCTGGGCGCGCGACGTGGCGCCTGTGACTACCGTGACTTGGGCCACGTGACGGTGTGTTACATGATAATACCACAGTACCTCCGTTCGTCACCTTATTTAATTTAAAAGAAAAGCTATATCTAAATAACATGGAAATTATAATTGATATTTGAGGGTGCTAGAAGAGGCTCCCTTAAGCATGCTCAGACTGACTCAATACCGCGCTCGGGGCTCAAGGTTTGGCTCAGGCTAAAAGTAGCAACTGCTCAGGTTCAAAGTTGGAAATGGAAGCTACTCAGATCGACATTCCTATGTTGTAGTACCTATAACAGGGTAGACCGCGTCTTTGTACTTTTGCAGTACTTCTTCGAGGAAGTGGTCGTAGAGGCCCTGACAGTTAGAATTGAGGGCTGGGTAGATGTCGAACCCCTCGTCGACTCCCATTGTGTAAATCTTGTCGAATGTTCGGGTTGGTGAGTAATGTGTGGGAATTGAACCTGTACAGCACAGTTTGTTTGCGAAGATATATAAGTACAGTTACTACTTAAGAGACTAGGTCTCATAAGTTAAGCGACTCTGCGGCTGAAAGAAATTGTGAAACTTGGCTAGTATCTAATACCTATTAGTTCTAAGCATCTACGATGTCCTAGAGCGTCGGAGGGTTAGATTGTCGGGTAATTAACGGGCTATAGTAGGTGATATTAGAACCGAGAGCGAAAAGGATAGCGGCGGTAATTGAGTATTATATTTTGAAATAGATATATCGGATAAGGTTAGTTAGACTAAATTTGACACAGAAGAAACAGAATAGATCGAAGTCTTGTAGAGAGTAGTAGATTGGTATAGTGAGGAAGTACTCTTAATCAGCTAGAGAAATACTTCCTTTTATACTTGTTTGACTGCAAATAGGTTCTTGCTCAAAATTAAATGATCTATTTTCTCTCACGCTCACCTCGAGTTTCTCAAATAAGTTCGTGGCTGTGTGTAAGCAGAGACGCGCGGCTGTGATGACCCGGCGAGTAGTAAGTTTAAGGTTCCGAAACGGGATACTAGCTACCTGAGCCTAGTTCTGGCCTCCCAACTGCCTATCCATGCATAGTGGAGCAAACTGCGATTCTTCCATGGCCACTACTCGCAAAGGTCGTAATCCAGTGTTTGGAAGCGAATTCAAATGGCTCGGGGGAATCCCGGTCGCAAGGGAGCCAAAATGGGAGACAAAATGAGGAAAGTGTAACGAGCATAAAGGGAGCCGGAACAAGTCCCTGTGGGAGCTGAAATGGCCCCTCAGCACATGCTCAGGCCAAGCTCCGGCCGTACTCAGGACGTGCTCAGGCATGCTCAGGAATGCTCAGGTTAAGGCGGCAGCTGCTCACGTCCAAACACTAAAACAGAATCAGCGAGAAAAAAAAGGTTGAGTACGACTTTACTAGTAATCTTAGACGATATTTTTTGCAACAAGGTTAGTTAGCGGCAGCGCTCTATGGTTAATGGGGGTTAAGATTTATGAACAAAATGGGGATGTTTGGGAATGGCTTCATTTTAAATTCGGGGTGAGGTCGGCCACTTCAAAACAGGTAAGGCGACGCGAAGCATCCGATTGGCGCGAAACGGAACTACTCAAAAAACAGAAGTCAAAACCTCAAGTTTTCAAGGTGTTTAGTTCGGTATCAATCGACTTATAAGCAAAATATATCATACTAACGGAAAGAATCCAGCAAATCGTCCACCCTAGCAGATCCTCGGGCCCGCTAAAACCCTTCCACCGCTCACCCACCAGACCTGTGATGAATTGTGACTAAGCAGTACCGAATGAACTTATAGTTCCTCAGGCACCAACAGCAAAACAACGGAGAGCTCAAATTCACGTAATCGTCGCGGGGTAGGATCAAGTTACCCCACTAGATCACGTAGGGAAATTTTGCTTGAGTACAGGGTAAGGTGACAAGCATGAAAAACCAAGTAGGAGAGACAGAAAGCGTTTGTCATGGTAGTTTTACTCTCCAAAATAAAAGTCTCAGTATCCAACAACCAAAACACGCGTGGATTTGTTTTACTCCCCTGACAGTACTGTAGGTAGTTCGGGACCAGGGAGAGGTAGAAGCCATGAGCCCTCGCAATTAGACTACAAAAGCTCGCATCAAGTAGAAGCCAGCTCTCTAGCGCCTTCGGCTATTCCACGCTAACCCCCCTCAGTACCCATCTTTGTGTGTCTCACCCATTTTCGTCGTCGAGATGGAAGGCCTTCGCGTAGCCGTGAGCGTTATCACTGTTGTGCAGATTACTCAGTCTCTTAGTGCATTGGTCAGAGACTGGTGTTGAGGAGGGGGGTGGGAGGGAGATTGATGGTGAGTTTCTAATTCTTCTTTCTTTTTGGTCCGTTTTTCTGTGAGAAAGAAGGGATGGGGGAGAAAAGAAGGCATGTGGGGCTGATAATGAGTGAATAGTCGATGGTTTTGAGAAAGCCGTCAAGAAGCTAGAGAGGGACGGGAAGTTGTAGGGTTCTGGTCGTGAATGGAAGGTCAGGTCAGGTCAGATCAAGGTGGTGGGTGCTGCAGGGAATTGGGACTGTTGGTTCGCATTCTCACTTGTGATTACTTTCAGCTAGCGGGTAGGCGATGAATTTATTTATGTTTTGATGAAAGTTTTTTTGTGTGGGTAGAGGATTTAAGTTTGAATTTGGCAATTTGGAACTAGGTAATGAATGACTGACCGTCATATTTCTATTCAATCTCAGTAGTCTATGTCCATTGGCTTTGCAAATTCTTAAAAATTGTCATCCTCTCCATTGTCTCCTCTACGCCCTCCCATGTCCTGCCTATCTCTGCCATGGTTTCTTATATCTATATTTCCTTTCCTCCCACGCACCAGAGTCTCACTCCAGTTCCAATATACCCACGTGATCCTTCTCTTTCCACCGGGATCCATATTATCAGGTGTAAAGTCGTCTGTGATGTCGTCAAGCTCCAACACAGTATCTCTCATCGAAGGTCTATCTTCAGGGAGATTTGAGAAGCACCGCTCGATCACTTTTTGGAGCCCAGCCGGCACAATATGTGCAATCATATCCGGGCTGGTTAAAGCCTGTGAAAGGTTTTCTTGGGCCTCCGATAGTACCCAGTCCGGCGTAGTTGTAGGAATAAGGCTTTTACACTCCAGTATTTTGCAAGCGATGACTCCGAAAGAGAACACTTCAGCCTTTGTGGACCACCCTGTATACCCGTAGACTTCGGGGGCTCGAAAATCCACCGCGCCATAACTGGATCTAGCATTCGTAGGTCCCATGACCGCTTTTTCTGGGCTCAAGACTTTTCCTTCCCTAATGTCAATAGTAATATATTCATAATCATGGGGATTATGTAGATCGTGCGGGTAATAGCGATCCGTAACAAGAATGTTCTGCATATGAAGGTCTCTGCCAGATTTCAGTATACTTCGCATTCGTGCCATTTAAAGCTCGGTTTTACTACCAACTTGAGAACTTACCGATGAATAGCTCCATGTTCATGGAGGGAGTTGATACCGTTAGCAATTGAGGATAGTGCATTTGCGATCTCATTCCAGCCACCAACAAATGTCGAATTAACTAGCGAGCTGCCTTGAGAGAAATTCCAACACATCCCCTTGTGTAGCTCGCTCGAAGACCAGAAGCAACTTTCGTATCTTCAGCTGTTCCTGCCTACGTTTAAGCTCTTCATCCATTTGCTTCGGTAATCTCCAGTCCAGAACGACGGAAAGACCTAGAAATTGAACACATCCAACCGCAGAACCCCCTAAGCTTGCGTAAGTTGCATCCAGCTTTAAACATCAGTAAACGTAATGGGGATCTCTTGGAATTTCTCACCTCCTTCAACAATTTCTTCAAGGGATCTTCAGAAGTCCCAGCTCGTGGGAAGACTTCTTTCAAGACAACATCGATTTCTTCCCCTCCCCCCCCTTTCATCGTAGCGAGATGCCCAGGAGGTCTCCTCCACTTTGCGCCGTAAACTGCACCGTTTCCCCCTACTCCTAGAGGTTTGTTGAACTGGACGTCTCTCAGCTGTTCTTCCGGAATCACGCGTAATGAATGTTCGAACAATGGGGTGTAGCCGGTCTCGAGGCCTATGATGTCTCGGACGGTCGCCACGTCGAGACCGTTTGTTGCATGTGCCTCTACTAAATTACGGAAGTAAGACAGTGCAGCAGCCTTGTCTTGATTTAGTTCACGGCTGCGGTACCGTAACCCCGGTAAGGTTTCCAGGAGTAGGAGAGGCTCGTTATCGCTGCGCCGTGTGACTGCGCAGTCATTCTGTGGAGATAGATACTAAGCCTTTGTATTCAGACTCTGAATTTCTAGTCCAGTTCTTCAAAAACTTACCCAGGAATCCCAGAAGTTCTGTAGGTCCGAAACGAAACTCGTTTCCTCTATCTCCTTTATGGCGAAGAGTATTTGGCTCTTAAAATAATAGCCCGGGAAGGGCCAGTTCATCAGGATATTGTACTCGAACACCTCACCTACTGTGTGGAAGTTATGGTTCCAGGAAAAACCAGGGTTAGGTGGCTTCCACAGAGTCCATTCCCCAATACTATCTCTTTTCAGGGATGGCGCCTCGAGATCAAAGCCTGATCGTCGAAGAAACTCCACAGATACGCTGGTCAGATCAGACCATGGAATGAAATGGAGATACAATCTAGGATCTTCAATTTGAGGAGCTTGGCCAATGCTACACAAGATGAATTTCTACAGCAGCATCATTATTAGCCTTGCTACTTTGGGTGTATTTTACTCACCAAATAGGCGTCAGTAATCCTTTCATCTTCATCAGTCTTCGCGTTTGCTTCAGGCCACTGACTTTATCAGAACTTGCTTCTCATCAAGAATATGCACATCCTCCATGACTAATACTTACCTCTTTCTTCTCCTTTGGTCTCTTCTGAATTTCCAATTTCTCGACACCATCAGTCATCTCTTGAACGTTGTGATCTTCCGAGCTAGTTCCAGTACCCGGAGGGAGTCATACAGTATTGTACACGGAGGCAAAAATGGGACTGCACACCAAAGAATGATCGATAAGGATCTTGTTCTCCGGCCAATTCCAATGGAGAACGAATTTTCGGATCAGCTGCCACACGTCAAAAGAGCTTCTTGGGTTTCCAAGCGGGTCCTTGTGCTCCCAGTGTCGACCAAAGGTGTGATACACATTTGAAAGTGTCTTCCAGGCCTCCACGTCTTCATCAACAGGGACCGCCTCGACCTCAGAGATCTTCTATCCCCAAGTTGGTCCGGGAAGTCTTTATTAGCACTTCTGATGTCTTCCGCGCGAGCCAGATTCTGACGATTTCAACCCATGTGGGCCAGGAAGTGGATAAATGAATCATATGCTTTACTTTTGTCTCCGCCGTATTCTTCTTCCAGCTGCTCCTCCCCTAGGTCATCGTTCAAACAATTCTTCACCGCGGATGCCCATTTCCAAGCCATGAACACGGTGGTGAAAGGTGGATGCTCTCCGACTGATGCCCCGATCTTCTGCTGATCGAGTATGTGAGCGAGTTCCGAGGCTAGTTCCCGCTCAAATGGTCGTAGTGGAACGTAGTAGCAAAGTCTATCCATTGTTATTCCCCATTCAGTGATTATTTATCTTTTCCCCCCTTAGTCAGAATGGCAATGAAGGGGGGTGGAAGAAACGCAGCTATCGGGAGATCCAAAAGAAGCCAAAGTTTTCAGATAGTGTGATTACACAAAGTTACACTTGTACGTGGCTTTCCAGCCAACCACTCCGGAAAGTCAAAGATATTCAAGCTAATGCAAGCATCGCCAGGGTTCTTCAGCTCTTCCGATGGCTTCCATGTCATGATTTTTGTCGTTTTCTGACGTCGCGCACTTCTTTCCAAAGCTTGAAGTTCATTTCGGCGACATTTTTTTCGCGATGCCAACCCCAGACCTCGCCCTCGCGGCCTTCAGCACTGGCGTAACAAGCATTCAGCTTTTGATACAGATAATCTGCACCACTCAACAAGTGAGGAGATTGAAAGCTGAATGTGAGGAAGTCAGAACAATCTCTTCCATATTGCAGGAGCTTCTGGGGGCAAACGAAGAGGTCTTGAAGGATGAAAAGACTGCCACATAGCTTAATGGCATACTCCTGGAGGTACTAAAATTCACAGCCGAATGCAGCGGATCGAACCTAGTCAATCGAGCCTGGGAAGTGATGTGGAAGCATAAACTACCAGGTTTGTTAAAGGACATAATGGCATGGGTGGTGTTACTAAACACTGGAACATCAGTAAGTGGTAGCCTTCCTATCGCAGATTTATAGCTCTTATTTCTTGAGGTATCAACGAGAACTGCTTTGTCGAAACTCGATACGAAAACGGGCGCCTCCCGGGCCCAACAACAGAGGGGCATGGAAGCCATCCTCGAGAAGCTGCAAATCCTTGATGAACTGAAGAAGAATCAAGACAAAGAAAAGGCACCGCAACTCAGAGTCGACTTTCCTAAACAAGACATGCGGCTTCAGGTCACGAAGGAGAGCGACAAGCTGTTGTGAGGCTCGCTCGCGGATGCAGACTCCAGAATCACCAAAGTCGTATGTGAGCCGGTGAAAGAGGACTTGATGAAGTATGGCGAGAAAGGACCGCGGCATGTTCTCATCTATGCCAAGCTCTCAGCGAATACTCTAGTGCATCTCTTTTACGACATCGCCCAGAGATCTAATCAATGGTGGATCATGATGAAAGACTTGCGAGAGTATCTAAGTTTGCGGGATATGATGCGAGATGGCAAGGTGCCAAAATCTGTGTTAAAGAGGATAAGCATCGCCTCTGACATTGCCTGGACCATGGAATATCTCCATAGCGTCGAGGTTCTGGTCAAGCGTTTGTCTAATACAACAATTCATTTATCATGCGAAAACAAATGTGGTCATCCCTTACTTGACAAATATAGACAGAGCCCGACTTGTAAGTCTTTCCTCTCCAGCAGTTTGATCTTGACGATCGCAGCAAATTCTGACAGGTCTTCCAGTTCATGGCAAATACCAGCGGAGGGGCTTACGATGTTCGATTCCGAATTCCAGAAACTACCTCATCAACAACACAGCATCTACACCGACATTTGGAGGTAGGGGACAGCCTAACCTTAAACGTCAAACCTGACTTACTAAGAAATTACAGCTTGGGAATTTTGGTCTGGCAATGCGTCTCCGGGATGTTTCCTTTCGACTCCTCAAACGAGGTTTTTAAAGGGCCGAAAGTAGAACACGTTCATGCGCTCATATCGCGTGGGGAAATGTCTTGGACTAAAAACGAGAAATACGATAATCTTTTGTTCCAAGAGGCCCTGAGAGTGGTGCAAAGCTGCTGCAATGCCCGTCCCACCGTTCGGCCATCAGCTGCTGGTGTCGCGCACTCGTTGTTCGACATATTGACCTGTGCAGCCACCGGCATCGAGATTCCCCCAAAGATCAACGGGCGGATCAAGATTCGCGTATTTGACCTTCTGGATACCATTGATAAGGAGACGGGATGATCGTCAACTGGACAAAAGCTGAGTGACGCATCTTGCTGAGCAAGGTGATCCCACAGCAGCTTTTCTTTTTGGTTCTGCCATCTGGTATAGACTAGTAGAGATCCAGGAGAATCTAAACGAGATGCTCTTGGTCGATAGGAAAGAAATGTCTACAGGTTAGTAGATATTTCGAACTTAAAGAGCAGTACTGATGATACGGAATAAGAGTCCGTGCCCGTGCATCTTTGAAGCATCTTGATTTTGCATTCCAAGCTGGAGTGAACGCCGCAGGTGAGACCTTGATGCGTGTTCACCATGCTCTAGCGGGACTATATAAAACCTAGGCTTTACAGTACAGAAACATGCACTCAATCTAAACTCAACATTGGGTGGGTAATAGATAACCTGCCAGAACACTCTTCTCATGGGCTATTAACCGGAGGGACCGATGTTAAGAATAATTAGTGATCAGTTTTCAGTCTGTCCCGGTCTTCATGCTGGAGATCTTCTATTATGTAGCGACAATGTAGAATTTAATGCAGATCTCTCTTCGCTTGTTTTGGTATAGCCTTCACGTTTGAAACAGTCGGACAAACTGTAGTGGATAAACTAAAAATATGTTATAACTCGTAATAAATACTAATATATCTCTCTCTATTTTATGCCCCCCCCCCCTCCCCCCCCCCCCTTTATACTGTTATATATTTTCTAGTGCACGGTATAAATTGAGAAAGCTTTAAGTTAAGCTTTTACATGCCTATTTTTTCTCTGCTACTTTTTTGCATATTATGCTAGTTAGAAGGGTTTAGCACTATTATACACCCTTTATTAGCAAGTACTATTCTTGTAGACCGACCTAAACTTATTTCAATAGGGCAACTCTTTACGCGGCATAATTCGCTTTATCCTAAATGACAACACGAGCTAGGCACTACTATAACCCCTCTTCCGGGATGCTTTTTTGTTTGGGTAGATTATCGTTATACTCAAAGGAGTCCAGCTGAGCGCCGACATATTCCAGTGCTTCAATCTGCCTTGAGCCTGCCTCTTGCGGACTGACTAACCGGCTTAGGAGGTCAGCTAGGCTAGATGGAATGGGATTGGAACGGCTAGTGCAAAATCTTTTAGATTCGCTGCGGAAGCCTGGTTTTGTCACGAGCTAGCACCGTATTGGATCGTACCAATGCCCAGGAAACAAGACTTGGAGGCGGATTTCCCCTTCTTTCAGAGGTTGATACACAGAAGTTGCTAAATCCATGGCATACCAAGTCTGGAAGAAGCATTCGTTTGGTAGTAAGAAATTCAATGAAAGAAGAAAAAATTTCCAGCGACAACGAAGTAGAAAATCCACCACCCGGATTGGCGTAGGACAGAACGGTCATTTTTTGAGATGGATACAAGCAGTTAAGCCCGTACCTGTTATGTAGCCTGTCAGCTCCTAGCCTGCCAATATGTCATTCAAGATTGGCATCCATTGGCCACTAAGAAAATTCCAGTAAGACAAAGCATTATTTGGAGTTGCACGATGTCTGGTTGTGCATTACGTGATACCGCAAGCCACCTGCACTAGCCATCTTTGTATTTAAGACAAGCAGTTAGATCAACTAGATTCATTCATGGTCAGGGAAGAAAAGAAAAACCTCCCCTACATAGTTAAATCCATTTAGTTGTTTTGCCTCGAACAGTCTGTCCAAAGCGTTGGCAACTACATTTTGTAACCTCTACGTACAGAGAAATTTCTTCAATAATTGGATTTGCGAAACACTTTCAACAATAATTTACATTTGCGATTAACAAATAATGTGAAGTGATGTTAATTTTGCTCCCGTACCTCAGAGTGCTTTCACAAACATAAGCTATGCACGGATAATGGATGCCATTCGTTATTGGGTCAATTCATTTTCATTAACCCGATGAAATCACTGCTTTTGAAGCTATGTTCATTATATTTGTTACATCCCTAAAGCCGAATTTAATTGCACCAGTAACCCCCTTTTCAAATTTGTTCGCGAGCGTTATAACATTCAATTGCAATTTTACTTCAAAAATAAAAATTTCACTTAAGTAGTGGATACTTCTTAGTGTCTGCAAGGTGAATTTGCAGGAGAAAATTGAGTGTAAACGAATACCTCGATGGAAATGTTCACTCGATACTCGCAAAGTACCCAGGTATCTCATCTAATCTGCCATTAAAATGTAAATCTAAGCGAGCAAACCAAACAACAACGCCGTTCTCTTCCAATACTCCTTCGCAGCACCTGAGACTCGTTTCCTCGCCGCGGCATCGAGCCCTGTTTTCCCCTCTAGACTTTCACCCAGCTTCACAAACTCATCTGCCTGGGTGTCCGGGATGTTGAAGGCACTTTGCAAGAGGAGGATGTCGAAGAGTGCTTGAATAAGGACATCTTTGTTCTTCTCCTCTGCATTTTCAACTTCAGCACTCTTCCTACCATCCCCAGTCTCTTGACTCTCGCTTAATTCTTCATCATTCTTCGCTCCATTAATTTCCGCCTTGGCCTTTAACGCCTCTGCCCACTTGACCGCCACAGCTTCCCTCAGAGATCGCTTGAGAACGGCGACAGCAGTTGGACTCCATAGATCGCCTCCAACTCTCGCCATGGCCAAGGCAAGGCTATGAAGCAGCTTGAACGTACCCGGTGAGGGCTGAACAGGCAATTCTGGAGTTCCCTCCCACAATGCTCTGCCGGAGACCTTCTTCCTCGTACATGTCCTCGTGAAAGCTTGCAACGCCTTCGCCGATACTTCAGACGCAAGTCTCTCATGCAGCGGCTTGACAAGTGGTATGCCAAAAGACTGTAATGAGATATTGGAGGGCAATTCAGTGCGAATATCTCGGATAACTCGAAGCAGGTAAACAGATATCTGGCCGATCTGCCCACTCTCCTCGTATGCCGTCAATAGCGCCGAGATCTTCTCGTTAAGCAGCTGATACGCCTCTTCGAGACTGCTATCTAGATGCTCCTGTAACATCTTCGGGTCTTCGGTGCTGAGTAGCGTGTTCCTCGATTCGACGCTCAGGTCATCCTCGATGTCTTCGAGGTCGTCATCCCAACGCTGTGTTCTCAACTGGGAGATCACAACGCTAATTTCATCCACTAGATGCCGCCAAGTTTGGTAACCACGGAAGACGCGCGATACGGCGTCGCTACGACCATGTGTGCGTGCTAGAACGTTCTGTTTGAAGAGCGAAGCACCATTGCTGATTTCCATCTCTAGGAGGCTGGAGTCCCAGAGGCTCTCTTGATGGTCCGTTATGCCTTCTCGCCAGACGCCCAGAGTACCTTCGATTTCGGTAGCCACGAGATGTAGTTTACTTACCCGAGACTCGACGAGTGAAACCATACAGTCATTAACGGCTTTGCGCAGGCCGTCAAGGAGGATGGATGGGTCGAAACCTTTCGCCTTGCCACCTTCCTTGATCCATATCTCAAGGATGCGTGTTCGGATGGTGACGACAGTCTTGAATTCGGTCATTTGGCTTAGACTTTTGGCTAGACCGTCTAGCATGACTTCTGAAGCTCTTTTCGCCCAGCCTTTGAGCATCTCTACTGCTTGACTGCCTTCGAGATCATCGTGTCGGATGTATGGCGTGAAAAATAAAATGTCGTCTCCGAACCATTTCTCGCATACGTCCAATCTAAGTCCTTCAAGCTTCCTGACGGACTCGTCTTTGAGTAACGGTTTCGTCTTCAAACTTGCCAGTGCCTCCGACAGTCGTCGCGGCACTAGAGCCTGAACATCCAGCAATGTCCTCGTATACAATTCCAATGCTCTCAATACCCCAGGATTATCCAATTTCTGCTCCTCTTCATCAAATGCAAGGGTCATAGCTTCACCTCGGATACGTAGAAAGTGCTTTATGATATCCTTCGCACCAGAATTGGTAACCAGACTGTGCGCCGAAAGTGCTTGTATCAGGTCTTCCCTGTCTCCATTGACCTTCTCAACCGTCTTCCTAATAGCAGTTGAGAGTTTCCTTCGCAGTGTCATAAACTTCTTCTTCAATTCTTCAACTGGCGCCTGGTCTTCCAGACTCTTCTCTGGCGCATCACCCACATTCTTTGCAAGCAATCGACTCAAGACCAGGACTTTCGCAGCCAGTACCAGATTCTTCCCTTTCGCAGACTTATCCCCGGAGTCAGAACTGCCTCCTTTCCTCAATAGCTTCCCTGCAACAACCGCACACATCTCCAAAACCTTGACTCTCGCGGCCCACGCCATATCCTCTCCCCTCTTCCCCGCCCTACCTCCAACAGCCAATCTTGCCAATCCACTGGCTTTGCCACCCACAACTCCCCTCCCGCACCCCTTTCCAACTCTCCCAAGCTTCTCCTCTACATGTCCGATATCCTCTCTCATCTGCAAGATCGTCTCTGCCGTTCCAAGCAGCTGCCTATAGCTCCCCCCCACCAGAGTCCGTAGCCGCGCATTTTTCTCGTCGAGTTCGACTGTCAAGCTGCGGTGGAATTGACGGACCTGCGGGAGAGGGTATTTGAATGCTTCTGGCGCAGATGTGCAGGTCGAGGGGTCGAGGGTTTTGTTTGCTGCCATCTCGTGGATTTGAGGGAGGTTGGTGGAGGAAGAGAGGGCCGGTGATCAGGGAATTTCAGGTACCGAGTACTGCGCTATCATCCGATATGAAGCTGTAGTCCCAAACTTGTACCAATTGTCTTCGTTGTCGTCGGATGAAGTTGAGATGGGAATATTTGTTGTTCAAGAAGCCACGATTGTCTGTGCGCACGCAGCCTTCTTGAGAAGGCTGCTGGAGGGCTGATCTGGGGTTGGCGAGCCGTGCCGCAACACCATCGTCATTCCAGCAACGGAATTTCTGTTTGTGAATTATAAACATATTTATAAGTACCTAATTTATTATTCCACAATGATAGACGACACACGAGAATCGTCCGATGTCGAATATTCATACTCACTGTCAGCGGAGATCGTTGAGATCAGCAAGTACCGGACGGACAGAAATGATGCTCTTCAATGGGCTCGGAACCTTCGATTTCTTGCCTACGACGATAGCTTCGACGATGACACTCAAAAGAAGAGAAGGCAAGAATGCGCCGTATGCCACGCCGCCTTCAAACTCAACCCTCTCGAGCAACGAGATGTCCTGGATCCCACCCTCTTCCATGTGTGCGACAAACCTTTCCACAATAACCACAGACTTACAACCAAGGAGCTTCAGACACACCCAATGAGGTTCAGCTGTGATATCTGCAACAGTGGCATCTGGGCAGGTACTAGAAACCATTGTGGGCAGTGCCTGTCTGGAGATTTCGATTTATGTGATGCTTGTGTCGCCTCCGGAAAGCATTGTCTAAATCCGGCTCACAATTTGGAGAAGACCCCAGTTTTCCGATTCGGAGAGTGTGTACATGTGAACGCAAGATCATGTGGGGATTGTGAGAAAGTTCCATTGTTTCCTAATGAAGGCGAGGCTACCAAGTTCCAAGTTTTTCAATTGGAGAATGCTGAGAATACTGAAGCAAAGTTCTCAAATTGCGACCACTTTGTTGCGGTATCGTATTGCTGGCCACCATTGCAGTATGATACCGAGGGAAACGCCATACAGCATAAGGGAAGGTATTCTGTCAAGGATCTCGATGGTAGAGTGAGGCCAAATCGAGCCCCAGAAGATGTCATCACTCGAGCAGTGGAGTTTGCTGCTCAGAGTGGGATTCGTCTCATCTGGATCGATCAAGTGAGTCGTGCAGTGATGTAACAATTTCAACTTCTGATCTGATCATGTTCAAGGAATGTATCGATCAAGAAGACCCTGCAGATAAGGAACTCGGGATACAAGTAATGGACAAGGTCTATCAGAGAGCATTTCTATCAATTGGCCTTCTCCGAAGTCGAATCGAGTCCCAAGACACCCTTCGTGCCCTCCACCATGTTCTCACAAATTCAGACGACTTTGAAGGCTTCTCTAACGCTAATATTCCGACTCCCGACCTCGTGGAAAGCTTGATATCATTCTTTGGGCATGTAATGAACGATCCGTGGCACACCAGAGCTTGGGTTCTTCAAGAATCTCTTTCAGCCGGTCCACGAATGGTTCTTCTTCTTCAGCGTTCGCCAGAAGTCATCATAGAGGGTCTCCCAGGGATAAGCAAGACCCTCTCGGTCTCGGAAGTTGCCCTACATCTTGATCTATTCATCATGTTGATTGACTACGCCACCGGGTTTCTACTGAAGTCACTCACTACTCTTCCAATCACAAATAATCTGACACAAAAAAGGCTGTCTCTTCTAAGGCAATTCAGGAGATTCTCTCCAGGGGATGAGAGATCTTTGGAACCTAAGTGGACTCATCGAGCGGGGTTGGCACAACCAAGGCGATCTTGTAATGCTGCAGTTGCGTTGTCCTACCTTCGAACAAGAGACAACACTCATGTGCCAGACCGGCTTGCGATTCTGGCAAATCTTTGCAATTATGACATCCGTCTCAACACAATACAAGTCGAAAAGAATCATCAGCATCTCGGTCCTTGCGTCTTTGCTTTGGCACTGATCAATGGAGACTTTTCTCTTCTTTACCCCGAAGTCTACAGAGGTCTCGGAATAACGGAAGTTACAGTGCCTCTCGGACGGCCCCCTGAAACTTCTGACTTGCTGGAATCATCAAAAACTGATAAGAATGAGTTCTCCTGGCTACGGATGATGCCAAAAAATCTCAGATATCTCGATGCCAGATTCTTGAACTCCTTTGCATATTATTTGCCTTCATTCTCAGCAACTGAAAGAAACCTATCATCCAGTGGTCTCTCCACTCTTGCGTACCTATGGAAAGTGGACAGGAAGATACATCTCACGGAATTCAAGGAAGAATCAATGAAGCTAGCCAAGATAACTTGGTTTCGTACGCGTCATGCAAATTTCACCATTCACGTTATCCGCAATCCATCATATGCATCACAGACTTTGAAGAGAATCTTTACTGAATCACCCGTAATGGATGACCTGGACGAGGAGCAGAAGATCAATCTACAAGCAGGTGCCGGGAGGGCCAGCGAGATGAATGCGGAGGAATATGAGGTGTTCTCGGAGAAGTATCGGATTCATATTCTAGAGCAGGTACCTGAAGGTCTCGAATCCATATTCTTCGGAGAAACAGTTTCCTGGCTTCTGCATATCCTGTACATGCTCCGCAAGAGAGATGAAATCGAAGTTGCAGATGCCATATGGCAGTCTGTTCGTGCAGACAATTGGGATGTGTCCTTGAGTATCACCGAGAATCGAGCAAGAGGTTGTTTCAATTCTGTGGCTGAGTTCCCTCCAATGGACGACAAGGGCAATATATCTATTGACATGAGCATCGCTGTGGATATGTTTCAGTTGGACTGGGATAGGGATGGAGGACTTCGACAGTGTTGGATTATTGACAGTCTGTTTCGAGATGGATATCTTAGCATAGGCAAATTTGTCAGGATCTCGAGTCACGACGATTTTGAGTTCCATCCGGAATGGTTTGTGGATAGTAGAAAGGAGAAGGGTGACGAAGCTGAAGTCGCCAATGTGGAATCGACAATGGCGTTACTTGAACTCGATGAGGGGACAGTCCAGGAATCTGGTCAAGTCGCCCTAGACTCCACCACCCAACCCAAGGAAGACCAACAGGCAGCCTCCGATCCGCCAGAGATAACAGAATCAGAGACGACCAAACCTCCAATCCAAATATCTGACTACGCTGACACCCAACTATTCAAACAACTGATTATGTCAAGCCTCCTCTCCCTCCTCTCCGACGTCCCAGCACAATCCCTATCCAACCCCACCCATTTCACCACGTCACACGAACCCCTCACCTCCACACAAGCGGTCCGAAGCCTCATCGCCGCAGCAATGCTCTATGGCCGCATGGTCACAGACTGGGACGCCGACGGCATCGGCAAACTTAAGAGCATGCGAGCCATCTTCGATATTCGATGGGATGATGATGACGAGGAAGTTAAGTGGGTGCTTACACCGTATGATCAGAAATCTGAGCGATTGCCACATGCTGAGGCTAGAGCCATGAGTATGTCGTGGGCTGTTGAACCGACGGGGGACTGTCCCGATGGGAAGGAGGGGGCTAGGGAGGTGTTGAGGACGAAGGGGGCTGTGAGGGGTATGTGGAGGTTTATGGATTTGCCTTTGACGCAGTATTTGTTGATTTGAGTTGGCATTTGTGGGAAGCGATGTTGGATGGTATTGAACGATGAGTTTGCAGAGCTAGCAGACAGAGATTCAAACGGATTTTGATTGATTCATACTTCATATTTTCTCCGAGGCGAAGCTGTTAGCTGCACCACAACAGATGTCTTGATTTTTACACAAGTGCTGTCAGCGGTGCTTCGAGTGCCTCAAATTTAGCGAGACTTTGCTACGAGCACCTACCGAGCCCCTGAATATCTAGGCCCAAAAAGCTACGCACGAAGACCGTATTTTCTCATAGGGACGCGTAGTCACAGAGCCAACCCAAGAAGCCAACATTTATTTGGAAATATTTAGAGAGACTTAAATTTTGACTCGTCAGGGGATCGATTATTCTCAAAGTAGCTACGATTTGAACGTGGAGTGTTGCAGCTCGCAAATATTGGGCAAGACCTTGGTAAATGGAACGTGGCCTCACTAACAGGTAATAACCTCATCACACATAATAAATATACAGGAAACACAGGACTCCGACCATTTATTATCAACATCTAATTTTCCCAAGTCCAAATCTAAAACAACCCCGCAATGCCCTACCAAGTCCACCCCGTAACACCAACCGACGCACCTGGTCTCGCCAACACAATGATGAGTGCCTTCTACACAGACCAACACTGGCGTCTCCTCTGGGGCAGCAAACCCCTCCCCGAAATAATCGACGACTGCACCGCTCTCTCCCCTGGAATCTAATCACGTCGCGGAGCGTGAAGCGGCATCTCAAAGTCGTTGATACAGACACGGGTGAGATTGTAGGGTATTCGCGATATATCTTACCTGAGGAGTGTAAGGAGATGCAGTGGCTTGAAGCACAAGTGGGAGAGCCTAGCACAGAGGAGAAGGTGTTCGAGGAGAGGTGGAGGAGCGTTACGGAGGAGGGCAGGATGAGAGGTTTGAATTATGGACATTTGGAGGAATTTGGACCGGAGTTGGAGAGAGTTGAGGAAGGGATTATGAAGGAGGGTGGGCCGTATGTTTGTGAGTATTCCTTGCTTATCTTCCTCCTACCTCAGTCTTTCATGGAATGTAGAGGAGCTTGTCACTTAACTTACCTGTCTTATTTGTCATGCTAATTCCCAACAGCCGTGGATTACATGACCACCCATCCTTCTCGTCAGCGGAATGGAGTCGCTTCATTGATGTTAGAAGAAGCTCTCAGGAAGATCGACAGAGCTGGCTTGAAGGCTATTGTTATGTCTCATCCGGCGAGTAGGAAAATGTATGAGGATCATGGTTTTGAGCATATACAGACGGTTACGCAGCCGATTCAAAAGTATGGATCGACGGAGCCGTTTGTGCATTATTTTCTTGTGAGGCATCCGCTTGGGGGAAGAAGGTGAAGTAGATAACGGTACCACTAATACCGGATGAAGTAAGTTTTGATATGTATTTAGAATAGATTGGGAACGACCTTTGAATTAACATCCCCAATTTTTATTTGTCTCTTTTTCAATGTAGCTGTAATTAGCTCAAAATCATAACTTTTGATTCTGTTACTAGTCGGCAGCGACATGAAACACAAAACTCAGGGGCTCGGTTTGAACTCTCGCTAAATTTTCTGGGCACTGATAGCACCCTTAGCGCCACTGGTGGCGCTGTGGTCACCGAAAGTGCCTGGAGCGGTCCTTGTGACCAGCGGCCCGAAGCACTGTACCAGTAAGTCAATGACTTCATTGGATCCAGCATCGCAATATACAGTGTTTCGACTAAACTCTTATCTTCGAATAATGAGACTCATGTACACTGTATATGTTCGGTGCCTTTCCAAAGAGTCGGATTCCAAAATACAATGTGCTGAGGGTACGACCTCGGCGACTTCATTTGCAGAAATCTTCCGAGCTGACCCTGCTTCTTCTCCGAATCTGCTGCTTTTATAGTCTCTGGGCCCCATTTTTGAGTGATCGTTTCTTAAAAAATACATGATCATTAGCTATTCAGAAAAATTAGAACCGACAGAAGGGAGAATCTTACCGCTTCCAAGAAATCAGCTTTCGTTCATCATATTCCCGAATATTGAACAAGATACTGTGAACAACAAGGTATTATAACAATCCTCCACATTTTACCCCTTACCTGACATCTGCTTAGGTTGGAGCGTAATTGCAGGGAAACTTAACACCCGAGGGCCAAGAAGGTGCGTAAGTACTTGACTGACGATGACAATGACATATGTGCTGAAGCCACTAGGTTACATGAAGAACGAGGAGAAAGTTGTTGGGCGGGAGGTCGGAAGTGATGTAGAGAGTCCTGCTGAAGAGTCTGAGGAGATTCTACTAGAAGTGACCAACTCGGCAGCAGGAGGATCATCTTTCATTGACTTCTTCCTCTTTGTACAAGACAAGGGCTAGACACCTCAATATATTTTCCCCGCTGCTTCCTCCACAAGCAGTCTCGAAACTCTTCTCAACCCCTCCAACCTCTTCATCTTCTCAAACAGCAGATCTCCCCAAAAAGAAAGACACAACAACAAGTCCCATGAAAATAATTGTGCCAAAACACTTCCCAATATTCCAATAAATCTCGCTCTTCCACCCCCCCTGAATCCTCTCAAACCTCTATTGAAAAGCCTTCACCGAATTCCCATTCGGCATCTACCTCTCCGGCACTTCCTTCCCAAGAAACTCACACAACGGTTCCCAGCCCTCACTCACATAATACTCCAGAAACCTCTCCTTCGGCACCAGTCCTCGAATCATCGCATTGTACTCATACGCATTCTTCGCCTGGTTCTTGAAATCCCTTCGGAAGAAGATATGGTACATTTTGGTGAAGACTGTGTATTGGAAAGTCAAGGGGTGGAATAGCTGCATGAAGTGTTTGCCTCTGTCATGTGTGTTGGCGTCAATGCTGAGGGTCATGCTTCGGTGCCATGTGTCTACGTCGCGGGTTGAGAGGATGACTTTGGCTCCGGGATAAGCTTCGATGAGCTCTTTGGCGAAGATGACGGCGGGGAGGTCGAAGATTGCCTTTAATAGGTGCAAATTAGAATACAAATGATCAAGTCTAATAAGAATTGCTTAGGAACATGCCCCGCAGTTACCAAATATTCTATCCCTATCCTTGGGTCAACGGCGCAAAGTTCAAAAGAGGGTGAGTAAATACCAGTCTTCACGAGTGAACTTCGTCCCGCCTTCAAATTTGGCTTTCGTAGCTTCCCTCCAGAAGGACAACTGTTCTGGTGCAACCAAGAGATCAAAGCTATGATGGCTGGGTTCTAAATAAGCACTCGATGTTGATGATATGACGTTCCCACTCACACTTTTTAGTACCCTAGTAATTCCAATGCTTGTTTCAATGTTGCAATTGTCAAAGCTAAATAAATTCATGTTCCGATAGCAAACGGCTTTCAATGCCTTACAGTCTGTTCCTGATCGAGCGACTCCCAGAGCAAGCACTTCCATGGGTCGATCGCGAGGTTTGAAATCGGGACATTGGGCAGAGTCTTGGTAGTATCGCTCGAGGAACTGGAGTAGGTAGTTGCTCATGGTTCCTATAGTTAAACAAATTTAAAGAGCACAACGCGAAGAACAAGCAAAATAAAGAGCGAGCAAGTCAAATACGGAAATCCGCGAACTGCAATTGACACTCAATCTGTTTCAAGATCTAGGAATCTTGCCCTTTAATTCTCGCCTAACCTCCTGTCCAATCCAAGGTAAGAGGGGAGGGCTGAGGTCAGCCAGTCTAATACTTTGGAGCAACTATGAGATTGGATACACCAAGTATGGAGAAGTGAGATGACAACGGCACAGAAATAAACAACAAACATGTGCCGTGTGGAAGAACCCTAGCAACCTTGGCATTGTGCTGCCTCCCATATTCTACGAATTACGAGTCCACCAATCATCCGCCCTCAAACTCTACGGAAATCCCGACTGGACTGCCCAGTCTTCACAAACGGAGATGCAGGGCTCCCTTGGATAAGCACTTACCCTCTTTTGGACGCATTTTTACGACAGGGCAAGTCAGCATCGACAATGGGCCCTGTCGACCCACTGAATGATCACCACTGCAACCTCATCTCTGAATTCAGGAAGCAGCAAGGCACCAAATTAACACCCAAGCGGAGTTGTAGCGGCGAGCTATCAGAACTCGCATGTAGAAGCTTAAATACTCATGGTACTTCGAACTAGATGCAATGAGTCTGAAGAACGCATTTACTTTCCCTGAATCAAGAGTCCTTCTCCCAGCCAGAACGAAAGGAACCAGCTAAACTCACAATGGCCACTATTTCGAACCCTTCGAAGAAGTGTAGCAGAGCCAGCAAGCCAAAGACGAGATCCGGGTGTAAAACATGCAAGTAAGTTCTCCTCTGGCCTCAGAAATCCCGTGATCTGACGTTCGCCAGAATACGTCGAGTCAAATGCGATGAGGCAAAGCCTATATGCAATCGATGTACTAAATTTGGTGTGACATGCGACGGCTACGAAAGCCTCGCCGCTGCACCAACATCACTACCATCTATCAGAATCATCTTACCCAGAGGGCAATTGCATTTCCAACCTATCGTGTACCAGCCCGCGATCACGGTCTTCCAAGACCAACAAGAGCGGCAATACTTCCAATATTTCAGAGAAGGTATAGCACCGCATCTGGCGGGATCATTTGAATCGGATCTCTGGAGTCATTTGGTCTTGCAGGCTTGTGAAAAAGACGACTCGATCCGTCACGCTATCGTTGCAATTGCTGCTCTGAAGTCGACGACTACTCCAGGCCACAGCATCACATACCGGCGGGGCACTGATAATGCTTCAACCCATCGTGGATTCGCATTTCGACAATATCAAAAGGCTCTCAAGTCAATGAGGAAGGCATCAATCGGTGGTACGCAAGATCTCAGAACAGCTTTGATAACCTGCATCGTTATCATCTGCTTCGAATCTTTTGCAGGTAATTTTGAGTTTGCTGTCAGACGTAAGTACGACGATCTCAATTTGATTTATGAACAGAAATTTTCCTGCTCAAGAAATTCCCTTCCTATAGAATTTCAATAATTTGGGTACTGACTTCTAGTGGCAATCTAGAAGCTGTAGTTGGCCTCAATCTGGTCGAAAAGCATCTCTCGGATGATGACCCAGCGACACCACAAAAAGTCAGCGTCGAGAAAGAGATCATCAACGCATTCGGCCGACTAGACATCCAAGCAATGGCTTTCCTCGATCCTCGATACCCAAAACGACTTCTACCTCTGAATGACCAGAGTCAAGAAATCTCCGAAATGCCCCACGTGTTTGCATCACTCAACGAGGCCCGAGATTCCCTCATCGCCACCATGCAGAAAGTCATGCATTTCACGTCGGCGATGTTCCCCGAGACTTTCAGCTTCGCCGGATTCCTGAGGCTGGACTTCATGATGTGTATCCCACTAGAGTATGTTGACAGGCAACGCATGCACATTTCAGAGCTTGAAGCGTGGAGGTCAGCCATTTCGCTTCTTCTCGACGACTCGCTCAAGCCAGAGAGTACCAACAACCGCTTCTGCGCTGCTTCTCTCGAGCTGATGTACCTCGCTGGATATATTACCACCTGCCTAATGCGAACGTATAACGGAACCTGTCCGGACACGAAGATTTTCATGCCGCAATTCGAGCAAATGGTAGCCTTGTCCGAGGAGCTGCTCCAGCATCCCAACATGAACCAATCAAACGCCACCTACATGTTCGAAATGCACACCATCTGCCCTCTATATGCCGTGTCGTGGTATTGCCCCCAGAAGAGTCTCCGAAGAAAAGCAATCTCGTTGCTCCTTAGGCCCGCAAGACGCGAGGCTCTTTGGGATAGTGTCATGGTTGGCAAACTAGCCGAGTGGATTATGAATCTCGAAGAGGAGAATTACGACGGCGAATATGCACCTGAGCATGTACGTTGCACTCGTGGAGATATTCTCGGTTACAATATGGTGACTCGACAGGCTGAAGTGAGATGTTTTGTGCCGGGTCCTCACTCTTTGGATGTCGTGGACAGGACGGCAATCCTCAATTTCTGAATAGCTGGACTTCAAATTCCGCACACATACCATGCCATCTTAACTAGATACAAGGTTCTATAGCCCGGATTTTCCATTATCTGGAAAACATCTACGAGAAGAAGTCCTCATCGTCGACTAGCATGATTAGCATCATGTCATCCATCAGAACTTCTCCGCGGCAGGCCTCATATCCAGCTCATGGGTCCAAAGTTCCGGCTCCTGCTGAGACAGCCACAAATAGGTCTTCCCAACAGCTTCCGCACTCATCTTCTTCCCAATCCTCTGGTCCTCGCCATTCTTATCCTCAATAGCGCCATTAGCGATGGTATGCACGACATGCAGACCCTTTGCACTAATCTCTCTCGCCAAAGTTTGCGCCAACTGCCTCACGCTGGACCTGCCAGCTCCATACGCCGCAAACTCCGCATTGCATCTCAGCGCTCCCAACGTTCCAGTAAAGATTAAAGTCCCCTTCTTTTCCCCGGTCTCAGAGAGTGACGATTCGCCATGGTGCTCAAAGAATAACTTCAGTGCCTCCTGGGAGAACGTAAAAGCTCCTCCGACATACTGCTCCAAACTCTCCGTGAACTCCTCATAGGTCTCGTTCATGAACGGTTTCTTGCTCGAGTGCTTGACGGAGTACACGGCTACCTTCAGCTTAAGGTCTTTGAATGATGAGTGGGTTTTGATGGATTGGAAGGCTTCTTTGAGGTTGGACGGCGATGTGTCAGTTGGGAATGTCTCGACTATGCTGCCTGGTGAGGTTTCTTGGAGGTTGGATCGGACGCTGTTGAGACCTTCTTGACGGCGGGCGAGGAGGGCTACGGCTAGGCAGAGCATCCAATAAGTCAGCCAGTCAGCTAATCAGCTGAGTCAAAACTTCAGCTGATTGGCTTACAGCAAAACGACAACTGATTGACTTATGAGGACCAGCTTATAAGCAGCTTAAAAGCTAGTACTTTGATTTTCTATTTGCTGAAGTCAAGAAGTGCAACGTTCCAACAAGTCTCCATTTGAATAGCGCCTCTTTTCTGCCAGTTTTTAAGGCATTCCTGGTGCCAAAGCATATTACCACTCAAATTAGAGCTCTGTGGAGTAGTCTATAAAGCGCAAGAAGAAAAGACACGCTCACACTCAGAGCTCATTGCAGGGACAGAAAGGAAATCAAACGCCATTTTACATAACTGTGGCCACTAGGCCTCTTTTGACAACCAATACTCCATAAGAGGCTGATCTGTTGGTGCCTCTTCAAGATACTGAGTCAACTGATCTTTGCGAGCTGAAGACCTACTCCGCGTAGAGCCAGAAGGTAAGGTAAGAGCCAACTGATCAAGAACTGACTCCATATAAGACCTCCGAGCCGACGGCTCCGGGGATACCTCAACTCTAGTGGCAGGCCCCTCTATTTCCTTGTATTCTCGCAGCCATAAGGCTTTGAGGTTTGCTTTGCCTTCTTTGACGAATCGAGCCATAGAGAGGCCACTCCACTGTTAATCAAAGTAGGCCCATTTCCATCGGGGGTGGAGTACTAGAGCCGCTATCCACGCTATTGAAGCGTCTGTTTTGCTGTAATATTCTTTGGTCTTTCCCCAGGCGTGTGTAATAGAGCTTTGTATGCCTCTGTAGTTGTTGAAGTCGCCATTCTTTGCCTTAGCCTCAAGATTCTCAAAGTGAGTGAATATATACTCAAATACAGGAAGAGTCTCCCATAAAGCACCATGTGACGCTTGTTTCCTTCCCTCCTACAAATCATAGTTCCCCTCAAGGCCTTTAGTAAAGTGAAATAAGGGCTCTAGGTGCTGTGCCATCAAAGCAAGGGTCTCCTATTCGCCTTCGCTGAGGTAGTCGTTTTGGTGTATTTCGACGTCAATAGGGAGCTTAGAGAGTCGTAATTTATAGGCGTACATATCGAGAGCCTCTCGTAAGGCTAAAGCGCGTTGAATCATACAAAAAGACGCGTTCCAACGTATTCCACCATCAAGCACCACCTTCCACTGCTTTCCAGTAGCCTCACCAACGTTATACTCCTTTTGTAAGTCGAAAAACAGGTCCGTACGCTTTCCAGAGGCCATGACGTGTGCCACTAAGTTATGGAGTTTTCCAAGCTCTCCGCGACGCCTCCAAAGAGCTCGCCTTTCACCTGGCCCCCCGCTGTTATATTCGGCTTCAAAGCTTGTCGAATCTTAGCCAAATAGATATTACTCGGCGATCAAATTAATGACGTGTCCTATACAGCGTAATCGTCGTGTTTTCGGGTCAAAGAGGAGTGTTTTACTAAGCTCTAGAAGTGTGGTATCGTTGTTTGTTGCGTTGTCAAGAACGAAGTAGCCAAGATTAGTAGAAGTGACTCCAAAGCGTGAAAGGAGAAGTAAAAGGACTAAAGCTTGGTCTATAAAAGTCAGCCTAAAGGAATCGTTAGTAGAAGAGCAGCTTACCAACACCAGTCTTGCTATGCTTTAGTAGCTCTGGCAGGCCAATTAGACGTGTAACGGCCTTATTCTGGTTGTTAATAAAATAAGCAACAACTGCAACGACACTAACTTTCTCTCTCTTTGAACTCCACTCATCAAAAGAGAGGTGAACCTTCGATTTGGCGTCTCTAATCTCTTGTATAATATAAGGCTCAAAGAAAACAAACATATCGTGTACCCATTGACTTGTAGTTAACGCTGAATCAGGAAGAGCTTTTAAAGCTGTAGAGTTGGCAATAAAAAAGAGCCTTTGAAAAGAAGGTAAGACTGATTTTTGGTGTTTGACGTTGTCTATTATAACCTATTAAATGAAGGCGTTCTTGAATTCAAGATAACGAAAAGGTATAATTTTGGCGTAATCTTCATCTACGACTCCAGAAGCTTGTAATCTGACAGGTTCTACTGGCTCCGTTGTAGTAGAAGGGGGTAGTTGCCAAATATCTCTATATTTATCAAGGTAATAGTAGGTGGCAAGGTGTGTTTCGACATTCCGGAGTGTATTCGTAGAGAAAGTGGTCTCCTTATGGCGACTGAAGACAGGGTCATGGTGGCCTACTAATTAGCCAATTAGTAATAGCAGACTGGGTAATACATACAGCGTTTACAGCTCCAAAAAGTAGGCTGTTTTGGCTTAGAAAGCTCTATTAGACAGTATCCAAGCTGCCATACCCATTGAGTCCGTGGTCGTTTAGGTGCTAGAGCTAGGGTCTTTCCCCGAGGTAAATTAGCCACAACTACCGGCCGATCATCAAACAAAGGCTCTCCAAAGTTGTATGGAGAGTAATCAGGTGGAAGAGTCGTATTCTGAGGTTTATAAGGGTCGTAATTGGCGTTGTATTGAGGGGGGGGGATTCGACAAGAGTCTTTTGGCTTGATTTGCACCGAAGAAGCCGAGGATTCCATCATACGTCGAAACGCGCTCCGTACAGGTACAGTGGTGCTCGCAGAAGGCATAGATGAAGTTTGTGACGCATTCTCGTCAATATCAATAGGAGAAGTTGATCGAGACATGTTGCGTGGAGATATTAAGAAGTCAAAGCTAGAATTAGTAGTGGAAATGGTTAGAATATGATTCTGGGGAAATTCTACGATTCTGCCGCGTTTCACCGCCCTGATTTGGGCTCCAGGGACTCAAAACACACCAATTCAGTGGCTAAAAACACACGAATTCAACCCTATTATTGACCCTATTACAGGCAAAATTAAAGGCACTAGCTTATAAGCGCTTATAAGCTAACTTTTAAGCAAGCTGATTGGCTTATAAATATTCTACAGCTGACTGGCTTACTTCAAAAGCTCAACTTATTGACTGGCTTATAAGCTAGCTGACTTATTGGATGCTCTGCGGCTAGGTTTACGTGTTTGGGGTGTGAGAGGATTCTGGCGATGCCGGTTCCCTGAAAACAGAATCAGCAGCCGCCATCCGAATGGAGAGCAGGAAATAGGAAAATAATGAACAGATTGAAGAGCAGCGGTCGGGGTTTGAATATCCTTTGTGTTGATACAAATGTAATCTATCATCTCGCGTACATAGAACCCAAGATCCCAACTCACGTCTCATAGAACAAAATACTCACAGTGTTTGGACCAGCTCCAATGATGATTGCAAGACCTGAGGGAGGCATTCTGAATTTCTGACTAATTCTTGATTCTTTTAATTGCTTTCTTGTGGCATACACAAAGGCAGGTATAATCTATTTCAGAGTAAGACTCTTTCTTTATGCAATAAGTTCACTACCTACCACAGATTTGAAAGGTTCCCCTACGTCAGTTGCAGGGGGTCATGACGTTTAGTTGTCTGCGTCGGTCATTGCATTCCTTAAGTCCGAAGAGAAGACACTTGACTACCTTCGAACTAGCGGCTGAGCGTCGCTTCGCTTCAGCTCCAACACCAACTTCACTCCGCCATCTCTTCACAATCACAACAAAAGACACACGTTTCATAATTTTTCAAAGCCTTTGTATTCCATTGCGTTTTTCTTTGGTTTGTCTTCACTGCCAATTCTATTGATCGTTATTGAAGTATTGTACTGCAAGTACAGCTTGTCGAACGAGTAACCTTCCGTTCCAACCACTCAGAAGCATCTGCCCATCCGCAAGATCTGAGTATATGAGGAATGCCGAGACACATGAAAGCAACGAGAGAAGTTATGTTTGAGAGAGTGCGTCCATGACACCAGGCCAGAGAGGGATGTCTATCTAAAAACCCAAAAAGACGGTTGAAAGGGAGGTAACCATCCAACCTGATTCCCTAACCCATCCATACATGTCCGTATGCCCACCCCAAAGCCCGTGTCAGATCAGAACTGCTCCGGCATACAAGCTCGGCGCGACCATGGTATTTCCAAGGTTCAAGGTATCCCTCAACTCTCCGAGAGACGTTAGACGTACGGAACGAAATGGAACGCGATCTGCATTGTCCAACATTGAGGAGATATCCTAACACTACACCAATACCAACACCCCTGCTGTCCACCCAAAGTCCCAATATCCTCTCATCCTCCAAGTCTCTAGGTATACCCGTCGTCGTTGGAAACAATCAGAAGTACCCCAATGGTTGCGGACCAGGTGGTGGAGGAGGAGAATAGTTCGGCATAGGACCCGCGGTGAAATCGGTGATGTTTTTGGATGGACCACCCGTCTTCTTCTGCCTCTCAGCAATTATTCTCTGCTTCTGCGCAATGAGTCTCTGTTTCTCGGCACGGGCAGCGATGGAGTCGTAGATAGGGGGTGAGGTCGAAGTCGAGCGGATAGACTCGCCATCGAGCTTTCGCTGGGCTGAAGCACGGCGAGCGGAACGAACATCGTCGTCATCCTCATCAAGGTCAGAGAATCTGGGTTGCCGTGGAATGATGTATTTTCGGTCTGGTCGACTTGAAGGTGGTGTTGGATGGCCATGCCCGGAGGGTCCATCAGAGTTGCCTGACTGTCCGGATTTCATGAGTAGAGGATACACTTGACCATTCCCCTCGGCGTTTTTGAGGTAGGCTGCCTGATCACGAAGCTCTTGCTCTAATGCTCGCAGCTCGTCGAGCTGGGTTGAATCGATACCCGAGGAGCTGCGAGTGTGGTAGTCGCCGAAATTAGGAGTGATGCTCGAGTAGGTCTCTGATCGATCTCGACCTGCAGTCCCTTCCTTGACGATATTCAACGGTTCCGGACTCACAGACCTAGTACCAGACATCATTGTAGGGGCGGTTCCTCCTGAGCGAACAGAGCCAGAAACCTTTCTCATTCCAGCAACAGGTGTCATTCTCATACTCTCTTGCACAGACTCCGTGAGGCTAGCAGGACGTGCGGGTCTGACTGGTCCTAAGTTTGATGGTGTGGTTGATCGGAGTGCAGTGGTCATGCTATTCAACTCGTTGAGATTCGCGGTATTGAGCGGTGACGAGATCGGGGGTCGAGCACTGTTCCAGTCGCGGTTTCGGTATGCGGCGTTGCGCTCCTCGACTCTCTCGCGCGCTCGTCGTTTCTTCATGAAGAATGCACCTGAGCCTACCATGGCGATAGCGCAGACTATTCCGAAGACGATGAGGACGATGCTGGTTGTTCCGATACCCTTCTTGGGTGGTGGTGGAGGTGGAGCCGCACTGTGCGACGGTGTTGGTGCGGTCGAGACTCCTGGAGTCTTGGAGGCTGACGAAGTCGAGGAAGTCGTGGTAGCGGACGATTTTGTGGATGTTGCCGATACCGATGTCGCTGAAGTTGAAGGTGAAGGTGAAGGTGAAGGTGAAGCGCTGCCAATTGTCCCCCAGGAAGTCGACCCTGCTGATTTCCACTCCGTGAATGTTGAATGAAGAGTTCTTATGGTCGTGAGGGTTCTGCAAAAGAAAAGCACGTTAGCACACATCTCCATACCTTACATACCCTCAGATCGCCATCATGACTTACAGGGTACCTGGCTCCGCCGGTCCTGGATCCTCCGTTCTAGTTGCTCGAACCGACTGGCCAAACTCGTTAGTGGTCAAATAAACAACTGCAGTACTGTTTTGAGTTACCAGAGTACTGGTCGTGATGGTATCTGTTATCTCAAAAGTCGATACGACTATCCGATAGTCCATCTCAGAGGACTCAGGTGGAGGAGGCGGAGCGCGTGGATCACTCACTTCAGGGTCTTGTGCGAGTGCAAGCGTTGACGCAAAAAGTAAGAGTAGAAATTTCATGCTTATGGTAGCAGTCTTTTCCTCTGGCGGGTTTGATTGTGTAGCGAATTTCCGATGCCGGGTTTAGGTTCGTGGGGGAGGTAAGACTAGGCACGAAGAGGTTTGAGATATTCTTGCAGGTCTCGTTGTGGGTGGAAGTTAAATAAGGACGAGCAAAGGACCTTACACCAAGCTCAAGTCAGCGTCAACGAGTCAAAGACGTCGCATCCAGAGGAGAGAGAAGAAGACGAAGAAAAGGGGATTCACGTACCTGCGAGTCAAACGAAGTCTACTTTAAATGACCTCCACCACGATAACGAAGCCTGATATCGCGATACCAAATAGCAAGAAGGCTCTGCCAGGAGAAGCGACCCGAGTATCTGAGAGGCTCTCAAGCTGCTCAAAAGCCTTGAGCTAGTTAGAAGCTCGGTGCCAGCGCTCGAAGATTCTGTATCGGATTTTGCTTGCAGTGTAGAGAATAAAAGCTTTTGTCGTCCTAGCAGAGTGATTGTAGAGCTGACCTCGTCAGTTGTTAAGAATCAACATGGACCCACTCTCTAATCATCCGTTTTCCCAACCCCGTAGCTCGAAAAGCCCAACCAGCTGCCGAGTCAAGATGTGATAATTGAGTGTCTAAGATTTGAGTGGAGTGGCGGGGAGGCTCTGGAGTTCGAGGTGGAGATTCGATTTTGTACTGGAAGAGGGAGGGTGAATGATAATTCTTTTGTCTACGTGAGTTGTGAAAGGGCACAAGGGGAAGAAAGTGAATGGCATCTCTCCCCTAAAAAGTAAAAAGCCAGATCATTAAGGCTACGAGCAGATGGGGAAGCAAAATGTACGGCAGGCTGCGACTGTCACACTGATGTTGAACGCTTGTCCACAAGGACTTCGAAAGGGAATGTGTTCAACTCCCAACGCTAAATTATCATCATCAAGTATTTCCTCCTGGTTCATCAGCTTGACAGAGTCCCAACCTATCAATGGTGCGCATGTGAATGTGTGAAAATTCTGTATGGGACAGCTCTAAGTAATGATGAATCGTTTGATAGGGTGAATTGGATTATTTTTCTATTCGATAATTTTCACTTTGTTTTTGAATGGATGTTCATACTTGCAAACTTTCTTTGTAGATAATATCGTTGTGGTATTTGGAATTGTGACTTCGGGTTGTTTAGGTGAGGTAGGGTGGGTTGGTTCAAAAGGGGCTCGGCTAATGCAAACATTCTTGTCTTGGCGGAAAAGGAGGAAGCTGGGGAATGTTAATGTGATGATGAAATGATTGAATCTCCATAGTATTCATCTATTTATACGTTATAAGACCTACATGGGTTGGGACTCTTCATGACTACTAGAGAACAAAAATCAGATACACAGAACTTTGTATTTTATTTGAAGATTGCGAATCTAAACTGTGACAGCAGACGTCAATTTCTAAATGTTTCAGTTTCAAACCTTCAGGAGATAGAATTCAAGCCTTATATTTGAACTTTTTTTTGGGAAGCTGAGTGCAAACATGAAGCAGGAGAAAATTCAATTCAACAAAGTAAATTCTTTACCTCGTTGTCATTTATTAATACAAAGCTTTACAACCAACTGCGATTCAGCTCGTGTCCTAGATAGAAGAGCCGTTAGCGTCTCAGTACTGATCTTGTGTTTTCGCTTCAAATATAAAGTTGGCGTTGAGAGGAGCCTGAAAATTGGGTACAAATGCCCTGAACTTCAGTGTGTGAGCCCGAAATCTTGCTGAGGCCTTAGAGGAAATGACTCATCCTTTTTACTAGTCACTGAGAGCTGAGCTGAAGTCGTTGTCGGTCAAACCACATGTCTGCAGGTGTGTTCGTAGCTTATGAAAACGACTTAATATTTTTACCTGAGCAGCTGAGCTCGATGTACGTATCGCTAGTCTATGAAGTCCACCTTTCATACCTTGCTTCTCCATATTGATTTATAATACACCAATTATGGCATCCTTTCAATTTCTGCTTCCATAAATCCCATCCACTGTATTACCTTCGCTATTTAGCATATTTTCCTCCGCTAATGATCCAATTTCACTTCGAGGCTGCGCTATCATCTCTCTCAAATCCACTTCCGGCTCTCGAAACCTGACATCCCTTTCAATCCCGCATTTTATCTGGTGTTTCGATTCCATTCCGTGGGGTTCTCCAGTAGTGGCTTGGTCCTTGTACATGTCGGTATCGGAAGCCGTAGGTCTCGTGAACTTCTCCAAACTATAGGGGTTCCGACCACTTGAGAATACATTTTCAATCTCAATTCGAAAGTCTCAAGACTTTTGACGCGAAGGAAGATTGGCAGGTCTCGAATTTCCAACAGACGCTCTTTTAGATATTCCTCTTTCTGGGCGCCTAGACCATACAATATTTTGAATATCCTGCCACTGAGTTCAAGAGATATTATGAGGTGCTTCAATCCTCTACAAGCACTTATAGCATCAAGCATTTGCGTTTATTTTAGTAGTTTTCCTTTTCGTAGTCGCCCCCTCTCGTGGTGAAGTGTAATGACGAGAAGTTATTCCGATGCTCCTGACTGGGAGCTAGGAAACGAAGTCGATCTGATTGTCTGTCGAGCAATCTGATGGTATTCGATTTGAAGCATATGGAACCTCCCACAACATCGACGTAGAATTGCCGACAAGGGAGATGGACACTTTGATGTATCTGAGTAGTCTGTGACCCCTCTCTGGCAACGAACATTCGATGTCATTAGAATCGCTTCTGTGAAGAAGAGCTTGGCCCCATTGCGAATCCTGCTGCCAGTATTGCAGAGGCTCTCTTCAAAACCTGAACCTTTGTTCCTAAATGATAATTCGCACTTCTGCCGGCAGTGTGATTAACCTAGACTCGGGCTATAGTACTATGGCGTTCGCCCAGGCTTGAGACTGTGACGTCACTTGTCAGCATGGTAGTTCTAAGTCCTGGAGCTGGATCTCCCTAACTTACGTGGATATCCATGGCAGGATCTGAAGTCCGGGGATTTGCCATCATTGATATTTCTGAGGAATCGATTTAAGACTCTGCGGCTGGTAAAGTAAGTGGGCCTGGGAGAGTTTTCTTTTGTGACCAGATTTGATCAAAGAGGCAAAAGTTGCCGGAGAGTATAAATGGCTGAATAATTAGAAAGTTATTCTGACGGAAGTGGATATAGGGAAGGGAATTCATAGAATTATTTTAATCATTATATCGATTTAAAACCGACCGACAAGCTTTTATCGCTAATCTGGGTCACAAAATTCCTCAAAATGGGAGTGCGAGGACCTAAATTAAACATTGAAAGGTAGAATAGCGCCGTCTGAGTGGTTAGTCTCTAGCTTGGAGGAAGTCAAATCACCTGACCCGTACCTCCCGTATTTATTAGAGTCATTTGCTGCTTTATCAGTCTAATGTAATGAAAGAGCAGTAGAAATGATGATCGGTGAATTTCCTATTAGAACAGAATATGTTGATAGGAATACAATCATTAGGTGCGGTACTATCACAAAGAAGGCCCGGTGGCTGCCAATACACAGTGATGACAAGACGTCGGAGATCCACGGAAGCTTTTTCTCGTTACCGAAAAGCTCAAAACTTATTTGGTTCGCCAATTAATGCGCTTCTCTTTAGTCATATCTTAAAGCTTCCTTGCGTCCCATTACTTTCACGTTATTCAAGTGATAACCCGGGAAGCAGGCCCGTCAGCTCCAATCTGGCTATGCCCTTTTCTTACTTTATGAACTAAGTATTATGTCTTAAGAAACGATAGAAATAATGGCTATCGGTATTCGCCCTTTTATTAAAATTACTCTTTTGAATAAGGCATGCTGAAATACACACCTATAGACAAAATTCTTGCATTGCGTGGGATCATCACACTGAAGCCTAGACTCTTCTCAACTTGGCATTGGTAACTACATGTTTGACGGCACGAAATCTCCTCCAAATATATGTACGCAAGTAAATTGCCAACAGTTAAAACTCTTCAGTTATATTTCCTCCGCTAATCCCGTGCCATTCCAGTGTCCGCTGGGTCTCTACTTCGAAAAAGAAAAAGAAAAAGCATTTTCAATCATCATGCACTAAAAGTAGTGAAGCTAGAATCATACTTACATTGAGAACCAAGAGTTTGTATCTGCATCAGATCTGCTCTCCGTTATCAAGAGATACCGCGACAATCAGGATAATGCCACTTCTTGTCCTGGATCATGGTGTGGGAGTTGGGCATCGCGTATAAAATGACAGCGAAAATTTACGCAGTCGTGCAGTCAAATGTTCTGTGCCACGCGACTTGTTCGCACGCGCTCTACTATTAACCTTCCACTCAATCTAGAAGGTTCAATACAAAACGACGTTCTATCCCTTTCGCCCGTCGTTTCCACTTCGTGTTTCTTTCGGCAGTTATATGATTGGGTGCTTCGCCCTCAGGTTGCAAAAGAATCCAAGTTGCCAGGAACTTCGCGATAACTCGGCACTCAATGACCCTTGGAAGCTACATGCCGTCCTGTCGTCTCCAGTCATGCTGGCCGCCGGTAGATCTCCACACTAATAAGTTCCGACGAGAAGATTGGATGGTTCACTCTATATTATTCGTCTACTCGTGGTGCCAGGGTTGAGAATCCAAGATTTAAGAAGAGCGCAATTTACCGTATATGAAGTTGCATCCTACCTATGGGGTAAATAGAGGTGATGCGGGGAAAGTTATAATCATTCAACGCCTTTGGCTGCCCATTAGGATAAACAACAGCCAAGTGTTTCAGCACTGTAAATCCTAGACAGCGGCAAATATTTCACGCCCATCACCCACTAATGTCTTGACGATGTTTATATAAGTGAGCGGGAATCCCGTCGCTTCTTCTGGGGGATTTCCACCAGCTCAAGACTCGATCACAGTATTTTGTTCCGCAAACATGAAGTGGCTTTTGTTCGCCCTCGCTCTTGTGGCGCCTTCCCAGGCCGGACTTCGGTTCGGATGTTCAACCATCAGTATCGAGAGGCTCGATCCTCTTGTTGAGCCAGGAAGTATTCCTTCTGCTCACGTCCATCAGATTGTTGGCGGGAATACCTTTGCTCCAACTATGAGCTCTGGCGCAAAGAACAACATTGCCGACACTGCTACTTGCACATCGTGCTTCTTCTCTGAAGATTTCTCCAACTACTGGACGGCAGTCTTGTACTTCAAGGCCCGCAATGGCACCTACAAACGTGTGCCCATCTTTGCGAATGCTCAGTTGGAAGGGTCAACAGATGGAATGACCATCTACTACACCCAGAAGGATTTCAACTCGAACGGAAACAAGAAGATCACAGCTTTCCCACCAGTATGTATCCCGCTCAGGGACCTGAGTGTACAGGGCTAATCGATGCAGGGATTCCGCATGACAGTCGGCAGCCCAACGACTAACACCAAAGCCGGCGTTGTCAAGGGTCTAGCATACACTTGCCTCCAGACGGTCTTGACTCGAGGAGCCGAGACACCTGATTTCCCAACGAAGCCATGTCCAGCTGGAATCATGGCGATCCATCATTTCCCATCGTAAGTCTATTCCCCCGAAATACACTGACAATCATCACTAACAGAATGCAGTTGCTGGGACGGAAAGAACGTTGATAGTCCCGACCATCAATCCCACATGTTCAGCACCACGAAAGATGGATTCCAAGAAGCTGGTCCCTGTCCAGCCTCCCATCCCGTCCGCATGCCTCAGCTAGCCTACGAGACAATGTGGGACACCACGAAGTTCAACGATAAGTCTTTATGGCCTACCGATGGTTCTCAACCATTCGTCGTACGTGTTCTCTCTTCAAACTCTTGTGGATATCCGGAGCCTCACTGACTTGAATACAGTGGAGTATGGGTGATAGCACTGGATATGCGACCCATGGCGATTACGTCTTCGGCTGGAAGGGCGACTCGCTCCAGAAGGCTATGGACTCGTCTTGCATGTTCCAAGCCTGTGGAAATGGTAAGCCGCTTCTGAGTCAGAATGCGGCTGCGATCAACAAGTGTAAAGTCAAAGCTACCGTCACTGAAGAGACTGATGGCTGTAAGTGGTGCCCCCACCCCTTGACCTATCGATAACAGTGCGCTGACAATTGGGTTGATAGGGCTCACGGCTCTCCCTGGCAGAGCCATGTAAACTTCAGCTTGGGTTGTGTTGAGAGCGTATTGTTGGTGCGACTGAGACGTCTGATGGAGGGATGATAGTTTGGCCATGCTTTCATACGTAATTTCAGAGTGTATTGGTAGATGCGCAGTAAATTGATATCCTTGTTAAGCTTGTTCAGAAGATACTGAAGACCTTGAAATTCTTTTTTTGGGGGGGTGGGGGGTGAATAGGACTTTCCATCGACTTCTGCAAGACTGAAATGGCGATCGGAATGGGTTCGCGGTGTGGCTTGGCGGATATAAGCGAGTTCCCGTACAGGTAAACAAAGGGACTTGTTGCTCAGAACTCGGCACCCATTGCTGTTGCTGCTTTGGTTTGCAATGCCTGTGGACATAGAAGTAAATTTTGGAGAAATTTCTTCATACTTTGGACTCCGCGTTGAAAGTGAAGCAATGATACCAAGAAAGGAATAGAGGCGGGACTTCAACCTGCGATTGCGTACACCACAGGCGGAATTCAAGAATATGTAAACATGCCATAGCAGAACGAGTGACATCAAGAACAGAAGATAAGCTAATACATAAAATCCAATTTTTGAAATGTAGAGAAGCGATGCAGCAAACAGGCGATGCCGGAATGAAGCTATAGCAAAATTTTCAACAAAATCACTCACTTTCGTATAACACCAATGGACTGAGAATGAAAATGACTAACTAATCAGCCGAGAGATTATATTTGGTCAATTTCTTCAACTATGATTTTAATCGACTACACAAATCAGAGCCCGTCAACTTGTGCGAGGTCAGACTTCCGTTCGTGGAGAATTTTGAGAGCCTTCCGTAGTCTTGGGTGAGTAGGTTGGAAAGGGTCCAGATATCCAGTCATGAAAAAGCGAAGGTGTGATCCAAGTGCAAAACTTCGAGTGCTTGTGGAAATTTCTGAACGCCATTCTTCTTTCATTGTCTGATTCTCTGGCAAAGTTGAAAGAAAGAGCTGCGCAGGTCTCTATGTTTAAAAGCAAGGCACTTCTGTGAATCAGCAAGATGTGCATGTTTAAACCGGCTTCAGGAAGGCTTCCTTCTGTTTTTCGTGAAGCTACTCTGACTATGGCAAGACTCAGTTGGATTTGGACACATCTGGCAAAGACGTATGACAAGTTCCGTTTGTGATTTCCTCATGTTTGCAATGATCCCAGAAGGAAAAGGATTGCTTCAAAAGTAGACCATCATTTTATCAGGACATAAGTAAAGATGTGAGAGGCCAATTTCGCTGCGAATTACCTGTATCGTCAGCTCGAGGGTGTATGGAGCTGAGCTACCGTTGATGATAGAAAGGTAATAAGACGGCCTTTGTTTCATCCGTGACTTCAAGCCTACCGTATTACCGGTATGAGTATACTTCTCGGGACGGCACAGAGTTTGAAATTCTTCTTTTTCTGTGCGATGAATAAGCTGCCATGAACCCAACTATTTCTAAGCGACAGTAAATGTGATTGACTCACAGAATAATAGACAGTAAAGGTGCGCGGCATGATCATATCACTTGTCAGCACCGAGTGCCACAGAACAGAGATTTTCCTCTCCACACCTTGAACTCAGGCTTGTCCTTGTATTCTTATCATCTGCCCCTTGATTGGTCTGGTCGGGGGTTCCGGGTACCACGGCTCCAGGCACGATGATGCCTGCCGCATTAAAGCCAATCGGGCTTGTAGCGCAACAAGCTTTGGGGCGTTTCGTGGCGCCGCCCCCGCCTTTCGACGGGTGTCATAACCCGTCAGAACCACAGAGTCGGCCCATTGCCAAACACAAACAGGGTTTATATCAGCACTATATATGTCACTATGGGCCACTATGTGGTACTAAATGGAACGATGTCGTAAGAAAATAGCAACCCTGATATGTGCCACGAATTTCATTTGCAGAGCCTTCTTGTTGTCGCCCTTCGAGAACGATCTTGAATCCCGTCTAGGACCAAAAAAGTCTAACTGATGGATTGGGATCGACATTGCACCGTCACCTGAGATAACACCACGGCTCGAGCTTCGATGATAAGGGAAGGTCGTTACGATGAAGGATGACTGGATCCTGATATGGAAGCTGAGGGGGAGGCCGAAGAGCGGAATCATACCCAGGATCGTTGCCAACCCGCGATGAAACGCCACCCGCAGCTATGCAGTTCAAAAGGTGCTTCTTCCCCCATTCCAGAATTCTTGTCCTGCTTGGTATTGCTTGAATTATCCCTTGGCACGCCCTTGAACAGGCACCAACAACCCAGCCACAAGCCTGCAGATCACCCGAATCCTTGGATCTGACGACGAAATGTCTTCACCGCACGAAATGACGGACGCTGAGAAAGGGTTCGTCCCTGGGAAACAAAGTTCCGGAAGTAGCGATCGCAATGCCCGAGATGCAGCAGTTGCTACTGCTGGAATGGACGAGCACAAAGCTCCTTGGAAGACAAGATTTGTTGACAGCTTCAAGCGGGACCCGAATGCTACAGTCACAAAAACTCCACTGGGCAATACCAGAGGCGAGTATGACCACCAAGCTGCTGCTGAGGCTACTGCCAATACCACACTTTCCCGACAACTGAAGGGGAGACACATGCAGATGATCGCAATAGGTGGATCTATTGGTGAGTTTGGAGTTCTTGATTCACGCTTTTTGCAAGTTCGAGATGCAGGAACAAGATTCTGACGTGTGATGACAGGTACTGGTCTATTCGTGACATCGGGAGCGGCCCTTTCCACAGGAGGTCCGGCATCATTAATCATCGCATTTGGGATCATTGGTATCATGATCTTCTGCACTGTCCAAGCTCTGGGAGAAATGGCCGTTGTTTTCCCTGTGGCTGGGTCTTTCTCCGCATACTCGACGAGATTCTTGGACCCTGCATGGGGATTTGCAATGGGTTGGAAGTAAGTCTTTACAACGCTAAATACTTCTCAAGCGGAGAACGGGATGCTGACGCATACCGTAGTTATGCTGTCCAATGGCTTGTTGTCCTGCCACTGGAAATTGTAGCAGCATCCATCACGCTACAATATTGGCCAGGAGCTCAAGACACGAACGCTGCCGCATGGGTGACGATCTTCCTCGTGGTCATCATTGCCATCAACTTCTTCGGAGTCCGCGGCTATGGAGAAGCAGAATTTGTTTTCGCAATCATCAAAATCACTGCCGTGATCGGCTTTATTATCCTGGGTATAATTTTGAACTGCGGTGGAGGTCCCAACGGAGGGTATCTGGGCGGTCGATTCTGGGATAGCAACTCCGTCCCTGCAGACTATGCCGGATACACCAAGAATGGACAACCAGCAGGTAGCATCGCATCTGGTGCCTTCAACCACGGATTCAAGGGTCTCTGTTCCGTGTTCGTCACTGCTGCTTTCTCTTTTGCTGGTACAGAACTTGTTGGGTTGGCAGCCGCAGAGGCACAGAACCCGCGAAAGGTTCTGCCAACAGCAATCAAGCAAGTATTCTGGCGTATCTGTCTGTTCTACATGGTATCTCTGACCATTGTGAGCGTGTTGGTCCCCTACGGCGATGCTAGACTTCTGGGTTCGGACGGTGGAGGAGCCAAGGCTTCCCCTTTCGTCATCGCAATCAACAACGCAGGAATCTCTGGACTCCCCAGTGTGATGAATGTTGTCATTCTCATCGCCGTATTGTCTGTCGGCAACTCGTCGATTTATGGATCTTCTCGCACTCTCTGCGCTCTGGCGGAACAGGGACAGGCACCCAAGATATTTGCCTACATCGACCGCAAGGGCCGTCCGTTGGTGGCCATCTGTGTCGCGTCAGCCTTGGGTTTACTCTGCTACGTTGTTGCTGGCGGAGCAGACACCGCGAACACGGCGTTGAACTGGCTGTACTCCCTCTCAGGACTTTCATCCATCTTCACCTGGGGATCTATCTGCTTGGCCCACATCCGATTCCGTGCTGCCTGGAAGGCACAAGGCCATACTCTGGACGAGCTTGCATTTACTTCTCAAGCCGGCATCATCGGCTCGTGGATCGGCTTCATTCTAAACTGCCTCGTGCTCGTTGCCCAGTTCTGGACAGCCATCTGGCCTGTTGGATATGCCAGCCTGGATTCCGCGGGAGTTGCGAAGAGTTTCTTCCTAGCCTATCTTGCAGCACCGGTTGTCATCATATTCTATATCCCATACAAGATCTATTACAAAACTCCATTCATGACGACATCGACAATTGACTTGAAGACTGGAAGAAGGGATTTAGATACACCACTGTTGATTCAACAGGAGCGTGAGGAATATGCTAAGCTGCCGAAGTGGAAGAGGATCTACAAAATCTTCTGTTAGTGGGGTATTTGCAGAGGAGGGGCTTGTGACTCACATACGAAGCTGTATTCTATCGAAGGCTTCTCAATTCTCATGTGTTGTAAATACCAAACAAGCATGAATCTGAAAGACAAGAAAAATGTTTCCAAAGAACTGAAATGTTTCATTTCCTCTCCTAGACTGCAGTTGTGACTGTCAAATGGCATGAACAAAGGGCACGTAACTTTTGACTCTGGAGCCACATTCACAGTTCAAATCACGAGTGTCCGGTTGCTTGAATCATCCTTCTATGCCCAACGTATAAAAGCACCATTCCTGTAACTCATTCCCTCGGAAACATCAACAGCTAAGCAGCTTAATCACAGCAGAGCGAAACTGAAAAGCAAATTCCACTTCTGATCACCATTTCTTTCGGTCTTCGTAACTGCATTCAACTCATTTAAACGTTTGTCGCAAAAGTGAGCCGCTGCAATGGCTATATTCCAACAATTCCCCGTGCAGCCCAGCACGCCTTCAACATCACCCTTCTCCCAGGAGCGCCCTCACAGAAGCCAACAGCCTGAAGTCCAAGATCCGAGAATCATGTCCTACAATATGGAGACTGGAGTTCCTTCTCCCGTTGCTCCTCCTGCTCCCACTGCAGAGATATCGAGCCCTGCTCTTTCAACATCCTCCTCGATAACAGACAGCTATTGACCATTCGCCTACTCCTCTCTCTTCGGTTGCCACGCCCCAAATTATTCACGCAGCCCAAGTAACAAGAACCCCAACCTACGAAACCACCGGCTTCCCACCAACACTTATGCCCCTGAGTCCCTTCCAAACCTCAAGTGTTACTTCCCCACGATGGGGTTGGGCGAGTCCTATTTCCATTCCACCAATCCAACCGCCTGCTGCCTACCTTCAACCATCTCAAGAATCCAGACCAGTATTCACCAACCCGCTAACTGGCCAACGCTGGTATTCCGACACGCCCCTGGTGGATCAAAGTCAAGCACCCCGCTTCCTCGCTTCCAGCCCCTTTCCAACCCCGACTTATCGCTCAAGTCAAAACACACAATTCACATCCCAACACCCACCATTACCATTGTCCACTCATGTCCCAGGCACACCACAGCGGTTCATCCCCGCCCACCCCATTACCCTTCACCATCCACCTATGATAAATACCTACCCCACTTCCTCACCACAAGTCGCACAACCTCCTGCGTACAACCAACTAGCGCCACGATTCGCCCCAGCCGCCCCTCCAGCCACGCACACGGAACTCGAAGACGCGCCTTTGATATTCTCTCCCCTCCAGGGCTGGATGACTATGAATTACCGTATTCTGATAGACGAGCAAATGGGCGAAACCGGGTGGTGAATGTCATACTGGTCACGGCCACGTCAAGTTACTCCTGGGATTTGTGTGAGGATCTGTGATGAGATTGCGTGGATTTATGAAGCTTTGAGAATTTGAGTATTAGTACTGGCGATGTATTTAGACGGTCAATTTGCGATGCGATGAAAAAGCTCTTGCTCATTTGAGATTTCCATAGCGCTTAATCTTGAAAAAAATTCGTGACTTTTAGATCTATTGCCGGTGCTTTGGAGAGGAACAAGTCGCATGGTGAATGTTGATAAAGTTGCGGAGATGTAGTGAATGCGAATCATAATTTGAGTGAGTACATCTTTTTCAAGTTTCTATGTGCTTAGGCTGCTTCCACTAGGCCTTCGCAAAGTAGTCGAAGACGAAGGGTTGACAGGAGCTGGGAAAGATTCCAACTCATATGCCCAGAAATAGACTGCAGGCCAATGCTTTTGTTACGTGGGGGGAAAGCTGCAGTAAATTCCAATTATCAAAATTCTTTGGAAACTCCATCAAAAATAACCGCGATTGAAAAGTACCTAGTGCAGCAACAAGGACTTGTTTTATCCTGCACTGAAGTAGTCCGGTTAGCCGGGCCAAGCCGTTACAAGAACACAAGACATTTAGAATCTCACGATAAAGCCTTGATGCAGAGAAGAGCCGCAATTGCGATTCTCTTTTCCTGCGAGAAGTTCCAGTAATTTGGTTGTTGGCAAGTTAGGAAACGCACTAGCTAAAGTGTGGTTACGGAGGCAAGATGTTGTTGCGCTTCCATTTTAGAACACAATACTAGTTGTACAAAAAGTCAGGATGCATTAGATATCGAATGTCGTTGGGTTAACGGAGTCCTGCATATTTGCTATGTGATGCCTTGACGCTTTTTATATCTTACTGAGCTGTTGTAATGCCGTCATTCACAACCCACATCCCGCACCCAGGCAGCTCCCAATCACCTGGTTCCCTCACACCCCTTTCAATTTCCCTCACTCTCTGCCTCAACTTCCCTCTGACTTGCATTATCGCTTTCCCCAACAAATTTTCGCCCCAGTTACCTCGATATCTCAACGCTTTGTGCTTCTTATACCCAATTCTCCACCTCCTATCCACAGAACTCGCCTCACAGATCATTCTATCTCCAGTCTCTAACAAAAAATTCCTCCTCCCCTCGTCGCGTGCAAACTTCCACCAATTCCCCTCAAAAGCAACCCTCTCACAAGACTGCCTCCATAGAAAATCTATAAAATCCTTGACAGCGCGGCCGTATTTCTTCTGCAATTTCGGGTCATCGGTCGCCATGATTAGATTTGCTGAAATCTTATCGTGGAAATACAAGGCTTTGCAGAACATCATGAATTGCTCTGCGCAGTTGAATTCGATCTCTGTTGGTATGGGTTCGGAAGATGAGGATGGTTGAACTGGGAGGGACTCGGTATGTCCTGGATGTGCTGTTCGTAGCCAAGTGAGGGTTTCGCGGGGTACAGTAAAGGTCGTGGGTTCCCATTGACAGAAGAGTCCGTAGGGGGGGTCTTTAGGCATGAAGAAGAATATTGGAAGATTTGGATCTTCTTTGTCGGGCGAATCCTTCGATGGTCGGCCGTGAGTGTTTTTAGTTTGGTGAGAGTTCATATCTGTGAAACGCTATGGTAAGGAACAGAATGAAGTTTTCAGTAATCTTTCGGGAAGCTTGGTGATTGTGGGAAGCCGCTGATATTTATGTTCTCTGAGATATTGAGTCGAAATTCGAGTATCTCTAGAAGAGTCATTCGGTGCGTTGCTCCATCTCAATAGGCATAGTTCCCGGACAACCGCTTGGTTGCGCCTCCCTAAAACGTTAGTGTACCGAATTTTATTTCCAGCTTGGAATTTGATGAGAAGTGTGAATCTCTGCAACTATCCATTTGTTATGTAGGTGTTTCCCATGGACAGCTACCTAAGCGAACTCATTTCGAGCCCCTGAATGCCCAACTTGGAAGGTAATAAACGTTGACACGTGACCTTGCTCAAATCATGTTGAATGTTTATGGAAGGCAGTGTCACAAGCTCAGGTAGAATTCGCAGCTCGTGTAACGATGTTCGGAAGTCTATATTGAATGTCTGCCTAGATCCGGTCACAAGATTGTTCGGACAGAAATGGAAGCCTGATCATGTGGCTGAGCTGAATCTGACAGGCTTCAATCAGCTTTCATATCTTCAACTCTTCGTCTCAAAACATCAACGATCAACCTTCAACTCAATCCATCAAAGGCACGAACAGCCAATACTCCTGGCTATGGATGACATTACTAGAGTTGTTCGTATCCAGCCGGCAGCTTCAGGGCCAACCTACCAAGTTACGATCGAAATGCAGTCAACCCCAAATGACGATCACGAAACTTATGCCACGGAGAAAGAAGTGGATGAGTCTCCTCGTTCCATGAAGCCAGATATCCTGCCGAAGCACACTACAGATCGAACGACGTCGCAAGCCTCTGGATTTTCACGTGACAATCTCGCCAAGAGCCCAGAAACCAAGCGGACAGAACAGCCCATAGACTACGAGTCTGTCATGAAAGATCCATACACAATGAGTGAAGAGATAGTACCCTCGGTGCAAAGCACAGCGGGCGAGAAGGGAAAGGATGACGAAGCTCAGCGCGACTTGGCAGAGCGAAGGATGAAGGCACTGGATTTGATACCCGAAGACGACAAGGAAGGCGGCAGAGAGTGCGACAGAGAAGCCGAGGAGGCCATCATGGCAAGAATGGATGCAGAAATAGAGGAGATTAGGATAGAAGTCGAGAAAATGCGGGTTCTGGCTCAGGCGGCTGAGGATGAGCTTAGTCGTTGTGGCCCTTGTGGACTCAGACTTATCAGTCATGCTCTCATGGATGACCAGATTCGAGTCTCTCGACGCAGGATCAAGAGGGTCGAATGATTGGATAGAGATATTCGCATCACGTTGGTTGACGAGAAGAAGTTAGATTTGGGAGGTCGGTGTTGGTTTATCATCTTTAATCATGTTCGTGGGCCTCGACCAGTGTTGCTTATCAGATGAACTACTTTTCAAGGAATGTTGACAATTTGTGTCCGACGCACAGGATGAAGGGTGACAAATACTTCTTTCCAGGTCGAGATATCGAAACCTTCGAAACCTTCGATTAGCTTTCGGTAAATGAATCTCGGGCTTTCGGTACTCCCAACCCCACATATTGAGCTTCTTTACGATTATTCAACATCTGCTCTCCAAGTCGAAAGCAAATAGAACACAAATACATTCGATGAACACCCAAATAAATGGAGAGTTCCTCCAAAGATTTAGATTGCGGGTATCGGGCAATAAGACCCCATATTTGGGGAATCGAGGTCTCGAAGTTGTGGTTTCAGGCTTTCTCGCTTAGCCCCTATTTCAAATACCTCCCTGCAATCTGCTGCACTAGGCCTAGTAGCGGGATCTAAAACGGATCTTGCTGATCAGTGACGTTGAAGTGTGGAGGGTTTGGATCGAGTACATAAATACCCCTCACTTCACCATCGATTTTCGTTTTTCATCAACACAATCACACCCACATACATCAACTCAACTACCCTATACTCTTCAATTCGCAAAAATGGTCAAAGTCGGAGATAGCATTCCAAGCATTCCCCTCGTCGAGGGAAAGCCAGATCAGACTGTTGATCTCTCCCAAGAGCTTGGCTCTGGATCTGGAATCATCATTGGTGTCCCAGCTGCCTTCAGTACGTTTACCTCGGCTCTGGATCTCTCCTTCCCATTTAATTATTTTTGCAACATATCTGCGAAAGGGAATTGGAAGTTGTACAATTCAATTCAGGTATTGACGAATAGCTAGGCCCAACTTGCTCCGACTCTCACATTCCCGGCTTCATTGCCCACCCAAAGATCAAGAGTGCCGGAAAGGTCTTTGTCGTCTCCGTCAACGACGCCTTCGTGTATGTTAAACTAATCCCACACTCATAAACGTCAAAAGACTAACAGCAAGATCAGCATGAACGCATGGGGGAAGTCCCTAGATAAGGATGGCTCTTCCGGTATCCGCTTCCTCGGCGACCCAGCTGGAAAGTTCACCCGTGCCCTCGACCTCGAGTTCGAAGCTGCTGCCTTCCTCGGTACAAACAGAAGCAAGAGATATGCTATTGTGGTTGAGGGCGGAAAGGTTAAGAGCATCAACGTCGAGCCGGATAACATTGGAACCGAGGTTTCAACAGCTGAGAAAGTCTTGGGTTAGATGTATGTACTAGGACAAATAATGAACAAATATCATGATCAAGCGAATTTTTCATGGTATAGAGAGACATAACTGCCTCTTAGTTTCCTCTTTGTACTGATGTGTTAAGGCCGATGCCATGTACCAGTGTACTCAACGGGGACAGAATTTTTCGAATGTTTAATACCTGCTTTTTCTCGTTGTACCGAAACACCTCCGGGCTATGAACAGTCTTCTTTCAATATTATACTATCAATCTTTTAAGCTTGACAATGTATTGCAAGCACAGTTACAAGTTTGAATTACAACTTTCTTGCATTCTGTTGGACAAGACCCCTCAGATCTTTTACCACTTAGTTTCTTCTCTTACTTCACCTCGGAGATGCGCCTGAATTCGCCATCAACGTGTTTCCAAACATCCTCAACCAGCCCTTGAGCTCTGTACTCTACCAGTAGCTTCAAAGATGCAGCAGATGTACTTTCACAGTCCGACTTCACGGAATATACACCACTTCCAACCTCCTCATTGGAGCCCTTGAAGACATCCCCGCTTCCCAATTTCACGCCGTCAGCACCCTCCCCTCCCAATTTCGGCAAATATCTCGCACTCGTCGCCATGAACAAGTGTCTTTCTCCACACTCCTCAAGCGGAACACAGACATACCACCCGAACAGAAAAATGAAAACACGTAGAACCACACTGATGATGCCGAGATTATGGTCTAGGAGGGGCGTTTTCACCGTTCCTGGATAATCATGAATGAAGCTGACCTCGGGTGCGAACTTCGCAAGTGCTTCCATGCTGAGTGTTATCACTGTGATCAAGTGTTGTCGCATTTTCATCAGAGAGAGATGTCGAGCGGGGTAATCCTCTGGGTAGAGCTGCCCTTCACGTCCACCCCCTGCCACTGTGATGATGCGGCGTAGTGCTGGCGCAACTTTTATGATAGGCAGGAGGTTCATAATAAATCGGGCTCGAGAATAAACCATCAACGCTGAGAGCAAGACCAATCCCTCGGAAGTTTCTAACAGCATAAGCCAATGTTTCCAGAAGACAAAAAACTCTCCATACCTGCACCATCAATGCTCGGAAACCCGGCGCTCAAAAATAGCAGATTGACAAATTTCTCTTTGGCCTTGATCGTCTCACACACTTCGTCGACGACTTTCATCAAGCTGACATCTGCTTTAATGAAGATATACTCTCCTTCGGGATTGAGGATTCTGCATTCTGCAATAATCCGCTCAGCAGCGCTCTGGGACCGACCAACAATGTATGCACGTGGTTGGCGGGAATACTTTGCGAACTTCTTGACGGTAATTTCGCCGATCCCACTGGTTCCTCCAACGAATATGGCAACGAGGCCTGGTGGGAGTGCGGTGGAAATTTGAGAGTTTGAGGCTTGAATATCGGTGAGAGAGACCATTTTGTTGGTTGACGGCTTAGAGAATGAATCTTCGATACCAATGTTAAGAACAAGGACTATTGAGTTGATTGAATCAAAGCAGAGAATTTGATTCTAGATTATATGTTAAGGAGCGATCCTGAGTATTATGGAACTGTCATTTGAGGTGGTTGACTTTTAAAGGGTGCTGGGAGACCGACCGGCGTTCGCTTACAAAGCTCGGAGATTCGGTGTTCACAAACATACGTACGACACGGCTCCCTATTACTCGGGTTTTCAGGACAATACTTCAATGAAATTCCATTGCTACAAGAAGCTCTCTTGTCGTTCATTCATTTCTATTCCGCCTATTCCGATGTCGCCAATAGCAACGGAATGATACTTATCTCAACTTGACTCTCCAATTGGTTCTAACGACCATGAACTACTCAAGCAAGAACTCATACTTCCACTCCTCCTCCGGCACCTCACGATACTTGATGCTTGTAGGATGCTTCACTCGGGCGGGCAACACTTTCTTGATGTATAAATCTCCAACATTAAAATCCTCGAATTTCTTCTCTTCCTTGTCTTCCACCAATATGCTTACTTGAGCATCTGGATCCATTGTCAGGAAAAACGGCAATGAATATCGCTCATCTCCGGTTTTGTTGCGGACTCTATGCACAGCTGCGAGAAACCTCCCATTTGTTTGGCGTTCGAGATACTGACCCACATTGCAAACGAGTGTGTTTGGGATGGCTGGGACTTGGATCCATTGGCCAGCGGGAGTCAACACTTCGAGCGCATCAAGCGAAGGTGTTTGAAGAACCAAAGTTAGGTCTGCCTCCAAATCAGTATCTAGACCCCATTATTTGGCTCCCTATTTGAGAAGTGGACTTACAAGAGAAGTCAGAATGTGCGCCAAGTCCGATATTCAGCTCATCCTTCTCCTTGTCCTCAGGTGGGACCGGAGGATAATGCAGTGCTCTCATTCCCGTGATCGGGAAGTTGAAGAAGTCTCCCAAGAATTTGTCCTCGTCAAGCTTGAGACTGAGCGCAAGCAAGCGAACCAGCTTCAAAGAAACAGGCAGAACTTCGTTGTAATATCTGTACAGTCCATCACGGTACCAGGGAGCCGCGCTCGGCCAAATATTTTGAGGTCGCTTCAGATCTCCGGGTGGCGCTTTTCCTGTCTTTTCAGTGTACTTCTGCTCTGGTTCCAAAGGGCAGTCACCGATCGTGTAGGATTCTTTGAAATCTGAAGCGCATGTCAGAAGAATTCAACTGGATGAGTGACAATAGTCTACCTAGCTTCGTTCTAGGATCCATTTTCGTTTCACCCATCGGCTCATATCCTCGGATAGCTGGGTTCTTCTGAACATGCGCATCCATTTTACTCTCCAGATCGAGAGCGAAGAACCGCTCCAACAAATCAAATGTCTCCGCGAGGAGTTCGTCTGACATCCCATGGCCTTTCAAATAGAAGAAACCGCAACTAACGCATGCTTCATAAAGCTCTTGGGCTAAAGCATTTCGGACTGAGGGGTCGGGGCTGTCAATACTGGTGATGTCGATGGTTGGGATGGTGGTGATCTGGGTCGTGGACTTGGTGACTTTCCGATAGGTGGGGGTAGAGCCTGAGTGAAAGAAAACATATTCATCGTTTTGACTCTTGGATATTGTCAGTCATGATTTTACTTGGACGAATTTTGAGTCTTCAGGTCATGATTTCTTGAGAGGTTCTCACCTTGTCATTAGGAAGCCCTTGCAGAGGCTTGAGAACTTCAACCATATTCAAAACTACGACTGGGATTGTTTTATTGACTTGTTATCCAAACAATGTCTGATAGCGGCGTGTTGAAGTTGAGCTGCGAGCTGGGAAATAGGCGGGGTACCTTGGTCAAAAGTGGGAGAAAATCCAAGACCCAATGGATCTAGCAAGATTAAAGTCGGCCGATCAATCGTCAAACTCGGATTTCTAGCCCGTGATAAGAATATCTTGGCTTCTCCCCGTGGATTTTCGACAGTGGGATATTGAAGTGAAGGCATTGGAGGAAAGTGGAGCTGGCTCGGCTGGATGCAAGAGATGAGTCCTTCCGACACGAAAAACGTACCCAAAACCGTGATAACAAATATGTGTACCTTTAATCTCAGATATCGGTGGATCGTGATTTCGGGTAGACCCGACTGATTGATCATCAGTTCATAAAGACCCCGTCGCCTGACACGCTCCGGAGATTGTTCTTCATTTCTCCTGAGTCTCTCTCAACATCCTGCCAAGGGAAATCAAAATGGGTCTCATAAACACTATCTTCGCATCATCCTACGGGGCAGATCGACCCCCATTCTTCTTCTGGTTTCCCAAAGGAACACCATCATCTGAGAAGAAACTCCTTTGCAAGATTGATTTCTTCATTCTCACGTATGGATGTCTCGCCTACTTCACAAAATGGCTCGACCAAGCAAATCTCAGCAATGCCTACGTTTCGGGGATGAAAGAAGACTTGCAAATGTATGGAACGGAGTACAATCTAGCGGTGACTTGCTTTCAAGTTGGCACGATTTTGGGGGGTATTCCTAGTAATCTCATGCTCACTTGGGTCAAGCCACGATACTGGCTGCCAGGGTGCGAGCTGGCATGGGCCATTCTTACTATATGCACATACAAAGTGACGAGTTATAATCAGGTAAGTTTTAAGAAAGTTCGGTTCTCGAGGGAACAACAGGAACTAATTGAGTTGAAGCTCTACCCAATTCGCTTCTTCATCGGCTTTCTCGAAGGATCTTCATTTGTTGGTATTCAATATGTGCTCGGCAGCTGGTACAAGCGCACCGAGCTCGGAAAGCGAACTGCAATATTCTCTTGCTCAGCGTACGTCGGAACAATGGTGAGTGGTTATCTCCAGAGCGCCGTTCTCAAGGGCTTGAATGGAAGACACGGAATTGCTGCTTGGAGATGGGTCTTCATCATCGATGGAGTAATCACCGTTATCGTTGCTCTCTACGGACTCTTCTTCTTCCCGGATACACCTGAACAGACCACAGCATTCTATTTTACAGATGAGGATAAAGTTAGGGCGAAAGAAAGACTGAAGGAAGATGGCCGAGAACCAAAAGGAGATTTCTCGTGGAGGATGTTTCCGAGAGTCGTGAGGACTTGGCAGCTTTATGTGCTGACTATCTTGTGGATGTAAGTTCCTCGTGCGAAAGTCTAGTCTTGTTTGGATGAAATCTGATTTGAGAATAGGTTCTGGAATACAACAGTTGGAAAGGTTGCGAATACAGTGGTAAGTCACCCTTGAGCCTTAGACGAACCTCACCTGACCGAGAATAGATGCAACTCTGGATGAAGTCAGACAAAGAGCACAAATGGTCAATTTACCAAGTTAATAATGTACCAACGGCTATCAATGGGTGGAACATTGTGATGATCCTTGCTGCGAATGTCTACGTTGATGCGACTGGGAGACGTATGATCGTGGTGCTTATTAATTTGGTAAGAACTACAACCTAGGTATTCCCGATTCCCAAACCCAGCTTACTAATGTATTCAGGCAATGCTCATATTTGGAACAATCTGCCTGATTGCTTGGAATATTCCCCTCGGCTTGCGGATTGTATCCTACCTTTTTGCGGGCACGGACGGACCCCTAAGTCCAATTTACATGTCATGGGCCAACATCCTGTGCTCCAACGACACACAGCTTCGGGCTCTAACAATCGCTATCATGAACTCATGTGGTGCTGCACTCACGACCATCATCCAGCAGTTCTTGTATCCTGTCACTGATGCTCCAAAGTATAAGAAGGGATTCCCAGCTAGTCTGGGTTTCATTGGCGGCATGTGCATCTGGGTGTTCGTTGTTAGAGGGTTCGAACTGAGGGCACTGAAGAAGCCAGTCATCGATGCCGAGCAAGACGGTGACTCAGAGAGTGCCGAGGAGGTTGCTGTAAAGGGAACTGGAGTTGATGTCTCTGTAGTTGCGAAGATGTGAGGATCGGAGAATAAGGGAGCAAAATTTGTTGCAACTTAGAGAGATAGCAATGTTGAAGAATCTGATAGTTGGAGCGATGCTAGTCCGTGGTATGCATAGCCTTGACCCTCAATTCAACCCATTCCTTACAAGAAATGGGCTCATAATTCCTTGGATGCTCCTCATCCACACAGCTATCCAAAACCCCGCACGTCTCGTTCAAATTGAAGCCGAAGAACATTGGCATCGAGATCCTTTCCTTGCCACTCAAATTTCTTGCTCGATGCACAGTGCTGATATACCGGTCGTTCGTAATCCTCTGCAAATAATCTCCAATATTGATAACAAATGTCCCTTCAATGGGTGCAGCATTGATCCACTCTCCCTCGCGATTGAGGACTTGCAGACCACCGTTGGAATCTTGCCAGAGGATGGTGAAAAGTTGGAAGTCAGTGTGGGAACCGATGCTGACTTGTTCTTCTAATCCGGAAGTTGAAGGTGGGATGGAGGGGTAGTAGTTCAGTCCAATCCCGGCATCGGGATATGTGATTTTTGGGTCCAGATAGGTCTCTGGGAGTGATAAAGCAAGGGAAAAGGAGCGTGTGAGATGTCTTGCTAAACCGAGTGTTGCTCTCCAGTAGTTGATGATATCCTCTTTGAGGTTGGGAAGGTTTGCCGTTTTCTCCCAGCAGAACTCGTTCGTCACAAGAGATTCTCGGATCTCTGCAGGAATTGCACCCAGATTCCCGGATACAGCTGGGTCGTATGTTGGATTGTATCTGAAAGAGAACGTCTCTCGCACATCAATCGATTCAGCTTGGTTGATACGTTGAGTTTGGGGAGGCTTCCACCCGTTGAGGCAAGGAGACAGCTCAGCGTTGACTTCTTGCTTGATCTCATCTGGCTGTCTGAAGAACTCGAGTGACGAATCATAGGCAGATTTCATGACAGACGCCGAGATTCCATGATTCTTGACATAGAAAAAGCCGATGTTTGTTGCGGCTTCATGGATTTGAGTTGCGACAGCTTTACGCTCATCGAATGAGCTACTGTAAATCCCGGAGATATCGATCAATGGAATCTCGTCAGATCGAGCATCTCGAAGAGGGGCGATTTTGATGCGTCTGTAAACAGGACCGTTGGCGGAACTTAATCGCAGTAAAGTGTGTTGCTCAGATGAATCTGTTACAACCAAAGTGGAAGTACCTCCCGCGTGGTTGCTTGACATGTTGCTATCCAATAAAGAAGAATAAAATTAACTAGCAAGAGGCTACAAGGAGAGTAAGGATGTAAATAGTGGAAGCAGCTACGCGAATGGAGTGGACAGCATTTGAACTTTGCTTGCAATTATCTACGGCTGTTTTTCAGTGGAGAGAAATAATTCAACAAGATGAATACTTGACTTACAAGTAAATATTTGATCCGTCCAAGCAAGAATGGGGTACCTAGATGGTGCCACACGTGATCACGATGTGTCTCACTTATCAGGTGTACCAAGAGGCTATAGCTGCATGTTTGATTTGATCGCTTCATCCCGATGTCTACCTAGAGCAAGATCAACGTCCCAACTTCTAATCAATCATCGCACCTCCAACCTATCTCCACATTCTGCTAAGCCTGCGTGCCATCTCCCTTGCCAGTCGAGCTTTGCGATACACCACTCCTCGTCCACGTGTTTGTAGCTACAGAAGCACCCGAATTCGGTTAGACAAAACCTCACACATGACCTGACTTCAGCCTTGTGTCCTAGCTGAAATTTTTAAAAGTTTCCTTTCCTGAGATAGTTATCTCATCTAGCGCAAAGCTACCAAACTCATCTATTGGCTTCTGAATATGAAACTTAGCCGACCTGAAGTCCATAAGATCACCAGAAGCACCAACTCCGGACCGAACGTCCTCCCGCTTTACGATGCTGGACCATCTCACAGCTTTGTCACTCGCTGGCACTCTCATTCAATTCATAGACTTCAGCAGCAAGCTTATAAGCAAGGGCCGAGAGATCTATAGGTCCACTGATGGCGCTTTGCGAGATAATCTTGAGATCGAAATTGTTACTGCAGACTTTGCAAAAGTGGTTCAAGGGCTCATGAAGCACCCCGGATCAGGAACCGTTGCAACGTCTATCAGCACCAATGACACAGATCTTGAGCTGAGGCAGATTTATGAGATGTGTACAAGCATTGCCACTGAGCTTCTCGCAAAGCTGCAAGCAGTAAAAATAACAGGCAAGCATCGGGGTTGGAAGAGCTTTCGACAGGCACTTAAAAGCGTTTGGACCAAGGACAAAATCGACGATATTGCTCAAAGATTGGCTATATTTCGGCAACAACTTGAATTTCGTATCATGGTATCACTTGCGTGAGTTCCTGGGCCGTACAACCATCATATATTAACACTAAAAGCTGAGACAGAGAAAATTTGGACCTTTCTAATAAATCTCAAGCGAGAAGTTTCCATGAACTCGATCCGGCCACTAAGGAAATGGTTGGAGATATGCTAGATAAACTTCGGGGTGTCGCTCAAAAGTTGGAAAGGCTGCCGAAAACTATCAATGATGTTACTATCGAGCAGAATACGGAAACACGAACTATTATCATTGATGCCGTGCGTCAGATCGTCGAGCAAAAGAGAGGTCAAGGAGGAAGTGTCACTTCTATTGGGCTAGTAGAACTATCATCTTCAGCCATAGCAGATTCTGTTCTTGGGCACTTGAAGTTCGTTGGAATGTATGATCGCCACGAAGAGGTTGTTGAGACCTTTGGCAAAACATTCGAGTGGGCTTATCATGATCCGAAACCAGATCACCCTTGGAGTAGTTTCATCAATTGGTTGAGGGGAGAAGACGGACTATACTGGATCAATGGCAAAGCCGGCTCGGGAAAGTCGACATTGATGAGATACCTTTTCGACAACCCGCGTACAGGGGATGAGTTGCGTATCTGGGGCGGCGAGCATACTGACATTGCGGGATTCTTTTTCTGGAATAGTGGGACGGTTGAACAGAGATCTCACACTGGACTGCGATCCCTCCTATTCGAAATCCTAAAGAAGAGACAACGCCTCGTCCAACCTGTACTCCCAGAGCTGTGGGACCTCGAAATGTCTAAGATACTCAGACCCACTGAGGATGGAGCGGTTTGGGTTAGGTGGACTCTTCCAAAACTCAAAAAAGCTTTCGAAAACCTAGCCAGGCAAGATATAGTACCCCTGAAGTTGTGTCTCTTTATCGACGGTCTTGACGAATTCGAAGGCGAATTCAACGATATCATTGAATTTTGTCAAAGCTTGGCAGCATTTCCTGGCATTAAAGTCTGCGTTTCGAGTAGACCGTTAGTCGAGTTTGGTGATGCATTTCGAACAATGCCAGGCCTCATGCTCCACCAATTGACTTTTCATGATGTTGAGATATACACAAGAGGAATGCTCGACAGTCATGAGCGGATGCTACAATTGGCGGAAAATGAGCCTGAACGGGCGCCTCAGTTAGTGACTGAAATTGTTGAGGCTGCTGATGGAGTATTTCTATGGGTTAAGCTGGTGGTCAAATCGCTTCTCGCAGGCCTGAGGAACAGGGACCGGATATCCGACCTTCAAATACGCTTACGTCTATTTCCCCGGGATCTTGATGACTTTTATCGGCACATGCTACAAAAGGTCCCTGTTTTTTATCTTGGCCATGCTTCGAGACTTTTCCAGATTGTCCGTGCATCTCAAAGCATCTCCAACTTACCTCTCACAACCTTAGCAGTCTACTTTGCCGACGAAAATAATCCAGACGTGGCCATTGATGCTCCAATCAAACACTTATCAAATGCAGAAGTGGAAATGTGTTGTGAAGATATGGATATCCGATTGAAGGCGAACTGTGGAGGGCTACTGGAGATTTCTGCAGACTCTGATAACCTTCACAGCGACCATGACCTTATGACGAGAGCTTTGAAAATTTCTAAACGAAAGGTGCTCTACCTACACCGAACCGTGAAGGACTTTCTAGAGCAACCCGAAATCTGGGCCGGGATTCAATCTCACACTACCCGATCGTCATTTAATCCTCATGTCGCCTTGCTGAGATCGACTGTCATGCGATTAAAGACCGAAATTGTGTCACACGGACCTGGGAACAATAGTTTCAGTAATGTTTGGGACTTAATCGAAGCAGCTGTTACGTTCGCACGTGAAGCGGAAATCGAGACAAGTCACGCCCAAACAGCTCTGTTGCGAGAGGTAAAGCGCACTTCGATACATCATTGGAAAATGGAGATTGTCCCACCACCCGGAAATTGGGTAACGACGATTTGGAAACGGATACATCCTGAATCACTGTGCCTCGAGGAGTCCTGTCACTGCAAGGATGATTGTTGCAGCCACGACTTTATTTCCTTCTCCATTCATTATGGCATGCCTCGCTATGCTTTAGATGAGATTACACAGGATCCAAAAAGTGTGGGTTGTAACACTGGGAGGCCTTGGCTGGATTATGCGTTGTCAGTTCAGTTGACCCCGAGGCCGTCTTTTTATGGATCACCTCCACCTGCTTCTTTTCCCAATCTGGATCTGCTCTCAGCCTTGTTGAACTACGGGTCTGATCCAAACAGGACTTTCAAATCAAAGGAAGCGACGCCATGGCAGCGTGCATTAGAGTGGGTGGAGTGCTTGAATGCGAACGACCCGGATGCATGCACGCTCGGGGTTAAACTCCTTAAGCTGCTGCTTGACTATGGAGCCCACCCCACTCGAACGTCCATAACGGCACCTATGAGGAAGCCGCTGTCAGCGCTAGCTATTGTGGATCGGGTTTTCATTGAAAACGCGATTGGAGGGGGGCGGCTTGTTTCGCCAGAAGCCGAGGAGCTTCGCAGATTGTTGGTTGAAAAGAATAAGATGAGGAATAAGTTTGAGAAGATTCTTTTCTGGAATCGTCGAAGCAGAGATGCACAAAAATTGGTCGCAGATTAATGTTAGCTCAGTGGGAGCAATTCAGAACCAGGACATCGAAGTGGAGAAAAATGCATTGATAACAGGAATCGAGAGACCCAGCGAAGTCTGTCAAAGCCACAAAGTCTCATGAGCATTTTGACGCATTAATAATTGAGTTGCGCCCTTTAGTACATCGAAGTAAGTTCGGTGGTTGAGAAGAGCATCCACCAAACAAATTTCTAATATGAAAAAATAGAGGTAGAAAGGAGTGCTACATTGCTGGTTATTTTACAACAAACAAGGTCAGTAAAATGCATGTTTGGTTGAGTCAAGCTAATGTCTCAAAACGCAAGGGTTCAAGAGCCATTTGTTATTTCAAGACTTGGCAAATAGGTCAAGCGCCTGATAATCGTTGATAGTTTTCTGAAGTTGTGCACTTTCCTACCTGGTAGTCCACATCAGTTTTGGCATCACGTGCAACCGCACGTGACAACAACGGCAAGGTTGTAGCTGTGCTGCATACGTGCGAATCCGTACAACGGTCATGCCAGTTCGCCCGGGAGATCATGTCCGATTTGGAGAAGTCCAGGTTCGACCTCATACTTGGAGATCTTGACAAAATCTTGCAATCAGAACAACAGGTAATATGCTTCACCACCGATGAGCAGAGCATCGGAACCGGCCCCCGAGGCATTGGGCTGGAGATGTAGTCTGGAGAGATGAATCCGTAAAAGGGGTGCAGGCTATAATTCGCAATGAGAATGAGCACTATCATTTTGTGAGCGGAATCCGGCTTTTGACGGAGTTCCTGTCACCAGTTGATGATGCTGCTGGTATACGACGAGAACAATTCATCACGGTCGACGTTAATAAATTACAATTGCAAGAAATAACTTGTCCCGAGGTTGTAGAGGTACCATAACTCAGATGGACAGGTAAATAAGCATGAATAGCAAGGGTAAGCGGAGTGTAAGTGGGAACTGAATATGTATCATAGTGTAGGTATATTTCAAGGCGAACCGTCTACATTGCTTCTATATTCTCGCCTTTGGTCGCCCTGTGGTATACGAGGGATAGATTAGCACGAGATTAGAAGACTCTGAGAGTGGGAAAGACACGTTTCGGGTGGACAGAATATGCAGAGAAACGAAACAAGGGCTCCATGTACTCACACTTTGCATATGGGTGTTCCTCTCCACCAGGGATCAAATGATCTACTGCCCCCGTATTCAGCATACCAGGATGTACCTGACTGAGATCAGTGACACCCATCATACGCATCGTCGTCTCCAGCTCATCTTTTAGAACTATCAGTTTCGTTAACACACCATTCTACATGTATGAAGGAGAGTAGACTTACTCTCGACATATTTCTCTATCCCCTCACTGCCATAATTCAAGGCATATAAGAAGCCCCGGCCAATGCCAACACTCTTCGCTCCCAGACACAGCGCCTTGAAAATATCCGTTCCCCGCATTACCCCGCCATCTACAAAGACTTCCAATTTATCGAAAATTTCTGGACAGTTCTTCTGTAATTCCAATAGGAGCAGGATCGGCGGAGGTGCGGTATCAAGACTCCTCCCACCATGATTACTGAGCAGCACTCCCTCAATCCCAAAATCCGCAGCCTTTTTCACGTCCATGAAAGTTTGCACACCCTTTAACACGATTGGGAGATTTGTCGATTTCCTCAGCCAAGGAATATCATCCCAGGATAGAGATGCATCGATATACGAGCCCATAATTCGCCCCAACGCACCACCCTTCGCATCATTCTTCGCTTTCGCACCACTCATAGGCGTAGACAAACTCTCATCAGCCTTAACCCTCTCATCGGCCTCTCTCTTACCAGGAACCGGTGCATCAACCGTCACAAAAACAGCCTTAACACCCAACCTCTCGACCTCGTTAAGCAACTTCTCACTCTTCTCCCTCTGCTTATCAACATACAACTGGAAGAAAATTGGCAGCTTTCCATCGCCCTCGAACTTCCCATATCCCCCCTCTCCACTAACCGACTCGAATATCTCCGCGATAGGAAAAGAGGCATTTGTGGATATACACTGCGGAATCCCTATCTTCTTACACCCCCGTGCTATGCCCTTCTCGCCTTCAGGGTGTACCATCTTTGCCATTGCTGCTGGTGAACAGAAGATAGGCACGCTCATGTCAAGACCTAGCATGCTCGTCCTTGTATCAACATCCTTCACATTAACTAGTATCCGTGGCCTGAGCCCAATATCTGCGTATGCTGAATTATTCCTTGTTTTCGTGTGGAGATCTGTAGCTGCGGATGAATAGAACGCCCATGTTTTCGGGGTGAGTGTTGTGCGTGCCGCGGATACAAAGTCGTGCGTGGATATAAGAGCGTCGAGTGGTGGTTTCAAGTCGGAGGAGGGGGAGGAGGTGATTGTAGGTGGGGGCTTTGCCCACGCGTCTGTGATTGATGACGCGTCTAGTGTACCGATGTGTTTGGAGGGATGCAGAGAGCTTTTGATGAGGGATTCAGCGTGGATCTCGTTGTATGCGGTAGAAGCATCGCGGCCTGCGTAGCGGTGAATTACTGGGATGGTCAGTATGTGTTGAGGAACTGGAGTAGGAGATGGCATACTGGCTGCGCCTCCTGGATGGTCTGGGGCGAACTCTGTCAAGTCGTAGACATTCTCGTCGACTACTATCCAGAGGTCTTCGGGTATATTGTGTTTGGATATCTCCTGGACGGATATCCTTTCTGGCATTGCGATCACTGGGGATTCTTGTACGTCTGTTCTCGATGTTCGTCTAGTGCCTGCTGAGAAGTCAATTGTACAAGAGTAATCAATTGCGATGTAGATAAATAGGTGGCAAAGGAAGAGAATTGCAAGAGAAGAAGAAGTCTATTAGTTTATGTACATGCAGAAAAAAGCGGCATAAAAGCCGGAGGGCAACCAGCGTTGTCGATGTGGGAGATCTCCATACATTCCGGGGTAATGGAGAGCGAGGTCTCGGCAAACCTCCACAGTGGGTATATTAGTCAGCAGTCCGCAAACATTAGCCACATTTCATTGACAGGATCGATGACTTGTATTCCTCAACAGGTGCTGGCAGAGGATAGAATATGATGTTCTTGAGATACTTTTGAACCTGCCTTAAAATTGCTTTTTCTTGGGTTGTTGATTGACTTTGAGGCATTTCCACTCATGCCGAGGTTGTTGATTTAGTGGCGCAAATGCGCAGCTCGAGTTGCAAAGTTACTTTGCCCCTGAATCCCCTCTTCACTTCGTCCCTCTAAGTCCAGTCCGCATCAGTAAGAACCGTCACAGAGGTTAAGGACAATCACAGGTCTAGTGACAACTGCTTCAATTGTCATATTCTGATTTGGTCTTGACCAATCCTTCACAATGGCCAATCCAAGATGGGTGGTCAAGCTCGTTTCAAGAGCTGCCATTATCGGTGTTGTCTTCATTGGCATCCTCTATCAATTTATTTTCAAATCTATCATATTCGATGCCCTCGGATATGGACGTAAGGTCCAATCAATCAAAGACTTCAACAATGTCCATTGCGAGAAGGTCGATGATCTGGGGCTGGAAGGATGTGAAGATATGTGGTTGCACGACAAGACCGGATATCTTTATATGGCGTGTTCGGATTCGCAAAGCCGGGTCGACTGGCTTCCCGCGTTTGTTTCCTCTATCCCATCATCCTCAATTAGCTATATCTGACATTCGTCGTAGTGTTGGTCATCTCAATGCGACTGGACGTAGCTTGACAGACCGTATTGCCGTCCTCGACACACGAGGATCAGGCCCTTTAGCATCTCGCCTCAAATGGCTCTCTCTCGAGAACTTCTCTGGCATCAACGGAGATGGAACGTTAAACCTGCACGGTTTCGACATCCGAGGCGACAAGCACACCAATATCCTCCGTATTCTCCTGATCAACCATCGTCCTCCATTCGACCCAATCACCGGCGCGCCTCTCGACGCCTCAAAAGTCGGCGCCAATTCAACAATCGAGCAATTCCAAACCAAAGCTGGAACAAACACCATGCGTCACGTGAGAACATATGTGAACGACATCATCCAGACGCCGAATCGCGTGGCTTGGATGAGCGAAGATACCTTTGTCTTCACGAATTCCCATAGTGCTAAGGTTGGATTTGTAAGTCTCTCACATGAAATACATGTGATTTGAATAGCTACTGACAATCACCTAGCGTCAGAGACTAGACCCCTTCATCGGTGGAGGCAATGTTGCATACTGCCATCGAAACCGCTGCAAGGTATCTTCCTCTAGCATCAAGTTCAAGTTCCCCAATGGTCTCGTCAGAGGTCACGAAGGGCTCATCTACGTACCCGGCACAATCGATGGGACAATATCAGTCTTCACTCTCACAGCCGATCATAATCTCCAACAAGTGAATACGATCGAAACTGGCCTACCACTTGACAACCTCTCCGTCGACAAGAATGGAGACATCTTCGCCGCAGCTATTCCACAAGTGCACAAATGGATCAAGAGTTCGAAAGCTCCATTCAATGCGATTTCTCCCAGTGCAGTGCTAAAGATCAGGAGGATTAATAGGAAGGGTGGCCAGGCATCGGGGAGGAGGAGTCTGTTCTCTCATGATCTGGATTATGAAGTCGAGAAGGTCATTGAGGATGATGGGCATGTCTTGCCTGGATCGACCATTGCGGTGCATGATGTTGAGACTGGGAGATTCTTCCTGGGTGGTGCTATGTCGCCGTACATTACGATTTGCGAGCCGAAGAAGCGATGAATGTCAGTCGGTTATAGAGACAAATATACCTATGATCACTCATAAGATGTACGACAGTATTTCGCATCCATTTCTTCGATTTTCTTGAAAATCGTTTACTTGTCACATGCGTCCTTCCTTCTGAAGAGCAAACTCCCGGATTCTTAAGTCTCCATTTGACAACCCCATCCCCCATTTCAACAATATCACTCAGCCTCATCAGCCTTGCCGACGACAAGGATCATGCTCTCAAACAGTCTAATCCTCTGATTGCTTCGTGATACAATAAGGGATGCAGGTCGCTTCAGGGCACCCAGGAACTCCAAGAGTTCATTTTTAGTGTTTTCCTTTGGGGCACCCGCGGGTGCCCCTCGCTACAGCGCCTCATAAGCCCACCCTTCCACCGCCAGATTCTTGGGTCCGGCTCACTTTCTTTCCTCTCCCCAACGCTACTCAACTACCGTGCACCAGTCAGCCCTATCAAAAGACTATATACTTATCTACAACCAGTCGCACCACTTCCGTTCCCCAACCTCAACTGCCATATACCCCAGTTTTAAGATAGCAATTATCCTCAAATTGAATCTCACATGTTCAAACACGCACTGTCCTTGCGGCGTAGCAGGCACTTGTCACATCCGCCACAAGGAAGATGGATCAGGCCAGGCCCGAGTCCAACGGCAAGGCTCCGTCAGGATCTCTCATAAACCTAGTCGAGTAGGAAGGAACCTGCTACCATATAGTAAAGCAGTACGCGTCTTATTATCTTGAAATCCTGCGGCTGAGATGCCCATTTCAGGAACGAATGCGGCCTAGTGATGGCATTCATAGATCATAGATACTAGTGTCTTCGGCGTTTAAGTCTGATTCCTCTACTGAATTTCCTTTTCCTTCCCCCCTTTTTTTCTCCTCTCGTCTACTTGATCTACTCTCGAGGCGTTTGCTGGTGGAAATTTGTCAACATGGCGGCCAATTTACCGCCTTTCGTTGCGAATAATGAGACGAACCAAACTGGATCATGCATTCTCCCTGGAGCTGTGACTATTCAAATCCAGAATAGTACTAAATGGCAGAAAAATGGGTGTAATCTAGGCTTCAATTTGTAAGGTTCTGTCAAGGGCTCGAATCAGGTGACTTTCATACTTTTATGAAGCTATTCACAACTTTGTATCAGCCGCACGAGCTAACTCGTAAACGAACATAAAAGACAGATTTCCTTAAGAATATCTTCTCTCCTTGTAATCAATCAATTCAACCAAGTCGCAATTGTCCACGTACTTGCACTCGTTCCGTGACATTGATTACCATAGAGACGATTATGATCTATTAGTCCCCGACATCGATCACGATCCTTACACCAACAAAATCCACTTCCACAACCAATAAACCCCGCCTACCCCTCGATACAACTTGAACACTCCGTCCCGATCAACTCTACCATCATGGCCTCTAGCACTCCCCAAATCAATACACCTACAGACTCCGAAGCCCCAAGAGCTAGATCAAGATCACCTGCAGTAATCCAGCACCTCACACACACCTTTCCCTTCATAAACCAAGCTATCCAAAGCGAAGAATCCTGCCGAGCGATATGGGCATCACACCAGCCTCAGTTTATTTACGAAATCAAAGCCCTTTCCGAAGCACTTATCGACTCAGAAACAACAATTGAACAACTCAAGAGATCTCTCTCAACCCTTTCTCAACAAGCCAAGGATTCTGAGGCCCGACACGGCGAATTACTAAGTCAGAACTATGACCTCACGGAGACCCACGCCCGCGTAGTAAGAGAGAAGGATGCTACAATTAACGCACTTAGCCTACGGCCCCCAACCGAGAAAACACAACCTTTGCGCACACCATTCCACCCAGACCCCCTAGAGTTTTCAGGAAACGATCCAAAGGAGCTACCAGCGTTCCTCTTGAAGCTGCAATTGAAGCTTAGAATGAATCACGACTGGTGGACCTCTGAACAAGAACGAATGGGCTACGTCGTTAGTCTACTCACATCAAAAGCTTACGCCCAAATCGCCCACGGAATCAACGAAGACGGCTCAATCTCACACCCAAATGTCCAGGCCATTGCTAGCATCCTCACCACAGCATTCGGAGATCTTAACGCCAAAGCTAACGCAGCGAAACGAATGATGACCCTTAAGCAAGGACACTCTCCAATGGCTACGTTCCTACCGGACTGGCACGCTACCGCAAAAGCTACAAAGTGGGACGACAACGCACTCATTGACCATCTGAGAAACGCAATTCATACGGATGTCCTTAACCGGATATCTTACCTACGAGATAATGACATCCCTCACGACCTCTTGAGCTATATCGAGGTAGTCCGCCGTTGTGACTACGAAGTCCGCCAAGCCGACCCAGACTACTTCAAAGGAAAGAAGCCAGCTTCTCATGTACCACATCCCCCTATACTTACCGTTCAACCTCTTACAACCTCCAACGGCGGCGACGCTATGGACCTGAACGCCACTTTACCCACCACTTGGGGGAAGAAAGACATTGAAAGCGGCCGAAGACCAAGAACAGAAGCCGAACGAGAAGCGAGAAGGACATACTGCACCGAACATAAGCTTTGCCACTGGTGCACTTCGTCAAAACACTCTTCCCCAAACTGCACTACAGCACCCTGGGCGACGGGAAAAGCTTAGTCTCCTGTACAAGTCGCCACGGGAGACACGGCTATAAGAACGATTTACAGATCTCCTCTCTGGACTCCAATCAAGCTCACTTGTTATTACCATGTACTTTAACCGAGGATGAAGATACTTCTTCAGTTTTGACACAAGGAATGCTTGACTCAGGAGCTACAGGGAGGGGGTTCATTGACGAATCCTTCGCGCAGAAACACCATTTCACCCTTCACGAACTACGCAACCCACGTAGGCTCAACGTAGTCGATGGAAGACCATCCTCGGCTGGCGATATCACACATATCGTAAAACTTAACCAATCAATCAACGGACACGTCGAAAAGATGCTCTTCTACGTAACTAAACTAGGAAAGTACGATGTCATACTCGGAAAACCCTGGCTAGACGACCATAACCCCCACGTGGATTGGGCCGCGAATTCGATAACTTTCAAGTCAGAACACTGCCGCAGGAACTGCTTACAAAACGGCTGCTTCCAGCTAAACGTCAGAGGCAATACGACCCCGAAAACAGCGCCGAGCGCCCTTGCAAGCTCACACACGTCAGCCCCTAGACGCCTAGCTGCTGCCGCATTCCACTTGCTAGCTACAAAGCACGACGTCGAGATCTTTTCGCTATCGATTTACGAAGTCGACAAGAGGCTAGCAGAGCTAGGTGTAATTACAGAAAACTCCTCTATCATCAAAAACGACAATGCACCACTTCGGCTAGACTCAGCGCTGACAGACGTTAAAATGATGAACCAGCAACTCGGGAAACGCGACTACGACACTTCAACTCTTCGAACTGACCATAAGCCAAATAAGAACATACAAAGGCAGCAAATGGCAGCAGATATGTACCTATCTGGTGCTTCAATCGAAGATATCAGAAAAGCACTCGAACCTAAGATTTTCGTCGACCCCGTGGCTAAGGTCCCCTCCCACTACCACGAACGCCTTAAGGTATTCGACCAATCAGAAGCTGACGTACTACCACCCCATCGAGACTGCGACCACGAAATCAAACTCCAACCCGGCACTACACCGCCACACGGACCCTTATATAGTATGTCAGAGGACGAACTCCTTGTCCTTAGAAAATTCCTAAAAGAGAACCTCGAAAAGGGGTTTATACGCGCCAGTACCTCCCCAGCCGCCTCGCCAGTACTATTTGCTAGAAAACCAGGAGGAGGACTTCGATTTTGCGTCGACTACCGTGGCCTTAACGCAATCACAATCAAGAACCGATACCCACTGCCATTAATTCAAGAGACACTCTCACGACTCAGCAAAGCCAGATTTTTCACGAAACTAGACGTCGTATCAGCATTTAATCGAATAAGGGTAAAGGAGGGCCAGGAATGGATGACGGCGTTCAACACAAGATACGGTCTCTTCGAGAGCCTCGTAATGCCGTTCGGTCTCTCAAACGCACCCGCGACGTTCCAAGCCCGAATAAACGAAGTCTTACGACCCTTCCTCGACCGCTTCTGTACAGCCTACATTGACGACATTCTCATTTACTCAGACGACCTACAGTCCCACAGAAAGCACGTCAAATCCGTACTCGAAGTCCTCGAGAAGGCAGGTTTACAACTAGACGTTAGGAAATGTGAATTCGAGACTACAGAAGTCACCTACCTAGGCATGATTATCTCAACAACCGGAGTAAGGATGGACCCCTCAAAAGTCGATACTATTGTCGGCTGGGAAGCACCAAGCCACGTCAAAGAGTTACAGGCGTTTCTAGGCTTCTCAAATTTCTACAGGCGCTTCATCAAAGGCTTTTCACGCACTGTACGCCCGTTAATCGCACTTACTCGTAAATCAGCCAAATTCGACTGGTCGACTAGTTGTCAGAAGGCGTTTGACACCCTGAAATCATGCTTTGTTTCAGCACCAATCCTACGTCACTTCGATCCTGGAAGAGAAGTGGTAGTGGAATGTGATGCTTCCGACTACGTCTCCTCAGGGATACTCTCACAATACGATAGCGAAGGAGTACTACACCCTGTTGCGTTTATGTCGAAGAAATACGACCATGCAGAGTGCAACTACGAAATATACGATAAAGAGCTTCTAGCTATAGTCCGTTGTTTCGAGAGCTGGAGACCGGAGCTGCAAGGCACTTCCTACCCAATTACAGTAATTACTGATCACGCCAATCTGAGGTATTTTATGACCACCAAACAACTCTCACAACGCCAAGTTAGATGGAGCGAGTTCCTCTCTCAATTTGACTTCATTATCAAAGCAGTCCCCGGTAAAGAGAACGGCAAGCCCGACGCACTTACTCGACGCTCTCAAGACCTTCCCCAAACCGAGGACGACGACCGCCTGAAAGCACGTCAAAAATCACTCCTTAAACCCCACAATCTAGACCCGAAACTACAGGAACAAATACAGCTTGAACCAGAGCTGTCCGAGCTCTTTGCGAACCTGTCCTGGGACCAAGAGATCATGTTATGCCCCTCGATCCTCGAGCCAAGCCAACCAGAACCTACGGACCACGAAATCACAAGACTGTTGGACAAAGGACTACAGCAAGACGCCTGGTTCCACAAGATACGAGACGAGATGCTGAAGTCAATGGGCACACCACACTCGAAAGAGGTAGCACTATCTGAATGTCGTATTACAGATGGAAGGCTATACTTCCGTGACAGAATTTACGTGCCCACAACATCGGAACTACAGACAGACACAGTTGATTTACGGACGTTCCTCTTACAACTAGCTCATGATAGCGTCGAATCCGGACACCCTGGGAAAAACAAGCTTTACGAGCTGATTTCCCGCTCCTACTGGTGGCCGAGACTAAGCTACGACGTTTCCCAGTTTACTCGTAACTGCCTCCACTGCGCACGAAACAAGACTTCACGACTACGGTACCAAGGAACCTTGAAACCACTCCCTGTTCCACTACAACGTTGGAAGGACCTTTCTATCGATTTCATTGGCCCTATTAAAGCCACGGCAAGGGGATTTAACGCTATAATGGTTGTAGTCGACAGACTATCAAAAGACCGACACTTTACACCCTGCAACACCTCAATGGGAGCGTACGACCTAGGCAGGTTATTCGTCCGAGACGTGTGGAAATTACACGGCTTGCCTAACTCAATTATATCTGACCGAGACTCTCTGTTCATATCAGAGTTCTGGAAAGCTGTATGCCACAGACTACGAATCGACGTTAAGCTATCGACAGCCTACCACCAAGAAACAGACGGCCAAACTGAAGTAGCTAACGCCTTCCTTGAGCAATACCTACGCCAGTACGTTAATTTCGCCCAAGATGACTGGGACGAATGGCTCCCACTAGCCGAATTTGCAGCACGGAACGTCGTCAGCGAGTCCACAGGATTATCACCATTTTTTGCAAACGCAGGATTCCACCCTAGAATGAGCTTTGACCCACCACGCCCAGTACCAACCACGGCATCGAAAGCGTTGCAAGCCCGTAACCAAGAGGGTAACGACTTCGTCGAGAAAATGAGGGAAATTACAGACCTGCTACGAACGAATATGCTATCAGCACAGGCTTCACAAGAGCAATTCGCAAACCGCAACCGATCCCCAGCACCGGCCTACAAAGTAGGAGATATGGTACTCTTGAGCACACGGAATATCGCACTCACAGGGCCGATAAATAAGTTCAACCCTAAGTTCCTCGGCCCGTACCGCGTCACAGCAATCCCAAACTCCCACTCCTACCAACTCGACCTCCCTAGCGAGCTCTCCTTAATCCATAATGTCTTTCACGTCAACCTTTTACGGCCAGCACCAAACGACCCGCTCCCAAGCCAGAAGAACCCACCACCACCGCCGATAACTATCGACGAGAGTGGAGAAACACTATGGGCTATTGAAGCTATTCAAGACTCGAAGAGAACAAGAAGTCAAGGCTTCCAATACCTCATCAAATGGAGAGGCTACGACGACCCTACTTGGGAACCACTTGTTAACGTTATTAACGCGAGAGCGTCGATAATCGAGTTCGATAGACTCTACAAAAACAAGCCTAGACCCACAAAAAAGGAACTCCAAACAGCTAGAAGAGAGCACCAAAGGGTAGAACGGAGGGAGTAAAGGGGGACCATGTCAAGGGCTCGAATCAGGTGACTTTCATACTTTTATGAAGCTATTCACAACTTTGTATCAGCCGCACGAGCTAACTCGTAAACGAACATAAAAGACAGATTTCCTTAAGAATATCTTCTCTCCTTGTAATCAATCAATTCAACCAAGTCGCAATTGTCCACGTACTTGCACTCGTTCCGTGACAGGTTCCCATCCTAGACTCGGGGGAGAACGTAATTTGACCTATGCGGGTAAATACAACACGATAGACAACCCTCACTCCTACTGCCCCCCGCATCCAGTCTGCGCGGTGAGCAGACTCCACGGCGGATCCTGTCCCGTACCCCAAGGAGCTTACGAACCTATCATGTGTCCCGCGAAGTGGTATTGTCCGAAAGGCGGAATGGAGTAGATCATTTGTCCTGCTGGGTGCTATTGTCCGAGCTGTCCGAGATGGTCTATCGAGCCATTGAAACGTGGCCTTGGTGTGAAATGATGAAGAGCATGAGTTTCCTACCGCTTAGAATCCTGGTGAACGTCGATGCGGTTCTTATCACCCTCACGATCTTCGATAAGTTGCGAACCAGATACATAAAGAGAGGAACGAAGGGGCCGAGAGTAAACAAGAAGGCATTACTGGCCCGAGGAGCTGGGAGGTTCCATGGAAATGCATACCAGGAACTCGAAGGGAACAATGGCTTTGATGGTAACGATCATCAAATGGAGAGCAGAATCGTATCCATGCCACGGCGACCTACAGGTTTTGAGCAATTGGGCACCTCGGAGGCTGCGTTCCTGTTCCAAGATCAGTTGAAGCAGGACGACGGTTCCCAGAAAACGGATCTACATCATTTCGTGGAATCGCTGTCGAAGTGCCGATATGCTACCAAGGTTGGACTGAGTGTTGAGTTTCAGGATTTAGCGTCCAAGCCACCGAAGTTGAATAGGAAGATTCTGTCGGAGGATTCGGGGACGATTAATGGTGGGTCGCTGTGGGGTGTGGTGGGTGCTTCCAGAGCCGGGAAATGTAAGTTATCTGTGGTTCATATTACGAGAATAGAGACTGACATAAGGAAGCTACTTTGTGAATGTCCTAATGGGAAAGCAATCCAATACTGGAGGTGTTACAAAAACCAATGGTGTAGCATGGGAATATTGTCAAGTACTGTACAAACGCATCCCCCTAACCAACGGGTCAAACTCCAACTAACGTATCGCCTAGATACAAAAATATCTTGGCTACGTTCCCCAGGACGATATTGTTCTTTCAGAGCTCACTGTTCCAGAAGATATCCTGCATTCGGCTCGTATACGACTGCCTTGCACTTGGTCCGACAACGAGATTCAAGATCATGTAGATATTCTGGTCAGCTGTCTCCAGCTGGCCCACGTCCAAGATTCTCTGATAGGAAGCACTGCAGCGTCAGTCATCTCTGGAGGACAGAAAACGAGTCAGTGTTGGAATGGAGCTTGCTGCAGCACCTATGGCTTTGTTCCTTCACGAGCCAACATCCGGGTTAGACGCAGCAGCAGCAGCAGCATCCATCATGTCCACCCGGAAAGCCCTCTCCCGCCTAGGTATGACCATCGTAACAATTATCCATCAGCCCCGCCAGGAAGACTTCGAGTCCCTCAACTCCCTCGTCCTTCTCGGCCAAGGACGCATGATCTACTGCGGTCCCCAAATGGAAATGCAACCGCATGTGGAAGGCATTGGTTTCTAATTCCCACCTCACAGCAATCCGGCAGATGTTATGGGAGATACCATCGCCGGCGAAGGAAGAAACTACAAACGACCAGGCGACACCTCTGTCGAAGGTCTCATTCAATACTGGTCCACAGGACAAAACGACAGCTTAGCTCCCAAGCAAGATGAAATCCGCTTAGTCTCCATGATCGAGACCAGTTCTCTCGCTAAAACAGTCAAGACCCGTGGCGCACAATGGTACAAACAGATATATTTCTGCTTCACACGCTCCTTCCTACAGCAATACCGCATGCAATCGCCTTTCTACTTCGAGATCGGCGTAGGCGCCCTCGCAGGATTCTTGATCGGCCTCTCGCAGCTCTCCCAAAATGGCCAAAACTTCCGCGGTATCTTCCACCACCATGCGACATGCTCTCCTCATCAGCAGACTACGCCTCCGTCCCTCAGACGCCCCTCCTCGTCGGCCTCGCAGTAGGTCTCACAACCTCCGCACCAGGCGTCAAGATCTTTGGTGAGGATGAACTCTTTTACTGGCGCGAAGCAGCAGCAGGTTACAAGCGCTTCGGCAAAGTACTCTCGACCTTCCCCCGTATGATCCTCGCGAGCTTCCACTTCACTACCCTATTCATGCTACTCACCTCTCCGCGTATCACATATATCTCATCCTTCGTCACCAACATGCTCCACTTCTACTGCATCTACGGCCTCGCATCCGACATATCCATGATCGCCCGCCGCGAGGACGGACCTCTCCTCGCTATCATGATGAGTCTCATCGTCGGCGTGCTGAACGGTATGTCCCCACTCCTGAAGAAAGTCCGCCTCTAGAAAGTCATCTGGATATGGAGGGCTAGTCCCGGGACTTGGTTGAGCGAGGCGTATTTCTCTGAGAATGTCACACCCTTGGAGTATCTGTATTAGATTGATATCGCGAGGACAAATTTGGGATACCATCTTGGTGAGTTTGGGAAGGATTTGTTGGTACTGTTTGCGATTGGGACGGTGTATCGCGTGCTGGCTTTTCTGGGGTTGAGGTTCATGTGGAGGGATAGACAGCATTAGATATTAGATACTTGAGCTGGATGACAGTGAAGCTGAACACATTTGTCTAATGCTATTCTCACAAAATTTAGGTTTTGGCGGACACAAAGCCCCATGTGGAACCCTGCCCCCGTCCATTTCTTTCTTCTTTTGTGGTATCGTTGCTCGCTAGCTACCCAACGACGCCGTGAGAAATAGCCTTCAATGAAGTTTGCAGGTACCCATGACCATAACCGACAGGCCAGTTATCCTGTAGTATAGTGAAGGCCAAAATCTCAAGCTTCTCTCAGGGGACAAGTCATAACTTGCAACTACGCCAGGTTGAGCGTAACAGCCAGGTCATGCGCCTTTTTAAACTTCGCACGGGCGTATTCATCCCTTCTCTTGACAAATTTCTCATGCTTGACTGGTGAATACTCAAAGGCCAGTCTCCAATCCTTGACATAGACAGCTCTAGGTATGAATCCATAAGTACCAGCCACGTCTCGAACAACGGCCATAGCAGGATCCGCCGAGCCAAAGTCCCAGAAAGTGTCTCTAGGCTTCACTCCTTCCGGGGCGAGTCCTATATCCCCGGTGTACGTCACAAACATCACCAAACCAATTTTGTCGCTGTTTCTCTCCATCCCCATCTTCAGGCCGAAAGAGAAGTTTTCCACGCCTGACCAAGATCAGGTCCAGGGGATGCAAATGGTGGCCGGATCTTCCTCTCAAGCTCAAGGATGGATGGCTTGACATCGTCGGAGATATCTGACATCCGATCGCATGATGTTCTGAAGCTGCCACGGACGGCTCCAATCGATCGAGATGATCTCACGTGGCAGCGAAAGGGAGGGGGCGTTAGAATGTTTGGTATTATGACGAGACCACTCGCGGAAGTGTTGTATTGCTCCCTGAAAGTCACAAAAGTATTCACAGTCCATAGATTCCCGGCCGCGGAAAAGACAAAGAGTACGAGCGAGAGAAATCTCTTGGGTAATCCAGAGTCGGTTCCAGTACTCGTTGCGACACATCTCCACCGCACATCTGATTCCTTCCTGGCCGTCGGAACCAAAAAGATATTTCTGGCCCACTCCGAAACTCCAGATCTGCCGCTAACCACACGTGATAAGTTTGATTCAGCAGCACGCTGGATGAATCTCAAATCGGGGACTGGTACCTTTTGGGGATGTCTTTGTTTAACATCCAGCGCGGCGCTCTCCAACTCCTCCAGATCTGGCGTCCCTAACCACGCAATAACCCGCTGCGCACCTCGATAAATCACACCCATCATATCAACTTGATGCCCCCTCTCGAGGACATCCTGTTGATTAATGCACAGAGCATCAATCCAGATCGGGAGGCTGCCTGCCATCGGATCGGCGCGCAAGACTCTCAATGCGCACAGCAGGTTTCGACGTACGGGAACCAGAACCCCATTCACCCATATTTTGAGGTTGGAGCCGTCTGCCTTGCCCCATGTATAGGACAGCGCTTGGTATTTGAGGTCTCTTGGATCTTGGAGAAGTGATACGACAGTGAGGTAGCATTGTAGCCTGCCGTCTTTGAATGAGGCTGCTGGAGGATTTCAAGAAGACGGATGTTTCGCAGGACTGTGTTCAAGAGCTGGTCATACGGTGCTTTGTCCATAGCGATGAAATAGTATGTTGTGTTTCTGGGGGCTCATGGATGACGATGGGAGTTTGAGAAAGAAGGTTGTTGCGAAGAGTGGACAATGCGTCAATTCCATGTTGATAGTGGCTGGAAGTTGCAGTAGTGCAGCATTAGCGCTAGGCCACCAACAGCCCCATTTCTGGAGGCTCTAGTTAAATTGTCGACATGATTTATAGACTTATAGTGTTAGAGAATTTGCACACAGATGATGTGTACGTAGTTCAATTTTACCACGCAGGACAGCACTTCAATGTTTCTCAGGGGCTCGGCTAAAATTTCAACAATGGCGTCACGCCGAACCAAGGGGATTCCCACAAATTTAGCGACCAAAAGCCCGGGAACTTTAGCATGTACATGCCTGAAGGTTAGGACTTTAGCACTGTACCAAAGCGAACTGAAATCGGAAGCTCTTCACCAAACGAGAGGGCTATTGAGTTACGTATATTCCAAAATTAACGGCGAAAGGGGTTAATCTGTCTCCAGGTCACAGATCGTAAGTACCGTGTAATGACACTTTTGAAACGAAAGTATTTGAGAAAAACAAGTCTCAGCCTACATTGTTTGACTAGTTCATCAATCGGTTTCTAAGATACTCCAACGTCCCCCTCTGCTGCATCCATCTCAAACCCCACGTCAGTCCACCAACAGCCCCAGATAGCCTTAGCCACCTACCCAACAACGTCATCAAATGACCCCAAAACATCGCAACATGTATCTTTGCAGCATTATCCCCTTCATTGATTCTCGGATACGGCTCATCAGGGATATCTTTCCCCAAGAACTTACATAACGGCACCCAGCCTCCAATCTCCTCAACTTGAAATTCGAATAGATTCTCCTTGGGGACTATATCGCGGATATGCTGATTGTGCTTGATAAATCCTTCGCGGAGCTTTTGACGATTGTAAATATCTCCGTTTGTCCACTGTCGTAGTATAAGCAAGAACACTGCTCGCTCAGTACCGAGAATCTTCGTAAATATGTCAGCCATTTCTTTTTCCACGTAGGATTATGACCATAATCAAGCGACATTTGTACTACCTTATCGAAAAACGCCAATGCTGTGAAAGATGTCCACCCGAGGATGCGATAGTAAGAAGTTTCCATCGAAGCAACCCACTTGTCTGGATCTCGGACACTGAGGATGACCTTGGCATTGGGGTAGTTTTCTAGCAACTCGTCGGCGAAACATGCATTTGGTGCATCAGTCACAGCCTGGTTTCGTCAGAAAACGTTCAATTGTCTTCCTCTCAGTAGTAAATCTTGTCCAGGAAACGGATCATTTGGACTAACGCTGTACCGTCCAAGCACTTTGTCGAACTCCTCCCGACCATACGGCTTCCCCTTTCCCAGCACTTTTGCTTCCAAAGCCTCTTTCCAGCAGAGAAGATGTCCATCTTTGATGTTCTCAGGCTGTCCACATTCCATGAAATGGTATGTGTTGTAGCCGAGCTTCTTCAATGCTACCCACAATGCTGAAATGGGTTGGTCGGGTGTTAATATAGGGGGAGTGTTGGCCACTTACACATCGTGGACGTTCGCGACAATCCAAGGCAGAGGACTTGCATCTCGACAGGTTGTGGGTTGTAAGGTGGAAGCTTGTCCACGTGCCTCAGTCCAACGGAAGCCATGATAGCTGTAGTTTCTGGGAATCCTGTATCTTGAGAATATTCAGTTGTGTGCAACAAATGGCAGTGGAATGTGTCAAAGGAAATTAAAGCGGACAGACGAGAGCATTTGTTTTATGCTTATTCCAAGCATTCCATTCTCATGCAGCTAACTCCACACTAAACAGATGATCTTCTGGTAGGTCTATGAGACCGAGCTACTCCCCCTCGTTCCAGGTGCGGTATGATAGGCGAGGATTGGCATAAGCACCAGCTCCATGAGGCGGGGAAATCGGCATGTGCCTCTTACTTATTTAAACTTCTCAAAATTCGAGCGCAAGATCACTCTTCATTTGGACAAGGCGATGTGGTAAGTCTGCCCATTTTCATTCATGCTCGTGGTGAAGTGGACGTTATGGTTTGACTGATCCCTAAAACTTCAAAACTTCCGCCTCGCCTCCCTTACATTTTCTTAGAGAGCTCAGCACAAAATCAACTCATTTGGACCTCCTTAAATGTATCTCCAACATACGCAATAACCCAACTCCCCTTCTCAGGCCCATCAAGCCTCCTCACAAATGAGAAAACATTCGTGCCGACATGATGCAGCACCCCTCCAAGCCTCACCTCATACGGCGTCCACGCAAACGCAATATCACCATCAACCCTAATCTCTGATTTTCTTCCTCCATACTTGTCTCCGTTATCACCGTCTTCCCACACTGTAAGAGCAATGTTCTCTTCCATGCTGACTGGTGAATCAAAGGGAATCCGGTCGATGACTTCAGGAAGCGTGATCTGGAGATGTTGACGTGGTGAAGTGGATTGATGTGAATGTTCAACTAGGCTGGATATTTTGTCGGCGATTGGTCGAATGAGGAGAGCATGACCGGAGGGCAGGATACAACTGTGCATCAGAGTTGGATCGCGCAGCTTGATTCCGGACAGGAATTTATGGATAAGTGCTAGGATGGCTTTGTGCTCCGTAAGAGGATCGTTGGATGGGACTGGAGTTGAAGATGCCATGGTTTGGAACTTCGACCCCTTCTGTCTGTTGTTTACTTTTTCTAATATCTCTTATTTTCTAGGAAATTTTGATGTACAGATGAACAATCTTCACATTGGTCTGACTAATGTAGTGATGAGGCATCTCACCATGTCGTGGTCAGCACTTGCGGGGTTTAATCCTGGAAACCATCACCTGATTGCCACCTCGCCATGATGACTTTAAATTATCTGACAAACTCATGTCCCGCCAAATTCCTCAAAGTGCTTGGGAGTCTAAATCCCGAGCATCGTAGCTAAATGCACGTACTGAAAGGGTTCTGCTTCAAGATCACCAAGTTTCGAAGACCTAATCACATCGCTAATCCGATAAAAAATTTTAGCGGAGTTGCGTCCATTGTCCAAACCAAACTTTTGGGTTATTAATAGAGTTCTTAAACACTGGAGTTATAGCATTCAAAGGAATCATTTACTAATCTTTTGAGGATGAAGATCATACTTCGGAGCTGTTAACTCGCTAGAAGGATACAAGCCTCCGGAAAGTCAGTAGTTCTAAATCTCTTGCAGATTTGTCCACGGGTGAGCATCACAAATGATAAAACTGGCATTGACAGCAAACATGGGAGGTTTCCATTATTCCCTACCTCATCAACTAACCAGTTTTCATGGAAGATGTTCAATGACCTATTGAAGTATCCAGACTTGCGAAATATGGCGACACGTGGGATCTTGCCGAGCTGGTAGAAACTCGAGGGCATGCGCTTTAGTTGGCTGATCATGTTTAATCAATATTCAACAAATCCATGCCTCGGTAGTTGAATATGAGGCATTACCATGTTCTTACGCGACACTTTTGACGATAATGGAATGCTTTGAGAGTGTTGAGAAAAACGCTTCCATTTCTCGGCATCGAGAGATTTCTTGTTGATACCTTGGTTTTATGAACATTCAAAAGCCATGACTGCAATAGATTCAGATCTTTAAACTCAATCATTGCCAGTCATAACTGTCAGTCAATTCGAATCTCTTCTTGTGTCAGTCGGAACGAAACCGAACAGCCACCTTGGCAAACCAACCTCCGATGTCATAAACATGATCCTCCATCACCATTAATTAAACAACACTTCCAGCCGAGCTCTCGGCGCGTTCGAGAACTCTCGCCAAAAAGGAAGGTGATATCATACATCTACCCTTCATTGGCTGATATCGCCTTGTAGTTAATATACTGTGCGGACCGCCTCCCGGCAATATGTATCGTTTTACATTTATCCTCACGATCTTATGTCTGTCACGCGGGGATATTGAGATAAATTGTTTCTGGCGCATGACTGATTCTGGGGTAAGCCAAAAGATTCTGGGGAAGAGGCTCTGTACGCCCTTTGATAAATACCTGCCAAGTCTCTCCATTAACGGGACTTGAACTCTTTTTTTGTCCTTCACTTCACCCATTCCAGATTTTGATCTTTGGTCCAAAATTCAAGATGTTGATTTCAACAGTGTTTTCTGCTGCTTCCTTGCTGGTTGCTCAAGTATCTGCTCATGGTGCTGTCACCAGTTACCAAATTGGCACCACGATATATCAAGGGTACGCCTTTTCCGTTTTTTTGAAAGGGTAATCGTATTAAGGAAATCAACTGAATTATGACCTTAGATACCAAGGATACAGCCCATCATCTTCGCCAGCAACTATCCAGCGTCAGTGGACAGATGGCTACAACCCAATCACTTCCGTAACAAGTGCGAAGATGCTCTGCAACGGCGGTACATCAGCAGCTCTGTCCGCACCTATCGTGGCCGGCAACACAATCACAGCCAAATGGGCACAGTGGACTCACCAACAGGGACCAGTCATGGTGTGGATGTACAAATGCGCAGGAGAGTTCACTGCCTGTGATGGGAAAGGAAAAGGCTGGTTCAAAATCGACCAGATGGGCATGACTGCAGCACCTCTAAGCGGCACATCTTGGGGAGCGAATGTCGTCTACACCAAACTCGCGTACACGAGTACCATCCCCAAGAATCTTGCTCCAGGCAATTATCTCATTCGACATGAGCTCCTGGCTCTCCATCAGGCGAACGCCCCTCAATTCTACCCTGAATGCGCTCAACTCCAGGTCTCTGGTAATGGTACTGCGACTCCAGCTGCTACCTTCTTGACCACTATTCCTGGGTACGCGACTGCAAATGATCCTGGTGTTATGGTAAGTTCTTGACTCAATGTGTTGGGAAATTGTTTGACGCGTGTGATAGGTCGACACATACATGTCAAAAGCTACGACCTACACCTGTCCTGGCCCCGCTGTTTGGACTGGTTGAACTCAGTCATGCATGACAATATAGCCCGGGAGCCCACCCGATGGGGAAGAGAGCTTTGGAAAGGGCAGCTGATGAGACGTGTTGACTTGCGTAGCGGAGACGAGAAATGTTGCATTCAAATCTGTACATATTCGCCACATGAAGAAAATGTTCGCACTCATCGCACGTACTTCTTTAGTGAGCTGCGGAAGAATTGAAGAGCTCCAGCCCTTCGTTTCCTCGCCTCGCTTGGAAAATTTTCTCAGTTACACTACTCAACCAATGGGTGTCAAATATTGCCCCCAGATAAAGATGTGGTTTCATCCCCTGCTTCGGCAATTAATTGAGGCTGAATTAAAGTACAAGTAACGCAGGAAATATCACTTGCATATCACTCGCACTATACCTATTTCATGGCGGAAGGTACTTGAGGGTTACATCTCGAAACTGAATCCGCCTGTTGTTGGTGCTTGGGCCGAAATTCGTTCCACTTGAGATTGCTTGCATTGTTCATTTGCAGTGCTGCCGGGCAAAAACAAGATCTTGGATGGTGAATCACCATTCGTACTGGTACGTGCCTTTTGTCGCCAGTAGGACAATTCTCAGCGCCAAGAAACATGTTTGAGTGACGTGGACGATTTGGAAGAAAGCTGGGCCCGCTCAGATAGATCCAAGCTTCTGAATTTGTTTTGAGCGCATGTGACAGAGTGCATGAGATATATCCCCCGCATTAATTTTTGCTGAATGCTACCGTTTGCTGGGAGAAAGCTTAGCTGTGGCTTCTACAAGCCAAAATTTCAATTTTCACACGACTGTTAAGATCATGGAAACAGAGGTTGATCATGTCATATTTGGCATTTCGAAATAGTTTAGATTTCATATACTTACACATAATCGAAGTAAGATTATCATTAGTTTTATCAATACATGACTTTACAAGAAAGATAATGCATCTGTATATTTGGCGTAAGAGGCATTTGCTTTCTTCATTCGCTCTCAGAGAAAACGCCAGACCAAGAGTGAATCATTTGAAAGCTTACTAAGCTTAGTTCAGAGCCGTGAGAGGCGTATTGCTGGAAAATTGCGTTGGTGATTGCTTTATTTACATGCTACTTGAAGATTAACCGAAAGGCTTGGCAAACTTTGGATTGGATGCGACGGGAACTCACAACATGTCATGCCTCTGCCCTTGCATCCTCGATCCAATCTGCTGGAAACACCCCTGCGACATCTTATCAGTTCCCATTCCAGTGTATCTTATCGTCGATGTCATTACCAACAACAATAACCCCTGCAGATCCCGGATACGATCATGAAGCTACTAGCAGCTACCAGATGCAATCTTACAGCCCGCGCCCACAAATCGGTGAAGCATAGCCCCACTATGATCCTCTCTCCTATTGTGCCAATCGTTGATAAGCTATTATCCAAGAAAGCAGAAGCTTTGTTATCCCACTTGTTCCTGGCCACCAGACAGGGGAGCATCCCCGCTTAGCGATAAGCTAGGTCAACCACCTTCCTTTTTGGCCCAAGTCAATCAAGATTCGGGGTCAACTTCGTGAGAAAAAGATGGGATGGGATTGACTGTGCATAATATTGGTGTGGTTGCCTGCAGTTTTCTGCAAGCCTCCTTGCATTTCTGGAAGGTCCATCGAAGAGCAGCTGTTCAGTGACGACGATGTTTTCTTCTCACCGTTAGACACTTGGAAGCAAGCGGGGTAGAACAGCAAGCTATATCTACCTCCAGCCCCTCAGAGATCATTTTGGATTTCGTGCCTAGTTTTGGAAGTTCTTCTCTTTACAACATGCGAAGTATTTTTTGGAACATTGCCCTGGCATTTCTGGCCGTGCTGGCCCTGCTCTCGACTGTCTCGGCAGACAGATTGAGCGCAGTTGCCAAAGCGCGAGGCTACGATCCTCGGGTTATAAACCAGAGAGCTGTTGAAGAAGCTAAACTCAAGCCCAAACGTCAACCGGTTACGAAAAGAGCTGCAGAGACCACTTCGGCATGCACCACTCCCCCACCGCCAAACCCTACTGCTCCGTAAGTACTTTGACAAAATCTGGATATCACCAGTTACTAATTGAAGTACTAGACCTAGCTGTGGAGGGAACAACTGTGTCAATGCTTTCAACAAACAGTTCACTGCAAGCCTCGATAACTTGGAATCATTCTGTAGCTCGTGGACAGCTTCGCCAACATCTTCATTTGCGCCAACAGGGACAGCAGCTTGGGCTACAAACTGCCTTGGCGCATCTACCGCTGCCTCACAAGCATCCGAAGTTGCTTCTAAAGTGTCATCAGCATGCAGCTGCTTTATTCCAGAGCCTACCCCATGTCCAGGAGAGGAGAAATTCCGATTCTTGAACGCCGATACGAAGCGTATGTCAGCAGCTCAACACCATGACTTGCAGACGCTGACTTTTTCTAGCATTCCAGGTTACATCCCTTCCAGAGGTCAATTACGACATTGGCGAAATGTACTCTGGTCTCATTCCAATTGACATGAAGGATCCATCACGGGCACTTTTCTTCGTGTTCCAGCCAACTGATGGGCCGCCAGTCGACGAAATCACCATTTGGCTCAACGGTGGACCAGGCTGCAGCTCCCTCGAAGGTTTTTTCCAAGAGAACGGCAGATTTATTTGGAGTTGGGGAATGTACGAGCCGATGTATAATCCATACTCATGGGTCAACTTAACAAACGTCTTGTGGGTGGAACAGCCCGTCGGTACCGGCTTCTCCATCGGAAATGTCACTGCCACCAGTGAAGAGGAGATCGCGAAAGACTTTGCGGACTTCTTGCTGAACTTTCAGAAGATTTTCGGGATCTCTAAATTCAAGATCTATGTCACTGGTGAGAGCTATGCTGGTCGATATGTTTCATATATATCAGCAGAAATGTTGAATCGAAATGACACAGAGCATTTTGACGTTAGTGGTATGTTTGACTTAAGCCCCTCCTTTCGAACCGAGCTGATGTCCATCCAGGTGCATTGATTTACGACCCAACAATCGGACCATATGCATGGCTACAAGAGGAGGCCGTTGCGTACCCTTACGTTGAGAAGTGGAACAACATTATCGGCCTGAATGAGAGCTACATGGCGCAGCTGAAGGATCTTGACCAGTCCTGTGGTTATGCCGGTTACAGAGAAAGGTATTTGACTTTCCCTGCTGCTGGAATCCAACCCGTCGCACCCAGCACCACCAATGAATGCGACATAAATGGTCTAGCAAGCAATGCCGCCTTCAACATCAATCCTTGCTTCAACTCTTACGAAATCAATACCCAGTGTCCCATTCCATCCGGTTAGTTGCACTCCCTCTTCCCATCTTTAGGGATTTTCTGTTCTGACTTTCCTTACAGATCCACTTGGATTTCCTACAAATCTTGCATACGCCTATCCAGGTCTGACGCCCCTCTACTTCGATCGAGACGATGTCAAGCTCGCCATGCATGCTCCTAAAGAAGTTGAATGGGCTGAGTGCAGTGGTCCTGTATTCGTCAGAGGCAGAGACAATTCCGCCGACCCCATCCAGAAAGTCCTTCCGCAAGTCATTGAAGCCACAAACCGCGTTTTGATCTCAAATGCTCAACTTGACTTCGTCATCATCACCGACGGCACGCTTTTAGCAATTCAGAATATGACATGGGGAGGAAAGCTTGGCTTTGAAAATAAGCCTGAGAAGCCCATCGTCATTACCTTGCCGGATTTACAGTACCAACAAGTCTTTGTGGATAATGGATACGATTTGGGAACAGAGGATCCTCAAGGAACGATGGGTATTCAGCACTATGAACGAGGTGTGATGTGGGCGGAGACTTACCTGAGTGGACACATGCAGCCTCAGTTTCAACCAAGGTCAACTTACCGACATTTGCAGTGGTTGTTAGGCCATGTTGAGGAGCTTTGAGATCAGAATTTACTACGATATCTATGTATATGGCTGTGTGGAGGAATCAATATTAAAGAAGTCAAGTTGGATATGATGACTTTGTACCTAATCTAGCTTTCGTCTTAAGTGCATTTGCGACTCTGGGCTGCACGCACAGAGAGCACCGTTCCTTTGAGTAGCATATATGAAATCAATGAGACAAACAGAAACTCGGATTTAGTTCTAACGCATGCACTCCTGGCTGCTCGAAGGTACCTCGCCAAAAGTTGAAACTCCCTCTTAATGTAGTGCAAAGCACTGCAAAGCACTTCCTTATTCCAAACTAAATAGGTCGTATTTTTCTCGATTTCTGTTTATCGTCCTGCTCCAACCCCACCTGAACATTTGGTTTGTTGAGAAGGGTCTGAAAATGCAAGGGTGTAAGGTTGTAAATCTGATGGAATGACTAGTTGCGACTATCACAGAGGCAGTATTATCTGAAAGATTCTTCGTATGTTCACCTAAAGCACATATAATCGGGTATCGCTACAATGTGTCGAAGTGTTGAAGTGATCTCAGGACTTCCATTTCACCTCGTGATTCAACCCTCCTCAAATGAACTTAGTCCCCTTCATCAATCCACTATTTCCTTGGCAACGATTAATTCTAGGAGATAGCTATATATGCATAGGGATGTATGGTTCACACTGCCAATGATATCAGGCTATTCGTGTAAGGCTGAATTTATCCATATTACTCGGCGTGTGTTTGTGGGGGCAGCGTGCTGACCAGGCTGCTGAGCAACCTTCTCTCACCAAACCTTCAACTGCTGCGTGAACTCTAATGCAACTGACTGAATCATTGCAGCGAAGGAATGAATTTTGAGACTGTTCCAACAGGAATGTGCACAATCCCTGCTCAACTAGCTCTGGGATATAACGTTCGCTTCAACACATCATTGTGAAATTCGAAACGAAGCGTGATAGCTAATCCACTGTTCACGCCCAACATGCCGTCTGATCCAGCGACGGCCGACATGAGATCTATACAGACAGCGAAACTTATGGAAACCACAACCATTTGCGAAACTGCGTGTTCCTCAACGAAAGCCGACAGCAACCCGGATCTGCCATTGGTAGAACCTGCCATCCTCGGGTCTCCAAGTTGGGGTGGGACAATGGAGATTCTTGCATACATTCTGCTTGCACTCTCGGCCGTATTGATCCTAGGTACGATATTCTGTCTGGATTGATGGCTTGACTTGACCTAACGTTCCTAGTTTTCGCGATCATGTGCGCTAGTGTCAACAATGCATATATTGGACGAGCTGGAAAATACAAACCCAAGAAAATTATGAGCGAAGCAGAAGCAGCGGATGTGATCATTGACTACAGTGATGTGACCATATTTCAGAACCGCATGGTCGGGATGATCAGCCAGTTATTCAACATGGCGAAATTGGGAGCGACACTCATACCAATTGTCTTTGCGCTTATCATTGGAGCGACTTTGAGACTTGTAGCTAGATGGAAAGCCGGACGGGGATCTAAACTAATAGTTGGTGTGGTCTATTTGCATCTCAAGTTCCCATGCTGACGGATCCATTCAGACCCTGGAGGTCCTCGTTGGAAGCAGATCATTGGCCAGCACTCTGACTGCCACCATTCTTCTCAGGCGACCAGGGCCTCTGAACGTCGCTATTTTAGGCCTCTGGATGCTTTCGCCATTGGCAGGTCAATCGTCGCTCCGTATCTTGGAAACCAGAAATGTCACGGACGCCTCTGCCGACATTCCTTGGAAAGTGTTCCACACGTCAAACCACGAAATGTGGCTAGGCGGAGATGGTCTGATGCTGGACAACACAGACTTGCAATTCCGCTACTTGGAGTCTATAAATAAACGTCCACTTTACATATTAGATCTTAAAGGTAGTGGAGATACGAATTCCTCTCATGTAGCAGGATGGGATTCGAAAGGCTCACTCCTCCTACCCGAGACTTCTCCGAACACCACATGGGTAGCAGAAACATCAGAATTAAGAGAGGAGTCGCTTTCAGCAACCATTGGAGTTCCAATAACAGGCCCATATCTCACTGAGAGAAACATTCAATATGATCTGGTTCTCGACTCAAACTTGACTTTTCCGGTCACCACTTACCTGTTTAATTGCGGACCCTCGTCAAACTACTCAACGGACGACCCGTCGTGGATATCTCTGCTAAGTCAGAATGGATTCCACCAAGATAAAGAGACTCTTCTCTTGCAATCACGCAGAGAGTCAGGTTTCTTTTTCGACACGAATCTTGAAAACAAGACTGCTGGGTCTGGCGAAAGCGGACCACAAAATATCTTATTCGGGTCGTTTTATGGATCTACGCTATCGATTAGAGTATGCACGGTTCGTTTGAATATCAGAGAGGTAAAAGCACATTGTGGAAGCAAATTGTCTCCCATTCCATTCGCATATGCTCGGTACTTGAACCAGTTTGTATGGAAGGCCATGGAAGTTCAAAGTCCGCAGCTGTCAGATTAACACCCTTGGCCAACATATCCTCCAAGGTACTGAAAGCATGGCCAAACGTCGACCCATCGGCGCCAGGTACTTCTTCAACGACAGAAATCTACCTGGCTTACGGATACAACTATCGAGAAACACTGCGCAAGGGCGGCGATGCCCGCGTGAATCTACGCGAGATTGAACCCGACGCATTCTCGGCCCGTCTTACGACAGCATTCAACACTTTCTGGCTTGCATCAAATTTCAATGGATCTAATATCATTGATGTCACATCCGCAACTCCAACCTTTCTCGCATCCTTCACAATCGTCAAGTGTAATTGGGTATATTTCACTATCCTCATGCTGATTTCCAGTCTGCTGATCGCATGTGCGCTTCTTAATGCTTGGCTACTACATAAGATCCAGACTCCAGATATCCTTGGGTATGTGTCAGCTATGACTATTGAGAATAAGTACGCGGCGATTCCCGGACCGCATCTTGCCAGCACGACGGGTGGAATGGAACGGGCGAGGATTTTAGGGCAGATGAGATTACAGATTGGAGATGTACAGGGAAAAGAGGAGGTCGGAAAGATAGCGCTGGCTGCTGAGGGTGATGGAGTAGTAAGAGCTCGCAAGGGAAGGAAGTTCGTCTGAGTGATATGAAGGTAATACATGTGACTGGGAGTCCGGTTATGGATCCTGCCCACCAACAACTTAGATGTATTCCCTGAAGAGCCCAGTTTCAAAATGTATAGGCATTGGTACCTAGATATATCAACCCACTTACCTGTTCTTCGACAAACCAAAATCATGCCGCACGTGATTTAGTATTTCACGTGACATGGCTGGATTCCTTCCATTTCGTTCTTCTGCCCAGAACTAGATCCATCATCAACACCAAACCAAAATTAAATCCAAGTGAATCGTCAATGCCGCGAGTTCATCGGAGATAATTCCTCCGAATGTTCGACAGAATGATTGTTTTGCGTGAGCAGCGTTTCCATTCGTCGCGGTGAGCTTCAGAGCGCAAAGTTGACCCGATTAAGCTTAATCGACCATTTCGCTTGCTGACGTCTCGATGTCAGATTCTTCTTGGCAAGTCAGCTTAATGTCCCGCTTCAATTGTTTGTATGGTCAGTTTTAATGTGATAGGGAAGGGGCAGTGATGGTACGGCCGAGAGGTTGTGGAAAGATCCCCTTATGTCGTTCGAGTTCGAGTGCGGCGCAGCACGAGGCACATTTGGGGCTCATCGTTGACTATTCTAGCGAATGCGTCTTGAAGCCTCGAATAGGCAACCTGGATGTTCTGTATAGTCGCTGCATTTACGAGATGACTGACATGTACATCTCGTGCGAGACTGCGGGTGAGATTAGGCAGACGGGTCATCTTTTTTTGAGATCTCACGATCCTTCCAACCAACGACAATACAGTATTACTATGCGCGGTACCAGAGCATCCAATACCATCATGCCAGACATCAAAACAGAGTTTCACGTCAATAGGTGTCCTTGCCAAGAGCCTCCTTTACGGCCGAATGATTCACATCCTGAGCTTCTTGTACAGCCTCAAGAATATCTAAAACTCACCGAATACGGTGAATATAATTCTTGGCTGCCCAGCCAGTCGATCCTCAGCACTCGCGATCTTCACACAACAAATATGGAAGCGAATCCGAGAATCGTAGCTGCGATAATGGGGTGCAGTTGGGTCGGGGTGTTTTCAGCCTTAGCGGTCGGGGATGACGCGTAGATCGAAAATGTCGAAGATGTCCATCGCATTCGCTTAATCGCTTGGCAATAGGGGCTCGGCTCATTGTTGTTGTAGACATAAAGGAATGCCTCCTCTGCAATTTTTGAGGCTTTGATTCCAGAGCATCAAAGTCATAACCATATCTTCTCCATACTCAGAACTCTATCTACTTCTCCACACGCCACTTTCGATTTGTTTACTTTTCCACACCTTATCCCGATTTTCAACCCCAACATTCGAGATGAAGCAGCACATAGTTGCCCAAAACTGCACTGATATTGGCCCAGGATGCTCTGTTGAAGACACCATCTATGGTTACAAGCCAAATCTCGGATCTAGCGCATTCTTCGTAGCCATCTTCGCTATTCTCGCCATCGCTCAACTTGGTCTCGGGTTCAAAAAGCGAACATACTTCTACAGCATCGCCATCGCCCTTGGTTGCATCGGCGAAGCAATCGGATACGGAGGCCGTATCATCATGCACTCAAATCCTTATGATGATATGGGATTCACAATCCAAATCTCCTGCCTCATTTTTGCTCCTGCCTTTGTCGCTGCAGGTATCTACCTCACACTCAAACATCTCGTCCTCGCTTTCGGCCAAGAACGCTCTCGCATCCAAGCCCGCTGGTACACATGGATCTTCATTACCTGCGACTTCATCTCCCTCTTGCTGCAAGCTATTGGTGGTGGTATGGCTGGCAGTGCAGATGACGACGAGGACCTTCGTGATCTCGGCACCAACTTGATGATTGCTGGTATCGTCTGGCAAGTCGCTACCCTCATTGCCTTCGCAACACTTGTCATTGATTACGTTGTCCGCACACGCTTCGCATGGGAGGCTGTTGATCCAGAAGCCAAGGCTCTGCTTGCACAGAAGAAGTTCAAGGGCTTTGTGTGGGCTGTAGTCATCGCTTTCGTGACGGTTTTCTTCAGATGCGTCTACCGAATCGCGGAGATGGTTGGTGGATGGGCAAACCCAATCATGAGGGATGAGATCTCTTTCATCATCATGGAGGGAGTGTAAGTTGAACTTAACCTATCACAATATTTTTCTGTACTAATTTCTGGCAGGATGATCGTCGTAGCTGTTATTGTATTGACAGTCTTCCACCCCGGTTACTGCTTCCCACAAAAGCGAACCACCACCAAAGCCGCATCTCTCGAGGCTGGAAGCGATAGCGAGATCATGCGTCAGCAAGAAAAGAACACTCGGTCAGCGATGTGAGCGGCTCGTATGCTATGAAACTTTCGTTGATGCGGATAATATCCAGTTTGGGCTACACATGTCCAGGTTGGAGGTTTAGAATGTTGAGCGCGGGGTAATGTTGGGAAAATAATAATCACAACGGAGGCGTTCAGAATTCTTCCTGTTTAACTTAGACTAAACAATGATACCATTTACTTGCAAGTTGCAACATTTCAGATTCTTCCCGCGTCTCTTTTTTAGTTCTAAATCTTTCATGGGCCAACTTAATTCTCACAAACGGGGGTTCAAATATTCGATATGGCGAATTTGTCCCTTACAACCCATTTCTTTTATACTGACACCAACTCAGTAAATTCAACCACCCACTCCAAGTCCATCCACTTCTCTTTCTCAATATCATTCCAACAAACCTCCGCAACCACACCCCGTCCAGGAATATCAATCACCTCCTCCGTCTCCACCAAACCAAACCCCTTCGCCAGCCGCCTCATCGCAACATTCGCCTTCATAGTCCCCGCAGAGACCTTCAAACCCGACACATCCAATTCATTACTCAGCCTCAACAATACCATAAACAACGCCTTACCAACCCCCCTCCCTCTCGCATCGGCCATAAGCTCAATCCCGATATTCCCCTGCAGAGGCCTGACTTCATGCGCTTGCCCATTGCCCAGAATTTTCCCATCTGCCGCATTCAAGACCAGGACGTCGAAGCCGTTGCGCTTATCTTGAAAGCCCGTCCATTTCTCGAGGAATCGAGCTGTTGTTTTGGCTTTGCGCTCGTCGTTCCAATTTAGGTCTTGGCTTGGCCATCCGGGGGGTTTGTTGTTGTCCGGATGAGATGCTACGTCCAGCCAGGCGTCGTGATTACCTGGGTGCGCGCGGGTGAAGCGAAGGTGGGGGTGGGATGGTAGTGTGATTGTCCAATCCTGTGTGAAGAATCGCGGATCGGTTGGAGGCATGTTTACCTACAGTCAAGCTATCGCCGTGGGCTCTGAGTCTTGGCTTGTATATCGTGATGTGGGTTTCACAGTTATAAGCTTTAAGTATTTTGATGGTGAGTAAGTTGTTGCTGAAGCTGGTAGGCAGCAACCGAGATTTCTTTCATGGACAGCGCGGCGGGGCTGGGAGGAAAAATTCAATTACCCTATTTTCCTATTTTGGAAGGTCGATATAAGCTGACAAGAGTCATAGATAGCTGCCGAAAATTGTCTTCGCCTTCTGGACTCGATCTGCGAAAATGTGACGGAGTTGCACCAGTTACCAAATTTGCATAAGCCTTTCCAGGATAGGATGACTCTTCCTCGGGACACTGAGATCAATATCTCTTCGCGTGTCAAATTGGGAAGGTAAGATTTTGGTTTGAGGATATATCTGGGAACTCCAACTGAACCACCCCTTACTCGATTCTATTTCATATTCTCCGCTTCCATCTGGGAAGTAACTTTCCGGGTCATCACGTGGTCCACTTCACACTCTACCCGGCTACCATAGACCCGTGGAACTTGCACAAGAAGTAGAAAATAAAGTACTACTGACTGGAAGTGAGACATTGAAGCATAACGGGAAGAGAAGCTACTCCATAGTCATTGTTTAAACACTGTGAAAGACCAAGGAGTGCTCGAAGCTCTTAGGGCCATCCCATCCATTAACATGGAAAGCCCTCGTGATTCTTAAACTGCAATCCCTCTCTCATGACTATACCGGAAATAATACAGTTCTTCCTACAGACTAATATTCCTTGACACACCATCATCTCATCAACATTGCCGATTTTCCGAAGATCTGATGTCACAAACGTAACCTCGTCAAACGTTTCAGGGGCACAAACGAAGGTTCTCGCTTCCCACTTCCTCACAAACAAATCTACCCTCTCCTTGAACTCCACAACCAACCTCTAGTAACACAAAAGATTCATCAACCTCTTTCTCGGAGGAATGCAAGATCTTCGTCCCACAAGCCGCCGATCAGGTACCAGATCCATCCATCGACCAGTCACGATCCTTCGTATTCCATAACTTCACCATGCAATATTCCGATTCGCCGTTTGTTGTTGGACGGCAACGTTCCATTTCTTTGAACGCGACGGCATCGGCGCCTCGCCCGCTCTGTCTGGGGATAGGAGCCTACCGAATCGTTCATGGCGAGTTCCAATGACTGCTGGGTGGTGACGTTGCGGGAAGATATCCGTTTGGCCCCAGCAATCGGGAAACTGGAAATGATACCCGACGACCTAGTTATATCGATAAATCCAGTTACCTCATGTCTGTTTCTTCAAGAGACGTTCGATGTGCTTGCATCAGCCCTCCAACAAATCCTACCCCGCATCTGTGAACTGACTGGGATACAGGGTACAAGATGGTACCTGACAGCAAACAGGGTACCATCCACGTACCTGACATACCTGCCAAGACAGACCGTACGCCTACACAGGAAGACTTCACTCGAAAAGCTCAACAAGGCCCCAGCGAGAATGGTAGCATGAGCTTTCACATCGCACCCACTCAACCCTTGATCCTCCTCAGTCACCAACACTCACCGCTCAGTGCAAACACCGGAGACCTCAGAAGGTAGCATCACACCCGTATGAAAGCACACCTGATCCTCTAAAATCCTCCATCCCCTCGGCCCCATTCTCTAAGATCTCGAAGGACCGTTACTGAGAAAAATGACCTCTCGCATTCCCGTATCTGTGGATTGCCGCCGCCAACAAATCCTCGGGCCCTTGCATCGCTCCGTCGGTGAAGAGGATCGCTCCTGTGAGGTGCCGAGGATCTGGCAGGAACATCGTCATGGGATATCATATTGCATCAGTGAGTTCTCTTTCCAAGGAAAAGATTGGCGTTTGGTTGTGGTGGGGAGGTTATAAGTATCGTAGCCGGCCCCGGAGCTCCAATTGAAACTTTCAGCAACGATCGACTTTGCAATATCACACCACACCCTCCCAAGATAAAACCCGAAAAAGCAAAATGCATATCCCGATTCTCTCTGTCCTTGCTGTTTTGAGCACGGCTGTCTTCGCTCATCCAGCTGCTGAAGCAAGTCCTCTCAATATCCGTACCAACGGCTGGGCCATTAAGAAGTACGCACTCCACCTCCAAACACACCTCTTCTCCCTCTCCCCCAAGATCCAGAACAACCCCCAAAAACAACCTCACTAACCCCCACCTCTCCAGCTTCACACGCTCAAGCACCTCACCCACCTCCCCCGTAACCTACACCCTAATAGTCGACACCTACGGCGCATTCACCAACTGCACCATCGTGGACACCGCCAACCCGTCATGGTACCACGCCTGGTACGACGTCCCCTGCAAAGACGCGCCGGGCTTCCACCTCTCCTGGGGCTGGGACTACGCGGATGATTTCACTGTCTTGACATTGGAGTCGTTCCCTGCTTCTGGGCCGAGACAGAAGACGTATTTCGGCTACGATCATCCGAATGTGGGACTACCTGGTACGGTGTATTATCCGGATAAGGGGTATAATGTCCCTCAGTAGTTTCTTCTTTGGGGGTTTTGAGGGGTGGGGTGGGATGGGAGAGGAGGAGATGGGGAACTTGCGTGGGAGATGGAGTGGGTAAAGGAAGATGTTGAGGAAAGGATAGTTCTATTCAATGAATGATTTATTTTGGGAGATTGACTTTTCCGATGGAAGATGTGAGACTTTTAAAGATAGCAGACTGACATGTTGCCAGTCTTCGCCAGAGCTGGCTACCTAGGTACTTTTCCGTAGGTAGGCTTCATAGCCTCTCAAGTAACCCACATGAACTCCGTAACTGGTTCAGCGAAACAAAGCAAATAAGGTCCATCGGATAGACTCTGTTGTTTTGGGCGCCCGATTGGAATTGAGATATACTTGATCTTGAGAACCTCCGCTTCAAGGTAATCAATTGGCTGAGCGATCGAGTCGTGGTGGAGACTTCGCAACTGTGGCTATAAGAACACAAATTGGAATGTTCTTAACACGGATTTATAAAATACTAAAGTTGTTATTAAACAGTCTAAAAACTAATGGTCCACGCAAGGAGTCGAGAGAAAGTGAGGATAAGAATGCGTCACCTGACAGTGCAATGTCACGTGAGACGGACTTTGGTCCCGTTCCATTGCGTAATGGCAGACAGTTACGTTTCCCATATGTGTGTGTGCTCTCGTGAAGAACACTAAAAAGAAACCTTCCTCTGCCCCTAGGAGATAATCTCCGGAGGCTTCTTCCATCCTCATCGCATGTAATTTCCCCTTCAGGCTCTTCATGTGCTTCACAAGCCTTGTTGGTGACCTACTCGAGGATATCACAAGAATGGAAGTATCGATGCTCAGCAACAGCAGCATCTCTCTCGAATCGGAAGGACAAGTCAAACGAAACTTGCAGATGCAGAAGATGGAATGAAATGCATAAGATACGCAATAAGACAGTCATCATTTGCCAAATGCAGCTTGAGAGAATCGAAGGCGGTCTAAGAGGTCATTCAATATGCAAGATCCAAAGCCGAATCACGATTTTGCGGAGATTGATGACTTGGATTCGTGTGACCATCTGAGTGGACGGCTCGGGATGTGTTGAGGACGGCTTGTAGTGCAGGTGCATGAACACCAAGCCAAGCTGCTACAATCTGTCTGAAGCTGTGAGACAGGTCTTGAGATGGCAAGCGAGGTTTGGATGGATGATGAGATGAGGATGAGGATGAGTAAACATGGAATGAACAGTCAACACCGTCAAAGACAGTACTTGAAATGATTGAAGAGCAAGCAAGATACTGAAACGACTGCAGAGGTGCTTGGGAAAGGGAACTGGAGGGCTCCGAGCTGGCTCTTTGGGTGCTGAGGGTGGCCACATGGGAAGAGGCTCAAAATGCGTCCCCCTCCAAGATGTGCAACAAAATGGCATTGATTGAACCTTAAATCCTAACACTTGCATAAGGATGAACATAAGGATGATCCCAGATTCTGACTGAGCCTGATCTCTTGGCCAAGCCTTTCCTAAGAAACATAGCCTTTGTCATCAACTCTTTGGCCAGGTGTCTTCTTAAAGGTCCTTTCGAGGTTGCAGACTGCAGCTAGAGGTGGCGGCAACCACAGGCTGTAACTGGCGCCTACAGGGGACCACCCCGCTGTTCTGCAAAGCCCTGGCGCACCACCTATTCGCCCACACGAGGTTTCCAGGTCTCGGCGTGCCTCCCCACTCGACACAAAATGGGCTGATAATACCGTCAGGGCCGTCGAAAAACTTACGACTTTTGAAGTAGACGGTTAGGGTTGCGAATGTGCGATGGGAATCAGACTGAAGATTCCCTATATAGAGAGGGCATGACCTTTGCGCTGGTAAATGAGTGAACTTGAAAGAACGAACGACGGATTTTCGGCCATACCTACGGAGCACATAGGTCTTATTACAGGAATACGCCTCTGCCATGCTTTCGGACGCCTTTGCCCAGCCCGTTCTCATCATCGACTGCAGCGCACTTGAGGAGGGGCTTGTCAGGATCTTGACACACCCACAATGATTCGCGATCTGGTGGAGGAGGTGCTTGGCAGTGCTGTCTGGGACTGGTTGCCGTCTGCGTGCTGGAGGACTGCTGCTCGAATGGAAGATGTGTGTAAGTTGGAGACTTTGATTTTCATTGATTCTTTTCTTGGCCGCCTGGCATCGATTGGCCGTATCCGCGTCGACGGAAAAGGGAAGCCGGCTCTGATCTTCGGTCCTTGGTTTCTCTGGTCGCTCGTCCATGCTCATGCCACATCCCGAATCTCCCAGCCGCAGGACACCAAGGGCACAGTTGTGTCACCACCGAACGCCGCCCAGCTTCGGATGGCATCTTTGGACCGCATCCACCGCATCTAGGCTCTGAGAACACGACAAGTGACAGCCGGGGCTGCTCATATTGGCTGCTGCTTTTCTGCATCTTCCAGCTGCTTAAGACTTCCAATATTGACTGGTGGTGTTGTACTACCGTTCTGGTATTTCTTCCCCGGAATTTTGGAACCTGGAAGATCTACTGGTTGGGCGAAAGTCCATGGGGGTTATGAGCTTCTTTTTGGGCATCACGGTTACATGTGCCTGTCAATCCCTCTTCACACACCACCCATCTCCCATCCACCCCCTCATTCCAGTCGACGGTCAATTATTGAGCTGCGCATCCCGCCTCCGGCATTGCTGATTGCAGCAGTGCGGTCGGTCTCAGGGAGGGAGGGAGGGAAGGCTTCGTCAACCGGATCCACGAGAGCAGCCTTCCAAGGTTGATTTGAAACATTCCGCCCCAGGCTCTCCGTGTCACTCAAGCGCAAAAAGTCTGTTTGTCTGTTCTGTATTGTGCTTTGTCTTCCCAACTCGAACTGTAATTGGGTCGGTTGGCTGGATAATTGGCTGGTCATCGTAATTGGGAGGAATCCCACCCTCCCCTGGTGCCTTTGGCGTCCCCGATCTTAGAGCAAGTCCACATCCACCACCCTCCACCCACCCACTCACTACTGGCACTCCGCTACCTCAGACCGGACTGGCTGCCGCTCGCTTGCGCAAGGCGACACAAACCACCTTGCCTTACTTCGTTAGCCTGCCAACTCTAACCTCATTCACTCGACTGGACTGGACCCGACTCGACTCGACTCGCCTCGACCCTCGCTCGACCTTCAAGGATCACCACCAAGAGCTTCGTCCAGTCTCCCCTCCCTCACATCTCAACCATCCACCTCCCCGGAGTCCATCTCCATCCGACTCCATCCACCACCTGCCTCGACCTCAGCCTAGACTTCGACTAGACCTCTCTTCTACTCGCATCTCTCTCTGCATCAGGCTCAATCGTCTCGTTCTCTCGCAATGCCAGCGGCAGCTTGAGAGACCGCCTTGGAATCCCAAAACCTCAACCTACGACGTCGTCGCATCTTGCCCAGTCGCACCATGAACTCAACACCAAGCCTGTCTTGCGATCCTTCCTATACCTGGGCAGCCAAACAGAACGACTAAACGCAGCTGCCAGCCTGGAAACCGGTCAATCGATGCTGGCATAGCAAGGCCTGCGACAGATCCTTACTAACTCTTCAAGTTCTTGCACTAGGAACCGCGTGTGTGGTGCTGGCCTCCAAGGTCGCCGACAATCCAGCTTCAATGATTTGGTATCTGCTGTATCCGTTTCGAGGGTATGGGCGACGGTCTGCCGAAGCAGCGTGGACAGTTCGCTGATTTGGTTGCAGAACTACAGAACCACCCCGGCTCGACAATAAACACCCCCTCCGTGCAGCCTTTACTCGCTATGGCAGCTACTCGGCGCGACATCCCGTCATTACTCTTTTAATATCTGTGGCTACCGCTGTCATACTGATATACCCGTTTCCATTCCTATACACGAATAACTTCACCAGCGGTTCGTCGAACCTACCGCATCATGTCTGGACATCTGCGCAACCATTCGAAGGCCTTTCCACGACCAAACCGGATGTCGTTATGCGATCTATATGGGTACACGGTATGGATACAAAAGGGTGGCATGTGAGGTCTCTGCTGACTTTGACCAGGCAGTTACATGAAGGCATTGGAACCAGAAGTCCTTTTGCGCGCACTGGAGATCCAAGATGACTTACTAGGTCCCACTATCAATTTCGATCCCCGAAGAACGCCAGAGGAACGAGTTATAGTTAATGCAACTTCCAGCCTAACGCCAGATATGCGAGATACTTTCCACGCGGTCAATGGGTTGAGCGATTCGTCTTGGTTCTTCCACTCCCCGTTACAATATTGGTCATGCGACGGGGAAAATATATTACAGGATAAGGACATCATCTCGACGGTCAATGAGCGCTCACGACAATCGACTTCCGTCAATGTAACGCTACGCCATTCAATTGTCTTCAGTGGAAAACGGTTCGAGAATCACCGTTTGGTTGCTGCCGACGCTTTGGTCATCACCCTTGTGCATATGTTGGATTCGCCAGTGGGGAGACAATGGGAAGAGAAGGCGCAAGCTCTTGCTCGCAGAAAGTCTGGCCAGTGGCGTCTCTATCCTGAAGACGGACGATCTCTCTCGAATACCCTGTACGAATTTCGATTCCAGCCACTCTCTTTCCAGGATGATCTCTTCCTCGGGGTGATTTACAGCAGCATCGTGCTGTATTTCTTCATAAGCCTCTCGAAACTGCGTGCCTTGAAGTCTCGTTTAGGCCTTATAGTCGCTGTGATGGCACAGATCGCAGTCTCTATCATGTCGAGTTTCACCATCTGCGCTATCTTCAAGATCGACCTTTCAAAAATCCCTCGTGAAGCATATCCGTTGGTCATTCTGACTGTTGGATTGGAGAATATTTTCAGACTCATCAACGCTGTCATTGTCACACCTTCGTCAAATTCAACTGCGTCCAGGATTGGTGAAGCCCTGGGTCAAACTGGACATGTAGCACTCGCGGGTGTTAGTCAGAATCTCGCTATACTCTGGATGTTGTCCAAATACGTTTCGCCACAAGTCACTGCCTTCTGCACATTTGCAGCGATTGCCCTTTCGTTCGACTTCTTTTACCTGCTGACATTCTTCGCTGCCGTTTTGAGTGTTGATGTCCGACGAACAGAGCTCAGCGATTCCTTGAATCGGGTTGCAACTCTTAGCAGACCGACTTCACCACAGCAGCAACCAAAGCAAAGCTGGATGGATGCTATGTTGAGGGGCGAGTCGGCATTTTCTACTCGGGTTGCTGGAACCATTGTGATGACAGGCTTCATATTGATTGCGCAGTGGCACTTCTTTGACAATGAGAGCCTAGGACAGACTGCTCGCCGAGTTGTGCACTTATTGAAGTCACAGCCTCAGCCACCACGATCACCCCAGTCTTCCTTTTTATCCGTTGATATCCATCAGGCGCGAACGCCTACCGCTTGGCTTCGAATGCAAGATCACGAAACAGCACAGGAGGTGATCAAGGTTGTCAAACCAAATGCCAACAGCTACATTGCTCGAGTTCATGATCCGTTAGTCTTCGTTCTCAATGGCTCAGACAGGACCCCGACCCAGTACGGCGTGCGCCCATTTCTACCAGCAGCTTATGACTTTGCGCGAAATCAATTCGGAGTTTTCATGATCACAGTTATTGTTACTTTAGCAGCCGTCTCGATATTGATGAACTACCTGCTGTGGGATGAATTGCCAGAAAATGACAACGATAATCGCCCCAATGACGAGCCACTTTTGTCTGTCAAGACTCTCAACAACGGTCATAGCCTCGATGTTGTACTACTGTCAGCTTCGCGTGATGGAATCATCGCATCCGTCGGCCTGGATAGGTTGATTCGTATATGGGATGTCCGACGAGGGGTGATGAGCTACATTGTCCAGGATTTCGAATCTCACGTCGATCCGCTTCCGGTACTAGCCATGGCCATCGATGGTGACTCAAATTGGCTGGCCCTTCTTTCAGGGCATGACCGCGTCTATCTATGGAATATTCCTGAGAGGAGGTGGGGTCCATCAATGGAAGTGCTGGTAAAGGGACGCAAGCCTGTCGCATTCTGTTTTGGATATGACAGCACAGAGTTCATAAATCCACTTCTTGTTGTTCGGTACAATGGAACTATGACGGAACTTCGCGTGGAGAGCAACGAGAGTGTCGAGGTTGGAATTTGTCGCAGTCCACTGGTTTCCGTCCGCCAACATTTCGAGAAGCCTCTTGCAGCATCGCCCAATCCACCTGCTCGAGTCGTTACATCTTCGAGGAAAGGCTGCGTCCATATAGCTTCGCAACTTGAAGCTGGGTGGGTGTCTGATTCTGTTGATATTCCCTGCCCACCGGGCGATCAGGCAATTACATCGATTTTTCCGCTGCCTGCGTTGGGCTCTTTCCTTGCGGTACGCACACGCTCGGTGGATCTTGTTGACATTGTCACCCACAAGATCACGCACACATTCAACACTCAAGACATGAAGCCCGACTCACTGCGCTGTTTTCATTCGACACGCCGTAGACCTCAGTGCGGCTCTGTAGGCTTGGCAAACCTTGCAATTGCTTACACAAATGCGGAAACAGGCAATGTTATACTTCAATCCTACCTGCCTGAGCGGGATGGTGACACAATCTGTTTCCGCGATCCTTATACCCCGGGAAGCAAGACTTGCTGTCTCTGGCGTGAAACGGTAGAACAGAGGTACGAGATTGTGAATCCGGGTGAGTGGGAGGCGCTCAAGATCGGATATTTAGTTGGGGTCAGAAAGCGCGAGATACCGAAGCCGAAAGCGAAATCTCATCCAATTGCCAACAGTGGCCTTCGCCGCCGAGGTGTGCAACTCCCCCGAACACTGTCAGCAGAGAAATACTTGTCAGGAACAGAAGATGATGTTTGGGAAGTTTGGTCGATATCTTCCCGTGGCGAAATGACATCGACACCACTATGCGGATATGCTGAGAGCGACAACCTCCTCATCAGTGCATTGGGTCCCTTGCACACGATGGGCAGAAACTCGCTTGTTGTAGGCTTGGGCAATGTCGTTAAGGTCATTACCGTAGGAAATGACCATTTCGACGGCGGGGAGAGTTCAACGGATGACGCTCTTTTTGTCGGCATGGCAGCCGCGACAACGAGTAGGAGGAAGAAAACTTCTGTGGGCGCGAGGAAAGCTCACGGATGATCCTCGAGGCGTTGCGTCCGACATTATATACACAAGCCGTGCGGTTTGTCATCGTCCCACACATTAAGCTGTCGGTATACAAACGCGTAGCATAATCACCTCGCATGTTTGGCTTGGTATTACTGAATTGCATGGGTGTGGCTGGCTCCTAGAAAGCCACCACGAAACAAAGGAAAAAGATGGAAAGGAAGATACCCCTTGGGAATACATGGTTTTACGGCCGTTGGGATTTTAGGCCAACTTACAAGATTTGGCTGGCGTTTTACACCTGTTCTGCAACAGGACTGCAGCAGGGGGTGGCGGGTTATGTACTTACTGTTTGGGACCATTTGTTATGCCTCCCTCATTGAGGCTGGGCGTTCTGGGGGATTGGGCATGCATACTCCGGTCTGGTCTGGTCTGGCTTGGGTTTGGTATTAGATAAACGGAGGGTCATAAGCATTTTTAGTCAGAGACCGTGGCATGGATATGTGCTATGTTTTGGTGAAGTGAGGTAGGAGACGAGGAGAGGTGTGAAAAGGCTCCGTGGGGCCCACCCTCTGTTTGGGATCGAGACGAAATGAGATGCGATGTGATAGGCATTATTGATATAGAGTAGTATGAAGACAAATGGAGGTCACAACCAATCAATATGCTCCAAGATATTCTTTGCCTCCCCTAATTGCTGGAGCTTACCGGCGCGATCTCGCTGTATTTGAACTCGCTTAATCAAGAGGGATACATAACATATCTCACTTAGTTGTCATGGCGAATGAAGGAGCTAAACCCTCCAAGCGATTTCCAAACGTCTAATAAAACACAACGCAGTCTAGATAAACAAGCCTAATAACAAGATTAAAAACAAACTTCTCAAACGAAGAGAATTCAGTTCCTCAAGCCATTTCAAAAACACAATTAAGCGGTCACAGGTCAGGTCTAACTGAGTGAACTACAGGTAGTGGAATGTAATAGGAGCAGGAGCAGGAGCAGTATCTCGCGAATTACTCAAGACGGATTGGATTGATCTTGTTGCGTTTAGAAACTGCTATAGAACCCTATCTTGCACAAATTTGCGGAATGATGGTGTCTGAATTGGTGCCCGGGTATTGCTTCTTCGGTCTCGAAATAGACTAGGAGAGCAACTTGACGAAGAAGGCCTGGTTGGCTGCAGTCGTGATGTTTTCGATAGTGGTTAGACTGGGTGGATGGTACGAAACTCGTGCTCGGCCACCATAGGAGTGGTGCTGTTGCTGGGGATGTTGAGTCGGCATGGTTATGAAGCCGAGATTTTGGACATTATTCCTCGTGGATGCCACAGATTTCCCCATTGAAATTGGGCCATCTTCATATATCATATGCGTCTTCCTCTTCCGAATGGATCCTTATTTCTTCACTCCCTCTAAATCATCTCAAGTCCTCCTAGTATACCCATTGCGGTGTGTCTAGTTCTAACCCAACCTCGACACACTACCCCGCTAGTGCCTTCCCAATCAACTCCTTACTCGAAGCCGACATAGGAATCTGCAGCGCCAACTCATGACCCCTCTCACTCATCTTCCCCCACGTCTTCCTCAAGATATCAATAATCTTCTCCTCATCATGACCCTTCTCGAACGCCTCGAACTGATCATCCAGGAACACCAAACACGCCACATCCTCCAGTATCTGCGTCTCCTCATTCTTCTTGAGATCCTCCTTCCGTATCAACTTCGCCACTTCCTCCGCCTCCTCTGCCGTGAAATTACACCGTACGCATATAGCGGCTGCTAGGTCGGCTTGTCGTTTCTTGAGGAAGCTGCGCCAGTTCAGATAGCCTGCTTTTGTCATGGGGTAGGAGTCGCGCGTTATCTCCCAGCGCCGGAAGTGCTGGGCTCGGATGGCTACTTTGAGGATGGGAGATGCGTCGGGGACGCGTAGGGCTAGGTATCGGGACATTTGTTGTGCGTAGTGTAGCTCGTATGGGACGTCTTTGCCGTCGACGATGGTGATGTTGGGGTCTTGAGCGTGGGCTTCGTCGATGAGGGAGATGGCCGCTTCGTAGTTTGCTGCTGCCATTGTGGAGGGTGTGGATTATTGACTTCGATAAGATTATATGCGGCGCAGCTTCGGGTGATGGTTGGAGTCGTAGGGCAGGTGCTTTGCGTTGCTGATGGTTTGTTGCGAGCGTTTGACTTGTGAGATGAGCGAAACGCGGAAGAGCGAGGGGCAGCTTCTAAGTTGGACCTGGCGGGGTAACACGTGACCATCATGCCGCTGTTAAAAAGAAAGTCCAAGAAAAGATCGTGGAGATGGATTAATTCTTCTATAGACGTAGGCAGATGATGTTCTGGAAGATAATATCTCCTCATATCTTGAACCCTTTGCATATGTCAAATAATACCACGGAGAAGCAACCACTGGGCAGATCTGGAACCGACTATTTTACATCGTTTTCGATGTAATCTTACGAAGTACTGCACAAAATTGCTCCCCTGGTATTTTCTAAAGACAATTGAGTCTTCGATGAAATTCAGTAATAGAGATTCATATGGGATAGGTGCTGGTTTAATGACAAGGCCAAAGCCCCGAATAAGCTAAGCGACTTTAAAGTAAACAAAGCTTGTGAGCAGAAATGAAACTGCATCAAAAACAATAGCGCTGTAAGAAGAAACAAACAAGCATGTAATAAAACCATAAATTCTCAAAACAAGACAAAAGTACATGAAACACTCATCGAGTAGGATGCGCAAACGCCGAATGCGAACCAGAATGTCAAACTCCGCCCAAAGAAAGCAACATCCAGCTATCGCTCACGCCCTTGAGCACGTTTATCTCCATCTCCCATAGTAGGCCGCTCTGAGATCATGATCCCTCCCAACTCTCCTAAGCCTCTCTTCTCGGCTCCTCAAGTTCACCACTTTCCCCACCCTCCTCAATCTTCCATCCCAGAAATGCTTCTTCCTCCCCGATCTACCATCTCCCCTCTCATACCTCTCACGACTGACATATTTCCCTGACCTTGGATCCAACATCAAGTCCTCTGGAGCCCAATCTCTCAACTGGAAACAAAGCGGGACATTGCCGTCGGCCTGTTCGTACAGACTGACATTCTTGTGCATGTATCGATGAGAAGGGTAGAGATGTCTGCTGGACAGCCCGAGACAAGCTGAGGATACAGGATCGAGGTGGTCGAAGACGGACAGTTTGATGTCGTTGGGAAGGTTGGTTATATTGGTTCGGTAGGATGTGTCGGGGTAATGGGTTGGATATGGTAGATCTATACGATTGTTAGGGATGTTGCGATAGATGGGTGGTTGTTGTTGTTGTAATTTACCTCGATATCGGTTTCGGTAGGAAGATGGTGCGTAAGGCAAGTGATGCGACTCGTACTCGACTGGTCTGCTTGATCTATGCCTTCGAGTTGACTTGCGTCTTATCTCGTAATCGTAGTTCCAAGCCATACTCTGGATGTCAACTTGAGGTATTCGCAGTATCAATGATGTATAATATGTGATTTGTATAACGGTCTAGAGTCGCTTTGCCGCGATACGGCGGGAAAAAAACGCGATTTCTCCATCAGACGCTGAACGTCCCCTCATCATATACTTGGCAATTTCAAACAACGGAAGGGGCTGATGGTCGTGACGGTTGTCATTTCTCAAATTGTCTTACTCCAGCTTTGCTAAGTATCATGGGGACCTGTCTTCGAGCTGCTGGGGGGCTCAGTAAACACTTCAAAGTAGCACCACCTCTGTCTAAAGTGAAATTTCCGAACACATGATAGTATCCAAAGAAGTAATTATCGTCTCTGTTTACTTGGTTATATAGCTGATCGCAACACGTTCAGTAGTGATATGTGGTATACCAGCGGCTGTGCATCCTTGTCGTACGCCCCCCGAGTCCCCCCTGCATCCAACCAGAATAGAACATCCCATCGTGACCATTGTCAGCCTCAGTAGTAATCATTCAACCATTACTGGTGGTTCAGTCATTCTCTGGCGCCTGTCCTCTGCGAGGTCCGCGTGATCAACCAAAGTCAGCGGAACCTGAGGACTCGTGACTTTTCACGTGATTGGAGGTGGACATCACAGATCTAGCATTCGGCTTCGTGAACATCTGCGATTCCGGAGGGGGGTTCGAAATACTCAAAAGAGAAGCAAGTAATTTTCCGGGCATAGAATCGGATCTAAAGAGGAGTATAACACAATACATCATAAGCTTTCAACTACTAGCTTCCTCGCTTGGACTACTTAGATGATACCGCGCTCTAAAACGCATTCTTCCATTAAGAATAAAATTGCATCAAAATTTTGAACGCTTCTGAGCTTCAAGTTTGATTAAAGGATCCGAAGTCTTCTGAACCACAATACGTAATCCCAGATCAATCGGAGAACTTACAATGACCACAAGACCGAAATCCAACTTTTTAGAAGCAGAACGGTAATAAGGAGACGAAATAGGACAGCAAAGCGACGCAAAAGACGTGAAAACTCATCACTTCAATAATGACAGTTGACACAATATCCACAGTCATCCGCGCTACAGGCTGTAAAATCCACCCCGCCAGTCGATGGGGACGACGACCATTCCCTCTGCCGGCCATGATAATCTTCGTCCATGTCATCGTCAAATCCATTCACACTCTCAACAATATCATTTGGAGAATAATTGTCCATGTATGGCGTGTCAACGGAGTTCTCTATCTTTCGGTCGGACTCTCGAGCCACCTCATTCTTTCCTTCATCCCCGTCCGACGATCCGTCGTTGACCACCTCTGTCTTGACATCGACCAAAGCGGTGCTGCCTATGATATGGGCAGGTGGAGTTTCCGGACCATTCTTATCACTCTTCAGGAGATCGATGTTTGAAGCGGGGCGTGCTATGTTGGCTCGCCAGTGGTGCTTGTTGACGGGATTCTTTCGGTAGAGATTGAGTTCGAAGAACTTGTTGTGAACTGTACACTTGAAATTCTTGTAACTATGACACACAATTTTTAACTCGGTTTTGGATACGCGGATGCAAAGCAAGGCGAACAAAAATTTAAGTGAAGCCACGCACGAGTTGAGCTTCTCGAAGTTTGCATCGATGAGCTGTTTCTCCGTAACTTCCTTAAAACCCTCTGCCACACTCGCCTCATTGAGTTCAGAGTATCTCTTCCCTTCAAGAGCACCAAAATTTATCTGATAGATGACTTAGACCACATATGCCGAGTTCTCGAGTGGCAGCATTTCGTTACCGCGAAGTCATTTAGGGCTGCTCCAGCATATACCAGTTACAAGAGATATTAATATGCAGTCCGATCACTTCATAAGAGCCCTCACTCTGTATATACAAGATCGAGCTGTGGAGATCATCCGAACTCTGGGATTTTCGCCTAAATCGACAGACTTCTATTGACGACGACTTTCAACAACACAGTGGCAAAAGGCATTCACCAAGACGTTACAGACTCCTTCTTTTAATACCCTAGAAAACGGCAAGCAGTATTTCGATGCCATGTTTTAGACTATCCGCGAACCCGCTATTAGTGTCCCGTCTATCAACAGCTCGTCACCCACAAACGAGTTTAACCACCAGGAATTTTCCCTGGAAGCTTTATTCACCAAATTTACAATCCAAGCGTCCAGCATGAAAGGCACGAAAAGTAACTTATTCGAATATAATATTCTGCGAGGACTTTTACATATCCTAAACAATACCATCGAATTCGCCTCTGCGCTGGCATTCACAGATTGGAACTTAACAACGGCTTATTATCATCGGAGTTCTTTAGCAACCAGCCACTCCTATGGCGAAAAGCCGGCGGAACGATCGCTAATCCTCCCTTTAAGGCCTGGCAGTAAAATATTATACACCGAGCTCTCGAATTTAGTACAAGCATAACGCATACGGCGCTCGAGAAGAAGCTGCGGTGGGTTATTAAATGGCTCGGCCAGGACTACGGCAGTATTATTGTGGTGCGCCATCTGGCTTGCTCCCAGGACTTATTCGACCTTCCTGGATGTCTAGCTATATTTCACCCAGGTCATATTGCCGTTAATATAGGACGCTTCCAGGATTTCCGCGAGGAGTTGGACTTACTACTAAACGAGCAACAAGTCAGAGAAGCGCAACTTAATTCAAATGCAGGCACGCCTCAGCTCATAAATACAATTCTCGACGGTCCATTCAATAGCTCAGACATGTTTCCGGAACTTCGACTCCAGATAGTGGTCAAGACTACGCGAGACTCTGTGTGGATCAAGTCACCCTGCTTGTGGACGGCACCAACGTCTCGCTTATTTCGCCTTCGCGTATCGTTAACAATACGACGAAACTTCTCGCCAGTTGTCCGTGTGATCATGACGATGTCTTGAGACCTCTGACGAGGACAAAAATAACAGCGGGTGGCACCGGAAGTTTATTTAATTAGAGCTCAAGGCTGGTAATAGACCAGAAAATCATGTCTGCTGAGAGAACACTCAGCAATGTACAGAGCCGACCAGCATCGACGCCAACAATGCCTCTCTCTCGTCCAGGTACACATCCAGCAAGTTGATAACAACCGCTTAGGTCAGTGGGTATCAGCCCATACGCAAGACCTCACAACGGACTTACCTTGCGTGCAAATTCTGCAAATTCTGCAACGAGACTCGTGTCTAGACTGCATAATCGACCTCATGGTCGCTGCCGGGCCTAGAGGAGGGGTATGCCAGCTTCTGATTATTCCGAACACAGGATCTGCTTTTATAAAGAGTCTTGAACAGTAGTCAGACAGACTCTAGAACGCAACAGAGGCGAGTGAAGCAGCGTGTTATAAATGTCGTATGGGCCTAACGAGCATAGTTTTTGGATTTTAGACCATCTTCACCTCAACCGTGCTACTTCTGTGTGGGGGGTGCTTCATGTCATCATCGAGAGGCCTTGAAACGAATTCAATCTATCTCGCCAATTTCTCCTCTTAAGTAAGCGATCTCCTGCTGTTGACCTTCAATCTTAACAACATCCTCCTGTATCTTCGTCACAGCACCCATAATGATTTGTAACGTAGTAGCAAGCTGCGCATAGCTCGACAGCGCCAGAAGCACCAAGCTAGCTCGCGTCTGGAAAGGGTACACAACCACAGCCGCAATTGCTGCTACCAAACTGCTGGCGAGAAGATGCCCGAAGAGCCTCTCATCTCGCACTTTGAGCTCCTGCTGGAGCAGAATCGGAATGATGGTACAGTACAAGCTAGCGGTTCCAACGATAGCTGAGGAAACGGTCGACCAGAAGTTGCTGTCGATGGTGGGGACGGTGTCTGGTGGTGTGCATTTCCAGGTTGCGAGAGCCGTGGTAGCTGCGCTGGCAAGTGAAAAAACGCTAACAATCGCAAGAACTGTAGGTGTCTCTCCTATCAAATTCATGGTATCCCACCAGTGCTTCCTGAAGCGATTTAATGATCGTCTGAAATGCTGTCGTATTCGTTGTGATACTGGCGGGCGTATTCTGCTCGGATCTGTTGGAGCCTCACTATTCAGTTTCTTTCCCAGAAAAGGAAACTTTTGGAAGGCTCGGCTTCTGATCTTGCTCGGGTCTCCAGGTAGCTCGGAACTCGAGGTGAAGGAGCTAGTCTTTTGTAATCCGAATTTGGTGGCATCTTCAAAGGCGTTTCTTGTTGCTGTCTCCTGTTCACGGACACCTGAAGGTTTGTTAATAACGGTCTCTGCACTGCCGCGACACAAAAGAAAGAACAACAAGCAGAAAACACGTACAGCGAATATCTTCAAGGCGGTTAAACTCCACTTGATCATCCATTCTCGAAATCTCGGATCTGACCCGTTCAAAGATAGCTTCCAAGCGTTCGGGCAGACCGTTCAACTGCTCTATCCTTGGAAGCTTGATAAATACTTCTTTAAACTTTATTGAAGCTTCTGAGCCCTCAAGTAAATTCCTCTTTACAACATCTCTAACAGAATACCATTTTATCCACTGGCCGAAAGTGCTCTGCTGAAACGAGTACCGAGAGAATCTCCAATTACGTTCCAAGGACGCAGTCGTTTGGCGACTCTGCTCTTGTATCAAGTCGACAAGTGTGTCGTAGTCATGCATTTGAGCGTGTATCTCATGCAACGCATGCTCGAGGTTTAGAAACGGCAACGCCGCTGCTGGGTAGGCCACACAAAAGAGTCCCCAGAACACGAGCCTTTCCACACCTTTCAGGCTCTTGACGATTCCAAATGCTGCTTTCGGATCCACTCCAACTATCAGAAGCTCGCTAAAGCGGCCCCTCAAATGAAGGTCGATGGCTTCAGATGAACTTCCGGGCTCAATTTCCAACCTTTGAGAGGTACTCAGAGCCGTACTTATCGCTGGTGGGGGATCGCTGAAGCTCGAAACACACGATGGGGGAAATATGCCGGCTCTTCCAGTCCTCAGATTTACTCCCAGCGACACTTTCGCACACTCAAATACTGCGATATCATCACCGGCGTCAAATTGGAAGTTCCTCTCATCGCTGTCATGATAGTCATTGATTGCGACGACTCGTTTTAATTCTGGTTTCCCTTCCACAAGGCCGGTGTATGGATCTGCTGTTTGCAGAAGGTCATTTCCATGATCTTGGCCGCGGAAAGAGAGTGGTCTGAGTAAGATTGGCGAGGCTGTGATGGGAGGAATTGATCTGTCATGTGCAAGTGATGGCTGCCCAGATGATATCATAGTGCTTGAATCCTCGGAAGCGAGAGGATTGGTTGAAGAAAGCAGAGTAGAGCCAAATCTCATGGCAGTGAACAAGTGAAATATAAAGTCTGCAGCATTTGGACTTGCGGCTGTGCCTCTGCCTTAAAACGCCTATGGAAAAGCCTCACGATAAACTTGTGCACAGCCGAAGTATGCATGCGTGCGACAAAAATGATAGGCCTTCCAGAGACGAGGCTTGCATCTTGCATTTGTTCCGCATGAGAGCCTAGCCGAGAAAAATAAAACATGCTCCGAGATTAATTGATTATTGGTTAGAGGTTGAGGACTGTAGAGCGTAATACTACTAATACAGGATATCGAGCATTATGCTCGGGCTTAGCATAATATCTTGCGGACGGTGCAGAGGATGTGTTGTTGCACATGCCACGTCTACTTGTCTAGTTCATTCGCTAAAAGGTAGTATGAGTTTAATATTCCTTCGTCTAAAAGATAAATATACTATTCAGCTAATAATATTTAAAGAGAAACTACTTAGAAATTCTGTATTAAAAATACGCATCGTATCCTTTTAATTAAGACATTAAATCGTATAAACAATTCGCTATCAATTAGGTATTAAAACTTCTTTTCACAGCAATCTCCTAGCGTGGCACTGCACCTATCCCCTTAGCTGCCACCAGGAGCGCCCTCCTAAGAGCCCTGTTATAATAGGCTGCTTTAGCGAGAAGGCCTAGAATTAGTGGCTTCCACTGCAGTTGCTCAGCGCACGTGCCCTGTGGCGAGGCCACTTCTGGCAGCTAAGGGGATAGAGAGTAGGTTGTGTTTGATAAAGAATACTCCGCCTTAAAATAGGGGGGTAGACTTAGGGCTCTCATTTACGTAAAATCCACAGCTCATTTTAAATGTGTATATCCTTAATTTCCCTTTTCTCTCTGGTAGCTTAAACTCTTCGATCTCGAAACTACTTTATATCTTATCCTATTAAAATCCCCCACTAGAAGGATGCTAGCCACCCTTATCTTCGGCGCCGGTGGTATCGGCTTCGGTAAAATCTCATACACCTGGACTAATACTAAACAAATCTCCTCGCTACTAATTACCCTCGAGTTACTTAACCTCACCGAACTCGATTTCAGTGCTAGATGCCCGCCTGGTGCACCTTAGGTTACGAAGAGATTGTTAGGCGAGACGAAGGCGGCGGAGAGGGGGTTTGTGATTGATATGAAGATTTTGCCCAGGGGGGATAAGGGGAGGAGAAAGACGAGGGATAGGAGTTTGAGTAGGTCGACTTACTATCCTGGTGGAGGTTTGGATAGATATTGGTTTGGGGTTAGATGTGAAGCTGTAAAGCGGCAAGAGGGGGAAAGTGAGGCTGTCATATTTAGGGTGCTGCTGCCTTGAGCCATGGAATCATGCCGGGTGCAGCACAAGCGGCACGGCATCGCTGTCATGTCAACCACTTGTCAATAACAGAATATTGACATACTTGACATTTGTGATATATCGCCGATGAGTCGGTGCTACAGTTACTTACAAAATCGGCTTCCCCTCCAAACTAGCGCCAGGCAGATCACGATACCTCTGAGCTCCCCATTAGACATAAGCGCTACAGTCACTAGCGAAATCGGCTTCCGCCTGAACGCTCAGAAAATTTTAACTCAGCCAACCTACCCATGTCGCTCTACGGATACTAGCACCATCATAGCTATCATAGCTAGCTGCTTTTATCTCCAGGTTTGCTGACTTAGCAAAGCAAGCTGACCCTAATAGCACGACGGGGCCGCAAGATGAAGGAAGTGAAGATGGTGAAGAGGTGAATGTGAAGGGCGATGCGAAGGGTTCTAGTTCTGGTGGGGGTGGTGCTAGGATTAGGGTGACTCGGGTGTTCTCTTCATCTCGATTTTTGAAAGATTTGAATCGCTTAAGCTGACATTTGCTGGTGTAGCAACCTAGGGATGAGGGACCCGAAGAAGGGGAGGAGGATAGTCCATTGTAATATTTCCATATTCTTCGAAATCTTGTAAGTGACATTGACAGACCTACGTATCATATTTCTAAAATTCAGCCCTTCCGAAACCCTTCTCGCTCAACGAGTCTTGGCTCTCCTCATACTCGACCTGATACTCTGTCGTCATAACGATCTCATCCTTTCCAGGAATGATATTCTCCTCACTTTCAAACACATTCGTCGTAGCATTCCCACTTCCTTGTCCCCTAGTGTATACCTTACTAAATGCTCGAACCCTCCTAGACTTGGCTAAGTCGTCTTTCGAGTCTTTCAATGTAGCCTCGTGAATGTATCCAGTCTCTATCTTGGCATTGTCTTCCTTCCCAGCGACTTTGTGTATGATTCGGACGAGGATAGGACGAATGGTGGGAATACAGCTGGCGATGAAGACAACCCAAAGATTGGTACTACTTGTTTTAGCTAAGTACACACTCAAGGAGTCCTCAAATGCTTACCTTGCCCAGATGTCCAAATAACCTTGATGGAACGTGATGTCCTGCATTGCCTTGACTGTACCGATCTGCACAGTCTTTGCCACAGCCGTTATGGCAGCACTAAGAGGATCAGTAAACGCTTCCCAACAGTTGGGACAAACTTACAGAATACCGAATCCAAATAAGATAATCAAACCGAGCTTGACATGGAGCTTGACTTGCAGATGCCAAAGCATAATGGCAGGATACAACGCAAGCGCAATATCTAAGGCTGCGCCAAAACTTCCCTGGAAGTATGCAAAGATCGTATACGTTTCCCTGCCATAACACACTCCCGCAATACTGGGGTTCCAGATCTTGTTCACTGGGTTGCATTGTGCCCAGAGTAGAGGTATGGAGATGAAGCTGACGATGCAGTTGCTAGCCGCGCAGAAGTACAGAATGCGTTTTCTGTTTCGGTCGGTCCCTTCCAGCCGGAGGATGAATTGAATGACTGCCATCTTACCGAAGGCGATGGCGAGGATGGAGAAGGTCGTGAATATCAATTGGTAGAGTTGGGATTGAGGATCAGGATTCGACGAGGGAGTAGCAGGAGAGAAATGGGCGCCAATTCCATTGTCGACAGCGATGGTGAGGAAGACCGATGAGAGAATCGCGCAGATCTGCGACGTTAGGTATTGGCTGAAGCGGAAGGATATACTTACATATGATGCAAACGCCCACCAGAAGTCAAGATTCCAACACCGAATGATGAAGCCATTAGTATAGATGCGCAGCGCCATCAAGACGGTTCCAGCTGCGAACTCCGACCATGTTACCGCAAGAGCAGCGGGACCCAGCCCCAAAGCCACCATAATGGAAAGAATGTACAGGTTGAGAAAGAAACGAGATACTCAATTGGCAGAGAAGAAGCGACGGCAGTGCTTACCTTTGAAGTAAATGATGAGCTCCTTCATGCTGTCATTGAAACTTTCTGGAACATCGCAGGCTTAAACTTCAGGGTTAATTGTGGTGGAAGTTTTCGTCTCTTCTCAAAGAAGAGAGACTCGTCTGACTTTGCGGATGACTATGCTTGGTGAGTATATTTTCAGATGGAAGGCGATCGTTCTCCCGTCCAATCGATACACGGATGAGCATCCGTCCGTACCGATAATTTGGAATGAAATACTGAGAACGCGGCATAAAGTAACCGGAATATAGGGCATAGCCTTATGAACACCGCTGAAGCGCCCTGTAATGTTTTGGGTGACTCCTGAAGAGTTTCGTTTCTTGCTTACAGTAGCTTAGTCCTAACGCCATCTGCAGCCACAACGGCTAAGAGCCTGTTGCGTAGCGAAGCATCACTGGAATACAGCGTGTTTACAGGGGCCAATGGGTGGCTTTTACAGCGGGCTACAGGAAGGCTGCAACGCTGGTGCCTTGTAATCCGGTTGCTTTATGCCGCGCGTTCTCCGTAAGAACGAAAAAATTAGTTGCCCATTTGTGGCGTCTCTTGATGCGGCGGTTCGCGTTTGCAGTTTGTGCTTCCCTAAAAGTGAACCCATGTCTGATCCTTCGGGAGAGATGCAGAAACCAGCCGATAGCACACCTAAACTCCTACTTAATGAAACCATCAGCGATCCTCATAAACTCTAACCCCTCAAACCCACTAAACTTTACATCCCAAAAATCCTTAAAGTAACTAACCCTCGCTCTCCACGGCCTCAAATCTCCACACGAGATGAAGTCAGGATCTGGACACCATAGGTGGCGGCCCCATGTGCCAATCAAACCACTTGGATTTCTCGCCTTGTTGTCGAACAGGAAGGGCAAAACACCGGGCGCTCAAGGAAGGGCGATCGACATGCTGTTGGGCTGCGCAGAGGCATGGATGCGTTGAAGAGAACTTGGAAATGGCTGAATCGGTTGAATGGGGGATGCTTTTCTGCGTGAGCTGACAGAAAAATTAAACTTTTACCTGGGATGAAAGCAAAAGGAGAAAATTTAGAAAAGAGGGCTTGTACTCTTGAAGATATCAAAATTCATTTGCTCTTGTGTAGCTGCTAGCTAGCCAGTTGTATCTTCTTCACCAACAGCTAGATCGCGTATATCAGCAAGCCGGTGTGGTGTGTAAACATCCCATACGGGAAGTTGCCCTTTACATTAGTTTGTCGCCACACACCTTTTCAACACACCGAATGAACCCTAACAAGTATCGTTCGAAAAAAAGTAATCCCCCTGATCCTTCCACTGGAATCGACTCTCACGGAACATGGAGACCATCCCAGTTGGTAGCCAACCCTTTTGTACAATATACAGTCCACCAAATCGAGAGATAATATCATCGGCGTACATCTCCACGATTCTCTTCTCGTATGTTGACAGAACTTCCTCCCAGACGCTGCGACCACCCAAGGCTCGGTACACCTCTGGGGTTTTGAAAACCACCTTCTCTGCAGGCTCTCGCATCAAATGCTTGTACACTCTGTAGAGAGGCGTGGATGTCTGTTCGCGATACCGAGTATATTCTACGAAGCTCATGAACGGCTCATACGCAAATCGATCCTTCGCTGAGACTTTCTTCGACTGTTGTGCTCGGAGAGGAACAGTCACTGTCTCGAAATATGACTTTGCTCGCTCATAATCGACTCTCTTCCTTGAAGAAGCTTCTCATGAAAGCATCTGGATTAACCTCGATGGTGTCATGGATTATACCAAGGGTGACGAAAGGGTTCTTGAGATCGAGACCCCCGAGGAATGTTGGGAAGTAAAGATAGCCTTCCGGAACTTTGACCCCGAAACGACTGAATATCATCTGTTGAAGTACAGAAGTGATGTCATTTGCGGAACCGTGATCCACGGGGGTATCAGCAGAATGCTCCTTCGAGCCGAAAAGCTGTGACTGAATGCCGTGGAATGTTTCCAGCATCATTTGAACATGGGCCACTCCAAAACAGTTGGCTGGCTTTCCAATATTATTTGCAAAGAAGCGAACTCCGTAGATATTCCACGCTTGCAGGTAATCAATGACTGACTTACAAGCTTCAAGTTGTGCGCGAAGCTCTTTGACATGTTTGTTGACTAGACTTTGGTTGATGATAAAGCGTCCAGAATCTGCATCCAACTTCAAGAAACCCCAAGAAATGTCTCCTTCTGGCAACGTAGAGTAGGCTGATGGTACTGGTACATCGCCCGGCTTCGCAATTTTGACACAGCCAGTCTTCTCCTGACTGAATCCCAGACCAGTGAGCTTAGCATATTTGATCATGACATCCCAGGCCTTTGTGCAGCTCTTCTCAGATCCCCAAAGCCATATATCGTCGTGCAAACGGTACATTCTTGCACCAAATGTTTCCTGGTTGACTGTGAAGTCGAGGCAGAAAAGGACAGCTTCGGCCATGAAGTCGCTCATTGGAGAGCTGGGTGGTGTGCCACGTCTTCTAATTTGGACAATTGGATCTGGGCCATCTTCTATGAATTTCACTGGTGCTTCAAGAGTGCGACGGAAAAATTCTACCCATTTATCTGACACACCCAAAGCCTTCAGAACAGTCGTAATTGTCAAATGAGGAAGAGAAGGACCAAATGACGAGAAATCAGTTCGTAAGATTGTAATGTCCTGACAAAGTCCCTTCTTGATAATTATCTCGGTTCTCAGAGTGTGAAGTAGCGATTGGGTTATCTGAAGACTACTCTTGCGCGTGTCTCCATATTCATTGGCAACATCGTCGTAGCTACCACGCTGCTCGTCGACCCTCTCAGCCAGTTGTTCTAGGAAAATCTCCTCACGAAAATTCTTGGCTCGAATGGACTCAACCGTCAGTTCGGGTTGGGCAATGAGACGGATAGGCCCGAGGAAATATAGCCGTCTCTCCATATCCAAGGCAGACACAGGGGTTGAAGCGGACTTCCAGACATCTGGTGACGATTGAAAGGCGGCGAGAGCGGCTTTGAGGAGGACCGACCATTTCATCCCAATGTAGCGAAGTAAAATTGCCTGTAACAGCTCGTCGTCATGAAAGAATCGTGAACGGCCGTTCAAAAGTCTGCGTTGTTCAACTGGAATCCCTTTTAGGTCCCATTCCCACTTCTCAATGGACAACATTCTCATGTTAAGAATATCAGCTACCTCCTCCAACACAGCTTTATTGTTCTGGAAGTCTTTCAGTATCTTCCTCTTCTGCTCAGTAAGAAGGTCGCTGCGAAGGAGGCCGTTTATCACCCAGTTCAACGAAGTCTTGTTGAAGTGTTGTGCCCCCATCATCTCCTTCTCAAATTCTGCGGTGGTCTGGCGTAACCTTGTATATGCATCGCAGGTGGCAGTAGATGACTTGAACAAGCGGTCGAGATGTGCCTGGAGGGCGATGACATCCGTATTGAAGGGACTAGAGACAAGGGCCTCCCATTTCATTCGCTGGTCTAACATCTCCGTTTCAGCCAAAGTCTCGAAACCGAAATCTGTCTTCGGGCCAATCTTAGGGCGGGCAGCTGTGCCCGATAGGCATTCTTGTACCAGGCGGCCGCAGAGGTAAGCATACTCGAATTTCAGGGAGTGGATATCCATCACATTCAGAATTTTGGCTTGCCAGTCCTCAAGCTGCTTCCTGGATATTGAGGGGTCGTATTCGGCTTGCTTGAGAAACTGGCGTGTATTCTCGAAGGAGAACGTCAAGAGAGGCTTGATTTCTCCTGTAGTAATGAACTTCTCTAGACCATCGAGAAGAAGTTGACCCTTGATTCGGAGCTTGGGTTCAGCTTCAACTTGTTCCAAAATCATGGCTTTGGCGTCTTCGAAGATCCGTCTCTGTTTGGTTATCTCATCCAGCTTGACAGCTGTGATTGAGGAGAGAGTTTCGGAGAGAGCATCGGTGGGCGCCATTTTATGAAATGGTCTCGGTATCAGGAATATGAAGTGCGGAAGACAACAAGGGAGGTGGGATCAAAGGAGAGGCAGGCACTACTGGCGCACAGTTTGTGTGGCCTTGTGTAATGAGAGGGCATGGGTCTCCTGAAAGCTGAGCAATATCTCGTTGCTGTCAGGCCTAGATAGAGTGATGAAAAGTTGAAGTTTTGGGGAGGAGGAGGAAAAGAGTTGAAGATGAGGACAAGAACAAGAACGAGACTTTTCTTAGGCGAGCGTTCTGCCTGTGCCAGACTAGATAGGCAGGTACGAGTGAACGAGCCTCGACAAGCCCAAGGAGAAGGACTTCCACGTGACAAAGACTGAAGCGAGCCGGACAACCTTTCTCCTTAGGATTCACCCCCAGTGAGGAGACGAATACCTACATAGATTGAAGAGGATATCTCCACCATGGACCAGAGTGACAACATCCACATATTTCGAAGGTTGCTAGATGTTGGTATGAGCTTCGGGAATCACGAGTAAGGAGGCGGGGAGGAAAACCCATAAAGACAGCGCCGTCAAAGGTCGATGGTGTTCCTACTTGAGATATCCTCATGCTCACATCGATTCAGCCTGGATGGCTCCAAGGATAGGAGTAGCGAAATCTCTCCTGCTCTTCGTGTACCGTTCAGTCGTAATGATAATATTCCCCGATTCGCTATCCAAAGTCTCGGCCTTGATGACAGTGACTGCTTTCATATAATCCGGCTGGACATAGAGAGATGAGCCGCAGTCTATATTCTCGCCAATACCAATTAAAACGTAACTGAGGACGGCGCGGTACCTCTGCAGAAGAAGTGAGGATGCTTCATTCTTGATTCCCCAGCATTGGTGAAGCACTTTGGCTCTCCTTTGGTGAGCTTGAATGCATCTCGGGGAACGATAAAGTTGGAAGTGTAGCCACCTCCAGACCATTTCTGTCAGTCATTGCAATGGCTCACTGCTGTCTGGATAGGCTCGCCTGAGAGTATTTAGCTACTGGGCGTCAAGTACTGGGTGAAGGTCATACCGGTGTACTCATAAGTTATTGCACCATATAGGCATGATCCTGTCGGCATCTTGAAGAGTTGCTGTGACCTGTTGAAAGTCTGAAAGGGGAACGTAGGAGTTCTAGATATCGAGTGATGAATAGGGAGACATGAACAATGGTCATAGGGAAACTTGGGAATATTTATAGATCACTCTAGGGATGGGTGTTTAGAACATTACATATCTGTACGACTTCGACCACATATCTGGAATTGAAATAATTCCAAACAAACCATGTACGGAGGAGAAGAGCGTCGTACGATCGTAGATCCCAAGAATCTGGGCATCCTCTTTCGCAGTCTATGATTCTTCATTGGACAGCGATCCAAAGCGGGGAGCCACCTTTCGGGATTGAGAGATTCCGGCCCATCAGTTGCAGGAAGTTCTATTCAATACAATGATAGCCTCCAGATCAGAAGCTGACAGACGCGGCAGAAGCACCACCTTATCCCGGGATTTAGAGCTGGGTGCAGGAAAGTTTTGGTGGCTGACCGAAGCTAGGAGCTCTCCACGAGGAGCGGTGATGTGGAATCATGTTTAAATCATCCATGAGGTGCTTGATAACCCGTATATCGTTTAATTGAGTGTATGTGTCTCATAATAAGGGAATAAATGTGTAGTCTTGATCACGGTACGAATGTGAGGATCTCTGAAAATACTTAGACGACGTCTGCGGCTGCCTTGGGACCTCTCGACTCGCTTGTTGGATGTGGGCGCTGGTGGCGCTCTCTTCTGCATCTGCGTCGGTGAGCAAATGCGGTTTGGTGGCTCTCCCCTTCCGTCACCCAGCAAAGCTGAGCCTCGTTTCGATTCAACTCCTTCTTCCCTTTTCAACAACTCCAGTCAGCATAAACATCTTTCAGTCAGGGTTCCCTCTTCCGTTTCTCCTGCACACCCGAGGCACCTACCTGCTTTGAGCACCCGGCAGACACAGAGGTTAGAAAGGTCATGTCAGCCGGCCTCGAGAACCTCCGAAGTGCTCAAAGCCGCGAGACAATGGCTACCACCATCCCCCCCAGGCCTGAAGATATCGACCGCTGGCACCGTCATACGACTCTCGAGAATTTCGGAAGAGCCTTGAACAAGCGAGCGAAGCTAGTGTATTCGAGCGAGAGCCGATCAAGATACTCCAACGTCCACGTACTGGTAATCAAATGGGAGAGAGAGGATCCGAATCTGCCTGTCTCTCACGAGATCAACGACTTGTGCCGAGTTTTTGAGGATGTATATCACTATAAGACCGAGATCTTCGAGATACCGGATAAGAAAAGCCATGCGAGGGTCAGCGCCAAGATCAATGCCTTCATCGATATCAATGACGATAGCAAAGATGATCTCAAGATCATCTACTATGCTGGCCATGGGAAACTGACGAAAACCAAAGATCTTATCTGGTTTAGTCCACTGAATAGAGCAACAGAGCAGTGCTCGACCGTCACTTGGACCGGCATACAGAAGTCCCTGGAGCAGGCCGATAGTGATGTCTTGATACTTCTGGACTGCTGTTCGGGAGGTGTCAGCAATGTCGGCGAGGGCAACGGTGTCACGACAGTGATATCCGCTTGTGCATACGATGCCGAAGCCAATGGCGTGGGCCATTATTCCTTTACGAAAGCTCTCACAATCGAACTAGGACTCATGAGCTCGCGATCTTTCTCCACCGGCGAGCTTCATCAAAATGTGTACGCTAGAACACAACACCATATGGCTCAAGGTGTTCAGAATGAGCAATACCCTGCCCCAATTCACATAGAACTCACGAGAGAGCGTGGATACTCGAGGTCAATACACTTGTCCGTTCACCGGCCCTTCCGGATTTCGAATCGTCGTGTCAGCAACCCTCTGCCTGCAACTAGCCTTCCAAGTGATTGGATGAGCACAGCACAATTGAGCTCTTACGCGAATGGCAATATAGTGCGTCGCAATAGCTCCGAAGCTCCCCAGGTGTTTGATCACGATGGCAACAGCGCTGAGCTTCCGGTATCAATGTCATCATCTACAACGAATGCCTCGGATGAAGATTCTTCGGGGTATTTATCTAACGACAGTAACTTCGACATTTCTTCCAGCCAATCTTCACTGGAACCTGACTATACCGATTCCTCTTGGCCAAGTGATGCCCCGAGGATTATGGTCGGAATTAGACTTGAAGACAGTGTCAGACCCGAGGACCTTTCCACTGACTACTTCGAAGACTGGCTTCGTGCACTCCCTGCTCCAGTCCGGGAGGTCAAGGTTGAGGCAGGTTTCTCGCCTGGTTCATCTCTCGTCATGCTGTCTCTACCTGCCTCAGTTCGACCATATCTGCCTCAAAATCTAGCAAACGACACGTCAAACGAGGAAACATCAACGTGCAACGCAAGAGCAGCAACAACAGTTCCTGAAACGAAGCCGACTACACGGGCTCAGCTGCCTGAGTCGTTCGAGAAGCTCAAGGGACACTTCGTGTCGTACCCGATTAATCTCGCTTTCTCGCAGTCCTATTCAGCTACACTTGAGGCACAAAAGAAATACTTAGAGATGTTGACCCCGAAATCTTTGTCGAACGGGATTAGTCAAGTCGAATTTCTTGAAATTAGTGATTTTGGTGCGTGCCTACACCCTCCTTCATGAACGCGTGTACTAATATATTTGCTCAGGATCAAGCCCAGGCATCACGAAAGGCGTAATAACTGACGAGCATTCGTTGAAACTTTGGCTAGGAGACACAGATTCGGATTCATTCATAAGCATGAGGGATCCCGTGTGCCGTTTTATGTGAGTTCTTCAGACCCGATTCAACCTCAGTGACAACAAATTTATGTAACATTATAGTTCCGTTGCCAGCAACCATCTTGGGACGAAGCTCCCTATTACGAAACCAATGCTGCTTCGACTTTTGAAATATCACCAAGTCATGCCACCGTACCCAGAATTACTGTCGGTTTTTGGAGTAAGAGATGAAACCTGGGATACGATGTTTACTCCTTTCCTTCAGCAGACTCAGCTGTCAATTCCAACTCAAGACCCTGCTGTTAGAGCTATGAGACGTAGTGGACGTCGATACCAGCTTTCTTACAATTTGAATGGCTGTTGTCGTTCCCTATTACCAGTCTTCGACCAAAAGTGGAAGATCAGCCGGGCAGTTGTCCACCACCAATTTGACATTGAAGAGGGGACATCTCTTTGGATCATAGCGCATGACAGTTCGTCCATGAAGGAAAGGTTGCTTGGGGTGGCCTCCAAGAACGGAATAATAGACCACCAAATACCGAACAGTCCAGTTGAGAATTTTGGAAACGGCCTGTCTGTGCACTTGCTATACTGTCAGTGGTCAATCGAAGATTGGCGTGGTTACCTTATGGAGTTGGCCCACGCTGTGAAGGTATTGCATTCCGATCCTGTACTTCGGCAGTCACTGACCGATGGTCACATCAAGGCTTCACTCTTTAAAAAAATTGGCGAGACTCTTGAATCCATATATACTCATCAACATGTTCAAGTGCTACAAGGGTATCTCGACAAGATTCATCATGCGAAAATGGCACTCGAAGCAAATCGCGAGACCATCACATCTCTCCGTGATTTCTACTCCAACCTCAAAGAAAACAAACTTTTCGACCTGAGGCATGAGTGCGAGGACGCCTTGAGAGACTTCGGGCCACGGCTGAACTCTTTACTCTGCGACTTGGAGGTGGAACTCAAAACAGCGAATAACGTTCACAGGACCACTTCAGAAAAACAAATCCTGGTACGACGCAGCCCCCTTGAACCCAAAATGTCCTGTCCTTGTACTAATTATATAGATCGCGCAATGCCTCCATTTGCACGAACAAATGAAATTGACCACCACTTCAATGCAATCGATCGAACGTGCAACCCAGAAAGACTCGGTTGCAATGCGAATCATTTTAGTCATCACTGCGATCTACCTGCCCGCGACGTTTGTTTCGGTGAGTATTAAATTACATTACCCCACCTTCAAAACTTATACTGAAACTCCTGGAGACATTCTTCAGCATGGATATAGGCAAATGGGAAGGAGATGACTCATTTAACCGTACTCAACCGGGACTCCTTTCGCCCCTTGTCCTTTATCGGTGGATGCAAATCACACTGCCGCTGACGGCGTCGACAATTCTGGTCTGCTGGTTGGCTTTAGCTAGAGCTCGCAGCCGAGTGGAGGAGAAGTCCAAGAGAGACGTACTGCCGTTGTACAGAGATCCCGAGATCGATTCAGTCCGGACTTATGAGAACGAGAAGAAGAGGCTGTAAATCAAATGTGTCTATGTCCAAGAAGCTCGCTACGTGTTAGCCTGTTCAGAGTGGGCACCAGACGACGCAGTATCCGGGATGAAGAGACGATTTTGGAGGGAGCTCCGAATTTCTTCATGCAATAACACTGGACAGTGAACTTAACATCTCCGATCGTCCATAGACTTTTCAACAATCACTCCTCCAAAGTCCTCGGCTATTACGGACTATGGCTCTGGCATGCCTGTTCAGTGGATTGCAGCAACATGGACATAGGATGCCCTCTCCAGGTTTCTGTTCCAATCAAGCTCGTGGTCGCCCCTATATCACCTACCTCCAGACTGGTATCTGTGCTGCGTCAGATGCATGCTGGTGTGATAGACCCAAGGCATGAGAAAGAGCAGCCGCGTGTCATATTGTGTCCGCAGTAAAGGCATATTGAGAGTTTAGAGCCCTGAGCTTTTCGATGTGGTGTTGCCGGTTCGCCTGACATTGTCAATTCAAAAGATCATGCCGCATCAAGATGCGACGGTTTATGAGATGCATTGCTGTTCAGACATCACAATTTCTCATGTTTCTTTTCTTCCTCAATATGGGGCGAAGTCAAAACAGGGCGTGCATAGCATTCAAAAGGTTTCTAGCATTCTCACTCACAATTCATCGACGGAGGGAAGACTTCGAATGGCTGTTGTTCGTTGAAGGAGAAGATATGAGTTGAGAAACAGGAATCTTATATGAAGAATAAAAGGGGACGGATTCAGGGGAGTAAAGCAGATCTAAGAACGAATTGATTTCTGAGCTTAAACGGACGAGATATGCTTTCGGACCAAAGAACAGAGAGCTGCCAACATTCGGGATTCATGAATAGAAATAAATTGTGAAGGGTAGTAATTGCACATCACTGATGACCCCACCAAGGAGCTGCAGCATACGTTGTCACCCCTTCCGCCTCCATTCGTATGATAAATTTGATGACGGCGTGGAATTCAGCTCGTAAGAACTCAGAACCCGTTGTTTGCTCGAGGATGTAAGCGATTCAAATTCGGCTGCCGAGCAAACCGAGCAAACCGAGCAAACATGGAGCTGGTGGAAACCACAAAGGACCCCCACCATCCACCCCGCTTGCAAAAGTTCAGCCTTGTCAAGCCTTTCACCATCCTTCGCAGAAAAACAAACACAACCTTCAAAATGCCCGCCGCAACCACAACCTCCGAGATAATATTCTCCGAGCAAGCGAACCACAATTTCTCCAAAACCCTCGGCGAACTCAAACGATCGACCCTCTCCATTCGAAACCGCCTGGAATCCATCCAACACGACGCAGCCTTCGCAAACCAAGTCGCTGAAGCATACGGCAGACCATTGATCGCAAACGAACGATGCGGAAGCTGGTACATAGATCCGAAATCGAAAGGAGGGAGTGCGTATTTCAAGAGTACGGATGGGCATACTGGTGTTTGGAAGTTTAGTTCGAGAAGGCTGAATCTCCATTTGTTGGAGATTATCGGGCAGAATGATGGGTATGCTACGCTCTACGCATTGTAATAATTGTTACTAAATACGATCCAATAGGTGTATAATTATTGATTCTACAAGAAGGGGCAAACGTAAGTCCTTCCTTCATTTCTCTCGCCGAGATTCCGCTGACATGGTTTAGGAATGCCCGATGCCCTCAGCAAAACCATACCAATATGGTGCAGTGTACTCAATAGAGTACTTTTCCCCAGCGAAACCGAATTGCACAATCTATATACTCCTCCGCAAGTCGTCTCTCAATCCGAGCATGCCCAAATATCAGCCCTCCTTCCATCCTTCGCTGAAGCTCTTCGATCCCTCAAAATTTCTCTAGATGAGCTTCGATCACACATCACAAAGCCTCTCCGGCCCATGTGGGTAACTCCCGAGTCAAACCTCGAACAGACTGCATCTGTATTTGAGAAGTTCCACCCTATAATATGCTGCACTGTTTCACGCAGGGTCGCGGGTGGGGAATTAAGTGAAGGCGGGTATATCCAGGGTGCAGGAGACGATACAGAGAACTGGGCTCATGGGCTCACGCCACCTGTGTTCTGGAGCAATAAGGAGACTCTTTTGTCAACTGCTGAGCATGATATGCCAGATCTTATTGAAAGCCTTGTGCACGAAGCTAAGAATAATGGTCTGGGTGGGCAAATGCTACGGCTTGTGAAACCTACGACTATGCTCTTCGTGGCACCTACCGATTCAATTGATGGGAGTGATGCGGGAAAAGATGCATGCGTAATCAATCTCCTGCCTAAAATAGCAGAGCAGAGTACATGGCAGACTTCTCCAACGCGGATAGATGTTGGACTTGGTCCTCACAAATTGGGCAGTAGGAATCTCCGGACGGCTCTACCATTCATTGTTGGATTTGTTGAGAAGGCGCTGGCTCAGAGGGAGTCCGACGAGACTCTTCCTAAATTCAGGGTCATTGTCTCCTGCGAAAGTGGAAAAGATCTCTCAATTGGCACTGCACTCGCCATCTCATGTCTTGTCTTCGACGACGAAGGTCTCCTCTTGAAAGATTCGAGCAAAACTCCAAGGATTGATAAAAGTTTCATCAGGAGCCGGCTTGGTTGGTGCTCGACATCGATGCCGGATGCGAACCCAAGCAGAGCAACGATACAAAGCGTCAATAGCTTTTTGATGGAACGGCCTGTATGAGACAGCTCTTCAGTCTCCTCGAGATCTGGCTCTCAGGAATATTCTTCTTCCCAAACTGAAATCACAATACGCTTACACTGAGGTCAAAAATTGAATTTCAGACCTCGTGTTGATTCTAGAGCGAATGCGAGATCTGCTACCAGAAGTCGAGAGGGTCAGCCTTATGGAATGAACAAGGTAGAGTGATCTTCCGACGGCGAGAGCTCGTGGATCTTCCACGCAAGGAGCTTCCACAGCTTTCAAAGCTTAGATCCAAGTATCAGTGGGGAACGCTTTGTGCGGCTGGCCTGCCATTTGCTGAAGATCCTCACGATATTCAGTCTTTAGATGGGAAGGTGGCTATTCTGAAGAGCCTCAAGTCCGCGGTAGGATTTGTCGAGTTTAATACATCAGAGTTTTCAAACTGTTCCTGGAGAGTAGAGAGCTGCATGCTATACGATCTTCACTCACTTAGCAGGGTAAAGAAGAGCATCTTTCCGTGGCCGATGTTCTCGGAATTGGATCCGCGAAGCCCCGTGGAGAACAGGATATGCTGAAAGATATCTTCGCAAAGAAAGTGGATAATCCTGTTTCTAGGTTGCCAGATAGTTATTCCAGAACAGTTAATAATGGCTGGTAGCTTGAGAATGTGGAAGATTGCTGGAGCCTGGAGGGAGAACGAGCCCTCTCAAGGGAATAACGGTAGCTACTGATTGAGTGCGTCTACATTACAATCTATTACCTCCATTATCTTCCTCCTTGCCTTTCTTCCCCCATATTTCTAGACAATTCCGTGGTGGTTTCGGTCAATACGGGGTAAATCTCAGGCCACTCAACTACCCCGCACCTAACTGTAGTCACTGTGTTTCCGAGCCGTCTAGCTCCATCTCAGGCTCTCAACTCCCTGTAAATTCACGTTTTGTATTCTCAACCATCCCTCCTCATAATTCAACCAACCTTGCAGATCTACAGCTCAGTGCTCACATAGAAGAAGAAGGTATAAATACACCTCGAATATTGTCCGTTTGCTACATGCCTCTACCGAATCAATTTCAAAGGTCTACACATTCCATGGCTTCGTACACTGCGTCTATTGCTGTGCTGGAATTGGGGATGAGGAAGGCTTTGAATTTTTGACCTCACTGTTTTGCTGTGTCTTGATTGAGTTGTGACATACCCGGTGATGTGATGGCTTTAAATTGGATTTATGGCTGTCGATGATAATACTGTTGTCAAAACTTTGCCTTTTGTCTCTGTTCGTTGTACTTAGACTTGGTTATTCGTGGCTTACTTGACAAGTCAGGTTTCCTTCCTGAATTAAGAATTGTTTAGACTGTACATTTTAGTTGGTGCTTTTCAAATACCAATTAGAGTTGGGCGTTCGTGATATCTTATAGCTGGGATGGGAGGTAAGCGGGAAGTATTCGAGAGGAGAGCATAGGTCGTTTCAATGAGCTTGTTCAATTATATAACTTCCTGAATTGCTGCTCGGAATGGAGGTCGGTTCTACATGGCTCCAAATTGATAAGATTCATCTCCATGTCCGCAAGTGTGTGATTTAACGGAGCACATAAAAGAGACAAGTGCGTAATATTTTGGAAGAGCTCAGGGAAATTCCAATCAACTCCTAAGTGGAGATCTTTGCTACGGCTCTTGGTAATTCAAGCTCACAGGTTGGATTTTACAAGATGCGAATTATCTATATTGCCCGGCGGTACAGTTGACTCTAAGTCTTTGATGATGTGATTATAGGTTTGCTGTCATCTGCAGAACTGCTGTCATGCCTATTGAAACCTCAAGCGTCTGGCATCTTCAACTGTTTGTATACCCAGAATATATTTTTGGTCAATGTGGAGCGGAATCAGCTTGATTAATAACCAAAAATATACTTTGATATAAACATACTATAGTACTCTGGGATACTGTTTGCGAACAACTTCTAAAAAAAAAAAATCTCTTCTCGTTGTCAAATTTTGGGTTGCTGTCATTCCCAATATTTATGCAATTCAAGGCCATACAAGGCCATACGTCTTACAGAGGATTGTGTGTAACACATTTAGGCAGTACGGAAGGACATCGCTGGAACTGATCTCCAAATGGGGCTAAAAATGTGAGAATGCTGCAGTTGTCCAACCACATGCGCCACTCATCGACCTTGATTTGATATAGAGAATGGATAGACACTTGAAGTGGGCTTTTATAATCCCTCTAACTGGCTTCAATCTGAAGGACTCCAAAGGGTGAATAATAAATTCAAATTAGGTTAAACGACCTTCAGTAACAGAAGGAAGCGTGAACAAGTTTCGAAGTGAATTCGAAGATAATCAGCCGCAGCATGTCGGCCATTCGGTATAAATGTTTGGAATTGTAAACATCTTTTCGTCGATCCAAAAACACAGAAATCCAGCGGTTAAGGAATATGGGGACAGAGACCTACCTTTCTAGTGTGACAACTTAGTAGAATGAATTGTTCGCACCGAACGATACAATTGCTAATCCTTCGGCGCTGTAAGGATTCGACGAGATTCACATGCTGTGGATCTTGGCCGCTGGAATTTGCATTTGCCTTTTCTGCTATCAATCATAGCACTGCTGTCAATCAGGTCTTGAAACTCCACTTAGGTTATGTGGTCTGGGAGAGCAATAAGAGGTGCCTGCTATAGATGGATTAGGTGTAGTGATCATTTCCTCTAGTCTACTGTATCGATTCTCTCTCCGCTCGTATTTTCCCAGGCAGCCAGCGATGAGGCTTTCTTGCCCGTATATCACTTCCGTGCCCAGTCTATGTCCCCAGAGATGAACTTCAAGGTTGGAATGGGATCCGTCGGAGTCGAGCTTCTTTTTCGTCGTTTTTGTTTGTACTCAAGGCTAAAGTATGAAGTGTAGTTTGACTAATGTTGTAATCGACATTCATTCCTTCTAAATTTGCTCTACTTCATGGAGCAGAGTAATTGCTCGGCTAGTTGCAAGCCTTGCTTCCACTCGTTCTTTATTTTATAAGGGGATGATGAGTGAATAAATTCGTGATCACCTTCCAAAAAGAAACTAAGTTTGGAAAACCTAATGCTGTGGTTAAAAAGCAGTTGAATTTTGATGTCTTGTTGTGGGAAGTCATTTCAAGGCTTGCATGTATTGAAACAAGATGGTCATTTGTGGCTGAAGCGTAGTATTTAACGGGACGGATCTGAATACTGTCCTGCAAATGGATTAGCCTTCGCGCGGCATTGGGCGTAAGAACTCGATGGAACAGACATGACATATCTTCCTTTGTTTGTGAGCGTATGAAAATTCAATTCAGGAGTTAGTGACAGACCAATGAACAAATTAAAGTCAACTTCAGTGTACTGATCAGATCTAGGGAATTTCCATTGCCAACTTAGAATTTACTGTCATTCTAGCACAATGCTGCAAGCATTTTTCTCTGTCAACCGTAGCTGACCGTGTTCAAACATCCGAATTTTGGAGAGAAATAACAAGTCATGGCATCTCGAGACATGGTCAGAGGTATTGAATAGTCCGTTTCTATGACTTAGCGATGCTGAGAAAAGGTATATTACCAATCCCCTAGTTTTTCAGCACGCGAAGACTAGGGCGACAAAGCAGAATTCGGTTGTCGGTTTCCCTGAGGCTTTTCTCACTTCATAGCTTTACAAATATATATAGGAATCGGTGGCCGATGTTGTCTCTAGCTTAGGATGATCTTGCAATTAAGGCTTCACCAGAAGGGTCCGTGGTTCCTTGAAAGATGAATACGCAAAAATTACTCACTTAAAAGGAAAGATTCACTGACAATCCACTCCCCCTTCAAGACGAGAATGTAAAAATGGTTGTAATAAGCACGTCAATTCACAGCTTATCCAGCATTCTAAAAGAGACTCGATATTTCGGCCATCGGTCCATCTGGAAAAAGCCGAAGCCCGAGAGCGGGGTTCAGCGAAAGCCCCTGATTCGGCAGGCTTGTTTACTGTACACTCGCTAAATACTCTTGACGCAAATTGACCATTTGATATCTGCATAATTTGTAATATAAAGCGAGAACATCCCGCTGAAAGACAGAGTACCTGAATTTATTCGAAGCTCAGATTCAATTCATCTCCAGGTCTCGAACCACTCGGTATCCTCGTCAACATGGCGAACCTCGCATCTGTCATCGCATCAGCTAAAGCTCCCCTAGAGGTCCAAGAGATTGAACTCTACACGCCAGGTCCCCACGAACTCCTTGTCAAGAATGAAGTCGTCGCATTCAACCTTGTAGAGGCCAAGATCGCCAAACTTGGTATCATGCCACTTGACTACCCCGCCATTCTCGGGTCTTCATTCGGCGGAACTATCGAAGCTGTTGGATCTGAAGTCACGAAGTTCCATGTTGGTGAAAGAGTCGTGGTATCAAAGAGGTTCGGTGTCCAGGGCAATCAGTATGGTGCTTTTCAGCGATACGTGGTTGTGGCGGATATCATGGTCAGCAAAATCCCGGATGACATGGACCTCGCAGTTCCAGCTAGTCTTATGATGAACCTCACTTGTGTCGTTGGTTTGTTCAGTGGAAGGATCGGGCTAGAAAGACCGAACATAGATGGGTCTCCACCTACGAGGAAGAATTTGAAGATCTTGGTCTACGGTGGCTCGTCAAGCTTCGGTAGCTTGTCCGTTCAGTATCTTTCTGAAGCCGGATACACAGTCACCACCACCTATTCACCGAAACATCATGATTTTGTCTCAAAGCTAGGTGCAGTTACTTTGGCCAACCATGCTATTAAATCTGAGAAGCTTGTCGAAAAGATCATCGCCGATGGCCCCTACGACATCGTGGTAGACACGATTTCTCTGCCAAGCACCATCGCAGTAACGGCGCAAGTGCTTGCAGCCCAAGGTGGTGGGAAATTATACGCCACGCAACCTTCGTTTGGACCTGATACTATACCCGATGGTGTGACGAGACTATTTGAGCCGTGGTCTGAATCTCTCTATGAGGAAGAAAACTGTGAGCTGCAGAAGTGGGTGGTGGAAACATATCTTCCACAAGGGCTGTCAAGTGGGGCAATCACACCACTTCCAACGGTAAAGGCCGATGGCGGATTGAAGGAAATCAATGTGGCTTTGGATCAAATGTTGAAAGGTGTGAGTGGTATCAGGTTGATTGCAGATCCTTGGGAGTGAAGGATTACTGGATTTTTGGAGAATTAGAGTACACCGGCAACATAGCGTTACCTTTCCATTTCCTTGAATAAAGTTGCAACCTTGGAGCAAAGAACTAAGACGTATGTGATGATACCTTAACACGAGCAGCTTTAACTTTCTTGAAAGACGAATTGAGTCAGCTCTCTTCTTTTCCAACTGATTATAGGAGATTAAAACGGTGGGGCCTGGTTCCTGAGTTGTATATTTGAGCTTTATCAGGTATTTTTGATACTCCTCGTAGTCCTGTGGATGATGGTGAATCACGCAAGCAAAAAAGCAGCTTGCAACCCGGAACAGTCCCGGGCAAAGTGTTGGGCAAAGCGTTCAAGGCTCCTTGGCATTCGCCTCTACTGATGAGAACAGATCATTCTCCTCCAAATATCACATTATGACAGCTTTTCACGACATAGGAGTTGCACTCAGGTGACGAGGTTGACTACATGTGACACTTACAGTTCGTACTTCTCTGTTGTTAACCAAGTTTGGTTTGTTTGCAGTCCAGTGCAGATGTACGGCGGAGAATCGAAGCAGTAGTCGGCGGGGATTGCTGCAAGAGTCTGGAAATTGTCGCAACTGTACTAATTTACTGCTATCAACGACGCTGGTGTTGTCAGTAACTATCCATCGCCTTTCTTCTACCAGCATGCTTCTTCTCCGTTTTTGCTTCCCTCGAGGACTGGATTGTATCAGAGACAAAGCTAACTCGATGGAGACATGCGAACTGGTCTGAGAATTTGTCAATCAGTCCACAGCAGCACCAGAAAACCTGTATGAAATCATCAATATCCATTTCGGATAACTTTGTTTACGGTGAGACATGAGAGAGCGCGAGAAGGATTCAATTGTAGTGCGTCGCCAAGTGAGTTTTAGTTGTCAAAAAGCGAAACAGGTCTTTGATTTCGGCGGGCATACGACACTACTGCTCAGGCTTCTTTACGATTACAACTTTTGATATTTCGTCATAATACGCTAAATTCTCATCCCTATAAAATACAAAAGATGTTAAATATCCGAAGATATATGGTTCTCCAAAAGTGCCTCATCCAATCTTACTACGCAGTGGCATCGGATTGTCTCCTGGCCAAAGTCTTGTGCAAAGTATGCTGCCTCATAAACGAACCGCATACAGCCCCGAGAACTGCGATACCCAAAGCAGTCAAAAAGACTCCTCTCAATGCGCCCGCAAAACTATCTTTGACACCCTCTTCCCATCCTCTGGGAAGATGCTTCAACTCATCGAAATTATCTCTGATTTTACGGATCTCCTTTGCAGCTCCTGGTAGACCATCAAACTTCTCATGGAGGGAAGAGACAAGGATGTTCTGGTAGACGGCTGACGCGATCGTGACACCGATCGATGAACCAGTTGAGCGGAAGGCATATGTAGCCGATGTGATGACAGCCTGATGTTCGTGATCAACTGCTGATATAACAGCCAGGAGGGTGACTGTGAGCATGCCTCCATAACCGAAACCAATGAGGAATTGGTAGATGTAGCCTGGCCAGTCTGGAGTGTAAAGACTGAGGGTGGAGAGAAGTCCGGTTCCGAGACAGAAACTAGTGAGGACTGCGATGGAAAGAACTTTGTATTTCCCAGTGCGGTTCATGATAAGACCGCATCCAAGAGACCCGGTAGAGGCACCCACGGATTGTGGGATTAGACGCATACCGGAAGCTGTTGTTGAGACACCCTTGACTTGGAAGAAAATAGGGATATAGAATAGGATCATGAATGTAACCATGGTAGTGAACCAGTTGCACAGACAAGCGGCCGCAACTGTGCGATTGAGGAGGAGTCGTACTGGAATGACTGGTTCGGAGGCGACGTATAGTTCGATATAAACGAAGGTGCAGAGAGCGACGGTGGACAAAGGGAGCGAGACCAAAATCAAGGGATGTGTCCAGGGTACCACGTTGCCTCCAGAATTGAGACCCAGTAACAGCAGGACGAGGGTGACCAGTAGTGTAAAGGCACCGAGGAAATCCACTCTAGATAACTTCGACTTCTCGGACTTCTTAGCGGGCACATTGACGAACCACCAAACAAGTCCTCCAGAAAGAACCACGAATGGCACCTGGGCGAGGAACGCAACTCTCCATCCCCAGATATCGTTTACCCATCCACCAAATATGCCTCCCAATCCTGCTCCCGTCCCGAAACAGAGGTTCCCCAGACCTTGTATCAGTCCTCTCTTCCTCAAAGGGACCAAGTCTGATCCTACGAATGTGCTTATAGCCATCAATCCACCGCCTCCCATTCCAGCAACTACACGACCTGCGATCATGCTCCATTCTGACGTCGCCAATCCACAGATCAGATTCCCGGCCGCGAATAGTATGTTCGACACGACAAGGCCTGTCCGACGACTGAAGATATCGGTGAGTCGACCAGATAGAGGCTGACAGGCTGCGTTTGCAATGAGATAGGCGGATGCCAGCCAAGAGAGGAGGGACAGAGAGTTGAAGGATGTTGAGATGGGCGCAGATAGTGTCGCGATTATCGTACTATCCAGCGCCCCTAGGAACACACCGACATAGATGCTGGCAAGAGTGATGTAGAGTCGTCTCGGTGACATCTCTTGAGGTAGCACAACTTGCTCCGCGCTACCTTGCTGAACATCGTCGCCATTTGCCTGTGGGAGCTTTGTGGTGTCGCCGCGAAGGAGGGGCGTTTCTTCGTCTACTGCACGCGCAGAGCTCGAGCTATCGTTGTGGATTGCCATTTTGGTAGTGTATACTATGGCTGCAAGATAGATGTCATGAAGAGAGAGAAGGAAAAGATTTCATACTTAGCGCGCCGGGGGTTTTGTGTTCAGTGAAGAGTGGGATATACTTCTCTTTGTGGAGCGGGCACGAAATTGTCTGACGGGCGTCGGATCAGCATTTCGGAGTTTCCCTCCCGATGACGTCCTTGAGCCGATTGCGGGATTACCTCTAGCCCATCGTCGTGTGATTGGATATATATTCCGAGCAGCAATTCGATTCTGACTAGAAATAAATACGATATCTAGCTTACTCTAAGGTTGCATTTGAATTCGAGGTGAGTTACGCATGGATTTAGAGCTCTACAGGCAAATGGCAGTCCTAGAAGCTAGTCCGAATTGGGAGGTCTAAGCGGCTTTCGGTAGCCATTCACCATTTGGTTCTTTGTTGACAATCATTTAATAGTTGATTTTCGACTGGTTCTTGAATGGCCTGTTTTCCAGGGACTTTAGAAGTCATCAAAACCGAGTGTTCTCCTCTCCTATTAATACAGTTGAATTTATCCCGTTTTAGAGACAACTAACTTAATTATCCCAGACGCATTCCTCCGAGAACTCGCAACTCAGCTCTTCAATGCCCCTTAAATTGCAATGAAACATGCCAATTTATAGCTGGGAGGTGAGTGTATAATTATTAAGGCATTTTAAGAACTCATTTCTGCCATTTCTAGATCATGTTGCCATGCTTCGCAGGTGCTCTCATCCGAAAGCTGAAGGAAAATGTGGCATTGATAGCAAAAGACATAGTCGTAGGAGGGACAATATTTGACAACAAGCCCCTGAGATCGTCATTTTAGTCTTTTCCCCCCCTAAAATATGTACCGTCATCTGATACCATATCATTTCAAATGTCTTCCATTACTCACATATTTTCACAGCATGAAGAGCTCCGCATCTTCTAACATCTCAACGTTCCAGGACAAAAGGAAACAACTCAACGGTTCCTCCTACTAACTCTTTGCTTCCTCGCCCTCAGTTCGCTGAGTGCTTTGTTGCCCTCACAAAACACGACACTAGGCCACTCTCAAGTGGTGACTAACAGTCCAAGCCTTAGGTAAGCACAACTTACTTTACTTAATTTCGCTTTGCTTTAGCTCAAGACACGGATTTCTAAATCACTCTCGTTTATTATATTTTCTTTTGAGGTAAAGCGAAATACTATATACATTCGAAAACATTTGCGAAATTAGAGATGGGGAATTAAGGAATGTCTTTCCCTGTGGTAGATGTTTGACTCTTGTTCCAGCCCTTTTAAAGGATTCGAAACGGCACACGAGGCTCTTGAATCTGTGAAGAGTATAATCCTTTCTCATTATCAGATAAGACATCTATAAGTCGCAAATATTTCTTTAGCTTCTGCATTACATTCCGTCAGAATATTATTCTTAACGCGATGTTGAAGCTAAAATCATCCCAAGTAGTCGGTCGCTTAAAAATGGCTGACCCACCTATTTGTTGATACAAGCCCGAGGATCATCTTAGTTATATGTTTTGTAACAGAGTCAGTCTCTCTATTTCTAGAGTCTAAATTTATTGGCAAACCTTGATATCTTGCCCTTGCCTCTTATCAATTGTGGTGGGGATCTCGAGATCACATGGACCCCCACCAATCACATCGCAAACGCGGGGTAACTTCGACCCCTCCGAAAACGTCATGCGCACCTCCTCAGTCAACACCCCTCAACCAAACAACACGAAGTTCAATCTCAAAGACATATCTGGACTCTGGAATCAAGCGTCAACATGGCTCTCCGAATGGGTGTTGGCGACGTCTTCACGCTCTGCAAAGGCGCCGTCGATCTCTGCAGCCGAGCAATCCATGAGGAGCATGAAGGAACGCATACCATCGTCGCTGAGATGAAGCAGGTTCGTGCGCATTTGAAGAGCTTAGAAACTCAGATTGGAGATGAAAAGGCTTTTTCAAACGCACGGCCAGATATGTAAGCCCTCTCAGATCTCAAATCAATCTCCAGAGTCTAGACTTTGTTCAAACCGGGTTCTTGAGGAGGAAGGACTCATAAATTGGGCTGGGCTGATAAGGAAATACAGAGCACCGGTGATCAAAAGATCTTTGGAGCCTTTGCATAGAGATCTCTCGGAACTTAAAGACGCCCTTCACGCTTGTTCGGGACCTCGCAAACCCAGTATTCATGTTGTGGATCAAGTTAGATACTTGGTTCTGTACAAAGCCAAGCTTGACGGGTTCCGCGATAAGCTCCCTGCTCATCGAGCGAGCATTTCTGCTATGCAAGAACTGATTGACAGTCAGTCGCCGAGAGAAAGGAGAGAATCCACGGTAAAGTTGGAGAGCATTGTGGAGGAACAAAAGAGGGACAGGATGAGAGCTGATGAGTATGACAAGGCGCAGAAGGAGGTCGTTAGGATGTTTGAGGAGAGAATGGGTAGTCACCCTTCAAGGGATAATGGAGAAATGGATGTTGGGTTAATGTTGAAGAGGCTGGAAGATGATCTGGTGGAAAAGGGGATGGAAAGGAAGGAGGCAGAGCAGGCTTTATTCCCGATCACGAAAGCACTATTACGACAACCGCTTCCACCAACTGTGGAAAGGCGAGTGAGTGCACAAAAGCCAGAATTCAAGCTGGACCTGTTTGATTTCCAGGAAGAACCGGAGTGTGGCAGTGGAAATAGGATCGATGCCCAAGAGCTCGAACTGCGGGATGATGGACAGCTGGCTCCTGACGATAACATCAATGAAGTGGAAGATGACGAATCATTCGATAGTCAAAAGGGACACAAATTATCCCAGGAGTTGAACTCCAAAACATCTGCATCACCTGTGTCATTCCTCAGTCGAAGACGGCCACTTTTAGAGACACGGGTGAGGAGCCCAGATCTGATCTTACCGAGGACATAACAAAAGATAGTCTCCAGAATTCCATCACGACCACAAACAACCTCTCTGAGCCAACAACGGCGAGAACTTAAAAACGAAAGCCACAATTTTCAAGGGATATGGACTTCAATGCGATTGTCGAATGACCAATTACCTCGACAACGAAGTACTCCTCAGACTACTTTCAATATATTTTGACGTCCAGGTACCGAACACAGGGGCCGCAACCCAGTAAGTCTATCTTTAACGCATCGATGGAGTTCTTTTCGTGTGCGACTTCGCTGATTTGATACGGAAGGATGAAACAACAGATACGCTTTGAGGTTGTAACAAGGAGATGAAGATTGTGAGCCTGAGCACAAATCCACAAACCCTAAATGTGATTTATGAATTATGTTATGAAAGAGGACGTGATCGAATCATTTTCACTCGAGTGCCACTGACGTTTGTTCTCATCTGGGTGCCATACTGCCGAACGATTTGGTGTAAGCCTCAAGATGTCAGTCTGGTTGAAGTGGCGTCTGGCACTACAAAAGTGGACACGGCTCATGGAGGAGGCACTTTCGACTCTACAATGTGTGACGAATTCATATGCTCTAGGGTCTCAATCTAGGATGACCGATGTGCGATATCCATTTCCTGCTGAGTCCGGATGTATCGGCATGGAAATGTTGTGGCTTGCATTCAGCTGAACTTTAGGCGGGTATGAGGCTGATTTCAAGCTCCTAAAATTGCTTGTTCTCAGACCAACCAATAAACTCTTATGGTGGCTTTCAACCGAACTTTCTCTTTTGCAATCACTTGGTTGGCAGTAGAGGCAAAAAGCTTGTTTCCCCCAGATCTATTCCCGCAATAAACTCCCGCCGCAGCTCGTTCTGGCTTAGCCACATGTATGGGATGGCCCGCGTTGGTGCTTCATTGGATGACGAACATTCCTCCACTGTCATCTCAGTTCTCTATCTGGGAACTATTGATCTCAGCTGCCCTCCACAGTGTCAACACGACAGAGGTCGAGACTCTCGAAGTGGTCTGAGTAGACAGCCGCTCTAGAGGTTGTTTTCTATAAAACTCTGCGAGATGGGCTTGATCAGCACGAGGGGCTTTATGTTTGACCCGTACCCTTTACCACTTGAATTGTGGTGTTCTCTTCGCCTTCTGAACCCCGAATCTGAGTTTCTCCCATTCCACCTTCACCATGTCGACCAACCCTTTGAACGGCTAGTTCTTGATCGATCGGTGCAACAATGCGCTCAAAACCTGCAACTTTCTGGGGGTGGAAGGTAGTAAGTATTGCCCAAATTTCCGGTTTCTTTCCCTCGGAGATCGGGCACAGCTAACTCAAAATTGATAATTGTGCTACCCAATACTGCGAGGGGTTCCCGGGCACGACAGGAACGTGCCCCCAAGTCAACCTCGACCCTCAAAACTGCTGCGATTCCGACGACCCTGCGACCTGTCTCGACAACTGGAAACACGACGGTAGCGGAAGCACACCAAACCCGTGCTACAGCGTCGTCTCCCTCGTCCAAGTCTGCTCCGCCTCAGACCCAGGCCTTTTCCCATCAAGTTCGATATACACTTCTGGGCCCCAAGGAACATCTCTGGCTGGATGCCTGTGTTACCAGAGCAGCACATATCATCCTGAGCTTCTGGGTGGTTTCGCAAGCGGGTGTGTTGCTTCGGGAAGTGCGGCACACCCGACTTACTTTCCTTATGCGAGTCACTTGAGTGGATTTTGCGAGAATATTGCCGGACCTGCCACTGCCGCTGCTAGTACGACCAATGTATCCCCAGATGCATCTACTACTAGTAATACAAATACCCAAACTACGGATTCATCGCCGGCCACTACAACATCTGGCCAGCAAACAACCAATGCTGCTGCTTCTTCTTCTTCTCAAGCCACTGTAACTTCGGCCGCCGCCCTTGGAACTACATCTGCTACTTCCAATCAAGTTGCAGCTTCTGTATGTGTTACCCGGGCTGTGTATTTGAAGATTTTGGTTCATTAACTAACATTACTTGATAGACATCGACCTCTGGTGCGACATCAAAAGTCGTGAATGTGAGTGTAGACTTTTTCCTATCTCTCAGAACCATTCTAATTAAGTGCTAGGGTCATCTTAGCACACGTATGATTTTGCTTCTCGGTATTAGCATCGTATTCTGTCTCCAATAAGACATTCAAAATACGTTTCATTTGGGGATCACTTGAAGTCATGTTTATATTTAGCCTCTCCCTTATCTCAGATATTAGGAAAACGTACCATGAAGATTCGGACTGGTCATTTAACATCTCTCAGAGTAATATCAAGCATAGGCTTAATTCGCTATTGAAAATGCAAAGCCCTATTGACACCACGTGTTGTGAAACAAGAAACCTCGCCTCCCCTGACCTCTTGCTTAATATAGGCCCTTCTCCCACTTCCAGGTCACTTGGGGTTCCCAGTCATGGAACATTCCACGTACCACAGAATCAAAATGGAAAATTTTCAGGGAGTATTAGTGATGGGATTCAATGGTTCATAATTGATCTACCCTGTTTATATTTCCAGACTCATATACTCTTGTTTCTTACTGTACTTCATAGTGCTTCCCATCTCAGCTTCGTTTCTAATCCAAAATTAGCGGCCAAGATCTTCATTGCACATTTTGCCTGATCGACTTCCGGTCTTGCTTTCGACTGTGATACCCGTTTCAACCTGTCAAGACGTCACGGACCACGAATGAAACATGCATCAACCCCCACATCATGCACAACTCAGCAAATATTAACATCTCGCTAATCGACATTCATGCATCGGGAGGGTAACGCAGATCATTCGCGTGTTGTCTCTTACGGGATCCAGTTTCCTTCGACTGGGCGAGGTGATTTCTCATGCACAATGTTCTGCCAGAAGGAAACTGTGGGTTGCAAGATGTGCAGTGTGTAGAGATTTCTTTTACATATTCATAATTCATGAGCCTAGTGTTTGTTGACGCTCTTCATGGCTGGTCCTTTCAAAGAATCGCTGGACGAAGTTCACACTCTACTTGACGCGATCCTGCTTCTTTCGGAAGATCCATTTCTTAATCCTAACCATGTCCAACCCGATGCATCATCAGCAGTCAGCACAACGACTTTTCCTGGGAATGCACTCATTACACACCCTCCCTCCCATCTCGATCGTCGCCAAAACAACCCGCAAGATTGCCAGAACCTCATCATTGCCTCCGTAGATAGAGCAACTGTGGAAATCTCCAGGACGATCATAGCACTCAATGCCACGTTCTCGCAGCAGCTCCAGGAAGCATCGATCTCGGCTTCGAATGGCATCAAAGCAGCACAAGACTCGGCGTCATCTAGCATTGGCATTGTGGTGAAGAGCGCAGATGCAGCGACTTCTTCGGCGTCGTTCAGTCTCACAATTGCAAACAGGCAAGTTGTGAGTGCCACATCGGCGCTGGCGGATTTCAGTCTTTCTTCTAGTAGTGATGTTGCTAGCTTGAGCTCGAGCTTGAGCTTGTTGCAAGCAAGTTTAACTTCTGCTCAGGTAATATATTACCACACCCGCAAGACTGTATGCACATCAGGCTGACAAGTGATAACTTACAGGCCTCCGCATCTACCGCCATAGCAGCAGCTCAAATTGCTCTCGCATCGGCAACAGGCTCAGCAGCCGCCCAAGCATCATCCCTCCTCGCATCCGCAAACGCAAATCTATCTCCTTCCGCAACTCAGACTTCTTCAAGTCAGCCTCTCCCTTCATTCCAGTCTCCACCAGGAACCTCCCTCACACCTGCACAGATAGCAGGTATTGCTATAGGTGCTGCGGTCGCTTCGGTACTTCTGGGCCTGGTTATTTACTTCGCGATATTGAGGTTAAGGAGACGGGATCGTGATAGCTATCTTAATGAGAAATATAATCCAAGGAGTCCGAGAGAGCTTCCATCTCGTTCGAGCTCCACGCTTCGGACTGGAAATAGAGTTGCTCTTAAGTTCAACCCACCGAAATCTTCAGATGCTCCACGACCAAGCCGATCAGCGTTAAGGACGAAAGTGAGAGGTTCAATCGAATCACCACCGATTCCTCGGGTGAAGCGTGACACTAATGATGGAATTTTTCGAGATAATACTCAGTCAACTGAATTCTCGAATTCTTCAGTATGGCCACTGAGTGCGCCTGCAGTGGATTCGCCGGAGCAGCAAATTTCGCCGCCAGCTCTCACACACTGGCCTCTGAAGTCAGCTTCAGTAGAACAAAGCGTCTCCATAACTCCAACAGTATTCAGTGAATGCGTGGCTCCAGTAACAAGAGATAGAGTTGTGGGGAGCCCATATGACAAAGCTGGCGAGGATGAGAATGTGACCAATCCGTTTTCTGATCAGCTTGAATTGCCCGACGATGAGCAAGTACCCTCGATGATTCACGAAACGCCGACCGACGAAGTAAAGGCAACGCGTGATATCTTCGAATATGGCATTGGTCATGAAGACTTTAATTTTGGAATCCTGAAAGCTCTGTTCAACGAGCCTCCTTCAGATGTGGAAGTGGTGTCAGAGGCGGACAACCCCTTCAGCGACACGCGAGACGAGGTTGTGGACGAGTCCTGGGATGAGTTCAACTACTCTCTGGTAGAGAAATTCATTGCAGAAACTTCACTTGTTGTTGGGGATACTGGCGCCGGATTTATTCAAGACAATGAGCATCAACATATCGATGTAGAAACAAAACAGCCAACAGACCGCAATCCTGAGCGGGTTGAAATTCCTTTGGGTTTGCCAGAACCGCAATCATATCCAGCCACTTCGCCCGAAGTATCTGATATGCTTGGGGGGTCTACAGTAAAGACAATCCCAGGTACAAATACCTCGAATCTCTCGATCGGGAAGGATAACTACACCATTGACCAACCCGCATTTCTGCAGAACTACAGCCCACCAATGCCCACGATTGAGAAAATCGCACCACCTCCACCTCGAAGGCGTCCATCTCTGGGAAGTGTTCGACCCCTGAGGAAGATGCTTCCGCCTAGACAGAAGACCATCTCGCCCCAGCGTCGGAGCGACATGAGCATGGACGGGAGGAGCAATCCTTCCCCAACAAATGCTTCTTCTGCTAGACCGGAGGTCAAATCATTATTCTTGATTCCAAAATCGACGCAGAGTGAACAACCAGGGCCGTTAGGGTCCTCATCTGTCGCAGTAGAATCGAAGGAAAGGGCCCTTTCTCCACTCCGGCGCAATCCCGTTATTGTTGACATCTTAACCGAGGCGAGCGTTACCCAGGCAGACAATAACTCGGGGCTTCCTTCACGACATGGAGTTGAAGCGACAAAATCCGAGGATCGCCAACATCGTGGGAGGTCAATGCTACGAACATCAGATATCATCGAAGCTCGCCTCTCGCTAAGATCTCAGATGGCAGAAGAACGGAATTCTTTAGAAGCATTACAGAATCGTCTATCCACTGTCTCCCAGCAGAAAGTAGAGTTCACACATCCATTATCCTCAGAAAATCACCTAAATCAAGACCATGAGCCAGAAAACGACGCGATGAAATCCCCACTCCGCCGAAACCCAGTCGATTTCTCCACGATCCCAAGGATTCCACTCATTGGATCCATCTCAAGGAGCAGGACATTACCACCACTGCGCAAAAGTATCATGGAAAGAAATGCGATGAGGCGAAGATCGAGATCACTCTCTCCACAACGGCCTTTGGATAGATTTATCCAGCTCAACTCAGCTCCATCTCCATCTCCAACTCCAGTGACGCACGAAGACTCAGACTCACCTCTCCGCCGAAATCCAATCCAGCCACTTATCACAACCTCAAAGCGAAGATCGCGAACACTTTCTCCAAACCCACTTCTCAACCCCTTCCGCCTCCCTCTCCCTCACCCTCCTCCACTCTCACGCGAAGTCTCACCCCTCCGCCTCAACCCCTCACAACCTCTCAACCAACCACCATCCCCCCTTATCAACGAATCCCATTCTCAGCCTCCAAAGCCCCATAGAAATGCCAGCAACGGCCTCTTCGCACAAAGCCTATCGAAGTTCCAGAACCTAGCAGCGCTGAACCCACAGGATTCCCTAGTGGCGTCGACGGAGGTTACGCAGAGGGCTATTGCGGGGATATATATCCCGGGCAGTTTGAGGGAGGAGGCTGTTAGGGGTGTGAGTAGGAGTCGGGAAAGGTGAGGTGAGGGTTTGGGTTTGGGGATTTGGGGGATGGCGGGGTACGGGGTGGGTAATGGGATGGAGAGTTGAGAGATAGTGAGGGGGTGGGGGACGATCGTGGACAGTCGAGCGAGGATTATTCGGGGTGGTAAATAGCCATTCCCAAGAACTAGCAGAAATTTCTTCTATTATTGATTTATTGAAATCGTTAATAAAATATACAAATTTAATATCCCGCAGAACGTTCAGTAAATTAAATTAACGCTCAAGAGCTTTCGCACGGTCTACTTTAGATTATCCTCCTTCCCCAGGTCCCAAATCGTCGGAATCTCCCAATACTCAGACTTCTCATCCCAAACCCCAAGCCAGATCCACGTGCCATTCCAAGGCGGCAAAAACAATGACACACGTGGCGTTGCACATGGTATTCGTATTCGTACCTATCTCCGATGCAACAGAACTCTTTCTCGTAGAAAACTAGATACCCTCCCTCAAGGCAAAGTCATTACCCGACGCCTTTCTTGGTCTACATTGGCGTTCTTGGAAGGGGTCTTGGATGATTTCTTGTCTGCATCCCTGTACCTCCATGCGGGTGCGTGGCTATGGCTGGGCGGGGTTGGTGATTGGATTACTGATCGGAGGGGATGAGCTTGATTGAACTGTGTTTGTTTGTTGGTGTGGGTGGATGGGTGGGTGGCTTTTGGAAGGAAGAGATGTTTGGTGAGGATGGTTGGTAAGTAGGTAAAGTAGTTCTGGTGATGGTGGTTGTGGTTGTGTTCAAGGTGCGATATTTGATTTTTGTAGGTTCTCGAAATGCGAACTGTGTTAGTTAGGGCTTTGACAGTGAATAAAGCAAAAAGGCGACATGGACTTTTTCCTTTATTCGAGGTTTATTTCGAGAACGTTTTGTGGATGATTTGTGATTTTGTAATAACGATCGTATCTCCCTGGAATCTGAATCTGAAGTCTGAAATGTGGATCGATAAGAACTTGTCACTGCACAGTTTGATTGAAAGTCCGATGAACTTGATTTTGAGCTGTTGATTGTTATACAGACGCATATCATAACACATTAAATGCTGATAAACAAGCTCTACTCTGGCAAGAATTTCGTAACCTTGCTGCCCCTGTCGCCCAAGCTGCTTTAAACAGCCTTCTCAACTTGCTCAACGACCTCCCTATCATTCTTGATACCAGACCTATCCATATCATCAGCAACACGTCTCTCGCTGATAATAGCATCCGTCTTCGCTCTCTTCCCATGCGCCAACCCGGACATGTTGAACATGATATCCATATCCTCGAGCGAAAGACCCTTGGTCTCAGGCATGAATAGGATAACAAAGATCATTCCAACCACAAGCGACGAGCCGAAGAAGATAAACGTCCCATATTTGATGTTGTTCATCATATACGGTGTCGAGTAGACGATGATGAATTGTCCAAGCCATTGCGTGCAAGTCGTGAATACGAGACAGACACTTCGGGTGCCGGTGGGGAAGACCTCAGCGCAGAAGATCCAAGGGATGCCATTCCATGACATAGCGTAGAAGATGGCGAAGAGGTAGATCATCACGATCGCGACGTAGGCGCCAGCGTCTTGCTTTGCATTTCCGTCGAAGGATCCAGAGAGGTTGCTGAAGCCTGCGAGGTAGTACATGGCGAATAATGCGCCGACGGATCCGATCATGAGGGACTTGCGACGGCCGAGCTTGTCGATACCGAAGATCATGAAGCCGAGTGTGGCGAAAGCTTTTACCAGACCGAAGACACCGGTTGCGAGGAGACCAACACTCGTTCCCTTGAATCCAATGGAGCCGAAGATAGTGGGCGAGTAGTAGTTCAAGGCGTTGATACCGGAGAGGTTCTGCAGCATCATGAGAGACATACCGATGGCGAGACGGTTCCTGATTCCTGGAGAGAAGACGGCTCTCAACTTCTTGACGAACGACTCGTTGGCTCCTGAGTCGAATTCTAGCTGGATCTGTTCCTTGACCGTCTCGATTTCCCATTGGAGATATGCATCATCGACGGGGAGTTGGCGGATGTATGTCAAGTTCTTGATAGCTTGCTCGTCGCGATTGTTCTTCAACAGCCATCTGGGGGATTCCGGCTGGAAGAACATGAGGATGACGAGAAGACATCCTGGCACGAATTGGATGGCGAAGGGGATGTGCCATTGAGAATCTGATGTGGGAGATACGTTCTGGTTGACTCCGTAGTTGACCCAGAATCCGATGACGAGGGAGAATTGTAGCACGATTTCGAAAACTCCAATAAGACGACCGCGGATGGCGGGTGGCGAACACTCGGAAATATACTGTGGGACAATCAGGGATGAAGCTCCAACACCCAGGCCTATAGAAAACAAGTCAGTATATATAGCCATGGAGTGTTGGGTGTGGATGTGCTATTGAAACATACCAGTGAAAGCGCGACCAGCATAGATCAATCCAATAGTTCCACTCGAAGCCATCTGCATAATAACACCGATGTTGAAAACACAACCACAGATCATGAGAGGGATTCTCCGACCAAGTTTCTCAGACATCCAGTAGCAGAGAATAGCTCCGAAGAAACAGCCTGCTTGGAACGTGCTGACGATATTGGCTTTAAGCGCTGCAAGTTCGGTTCCTTTGGCAGTCGCGAGACCGAATCTTGTTTTGAATGCTGGAAGAGACATTGCTCCACCCTGATCTAAAAGTCAGATCATCTTATACTACTGAAGTGCAGAGTTAGAGTTTTTAGAGGAGATACGTACGATGAAAGCGGAATCATATCCGAACATGCTGGATCCCATTGATGCAGATATTGCAAGCGCGTACACTCTCCAGTTATAGACTTCTGCCGGTGCCTTAAAGGCAGAGTCATCGTTGGGTGAGAAGAGCCCCATGGCTGACGATTTCAGAGAGATCGCTTTGGATGTAAAGAGATTCCAAGGATTGAAAGCGAGAAGAAGAAAACGCTGGCGATGATGATGAAGAAGGAGAAGGGAAAAAATGAGTCTCGAGGCTATCGCCGTTTATATGGAGCGGGGAGCTTGGCGCCCAGGTGTGTGGCTGGGACTGGGGGGGACTCACAAGATCAACTTCGCTTTCTCCAGAAGTCAATCAATCAATGGGTGAGGAAAAGGATTGCAGAACGTGGAGAACGAACTAACGAACGAACGAATGCAAGTAGTCTGGAATGGTGACAGTAAGGATCTAATCCGGGGTACTGATACTGTAGCTGACTTTTGATTGACTGCTGCAGAATACTCTCTGATGGATGGGCAGACAGGCGTGCGGGGTTTGTGGAGGTGCGGAGTAAAGTATTACCCCCAAACCTCCAACAACAGTCCCAGCACCAATACAAAAACACAAAATGCAACCAAAACGTCAATACGCATAGCTTCTCCGGATCAACACTTATCCTCAGAAGCCCATCACGATTATTCAAAGGCGCTGCCATAGGCCCGAATCATTGTGCCAAGTGTCTTGTGTGTTCGGTTCTGTCCTTGAGTCGGATAAAGCTCCGAAGGACCTCGCTAGTCGAGATTCTGTACTCTTGGCGGGTTTCTTGTCCCGTCACGAGTCCTCAGTCAGACAGACACTCCTGGGGTTCCTGTACGTCGGTATGCATGTATAGCCTCAGATTCTAATCTAGGATTTAAATTCTCTCCCAGCTCTGTGGTATTGGAATTTTAGCTTCGAAACGGATAGATTAATTTTTTTTCGATTGAGTTTGTCACGTTAATCGAACTAAATGCTGGGCAGTGTCAGCTATCCAAAATCCAGACCAAGTCCGAATAACTGCAGCGATCTAGAATCAATTCATTTCCTCCAAGCAACACAGCGAAAGTCAAATCATAGAGTAAGGAATTAACAGCAGAGGAGCATTTCGAATTTCAATGTTATGTCGGTCTCGGTGGCTTGAACGCTCCTCAATTTGGATGGATCAGTAATCAACACTTCCCAAGATCATCTCATCTAAGTAAAGGGTCATGAGCCGATACTTCGTACTCAATATATCCATCATATTCAGTCATCATTACGAACCGCGAACATAAAATCAAAGTTGGAACTATCTCGTTGAATATGGTACTTTATGGCCAACAGATATTTATCCTCGCTTAGCATAGAATAAGTTACCTAGGTAGGTACTACCTACACATATCCTTGCCTCATGCTCCGCCACAAACTCTCGATGGAGAGCTAACTCATCCTGCCTTTCTCAACAACGTTCGCACATGCAAAAATAACTCCCCCCAAGCATGTATAAACAGGAGCAAAACGCACCATCGATTATACCAAAATATTCCTTTATTTATTTTTTCAAGTAATATTTTTTCGTATAATTTGGGTCCGGTGGATGACGGTACATGAAGTACGTCAAGAATCAACACAACTCACTCTGGACGACGAGAGTGTCATTCAACACCTACTTACTGACTTCGTCACGTTTGTCTTGGGTGTGGGGGATGAAAGATCTCACTCTCACTCTCACTCTCACTCTCACTTATAGCATGGGCACAAATGAGGAGGGAAAAGGTGTTTCGTGATATCGTAAGATTACTTCCTCTCAATCTGCGTGGTATATCCATCTCTTCCTCACCATATCATGCAACGACCGTATCACCACACACACGCCCATAAGATCCTACCTATCCTTATCCATTATCCGCCCACACCTCCCCATCAAAATCTAACCCACCACTCAACCTCCAAATCTCCCCTCCAGGTCTACTTCCAAGTCTTTGGCCCAAAAGTCCCATTCGCAACCTTCTGCACACCCGCATTCCAATCCATATTATTCTGGAACCCGCCACCCCATCCACCCCACCACTGCGGACTCGTGACTTTATTCGGCAACTGCAGCGCAAAGAAGATAAGCAGCAGACAGATAATCGTGCCGGAATCCAGCGCCGCAGACGTGACGAAGTTATATTCGGTCCACCAAGCACGATGACGGCCCTTGATGAATTTATTAAAGATCGTGCCCGTGATACCCCACGTGGCGTAAGTCATAGGCGTCGCGGGAGGGATGTACGCCGTCCCGCCGAAGATGATGGGCATGTTGATATAGCGGAGGTTGCTCTTTGGCCATTTGCGGGCAGCGAGGTAGACGAGGATCGGGGCGATGAGACCGACTAGGAAGAACCATGAGAGGGAACTGTACACGCCCTCGGAGCCGAAGATGCGTTTAGGGCCGATGACTCCCCAGATTATAGAGGCGGTGAAGAAGACGCCTGCGTTGGGGCAGGTGTAGTTGTCTTTCTGGTCGTGGGTGCAGACCCCGTCGATGGCGCCGAGTGCCCAGTTGAAGACTGCGATTTGGACGATGCAGGACCAGAGCGTGGCGACGAACTGAGCCCAGAACGTTACGCGCTGAGGCACTTTCATGTAATGCGCTAGCTTGATGTCTTGGGTGAAGTAGAGACCTTGGTAGGCTGTGATGTAGCCGTACATCTTGAACATCATCATTGCGAGAGGTCGACCGGGTTGCATGTAGCCGATGATGAACTCGGTGATGACGTTCAGTCCGATTTGGACGTTTGTTGTTGCTTGGATGATGCCGATTGGGAGGTAGAAAAAGAGAGAGATCAGGAGAGCGATTATGAATGCCCACCATGTCAAGTGGGTATCCCAGACAAGACAGGTGACGAGACCAAGAGCAAACATGGTCACGAAAGCAGCAGCATACCTGGATGTAAAGTCAGCTTTTAATTACAGCACAAGGAACCCGGATCAGCTTACCAGTACCAAGGAGCCTCTTTGTATTTCATCATCATGCGCTGGTGGATGTCAGCTCCTTCGCCTCGAGCAGCCTTCCACTTGGCCCAGATTTCCTGGCCATCGTAAAGCGCTGTGTGAACAACGACAGCAATGATGGTTGCGAAGGAAAGACCATAAGCGAGAGCAAAAGTTGTGGAGAGGAAGATGGGCGAGTATTCGCGGTAGAGTTGAGGATCCAAGGTATACTCTGGCGTAAGAATCCTGGAGACATTATAACGCACGCCGGTATTATCAAAGTTCCCGCCAGTCGACATGGGGAGGTATTCGGAATAGAATGCTCCGGTGTAATGAATGCCGAGGCAAGTAACGATGGTGAAGACGAAAACACCAATCATGGTGTTGGCAATCGCGTGGAAGGGGAAGATGAGAGGACTAGTCAAGAAAGCAGTAATGATTGTCCAGTCAAATGTGATGGGAATCAGGGCAAGTCCAGTTTGTCCGCCAAAAAGCTGATTCACGACGACATTGTTGGGAGCAGCCCAGCAGACGAATGTGAAAGCGGAGAGGAAAGGAGCGATCCAGAGCGGGAACCATTCCCAGACGAATATGCCGACAAGCACAATCAGAAAGTACTTGTAGCGACCGATTGTCCAAGACCCGGATTTGAGTGCGTCTGGAGTCTTTCTGGTGTGGATCGTCTCAAACATTGTGGTGATGATCAGGTTGGATGGCCAAATCATGGCAGCTGGCTCAACGAGCCATTTCCTGGTAAGACCAGCAAGACCTAGGCCGAGCATTTGGCAGGTGATCGTCAGGAGAAGTTGATATCCCCAACCGAACTTCTGACCATAAAACACTTCCTGTGCGAGAAGCACATCGGTAGAGTAAGCTGTTGTTCCACCGAAGGAGGCATTAGCCATGATGACGATGATGGTGTGTTCCTTGGCATTGAATGGGCCGGAGTTCAATGACCACTTCTTGCCGAAAGTCTTGAACTGCCTTGTTGGCATGACTAGATTCTGAAATCAGTATCCAGCTTCGGATAGTCTAGATAAATGAGGGACATACCATAAGTCCAAGCAACACCGAATGGGTAAGAAAGCAACAATGTTACTACCGGGGTGAGGTAGATAGAGGGGTTACGAAGAGAGAAGAGCATATTGACTCCACTTCCAATCGTACACCACATCATGCCAATGATCCAGGCCCGAGGAGTATTTGCTGGCATCTCCTCATCGTAGTTTCTGACGGCTGCACGAACTTCTGGGTAAGGCGAGTCTTCCTCTAGCAAAGTATGTTCAAGGACAGCTTTCTTCTCGAGATCTCCAGTCTGGTAGGCTTGGTCGATGGCTTCGACGGCCTCTCGGGGCAAATTGGGATCCCATTTTGCTGAGACCTTCAAGGCTCTGATATCTCTCTGGATGATGTCTGCATTGGGAACGCTATGTGACTTGGTTAGTTTCTATCACGATCACAGCAAGCAGGTATCTTACCCCTCGGCACCAGGAGACCCAGGCTCCACGGCAGAAGACACACCAGTGTCCTTCTCTTTACCCCAAAAGCGAACCATGATGGCGCTGTCCCAGTAGATCTTCAACAATGATACACACTGTGTTGAGGAGAAAGAGAGAACAGAGGAAGCAAGAGTCAAAACCCGGGTTCCACGACACTACTTATGGTAGTTTCAGCTTTCCACCGCGGATGTTGTGTTTATCCATCTCGAACCAATCCACAAGCTGTGTCGGCGATAGATCGCCAGACTACGAGGAGCTGCTTGGAAAGTTACAACGACCTTCCCATTTCAGAAGACAGGGATACACGGCCTACTCCACAAAGACGTTTTGATGGTCTCGACGGACTTCGTGTAGGGCGAGGGTGGCACCCGAACTTAGTTTGTGTGGCCCTATCTTGTAGTGGAATGGATAGGTTGCGAACTAGAGCACGAGGGAGCTTCCTTTCCAGCCACAAGCCGTCTACCTCGGCCAAATGCAACATCACTGCATCCTTTCTGATACGACGGCCTCGATAAGAGGCAAATTCCAATGAATTCATTGGATTTGTCGAGTCCCAGTAAATAAAGGAAGCTCCTCCCAGTCGTCCACCAATCGCTTTGTGAAGATCCTACCTTGAAACTTGATTCATGGACCGCAGAAGCAACTGACTTCTTCTTTGAAATTAGCCGTCCATCTTTCCAGAGTTCGTCGTAGCGCGTTTTGGGAATGAAGTAGCTCTACGAGCTAGCGAACCGTCCTTGGTGCGGGGGGTTGAAGTTGCAGTCAAGCTTTCGTGCCCAGAGTTGGCATCGCGGCTTGCAGGGTTGCCCGCATCGACACCCTCCAACATCCTGGTCGTCACACAGAGGAAAAGTGGTGTCTCGGACAGCCAAGTGGTACTGAAAAGCTTATCAGATAAGTTTTTTAGGGAAAGGAAAGAGGGTGTGGATATAGTTTGCCTTAGCATGTTTTGGGACTGGGTGCCGATGAGTAGATTGTGGGCGGATAATCGAACTGGATGGCGGCGGCCGCACTGTTGAGTCCTAGAATGTCTCATTGGCTCTCCCTCTGACCCGGGAAGGTACTTTTGAAGTCCTGTAACTTTATTTGATCCTCAAGCCACAGAAAATGCATCTTGGAACGCATATCGCATCGCTGACGATCGGTTACATGACTGGCTGACAAGCTCTTACTGGTGGCAAAAACAAAGCTTACCGAGCCTACCTAGCTCAAAGACAAAGGATTGGGTCGAACTGATCACCAGATCCAGAAATGATGGTCGTAGAATGTGCAAGGATGATGACAGAGCGAGCCTCAAGAAGGAGGGCGAGTGAGCGTTGAAGACGCCGTTGAAGTCGGCGAACTTGACCCTGGCGGCCGCCTGTGAATAATGGCTTTGAGGAAATACCAATGGTGTGGCTTGATTTTGAAGCTGGAATAGGAAGGTGATACTCCAAAGCCGTCGTCGGGATGGAACATATCGTCATCTACCACCAACTTTTAAGTGCAGTATCCATCCATCTCCTATCCGTATTACATATGAATACTCGATTGCCCCGCTCGGAGTTCTAGCTTCCTTCCAGAACTCTCAAATGAGATTCGGTTTCCCCAAACCTTCCCCCAGTCGGGATCGAAGACCTTGCAATTCGATCAAGATAGTGCTAAGAATAGCGGGCGATGGAATGACCCCCCTCTCCATCTATAGGATGCATGTTCGAAGAGTATGAAAATAGTGATGGCGAATACTGCATCGGTCACTCTAGCCCGACCGAGGTTATATTTGAGTAGCATCCTTCGCCCTCTCCCGATTGCCACTACCAAGCGCCACCCATTCCTCTCCACAATCCACCAAAATGCATCCACCCCGACTTAAATATGGGATCGTAATTTACCAGGGTCTTTGAAGCTTCTCGAAAGACTCTAGAAGACCCCCTTCCTTCCGATCGACCCACCCATCGTGAGTTGGGACTTGCTAACGGCAAGGCCGTGGCCCGGGATGGAAAGACGAGGATGGAAAAGCCGGCTCTGAAGAACATTATCTCCCCTGTGTGATAAGAGAAATCCAACACACTTGCAATCGAAACAACCTGAGGTGTACGATCGAAACCCTTGTTCTCTCCCTTCCCTTCCTTCCTTTGGTTGCTAAGCTTTCTCGGAACTCACAAATAAGCTTTCGAATTTGGCGCCACTTGGAGAAGCCAAGTCAAAGCACCAAAAGTGGCGGAGAAATGATACTGCAAGCAGATAAGCCTTCAACCCGCACTCTTCCAAAATCATCAAATCAAATCAAATCAAACTCCACAAAAACATCACTAACTACTTAAAACCGGCACATGCTCAAGCCCCCCAAAACGCCAGCCCGGTGCGGGAGAGGATACCGCTGGATCTCCTTCCCGATAAGGAAGCTCGCAATATTTGTCTTTAGCGGGTGTAGTCTTCCATGTCATCCATCCCATCCCATCCCGTACCGTTGCCCCTCCTTTCAACGGGTACGGTCATGCTGCTCGCACTTGCGTGTCGGGCATACACCGTAGGCTCAGCCAGAACACTCTGTCTGTGACCAGGTTGATTCGATTTCATGGAAGAGGAGATAGGGTATAACAAGAGTCAGCGCGACGAGATGACTGCAACAGGAAGGAAGATGCGTAGAGACTGAAAATGGGGTAGGTCGAGAAAAAAAATTGTTTGAAATCCATGATAGGTGTAAACCATTGAGAAGGAAGCACTACTTCTACCCCTATGATCTCGTGCCTTCTGGTACAGAAACATCCCACGAAAAAAGATCTGAGAGCGCGCGCAGGTTAGCAACACAGGAAGAAAGTAAACGAAGGAATTCAGAACACAACGGTACACGAAAAGCAGCTCCAAGAGCAGGAATAAAATTCACAGCAAGTGATGCCTCTACTTACAAAACCCCCCATCGCCGAGCTTATATACATCAGCCTCCCTGATGAGTAAGAATGAGCCGAATCTAGTCTAGCCTCGTCACCGCGAGTAAAAAAAATCGTACGTTTGTACGTGAACAAAGTAAGCCCTTTTCCTGTTCCATCTCGCATCTGATATACGACGCGCAAAATGGTAATTCGCGTTTGTAAGATTTCTTGGGGGCGGAGGTGAGTTCTACCGCTACCGCTATCAGCTGTGGGGTGGTGCATGGATGTGCTGAGGCGCTTTTGGGAAATGTGTGGTCTAGATTTAAATTTAGCGCGTCTGAGATCGTGTTGTATGGGGATCCTTTGTCTTGTTTGTTCTCGCTTTAGCTCATTGGTTTCGGTAACAAAAGATCTTCTTGGTTGTTTGATCCACGTCAAGCATGCAGGAAACTAACTGCGTTGATGCTGATCATCAAATACAATTCCTACGAGTATAATTCCTTGAAAAATTCACAGTTTAGAGACTAGGATATCTCTTTTAAGGAAAAGCAGGGCAATATCTTCCGATTGCGGATTTCTCTTCCCGTTAAGTATAAATTTCCGGGAAGAAAGAGTACCACCAGCCATTTTTACACCCAACAGCGCGTTTATTTTCCTTCCTTCTTTTAGGAACATTCCATTTATTTAAAGATATTCATATTCAACACAATGAGTATTATTGAAGAATTGTACCCGGCAGATGGGAAAGGTTATCAGGCGACAACCACCGCGACAAACTCTTCAGTTGTGCCTCAACAGGCAAGGGGTTAAAACAAGACCTCCCCACCAGATACCTTCCCACTCCTGCTACAAACCATTCAGAGTCGCAATAACCAATGACCCCTATGTTCCTACGGACGGAATCACACCTCGTCATTCTCATTAGGAAACTCAACCTCTGCTCAATCCTGCCAGATCAAAATCAGCCACCTCTCAATCAACTCCACAATTTATGTCAGCAGCACTCTTCATATCAATCAAAGGGGATAGGGCAATATTGTCAGCGATAGATTCTGGGAGAAAACAAATCTGAAGATTGAATATCCCCATTCTAATCTAAACGGAATGAAAAACTAGGTCTCTGTATGTCAATGCCTGTGGGCGAAGACTTTACATTCATAACAAACATAGGACGAGTGTGATAAATTACTCGATAAATTACTTCCACAATCGCCGCCAACGGCTCACCCGCCGAGGCTGGCTGCTCCAAACATCCTAATGGCCGAGTTACTTCTCGATACATTTCCAAGTTGCGATGAGAAGGAACAGGCATTGGGACTTTAGATGGCGCCGAGCTCAAAGGACCAAGCGAATCTCTTCCAGTCGCAGCTCCAAACCGCGAGGGGTTTTAATGCTTTGGTTATGACCCATGGACGAGAGGGGGAAGAAATATGGGGTATAAGTAGTCATTTGAAGTTTATGACATCTATTTTGAGTTGTTGAAATTTCATACCCGTCGTCCTATCATAGAAAATGTCCTCAATTTTCGCTAAGACTTCAAGAACCAACAAATCATCCGCGACTCCCAAAATGATCCAAAATAGACGAACGACTTCTCGAAAGGGAATCATATCCGGCCCCCAAGCTCCGGGGAACACGGAAACAAACGTCCGCGAAATCCCGTGACTTGGCGTTTGATCAAATCTCCCACAGCGACCTAGCGCGTAGTGCACCAATCAACTCATCCCGACGTCTTTCTTTGTGAAGTTTCTCGGGCCATGTTTCAACTTCCTTTCCCTTCACTTGCGGATTTTTTGTTGACACTTCCTTCCTTCACGAAGTTGTGATGGTCGAGAAAATTCAACCATGAACCCAACAACTGTTCCTCCGCTTCCAGGGCACCCCTTCTATCGCGACTCGGACAAGTCATACAGATGTCCCCTCCAAGGCTGCAGTCAGTCGTTTGGAGCTTCAGAGCTTTTGCAGTTCGTGTCTCCGGAGCCTTTACAGATCTGATTGTTGATAAATGACGTAGACATCATGTCAGCCTGAGCCATACGTTCCACCAGAATCCAAACATGTACATCATCGGATATTCACAACCAGACCCCTCTAGCATCAGTCATGGGAACCAAACAGGACCACCTCCTGTTCGAGAATCCTCACAGCCTATGCACAATACACAGCCATTATCAGGATGCACTCTCCAGAACGTCTCACGGCACCCACAACCCTCACCACGAAACACTCATACCCTACCAAACAACAGACAGATGCTACCGCCTACTAACGCGCCTACATTAACTACAAACGCAGTTACTCCGATCCAGAATCATCCACCCAGCTGGGTGGAGGCAAGTCTACCTCCAATCTGCGTCTTCTCAAACATGCTAACACTCTCCAATTCAGACCACGCGCTGGCCCGAAAAGACCGAAATATTCCTCAAAGAGCTCGCACATACCCACGCTCTATATGCGAACCCTACAAGCAAAGAAGACCACCGGAAACTATGCTCCATATTCGACGAATTCTACGACAAGACCGACTTTCGGAACTTGAAACCAGAGAAGGGAGACGAAAGGCTGTGGCAGCTTTTCAGAATGAAGCTTGATCAAATACAGACGGAAATGCTGCTACGAGGTGAAACAGTCAAGATGAAAGACGGCAGAATCCAGCGTGTAATCCTACCTCCTGCGAAACTCGTCGCGATCAACAACAATCCACCCGAATTGCTGGCAACTCCGCCTGAGACTCCGGCATTGGGGAATGATAAATGCTGCGATGGGCTAGAATTGTGGAATAGGTTAGATGTCGATGCGCAGGCTGCATTATTCCGGCAGCAGCTTCGAAGTGCAAAGAATCGCAAGGGGCTTATGTTGGAATGGAATGAATACTGCGTCGCGGTCAAGGAGAAGAGAGATCGTGCTAAATCTCGCGATTCTAATCGCAACTCGACAACCCCATCCGAACGCTCGTCTGGTTCGAAAACTCCACCTGCCACTACACTTCCAGGAGCTGTTGATGTGAAGGAGATCATCGCGAGAAAGATACGGGAATTGCAAATGAAAAGGGACAGGGACTTATTGCAGGCTTCTGAAGAACGTGCATCGAAAAGACTGAAAACTGATCCTGCATGAAGAGTATTTAGCTTATGGCTAGTCATTTATGATTGCTTACAGCTGGCTCTCAGAATATGATCACCAGCATCGCCCGATCGACTTCTAGATGCTTCACGAATACTTCGCATTTCGGGACATCGCACTTTGCACTTTTGCGAAACCCCGAGTCTGGGAAAAGCCAACGGGGGTGCTCCAGCCTTTTGTGCTGACGCTTGGCCTTTGTCGGTACTAAACGAGGCCAGAGTGGTCAGCTTCGTCACTGGCTCGACGAAGCGACGAGCCAGAGTTACACAACAAAGGGTTTGGAAGAATGCATTATATTGGTCATAGGTGTCAGCCCAATCTGACTGTGAGGGTAATATCAAGGAGCTGTGCCGTGTCCAACATGGAAGATAAATAGAGGCAATGTCTGCTGATTTCTACTTACGCTCTGTCGAAATACAGAGACCTAAAGAAATCTTGCGGTGTTCGAGCACTCTAGTCTGTACCAGCGAGATAGAAATCAATGGCTCCAGACTCCGTCTCGCCTTTTATGCCCCGTCACGTCCATTTTGTTGGCAGCATCCCCCTTGCTTCAACAGAAGATGTATTCCACCACCTCACAACCACATTCCCAACCCAAATCCTAAGAATACCAGACGGAGAGACAGGAAAACGAAACGGATTCGTCGCCTGGCAGAAAGGAATATTCGAAGGATCAAACATCCGCGTCAAGAGCCACACACCAGCAGACAAAGAACCACGAATTCCATCCTTCTCAACCCCTTCCACCACTCTATCTCCAAGCTACGACACCTTCGCCCTCGACTCCTACAAAACCTTCTGCCGCCTACGAGATCAAGGCATCATACCACACGGCATCCGCTTCCAAGTCTCCCTCCCCACACCCGTCAACGTAATCTGCTGCGTCGTGCACCCCGAAGACCAAGTCCGCGCCGAACCCCTTTACGAGGCCGCTCTCCTCTCCTCCCTCCGCCGCATCCAAGATACAATCCCCCACCACGACCTCGCCATCCAATTGGATCTCGCAATCGAATTCGCACTCCTCGAATTCTCCCAACTAGACACCCAGCCGGAATGGAAACCGCCTTTCATCACAGACCCGTGGTTCGCGCCTCTGAAAGAGGGGTTGATTGAGAGGATTCTGAGGGTTGCCGGATATGTCGATGAAGATGTGGAGATGGGGTTTCATCTCTGTTATGGTGATGCGGGACATATGCATTTCATACAACCAAAAGATACGAAATTGCTCGTTGAGATGGCGAATCGTATCTCGGATGGTGTGTGTGTGGATAGGGAGATCAATTGGATCCATATGCCTGTCCCGATTGAGAGGACCGATGAGGAGTATTTCGCTCCGCTGAAGGACTTGCGGTTGCGTGGTGAGACGGAGTTGGCTCTGGGTTTGGCGCATGCGAAGGATAAGGAGGGGACGGAGAAGAGGATTGAGGTCGCGAGACGGTTTGTGAATGAGTTTGCGGTTGCGACGGAGTGTGGAATGGGGAGGATGGGGGAGGAGGAGTTTGAGAGCGTGATGGGTATTTTAGCTGATGGTTCTGGATAGACGCAGGCTTCGACAAGGTGGGGGCAATTAAGTAAGTAACATAAGTCAGAACGCGAAGTCCAAATATCTGTAATGTTATAGTCGATTTGCCCACGCGGTGCTTATCTAGCTCTTATTATCTAGTCAGAATGTCACTCGTGATATCACTGTTTGATGTGAATGTGAATGAAAACATCTCGGTCCCATCCTTGCCAGTGAGCTGCAATCTGCCCAAAACGTTACCTCATATTTTCCCTCTTCATTTTCGGAACGAAATTCCCTGCTTTGAAGTACGTCCATTCGTGTCTATTCACTCTCTCCCTTTCTTTCTCCTTGGCGAGCAGGCGTCAAGGAATGATATCTACTCAATATTCAATCGAGTAAAAAAGGTGAAAGTAGGTTGATATTCGAATTCGACATCGTGGGTACCAATGCAATCTCGATTCTCGGATATTCACCCCCGATCGTGACTTTGAAGTTACACCGACTACCCATATTGAAACTGTATCTCGATGGAGTGCAAGAAAATAAAACATACTGATGATTTACCTTAGATGAAGGGAAGACAAGTATGAGCTGAAAAAAATCAAAGGAAAAAAAAAAGATAGTTGAGAATGGTTACTCGATTGGGTGAGTTGGACTTGGTATATGGGAGAATAAGACATAACATTGTGAACAGGGATGGATAGTGAGTGGATTACGATGAGTGTTGATTGATGACGGTTTTTATTTTTCTGAAATGCTTCGGACTGCCACATAGGCTACAGCTGTGAAATTTCCGATAGATGAGAAGCTTGTTTTGGAATGCACTGATCGTACTTGCACTTTACTCTGAAATGCATCATGTTGAACTTGAACGACCTTGGTAGGATTCGCTCAAGTGACTGGGTATGGAAGAATTGATGAGTCTCTTTTCCCCCTCCAGTTTGGTACTACGGACTGGATTTGAATTATGTGATGAAATGGAAATACAAAGACGCAAAAATCAAATTTAGGAAGTCAAAGAATTGCACGGAGGTAGATTGCGTGCGAATGGAAGTGGGTTCCGTTATACCAAAGAGAATACTTTTGCATCGAGGGACTTCAGTACTCTTCAGATTCCAGTAGACAGGAATGAAATGGTTCTTGATAACATTGAAGAGGAAAAAAAGAAGGAAGAATATATGGATTTTGTAACGCATATCGCTCGTCACAAACAACATGGAGGACTTACCTCTCTCTCTCTATCTGTCTACCTCAATATCGTCACCGCCATCTCGACACAGCGCTCATACTATGAAATCCAAACATCCAGATGACATTTGTCACGTTCATTTCATTTCCAACCAAGGTAATCCTTCCTACCCAGCAATTGAGTTGTTTATTTGAGATCCCCGAGAAGGGACGGACGAGATCTTCCACCAATAGGAGGACGGATGTATTTCCTCCGCTTCGCTTGGAGGTGGAGTGGGGGGAAGGAGAAAGCGGCTCGCTAAAGTTAGGGGTTCGTTTTTTGGGAGTGTTGATACAGAGACGGTGCCTCGACGATATGGAGACGGTGCCTCCCCACTTTCTCTTCCGGAAACGTCGGCGGTGAGCGCGGTACTTAGGTAACCACTAAATTTGTATGGAACGCGTTGTACCGGATACACCGCGTCTGTTTATTCACGAGAATTTGGTCGATTTTGAAGCTTCCAACTCCTACTTCGCTCGCAGCCATGTCTTCTCCCATTGAACCACTTTCATTACCTCCCACCGGTATGCTGCCACTGCCGGTTATGCCTTTACTGTCGAACGCAGTACGAAGAATAGGCAGGGGCGATTTAACTACGCGTCAAGCTGTTTACGTAGTAGAATCTGAGGATTCTGCCACATTTAATGTGGGGAGGCACCGTCTCCATATCGTCGAGGCACCGTCTCTGTATCATCACTCTTTTTTGGCGCTGTGCTTTGCTGCACTCTGCCCCGCGCTGGTGCTGGGCTAGAGAGAGCCTGAAAGGAGTGCTTTGAAGTTGCCAGATACGGCAGTTACAAAGCCAGCCTGCGTAAGAAACTATTATGAAAACAAGATAGCTGGAATACAATGTCTCTCGATGGTCTACTAATACTCAAGTCAGTTAGGAATCATTAAGTCGAAATATATCATGTCCAACAGACGAGCAAATGAGTAAATGGGGGAAATCACCCCACCTCTAGCTTCCTTCCCAAGCTCCAGAGCCCAGCCCCAGACTTGGCGTGCGGCCGGAAGATTGCAGATTACAGCGGCGTGTAACCCCTCTATTTCCCCGTCAGAGACCGGACAGAGTTAGTTGATGGATTGAAAATTCCATCACAGGTAATTAATTGGTATGAATACGTCGACATGTCCACTTGACTTGCATCTTCTTCCTCTCTCTTCATAACCACCATCTACCTCTCAATCCATCATTCCTCCCTAACCTTTCATCACTCAACCCAGCACAACACACCCAATTCAAACACCCCACTCAAAAGAGCTCCAGCTCAAGAAACACGAAACAACCAACCACCATGGCGACTCCTCTCAATGTCCTCATGGTAGGAACAGGCGAGTACACGACTGGATTCGTGGGTACAGGCGCTTCTGGCTCGGATAAGAAAGTCGGCGTCGTGGGCCTCACGATGTTCGATTTGAGAAGACGGGGGAAGGTCGGGAAGTTGTCTATGGTTGGGACGTCGGGAGGGAAATATCCCGCTATTCGTATGTACTCTTCCTATTTTTCTTGGGTAGTTTTGGTTGCATTGGGTATGAATATGAAATCAATGGCAACGGAGAGGGGAGAGGTGGAGAGAAAGTGATAATGATAGAGGGAGTGAACGAGAGAGAGAGAGTTCAATGCTAATCAAATACAAACAGGCGAACATCTCACCAAAAACATCACCAACTTCTACAACGGCCTCGACACATCCTTCACCTCCTACCCCGCCGACGACACTCGCGACGCCCTCGCCTACAAGACCGCAATCGACGCCCTCTCCCCCGGCGACGCTATCACCATCTTTACCCCAGACACAACCCACTACCCCATAGCCCTCTACGCAATCGAGCGCAAGATCCACGTCCTGATCACCAAGCCCGCCGTCAAGACCCTCGAGCACCACCAAGCCCTCCTCGCAGCCGCCAAACAGCACGGCGTCTTCGTCTACATCGAGCACCACAAACGCTACGACCCAGCCTACGCAGACGCCCGCTTCAAAGCCCAGAGTCTGGGCGATTTCAACTACTTCTACAGCTACATGTCGCAGCCCAAATCCCAGCTCGAGACATTCAAGGCCTGGGCGGGCGTCGATTCCGATATCTCGTACTACCTGAACTCGCACCACATCGACATATGCGAATCCATGGTCCAGCAGCGCGGGTACACGCCCGTGAAAGTCTCGGCGTCGGCATCAAAGGGCGTAGCTGTTGGACTTGGATGTGATCCCGCGACAGAGGATACGATTTCCCTGCTCGTGCATTGGGTGTTGAAATCGGATCCGAGTAAGAGGGCGACGGCTGTGTATACGGCGTCGTGGACGGCGCCGCAGAAGGCGGGCGTGCATTCGAATCAGTACTTCCATTATATGGGCGCGAATGGCGAGATCCGTATTGATCAGGCCAAGAGAGGGTATGATGTTGCGGATGATAGTATGGGGCAGCTGATGTGGTATAATCCCTTCTATATGCGCTATGCGCCTGATGAGGAGGGAAACTTTGCTGGACAGGGCGGGTATGGGTATGTTAGTTTTGAGAAGTTCGTGGATGGTTGTGCGAAGGTTAATAGAGATGGGTTGGGGGCCGTGGAGGAGCTGGATAAGAGGGGTCTGCCGACGCTGAGGAATACTATTGCTACGACTGCTATTCTTGAGGCGGGACGGAGAGCGTTGGATGAGGGGCGTGAGGTGGGTATTGAGGAGAAGGACGGGGTTTGGAAGTTAGTTTAGAAGATAGGAGAAGGGAGAGTGTAGTTTGAATGGAGTACTTTTTTTGGTTTGGATTATTGATATCATTACCTGCGTTCAAAGCCATGTCCTAACAAGCAATGAGAGGAGAGCATCGCATCTCAATGGGCAGCAAAACAACCCCATAGAAAAGGAACATTCATAACCAAAACCCCTCCAAAAACAGGTATCATCAGTCCATCACCCTCTTACTACTCCCCTCATCTACAAACCAGCCTTCTGCTCTCCACCCTTAGCAATCTCCTCCAAAATAAACTTCTCCAAACTCTCCGGCTTAGTCGTGCTCGCCCATCTATTCTTAACCTTCCCATCCTTGCCCACAAGCCACTTCTCAAAATTCCACTTCACCCTCTTCATGCCCAACAAACCCGGCTTCTCCTCCTTCAACCACTCGAACAGCGGGTTCGCCTTGTCGCCATTCACATCCGTCTTGCCCATGATGGGGAAGCTGACGCCGTAGTTCAGCTGGCAGAATTCCTGGATCGTGTCGTCGGACCCGGGTTCCTGCGATCCGAATTGGTTGCAGGGGAAGCCGAGGATGATGAATTGGTCTGGGTGGGAGGCGTTGATGGATTTGTAGATCTTTTCGAGTCCTTCGTATTGGGGTGTGAAACCGCATTTGGAGGCGGTGTTGACGATGAGGACCACTTTGCCGCTGTAGGTTGAGAGGGGAACGGGTGTGCCTTTTTCTGTGGGGGGAGGGTGGTTAGTTGGATCTGTAGAAAAGGGAGAGGTAGAGGGTTCTGGATGGAGTGGTTGAGATGTTTGGGTTGGATTGCATTGGGTGATGGGATGTGAATATGGTGGTGAGTGGAATGGAATGGCCTGATGTGACGCGGTGCGAAATGCCAATGGCGGGGTAGCTTTTCCCCTAACCACTTCAAAGATGGAAGTAACTTACTATCAAGAGGCTTGAAATCATAGAAGCTCGTAGCGGAAGACATATTTCCGGTTTGTGTGAAGAGTGATCGTCTCCTGGCTAATTCCTGTGGTGTTGTTGTTCTTGTTGTGGCGAAAGTGGAAGTGCGAGTAGAAGCTGTGGATCGAATAAGAGCAGGCGCAAAAGTCGAAGCAGAGAAGGCTTTCCTAGCGCCGGGAACGAGTCGTGTTGATAGCTGTGGCTGCTGCTGTTGCTGTTGCTCGCAAGGCTTGAATAGAGCTCTTAGTCTAGTCAGTGTGGTGGAGGTAGTTCGCAAGATCGTGGATTGGGGAGCTTTAAGCATGAGAAGGATCTTAAATAGATATCTGGTGTGTGAGGGTTTGTAAAAGGTTTCAAGGTTGATGATGAAGCAGGCAGTTCTAGATCTGTGACCGCCTGCTTGATTGCTTTGATGCTGCCCTGCTCTGCCTCGGCACGACGTCGTCCCGGCGGAATGTCAACAGGGGTTTTGAAAGGCGGAGTTCGGTTCTTTCGGACTGCGATGCGATGTGTGTGCGTTCAAAACGTCATGTGGGATGGGAGTGTGCACTTTGAAGAGCTCTTACAGCAATGTCCATAACTAGCTTCAATCCGGATTTTTAGCGAGCCTCACGAAAAGTCGCGTCGGCCCCCCTCCCGCCATCTCTCATATCGGCGCCCCCCCACACAGTACCACTAAATATTGTCAGAACAACGTCGTAAGTAGCTCAAATTAAAGCTTAATAGTTGCGCTTTCTAACGAACTAATTTGCAGGTTGCTCTGATGGCTCCTCGTTTAGATATAGACGTGGTGGCGCGTATTGAAGATGCTCTTCGGGACCCCGATGCTATACTCGACCGAGCCTACTTACAATTAATCGCTAACACATATAAGACGACTGAACGAACGGTATATCACCATAAACTACGATTGGAGTATGATCTGCCTGTTTTACCACGATCTGGGGGTCCCGCGAAGATTGTTTCTATGGAAATGGAGCAGTCAATTAAGCTACTTTTGGACGAGAGACTATGGATGTACTAAGACGAGATTGCAGACTTTCTAAAGGACGCATTTGACGTTAATGTGGCTAGAACCACTGTACAACGAATATTGGCAAGAATCAAGATTACTCGGAAGAAGTTGAAGGTCGTCGCCGCTTAATAAAACTAGGAACTACGCTTAGAATGGGCATATCGACTACAGCAATACACAGCGGACTAAATCGTTTGTGTAGACGAATCTGGGAGCGACGATAGGACTGGAGATCGTCAATATGGCTGGTCCCATTCAGGAGTAAGAGCAGTGGTTAAGAGGTGGCTACAAAGTAGAGAACGGGTATCTGTACTCCCTGTATATACTATGGACGGCTACATCACTTTTACAACCTTTATGGGCACTTGTACAGGCGACATGTTTGCGGATTTCATGATTGACGACTTATTACCACTGTGTAACGCATATCCTGCCTCTAGATCAGTGGTAGTCCTTGATAACGCCTCAATCTATCATTCTAATATCGATGAGATTCAAGCACAGTTTGATAGAAGAGGGGTCTTATTACTTTTCTTACCTCTATATTCTCCTGATTTTAACTTAATTGAAGAGAGCTTTGGAGACCTAAAGGCATATATTCGTCGCTATTATCGTAGGGAGAGGCATAAATATGTAGATTATTAAGATTTCCTAGAATGGGCATGTATTAAGTCAGGTTCAGGCCCCGATGCTGCCCGCAGAGCACGTGCGCATTTCAGGAACGCAGGTATTAGGGAAGCATAAAACTATTACACCTAAATCTACAGCAAAAGTATTATAAGCTCTCTTCAAAAATGTAGTTAGTAATGACTATTAAGAATGAGGATGCGAAAGCGAGGATGAGAACTTAAGCGAATTAACGTCGGATAGCTTTAGATATTTAATTACACTAACAAATATATACAAATACGACTAAAATAACGCGGATATTAAGTATTTAGGTGTTAAGAATGCGTATACACTTTATTCTATTTAAATTGATTTAGTATTCGTCGAAAAAATCATCATCTGGTTCCTCACCTGACCCCGCACTTGGACCCTCCATTTGACGACGTATATCGCTGGCACTACTTATATTAGGGAAATCTAATAAAGCTGCAGCGGCCTCTGTCTCTGCTCTCTGTCTCTCCTTAAATTCAAGCTTGAATTTAGAAACGTGCTTTGAAATCAAGTCAGTAGTGCTAACTTTGACATCACAAGACGTAATTAACTCTTTGTCATGTAATTGATTAACAGATAATATATCTGCGTCGTCAAACAAGTCAAACGCAGATTGAATCAATGGCCTACGTGTAGGGAGAGTCTCTAACTTTAAGAGAAAGTCGCGGAAGGCCAACATCTCGTTCCCCCCTGTTAGCCCTGGTCGTAAAGGTGAGGAGGGTAGAGTAACATTTCGCACATTGCCAGGAGCGAGGTTTTGCATAGTAGCCCCTGCAAAAGAAGGACCAGCGGGTATGCCTTTAATGAATTGAAGCCCAAATGGACTATGTTGCTAGTAACTAGGAGGAGGGGGGGGGTGTATATACTAGTGGTTGCGGTTGGGCAAGGGGAGCCGGAGTCGTAGCGGGCATGTTGACGTGAAGGTGTACTGGACTTGACTCTGTCGTATCTTTCTTTGGTACGTTCTCCTCCTTCTTTTGATTAACCTTACGGTTTCCCGATGATTTCATCTGTGTTACCGACTCGCCGTCTTGAAATCTGGCAATCTATGTGGCAGGTGGAGTATGGAAATCAACTCCGGGGATCTTCAATTTGATAGCCATGGCCTACTCTTCTTGCTCTAATGGCGATATAACATGGTGAGTACTAGTCGACTTTAGTACGTAGCAATAACCTCTTCTATTACTACAACGTGAGTCGGCACAATAATTTGAATTGAAGACCGTTTTCCGTAGTAATTCAAGCCTGGTTTCCTTCTCTTCCGACAACCTCTTCTTTTGTAACAGTTTCCCTGTTATGGTGTTTGGCAACTTCTCTATGGGAGAGATAATTACTGAATCGTCGTCATCTTCTTTATCTAAATTAACTATATTGTCGCTGGAGGGTTGGCGTACGCTGACTTTCCGTATGGTCTCCGGTCGTGCTTTCCCTTTGCCTTTATCTTTAGTTGGAAGAGTAGGCTCGGGGGTTATGTCTCTGTCGTACGTCTTGTACGGGGCATCCACAGAAACAATGGATGCCCATTTGGCCCCGGAATGGTTCCATTGACGTAGAAACATATAGAAATCCCGTAGATCATCCTCATTTGTCAATTCCGTGTAAATCCCTTGTTTCTTTGGATCTCCTGAAGTAACAACCCATGGTCTTGGCTCCGGCCTATCTGTACCTTTCAATCCTCTTGTATCAGCCCATCCTTCCACTCTTTTCTTGTATGCTAACGCTCCCATAGCTGCAAATGGTAGTCGATCTCGGGAATTGATGTCTTCGTAGAGTAGGAATGAGTTCTTCGCCCGACTATCGATTGAAACGGTAATAACGAACCCAATTGTGAGTTTAGGGCCATAATTGTCTGTTGGATCAAAGGCTGGAACTTGTTTCTTTCGATGAGGTAGCTTGGAAGGCGTTGAAACTGCGCTGGAGAGTTTAATGGTAGCATCCGTCCTGTCCTTGCCTTTCCGAGGATTAGGTGTTGAGGGCTCCTCTTCTGTAGCGTCTTCCACCGGTTCTTCTGTATAATCGTCTGCTTCTGTAGCATCCTCCACACCCTCTTCTCCAATGGTAGAGGCCCTGGCACGCTTCTTGCCCTTGGATTTGCGGGAAATGGGCTCTTGGGACCTGGTAAATGCCTCCAACGAGTTAGTGTTGGGTTTGCGCGCCCGTTTGCTAATTTCATCCGTATCTGGCGCCAGACCTTGCAAACGCTTTGACCGAGAGGCTCGAGGCATGTTAACCTTGATATTCTGAAAATTTTATTGTGTTTGGACAAGAATTCGTGGAGTTATTAGAGGTAGTTGTAAAGTGAGGGGGCTGGGATGCGGGGGGGGAATTCAACTTTTGGTGAGGCTCGCTAAAAATCCGGATTGAAGCTAGTTATGGACATTGCTGTATCGATAAGAGGTGCTAAGCAAGAAAGATCATTGGTTGGATGATTGCTTTACCCCTGGACGATGAGATCAGATGGCTTTTGTGTTGTGGTGGCGGGATAACTTTATGCATTTGTGCTTGAACTTTCTCTCATGCCATCAAGTCAGTCATCATGGCCTCAGCTACCAAAACCGCAGAGAGGAATATTGTGATTGTAGGTAGGCTACCTCCTTATTACTTTTGCTTCCCTCCCTTTACAAAAGATACACAAACTGATCTCGCACAGGAGGAGGTATAATCGGCAGTACAACAGCTTACTTCCTAACCCGCCACCCCTCCTTCAACCCCGCCAAACACACCATCACCATCTTGGAAGCTCAATCCATCGCCTCTGGCGCCTCAGGGAAAGCAGGCGGTCTCCTCGCCTTGTGGGCATATCCGTCAAGCATTGTCCCGCTATCATATAAACTCCACGCTGAGCTCGCAGAGGAACATGACGGTGCGACGAGATGGGGGTATAGGACTTTGCATTGCGGGTCCTTGAGTGCGAATGGGAAGGATTACAGTGCCCATACAAATATAAATGGCAGTAAACAGGGAGTTGGAGCTGGAGCTGCAGAAGGCAACGGAGAAGAATGGCACAAACTCCCCAAAACAAACCTAAAGGGAAACACCAAGAACGGCATCCCCAACTCTCTCGACTGGTTCGACACCGACACCATAAAGAGCTACTCAGAAATGGGCACGCCATCCACAACAGCACAAGTCCACCCCTACCTCTTCACCACCTCCATGGCATCCCTTGCCGTCTCCTCAGGCGCAAAAGTAATCCTCGGTTCCGTCACAGCTATCGACTACAGCGGCCCCGGCTCCCAAAGCGTCAAAAGCGTCACTTATGAAGATAAAGAGACGAAAGAGGTTTGCAATATCCCGGCTACGGATGTCATACTAGCTGCCGGCCCCTGGACGAGTCGTGTTTTCCCCCAGGCGCCGATTGAGGCTATGAGAGCACATAGTGTGGTTATCAAGGCGGATGTCAGTCCGTATGCGGTGTTCAGCGATATTTCTCTCCCGAAAGGTTTTACTGGCTCGAGAGGAGGAGGAGGAAGTGATGGGAGGGGGAAAACGAGGAGGCATGGAACGAGTGTGGCGCCTGAGATGTATGCTAGGCCTGACGGGACGGTTTATGCTTGTGGTATGTTCTTTCTATGCTCCCATTACGCGTGTCGTAATCGCTTAGCTGTCTGTTGTGTTTACTTACCTCTGCAAGCGAGCTTACCTTTTGTGTGAATAACAGGCGAAGGCGATACACTCGTCACCCTCCCCGCATCCAGCGACCTCGTAACCTGCGACGAAGACAGCTGCCAGGATATCATCGACTACGTGAGTTCCATCTCGACGCCCCTCCGTGAAGGAGAAGTCCTTGTAAAACAAGCATGCTACCTCCCGTCCGTAGCAGGAGGAGGCGGTCCCTTGATCGGCGAGACGGGGATTAGAGGTTTACTCCTGGCGACGGGCCATACGTGTTGGGGCATCCAGAATAGTTGCGCGACGGGGAAGTTGATGAGTGAGTTTATTTTTGAAGGAGAGGCGAAGAGCGCGAGGATTGAGGGGTTAGATCCGAGAAGATTTTTGTAAACGTGGTGGGTGAGGTTAACTCCATTAGTGAGTCTCACATGTCCTTAGACGATTAAGCATTTGGCCATACCAACCCATAATTACAAAGAAAGCATACTCTTTCCACCAACAACTCCTAAACACTTCCCATCCCCGCCTTTCCCTACCTCACATGACGATGAAATCCCAGCCCTGAGGTAGGTAAGGTAAACACCCTCACCCCCTCAGCCCTTGCTTTCGGACCCTCTCATCTCCGAATAAGCAACACCGAAAGGAAAAGAAATAAAAGCCCGAAAATTACTATCCGGCTCAAGCTACCCAGCTCAGCTGTCAATATTCTCACCACATCATCCAAATGTCGAAATTTTCACATTCACATTTCTCAGGGGGGCTCGCTTAGCGCTTCAACACCCCCCCCCCCCCCCCCCCCCCCCCCCCCCCCCGCCTCCCCCTTTTCTCTCGCCTAATACTTCATCCTCGGCCATCCCATCCCAGACACCCTAGATTATGAGTAGAAGATTGCTGACCTGACTTGATTCGACTTGTCTTGGCCTTTCTTATCGATCTGAACCTTGGAATTTGTTCTGTGGGTGAGTGAGAGATCATGCTCGTGAACCAGCTTAATCTCCGTTACTTTAATAAGTTAGATGTGGGTTTGTGGGTGTGAGAAGAAGGAAAGAATATGAGAACTTAGTCTGGAAGGGTAATTTTCTCTATAGTCCTATCTACGTGTTTTACCGACACCTTGCTGCTCAGTTTCATTACCGGTAAAGAGAAGGAAACGAAAGGGGGGAAAGAATTTCGGCCGTTGCATACCAGGCCTTGCCTGACCCGTTCGTTCGTGATACCCTCTGAGTCAACATCTCAATCCTCTCTCAACACAAGCAAAACCGGAGCATCAACAACCCTCATCTCTCTCCCAATACACCCAACCCTCTCCTCGCCCTCTTCTAATCGCCCCTCCCATCAGCAAGAACCAACTCCAGCACAGGCCCAACCAACTCCTGATCAGCAACAGCCATCAACTTCCTCAATTTAACATTCAGTCCCCCCTCCTCCTCCACGAACGCATTCCAAATCCGATCCTTGACATCAAACTCAACCTGGTAATCAAGCAACATCTTCTCCACGCGATCCCTCTGATCGATCTTACTAACCCCCGGATTCGTACCAAGCGAGATCGTAGCCGGTCCAGAGACTTTAACTAACATACTCGGGACATGGGGGTAAGCCTCGAAAGAGACTTCCGCACCTGAAGGGACCTTGAGATTGTTTGTTTGAGAGGTGATAGCGAGGAAGCGGAATGTACAAGGACGATCGATATCTGAATTTAAGGTGCCGGTTTTCTGGTCATATGTCACTTTATACGTCTTGTCATCCTCCACAAGACCAAACTCCCCGTCCTTGCCAACTACAACCAACACTTCAAAAGCATCGGGTTTCAGACACCCATTCGTGGGATTAACATCCAGGGGTACGATAGCGCCTTCTCTAGCCAACACGGGAATCTCACCCAGCGTACGGAATAAATCAACTTCTCCACCATCATACACCGTACCGGTGAAAATATCGACACAGCGATCTGGCAACCACGCTTTCACGGCAGCGAGGTTCGTGCGTTTGCTGCGCGGCTTGACGATAGGCGCCACGATTAGCTGGGAGAAGAAATACTGGTTCGGGACGCTGTAGGCAATGTCTTTCTCAGGGAAGTCCCAGTACATGGGCTGGATTAAAGGTTCGGCTGCGGAGTGGATGTAGGGTACGAGACGGTGGCGAAGGCGGAGGAACTTGGAGATCACGAGCTCGGATTCTTTACGGTAGAGCCAGGGTTCTTTGGAGGACCATCTGTTGTTGGCGGAGTGCAGGCGCATGATGGGTGAGAAGACTCCGAATTGGATCCAGCGAGTGACGAGCTAGTCAAGACTTTAGTATGCATGTTTTTTCAATGTCTTGGGATGAGAACAAAGGATCCGATCCTAGATCATGGATCATAGAGGGTTTTTAGAGGGAGAAAAGACATACCTCGTCGTCACGGCTTCCGCCCATGTGGCCGCCTATGTCGTGACTCCACCAGCCGTACCCAATGTTTGATGCCGTAGCTGTGAACTCAGGTTGGAATGCGAGAGATGCCCATGTCGTGATGGTATCTCCCGAGAAACCAACTGGGTAACGATGACTTCCTGGCCCAGCATACCGCGAGAAAATAAGCGGCTCTCCCTTCTTCTCTGCATCGACAAAGTGAAAGTGATTCAACATCCACAAAGGATCCAAACCAGGAACTTTCGAATGCTCGCCCTGCTGCCAATCGATCCACCAGAAGTCGCATGCCACATCCTCGATATTCCTATGCAAGATGCGCAGATACGCTTCCATGAACTTAGGGTTCGTGGGGTCGAAGAGGATGGGATTCTTATGCGTCGTGTCATGACGCAGGAAAGCTGCCATCTCCTCGTAGCCATCCTCGTGGTAGTGGATTCCAGCGTGCGGATGGTCGTTCAGTGTTATCTTCAACTTGCGGTCGTGGAGATCCTGTCCGAATTTCTTGGGGTCAGGGAAGAGTTTCTTATCCCATGTGTATCCAGTCCATCCAGCATGAGGTACCGTGTCGTCGCCTACCATATGCCAATCCATATCGACAACAGCAACTGAGAGTGGAACATCCATCTCTTTGAACTTGTCCATCAACGCCACGTACTCCTTTTGACTGTACGCGTAGTATCTACTCCACCAATTGCCCAATGCGTATCGAGGAACAGCGGGTTGCTGCCCACTCACTTTGTACAGAGCCTGTACCGCACCTCTGTAATCATGTCCATAGGCGAAAACATATCCATCGACGCGATCACCAGCTGGTCGACCAGCTACAAAGCCCTTCCCATCAAAAAGCATTGATTTACTGTCGTCCATTTCAGCGTACCCGAATCGAGAAATCACACCTTCGCCCATATCGCACCGTCCATCGACTTCATCTAGAGTTCTGGCTGTGCCGCCGAGATTCTCTCGTTGCCGTCCACTTCCGAAACGCCATTGAGCACCCCAGAGCGTGATCTTTGCGCTAGAGAGAGAGAGGAATTAGCAAGCTCTTTCAAATAGGATACGCTTCCATGTCTCAAAGTTTCTCCAGAAAATCTCGATAATTGCCACAAGCCAGTCCAGCCCTCTCACAGAGCCAGTTCCAGCGAGAGTATGAGAGCATGAAGAGGAACCTACCTAAAACTAGCCATCAACCCACTAGAACTAAAGCGTTTCTTATCATAGCTGAGATGGAAATGCTCCGTAATGATCTCCAGCTCATCCTCTTGATCCACGGTCCTGAATTCCGGGACTGGAAGCTGACGGTTAATGGCGAATGTCGAGGCACGATCCTCGAAGACGCCGTCTTCGGCCCATTCGTACCGGAAGAGGCGGTCTGTGAGGATTGTGAATCTATACTTTGGACCTGGACTAGTCGTTAAATCTTTGATTTTTGAATGATTAATTGCGAGGGATATAGCATTGAGATGTTACAAGGCTGGCCTGATGGGAGATGATGGGAGATGATGGGTGCACTTACCCTGGACTATGGATTTCGGGTTCGCGAGAGGTTTGCTGGGGAAGATGTAGTCTTTCATGATGGCGACCTGAGAATGATTTCTGGCTGTCGCTCTTATTCTCAATATCGTTTCAGAGTGATGGTGATTATGAGAATGAAGATGAAGTCGAGTTATAGATGAGGAAAGAAGACTCAGCAGTTGTCTTGAATTCCGCAGTCTCATCTCATGCTTTTAAAGGGGGAAGGAGCTTAGCTTCAATCCTGAGTGAGTAATGAAGAAGGTTGGTCGGGCGAGCATCGTAACACCAGACCCTACGTTGCTTTCCCCCAACCAAACAACTCGGGCGGGAGAGCTGAGCTGCACTGCATAGAGGGGTAGCTTTTTTGATAGAAGATGACGTCACCGGCGTTCCTGGGCACAACATACGGTCAGTGAGATTTCAGCGAGAGTTGTTCCGAGAGGGACGAGTGTTGATCAAATGTTTGAGTGAGGGGGGGAATGACTATTGATTTTTGGGGCTATGGATCGTGAGCTTGGAATGGTGCGGCGGGCTATTTGGGGAGGGAGTGTTCTTGGGTACAGTAACGGGGTGGTGGGGCGAAGGCGGGTGAGTTCAAGACTGTTTGTGAGGGGGAGATGAGGAAACATCTAGTAGATGCCGGGATATATTCTACAAAATATTTTGCACGAGATAACGTGTTTTATCAGTATTCTTTCACAAAATCATGAGTTTCTGCCCAGGGGTTAAATATTATTTTGAAAGAACTCAAATTGGCCCTCCTGCAGTGAAGCCATCCATATTCTCGCTTACCACCCCCATTATTCCATCAACCCCGTTTCCCCCAACTCTTTCAAAACAGTGACCAACCTTTGCAACCCAACCCTCAAAACATCCTCTCTCGCCGTAAAAGTAATCCTAAACCAGCCTAACTGCTCGGTAAAGAAATTGGTCCCATACCCCACAAACAGCCCCTTTTCCTCACACCTCCGCAGAATGTCCTTTTCCCGGGCTAATCTCCTATCCATCGTCTCCTGACTATCGAAATACTCTCGCAAGTCAATCCAGATGAACACACCTGCGTTAGAACCTTTGAAATACTTGACGTCATGCGACGATAGGATTGAAGTTGCAAGCGTGTAGTTTTCTGATAAGCGTCGCTGATTAGTGGAGATGAATGTATTGAGATACTGCGTATCTTCCAGCAGTTTTGCCCAAAGGTCTTGGAGGACGTATGGAGACCAGGAGAACACTCTATAGATCAAAGTCAGCAATTACTTCTTACTTCAAGTATTCGACAAGACTGGGAGATATCGGATATCGAAGTAGAGGACTCACGCCAAACTCCCAACCGCACCAAGCAACCCCTCATTCCTCGAACACAATGCACCCAACCTCAACCCATTAGCACCAAAATCCTTCGAGGGCCCATACATAACATGAACCATGTCCTCCTCAATCAAACCCTCCAAATCCACCCCAAGCATCGACGTGAACGTCTCCGCAGCTGGATAAACCGGGTTGTCAAACACAGACAACGCATATATCTCATCACAAATGAGATGCAACCCATGCCTCCCACAAAACGCCGCCACAACTCGCAAAGTCGAGATGGGATAGCATTTCCCCAAGGGATTATGCGGGTTCGTGAGGAGGACTGCTCGGATCTTTATACCGTCCTCTTGACTCTTTCTTAAAGCACGCTCGAAAGCTATTTCGTTGACTTGCGCAGAAAAGACGTCGTCCAGACTTCCGTTACCAATCCCGGAAAATGAGACAGGGACAATAACGCCTCGACTTCTTTGCGGGATGTCGACTCGAAATCCGGTGTAGAGTGGCTGAGGTAGTAAGATGCCTTCTCCTTCATCGCAGATACTCCATGTCAACGCATCGGTAAGAGCACTGATACTAGAATAAGGGAGGATCTGAGAGGGGGGAATTGGAGATAGAGATTTGAAGTGCGTAGTGAAGAGGTTAGAGAGCGCCTTTCGGAGTCGCAGGGAACCGAGTGGCCCGGTGCCGTATGTGAGGTGTGTTTGGGGAATGACTTCAAACTGGTGTACCTCATCAGCTCAGCCAGTACAGTACAGCATCGATTTCCAATCAGTTACTCAACAACCAAAATTCACTTAGTAGATCTAAAATAGAAAAGGAGAACGTACATTTTTCTCAAGAAAAGACGCAATCTCTTCATGCATCAGCGAGTTTTCCGCGATTCCAAGATTGATGCTATCACCACGTCAACACGGCTAATTGGAAGTCACCGGTGCATGGTCTTGTTCCAGCGTGAAAAGAAAACTCACATCCCATTCGGATTCCTCTCTTTCTCCCACGCATTCGCGAGCGCTTTCTCAATCGGCGCCCAATGGTTCCCAGCTGAGAAATTCTCGGCCCCGCGTTTCGAGAGATGGTATTTCGCTGCTTTAGAATTCATGGCCTCCAGAACGACTTGGTGATATATACTCAAACGGAAATCTGAGACGAAACTGTATTGACTCTTTATAATAATGTTGATTAACCTGCTCACATATGTGGGGATCACAGGTCATTTATCTATCTTTCGGGACACCAAATCATGTTTAAGGCGCGGCGATCCTTTCTCAACCTGCACCTTTGAGTAGCGCCATCCTGCACGCCCTGTAGGATACACTCGCCTAATCCCGAATGAGGGGTCTGAAGTACAATGTACGTAAATCGATATCTGAAATTAATGAAGAAATTCACGATAAGGATTCATTCATGAACTCTTCATTCTCAAGTAAATATAGTTGATTATGACTTGGTACACTAATTGAATGAAGACAAATAGGATTATTTATGATTAAAATACTAAAGAAATCTGGACTCGGTAAGGCTCGATTAAGTAACTTGAGAGTGGGGGGCTTCCTTGTTATGTTATTGCACCTCTAATAATATTCATTTTAAAAAGCCTTGCATACATAAAGTCAAGTGATATTTTTGAGCTAATTAAACTACTTCTTGTTAAGTCAATTAAATGCTAGCGTAAAAAGGCCTAATAGTAAGATTATAGAAACGCCTATTAATTTTGGTGTGTATGCCTCGCGCCGCAGCGCTAAACCCTCTCTTCAATCGTACCTCCTAGCTTTCAGTATGAAATCCGCATGCCGTTAAATATAGCGACTACTCTTTGAAAAGGCTCAGAGATTCATCACCAAGACCGAGACAGGTCATCTGATCTCTACCTTTCTCCGTATCTGTGAAATGTTAGTGCCTGAAAAGAGGTAGGCACTGGGGAACCCCCTGCTTTGGTTGTCACAGGGGGGCGGCCAGACCCGCGGAAGTAACTCACTTCTTTTCTACTTTAGAGATTTTCCTAGGCCCAGCCTCGCCGAGGTTTAAACTCCTCTTTCTCACAACAACGTCATAATTAGAGGACTTTTGAGCTCTGTCAGTCGTGCTCTGCGCCAATGCAATTTTGCCATCGAGTACTCGTCTTAGTTTATAGGCGTGGTGGAAATGCATGGTTTTGCCCTCTCGCTTAAATGGCTTAGTACACGGCTGTGTTCTTTTTGTATTCGCTTCACGTAACTTTAAAATCTACGCCTTACAAGGCTTGAAAGTTTGTCAAGCATGGCCGAGTAGTGGATAATAGATTCTTGACAACGCCATCTACTTGGATCGTGACATGTGACACTACCTAATGAAGATGACTGGACTCTCAATCCAGGCTCCTCCTTCCAATGGTTCCTTTCCTCTCTTGAATGCTTACCGTCGCAAGCCGACAGACTGATCTCTACATCAGCATCAGAATCTGAGGTATCCAGGACTTTCTCGTACGAGAATGTCTACCCTTCTAGGGTCTCGCGGAATCTCCATGAGATGAGACGAGACAGAGATCAGATTGCCAAGCTCGGTCAACTTAGCAAAACTTTCATCTAAACGCAAAAACTATTAGTTATTTAGAATTACGTATTAATAAATATCTGTTTCTGAAGAAATCTTCTGCTGATATCTAAATAATTCAACTTGATATATAAAGTTATTAAACCTTTAGAATAAGTGTTAAAATTTATAACCAGATAAGCCCGATCTGCTAAGTGAATAAACCTCTTTTTACTTTATATCAGAGGTGTCCTATGGACAAACAGGGGGTTATGATAGGATTCCCACGATATACATAGCGAAACTGTACAAATATGCCCGTAACCAAGTCAGGTTCTTGTCGTTGGATGGTTTTCATCTCCATTTGGTTGGTAGTCCTCTATTCTAGGCTGGGTAGTAAATACCTTCATACCCAGGACTTCTTCCTATTGAGGCGCAACGCTCTCCCAGCTCCAACCGTAACTCAATCTTAGCTCTGCAGACTCTCGAAGAGAGCTACAGGTTCGTAGGATGCACCGCGTACAAGTGTTAAGTCTTGGCATCCCATTGAGAGGAGGTTGTTTATTGGGTCTGTGCTGCTCCCTATGTATCCTCGGATGAAGATATTGAGGAAAAGTGGAGTGATGTAGGACGACACATTAGGGTTTTAGAAGCTAAGGTTAGGCAAAACTTCCAGTTTGTACGGGAACTTGAAGTTTATAAATAGTCCGTACGCTTAACAATCGCAAACTAGATGGTACAGAATTTATAAAACCGCCAAACGGACCAGATCCCCTGAAAATATCTAGTTTACGGACTGTCAAAACTACTGGCCGCACTGACGCCATGATTCCTTTCAGCCATCAGTCACATTTCTCTAGGGTTACAAACATTGATAGTACAGCGAAAGGCCACTGGTCAGTATCGGGGAAGTGGAGAGATATATAAATCATTTTCATTGAACTCTCTGACAGAACTACTTCATTCAGCTTAAACTCTTGCCACTCTTCAGATATCTTTGGACAGCCTCCACCACTGAAAATTGAGGATGTCCTCACCTGCCCTCCTAACATAGTCCAAGGTTCGCTGCGACCGGAGTGTTAAAAGTGATTTCTGGCTTCAGTATAAGCGAACTTACCCTTGGAACAGTTGGCATCGGTATAGTAGCCGTTGACATAACAGTAGCCACCACCGGGGGCGTTAATCCTGTCCCAGGTACTATAAAGTGGAAAATGTTATTTCAAACAGCCAAGCAAGGAGGGATCAGAGGCGCTTACCAGTTGTTCTCATAACAGGTCCCAGGTAAATAGCACTGGAAAGTATATAAAACCCCCTGTTTTACGGAGCCGACAATAGGGTAGCTGGTTCCCGGCCCAGAACGGCAGTTGACGGTAGTGGAGGCGTTAACAATGTAGCAGTTAACGTTTGCACGCTTGGTGAGCCCAATGGCCTCAGGAGAGTTGTCACGACTAGACACGGGGTCGGCAGCTGTCTGGGCGACGGCTTGGTCGGCTGCCACACTAGGAGCGGCCAGGACAGCAAGAGGCAAGAGAAGCCCAATGAGAGCTGCCTGGAGTTTCATGCTGATAGCCATGGATTCGAAGAGCAGTGGAATTGTTTGGTGTGGATTTGTTAAAAGATTGTTTCTTGTAAGTGAAGAGATGGTACTGCAGAAGAATGGACAGAGGGCGGAAAGGATGACCCTTTTATACTTTGTGTAGTGATCCCTTTGACATACACTACATCGGCGTAACTATCTCTCCTCTTACTCTTCTTGCTCTTCTTACTCTTCCAATTCTCCCGAACACTTCCCCTTCTACACTTGGTGGGTCTCACCAAGACGCAGCTGACTTGCCCCTCTCGCACGGCCACGTCTTTATGTGCTACATTGGATCGATTGCATACCTCAAAGCGGTAACGTACGTCCAGTTGTTACGTCCAGCCTGGGTAACACATCTCAGCTCACCGGGGTGGGTGGTTGCAGTCTGGCTTCTTGAAGCATTGAAGGGAGTCTTTCGGCTTATCCCGCAAGCTGCCACCACTGCATCTCTACAGGGGACCTCAAGGGAGGAACACCAAAATCAAGGGGAGTATATTCTCTTGCAGAAATAAATCTAGTTTATACTTAATTTGATTCTACAAATCGAAGGACTTTGCGCCCAAATACACGTTCTGAAGCTTACTTGAGGGTACCTTATGCTTCTCTGTTTCTCACTCTCTGGTTGGTCAGAATTAAGCGACTTGGCGTAGGCACGGGTTACTGCAACGCTGGCAGCTTGGGGGATACAAATTGTACATCCTTCCGATGATACCTATGATCTCACCTATGCCATAAGTTCTCCCCGGACTTATTCTGCAGCTTTTAGACTATTGGTTCCCATCTCAGCCATGCAAGCATTGGGATCCTATGTTCTTAGAATGAGAGCTTCATAGTGTAATCTTCACAGGAGAGGCATCTCCTCAGGCTGAACAGACAAGGTCTTACCTAAAGTAGAAGGAGAACTGTGCATGGCAACGCGAGGGACCTAAAGCAGATGGAGAACTGCGCGTGCCAACATGAGGTGTATTCTGTCTTCTGCAGAGAGCGTGATCAGGAAAGAGGTCGGACGATTTGACTTTATTGCCTATGGTGTTGCAGTGCATGTGCACTATATATAGCATTCATCATTTGCGGGCATGTCCAGATCCAGTTTTTCCACTGACGAAGCAGCTAAGTTCACCGGGGGATATTTTACCACCTTTTCGCCGCGATGTGTTTAGGGTCCAGCTACCAGGAGCCAGACTGCAAGACAGAGAACGATTCTAGAAAACCTCCCTCTTTCTCTATTCCTCAATCCTCAACATCACGACCAAGATGCGGCACTCTCTCGTTTGACCGTCTTTCGCCTGGCAGCAAATGCACCTCTCCCCCTCCCAATACACCCCCGTCATAAATATTAACGGTGTGCCTGTCACAATTAGCCGACCCCGGACTCTCGCTTGGCTCCCCAGACATGCGTTTCTCCCGGCGGAAAGAGTAACGGAGAAAAATAGTGGAGATGGTTGCCAGGTAATTCTACCTTTGCAAGGGCAAAAGTACCTCTAATACATTCAGTCAGGGGATGCATAGCTATAGGTGTCTAAAAGTGGACCTCGCTAAAAAATAATTAACGGGAAAAATAACGACACCCATTTCGACTTCTACTGTATCTTATTCAAAGTACTGGAATCGAGAGTCGCGGAGAGGATCTCGCACGCGGTTGAGACATACGGCCTTCTCCCCACTAACTACCTTGAGGCTCGTAAATAACGATCGGCCGAGTAAGCACTCGTACGTTTATAAGAGTAGACCCACACCGCCTAGCGGGGCTGACGAATCGTTAGCCTGGTTAGTTTCGATGTTAAGGGGGCTTATTATAGAGTCTGTAAAGAGAGATTACTGTAGAGAATAAAGGCGCGAGGTATACTAGATAAGCTGCTTCGCTAGATAAAGGTATTCTGCTCGGAACATACCACGACGATCTAAATCAATAGGCAGCATTTCGAGGTCTGAAGCTTGCTATAGGCTAGCCTGCCTTAAGGCTCTCCCCTATCTCTAATCTTATTCCTCTTTTTTAATGCCGGTCTAGTACAAAGACAAATCGACAGCCGTAGGGGAGCGATAGCTTTCGTGGATAACTTCACTACGTAAGTCACAGGGCTTACGGTATAAGGCAACTAAGAAGGTATCAAAGCTATTACTAAAGATGCTATCGATTGGGAGAGAAGAAGCAGTACGACTTTTAAAGCGAAAAGATAGCAATGATATACTTCACTTGTAAACTATATAAGAGCGCTATAGAATCCTTTACTATTAAAGAATAACCTATTCTACTTAAGGATTATATTAAGATACTTAGAGCAGTTATAAACGCTAAGCTTAAGTGTAAGGAATATATCGCGAGGGCAACTTTTAAAGGCTTAAAGGCAGTAATAGAGCTCAAGCGGCTCAGGGGTCTCTCGCTATTAGTAGCAGGCAGGTGTTTATTGTAATAGTTGCCTCAGCTGTAGATTATATTTTTAATATTTAGATGTATACTTTTAAAGATAAACTTATAAGACTTATTAATAAGGTTTAAAGAATAAGAGCATAAGTTATCGTAAAGATGTTTCTTACGGTAGTAATAAGTATCGTGGAAGTAGAGGCTTATATTATTAGCGTATAAGACTGTTTTTAGAGACGGGTAATTAAGTTGTAGATAGATATTTATACGTTGCCTGAACCAAACTTATTTCGGCGGAACATATCTCGTATGCGAAAATCTAGAAGATAATATCACTTATTACTCTACTAATTAGCAGAGGTATTTGAATATATAGTAATAGAAAAGCTAGAAATTATCAACTTATATACGTTAGTATTGTGGAGGGACGAACCCCAATTCCACACAACACGAGGGTAGCATGCAGCGAGCCACTAGAGGTTTCCCTTGCTTCACGAAATAATAGAGTAATCGAATCTAAAGATATCACATATCTGAAGAGTACAAATTTGCAAAACAGGGGAGGGGAAAAGATCTGTTTAAATAGAAAATATGTGGTGGTGCTTGTTGTTGTGTTTCTATCAAGTGTTGGCCCCTTATACATGCGAAGGACCAGCGCAGTCATGTAGCCAAATGTCAAGGCGGAGAAATGCTTTGAGATAAAGTGCTGAAAGGGCCAATATGCCATTCTACAGCCATAATAAGCCCCATTAGTATGGTGGAGTTTGTGAGTTGACACTTGCCCCTTTCTTTGAATAAGCCGATGAAGGTAAGCGAAGCCCGACTGGAGATTTTGTATATTTTCTTCGGCTGACGACTACATTGCTATGAGCATTGTGTAAACTCCGGCTACAGTATTCCAGTAATCGTCACAGATAAACAATATTTTGTTAAGGGAAACATGATTTCCTCGCCCGATAAGGACTAACTGATCCTGCAAGGCGCCCCCTTTTCTTAAATACATCATGCCTTACCATGGGATCTATTGTATCTAATAGTACAAGAATCCATGCCATTTGCATAGCCTCACTTACACCATACTTGTACCGATCCTTCCTTGGGACTCATTTTCCCCACTCACTATGGACAGCTTTCTCATCACGTCTGTACGCGTTTTCGACGGCGTTTCCGTCATCTACGAAACTGGCCATGCGCTTTTCTCACGAGGTGTCATCACGCTGGTGTCTGCCCAACCACCGCAATCTCTACCTGAAAATTGTACTGTCATTTCTGGGGCTGGGTGTACTCTACTCCCAGGACTCATAGATACACATGAACATGTCTACTACGAGGTATCTGGCCTGCGAAACTCTCTTTCATATGGCGTGACCACCGTACTTGACCTCTACAACGAGACGCCATGGCCCAACAACGCTAAACGCACGGCCCGAGAGAGGAACGGTGTTGCGGATATCTTAAGTTCGTATAAAGCTGCCACCATTCCAAAGGGCTGGCCTGAGGACGTATTTCGTTTTTTAGATCCGTCAGAAGAAGTAAGAGATTGGATGCGACATCCATTCACTTTGCAATTAGGAAAGCTGGTATTGCAAAAAGAACGAGAAAAGGATAGCAGCGTGGATCAGAGTGACTTCAGTGGAAAGCGCGAAGTAATTCGTCGATGAGGCTATCGACAAGGGTGCAGAGTGAGAATATCCTCTTACAACAACAGTGAAAGACTAATGGAGGTTTGTTTTAGCTTTATCAAAATCGTGCAAGAAACTGGCGAAGGTTTCAATGCATTCCCAGTTGGGAAGACCCTCCCCACCCCTTCAATTTCGATACAACGGGCATTGGTTGCCGGCGCTCAGGAGCATCGAGTCCTATGTGTCGCGCATGCCATGAATCATGGAGATACATTTGCGGTGCTCCAGGCTGATGTCGACGGAGTCGTTCACGCTCTCGTGGACAAAACGCCGACCCCTAAGCTAGTCAAGGCATTCAAGGAAAGCGGAGCTTTCTTGGTCCCAACATTAACAGTGACAGCAAGTAAGGGCGGAGGAAGGGGAGAGCCGAGACAAATTTGCGAGGGGACTTGAAAGTCCACACTGGGAAAATCCGTACACCTGTACTCAGTTTGCAAAGGCTGGCTTCAGCGTACAGGCAGGCTATGCACACACAGGTCAGGGCGCTGAAAGCAGCTGGTGTTGACATCGTCTGGTGAAGCGGCCTCCTCCAATTAATAGAATACCCGGGTGGGCCAAGTGCTAGCCTTTGGTGCAGTGGTACTGATACCTCGCCAGGCTTCCGGGGTATGCATTTCGGGCTTTCGATGCACCATGAACTGTGGCTCTATGTGGAACGGTGCGGCTTCACTCCTATTGAAGCGCTCGTATCTGCGACATCTGTCAGTGCCAGACGGTGGAGGCTCCTCGGCCGCGGTACGATTGAACTGGGAAAGAAAGCAGACTTGTTGCTGGTACGAGGGGATCCGACGAAGGATATCGCTGTCTCCAAAGATATTGAAGCGGTTTGGCGTAACGGCGTGAAATTTGAAAATCAAGGCGCGCATTGAAGAGAGTCTTTCATTACAGGAGGGGTGCAGACTCTATCATATACTGTACAGAGCTATTTTCAAATAATCCTTGATTCTGGAGTTTTTATTTCTATTTTTATAAAATATATTCATCCTTTAAGGTGCTTTATTAGTAAACTATGCAGCGGTATTCTAGGGTTCTTCCTTCCCCTCTTTAATTCTAGAAACTGTGTGTGCAGCATACTTCATTTATTGACATGAACGTGCTTTCAAACAAGACTCAGTATAACAGCACACACAAGACGTATGAGATGCCCTATTGGGTGCAAAGATACAGAGGAATACATTCATCAGAAATCTTCCAGCAGGGGGCTCATGGATGAGTTTTGATACTCCCTCGGTCTACCCCCTGCGCTCGGTCTGAACTCGGCCGAGCAGCATACAGTACTCGTACTCGTACTGTAGCGACAGGACCAGCCCCTGGCCCTGGCCCAACATCCAACACCTCGGCTCCACAATATCTCGGACTCCATAACAAATTCGCCCATGTCGACATCAAATGCGCCTGCGGGAGCAATGCGGGAGCACCCTTTTGCACGGCTTGGCCCACAGAACATGTCAATGCCGCCCTGTCCCCCAACGCCCTTCGCGGCTTTCGTATCCCACAGATTGCCAACAAGATGTGAATAAATGTACAAGTACGGCGAGCTCTTATGATGCGCCTCCCTCCAAAACCGCTTTCGTCTCTGAGCCATCGCTCCAAACACAACAACTGCTTCATCACCTGTGCTTCCCACACTACCGTTCCCCCAAATCAAACTGCTAAAAATGACATCGCTCTCATCCAATTCTAACTCGCCAGAAGAGGGAAGTGTCAGAATGGAAAAAGGCGACAAGTCCAGCTCGGAGGAAATCCCCGCCGAGCAATCCACGCATGGTCCAGAGCTATATGCGAGCATGGCGGAGCATCTGGCGAGCCAGCCCAAGGAAAGCTTGCAGACCTGGCTCCAATCCATTGGCGCGTTCCTCGTCTATGCGGCTACTTGGTCAGTTGAACATAGTGTGTGACTGTTATGTGCTGCAGGCGACTAACACCTTCTAGGGGCCTTCTCAGTGTCTACGGAACGTACCAGAGCTACTACGAGACCACCCTGCTCCCTGGCTCATCGTCCAATGCAATTTCCTGGGTCGGTACCATCAGCGTGATCCTGCTCATTATGGGTGGTGTTTTGACGGGGCCAATCTACGATCGCGGCTATGTCCGCGAACTGCTTCTGACTGGCTCCATTCTCACCATCTTCGGCATTATGATGACTAGTCTTGCTACAAAGTACTGGCATATCCTGCTAGCTCAGGGCCTCTGTGTCGGGTTCGGTGCTGGGATCTTGTCGAACCCCGCCATCACCCTCATCAATGCTTCGTTCTCGGGAAACCGTACCTTGGCCCTGGGTTTAGCTACATCAGGCACCTCGATTGGTGAGTCTGTATCCAGGCTGCTGCCTCTCAAAGTAACGTTAACTTATTTAATCAAGCCGGCATTGTTTACCCCATCATCTTATCGAGACTGATGCCTACGGTTGGATTCGCCTGGTCGACACGCATCCTAGGCTTTATTACCCTTGGTGAACTTATTATAGCATTAGCAATCATGCTTCCGTACACCAAGAGAGCCGAGAGGAAAACCGACGAGGCGACATCGTTCTCTGAAATCTTCCTCGACAAGACAGCGTTCAAGGACCCCGCATTCCTCGCCCTCTCCGTGGCTTTCTTTTTCATGTGGATTGGCTACTGGGCAGTGTCCTTCTTTATACCTACCTTTGGCGAGTATAAGGTCGAGGCCAATGCTATACGGTCCTCTGATTTCCTTGTCATCTCGAACGCCGTCAGCTTAGGGGGGCGTTTGCTTGCTGTCGTGACATCGAACAAATTCGGTGTGCCCGAAACCGTACCTTGGTTCGCACTGGCTTCTGGGGCCCTTCTCCTTGGCTGGATTGGGATAGAGAGCATTCCTTCGTTCGAGGCTTGGATTGTGCTGAGCAGTCTCTTCATGTCGCCTCTGGCAGTCCTGTGTCCTTCGATGCTCGCGCATGTTAGCCCGTGGGTATTTCCCGTTTCTTGGCTTTTCCAATGTGTTCACGTTGGTTCCTAACAACGCTACTGTATTATCCTATATTCCATCGAAACAGAGATGCCTGTTGCTAATTCATTCGTTGCTCCAGAAGCAAAGATGTCATCGGAAGACGGATGGGAATCGCATTTGGATTCACATCAGTCGGCGTGTTGGTCGGAACGCCTGTTGCGAGTGCGCTCATCAATCTACAAAATGCCTCGTTCTGGAGGATGCAAGTCTTTATTGGGACCTGTATGCTTTGCGGCTCTGGATGTCTGATGTACGTGCAGAGAGAAGTCGCCAAGAGGGCAACGAAAAGAACGCTTTGAGGCGCGGTCAGCAGGGGTGGGGGCACAATTTTGTGGTGCACTGTACCATATGGGTATGTATAACACGAATGAATATATTGCAAGGCGAAAAGAGGCGGAAAGAAGCTCCAAGAGGATGTGTATACACGTTGGATGGTCATGTATACGCTCACACAATAGATAGATACAAATACAGCGAGAAAATTCGAATCATAGAGCAAGCGAATGGATGAAGATGTGCCGTGCCGTTCAAAAATGACAGCGCCAATCCAACCCGCCCCTCAGTGCTCATGGCGAGTATGCATCTAGCGTTAACTAGGGGGCCAGCTAAATCAACACATGGAAATAGCTATGTCAACACATGCCAAGGATTTTCGGTATACCCCCGTGTGCGTCTATTACCCTCGCCCCACTATACTTAATGTAAAGGTAGTGGTTCCTACTTTATTTAATATGCATAAATAGGATTAGCCCCAGGCGTTACGAGAAGACGTACCTTAGAAAGCTTAGTAAAGCTCGGAACCTCGAATAAGCAATTTATGCCATATACTTACTTAGTATTTAATTAAGTGAGGCTGTGTAGCGTTAATACGTAACTAATACGTAACAACTATGTAAAGGCCGCGTTATATAATTAAGCCTATTTAGAAATAGCCTAGAGTAAGATCGAAGAAATAAGGAGAGCTACCTACCCTCGGGGAAGGGACTCCTTACTTTAATATTCGCGTTAATAGAGAGTATTATCACCTGATCACGGTTCTATTCGTTTACGGACTCCCGTGCTATTTCATAAGCCGTGCTTAATTTTGCAATATTTAGCGTTTAACTGCGCGTTTGTCACAAGGGCATACCTAAATCTACGTATACTTATTCATTTCTCGGCAATCTAAGCATACAGCAAACACGTAGAGCAGAATTAAGTCTTCGCCAAATTTTACCATCTGGCCTCCCGTGTTTAAGGCGTATATCTAAATTCACGTACACTTAAAAATTTAGCTTACATAAGAAATTACATTCACTAAGAGGACATATATATACTCTATTAAGAAGGTATATGCCTAAGACTTGATTATGACAAAGGGGGTTTTCGTTACCACAAGGGCATATGCCTAAATTTTCCATAAGCTTGTCATGAACAAATCATAAGTACTAACAAATTATTAGTACTGTCAAATCATTAGTACAAACAAGTTTCCAGTGCAAGTGGTCGGACCCTCAGTATCTAGATGCACCTCCACACTACTTGTGTGGAAAGGCGGTTTAGTGACGTAGCAAGTGGATCAGTAGGTCACTCCCCTTTGATTCCTGATGATTGCGATCTTGGTAATCTCACCGCACGCCCCCACTTAAAAAAATAATTGTAATTAACGTGGTGCATAACTACCCAGAAAGTGAGGGCCTTACTACCAGATGATGAGGGCCGGCTGTAGGATAGTGGGTTTAAATGTGTATCCTTGTAGCTTTAGTGTTGAAAGGACCAATTCAGGTTCCTCTATGTGTAATCGGACTATAAGTACAACTGCAGTTATTAGTATGATAGGAGGTAGCTTTCACAGCTGACGGCGATTGAATAGACTATTATAGGTACTGAAAACGATACACTTAGCGGCCACCGGCGGAGAAGAAAGAGAGATAATGAGGGACTAATCAGGAGGAAGAACATATTGATCAAAAAAGACTTCGAATTAGGGGAATTCGAAGGTATCGACGTAGCTTTGATCGTCTGCAAGTATGGACAATATACTACATACAGGTCCAGGGGCTACATATTACAGCAGCCGTCGTTCGCAGAGATAGTAAGTGGAGTGGTTGCTTGTCCAAGATAAACGGCAATTTTGATACGTTTTACTAAAATACTTATCTACTTCCTAAAAACATCGTACCCGAAGACGTAGAGAATCGCCGTTCTGAACAAACGAGAAACCGCCTGAGAAGATCAACAAAAGTTAGCTGTCAAGCTCGGCTAATACTCGACAGCCTATGTCCCCCCAAAGCGATGGCCTGGCTATCCAATCATTTGAAATGCTTGCCCAAGAAATCAGGCTGTATATTTGGTTTGAAGGACTGCCATTAACTAGGATCATTGCTACGATTCCACGCCAGAGATCTGGAGCTGTCTACAACATCGATCTACATTTGAACCTGGTTACCGAGAAATCACGATATGATGTGAGAAAAAAATGGAAGAGGAAGGACGGATAAAGGGTAATGCGAAGTGTGAACAAAAGGTTCAAAGGGCAATAAAGCGAGCATGTAGTTATTGAAATAAGGCCATATAAACGAGACTTGATGGGGCTATAATTACTTCTTCGTACCAGGTCGTCTACTTTGCTGCGCAAGCAGATTCCGACATGGTGCGCCAGATTTCACACAAGTTAGCCTACTCAGCTTCCTCAACCTCTCTCTATCTGGCATCTCCTATGATCCTTTTCAAGTCAGGAGAGTAAGGAGGCCAGTTGATAGTAGATATAGCATTCTACTCTAATTTCGTTGCAAAGACCGTGATTTTAGCTGTATCTGACTTGCCATGGACTTTGCTATTATCTTCCACGCAAAAGAGATCTCCCGGTTGCTCAAATATCTTTTTTAATAGTCCTCGTAGAATCTGATTAATGTATTTTTGTTGATTGAAACCTTTTCCTTCGCCCTCGTAAGAACAAAAATATAGTCTCGACTTGAACCCGTAATTAATAGCAGCCTAAGCCATTACAAACTTATGACTTAAATAAAAAATAAACTAAATATAATCTAATCTCAATCGTTCTTCTCTTTTTCGTAAGAGCTGTCGTCGTAATAAATCAGTCCTTATGATCATTCCGTTTATAAACCTTCCTCTTCTCTAATACTTTTTAAGTTGATCCCAATTCTTAATAAAAAAAAGTCCATCGCTTAAACATATTGCATTAGATAGAAAAGGCTGGTAATCAGGTACGTGATAATAATATCCGTATCGTTGAAAGGTTCGAAGAAGAGGTCGATCAGAGCAATTAAGCTTAAACTGTTAACGAATCTGCTTAATCATTAATACTCGATGATCATAACAACTAGTAAACCACTTGATAATCTCTTGAATTTGTGTATTTGAAATAACCGGAGGTGCACTTAAAGGCTTAACTTATTGGTTAAGCTTATCAAGAAAGTATTATATTAAAGAACGTGGGATTCCAAGTTTACGTATTTTAACACATTAAAAATAACCCTCATCGAGAAGAGTTTTGAAACGCACACGAGTAAGTGTTTCATATGTCCAAGGTAGTTTGACAATGTTAACTCTATACAAATTAGTAAAAAACAATTATCAAATTAATAAAGAGGGCATAAGTTCTACGAAATTCGATGAGTCTCACTGCTTGGCAGGGGTGGACGAGACCCACTGTCCACCCCCTTCCGTACCACACAATCTCCTCCTGGACGAGTAAGCCAATCGCATGCATCTGCACAAATAAATTAAACAGCAATATTGATCCTTCAACATTCAGCCCTGCGGCACAGTCGGGAGGGGGCTTATGTGGGTTGTACCGACAATAATGTTCCTAGATTTGGGCTTACCGCATTCTCAAGGACCTTAAACATTGCCGTGTCTATGTTTCCTTTCCCTTTCATGCAATTCCTTCAAGTAACTAGTTTACAAAGTCGCCTTCAATGGCAGCTGTTCATTCTTCGCATCATAGGCTCGCGAGTCTATGTACAGCCTTCATTCTAATAAGTCAAACCCCGGCTTTTACAACTAGCAGGAATTTGAGGGGCCAGCCAGGCAATGCAATTGCGAGGCGAGCAGATGACAGTAAAACCTTCGAAATCCCGTTCAATATCACAGTAAGAAGCGATGGCAACCCCAATCATTGAGCCGGCTGCTGACTGGATTTTGTTTAGCTTTCCTACGGCGAAGTCTACGGCTTTAACTGTTCGGTCGGATCACCTCCACAGAATATAACCGTCGGGATCAGAATCTCCTCCTCGAGCGACACGCAGTTCAGTAATATAACCGATGCGAACCCTTGGGATTCATTCTGTAAGACCCTCCATACCAAGCACAGCTACGGAACATAGGCTTACATCCTCCTTCAGATAACGCTAGCCTTTCAACCTCATCCAAGCGCGATGTTCTGCCAATCCGTTACGACGCCATGTCTCCACATGGTTCCAGCACAAACAACTCCAATCTATACAACGTATCATTTGCCATGGTCTCGTACTCCTCAGATGATCTGGTGTTGCCAGGGACAAACAAGAACATTACTCTAGACGACGTACCTTTCGTTGGCTGGACGAACACTACATTCAACTGGTTCCGCCCGTGGCGGCCGGGTGATCCCTGGCCATATCAGTGGATCGGTCTGGGGCTTCCTGTAGGACAAATTTCACGCTGGGCAGATGGCTGGGGACAAAGCAAGCCATACCCAACGTTCCCCCAACGGTTAATCAACACTGGGACGATCGAAAGCAATACTTTCAGTGTCTGGCTTGACGAAGTCTCTAAGAAAACCGGGCACTTACTTTTCGGAGGCTTGAATTTGAACCGATACCAAGATTCATTGGTGGATCTTCCCACGGAGTTGGTAGACACTCCAGAAGTGCAGTTTGGCTTTCTCACTCAGTAGGTATTGGGATGCCAATTATTTCCTTGTTTGAATGTTTTGAGACTTTCTAGCAACCTGTCTTATTCTCTTCCGAAATCGTCCCTGTTAAGGCAATCACTAACTCCACTGTTACCTTAGGACACAGTTGGGCGTCACTGTTGATTTCATTGGTCTTAGTGTAGCTAACAGCACCAATGCGATCAAACTTGATGCGCCTCTACAAGTCACACTCGATCATGGGATCGAAACACGACTACCAATTGCTCTTATAACAGCGATCTCGGCCGCAGTTGGAGCCAATACCAACCCAGATGAGGTCCCAAACAGCGCATACTATCCAGGTGTCCCCTGTTCCTTCCTTTCAAACACCAGCACATTAGACATCAAATTCTTGGGTGCATCGTTTCTCACTCTCTCGGTACCGATGGCACACCTCACCTCCCGTAACGGCGACGGTCTCGATATGTCCGAAGGCGAAAACGCTGCGTCATGTCGACTGAATATCAGGGCGGCTGAGGAAGGCTTGCCAGGGTCATTTGGTGCCGGAATGCTCAAGAATTTGTACACTGTTTACGACTTGGACAATAATGTTATCTCGGTTGCTCTTACAGATTTCAGCTCCACGGCGGCGGACCATCTGATTACGATACCCAGTGGCGGTGTATCCGCGATCTCAAAGGATGCTTTGACTAGACCAGAGTCTGGATCAGCCACTTCTCCATCAAGTTCTTCCTCCGGTTCAGTGAATGGAAACACGTCTGGTGGAGGGGGTGTAAATGGTATGGCCGTCGGTCTCGGCGTTGGAATACCTGTAGCTGCCATACTTTTAGGCTTTTCTGCGCTCTTCTTGATTCGTAGAAGGCGTAGGGAGAAGAGTGAATATGAAGCTGCCAAGAACACACAAGAAAGTAATGGTGAGATGGATGGGCCAGGCGAGCTGGGGAGCAAGGAGGCCCACCCGCACAGGAATGAGATGCTTGGGAATCCAGTCAGTGAGCTGGAAGGGAAGGCAGACGTTGTGTCTGAGCTACCTGTCTCGGGTACTGCGCCGAATACTGCCCAGGAGCGGCATGAGCTTGCGTAAGTTCGTGATGTATAATTTTAGTGATCGCTTTATGCCAGGCCAGCTTTTTGATGTATCCTGCGAGCATCGGCGGTTGATTCTCCACACATTGTTTGGAAATGCTGAGCTAGCGGAAGCCACGACTGTACAGTACACCCAACCTATTAGGCGAGCGACAAGATCGCCAAGAATCTTATTTTTACCTCACCATCCGCCCTCACATCAGTACGAGCCTTGCTAGCTGGAATTGCGCCCATGGGGTGGAAGAAGTGCGCAATCATTGTGATAATCGATCCTACCTTCGACAGCAACTGATGTCCTAGACCGGCACGGTGTGCTCCTCTCTTAAATATTAACCTTAACCGCCGACTCCATCAACGTGGTTAAGTGGCGCCACCGACACCGCCTATGGGTGGCGCAGCAACTGTCCAGGCTGCCATTTTCATTCTTTCCATAAAACCGGCACCAAAGCTCTCAATCAGCGACCTTTTATGGGCGCAGAATGGTCCAAGATGAAGATCTCACTCCCAATCGCGCTTTCCTTACATATTTCCAGCCTCAATATCGGCCATGCACGCCAAAGAAACCTGCAGCATCCATTGCGACCTCCGCCAGGAAAGACTTCTCTCATACCACAAGATCACTTTAGCCCAGTCATTGGGGTTTGTAAGTCTTCTTTTGAGCGACTGATATCTGATGGGTAGTAGGGCTGGAGCAACTTCATGCACACGACTAATATCTCACTTGGTACTCCGCCCCAAAGCTTCAACGCTCTGCTGGACCTAGCCAGCTCGGTTCTCCTCGTCCCATCCGTCAAGCACTCGAAGACGCCAGGCTCTACACTTAGTCCTCCGCATCAGTACAATTCCACTTTATCATCCACCTTTCGTCCGAACGGCACAGCTATGACGTCACGCTTTATGCAGGAGGATGTCTCCGGGTATTTATCCTACGACGATTTTCACATCTCCTCCTTGACACTAAGCGACGCTCTCTTCCAAGAGGCGCCGACATGGCAACCATTTCCCGAATGTGGACTGTGCGACCGTCCGGTGGACACCCTCTTCCCACTAGGACCCTACAACGCCAGTGCACCACAGAACTTCATGTCTCCTATCGCCCAGCTCATCAAAGCCGAGATCCTGGACTCGAACATCTTTTCCCTCCGCCTGTCCCGGAACCCCGGCGATGGGGAAGGCCAGCTCGTCCTTGGCGGTATCGTGGACGAGGAGTTTTACACTGGTGAATTCAGGACTATTCCCATGACCAGCCTTCCCGTCCCCAACTCCCCAGGCCTGAATGTCTTCGATGAAGGGGATAAGTGGAAGACGACCATTTCGACCCTCACTGTTGGACTAGACAGCATTAAGCACGCCTTCTCAACCCCAACTGTTGCGATCATTGATGTCGGATTCCCCTTCATCGGCCTCCCTGTCTCTCTCGCCGAGGACATAAACGCCCTCCTTGGAACGGACAACTGGGGGCCATTCGCATGGGCTGATTGCGAGGAACGCGATACCTTCCCTAATGTTACGATCATCCTCCATGATGAGGAATTCATCTTGACTCCCTATGATTACCTGCTTGAGCAAAAATTCAAGGAGGACGGAGACCGCTTGTTCTGTCAGAGTGCTTTCTGGACGATGTTTGAGGATGAAGATCGAGATGGTGGAAGGGATGAGGGTGTAGTGGTTCTGGGAAGTGCGTTCGTGAAAGCTTGGGTTAGTGTTTTTGATTTGGAGACGGGCGGTATGAGCTGTAAGTCTAAGTTTATGGGTAAAGTAACTCCGTGATCTTGATGCTGATCTTCGCAGTTGCTAGAGCGAAACATGGTCCTCCCCGCCATGATCCAGGCCATGGCGTATAATCGAGGCACAAGTATCCAACTATACTTTATGCACAGCTGGGTTTCAATACTAATTAGCCGGACCTTTCGCTAGCTCTTCATCGAATGTTCTTGGGCACACAAAGAACAAACTCCTAGCGAATTAAGCGAATTAAGAGACGAGCGAGAGTCAGAGTGAAAGCCTACGAATTCATGGCAATTATTGTAGCCGCTCTGGGGTTGCTCACCGAGAACTTTACCAGACGCATAATTAGTCCTAATCACTTCGAAATGCATTGTTTCAAATCGATGTAGTCGCAATTGTAGATCACATAGAACGGAATTCTGGCGTGCGCTGGTCTTACCAAGCCTCCGAAAGGTTTCCTCCACCTCTGAAAAATAAACCAATCCACCTGGAACTGCTTGCTTAAGTCTTCCAGAATCGGCTTCGCGTCTCTTACCTCAGCCAGAAATGGCTGATGTCGGAACAAGCCGTCTCCGTTTGTCTGACAACCAGTCCGGCAGGCTCAGAATCTGGGGAATTGACAGGGGAGATGAATTAAATATGGAGATGATACTTTCCTGAATGAATCTTCTTGACCTAACTAACTAGCCATTGTATCCGATTACACACTCGACGAAAACCTTATTTTGCATAGACTTTTTATAGTACATTTAGTCCATCGCATGAACCACATCAAGATAAATCTCGAAGGATATAAAAGACGTATATTTTCAAGTAGGTCAGAGAGCAGATATTCACACCGTCGATCAAACATCGGCAGAAAGGATGTGCCAAAAATTTGGGCAGTATATACTCAGTCTCTGTCTTAGTATAAGGAAGTCTGGGTAGCCCCGAAACACTTGTTTTGCGGGAACTTTCGAGCTGCAAGGTTGTCGAGTCTCGATCGCAGGACAGTCTCCAGTAAGCACTAGGAGTAGGAACAAGGTCCTGGTGGTCCGGTTCTGTTTCGTTCGCGATGAGCTTCTTTCGACTATCAACTTCAATTCAGTAGAGTAACGGATGCAGGTTGGGGGATGCTCATAATAAGCATTGGCCTCGTTCCATCCAGCTAGCTTCAGCAGCGGCAGACTACCTGGATTATGATGCGCGGAACCTCGACGAGATGAGACAACATCGAGAGTATTTGCTTGAAGCTGAGGTACGTAGCTCTAATGGGGTATGGGATTCGGAAGCTTGAGCTTGAAATAGGTGCATTGGCTCTCAAACGTCTTAGATGCTTGTTATCCACAGCGATTCTGAGTGGTGGCAGAGGTTGGTACTGTTTAGCCTTCAGTTCCCTTGAGAATAAGACCATGCCTAGCAGCCAGCGTGAGCAAAATTAATCTAGCTAATCGATTAATAATCAGACTAATTGATTTGATTAGATTAGAATTGGATTAATGCAAAATTGACTTGATTAGATTAGAATTAGATTAATTAATCTAGATTAATCTAGATTAATCTGATTAATGACTAACTTATAATAATATTAAATATATATATTTATAATGCTACTAAGAAATAATGAACTAAATAATTAAGCAATTAAACAAGTAACTTATAAACTAACTAATAAACTAACTAACTAACTAACCAACTAACCTACTAACAAACCTATTCAATACAAAATAAGTTATTATTTTCTATATCTTTAACTTCTTCTCTTATATTGTCTTCTTCTTTTTTCTCTTTAATAACTTCCTATAACACTTACTTTACAAAGACAGTAATCACGTGTAATAACGGCCTCACATATTAATACATAACATATAAAGATAATAAGTATCTCTTAGAATCTACAATTAAGTAAAAAAGAAGGTAAGAAGAGAAGAGCTTTATATATAAAGGGGGAGCGCCATGGGGCTAATTAATCTTTATAAAGCTTAGTTAACTGGCATACCGGAAATGAGGCTCTAGGTGCTCCTAACCGTTATAACAAATACTTTTACTTGCTTATAAATCAATTATTATTAATAGTATATTCTACTTTTTGCTTTTAACTAATTCTTAGATTTTAATAAAGTATATATTATTCTTATTAACATATATATGCTTTTTTTTAATTAAGTAATAAGATTAATTTAGATTAGAAAATCATCGATTTCGCTTCAGGAAGCCTCGGAAAAGCTTAGTAACGATTATTTTTAGTATACGTTAGTCTATTTTAGGTATAGTCTACCAGACTATACCGCTTTAGGATGCGGCTCTTATATTAATCAAATTAATCAATTAATAATCAATTAATCAGATTAGATTAGATTAGAATTTGATTAATTGAAATTTGACTTGATTAGATTTAGATTAATGGCCATTAATCTAATCTAATCTAATCATTTCTCACACTGGTGCAAGGGTTGACTTAAAGTTGGTGGAGGACATAAGGCCTTTATCGTTCCAGTTCTGGATATTCTTGATTGAGAGGAATCGTAAGTTGGGCATCGGATTCTTGGGGTTGTTCAAAGCCTCAAAGAATGCTGATAACACATCGATTCGAAACTCATACCCTTCTTCAGGGTCTCTTTTGTCGTGATCATCGGGCGCCACATACATGCAGACTTCAGCGAACTCGAGGGCTACATCGCGGAGGTTTGGAAAGCGATTGATTGACTGGATGACTTCGGTGTATTCGTCCGTCAACGTCGAATAAATTTCGCGATCGTTTAAATTCACAGTGTCATAATAGGGATCGTTGGATGTGGTAAGTTTGATGCGAGTGACCTCTTGCGAAAGATGGGGAGATGTGAGGATGGATGGAACTTCTCAAAATTGGCCGCGTTTGGAGTTACGTGAACTCGAGAGAACAATTCTCGAGTGGCTGATTTATAGAAAGTTTTGCTCGCCAGGCGAAGGTTTAGCAGATCTGACGTCGGTGTGTTTTTGCAAGGGGTACTTTTTACTTTTCCCTTATTACAAGACTTAAGAATAAGAGTTTCCTTAATAAAAGAATAAAGAAAAGTATTTCTAAAAGAAAGAAAAAACACAATCTTACTAATAAATCTATGTATTAGTACTTCACTAAAAAAAGTATTAAAATCATTAAATAATTTCTAATTACTTTGATTTAATACTTAAGGCAATTTAATACTAATTTATATTAACGCAGGTCTTAGCTAATAATTGCTCCAAATACGGAGTTGCCTTTTTATATTTATTTCCCTTATATATACTACTATAAATTCTAAACTATTAGTAAATATATTCCAAGAGATTATAGTACTAAGATTAATACTAAGTGTATTAGCAAGGGTATTAATTTTAGGAAATAAAAAGTTAGTATTAGAATCACTAATAAGGGGTACAAAAGAGGAAGCACTTCATATATTAGTATCTTTAGCAAGAGATTAATCTACTGGAGGAACAACTTTCGGCTTGATTCGATGATCAGGGGGAAGAAGTCTAGTAAAGAAAAATTATTTATTTCTTTAGTTTTTTAATAAAGAGAATTTAAAAAAAAGGGCAAAGGTTTTATTATATTCAATACTATTTATTAATATTATACTTAATATAAGTTTTTCTTATAATAAGATAGCGTCGTAGTAATTACTTACAAAAGAATTTAAGGAGAAAAATATTTATTATCTTCTTAAATAAGTTAAAAATAATTATAAATAATAATTACGTATAATAGTAACCTCATATATTAATACAGAATATATAAAAATATAAGAGAAAATTACTATTGATGAGTGTTGGTCCACAGGTCCCTGCATGAGCATACTTCTGTCGGAAAAGGGAGTGCGGGTCAAAGTCAGGGGTCAGAGCCGGACTGGTTTCGGTGGAGATTCGGTGGGGTTTCGTAGTATATAGTCTGGCTCTCCTCGCACTCTCTTAGAATTGACACAGATTTTGAACCATACATTTATTACTCTGTCGCCATACTCGCATTGGAATATATTCACACATGCGGCGTGGTACATGAACCGGTACTGCACCGACAATGAGTAAAAAGAGGATGTGTATTATAATTAATCTTAAGACCTGTAGATAAGCTTAAGATAAATGTATTAGAATTTCTTAACTTAGATATAATCACATATGTAATTATAATCTGCCAAAAAGCTTCACAATTATTTTAATAAGGATATAATAAGTTTTCACTTGATAAGAAATCATACTATCAAACCCTAATAATAGAAGTCTTTCAATTTGGTAAAGATATTCTCTTTTGCGTCTTCAAGTCTTTTTACTAAGATACTTAGCCTTATCTAAAGTTATTTCTTACTATCTTTAATACAAGATCAATTGCAAAGTTACCCACTTCTCAAATAAGGTCTTAAAATGGCCTCTTACAAATAAGATCCTTTTTATTGAAACCATTGCATTTATTATAGCAACTCTTATGCTATTTGAATTGATATTATTTGTTGTTAAGTACACTTCGCAAATATAATTAAAAAGTGTATTACTAATCTGATCTATTTAACTTAATTATTAAACTTCTTGCATATAACAAGCTTTAACTCGTTTATTTATAATATATTAGTGAGAGTAAATACTTGTAGGTATTTGAATAATTTGAAATTATCAGTTTAATATGTTAGTCTTTTTATTCGTTAAGCAGGAAAAACAATAGACTTTTGATAGTTAAACTTTCGAAATGTTCATTTAAATAGTCCCCTATATAAATATAGTAAAGTACTTACTACATTACATGCAGACTATCCTTCTTAAAGCTAATCTCCTTTGTTATACTTTTCTGTGGTATAGAAGTGGAGTAGAGCCTTGTGATCAACGTAGGTTGAATTGAAGTGATTGATTGTTCTCTAGAATATATAAGGAAATCAGGGGAACACGTTGTTCCCCTAAAAGCGGTATACGCTAGTAGAATCTGAAACTAGTATAGCGCACAACTAACCGAGTATTAGCTTGTGCTTATACGACATACCCCCTAATTAAGTAATAATTGTAAGCCACTAATATTGTGATTAACTGCTCTAAGTGAGAGTAAATATTAAACTGAACAATTAGGCCACAACTATTCTTGTACTACTAGGTTAGGCAAATAACTGTCTTATTTAAAGTGGCGCATCCCCTACTTAATTCTTGATCCTGTAACCTTTCTATAATATATATAGATCGACCTTTCGATTTATTAACTAATTAACTAATTAATAATTAATTAACTAATTAATAAATCAATTAATTAATACTATAAGTGTATTAGTGCGCTCTATTAAGGCCGTTAAGGCTAATCGTTTAGTTACTGTTATAAGTTATTGAGTTGATTTTTATTGAGTTGATCGTTAATTTTGGGGCTATGTATTAATTTGAATATTACTAACTATAGTAAGCGAAGAAGAAGAAGGATATTAAGAAGGCTCTAAAGGCTACTCCTGCTTTAAAGAGACCTATTACGGCTGCTCCGGTTACTCGTGCTTGTGCTTCTTAAGTTAAGGGAGATAAGTGTTTAGTTATTTGTTTAGGTTATATTAATAACGCCCTCTAAACTAAAAGTACTAGCGAGTACTTTAATATTATTAGTTAGGGTACTTGTTATTTCGCTTACTTGTCGGGCCACTCTTATAAGGCTGCTCCCCTTATTACTTAGGCTCTTTTCTTCTTTTATCGCACTACGCTCTTAAACGACGTAGGTAAGAAGGTAAATTCCCTTAGTTGTTTTTTTTTAGCGTGTAATTACTGACTATTTTAGGAATTAGAGCGCCTAAGAGCTCTTATTTTTACTACTTTCTAGGGTGAGGTTATTACTTTTATTACTAATAAACTAACCGGCTTAAGAGAAGGTGACGAGGAGGAGGAAAATGAGGATAGTACTACTATTAAAGAGTCTAGTATATTATTTTATCTTAAATTTCCTACGAAATTAAGGCTAAATTAGTTAATTTCTTTTAAATAAAGAGAATTCCTTTAGTACTTTAGAGGTTTATACGCGGGTTACTAGAGAGTAACTTATTACTACTACTAGTGCTTTATTTTCTCCGGAGCTTACTCGTGGACTTACTGGTGTTAGTGGAGCTCCGGCTCTTACTCCTAAAGAAGAGGCTTTGGCCGCTCGTATTAACGAGCTTTGTAGTGTAATTAAAAGTGCCTTAGTTACTTTAACTAGGGAAGTTCGGGGCTTACTACTTAGAGATAATTAGGCTACTCTCTTTTTGTGAGGCGAGGCTTAAGAACCTTTAAATAATTAAGTGTCCCTTTGTAATTTACTTATATTATATTACTTTTATTATAGAAACGAATAACTATTGAGAGTAATTAAATCTTTTAAATGCCGTGAATTTCACCCTCGAGCTCAGTTGCTCTCGAAGTAAATCAAATAGTAAGAGAATTTACAAAGTAATAATAAATACATAAGAAAATACATTATATATTTATAAAGTAAGCTTATAGTTAAACTACCCTTATATAAAAGAAAAGTAAAGAACGTATATAAAGACTTACTTTAAAGCGAGGGCTTTATAATAAGTTACTCTAGTTAAGCACAAATATCTACTAAGTTAATAAGAGTAACAAAATTCTTAAATTTCTGCCGAGAGAGGTTCTTTATAAGTCTATTAACAGGCATATAACCCGTAAGCAAATATTCGACTAAAAAAGTGCCCTTTTGAAACTCTTAGCGCAATTATATATTTTAAATATTAACGTGGCGAAGCTTAATAAAAATACGCTGATTTTCCTTAATAATTAATTATATCGTTTATTAATTATTATAAAAGATCCTTTAAATTTCCCCTAATTTAAGACGTAGCTCTTAAAAGAAACACTATAAAGCTATAATATCTTTAGCCGTGCGCTTAACGCTTAAAAGCATAGCTTATATAGTCGAAGTAGTGACTGTATTTTATAAGGCCGCTTTTTATAAGATTAATCCTTTAAAAAGTATTATAATATAACTATTAAAAGAACGCCTAGTATTAAGATCGTCTATAAATAAAGTATTTAAAGCTATAATAAGCTAAGAGTCGCGTAGCTTGTAACTGTTAGTAATCGCCAAAAATCGGGTTCTAAAGAAGTAATAAATAGTCTAATTGACTATTATAAGGTACTTTAAAGAGAGGTTAGTTAAGAAGTGAGAAAGTCTTAAAGTTATAAACGTAACGTTTACGCGTAATATAATTACTATATAAAGTACTAAGCTAACTTTCTCTTAATACTTCTTAATTTAAACCGGGGTTACTTGCCCTTAATTCTTTAATAACTTAACTTAAGGTAGTAAAGTACTTAAGTAATTTCTATTTACTAAGTTAAATCGTAAAGTAACCTTTTAAATATAAGTGTCGTGTACTAGAGAAATAGTCTTTACTTAACAATCTCTAATAACACGAACACTTAAAAACTACTTTATCGGTTCTCCTCTAGTAAGCTTGTATGCCGTATTTAAGCCGTCGATAATAAGTTGAGCGTCTCTAAGGGCTAAAGCGTAGTATAATACTTAAATATTATTAATATAAAAAATAATAAAGACCGAACGTTACTTGTTTATAAAGATATAAGGCTCCTCTTTATAAGGGATTAACCTTAACTTTAATAAAGTTCCGGTAAAGTCTTTATATTATAATACTAGTGAGTCTTTAAGTTTATAAAATACACGATCAACCTCTATTACTATGCCGTCTTATTTAAATCTATTTAGTAAGTAATAGCGTACGCGAGTACTTGATTCGCTTCGTTTAGCGTTAATAAAGGCGTTAATAATATAAAATTAGATTATCTCTAAATTAAATTAAACTATTATTACTATAGCGGTCCTGAAAGAATAAGTAGTCAAGGTTGCCGTATATATTAAGAGAATTGACGTTTCGGGTTATAAGTCTCCCTTAATAATAACTCGCGAGCGATACTTAGTTAAATACCTTGACGAATCGACTTTAGCGTGAAATACTTATTTTAATAATATTAATTATTTAGTAGCGAAGCTTTATTTAACGACTCTCTAGTAGTTACGCGACTCTAAGTTAGTGATTTCCTTGATTACGTCGGTTCAGAAGTACTCTCTTAAAGGATAATCCTTAAGGTCTCTCTAATTTAATAAGTCCTTTAATAATTAGGATTAGTATATTCGTAGGAGATTAACTAGTTATCGAATTTCGATATTTTTAAGAATAAACGCTGAGATTATAGCGTAAACTACGCTTAAGTCTTTCCCGTCTCTTTATACTAGTTCTTAACTAGGCTAAAAGGTCCTTAAAAAGTCCTCTAAATACTTATAGTTACTCGACGGGTTTAACGATTTTATAATTAACTCTCTAATAGTTACTATATAAACGCTTTCATTTAGTTTTATAATCTTATTACTAACTCGAGTCTTTCGACCGTCGTTAGTTGCTCGATCTTCTACTTTCTTCTTCTATAAAGGTTTAAGTAAGTTATTATTAGTTAGGGCTAGAAGTAGTAAGTATTACTTTATACTTAATTTTTCCCTTAAGTCTAACGAATTAAGATACTCCTTATACTTTATTACTTAAGGCGGAGCTTCTGATTACTTAGGGCCGGCACCTTAAGTAAGTACTCCCTGACGCTTAAGACCGCGCTCTCGGTCGTATAACCCTTAAAAGTATATAATAACTTATAATATCGATTGGCGCTTAGCTCTTATATTTCTCTTAAAGTTTAATATATTACGTAAGATATCTCTCTTAGTTATACTTTAAGATACTAATTATCTTAATTTGTCGACTCGTTTTGAGACTTAATTAAAGTGCTCGTGAGTAAGAAGTCTAATACTTTTCCTTAATTATTTTACCCTTAAGTTTTTACTAATGAGTTCTATTAATCTTGACTTTTTTAAGGGTAGTATTAGTTACTTTACCCCTGTAGTTAAAAGCTTAATCGAAGGCTGTAGTACTCCTAAGGTTATAAACTCAGTAGTTTCTATAGAACTTATTACTTAGCTTAGTTATTCCTTTTTTAAAGTAGTACTTATTATTAATTCTAGTATATTAAGTGCGCTTAATCGATTAATTATATCGGTTCCGGCGTCTTAAGGTCCCTCCTCTTCTTTTAGTATTTTAGTAAGATCTCTTAATATTAAGCGCGGCTGGCCGACCGCTCTCTTTACGTTTAGAGAGCCTAAATAAAAGAGAGATTTGTTAAAAGTAACGTTCTGAGTTACTATTACACGCTGTAATTAAGGTACTTAAACCCTATATATATATTAAACGAGACGTATCTTACTAAGTATCTAAGGTACGCTTTTAAGTTAACTTTAAATACTTTCTTTTATTAAAGAGCCTCTCGGTTCTTAATTATAAAGTAGGCTCTATAGCCGTACGCTTATATATTACTCTAGTTAGGTTATATATTAGTGTTATACTTTTAAATAAGCTTAGGGTCGTAGTACTGAAAATATTACCTAAACTAAATATAAAAGATCTTATTTAGACTCTTAAAGCCTTTTTAAGTATTTGGACTTATATTATAAAGAGTAATTGCCGCTATAACTACTTCTATCTAAAGTTCCTCTAGTAAGTTTACTAAAAGGCGCATCTTAATAGACTTTTCGATAATTTCCTTGCTTACGCGCTTAATTCCCCTATTAGGTTAGTGCGTATGCGAAGGGGTACTTTTAATATTAATATTATTCTCTGTATACTACTTTTCGTACTCGGTTAATTTATTAATTCTTATAACCAAGGTATTATTATCTTAGCGTATTTTGCAAATCGAAAGTCCGAATTGACGTCTCGTCTACGCCTTAAACAGTTTAAGAGCTGTTAAGACGGCGATTAACCCTTTGTTTTTCAAGAACTATTTATAGAATTTCCTATCGTATTAGTCTTTAACTAATAAGAGCTAATTATTTTTATTAAATCCGACAGGGAAGTCGAATAAGTCTTAAGAAATGCGATAAAAAGGCCAGGTAGCTGTTCTCTCTAAAGGTCTTCGACTAACGACTTACTGTGGTGGGGATGGCACGTGAGAGCTTGTCAGCTGACTTGACTACCCCTTTATATGGCCGGCTGCCAGCTGTAGAGTTGCATCCACAGAACATATACAACGAATACTACTTTTGGCTCTTTTGTCGATACGATTGGGCTTTGTCCCCTTCACATTTTGGTGACCTACGCAGGGAGTGTTAAGATGCGCGTGTGTATCTTTGGTCGAAGGCCCTTGAACACTTAGAACCTCTTCTCTTCGATTTGCAGTCAAGTTTGACGAAACATGAAGATATACCTCTCGTACACGATACTTTCGCACACGATGCCTTCGCACACGACGATGCCTCCGCATACGATGCCTTCGTACTTGCCCGACGTACACTTCCTCTTCCGATACTCCTCCTCTCGTTGAGCACTCTTTGGCTCTTGCCAACCACACGACAACGATACCTTCAGAGAGCCATTAACTTGGTCTTTTCTGCCGAGCGGCATCATACCTTCTTCGATAGCCTCTGCGAGCTCTTCTCAACCTACCTCACTTCTACGACCACTTATCTCTTTCGATATGCCTCTGCAAGCTATCTCTTCGACTCTACACTACGTACGATATTTCCACACTTCGACGCTCCGTACACTTCAACATACACATACACGCACTTGACCCCCCTTTCGCCGAGGCATCCGAAGGACAGATAGGTCATTTACATGTCACTGGTTTCTGTATGTAAATTATACTACAACTGAATGTTTGGATAATGTTGAGGATCGGGTTTAGGGTTAGATAGCTGCCCGAGGGCGGGCAGAGCCTTTGAAGGGAGGGACGGATGTGGTGGGGATGGCACGTGAGAGCTTGTCAGCTGACTTGACTACCCCTTTATATGGCCGGCTGCCAGCTGTAGAGTTGCATCCACAGAACATATACAACGAATACTACTTTTGGCTCTTTTGTCGATACGATTGGGCTTTGTCCCCTTCACATTACTACGCGATAATTAAAGAGTACTCTGTCGCGCACTAGCGCAGCTCTTTGGTCTAGTGCATGCTTGCGTAAGCACTCTAGGTATATAAACCCAGTCTTTAGCTCCTCTCTTTAAGGGGACAACGCTTAATTTAATCAATCTTTAAATACACTTTCTAGAACCTTATCTGATCGTAGAATCTTTTAAACCCCTAAGCTAATACTCGTCTTTTATAGGACAGTTAAGAGTTACACTTGTCTTATTTAAGTTACACGGCGCATTCGCAGAAGAATTTTTAATTAACAAGTTTTACGATTATTTAACTTTTACTTTTAATTCTATAATTACATATTAATTATTCGATATGTCTTTTATAAGTATTAATAAACTTACTAGGCTCTTATCGTCTAAGATCTTATGTAATAAACTAGAAGATTAGCTAGTATAGTTTGTATACTTTACGCTTATAATAAATATACTCGGACTTTGGCTATACGTCGACCTTAATAGAAAAGATATTACGTCTTTATTTAAAATCTTTAACACTACTCCTTTAACTACTAAAGAGCTCGCGGAGGAAGTTAATACTAAAAATAATATAGACTACTAGCTCTCTATATATACTTACGAAGAATAGCTTAAGACCTAATGTGGTACAGAAGTGGAGCAGAGCCTTGCGATCAACGTAGGGAGAATTGAAGTGATTGATTGTTCTCTAGAATACATGAGGAAATCAGGGGAACACGTTGTTCTCCTGAAAGCGGTATAACGTGGCAGAAACCATATCCAGCGTAGCGCGCAGCTAACCGAGCATCAGCCCGTGCCTGTACGACACCTAAGCAATAAATAATTAAGTAGTAATTCTAGGAAACGCTAGGAGAGCTCCTGAATCCTCGAGTACTATAGTAAGTAGTATAGTTACTGTTAGCCTAGGTTCTAAGGGCAGAGGCAATTAAACGTTTACGCCTTTAACCTTTAGCGTAAGGGGGAACTCTAAAATGTTTGAACCGCTCTTAGCGTTACTAATAAGGCCTGACCTTATAACCCCTAAGTCACTCCAGGAGTAAGTGGAAGTTAAGGCTAAAGAGTACGTCCTTTAAAGTGTAATTTGGTAGTCTTAAGCTTTTAATTACCTTAAACTTTACGACTAGATCGAGAGGAGTATAGCTAAGTAATTCTTTAGTATTATAATAGCTCGAGTAGTACAAGAAAAGCGTATAAATATTTAAGTGATCTTTCGCTCTTTTAAGGAGGTGCTCTATTAAACGGAAATGTCGATTTAAACTTAAACACGAAATGACTACCGGGAATCCCTTAAGACTAAGGGAAAAAGTAACTCTCGTGTATAAATTATATCTTACTAAGAGCTTATTTAGAAAGCTTAGTTATATAAAGTAATAGACGTGAAAGGAATAATTAGTATAGTTAACTTCTTAGTTATAGTAAGGAACTTTAATCGCTCGTAGGCAAAGCGCTAAAGTAAGAAAATTTAAAAGTACGAGACTCTTAGTCTTTCCCCTTTTTATATTATTAATTAGCTAGCTCGATTCTTTTATACTAATAAATTAAGTCTTTAGTACTAAGCTCTTTTATTAGGCTATAGAACTCGAGGTCATAAACACTTTGCCACTTTTAGTAAACGATTATTTAATAATAGAGCGACGTTAAAAGGTGATAAGGACGCTCGTAAACTTTTAAAAGGGAAATCCCTTAAGAAGTTATGCCTTTGCTAGAATAATTAGACTTATAAATAGAGCCCTTTAAATTATACTTGACTTTAACTTACTATTTATAGGAAGGTCTATGTAAAAGACTTCGATAGAAATATTAGACTAAATCCTCTAATAGATAACGTTATAATAAAGTAAATCTGACAGCGCTTTGTTAGTAATAAATAAAAGGGATTACGAGACTAAATTAGATTAGATAAACTAATACTTTAAGCCACTAAAGACGCTATTAAAAGCGCCGGTAATAAGGGCAAAAGTAAGTTTATATTCCCTAGAAATATCTTAAATAAAGGGGCGAAGAGCGGCACGTAAGTATAAGTGGTGATTGTTTTAAGTCTTATAAAGGATTATTAACTTAGTGTTTACTTTATGTAAGACTTAGCTTACCTTTTGTCGTTAAGTACTTTTTTTAATAACTGTAATATAATTAATTTAGTTAACGATTGTTCGCTTTTAGAGCTAGGATTATTTATTAAGTCTAAACTAGAGGACATTATAGAGTATAAAAGCTCTTAACTTCTAATTATAAGACGCGGAATTCGCGTTATAAAGGGGTCTCTTAAGAACTCGGATAAGGAGTTATTTAATTTAACCCTTTATAACATTATTATTATAAAATGATTTTATATTAACATTATCTCCGAAGCTCGTCTTTATAATAGCGGGCTTTAGTATTATAGAATAGACTATATTCTACGTTAGAAGGAGGAAAACGATCTTATAAGGGACTACTTAATTATATAATAGTTAGTTTATAAGTAAAACCTTATATTCTTTAAATTTAATAAGCTTTCTAACTATTCGTCGAACTCCTGTGAGATCCCTTTTAGTACTATAAGTATTATAATATTTCTAACGCTTAAACGAAGTATTAGTAAACTCTATAGACTATCGCGAGAATATAAAAGACTAAGAATAAATATAGAAATATATTAACATTTACGCTCTAGACACTTAGGGCTAAATGCCTTAAGAAAGTGTGGTGCAGAAGTGGAGCATAAAGTAGGGTGCTTTCAAAGTAGTGATCAAGTCGTCTGAATTCTGTAAAAGGAGGCTCGTAGGGAGTAACTGACTATATACACGAATAGGGCTAGCTGACTCAGCAGCCCCTATGCTGACTCAGCAGGGCCATGGTGCCGCATGCCCGTGCCTGTACGACAGAAAGCTAATAAGCTTAACTAAGAATATTAAGATCACTAAAGTAGTAAAGAGAATTAAGTGTAAGTATTGCGCTCTTACTTACGTATTTTAAGTAATCTCTAGACGCCTAATCGAGAGACGATTACTTAGACTATTTTGGAGAGTCACTTGGGATCTCTTCGATTATTTAATTGGATTTAAGAATAACTCCTGGCTCCTTTTGCTTAAAAATAAGTATAGTAGACTACTCGTTAGTTATATTCTCTAAAATAAAGAGTATAATATAGTCTTCGAATATATCAAGAGCTTTAAACGCTAAGTTCGTAGGTAGTTTAGACTCTTAATATATAGACTAAAATACGACTAAGAAAAGGCAGTTATTATTATTTGCGGGTTCACAAGATATAAGAACTAGGCTGAGAAGCTCAGAATTGAACTCGAGCTTTCACTTACTTTAATTTATGAGTTAAATGGCGGCGCCGAAAAGGCTAGCTAAGAAGTAATTAATAAGGGAATTAAAATGAGGCTTTTAGTAAATCTCCCCGCGGAATTAGTTATTAAATGCGTACTAGGAGGTATTTACTTATATAATAAGAGCCCCAAGCGCGTGAATAATTAGTAATTATTACTAAAAACACTAAATCGGTAGTTTCGTAACTACTTTTAATAATATAATCCGGCGCTCGTTATGAAGTTTATTATAGATCTTAGATTAAATTGGAATAAGATTTACGTCTTTGGGTATAGAGTATATTTATTAATAGTAAAATAAGTAAAAGGGCAAGAGAAAAAAGTGTTTAAAGTGAATACGTGTGCGTATATTAAATACTTAGTAAGTTTTTATGTTTTTAATATTTACTAGATTTAAGTGCCACGTCTTGACCGAATTATTATTACACGTAACGTACGCTTTAATAAAGACGTGTTTTATACGTTAAGTTAAGAAAAAGTAATAATTATAGTTAAGGAAGCTTACTCGATTTGCGATCTTATTAAAGAAGATAAATTAGTTATAAACTAAGCCGGAATCTTAAAGAATATTATAAGTGATAGGACTGTCGAGGAAGCGACAACTATAGTTAAAAGCGCTTTAATATTACTTTCTAAGTCTATTAAGGGACTAACTATTACTTTAAAGAGTTAAAACTTAGGGGTAAAAGATATTAGAGAACCGAGTATTACAACGGGACTTCTAACTCTTAAAGCCACTCTTATACTAGATAATACGCCGGTTAAAGTACTAGTAAAGGGCAAGGAGTAAAGGTCGAGTATGTACGACTTAGGGCTTACGCTAAGTATAAAACAAGACTTAAAGGGATCGCGTCTAAGTAAGAATATATAACTCACAGATCGGGCGTCGAACGTATTATAGGACTAAGCTAAAAGTCTGTCTTAAGCTTTTAGACTTGAGATTTAAATACTGTTATTTACTTTAAAAGCGGATTACTCGCGAGTAGAGTTATTATTACTAGAAGAAGTACTAAAGGAACTAACTAAAAACTCTAGTTAAGTAACTCAAGAAGTTATAAATAAAAGTCTAAAGTAATTAACTCCTTAAGCACAAGCTCCTAGAACCTCGGATTCGTTATCGAAAGCAGTGACGCGCTCTTAGATTAAAGCGTTGAGAGCTTAGTTAAACGTACGAGAATAGACGAGAGTAATAATATACTCTTAAATAAAAGTTAAGGCCGCCACAGCTTAATTTAAAGCCTTAAGTGCTCGAGAAAAGCTAATAAGAAGTACGAGAAGAAAAGGGAGACTACGTAAAAGGAGTAAAAGTAGTAAAGTATTTATAACGTTTACTATTATTCTTAAAGAAACGCGCTCTTAAAAGGGTAACCTTAATCTCGGGGGTAACTTAAACCTCGAGGGTATAGACTTTAATAAGTATACCTTAATTAAGTATAGTGATTTTTAATCCGAAATTAATTAGCTTCTTTATAGACTTATACTTAATTAATATATGTCTTAAGAAGAATAAGACGATTTTAGGGAATTAACTAAGACAGTATATTTAGTAATCGCGGTAATAATATAAGTAAATCGCCCGCTACTAAAAGGGAAGCTTTTACTTTTTAAAGTTAAGGTCTAAGATTTTTTACTAAAGCCAAAGAAATAAAGCGATTTTAAGAACTACTTAATAAGAAAGTAGTTTCTAGAAGACTATAAGTTAAAAATAAGGAATATAAATAAATATAAATATTAATACTTATAGAAGTATAATTTAAGTACTATAGACACACTTGTCTCGCTTATATAAGTCTTTAAGTACAAGCCTAATAAAGACAAATATATCTTAAGATGCTGCTCTCGAATAGTAATTCGGGGTAATCTCTAAAGTAAGGTAACGATTATATTAATATATATTAACACGCTCTTTATAAAGTCTTTTGGAATCGTTATAGCGCTTATAGCTTATTTTGACTTAGAAGTTAAGTGCTTCGACGTGATTAATGCCTTTATTAATGCCTTAAGAGATATAAACGGCGAAACAGTATACTACTAATTTCTACTTAGTTTCTAATAGCTTAACTAAGTATTAAGAGTTAATCGTGTACTTTACGGAATACGTGATTCCCTTTACTTTTAGTATAAGTATATAAGTAAGACTCTAACTGATTTAAGGCTCTCTCCTTACTTAGAGGAGCCTTATATATTCACAGATCTAAAACACAAAATCTTAGTCCTCTTTTACGTAGACGACATTTAAGTGCTTTATTACCGAGATAATTAAAAGCTTAGACAGGATCTTATTAAGCGTTTGAACTAGGTATACGATATGTATAATTTTGGAGACATTAAATAATTCTTGGGGATTAAAGTATTACGTAATCAAAAGCGTAAAACGATCTCCTTAGTCTATAATTAATACTCTGAGAAGATTGCTCGTAAATTTAAGTAAGTAGATAGTAATTGTCTAACGACACTACTGCCGCAAATCGATCTTGTTAAGTATATAAGACAAGCTTTTAAGAAACACATTAAAGTATACTAAGAGAGAGTAGGCTTTGTCTTATACGTAACAATTATTATAAGACTAAATGTTATATATGTAATTGCCTTGCTCTCACAATTCGTAATAAACGTTAGGCTTAAACACTTTACTATAATATATTAACTTATTTATTACTTATTTAGTACGCGCTTCTTAAGTATTATTTATAGTAGGCACTATAATAAAATAATTATTATTGCCTCCGACGCCTCTTTTACTAATAATATAAAGACACGACGATTATCCCAAGGTTACGTAATCTTTTTATTTAGTAGGCTAGTAATTTAGAAAGTATTAAGATAAGTAATAATCACTACTTTAATAACTAAAGTAGAACTACTTGTACTAAAGTATATAAGTAAAGGAACTATAGCTCTTTAGTACTTCTTTAAAAATCTGGCTCTTAATTTAAGTAAGACGTAGGAGATTTTATATAATAATTAATAAACTATTAGGCTTATTATAAATAATACTAAAAGGATCGCGATAAAGCTCCGCTATATTAATATTTATAATATATAGCTAAAGTAAGAGTATACTCGCGGATCCTTTAAAGTAATATATCTTCTAATTACTAATATACTTACTAATAGTCTCACAAAGAATTTGTCTCGTTAGAAATTCGAGCTCTTTAGAGCTCTCTTGAACTTTAGTAATTATAAATCTCAAGTTAAAGAGCTTTAAATATATTTATTAAAAGTATATAAAGAAATTCTATATTATTTTTATTTATAAAAACTTTTTTACTTAATAAATTAAGTATTTCTATAGCCAAAACACTAGAAATCCACTTAATTCCGCTTAAATCTACAGTTAATCTAGCTAAACTTAGTTAAAGATCTTATAAATTTATATAAAAAAAAAAACTTAACTAAAACTCTACGTAAAAACAAAAAGATCCCCGTAAACTTAACTAAATCCTACTTAAACCTGAAGCTCTCTAGACTAAAGTATACCAGCTATGTTTTTAAATATGTCCGCTATATTCACAGACTTTCTACGCTTTTTCGTAACTCTATTAACTCTAGTTCTAGCCTTATTATTCGAGTTATCCTTCTTACTATACTTAGGAGGAGGACAGCGCGAAAAAGAAGGAACGATTTTATTAGTCTCTTTTTTGGAGCTTAAAGACTTGCCTAAATAATTAAGGAGGGTCTTAATAGTAATATAATACTTTTTAATAAACTTAGAATAGTTAGCTTAATAATCGTTAATAAGTTATTAAAAAAGGAATTTATATACTTTTTAATCGTCGACATTAATAACGCAGACTAATCTCTTATTATACTTTAAAAGATCGTTAGTGACGGGAAAATATAAGTAATTATTAATATAGTTAAAGTAGCGATTACTAGCCGAAGTAGTATTTATATAATAGTGTCCCCGATTTCCTTTGTTATAAGTGGCAGCTTAAATATATAGTAAATAAAGATTAGCAAATTCGCGGCTTATAATATTATTAGTATATACTCTAATACTCGATTACTCGTCGGTTTCCTGACTTTTTTTGGAAAATTACCGACCTGCGCCAGTAGGTCGGTACCACTAACTTCGACATACCAGCAACTTCGACACGACGACTTAATCAAGGAATAACTTTTTTATTACTAATACAATTGGCTTAAAAGTTAGACCATTAAATCCGGAATAAAATTTTACATAATTAACACTTTAGATGACGTCATTTGAATCGTATAGTGTATCGTGATTAAATCGACTAAGTGAATATTTAAGGTGTCATAGGGCAAAAAACACGGAAAATATCAACTTCTACGTCTAACTTCTTAGCCCCTTTATAGATTTTGATAAAAAAGATCCCCGGGATATACGAATTACACTTAGTCTAATCGATTCCGAGATTTATATAATAATCGTATAACATTTAGTAGTGGAAAATAAGTAGTTGTGTCAAAAATAGAGGTTTCGGGCATTCTCGCTTATATAATCTAATATACCCCACATCTAACACTAACTTAGATACTCCTCAATTGTAATTATCGTAGTCTATAGGCCCACTACTACTATTATCACTCAAATTGACGTCGGAATCGGAACTAGCGGACGAATCTAACTCTAGGAGGCTCTCAATATTACTGCTATCTTCCTACTCTATGTCGCTAAGTATTTCAATCGCTTTTTGTGTAGATCTCCTGGCGCGAATTAGTCTTTGGGATGCGGCCATAATTATAGGCTCTTGTTGTGTGGCCTCTTCGTCTTTAATTGTAGTCGATTTCCGACCCCTAGGCTTTTTTCTAGTACTAATTAACGCTTGTAACTTTATGGCCTTGTCGAGTTTATGTTATATTTTAGCCTGAGCTTTCTCTTCCTAGATGCGTGCCTTTTCTATTCTTTTTTGAACCTTCGCTGCTTCTTTCTCCTCCCTCTTTTGCTGTCGAGCTAAAGCTTTAGTAACTCTCTCTTCTTCTAACTTCAATATATTTCCCGCAATATTCGCCTCTCTTTACAGCTTCGTAAGTTTGGACTCTTAGGCAATATTATTCCTTTCGCCGATGATTCGCAATCCTTCCCTAGAGGAGATTACGCGGCCCTTACTGCGAGGTTTAACTCTCTTGGCACTATCTTCGTCATTTAGTACAAGGGAATTACTACCCCAAGTATTATTTGGAACGGTTAAAGTAAGCTCTTAGCGCGCGGCATTAGCCATAATCGCATTGACTGTACTACCTTTACGGAACTTCTTATTAGAGAGTCGCCTTGATAGAGACGATAATATATCTTCGTAAGTCTCAAGAAATTCGGCGTGTGCGTTAATTCCTTTAGCTCTATATAGGGTACTAAAAAATGGCGTCTTTCTATACCAACGAGGATCATCCGCCGTACTATAGTTCCCGTAGTCTTCCACGCCTCTAAGTTACAAAGGTTCCACTTCTATTGATTCTTAGCTATTAAGCAATTCGTCGATATAAGAGCTTACTAATGGAGCTATTAAATCATCTATAATATCGACATTCCCATCACGTGGAAGTTGTGGAAGCTCTATTCCGTCCTCTAGCTTATCGTTAAAAGCTCTATTATTCTAAGTCCACGGGATATAGTCGTATTCTTCGTCTGACGCTATTTCAGCCTCCTAGAACTCGTTATTAACTAAAATCTAGCGTGATATAAGCTCGTTAGATACAGGAATATTAATTGCTGTGGATAAATCACCCGGGGTATAGTTATACACCCGTCCACCAGTGTCTTTGTCGCCTATTTGAGTATCCTAGGTAAGCTTAAAAGCCTTAATAATAACATCCGGGTTTAATAGCCATATACCGGTACGCCTAAAGGCTGACTAAATCGTCTCTTTCTTAAAGGTTTTGGCTCTAATCTAGTGAAGGTATTAAAGAAAGGTGTATTTAGTAAAAGAGTTACAACCGTCTCTAATTCTATCTTCAATTACTCGGCCGTGCTAGTGCTTTTCAGACTAGAAACAAGCAACGTCGAGTGGTTGTGTGGCATGTGTTAAGTGAGCAATTAAACAGAAAGGTATAATCTTTAGTTACTCACACCTAGAGATAAACTCATAAGTCATATGGCTACCATAGCCGTCAAATATTAAGAGACGCCAAGGGCCTTATTGCCGGCCTTTAGTTTGTTGATCAAAGTGTTTGAGCCACTCTAATGCGAGCTCGTCACTTAAGTACCCCTTTTTACTACAAGAGATCTTTGTGCCTGATAGTAGGTTATTGTTAAACATCTTCTTAAGGTAGACAGCCCCCGGTATAATAATGAAGCAATTAATGGCGTAGCCAGCGGTAGAGATACACTCAATGATTGACACAGACTCGCGGTCGATAAGGTCACGGGTGAAAACCTAGAAACAGTCAATACGCACTTAGTCATTAGGATAAGCGGTTTTTTAGTAGTAAAACGTACTTTTTAGATGTTCTTGTGCGTAATAACCGTTGTACTACTGATACACCCGACCCTAAAGCCAATTTCGTCCATATTAAAGATATCTTTCTAATGTATTAAGTATTTAGCTATTACTACAGTTAACTTCTTAAAGCAACTAGTAATCTCTTCAATCGTTATATAATCTTTACGCTTTTGGTCTATTAGAGTAGTCCGTAGAGTATAATATCGGCCAGCAACGTCCATTCTGTCCACCCATCTTCTGGCCTAATTCTGCCCAATTCGCTAGAATATCTCTATAGAGAGATTTAATATCATAGTTACGGCGGCAACAATCATATTATATCTCATAAGAAAGCCTCTCTCAATAGTAATATCAATATACTATATTAGAGACGCCTCTTGAGCCTTATTCAACTTCTTGTTATGCCCCCCATTCTCAGCCAACGTCTTTAAACTATCACTCTTCTTGTAACGGCTATTTAATATAGAGTAATTAACTCCACGGAAAACGCTAGCGGCAATACATAGACTAGTAATATCGGTGTCCTCTAGGTTCTCATATGCCGCCAAAGCAGCCTGAATCCTAGCCTCCTAGCTCATATAAGCGGGGGTCTTATATTTGGGCATCTTCCGTATACGAGTAATCCTAGCATTTAAAGGAGACTTCTTCTTGCCCTTCTTGGACCCTCTATACTTGATTTGAGGCGTAGATTTAGCCATAGTAGGCGTAGTTCGTAGTCTAGATTGAATCGTGTGTGTGTGAGTAGGATAAATCGCGTTTTTACGTGTTAGTAGGATATCCGGACGCGATTTACACCCCTGTCAATAAACTGCGGGACGTCCCGAAGTGCCAAGACCTGCCAACTCTGCACTAAAAACCTGTATTTAGATCAAGACAACGCATTATTAATTAGCCTTAGCCCTAATGCACTAGCGTGATAATTATACTTTCGACTACGGCGCATTTTTCTATGAAAAAATCAAGTCAAACAGACTAGAATTGGGGTTTTAAAGTAATTAAACAGGCTGAAAAGGCCATGTCGAAGTTGCTGGTATGTCGAAGTTAGTGGTTCCGACCTGCTGGCGCAGGTCAGTAATTTTCCAAAAAAAGTCAGGAAACCGACGAGTAATAAAAATAAGATTTAAATAAATAAAAAGAAATATATACTATGAGTTCGTCTTATTAGCGAAAGTCCCTTAGAACTCTTACGAGACTAGCGAGGAGAAGTAAAAACACTAACGCGTTTACGAGGTTAAAAATTAAGAACTTTATTTAATATTCTCTTAAGAGTCTTTAGAGTATTAATAGAAACTTAAACAATTATCTTAAATAACATATAAGTAATATAAATAAGAAGTAAAGACTTTAGTGGGGAGAGGCGAATAAAAGTATAACGAAAGCGGCGAGGGACAAGTAAGATGTTATTGTTAGAATCGGATACGTCCGTAAAATAAAGGGGATTACTTAAGGAGATAATAAAACGAGAGGGTATAAAAGGAGTAAAGGAGGCACCGCCGGCAAGTTTATCTTTATTATTATTGATTTTACTAAAGACATCTTTAAGCTTATTATTATCGTCTTCTTAGACAAGAGATAATGAGGTGGATGCTTTTATAGTAATTATTTATTACTTAAAGAGTTAATTTAATGCTCGAAAGTGAAGGGGTAAGAAATAAGGGTATAGAAATAAATAATCGAAGATAAGGAAATAAATACTTATAACTTAGAATCTTTAGTGACGTTGTTTTTATATAACTTCGCGCTTTATATTAAAGCTACCTTCCTCGCGAGTAATCTGGCGATTTATTTAATTAGTGAGAGTCTTAGAACGTTCTTATAGACTCTTAGTAATCTTAAAAGGAGTAGATTTATTAGGCATCTTAGAATACTCGATGATGAATTCGATGATATAAAAGAAGAGGAAAGGAATAGAGGGGCAAATATAAAAGTATATATTAGTATTAGTAATACTAGAAAGGGATTATTGTTAGTAAGAAAGGAGGGCAATATTTATAGTTATAGGCGGAAGGCTCGCGATTACTAATCGCGCGCACGGTTCACTAATTAACACTACTTACTAAGTAAGTAGAAACCTTTATATTAACCTGACGTGGCTTAGCTAATTAGAGTATTAAGTGTTATTTCTTAACTTAACACAATCACTAGCGACGTCTAATTAACTAATTAATACCTTAATCACACTTGTCTCACTTTAGACTAGGCTATTTATCTTATAATAAGATCTTAGCCTTATAATCTATAGATCGTACTCTCTTTCCAGAAACTTTATTTTATATTTTTATATTTATAATTTAAGATAGATATATAGATACTCTTGTGTTTATAATACGCCTTATTTACGTACTCTTATTTAATATTTGAGATCTTAACGCGGCGACTTGTGTTATTATTTACTTTTTAGGGGGTGCGCGTTTATTAGCGAACGAGCTCCCGATTACGCGCTTGGCTGCGTATTAGACTTTCTTTTGTTATAACTTACTTAATAATTATATAATAGTCTTAGTTAGTATTTCTTAGAGCTTTATTTGTTTACTTAGAGTGTGTATAAGGCATCTCCTAATCTCCTTAGTGTGCCTCTTTAATATTAAGCTTAACGTCCTTATAACTATAGCTTGCTATAGGGGTGTGTCGCGCACTAGCGTAGCTCTTTAGTTTAGTATATACTTGCGTAAGTACTTTAAGTATATAAACCTAGTCTCTAGCTCCTCTTTTCAAGGGGACAACGCTCAATTCAATTAATCTTTAAACACACTTTCTAGAACCTCATTTGATCGTAGAATCTTTTAAACCCCTGAGTTAATGCTCGTCTTCTGCACGACATACTCTTTATACTTAATTTAAGTAATGTTTAAGATCTCGACGTTACGCGTATTTTTAACTAAATTCTCTAACGCTTCCTTCCTTAAGTGCCTTACTCGTAAGTGTTATAACTTAGCGTCGTTTAGCCGCGGTCTTAAATATCGTCGACTTAATTAAAAGCCTTGCCGGATACTCTTTTAAATCGTAGGGAATATCAAAAGGTATAAGTTAAGCGAATTAGAGAGTTAGAAGTTATTACAAGAGCTAAAGAGTAGTTAAAAGGCTTATATTTAAAGAAAGCTAAGTTAAACTGTCGCTCTAATTACTTTAATATAATACTCTTCTTAGTTGATCCCACGCGCAACGTATAGTCTAACTTATTATATTAAACTCTAGCCTATAATAAACGAGCTTCCGAAATAATATTAACATTAAATCCTTTAACGACAGCGACGTTAAAAAGCCTTAAGTCCTTAGTGTTTAGTCCGTTAGGGCTATAAAGAGTACCCTTAAAAAGACGAGTACCTCGGCCCTTAATTATAAGGCTCAACGTTCCGGCTTTAATATTGTCGTCGTTCGTTAATTTAATAAAGGTTCTAGGCTCTAGTAAAGTAACCGAATTAACTAAATAAGTAGTAGCGCTGTTATTAAGTAAGGTACTCTCTAAGAGTAAGTGTCAATTTATATTAATAGTAGCGTAGATTCCTAAGGTAACGAGAGCTTTATCGAGTAACTCCGGACTAATTATATATGTATTAATATTACTAAGATACCTTAGTAGTTCTAAGGCTTTTGCCGAGGTTATTAGAGAAGACGAGGAGTTTTCAGAGGTTATTCCCTTAGTAATTTCCTTTACTACTATTTATTTTTACCCTTTCTTACTAATTACTCGTTTAAGGTCAGGAAACTCCTTTTTAAGCTTAATTCGGGTTTCCTTAATTTCCTCCGTAAATAGTAAGTTACGTAGTTTATCTTTAGTTAAGCCGTCGTAGTAATATCAAAGTCTGTAACACTTGATCGCTTTATATTAGTGAGAGCTTACCTTATAAGAGTAAGTGTTAATCAAAGTATTTAGCGAAGGAGTCCTTAGTACTAGTAGTACTCCTAAAGTATTTAATCTCCCTTTAAGTGTAGCGTATAATTTAACTGTCTTATTCCTCCCGGTAACTGTAAGAGATTCTTTATTAAGTACTAATAACTAATTAACGTATTAAAGTAACGTATACTTATAAATAACTCTAAGAGTATTATCTTTAAGGACCTCAGATAGTTATTCGCGAGCTTATTTAAGTGCGAGCTTCTCTTGTACTGCCTTAATAAAGTTAATAATCACTAAGGGGCCCTTAATATCCGGGATGTCGTATAATAGAGCATCTTAGTAAGCTAATCGCTACTCTTAAATCTATACCTTAAGATTAACCTATCTTATTTTGACGATTTCGAGCTTCTCTTTATATTTAGCTTAAGCTTTAGTGAGGTTACTTGTTTCTAAAAGAGCGTAGTCTCTCTTTAATACCTTAAGGAGTATTTATAAAGTCTAAGATCGTGGGTCGTTTAGTTCGTCCGTTATCTTGTCGAGTTACTCTTTCGCTCTCTATTCCTCCTTAATCTCGTACTCCTAAATAGTACTCTAGTAAATTAAAGGATTAACCGTTTCTTAAATCCACTTATATACTACCTTATAAGCCTAAGCCTTTTTTGACTATTATACGTGTTTTATAGTATACTCTCTCATTAGGGCATTATATATTAGAGCAACTATAATAACGTTAAATAATATAAGAGGTATTACACTTAGTTTAAGTCCCTTAAGTTCAGGTGCTCATTAGTCTTTATTTTACTTTACTTACTCCTTAAAGTTGAAATCGAGAGCCTCCTTATCTTATTGTGCCTTTACTTCGTCGATCGTTTATACTTAAGGCTCGTTTTCGAGGATATTTGGAGCGACTAGTAGCTCTAAATTAACCGACGTCTATACCTTGTAAAAGATACAGAAGGATTTAAAGGCTTAGTATTATAGAGTCTAAGTTTGCCTATCGTAATTAAGCAGCGTTCGATTATTAAAGGAGAAAACTGAGGTTAAGTTTACTATAGCGAAGAGAGGGCTACTCTCTCGAGGCTTTAATAGATTTATTAAAGAAAAGAGGAGAATATTAAGTACGGGTGCTCGATTTACCCTTTTCTAAAGAGGTTAAAGGGAAAATAATAGTATGAACTGCACTTGTTAATAAGTAAAAAACGCTGACGTTATTCGTTACTTATTAATCTTACGTTAACAGCTTTACTTAGATTTATAGAGCACAAAAGGAAGAATACTAACTTAATAGCTTCGTCACGGGGCTTATAACTGTAATATAAAAGTGGAATAGAGCCTTATGATCAACGTAAGTTGAATTAAAGTAATTGATTGTTCTCTAGAATATATAAGGAAATCAGGGGAACACGTTATTCCCTTAAAAGCGGTATACGCTGGCAGAATCTGAAACTAATATAGCGCACAACTAACCGAGCATCAGCCCGTGCCTGTACGACATTTTCTTAAATCCACTCTTAAACATGTCGTTGAAATAAAGGCAATAAATTCCTAAAACTACTTGATGTACTACGAAAGGGACCTTTGATTCTCTGAGATAAACAGTCACGTCAGAGTATTACGTATTATTAAATAGACTAAGGTACGATCAGTGGCCTCAATCAATACAGAGTCGATGCCTTACCAGATTCCTGGTACTTCGTACAACTTACAGAAGGAAAAGAGTAAAGGGAATTGGTTCATTAATTACAGCCATTGCAAAGTGTAACATTCTAGTACCCCGTACAGACGCCAAAGGTCAGATTATTTGAGCATATACCAAGTATTTCAACCTCACAGACTCCTTGGCGCCGTGTACGGTACATCATTCAGATAACATCCTCGCGGTCTAAGTTTAAGCAATAGAGCCATTCGAGGTCACTCAGACCAACCGATTCGGAAGGACGCATATCTTTCTCCACAATCTCTGCACGCTCCTTTGCAGAAAGCCTCAGAGTTCCCAGCTGCCTAGTCATATCCATAACGTTGACGAGCCTCTTTTGGCGCTTTATTTGCCATTTCTGAAGCGCACAATCCAATGTCAAGTCCGATCTCTTGAACAAAGCTAGTGCAAGACTATAGGCATCTTCTATCGCCATACACGTCCCTTGTCCACCCGTGGGTGGTATAGCATGCGCGGCATCCCCAAGAATCAGAATTCTGGCGCTCTCGGAGATCCAATTTTCCAGAATCGGAAGAGAATAGTAAGGCCATATGGTAAGATTCTCAGTGGCCATAGCACTGACCGATGATTGAACCATCTCGGGCCACTCTCTCAAGCTGCTCTCCAGCATACCCATTATCTCGTGCTTCGCGGAAGCGACTCTTCTCCACCCATCCCGGTCCTGCTCGGGGAACGTCCTTTGTGTACCAACCAGGACTTGGTCCCCCGCAAAGTCTTCAGGGATGAAGAGGAAAGCGCCTGAATGGGAGTACATGATCGCCGGAAGGTCATAGTCCTTCGGCACAGGAAGAGAAATCTCCTTCTTCGAAATTAGACAACCAATGGCGAGTTGTCCCGAATACACCGGATTGATGTCCGGAGCTATCCACCGCCTGACTCCGGAATGGATACCGTCAGCGCCGACCAAAAGTGAGGCAGTGTTGATCGAACCATCTTTGCACTCGAAGATTACCTCGGCTTCACTCTCTTGCACAACATGCAAGAAGGCCATATCGAACTTAACAGTGTTACCACGGCTCTCGACTGCCGCGATCAGCTCACTAACCAGCACTTGACGACTGATGCGCAAGGCAGAGAAGCCATATTTGGATGAACCTCCAAATTCAAAGTCGTTCAGAACCTCGTGCTGGTCATTCACGAATGCAACGCTGTCAAAACTGAATCCGTGGGCACGAAGTCGATTGTAAACACCAAGGGCATGAAGAACTCTCAATGCATTGGGTGCAAGAATGACAGCACCACCAACGTTTGTCGCGCGAGACCGCTGTTCGAAGATCTTTGATTTGATTCCGAGTGAATGAAGAGCTAGTGACAGTACAAGACCCTGGTTGATGCTGTTAGTTGATGTTAAGGATGGATTGGCTTGTTCAACACACCCCAGGGCCTGCTCCTATGATGACTATATTGTCCAATGCTCCGTCCGGCATCTTTGACATCATGATCAGTTGAATGGTAATGGCAACTTGTGTAAGATATTCTGAGTAAGACCACTGCTAAGCAGGTGAAACGCCGTGTGTCTCGATTTCAGCTCCCACCCACGAACTTGTTGGTACAGACAGCTTCTATATGCAAAATTTACTCACGAGTCACTTTGACTAATGCATGGCTGATGTGACCTTATACTGCAAGCGTCAAATCCCCACAAACCCACTGCGAGCTACCAGTTTCTTTCGATTTCGGTGTTATCCTTGGACGTAAGCAGATCAGGAAATCTAAAATTGCACCTAATATTTCAGCTTCTTTGATCGTCAGATCCGGCTGACAAGGGCAGCTAGATTGGAAAACGACACCCTTGTCGCTGCCGAGATCATTAATACAGTCTGTGGGTACGAATGCGACACAACCCTTGGCTGACTCCGAAGACTTCACTAGGCACGGAGGCTACGATTCATTGTATCCGTATTAATAATTAGTAGATCTTAGCTTCATATCATGTGTATGTTATGGATATTTATCCGTCCTTAACAGTCTCTGGTCAGGTTCTGGTATAACTGTCATGTGGCATTATTTATCTCTGTCATATTGCCACAGACGTCTTTATTGAGGGATTCGCTTTGCAAATCAGGACGCGAAAAGGTTTAGTGCCCGTATCTTAGTCCACAGCAACACGCTATGTACTTGTGGATACCAGAACAGCTGTTTTAAGAGATCTTCCAAATTTTCTCCGCTTCCCAGATTTAAATCCTGCGCCAAACTATTGATCTCGTAGGCAAACCAGTATTTGTCTTGACTAGTGTTAGCCTCGATGAGAGCCATTGCCACTACCCATATCTTCAAGGGCAAGAAGGAACGCCAAGAAACATCAGAATATTTCAAAAGAGCCTTGACTTTGGACACGTGTATGTGCATGACGACAGGATAGACGCCGAACTGGCGCCTGATTTCTGCAAGATACAGTAAGACTCCTAGACGAAATGCCTCACAAATGACTGATCCTGCATCATTGAGATCAACGGCAGCTTGCAAACATAGAGACTGCCGCACTATGTGATTAAGCCAGAACCCCGAAACAATACCGTCAGCCCATATCCGGCCCGTGGACCACGTTGCTTCAGCCCCGAGGAGGGAATTAAAAACACGAAGATCATCCATCAAGCAGGAAATTTCGGGATGATTAGGATAACATATTTGCCACATGCCACGTAAATACTGGGCGAATGGGGACCGATAGTCGTCCAGGTTTGGCAACTCGGGTGCGTATTGGTTAGGCAACGGGAATCTCGGCATTCGATCGAGGGAGCAGGATCCAGTAACATCAAGCCTTCTTAGGTCAGCAATCTAGTAGCACAAGAATATGTGGAACTAGTTCAAGAATGAAAGAGGAATCTGCGGTAAATGATAGGAAAAGGCAAAACTACCAGGATACTAGCAACCTCAGTCTCATGTTAGAGTTCAATGTCTCAATACCTCCTCGAAGATTTAGAATCTTTTCGATACCATCCATGTGCATGTTCCATGCTTCCAAATCTAGTAAGATGTGCTGATCGAACACCATTAAGATTCAAGCTGTAAAAAATGGCATGAAAAAACGTACATTGTATGCTGCCATGATCAAGGCTGTTGCAATCATGCCGTCACTCACGCGTTCTTCAATGTTCCCAATTTTTCTATTGGCTAATTGAAGAGCCTTGTAATGGAAGGCTGTGGCTTCGTGGCTCCTTAAGATCTTCCCTTCTGATATGTACAAAGTGCGATGGAGAGCAGCATTAGCCAAAAATTGGTGAAAGGCTGAAGCGTCATCTCTTGCAATGAAGTAGTAAGCATCCCTGTAGGGTTTTAACGTGCCCACCCTAGAGTCAAACACTGAAGCCATACATGAGCTCTTGCATAAGGCGCTGGATAAGCTATTCCGGTTGGTGGTCACTTACCGCAGTCTAGGATCCGTTGTCTCTGCTCCGTGATCTCAACCGGGTATGCAACAAAGGGATCATGCCTCCCAGCTCCTAAGCGCTCGATCAAAGGGCGGTTGTTATGAGTAAAAAAGGCCCGTAAAGGCGAAACGGTCATATGTTTGTGAATCTCTCGCTCGTCGTCATGCATTTCCAGCGTCCTTTGTGGTAGGACGACACAGGAGGCCGCGCATTCTTTCCTGTCTGTGCTTATGTCTAAGTCATGCTTGTCCAAACTTCTCATTGGTGCCTGCAGGATAGGAGTGGGCGGATATTGCAGCATGTTCCTCTTGCCGTAAGTATTGCTTTCTCGTCTCGCTTTAGCTGCGCCCCGAATAGCATACTGCCTGACCATTTTGCGTGTTGCCAGATCAGGTTTAGCACTGGAAGTCGTTACCACGAAAGGAAAGCGTTCAGCCTGCCTGTCACTGAGGGGCACTAACATTAGTTATGCAGACAATAGAGGGCAGGGACATCCATAGCATACTCCTTTTTACTGCCAGTTCGGGTTCGAGGTGCCATTGCAGCGAAGCTGAAATGCGAGGTTGGCGAATCGCCAGCGCCCACCGACGTCCCAGGGCGGTGGTGTGGTGCTCAGGGGTGGGTGGTATGCGAGAGAGGGAGTTTGCGTATAGCCACGCGAGCCACGCTACACAAGTCCCATCTGTTTATATCTGCTATGCTTCGACCAGGCTTGTGACGACCAGGCAGCACACGCAGTGTGTAGATTTGCTGGGCGTGACGATGACTAGGGTGTCGCCTACTTTTTTGGGCTAGGAAAGCTTGGCTTGATCCTGCTTGATAAGGCGCAAAAACCTGTGTGGAGGAGTGGGATGGAGCCACACGGGGCGTGCCAAGATCTATGTCGTCTTCGCTGACTAAGTGCATCGAGGGCACCAGAACGTCGGAGACAGCTCCGAACAAGGACGGTGTGCCGAAAACGGCTTACTAGACGCTCAGGCAAGCATGGAAACTGCGGCAAGCCAAGAGGCAGCTTCGTATAAAAGTACTGACATCTGTCATTAGCATGAGCGAATATGCAGAGTAGGCATCAATCAGCAATGGCAAATACCGCAGCTTGGTTGACTTCGAAAGGGGCGGACCTTCAGGTCGCTCCAGCACCTATGCCAAAGCCTCAGTCGGGTGAAATTGTCATAAGGGTATGCCTAGTCCATTCTTACATCGAATGCGCCAGAGGCAAATATTAATTACTGCTTGTCATAGAATCAAGCCGTGCCACTTCATCCGGGCGATTGGAAATTGGCGAAGGGAATTATTCCCATACAACTCAGGTTCCCGGCAGTGTTGGGGAGTATGACTTGGTATCCTCATTTCTGCAATCGTCATTGACCTCTGTCAGATTATACTGCTGGATATGTCTACGACGTTGGCCCGGACGTCACTCGTTTCCAAAAGGGTGACAGGGTACTTAGTATGAGTGGATTTGCTGTGCGTGGTGATAATCGTTACGGTGCTCACCAACGCTTCGTTTTGACCTCAGAGATGCATACCGCGCATGTTAGTCACCCCCAGACCTGAAGCTAGCCATCATTTCTTACTCCCTAGATTGGGTCTACGCCATTTGAAGTTGCCACGTCTGCAATCAGCGTTTACGCTGCCATGTCAGCTTTGATTCTCCATTTGAAACTTGACAGACCATACCCAGGAGCTGCAGCAAAGAAGGAATCGGTATTGATCTGGGGCGGTTCATCTACACTCGGCTTTTATTCAGTGCAAATCGCGGCTCAGGTGAGCATCAAGTCTTCTAAGCCAGGTCATGGTTGTTAATGTGGGAACAGGCTGGCTATCGAGTTGTCACAACAGCGTCGGAGCACTCCAGAGCCGAACTCATAGAGGCGGGTGCTACAGCGATTTATGATTACCGATCTCCAGATATTCTAGAGTCTCTACAATCCATGGGCCCGTACAAAGCTATTTTTGCCGCCACCGATTCGGCAACTGATCAAATGGTCATTGGAAGTGTGCTTAAAGCCCAAGGTGGAGGTAGATTCCTGACATCAATGGGTCTTCGGCCAGGCGTAGTCCTCCCACAAGGGGTAGATGCGTTCTTCGTCCAGTATATGGACGATTACTTTAAGCCAGAGAACGCATTGTTCACAAAATGGGTTTTTGGGGAATATCTGGAAGGTGGGCTGAAGAGTGGCGCGATGAAGTTAGGAAAGGTAAATATCGTAGGTGGCATTGGAAACTTACAAAAAGCTCTTGATGAGCTTGAAAGTGGAAGGGTGAAGGCGGAGAAGTTGGTAATCAACCCGCATTTGGATTGATTCTTCCACACCGGAAGTTCATTGGCTACAGCTGTGAAGCATGAATCAAAAGAATATTTCAATTGCAATGTGCTGTACGGAGCTTAACTTTCTTGTTACGAGGCCAATATGGGGGCGCACCTTGGAAATGGTGATCTTGCACGTCAAGATAGTGTAGTCACTCGGTCCAGAGGTTGTTGTTTACGTGGTAGAATTGATTCCAGTTCCTTCTATCCTTCTTACTTGGCAGACATAACCTTGACATTGTTAGCCGTTTTGGTAAGGAATGACGACACACAGTAGCCATGGCAATAGACCAGGGTGTATGTGGCCATTTAAGAGTTGAAGAGTTCCCAGAGTGCAGTATAATCTTCACAATCAAAAACGAATTCACAATACCCTGAGAATTTTAAAACTTTAATCCATGAAAAAATGGCTCGTCGACCCATTCTCAGTAGCGACGAGGTGAATACGTTACCATTGGCGAACAAGGTCGCTATTGTCACAGGTTCATCGCGAGGACTCGGCGCTGGAATCGCTTCTGAACTGTGTCGGCTTGGTGCGAAGGTAATGTCTGTCCGAAGCCCTGACGCTAATTTTCTACTAATCACCTGGAGTAGGTGGTCATCACATATACGAGTCCATCGAGCTCGAAGAGCGTAGACGAGCTCATTCAACGGATCCAGAACTTGAATAATGGCGGCGATGCAATTGGTGTCCGAGCTGACCTGCGCGAACCATCCGCGAGCCAAATCATCGTTGAAGCCACCCTTACTAATTTCGGGCCAAACATCGATATTTTGGTCAACAATGCGGGTGTGGAACTTGTCAAGCCACTCCAAGATGTCACAATAGCGGACTTTTCCCACGTCTACGACCTCAACGTCCGAGCACCGCTTCTTTTGACGCAAGCTGTGCTTCCTCACCTTCGCGCCCCAGGTCGTATCATCAATCTCGGTTCAGTCGGTGCTCGCGCAGGTTTCAAGAACCTTTCTGTCTATTGCTCCTCCAAAGCGGCATTGGAGGGACTGACGCGGTGCTGGGCTGCTGAGCTTGGCGCTCATGGTCACACAGTCAATTGCGTCAATCCGGGGCCCGTGCAGACCCAGCTTATGGAGAACATTCCGAAGGAGACAATTGAGATGCAGAAGGCATCAACCCCACTCCAGAACCGGATTGGTACGGTGGACGATATTGCTCAGATCGTGGCATGGCTGGCTGGTGACGGAAGTCGATGGGTGACAGGCCAAGTTGTGAGTGCGAGTGGAGGGTGGGCCATGTACTAGCTTACTACATGAAATCCACGTGGAATTGACTAGCAATAAAGGTCAATATCAGTAAAGTCCCATGTCACTTTTTCGGTCCTTCGCTTTTCGTGGACTGTCTTGGCTTGCCCCTATGACCTCCTAATTTGTGTTACTGCCTAAAGTACTTGATATATATAGCACTATTTTTTATACATGGGAATATTTCTCAGCATTGAAACCAGCAGCAACGAGGTTCCCACACCATACCCGAGTCCGAGATTAGTGACTGATATCTCATATGGAAGGCAATCTTGGCGCTCGGAAGAGTCTAGTCCCAAGATGGAAAGCGACTCCCTTGTCATCTCACAGGAGGATAAGCTGCGCCAAGTAGGCACTTGCAAGCACATCAGTCCTGCAAGGAGTTAAATTTTTGGCTGTGGGACCAGCCAATACTCGCCCAATTCTGTTGTATGAGGTAGTCCGAAAGTCCGGAGATATTCTAGAGGCATCTCCGAGAGAAGGCCTATAGTAACTGTGTTTTCGGCGCTATGAAGTAAAACCATCGGTGCTTGGCGGCATGCAAGGTGCTGAATCACAGCGTCCTAACCCTTGATTCTTGGGATTTTGCATTCCGAGGGATTTCGACGGCCTTCGATAGTCTCCTGGTCTGAGTTCCAGAAGGATCGTTTTTAAAAATGGCGCCTACGTAACTGTCAGATGTCTTCAATGAACTACGAAAATCATTCCCTGCCATCTCAATTCCTCCGAAACAATACAAATTGCAAACTTCAGCATCTCGTCCAACACCAACAAATCGACTAGAGATGTCGTCCAAACAGCTTACTTGGTTCATCACCGGTACCTCGTCAGGTTTCGGTGAGATCTTCGTACGTCAAATCATCGCACGTGGTGATCGAGTCGTCGCATCGGCGCGGTCCTTGTCCAAAATTCAGGCACTGAAAGATGCTGGTGCAGCTATTATCGAAATGGACGTCAACTCTCCTCAGGAGATCCTCGACGGGCAGGCCGCAAAAGCTATAGCCATCTATGGCGAAATCGACGTTCTCGTCAATAACGCGGGCTATGTCAAAGTCGGCACTCTTGAGGATACAAGTTCCGAGGAGTGGATGAGCCAATATCAAACCAATGTCTTTGGTGCGGTAAATGTCACAAGGGCTTTTCTGCCACATTTTCGGCGGAAGAAGAATGGCACAGTGGTTTGGATTGGGAGTCTTGGGGGTTGGAGGAGCGATGCGGTCCAGGGACCTTATTGTAGTTCGAAGTTCGCGCTGGCTGGTATGAAAACTCTTCTCCGCTCCCATATAACAAATAGGACAGCAGCTGATATAGGAGCAAGGGATTGCGGAATCATTCTATGACGAGATGAAGCCACTTGGAATTCATAGTCTTCTCGTAGAGCCAGGCTATTTTCGCACCAAGCTTTTGAGCGACAAGAACAGCAGTTTAATTCCCACCAAGTTCCCTGAATACGAACCCGTTACCAGAACCATGTACGACACGTTTCGCTCATATAACGGAAAGCAACCGGGTGATCCTGAAAAGGGAGTTGCGCGAATCTTGGATGTCATTAGGCAAGAAGGCCTTGCTAGCGGGAAAGGAATTCCTATGAGACTGATATTGGGTCCTGATGCAGTATCTGAAGTAAGAAAAAAGTGCCTTGATACGTTGGATCTAGTTAAAGAATGGGAGGAGCTGAGTACATCTACCAATCTTGAGGAATGAGTTTATGGCATAGAGAGATACTTTCTGATATGTTAGTACAAATGAGCTGAATTTTTTGTTCTGTCTGTTTCTTGCAATATAATGAGATAAATCTTTCTACCAATGACCATATTGTGCACACCCGGTTTGAAATTTGGTAGTCCTCCAACTTAGTACCGCTTTTGACTAGCTTGTATTCGAGACAGATGGCCAACCTTACGAAGACCAGTCTGTCCGGCGTTCGGACCAAAGAATGAACAATTTCGGACCATTTTACACTCATAAGGGATGGTTGGAATGGGAGTCTTCGGCCGATATCAATGATAACGTGGAGATTTACAAAAACTTCTTTATCAGATTCCTTTTTCAATCGATACGCACGGTTAGATTCCAACCCTCACTCCCCTCTCTTCTGCTAAGTCAACGGAGCTAACTCAACGATCTTCTAAATGGCTATGCAAAGCGACTATTTGACAGGAAGAGGTGTCGACCTTAGTCTGCTCTTCGCATCTTCATTGACTCGAATGAGTGCCTCTTCCGCACCGGCCCACTTCCTTCTCCGACCTTCGAACAGCCTCCAGAGATGAGGTGAATTGATTCCATTCATCAAAGACTGACAAAAGGAGTGGCACTTTAGCCAGAACAGCCACCCACGCCACCCATATCCCAGGTTATCATTGACGCCTGTCCCAGCTGCTTTATGTAGCCATTGCATCCAGGGACCAACCTTTACCCGTCCCGGAAGTATAGAAGGGCCGTCTCGGGTGGCCATTTCTATGAGCCATCTGTGACGGCTATCAACTTCGCTTTCCATCTCTGCTCGCGAGGGCAAGTCATATGCACCTTTCCAAATTTGAGCAATAGCCATTGCTATGAGGTCATTGAGCGGCATTTGAGCTGAAGGGTACCCAGAGACACCTAGAAATGCCATGGATTCTGGAAAGTCGAGGGAGAAGATTCCCTGATATAGCTTCGGGAGGGGTCTTCCACTTGATGCCGGACAAGTTTCCCATTGAGGATTTGAAGCCCTTATCGGACTGATACGCTCAGGTAGAAGCGAGTAGTCGTATTTGTACCCAGTACAAAGAATGATGGTGTCCACATCTGACAACACTTCTCCACTGACAAGCTCAATCTCTCCTGATTTGAGGACGCTTCGCATAGACTGTACAACCGAAACCTGTCCCTTCCGAAGCATGTCGATGATGTTGTCGTTGATGATGGGATTACACATCTGTCCTTCAGGCAGGATGTTGAAGCGCCAGTCCCCTGGCAGAGTGCCAAAGCTATCGTTGGAGATTGCTAGGCACTTTCTGTTGAACACCATGGCCCATCTCGACGGTGCAATATTCCCAACTACTCTACCCAAAGCTTGCATTCGTAGTGAAATGCTGAACTCTACCGGAGCACCTTTATAGTATCGAGGGATCTGGAGTGGGTTAGCCCATTGAAACTCGATCGTGAATAGAAAGTCTAACAATGACACCCCCATGTCTATGTGACAAGTATATCTTCTTAGCGTGACCACATAAGTCAACTGCACAGTCCATCGCTGTATTGCTGGAGCCCAATACAAACACCTTCTTATCTTTGAAATCGGCGCCACTATATTCCTCGTCAACATGTCTCACAAGTATTCTCTCACTGGAAATTCATACCGTTTGAAAGACTGGCCGTGCAAAACTCTGCCATTGAAATTTTCAAGACCGGAAATACCGAAAGGCAATACACGTTTTCCATTCTGCCCCACAGCCATGATGACTTTGTCGAATCTTTCTTCATGCTGTGCTCCCATCATGTCGACATACTCTAAGCGCCACATACCATCCTGGTGGGTGACATGTTTGACACTGTGGCGGAGTTTAATGTGTGGGCTAAGTGAAAAAGCCTTACAGTATCCTTCGAGATATGACTGAATCTGGGCGAGAGTCGGAAAGTCAGGTGTGCCTGTAGTAATGAATGAGCAAAGTGCATCCTACGATGGGCAAAGCAGAACGTACCAGGTGGAAAGGGAAAATCTGTGTAGCAAGACTAGGGTTTGAAAATATTAGCTTATCATTCAGTCAAACATAATTTGCTTGCGAACCATTTGACTGCAACTATTCCATTGCGTATCTTCACGTTGCTGTTAGCTTCCCTCGCCGGTAGAGGTTACATCTGGTAAGGTACGAACTTTCCGTAGCAGACGTAGTGTCTCCATCTTCTGTGAACCGCCATAGACCGCCAACATAGTCATTCTTGTCAAATGCAGTGGCGTCAAAACCTTCCTCGAGGAGATTTTTCAACGCCGTAAGTCCTAGCACACCTAGTCGAACGTAAGTCAATGAAGACCAAAGTACCACGCAAACATTTTCTCACCTGCGCCAATGACTGCAACTTTAGGCATGCCCGTCATTTCCGGATAATGATAATATTTGAAACAGAATTTATCTTCAGGCCTCAACAATTTGCGCAAGAACTCGCGACAATCTACGGGCTATTGTGCTAGCTAGAATCTTTTCTTCGGATCAAGCTGGAGGGTTAAGTAGAAGTACTGACTTACTAAAATCATAACTTTCACAACTGTAGTCAGCCAGATCCAGGCAACGGGCCAAGAGAGCCAAGAGATTGGCGTCAGACGGGCTTTGCGGAGTTACCACATGTCAGACATACGAGGGACTGTGAATGTTGTTTATAGCCGCGATGTACGCATGGGCAAAAAACATTTGTCGACTAAGTTTAACGTTCTAAGCCGAGATGGTGCAATGCCAATAGTTCCGAGCAGGCATCGAAGCATGAAGTGGATACATACAATTTTTGCAGTGGGGCATGTAGCTGACATCCTCCCTGCGCTACACCGAATCCACATGAGGCCAACCTCCAAGACTGAGTGCGCGGATGTCGGCTTATTTTGAGTGGTTAGGGATCGGCATACTTCAAATGTGGACCCAGGAGACTTACTGGCAAGGTTCAAGTACTTGGATAGTGCAACACTGGGAATTTGGGCGGCTTCAGTCATTAATGCTGCCTTCATAACAGCAAATATCCCACTGGCAGCTCCGCTGTGGCCAATGTTTGGTTTGACCTAGGACATCCTGTCATCAGCAGGGTGGTCTATTGGAATATAATACGAAAAAAACAAAAGGACGAGGCATACAGCTCCTATCAACAAAGGCTTGTCTTTAGGCCGGTTGTCATTCAATGCCCGCGTACCGACCAGTGCCTCAGAGACAACCAGCCTTTTCGTGGAGAGGGAAGGGGATGTGCTATTCGCTTCTTCACGTACTGGGGTCCCCGTTCCATGCAATTCTGCATAGACTGTGAGATTTGGATCCAGGTTGGCCTTCTCGTACGCCCATGCGCACGACACGTTCTTGCCCTTTGACACTGGGATGGGTGATCCCCATGCCGTCAACCTTGCCGTTTGTATTGACGGCAGTCGAGCGGACGACGCCTCGGATGGGATCTCCGTCCCGAATGGCGTCGGAGAGACGCTTGATGTACAACGCGCCAGCGCCTTCAGCGCGGCCATACCCATCTGCAGAGGCATCGAACGTGTGGCAGGTTGATGTGGGAGACAGGATGCCCAGTTTCGCGGTATTGGCATGTTGGTCGACGGTGATCACGAGGTTGACGCCAGAAACAATGGCAGCCGTGCAATCCCGGTTGCGAAGCGACTGGCAAGCGAGATGCAGGGCGTAGATGGAAGAGGAACAGCTAGTGTTGATAGTAAAGCTGGCCAACCATGTCAAGTTAGCGGCTTCAGGTACAATATTTATATATATATCTCCATCTCATTGGGCCATGGATCGAGTGCACTGCACTGTACTCCACGATCGCTCTACCCATTCCCCTTTCTTCAAACTAGACTCCGAAGTATCCCACACGCTCGTTCAGCCGCTGTGATTGGAGGTAACTGAATGAAGTAGGTACCGACCTTAGGCCATTGAGATTGAATGTGTTTCCAATGCGATTGCTGATGATCCCAGGGTCTAACCCTGTAGCTGCGTAGTTGTGCCGGAAGTCAGGGTCGCGAATACACATTTGTTCTGTCAGACGCGTGCGTCAGCATCAGAGAGCAGAGAGTGTGATGTTCGGCGACAAAGAACCAAGCAATCTTACGGTAATCAGATGTGAACGAGCCAACGAAAACAGCCGTGTTCGAGCCAGCAATGGCCTCCAAGGTGGCCCCTGCAGATGTGAGGCACTCGTAGGATAGTACCCGGCCTGGGCCAAAAAGTACAAATGGATGCATGTCACGGGAGAAACATGTGCTCAATACTTGCGGAGCAGCCCGACGGACGACCAAGCTCGTGGAACACCTACCTGGGCTTCCACTGGGGTCATTCCGAAGAATGTGGGATCAAAGTCCTCAGGGCGACCATCAAGAAAATAGCCTCCCGCGATATTGAAAGATCCGGGGAGTCCCAAACTCTCGTGATAGTAGGCATCGATGTTGAAACGAGATTCAGGCACTTTAGCGGTTTGTCCAGTCCTCTTCTCCACAAGCATGTTCCAGAAAGATGAATCAGAGTCGATTCCACCGGGGAGGCGGCATGCTATAGAAGACCACTGTCAGTCCCGTTTTGCTCTCGCTGCCTCGTTGCATGCACGTACCCATGCCACAGATGGCAATAGGCTCCAGGGTTGAGCTCTCGCCCCGTAAGTCAGACAGTGCACTTGGTGACATGCTGTGCGATATGGCCGCCCTGTTAGGCTCTTCTGAGAGTCGCTCAAGGTAATCCTATGTTGAATGCACGTGTGTTGGAAGATGGCGAAACACAAAGACTCGTTCGACTTCGCTTATCACTAAAACATACAAATCTAGCTATTTTGGGGCTTTTCTGACCTATACGTTCTCCTGACTCCTACGAGCGACCGAAGAAATCCTCCTCCCGGCCAATTCAACACCGAGCTCGTTGCTACAAAATCTTACTGATGGACAATGGCGCGGTCAACTTGCCGATTGGGGTCAAAATGACGAGAGCCCACTGTGTTTTCAATCCTCTCGGTCCGAAGCTTTGTTGAGAAACTCCGAAGCGGAGAGAACTCTTGCGACGATGATCTTTGCGATGCGCTCACTCAGATTTGACGGATAGGGGTTACCGAGGTTCTTCACATGAATATCTCAATCTTGCTTTACTTTGTCAAGCACTTTTTGCGGCGCCGATTCAGCACTCTAGTCTACACCATCATTCTCTGACACCATGCGGTCTCGAGGCTTGAGATTGTACTTTCATTCTTTGGCCTTTTTAGCCCTCTTTCTTCTCTGGGGAATCTGTGTTGCCAACGGCACTGTGAAGGTCCTGCTTCTTGCTGTTTGGCACGGGCGAATGGGTCCAGGGGGAGTGATTCTGGAGACACGTTACACTGGGTTTCCGCTCCTCGACTATCCTCTTACCATTCTCGTTGCGTTTTTCTTCCACGGCACAAACGGCCCCGATGAAGGTTATCAGCTCTTTCTTTTTGATGCCTACTCCACCCTCCAGTCGGCATTCGTTTGGCTCTATGTGGAGTCACTCCGTCCTGGGAAAGATAGGACTTGAATTGCAAAGTGAGTGGCTGCGTTTTGACGAATATCACATTATCTAAGTCTTTTCAGACCGGTTGTATTCGGATTGCTGTGGCAATGTTTTGGAGCAGCTATCGCACTACCTCTTTATTACAACATCCATCTTCAGCAAACCGTGCAGAACAAAACCACACAAGTCAAGAACGCGGAAAAGGCCATGGCTCTTCCTTTCAGCTTCCTCCTTGGGGCTATCATCCCGGCACTGATTGGAATGGCCAGGCTAGTCGATAAGTCAGTCTAGTTAAGCTGACTTCAGTCAGTGACCCTAAATTATCTAATAAGTCAGCTATTAGCCCTAACCCTAATAAGTCAGTGGCTATATACTCAACTGATTTCAACTTATAAGTTAGGAGGTAAGAAAATCCTTATAATAGGGTCAGTTTAGTAGTAGTAACTAGGCTAATTTTTAAGTAATGCCCCGCATAGATTAAGCTCGCTTAGGCCCAAATAGAGGCCTCTAATTGGCCTAAACGGCCGAAATAGCCACTTTTAGATTATATAATCTTGCCCGCTATTGCCTAACCTTATAGTTTAGTTATACTTCGTTATAATTAATCTATTAAATATAACACTATAGCTTCTTCGCACGCTTCCCCTATAGTTATCGTAGACGACGAATCAAGAGCTTCTTTTATACCTTCTATAATATTAAATAATACTTTAATTAACCTATTTCAGGCTATAATAGCCCTTAAATCGTCAGGAAAAAAGCCCCTTCGTGACTGCTGTTTTCGTCTAACACTTACTTACACTACCTTCTACGACCCCAGTAAGCCTCTAACTTATATTAATCACAAAGAATACTCTTTATACGACTTTAGAAAGCCTTTATTTAATAATCGCAAGGTTTAATTAGCTAAGTTACTTACTAGTTTTATTATAATAAGTACAACAAAAAGGAAGCTTCGTTAATAAGTATAGAAAGTTAAGTACTACTTTAAAGACATGACGAAAGTATCTAATAACTCTATATAGTATTACAAGCTTTATATATGCTTCTCTATTAAATCTATAAATTAAGTATTAATTGTTAAAGGTCACTATAATGCTAAATTTTCTAAGAATCGCGAATTTCACTTTAACGCTAACACTCTAAGTAACGCCGAGCGCTATATACAAGATACACACATACTAAACGTAAGAGGAGATATATAAAGAATAATATTAATAGAACTTACACGTACTTAAGCCTCAGGAGTCGTTAATAGGAGTTATAACGAAATAATCCCTTTCTGTCAATAAGAATTTGTTAACGCGTTTTTAGAGTAGATTATTTGTAATAGTATTAAACACTATAAAGTTACCTCTAAACACTTGAAACGTTACTTCAAGATTGCGAATATCGAGACAATCAATATTTTACTAAATATACACTTTACTATAAAATAGTAAATCCACGATCTTTTCCGACATATAAAGCCTTAAGTCATATAAGAGATTCGTAACTCTAAGTCAAAGATAACTCTTACTTTTAATAGTTAGGGATTAAAGAGAGAGAAGCTCAGTGTACTTAGTATTATAGTTCACTTTATTAACGATTAATACAAGTCCTACACGCGTCTTATAGGCCTACTAGAGCTCTTAGGGCATAGAAAGACAGGAGTTAGTATATAACTTATTATTTAGTTTCTTGTCGCGTCCTTTAATTAAAAATCTTAAATTAATACTTTATACTCTCCTACTTCTCACTCGATTCGGAATTAACGCCAGTAACTTAAGCCACTTTGTACTTAATAACGCGACGAATAACGATACGACTCTCGTAGAGCTTGAAAAGTAGTAAGGGTTCGATTATAAAGAGAAGAGACTACGTTATATAAGTCACGTTATTAATTTAATTACTAAGGCCTACTTATTTAGTCAAGATTAGAGCTCTTAGGCTAATAATTATATAGTGGTAAGGCTAGCTAACCGTCGAAAGCTTTGGCGGCGTAAAAGAGAGGTTAGAAAGTTATATAACTTAGTAACACATGTTATAGCCTTTAACAAGAGAACTACGTTATTTTTAGCCTTTTAATCACAGCTTAATATTAGTGTAGTAACAGGGAAGGAATAGAAGTTAGTTCTCGATAGAGGTGTACGCTAGAATGCCACGTATTTAATAGTACGTAAAGGTATTAAACTATGCTAGGCTCTTATTAAATATACTGTCATATTACACGTCTCTACGGAACTAGACGATTAAGAGATATTCGATAACGACTACTTATCTTTAGAAGAGTGAGAGACCTTAGAAATTATTAGGGATTAGCTTTAGCCACTGTTTTTATTTACTAAAGGTCTAAAAGGAAATATAAAGATAGTCGAAAGAGCTTTAAAACTGTCACATAGTACTTTATAGGAATCTCTAATTATATTAGAGTATATTATAGCGCACTTTGAGACTCTAGAAACTCAGTTAAAATAACTGTCGGTGCAGTACCGGTTCATGTACTACGCCGCATGTGTGAATATATTCTAATACGAGTATGGCGACAGAGTAATAAATGTATAGTTCAAAATCTGTGTATTTCTAAAGAGAGTGCGAGGAGAGCCAGCCTATATACTACGGGACGCCACCAAATCTCCACCGAAACCCCTCCGGCAGGCTTCTGACCCCTATGTATTAACGAACGTACGCCTGTACCATCTAAGTAGGCTTCTACAGGGGCCTATAGACTAATACAGGCAAAACTTCTTTTGGAAAGACATCTTCTAATATAACTAAAGCTTTTAATAAATAAGAAACAACAAAAAAATGAGAAGTACAAAATGTCAGAAATAACTAAGTATTAAGTAACACCTGACCCCGGTCCGAAAGTGCTCCGAAAGGTACCCGAATCAAGTATAGTAGTATAGTAGTGCTCCGTAACGGTCGTGTTAGTATTAATAGAGGCGTTCCGGTATGCGACAATACGTAGGGTAGCGAAGTCGGCTAAGCGAGGTCGTCAACAATAACCCTTAGGCTTAGTATTATTTATAAGTTAAGATATATATATACGCTGGATTCCCCTAGAATTAAGGTTTTCTTTTCCTAGCCACACACACACACATACACACACACACACAGTATATATATGACTACTCTTAACATCGCCCTACCCATTTGACATAGTCTAAAACTGACATATTTAGATAGACTATATCAAATCAAATAAACCAGTTAAAAGTACGTATACACTTCAGTAGTAGTTCGGTAGTAAAACAGTGTGTTAACTAAAACAGTGCCAACACCAATTCCCACCAGAGCTCTCGACGTCGCCTACCGCAAATACTACATCAGATACGTCCGTTTGTGTGCCACTATCCTAAGCCACGACTGCAACTTCAATAATCCGAAGAGCAAGAAGTGCGCGTACTATATAAAAAAGAAGTCCCGTTACAACCCAGTAAGTATCCTTATTTCTTTTCTTATTATTTCCATCTAAAAGGCATCTAAATCCCTTGCGAAACTAGTCCGAATATATAGCTACTAATATGAAATAACTCCCTTAGTTTGTAGCCGAAGAGTACCTCCGGTTTACTACTGCCGTCGAGGCAGAAGATAAGCCTACTGTCGTCGCTGCCGCTAAATCAATTAATTCGGCACTATTAGTCGCCGCTACTAGCGCACTAAAGACTGTTAGGGAAGTTTCGTTAGCGTTATTAAAGGAAACTCGTGCTATACGCCGAGATATCGCTGGCCTAGCCAGCTCGCAGGTAGTAAGTTAACCCTCCGTTTCCTTTTAGTGTCTTTTAAAAGCCTTAACATATCTAACAATATGTATTATAGGAGACGGTGCTAGTCATAGATCGGCTCCTCACTGCCGTCTCTTCTACTGCCGCCAAGCGCGGTAGGGGAGATAGTGGTGAGGAGGATCCTCCCACTAAGAGACTTCGCCAAAGTCGCCGAAGTGGCGCGGGGGAGAAGGAGGAGCTCCTAAACTTGTATAATTAGGGGATTCGGCCTTGTTTCGGATTGGCTTCGTAGCTAGTTCTTCGTGGCGGCACCTTCTTTATACCGCTGTACGGGAGTAACCCCCTGTAGTGAAACCGGCAGTTTGTCCCTATTAGGGTGTCGTTATAAGGCCGCCCGTTAGTGCTTTGAATTAGAGGGTATTTAGAACCAAATCAAGTATGTTTCTAACTTCGCAAATTAACTAAATATAAAAATAATCGTAAGTGATAAATTAATAAAACGAGAGTTATAAGGAAATATACAAAAAAAATCAACGAATATAAGAGACCCCTCTGTTACTAGTCTAAATCGACTCCGGTTGACCGTTGAACCTAACCCTCCATTTTGACAGTGAGGATATTAGTGTTAATAAAATCCCGAAGAGCCTTATTCGAAGCACTCTTCGTTATAGCGTTAGCAGGATTATTGGCGCCATTGATCCATCGAACCTCCGTTAGCTCTCTGCGCTCGTATAATTAACGAATAGCTATAATATCGATTATTAGGCGCTTCTCTTTCGTCGTACCGAGCTTGACAATACACTTATAAAGGGACAAAGAATCTGTGTAAACAACAGTAAGAAGACGTGAGATGCCAAGCTTATTAGTTACTATATTAATAGTCGTACTAAGGGAGATCAACATATCGATACTAGCTACTATAATATATAACTCCGATGCGAGCACTACACGAGTTACTCTCTTACATTTTATTAAGTTAGTATACACAATATTACCGGTCAAGGTAAATTGCGTATCCCCTACTATTTCGGCACTAATTACTAATATAAAACCTATCTATGAACTTAAGTCTTTATTATTAGCAAAAGAACTATTTACAAAAACGTAGACCTTCGCGGACCGTAAGTCAACCGGTACGTATTAAAGTCCCCTCTCTAAGTTGTTCATTTGCCATTTAAGACGTAAGTTTAAGGCCTTAACGTCGTCTTCCGTTAGATCCTAATGTTACGCTATAACTGAGAGATTAAATATTACTTCTAGCTGACAAATAGTAGCAAGGTAAGCCGCACGAGCTCGTTACTCTCTATAAGCCTTCTTATAGTCCTCTTCTCTTGCGTCAACTAGTTCTAGCCTTACTCCTTAACCCTTCTAAGACATATAAAGGTTGTCTCCGTCTATAGTAATAGAGCACTTATTAAACGTAATAGTTTCGGTAGGGAGTAGTACCCGTATTAGCTTTATTATAAAACCGGCCTTAGTAATCTCATTTTACTCTCTTACTAAGAAGTCCTCATTTCCTAGAATCAAGGTATCGTCTGTCTATATCCCTACGACTCCAAAGTCCTAGCTTTCCTTAGTACTAATTAGTAAGCATAAGTCGTATGTTAATGTCTTTATTTGCAGGTTCTCCACATAATATTTATAATATATATTAAACTAATAGTTTCCGGACTCAAGTATGCCGTATAACAATAGTACTACCATAAATACTATACTAAAAGGGAAATCCCCAGCGATCTCTTCTAGTGGCTATACAAAAATGTCCCGGAGAAGCCTTGTCTCTGCCTGGACGTAAGCTTAAGTAATGTCCCTAATAGCTAGCTAAGATTCGGACTAGTTTTAGAGGCGATTTAGGTGCTTAATAGTAGCGGCCAAAAATATAAGTAACTGTTAGCTAAATCATTAAATTGTCAGAGATTAAGTTAAAATCTCTCTCTTCCCTTTGTCGTTAAAGTATTAAATTACTAGCCTTAACTTCTTATATAAAACTGACGTCTCCTTGCCTTTGACCTCGTCTACTATTCTTGACTTAAAGATACAATAGCCTCTTACTCTAAGGTCGTCCTTATAAATAGGCATAAAAACACCCCTTTTAATAAGTACTTCGTATTCCGTCCTTTGGGACTACTAAAATAATAGTCTAAGCGCTATAATCTTCCCTTTAACGCGAAGTTTAATAAATAACTCTTAGTCCCTCGTCTCTTTCTTAATTAAAAACACTTTAATATTATAATTGTTATTAATAGTTAGTAAATCTAATAAGTGTTTCGTAAATGGAATTTAAACAGTAATTTAGGGTGGATTCGGTGCTATTTTAGTAGTGTTTTTAATCGGGGATCCTAGATGTTACTTATAAATATCCTCTAGTAAGTTTTCTTTTTGTCGTTTAACGCTAAAAGTGTCTGTCTTAAAGGGACGAACTATAGTCGATCGGAACGTACGTATTCTCTTATTTCTTATATCGATCTTATATAATTCTCCTTTAATACCTAAGAAATTATAAAGTCCTGTCTATCCTTTACCCTCCTAATATACTAGAACTTAATTATTAAGGTAGAGACCGTGAATATAAGTAGTTCTAGGGCTATTTCGCATAGTTAACGTATTATTAACTTTACGTATAATATAGATTTTCTGTACCTCCTTTATAACTTTCCTAATTATAGCCGCACGTACCTCGACTGACGGATTTAGGGGGTCTAACTCCGTTATTTTAGGGTATGCGCCAAAAACAAGTAGTATAGGGATAAGCCTATTAAGTCTAACTATATCGTTCACTACTTTTACTACTATTTGTAGTCGGTCTTCGTCGCTTAACTCAGGGTACTCTTCTATAACGATTTCATAGGCACGGCGTAATAGGCGGTAGTATCGCTCTACTTTACTAATTAAATAGTGTGCCTCAACAAGTACTAGCTTAGGAGTACTACTTATAGATTTAAGTACACTCCGAAACTCCTTAGAATTAAAATTAATACTATAGTCGTACACGACAAAATCCGGAGGTCTAAGGTAAGTGTTAATCTATACTAACTTAAATACGTTAAAGGTAGCCCGAGCTATAACAGAACTAGGGGCCTTTCAGAGTAGTTTCGCCGCACTAAAACCCGTTACTTTATCTACTATATAGAGGGTATATCGTTCTCTAAATATTGCGATATCGACGTAGACTATATAATTAAAGTCGATGTCGTCTTACAACTTAAAGCGGAACTTATATAAAACATTTACGTGTTTCTAGTAATGCTCACACATCTCTTTGACCCTTAATATGACTTCCGAGTCATACTTATAGCCAGCTTGATCTAGTAGGTGCTGAAGACGTCTTACTGAAGGGTGTCCGAAACGCCTATATAGCCGACGTATTTCTGGTTCGGTCAGGTGGCATGCATTTATCGTTCTAGTAAAAGTGTCTAGTAATTAATAATATTAATCTAAAAGTAGCTATAAATGCCTATACTTCCGTATAATTAAGTGCTTCTTGTCGCCCTAAATTAAGACGTTGCGCAGGTTATTATACTGCGTATTCAGTACATCTAGCTATTATAAACAAACTAAAAATGGGATATCTACGTCTACGATTTAGAAGTCTATTTCTCTAGCCAGAGTATTAACTGTGACAACCCCTAGAGACGGTCGCGAACCGGCACCGAATGTGATCTGGCTTTAGCCCGCCTGGCTAATATTAAACTTGACATCTTGAATTCGCTATAAAGCTCGTAACTAAGTAATCCCTCCCGTGTTTTTATTAAATACCCTTGTATTAATTAATAGTCCTTAAAAGAATTTATCTATCTATTGCGTTATATAAGCCTTACTAAGAGTAAGTCTCTTGATTTTACTTTCCAGGATATAAGTAGCCTTCCTCTCCTTAAGTTGCCCTATGACTTCTCGAGCATTATACTATACCTTACTTACTATAAATACAGTCGTGAAGTTTGTAGTGCTATTATTATTATCGTCGTTAGAACTCTCTAAAGAATTGTTAATATCTATTAAAGTATCTAAATCCACATCTTAGTGACTTCTTAAATAATGTCCGGATATAGTCCGGTTTTAGTCCGAATTAGGGTCGATCCCCTTAATATAAGCTAGGTAGCTCCTAAAGGTCTTGTCTATAGCCTTCACTCCTTCGGCCTTGCGCGCCGCGAAGTATCTTGCCTTGGACGCTACTTACTCTTCGTCTAAGTGGCGATTACTATAATAATCCATCTTCTTGTAAATAATACAGCCTATATAGCCTGGCATAGGCTAGAATTTGTCTCCGCGTTTGTTTCTACTTGAAAATTTCATCTTATAGTTAGAGTAATAAGCCGCCCCATCTGCGACATAAAATCGGTAGCGATTCGTATATAATCCGTGGTACTTACTTACCCTCGATCCCGAGTCATAAGTCACCTTAACGCCGACGGCGGAGCGAAGACTATTTATTAATATAGGGAAGGTAAGAGGTGCCTGAAATAAGGCTATCTTAAAGAGGGGGTTCCTTAATACTCCCTATACGAGCTTATCGCGGAGCGTCTTGTTGTTTTATATATTGTCGTCTTTTAGGCCAAGCTAAATACTTTATAATTCCTTAGTAAAGTTCTCTAATTAAGTTAGCACTAGTTTTCCCGTCTAGTGAGGCTCTTCTTAAAATAACGAGAAAGTTAGACTAAACCACCGGCTAAGGAACTTGTTAACTCTCTCCTCCGTTTCAAAGTGTTCGCGAGTCGTCTTGACAAGCTTATCAAATGAGTACCCCTTATTTTAGAGGTACCGGTAGTAGTACGAACTAGCTCCGTCTCGTAGTATCGACGGAAAAGCTCGGTTCTAGACCTTAGTCTTAACTAATACTCTCTAATATAAGTCGGCGAAGATGTGGAGCTTTTTATCTAAGTGGTCCTTGTCTTCGTTATATTAGAGCTCCTTAGTGTATATCTTGGTAAGGTTTACTAACGATTTTGCCTAGTCCGGGGTTAATAAATTTATAATATACTATAACGGCCGAATCGGCTCCGTATATAGTCCGGTAGTCCTAGGAACCTTAAATAATAATAATGACCCGTCCCGTGAGTGTATTACTGACGTTAGTGTGGGATTCGGCAACGCGTGGTTATTTAATTTCCACGGGTAGAGATTACTTAGGGGATCCCTCTTAAAAGTAAATAAGAACTCCTTCTTTAGGATTATAAGTAGAGGAGTTGTATTATATAAATCCTCGACCTCATCTCCTTTAGTAAGGGAGATCTTAAGTAATCTTAATAACTGAATCGTCTCTATAAGCTTTACTCCTGACCTTTCTAAAAGAGTGTCTTCCTCTATAAAATAAATAACTACCTCTAGTTAGTGTTATAGAGATATCGGGGTTTAATTTTATTAAAGTGTTATTAGGATTAATAGTAGTAGGCGAGAGACTAATTCCCGGATGTGATTCGGTACTAATTCGGGGTAATTCCGAATTTACATCTCTATTTAGTCCTCTAGCTATAGATTTTCCTTAGCTTATACTGTTTCTACTAGAGCATTTACTGTCCTCGTTCCCTTAGTACGTCGTACGAATACGCTAAAGGCTTGTAAGTCGTCCTTAAGACACGTACGTTCCGCTGTCTTAATTATCCTGAACTCATTTGCCGTCTAACCCTTAAAGTACTCCTAAAAGTCTTAGAAAAGGAACTCTCCCTTGAGGTGTCCGTTATAGAAGTCCTCCCTAAACTTCCGTGAATATACTATTACGTCTACTAGGAAATCTAAATCAAGATTTACTCTCTCCTTAAGTATAACTATGACATTAATAATTTCCGGAGTTAATTCTAGCTCCGGGGTATAGTCTAAAGTATCCGCTATTGTATCGGATGCGATTTGTAAGTAATCTAGTGGGTTCCCGAATAGGTTTCTCGAAGGTCCAAAGTTCTGGATTCAAGGATATTGACTTGACAATCTTCGTAGAGTGATTGTCGTGTTATAATAGCTCTTTTCTAACGTGCGATAGTCTTAGTCGAGTCTCAAGAGAGAAGTTGCCTTCCCTCCACGATCTAGAAAAGGTAAAATGCCCTTTAAGGAAAATACAATTAAGTACTCCTCAAGTTAAAGCCCAGAATTCGCTTTATAGCCTAAGACCTTTTTTATCTATAGTAAAGTTAACGATACAAGCTTGCCACTAATTAGTGTCGGTGTAGTACCGGTTTATGTACCACGCCGTATGTGTAAATATATTCCAATACGAGTATAGCGACAAAGTAATAAATGTATAATTCAAAATCTGTGTATTTCTAAAGAGAGTGCGAGGAGAGCCAGCCTATATACTACGGGACGCCACCGAATCTCCACCGAAACCCCTCCGGCAGGCTTCTGACCCCTATATATCAACGAACGTACGCCTGTACCATCTAGGTAGGCTTCTGCAGGGGCCTGTGGACCAACAATAACACTAATTTAACGACTACGAAGGTATATAATAGTCAATTACTTTGGCCTAATAAGCGTGCTTAAAGTAGTATAAAAAGACTAACGATTCTCTAGCGTAGCAAGCGTTAATAGTTCTCTATCCTTTATATAAATAGTCCTTTTTTAAGAAGAATTAGAAAGGGAACTTAGCTCTGTTCCTTATATTAACGAAATCTAAGTTTAAGAAACTATAAGAAGAGTAATATAAAGGCGTAACAGTTGTTTCTCGTGTTACTTTATCTCTAGAACTAGTTCTTGTTGTACTTTCTTTAGAAAAGGATTACTTAAAGAGTATCCTTAACGCCGCAGCATTAATTAGTAGGCCGCGTAATATAATTGTTTTTAGTAAAAGAGATTAATATTTTTATTATCTTTAAGAGCCACCTATTAAGTATATAGGAGTTATAAAGTATTAGAGGTTACGAGAGGCCGAGTGGCTACAACTAGCTCAAATAGCCTTTGATTTTTTAACTATACTTGCCATGAGCTCGGAGTGTAAAAGAGTCTTTTTTTCTTATTCTAAACAAACTACTATAGAGAGCTCTAATTTATCGGGAGAGATGTTATAGCACTAAGAGTGTTTAAAGAATTAGCAAAATCGTGGAGCTATTGAAATTGTTAGAGCCTTTAAAGCTGTGTTACTAGATGTCTAATTTTTATAAATTATATTCAGTTGAAATCAGTACTAATTAATTTAATTAGTTAAGCTCGTTAGTTGCCTTATTTATGTCAGTCAGTCAGTCGTAGTGATTTAGTCAACTGATACTGACTTAACTGACTTATCAACCAGCCTGGGAATGGCCCCTACGTGGCTCAGCCCGAATTCCTGCACCGCATTTTGGCACCAGATCATTCTGGCAGCCTGGCAGTTGGATCCTATCTGGGTGTCACGGATCTTTAAGATCTTTGTGCGGGTGCTGCAGACCTGTCCGAGGGGCACGCGCTCCCCCAACCCCGACAAGTTCAAGGCACATCGATGGATACGCACCTCCTATCTACTGGCTGCAGCCTCGTCAGCTTCGGGCCACTTATATGTCCTGGTCAGGGTATTCACCAGCGCAAGTCCCGAAGTAAACTTGGTACGTATGTACGTGCCTTTCCAATTCACTGGTTCCGCTCGGGTGGAGGACATTCTTTCCAGGCGGAAATTCAATATCAAATCTTGTAACACATTCTGCAATCACGAGACGAAGCTGCATCAAGGCAAGTGGGCGACCAATACAACGATATGGACCTAAACATTTGTCCGTCAGTGTCGTTGCATAAACTGAACTCTCCACTCCTGCAGAAACTCATCGATAAGGAACGGGGCATAACCAGAGTCATCTCTGATCATTGCGGGCTTGGACGACCACCGCTCGGCGACGAATTCGTAAGGCGACGCATAGGCATATTCTGAGTGTCCAATGACATATTGAGGAGTCCACACATGTATATTCCCAGGTATATAGGTTCCCTCGACTATAATTCCTTCCGGTGGAGTCTTCCGCATGATGGTGGTTGGTGGAACAGGCCATAGGCGAAGTGTTTCGTTGATTATGGCGTTGAGGTGAGTCGCTCGGTGGATTTCTTGATGCTCAAAAGTCCCGCCACTGGTTCTGAGGGGTAGCAACTCTTCGCGGAGCTTCTTAATATGCTCAGGATAGGTAGCGAGGGCGTAGAAGATGTGTGTCAGGATTGCCGCGACGGTATCACTGCCGGCAATGATAATCGTTCATGTGTCGGCTTGAAGAGTGAGAAGGTCGCTTCTTGATGGATTCTTCCCAACGTGATCCAGCAGGCCTGTCATCAGGCTAGGTTTCTCATTCTTCTCCTCCGGCATCTTTGTCGCCAATTGGTTGTCGCAGTATTCGATGAATTGCCAATACTTTCCGGAGATGTTTGGGATACTGTCCCCATCCAAGAGTTTGAGCCATAACCGAAAACCCCACCAAAACCGGCCTTTTGCATATAATTTAAATAGGTATACTTATATGCACACAATAAGATTAAGTATAATTTTAATGATGTAAACCTATTCGAAGGTTAACATTAAGAATATTAAAGAAGAATTTCATAAATTATTCTTATACTAAAATAAATTACGATTCTTTCGAAACCTTTTGATTTTGTTAAAATTTCGCTTAATTTTTGCGGGTAAATAAATTAAATATAACTATACACTTTTTAGATCTTAATTCAAAACGAACAACTTATGTTATTTCGATTTAAAATAAGCTAAGTTATTATTTAACTATGTAATTTATTTTATTATTAAATATTTAATCGTATTATTAACCTAGTATAATTATATGTTAGAGTTTAAAAGCAGCAAAAGGCCGGTTTTTGGTGGGGGTTTCGGTTATGGCTCAAAGTTCGGACTAAGTATAGTAGCAGTGAATATGCGAAAGACCCAAGTTGGTAGCTTAAGTCCTTGAAAACCCATTGCTTCGTTCAGGAGGCGGATAGCGAAGTGTTCGTCCCCGCTTCTAAGCATTCCAAAATCCTTGCTAAAAGAGAGATCACCTATCACATCGTAGCTATAGTGGTCGAACCATTTCGAAGCATTGACTGGCTGGCCCGAGTATGTGGCAAGACCATCTAGGAGCTGTCTAGTATACACCGCGATTCGGCGCTCTTATCCCCGAAGTGCTTTGTCACTAAAGGACTGGCTCCATAGGCCCCGTAGATGATGATGAAACTGAGGACTTCGACTCATATGTAACGATTGCCTGGCTCCATCTTCGTCGTACCAAGATGCCCTGAGACATTTACTTTTGCTGCCGTGGATTACCGAAACTGCGGATGGATGGCAGATCATGAGGTCAGAGGATCCGACGCGCACGTATGGTCCGTACTGGTGGTATAATTCAAGAGCCTTCTTTTGTGCATCGGACTGGAGAACTTGGGTAGTGAACCACAGGCTACTGATCCATGAACAAAGCTTGCGAATTAACATTGTCTCTTTTTGTCAGATCCTGTCTTGGGAGACTTTTAGGTAAACAAGAACTACACTGAGATAGTTCTCATAGTGCTCATAATATCAAGCAGTGCCATTGAAAAGAAAGGATGCAGAACTTACAGCGGCTCCCCGAGGACCAGGGAATTTTCGGATAGGATGCCAAAGCAGACGTTAACATAGCAGACTTCCATACAAGCCCAGGAGAATGTAAAAATTGCATTGGGCGACGCTTGATAATGACGATGCCCATGAAAATTTCAGTGAAAATTTCAGGATGGCAGTGGCAGCAGCAAAGAGACCGACAAAGCTTTGAAGATATTTGACTCCGTGTAGGTGATGTTCACTTCGCCAAAGATGAACGGAAATACTACAGAACACTGCAACGACAGCCTGGTATTGCTGAAAGATCTGTAAAAACGGGCATTTTTCAATCTCTTGGGGATCCAGCAATGACCGCGTTGGAAGTTGACACATTCAGATCAATGAAATATCCACAACCAAATTCTCGATAGGCTAGCTCGCATTTTGTGGAATCATACTTAGATTCCTGGACTGTGGGGTAAACACCGAGATGAGTATGTTCGGTCCGAAGACACCGGGCCTTAGTCGGTCATGAAAAGAGCCTCAAGCGAAAGAACAAAAACTGCCAGTTTCCGGCACCAATCACAGGTCAAGACCAGGAGACTGTCGGATTCTCAATCTACTAGAACTCAAAGACGGCGTTGGGCAGGCCAGAATTCAAGCAGCTATCTGTATGAGAACTGCTCACTCAAGTCCTACTAAAGTAGACAATGAAATAACGTCTAGTAAGAAAGATCCTAGATTTCTGTTGCTAAAATGCGGTGGTCACCAATGCAACCCTGAAACATTGACTCGAAAATGAGGTGGAAGCGAGATGGGTTATTAACTTTGCTACCTCTTCCTCCCAAATACGCTCTAATCCTCAAAATAAATATAGAATTACGTACAATGAACCGCTGGAGAAAGCCCAGGAAGGGTACACCAGTGTCATTGCTGGGGAAGCTGAACAATTGCCAAGACGGACGCCACGCTGCCAACTGCAGATTTCAGAACTATCAGTGTGTCGGATTCTTTTCAACTGTAGTCTTCTTGCTGCTGTGAGCGCTCTCTGAATCGATTGACTTCTCCGGTTCTTGGCCTCCCCCCTCAAGATTTGTCAACCTATCAGCTTCTGCCTTCTTGATGACGTTAGTCCAGCCCATACCGAATGCAAATATCAAGCCAAAAGCCGCGGATGCAGTTCCAAGGTACATCACCCACTCGATTGCCTTGCTGTATGCCAAGATAACAGCCGTTCGCGCCGTTGCGGGCTCCACTTGTTGGACTCCCAATGCACCCAAATCGACGATTAGCTGAGGATCGACATCAGGCGCGTGGATGTGAAGGAAGTGTTTCAACGCGCTAGTGAACACGGTCTTATCCAGGGACAGAAATAATGCTCCACCGAGGTATTGCGAAAAGACCACGAGGGCGTTGACGATTGAAATCTCTTCCTTCGAGGCGTGATTCTGGACAGCAATAATCGGAGTCTGGAAGCCAAGTCCTCGGCCAGCGCTCATGATGATCTGGAACCCGATCCAAACTCCGATGCTTGTAGTGGGATCGAACATTGAACAGAGTCCAGTGCCGATGGCAGCCAGAATCGAACCAGAAATTGCCCAAGGTGTGTAATATCCAAGTTTCTCCGCTGGTGAAGCAGTTAGCGCCTAGTAATTATACGACACGGATACTGCAACATACTTAGCCCACCAGCAACAATGCTGAATAGTGAGGTGGCAATGATAGAAGGTAGCAGATCTACACCGCTCATAGTCGGTGACGCATGGCGTACTGTCTGGAAGTATAGAGGTAGGTAGAATATAGCAGTCAAGGCCGAACCAATGAAGAACAGCATGTACAAACAACTACTCCAAATAACGCGCCTGCGTATGATCGAGAGAGGTATCATGGCCCCAGCACCGACGTGATGTTCCCACGCGACAAAGACGAGGAATGTAGCACCGCAGCCGACGAAGAGCCCAATGATCGTGGGGCTGTTCCAGAGGTACATGGTTCCACCCCATTCGATCGCGAAGATAAGCATCATGGCTGCTGGGGCGAAGAAAAAGAATCCGACGAGGTCTAGTTTGAGTAGTCGTTGGAGAAGCGGTTGCTTCGTGGTGGTGGTATTCTTTTCCCCTGGGAAAGGGATGATGGCAAGGAGGAAGGCCGCTATGCCGCCGGAAGGGATGTTGATGTAAAAGCCTAAGTTTTGCACTTAGCGTTTTCCTTTTTTGTTATTCGCAACATGTAAAAGAGATTAAAATTATCAAGACTCACACCATCTCCAAGAAGCGAACTCAGTTAAAAGGCCGCCAATGAGCGGGCCGGACAGAATTCCTAAGAGGGAGAGCCCAATTATGATCCCGAGTAATCCTAGAAGATCATTCGTTAGCTCACCCCAGATAGATCTTCAATCATTTGCATTCATGAGATCAATGATGACTAACGAGGTTGTTTCTCAATGGGCGCAATCCCGTGAATGATACCGTAAGCTCCATTGAGAAGACCAGAACCCCCCATGCCCGCAACGGCTCGTCCAGTTATCAACATTTCGGGGGAGGTGGCCGCGCCGGACAAGGCGGAACCAAGTTCGAAGATGAAGAACACCAAGAAGCTTTTCTATAGCAACAGTCAGTTAGCTCGTCAGTGTTTGAGGATGAATTAGGAGAAATCATCGTACCTTGACGTTGAATTCACCATAGATTTTCCCTGATAGCGGTTGAAGTGCACAGTTTGTGAGAAGATAGGCAGTTCCGTACCATCCAACATCGTTCAGCTACCGAAGTATTAGCACTGCTGCATACTTCTGTCGTAATTTGGGGCGTCCGAATTGGCAGCTTGCTGAAGAGGTTTATGGAGCACGCATCAAAGCATGTGGAACATGATTCCTACAAGGAGATTCATCTGAACAAGTTGGGGGGACGCCTTACAGATCCGAAGTCTGTCGTGATTTTGGGTATGGCCTGGACGCATGAAGATAGATTAGCATTTCTCAACTAGTGGAGCAATTGACAGTGGAAAACTGACTGTAGAGATGATTGATTCATCCAGCATTAGCAGAAAGCCTGCGAATGTCAAGCATCCGACAAGCACCCATAATCTGTAGCCCTCCAGATATCCATCTTCAGGTTTGCGCAATTTGGTTTCGATGGGTGTCATAATGCTCCCGTCACCGACGGTTCTGGGTGCCTTTTCTCCGGAAGCAATGATGTCTGTCGATCGAAGCGGTTGATTTGCTAATGCAGCGAAAGTCTGTGTAGCTGTATTATAAACTTACATTTGAGTCAACACAAAGGAGGCCGGATGGCTTTCACTCCGTAATGTACCACGTGACAAACTGTATGAACAGAGGAAAAGCAATCGGAGGAGTCGGAGTCGGAGTAGGAGTGGGAGAAGTCGGGGCTTGTTGTCCCAGAAGTACGTACTAGTCCTCCTAGAATGATAGTAAAAGCACGGAATGAGATGAGTTTGTGTATCGCCCAGGGTCCGTATTGCATGCCCTTGCATCTCGATTGTACTTTTGTTGCCTAATAATGGCATGATCGGGGAGATCTCACCGAGCCAGCCATCCAGCCAAGCCCCTGATTTGCTCGGACGCTCGAAATTCTTAAGCCAAATCGATCTATTGAATACTAGATAGAATCTATGGGATAAGTCCGCTGACGGCGAAGGGTATTTAGAGGGGTAATCGTCCCCCCCCCCCCCCCCCCCCCTCTTTTTTGACTCCTCTTTTACCTCCACTGCCTCCACTTTGAAGCCTAGTCCCACACTTCACGAGTAACAGACACCGAAAACGTCCACGATCACACCGATTGCGGCCTCTCCAACGACCAATCAGAGCTCTCCGATCCTCCCGATTCTATGGTCTTAGGGGAGACGGATGAAGAAGATGGAGAGAAAGCCGAATAGTACGAGTTATTTCCTGATTCCGAAGATAAAAAAGAAGGTGTAGATCACCCGGAAGAGCCTTCTCCCACTGAAAATGCTATTAAATCTAAAGGCAAAGGTAAGCCTGGTACTTCTATAGTATTTAGTACATCAGTATCCTTCTTAATTAAGAAGGAATTCTTTATTAGAACGAGAATTAGAGCCATAACTATACTTGACGATTATGTACTCATGGCTAGAATTACGAAAATCACCGGAATCAGTAGGTCCCGCGTGTGCTCGCTGGCGTTAATAGTACGAGAGCGTGGCTAGAAAGAAAATTACAACACAATCGTTAAGACGTGGTACGTTATAAACGCACCAAGATTTAGAAGGCCGCAAGTCTCAGTTGAGGCTATTAGAGCTGTTTTAAAAGCAGTAACGAAGAACTTAATAACTAAAGGTTATTCTACTACTCAAGTTAGTAAAGGAGTGAAGAAGCTTGGCTACGAATTTGCCCCTAGGACTATGTGGAAGGTTCTTAAGGCTAGAGGCTATAATCAGTGTAAACTTACGTTAAAACCTGGTTTGAATATTACTAATAAGGAGAGCCAGCTTGAGTGGTGCTTAGAGAGGCAACATTAGACTTCTCCGTAGCTGTCAAGCAAAGCTTCTCTTTGTAAAATCACTCCGCACTCAGGAGCTTGAGGCTCTCTGAATAGTTACACAACTAATATTTATTCAAACCTATAAAGGGTCCTCTACTAACCAGCGGAGCTACTAGCTTACAGCACACATCACCCCGTCTGTAACAAATGCTACGTGACCCATTGAGAATGCTCGTTACATGACCCAAGCAAGTCCCCTAACCAGTCTCCATCAGAAAATTCCATCGGAAAGTCGTAAAGCTCGTCGCGAGAGAAATGCGAAATTGAACCTCCCAAAGATCCATGTTTGATCTCCCACGATTTCTTGATCAGCTGAATCTTGCTGGACATAACACTGAAGGGATCAACATCTCCGGCATTAACGATCAATTTCGTGGCCGCTTTCACCTGGCCAAATTTGTCCCCAGCTTGTTCCAGAAAGGACGGGACATCAAGGTGCTCTAAACAAAGCACTCGGTCCCATTCAGCATGTTCAAATGTTGAGAGGCGATATGCGGTCAAGAATGAATGAGTCATACTGGAATATGTCAAGGCGGAAAAGCCTGGATAGTCGGCTGGTGGAATGCTCAGAAAGACATTGATCCCTAAAGATCGCGGGAGTCAGCGTTCAGTTGATTAAAAATGTCTTGGGACAAGAAGGAAAACTCCCACGCTTGAATCCTTACAAGAATTTGTAGCATTGGCACAAGCCCAAAGACACTCGACTCGTCGAGTCTCTTTCCCTTGGAAAATATTGGGGTCATGTGACAATCCAACCTCATAGATACTGCGCTCCGTGGCGTGCAATTCGAGCAAGAGAGTCTCTTTTGGGTATATATTAGCATCGTTAGATCAACCAATCCGGCTCTAAGCTTGCGAATAACAATATGGCCTTTACCCACTCACCATTATTGGATAATTTTGGTGGGATATTATCCTTGAGATTCTGGAGCTGTCCCTCGAATGACTTCAGGTAGAATGAGACAGGTGCGGTAACCATGCCCTCCGCTCCAAACCCTTCATTTATTCTCGTGGATAGCAAGCGCAATTTTACCAGTTGGACAAGCAGGGCGTCAGAATCATATTCTTTCTCGTGCTCAAGCATGCGAAGACAGTCCTCCGAATGCGCTGTCCAGAGCAACGGGTTGCCTTTGGCCAATGTGTAGCAGGACCTACAAAAGTATTAGCCGGGACTCATAGTTGCAGCCTTGATACATACACTGAACTTAATAGAAAACACCCCAGAAGGGCCCTGCGCTCCTCGTTTGTTGTCTTTGACAGCCTTTCTGGGCTTCCGGTGTTCTTGAGGTCGTGTGCAAGCAATGAAGCCGGGTCTTTCAGTGGTGGCGGCGGCTTGTCCAGTCCGAGATTATATAGCATTGCGATGGAAAGTTGGATGAGGTTGATCAAAACAGGCTGTCCGACATAGAAGCATCGATCCCTAAGCCAATGTGATTTCAGACCCACATTCACGAGTCTGGGACAATTACCAAGGAGGAATTCACATACCACTATATGATGGAGTCAGTACACCAAGTCAATCTTGAGAGCTATTTGGGAGTGACGCTGACAATTACTTACGACTGTGTAAACAAGTATCGCCAAAAGCAGGTCCATACTTCGCGTTCCTTTACCGAAGGCTTCGCCTGCAAAAATGCTTCTCGCCGCCTCAGACATCGATTTCTGCAGTGAATAGTCTTTCGAAGCCACTACCATGATGGCGAGCCAGAGAAAAGGCCGCTCCTGACGAAGCCGATGAGCTGTAATTGATGGTGATAAAATGACGAAAGGGAGAGATTTGACAAATTGACACCGAAAACGAGCCAGAAACAGCTCTGCATCCTGGTCACGGGGCTCTCGAGCCAGACGAAACACTGGTTCATAGCCAGACCCGTCAGATAATGCTTGGTCCGAAGGAGAAGTTGTGATTGAAGAATAAAACGCGCCCTCTTCGCTCGTTGGGGAGTCACTGGTCGTGTATTCTCCATGGTCGATCCTGCCGGCATATCCCGGACTACGAATGACCTTGAAATCGACAGCTGCTGGCATAGCTCGAGTGGACTTCAACAATGTGACAAGATCATCTAGTTTGGCTTCGAGCTTTGAGGTCTCGTGGCTAGATGTCCCTTTTCCTCTCCTGTATTTCCGTACGGGAGGCGAAGGCTGGCATACTTTGTTCATGCGATGGCATCTATCAACAAGCTGTTACTGCTGCTTCTACTTGAGTCTTGAAGCTTATCAAGGCATACCTTTGGCATCTGCCCTCGGCATCACCGCTGCGAGAGCACTTGGATTTCGCCCGCACGCAGTTGATGCAGGCCCGGATCTGCGCAGTCTCTGCCTGTGGCGCCGCGTTGGTTTGTGGCGCATTGGTTGTCATGGCTCCACGATGTCACGTGGAGGGCTGCGGTATCTCTGGGGGGGCTGCTTTCTGCGCGAATAGAGGCAATCAGTCACTCTGGCTGAGGTCGAGTAGGAGAAGGAGTAGGAGGATGAGAAGGAGTAGGAGGAGGAGAAGGAGTAGGAGGAGGAGAAGGAGTAGGAGGAGTAGAAGGAGTAGGAGGAGTAGGAGGGAGCTGTCGGAGCGGACGGAGCTTTTAAGGTCCTACTCCGAGCGCGCCCTTGTTGGCAACTTGGCACGTCGTCCACAAATAATATGAAAGAGGCGCAGGACGGGACGGGGACTTTGGAGAAGGAACCGTCCGGACATATGATAAAGCTGGCAATAAAATAATGTCCTTAGGGGTCCCCATAGACTCCGTGGAGGATAGTCCGGTTTGGCTGCTGGGAATTGGTGGACACTTCAGGAATGAAAATTTGAGATATAGCACAATACGGCAGGCTTGGGGTAGCTTTCGCAGGAAAACAGAGGAGCCTTCAAGACGCGAACTTGAATCGGTGTGCGCTTGATACATTGCTATTAGTAGATACTTTTTGATTGGGAAAATGACAAGTCTCGTTTCTTAATGTTTTGAAGCTAAGAAAAATACATAGAAGTTATTTGAGCATTAATATCTCGCCCCGGGGGCAAATTGAGGTCAAACTAGCCTACACTCCGCAAACTTACCAAATCTCCCACTCCCATCCCCACTTCCGCCTACCCTGAGTTGGATTTCTTAGTGATATTGTAGAGCACAAAACTGAGAGTCCGGAGTTCAACGGCACCGAAGGATACGGCAGGTGGAAGTGTCCAGTATCTCGGCTTGTTCAGTTGCCCTGGCAGAGCCCACATCTCGTCCTTGTCACCACTCCCTCCCCTATGTCGTCCCTCCGTCTGCCCAGGGTTCAGTATCCTTAAAATCACCTTCTCCTAGCGTATTTTCTCCAATGTGACTACTCACAATGCTACCGTCACGGTACGCGATATGCTAGGAGTGCCCTGCGCAGAGATCACGAATAGATACCAGTCCCCGGGAATCATGACACCATTATCACTGGGCAAATTCAAGGTATATAGACTTCCGTTTTGTTGGATATCCTCCAATGGAACTCGTCTCTGATCTGTGTTGACTGAGTGGGTGTTCGAGCCGACTCTTAACATGGCAAAAGTCAAGCCCTGCTGCTGCTGATCGACGGACACCGTCAAAGTCCCACCAGCACGGACAGTGTATCCGTCAGTAGAAGTATCAGAAGAGAGGCCAACGATCTTCGGACGTTGAGCATCTGACCCATCCGAATTGAAGAGGTAAGGGGGCGAGAAGATCTCACCATCTGGGTGATTTGACGATATTCCTGGACAAGTGTTGGCGATATCATGGCAAAGACCGCCGCCACCAGCGAATACTCGACCGTCAGGCAGGAGGAGCGAAGTGGAATGATAGTTGCGTGGTGTTTTCATTGGTGTCAACTGCCGGAACGTCATGTTGCTGGGATCGAACAGTTCTGGGACAAGAACCGAATTCTCGTCTGTGAATGCTCGAGCGAACGTTTGACCACCAGTGATGAGGACTTTGCCATCGGGAAGAACAACAGCATTGGAGAATGATCGTGGGTAGGCCATGTCGGGCAATCTCTCCACAACTGGGGCAGTCCCTGGCGCGCTGATGGTTATATGGTGGGCTCTTTTGTTTGGCGCATTGTCGTGGTAATTGGGGGAGCCGCCTGCAGTGATGATTTTACCTCTCAAAGCATCATACATGACGAAAATTCCACACCTGGGTAGAGAAGGGGTTAGCAATTTCTCACTTAGGAAAGTTAGGAGATATTGACTAAGAACAAACATAAATTGCGAGACAAGAGGGTATTCCTCAGAACTTACATAGCATCCTCTGTATCTCTAGTCCCAGCTGTTTGTACGGTTCCAGAGCCTACTGCAGAGTACCAATTCATTTGTTTGCTGGGTCCAGCTTGGAAGATAGAATTGTCGCGCCAGCCAAAGAACCAGTGATGATTATCCCGCTTGTCTGCTGCAACATCTTGTGTGACGGCGCCTCTAACAAGCGCTCCAGGTAATTTTGTCCATTGGTTCGTGGTTGGATCATAGATCTCTCCATCCTTGACTGTGACGCCACCGCTCCATGAGCCGCCGAGGGTAAATACCTTTCCACTGGAAAGAGTCACCGAAGACTGATACCCTCGCGCCATTTGCATATTAGGGCTTGATACGAAAGCTTTGGTACTTGGATCATAAATACTCGTCCGCTCAGCATTCGATCCGCCTGTGATCACGACCCTCCCATCTTGCAATGTACTGATACCCGGACAGAACATGTCATGCTGGGTGTTGCTGATCGTTCGTTTTGACACGGCTCCACTCTCAAGATTGTATTCGGCAAACTGCGTACGTCCATTACCTCCATTTCCGAAAGTCTGTTCCGTATATGCAGCGAAGAGCAATAACCTCGTGCTCCTTGGCTTTTCGGAAACCACGAAGACTCCCGCGGGAATCACGGGAAACTTGATGACTGGGCCCCATGCTCCTAAACTCGCTTTATCTTGAGGGATGGATGGTGCCGTAGTATTTATTCTCACAATGGAGTCAACATTCGTGTTTGTCTCGGGCACGTTCAATAGTGATTTCGGCCATCCGCTACTGTCCCACTTTGATCGACTTGCTCCGATGCAGGACGCTCGAGCAGAACAATCCTCTGCCAGCTGTTCGAGTGATGCAATTCCTCTTATGCCATTCGTGATATCACCGCCTTTGAAATCAGTGTTTTCACAAACGCCGAATTCATACCGATTCTGAGTTGTGACAATTATTCTTGATGGAATTTTGCCACCGGCACAAACAGTTGGTAGTGGCGCCGTGCTTGATGTGCTTGAGGAAGAAGACAGACTTGAAGATGGCGAAGAGGCGATGTTCGAAGAGGTGCTACTCGAAGAAGTAGAAGAGATGGTAATTGAAGAGACACTCGAGGATGTCGAAGAGCTAATAATCGAAGAGAGACTCGAAGTCGAAGAAATGGTGCTTGAAGAAGTGCTTGAAGAGGAAATGGTCGAAAAAGAGCTACTCGAAGTGACCGAAGAAAGTGAACTTGAAAGAGTCGAAGAGCTGGTTCGTGAAGAAGTGCTTGACGAAATTAACGTCCCAGTCGACACCGAATCCGTGAGTTTGAAAACAGCATCGACTCCAGAATTTGCAACTGCTGCGTTCAAAACATTCTTAGGCCAACCACCATTGATACGCTTCTCACGGGAAGAGCCAACACAGCTTACTCTTTTAGAGCAATCCTCCGCGAGTTGTTCGACTGAAGTGATTCCACGCAAAGGGGCGGTTACGGAATCACCTGATTTGAAGTCCGTGTTAAGACAAACTCCAAATCGTGCTCCATTGCTTGTGGTGATCACTCTCGATGGGCCAAGATTTGAGGCACAAACGTTGGTGTTTTGTGGTGGAGGAGCAGGCGTTACGGGATTTGGAAGCCTGTATATTGAATCGCAACCCGTGTTGGCGGTTCCCACAACGTTGGTTGTACGCTTGTACCACCCGGATGCCGAGCTCTTGATTCGAGTTGCTGCTGTGCATTCAGCTAGTTGAGAACATTGGTCCACAAGTTGTTCGACGGATTGGATATTTCCTGCATTAGTAAAGTCCCTCCTTTAAAATCCGTGTCAAGACAGACTGCGAAACGGATTCCGTTGGTAGCGGTTACGGTTCGATTCGGGGCCCGGCCACCAGGACAGCTATTCGATTGGGCAGCTGCATACAAAACGAGTGTAAAAATGAGAAAGAAGCTTTGTAGGAACGACATTTTACAACCTTCTGCTCAATAGGCCCAAAATGCCTCCCTGAGAAATTCATGTCACTTGAACTGAGCCAGGGTGGCTACTCGCCATCTTATGTTCGACGGCATCGTATCCAACAACGCCTTCCGGTCAGCTTACACCAGGCAGGGACTTGAACGAATGGTAATCTTGCGGTCTGGGTACATGTAGACTGACCTTGCGGGGTGAAAATGAAGCGATCAGGTTCGACATGGGGGCTGATCAGAAATCGAGCCTCCCGCTCAGGTCACGACTTAGAGAAAAGGGGGAGCAAATCTGGAATTTGGGGAGGACTCGATCCTTGGCGGAGGATTGTGCTTTACTGTTCTGAGATTCGCGTCGTTCTGGGCCTACCTAAAGACCGTTAATCGTGCTTTAACTCTCGTGCAAGTCCCTTGGCAAATGTACGGGGGAGGGGGGCTACGCGACCATTCCAGCGTGCTGGAATATGCCAAGGGTATCTAACACTAACAGAGCACTGCAGTGCCAATTAAAGCGAGGGACTAGAAGCCCGCGTGCATCTTGACAGTCCCATTCTGATGCCAAGCTCAAACGTTTCCTAAGACAGAAGCACTATCGAAATCTTTAATCAGTTAGTACTCAGCTCGCCACATCGTAAAGAAAGAAACTGGCGGCACGAGTCAGGTCGAAGAGGATCACAATTACGGTTACCAACCTGGTGTCAGTATGGAATGTAGACCAGCAATCGCGAGACCAAATTTGACCGTGACCGAGGCCTTTTGCTCCCAACTTTCAAAGTCGAGGGAGAGGAGGTGTTGGTCGTGTGGTTGTGCGTGCCCCTTTACTTAGCGAGGAGCGAGGCGAGGGTCAAAGCAAAACACCAAGGTCATGTACAACACTCATGAACATCTAAATTGTATCCTAATTATCACTCGATCGGGACGCTATTATTAGCACCACGAGGACGCTGAAGATTCTTTTTTTTTTTTTTTGTGTACCTTGAACTTTGTGCTCGGCACCTCGTCAAAACGGTTTTCCGGAAGAGACTCTCTACAACCCGGATTCATCTGAACTTTATGGAATATCCTCATGCTGTTATTTCAGATCTCCCATATTTCTCCCTCGTGCAATAATAATAGTACCTTAATAGTGCGACACCTTTTTCCTGTACTGAGGGTCATTGTTAGGGAAAACTCTCTTCCACGCTACTACCATATGGGACCTCCGCAGCAGCGATGTCATAGTGCCTAAGGATTTTTTGTCACAATTTGCCAAAAATTACTTCCAAACTGAAAATTTGTCTCTTTTCCTGACTAGCCTCTGCATTTTCAGTTCCTGGAAGCCTCTCTCACGGACCCATCTAGGAGCTTGGTCAACTGGTGTTGAATGCCCACGCCTTTCTCTTTCCTGCATACGTCAAGTCTTCTGGAATATCTTAAGAGCCCCTAGAATGCTTCTCTAGCAAGCGCATCTATTCTTCTAGACCACCTTACATTCCTCCATGAGAATATCACTAAAACGGCTCATTCGGAAGTCCTTTCATTCATTTCCCTAAGCGAGAAGCGAGCTTCCCGCCTCCACAAATACATCTAACATCGTGCAACCCTCTCGTCTGCTTCCTAATTTACGTTTCTCAACTAAAGGCACAAACTAGCTCTCACTCTCAATCTAATCTGCTCTGGTTAGGCTTCGGGCTCGGATTCGGCACGGAGCAATAGATTTGCCTCCCAGTACTGCCAGTGCACTATTCCCGGCTCAGAATCCGAACCTCGCTTACTTCTAAACATGGTACACGATACACGAGCCGCATATGCACGTACCCCACAGTTTCCATAGAGAATAGATAAACGGAGTGCAGAAGTTGATATTTAGAGACTGTGCCTCCCACCTGCTGCATTGCGTATGCGAATCTTTCAGTTCAGGCTAAATGCTTCGCGAGTCATGGGATTTCGGAATTCGGGATCTAGGGAGGTAGGTAGTAGGTAGGTACTTTTGTAATTGCACATGAGAAGTATAAAACCCTCTTTCGCTACCACAACTTTTAGAATCTGGTTTCTGTGCTTATGATAAATTTTTGTTTTGGAGAAGTTAGCTTGCAACATGATTCGAGATGTCCTTGTTTTCCTGGCTTTTGTCCGCCCTCGATGGGCTATTGCCGTGCCAAATACGGGAAATATTGGATCCGATATCACGATATTGACAGACAATGACTTATACGGCATGTTGCATTTCCTATTTCCCAAACCCTCCAATACTCAAAATTAATATCGAACGACTTCAGATAGCCTCACAACCCGCACATCATCTGCTCTTCTCCTGTCTACTCCCCAAACATACGAGTCGGCTATCAAATCATGCGCTCTCCTCGGCGAGACGTTATGGTCTTCAACTGTTCCAGGACAGGCATTTGAGCGTGGCCTGAACAACTCCCTCAGCTATCAGCAATACATCGGAACCCTCTCTTCCTCGCAGAAACTCTGGGTCTCTCGCTCGAATTCCGTGGATTCGAAAATATCATCGTGTCCGACAATCGACATCCGAGGCCGTATCGCCTCCCAAGACTGCAGAAATGCACTCCCTGTGCTTTGCACGCAAAGCGCGCCAATTTCCACAGTGACAGGTTCCAACACATTGGCTCTGTATCAGATCACCGTGCAAGCCGGCAAACAAGCCCTGACTGGCTTCCGGGACTTACACGCCTTCACGTTCCTCGGTGTACGCTTCGCTCCCCAACCTCCGCGGTTAGGATACTCTCAGCTCTTTACAAGTTCTGAATCGACATCGGCGCTACAGCCAGGACCAGCATGTGTGCAGGCTCCCAGCACAGGAAGCGAGGATTGCCTTTTCCTCAACATCTGGACGCCGTATCTCCCCTCTGGCCAGGGGAAGCCGGAGAAGAAGAAACTTAAAGCGGTGGTGGTGTGGATATTTGGCGGCGGCTTCGTCGGCGGTTCAGGGTACAGCGCTGGAACGGACGGCGTGTATCTTGCTTCTCGGGGTGATGTTGTTGTCGTGGCGCTGAATCACCGACTTGGCGTTCTGGGGTTCCTTGCACTGAAGGATGGTGTGGCGAATGGGAATTATGGTATTGGCGATATTGTTACTGCTCTGGGATGGGTGAGGGAGAATATTAAAGCCTTTGGAGGTGACCCTGATAGGGTGACGGTTTTTGGACAGAGTTCTGGCGCAGCGGCTGTTAGGGCGTTGATTGCATCTCCGAAAGCGAAGGGCTTGGTTCATGCGGCTATCATGCAGTCTGCTCCCGCGGGGTTTAGTGCTTTTGATGCCTATACCCATTATGGTAAGATTGAAGACTTGTATGCGAGTGTGACGATGCCGGTCTTGAGTGCTGTGGGATGTTTGAATGCAACGGACCAGCTCGCTTGTTTGAGGGGGAGAGAGGCATATGAGTTGATCGATGTACCTGTTCTTGTCAAGTAAGTGTTTAAGGTTCAGAGACGAGTAAGAGATATGGGCTAATAAGATCAGCACACCGACAATCGATGGCACATACATCGTCTCGCCACGACTCTCTTTGAGTGGCAAAGAGTACGCAGCCCAAATCCCTATTCTGACAGGCACTGTCCGCGATGAGAGTGGCATCACTGCTCCATATCCCGCCCCAGCATCATTTGAAAAAGCTCTCTCCGACATCTCCGGATTGCTCGGACTCAACCTCTCTTACATTCCCTCAACAGGTGCATTTCCAATCCCAGAAGGTCCTGACCCAACACTCAACAACTTCAACGTCACATCTCGTATCATTACAGACGGTGGCCTGCATTGTCTAAACCAAGCAACGGCTTTCTCAGGTGTCAAGCATAAAGTCTTCCCATCCGTCTACTCATACGTCTTCAACCGAACGTTCCAACCACCGACTTTCACCAACGGCGCATGCAATGCTCCGACCACACTTAGCCATCCTCTTGGAGACACAGACATGGAGTATTTCAAGTGTCATGCTGGAGACGTCATCTGGCCATTCGGAGTGTTGCTACGAGTGCTCCAAGCGCGAGACGAGATCGATATCCCGTTCTCGCAGCTAATTTTAGACTACTGGACTTCGTTTGTGAGGACGCATGATCCGAATCCAGACCTGGGTTACCTGACAGCGAGAGGTTATTGGAGCAGTATCGCCCAGTTGAAGGTAGCGGGCAAATGGGATGAAGTGAAGGCTAGTAAGCCAACGGCTAGGTGGCTTCAGTGGAATGGACGACAGGTTCCTTTTGAGGAGAAGGAGCAGTGTGATGCTCTTGGCCTCCCCTTGGATTATTATGAAAGCCTGAGAGAATAGTAGAGACAGCGAAAGGGAGAGGGGATGCCGCCCATGTATCCACAGAGGTCATAAACTCGTTCGCGTGGTTGAGGCAAAAAGTCCGTCCAGTGGTGACATAAGTTGGCTGAAGCTAGCCGAAGCGGAATTGTGTACCAGTAATCGGAAGGGAATACGTATATGACCTGAAGAAAGATGAAGTGCTAGAATGCATCCCTATGTTTGGGGATAGCAGAGATAGACCATGTGGCCTTGATAGCGACCTAATACTGTGCTGAGGAGGATACCCAACTAACGGTGAGAGTGAATGATTGTGTTTGAGGCCAACTCGGTGGCTAACTACTGAGCTGGCTTTGCTACTGTGAGCCTTAATACTCTATTACATCGTACTATATATTAGACAGGGAGATATACATATCTTACACGACACCATACATAAATATCATACACACACCAGCCTCCTCTTTACTCTCATCCTCTCCATGCAACCCTACAACCCCACAGCCTCTCTAACAAGCACCATAGTCTCCTCAGCACTCTCCCTCGCTTTAACCGCACCCCGTCTCGCAACCTCCTCCACATACCCCTCTTCCGCAAGTACCCTCTCAAACTCCTCTCTCACACCCTTCAACCCGTCCGCCACAGCGCCAGCAACCAACTTCTTAAACGCACCCAATCCCATCCCCTCCTTCTCCAATTTCTCACCCAGTTCCTGCGCACTGCGTCCGTGCTCATCGAAGGATGAAAGGAGGGTGAGGAGGTTAGAGACGCCCGGGCGGGAGATAGGGTCCCAGGAGACGTTGTTTTGGGAGTCCGTCAAGGCGGAGGAGATTTTTTGGGTGATGGTTGATGGGGTGTCGGTTATTAGGATGCGGGAGAGGGGAGAGGGGGCTGATTTGGACATTTTGGAGGATGGGGTTGTGAGGGACATTATGCGCTTTGTTGGTGCTGGGGAGATTGTTAGCCAAGAATAGGATATGTGGGTGAAGGAGATATACAGAGAATAGTCTGTGGGGGTAACGAGGTGAGAACAGCTGTATGTATGGTTGAAATTCGTCACGCATTCACGGGCGAATTCTAGATGCTGGCTTTGATCTTCGCCGACTGGGACATGTGTTGCTCTATCCGATGTCACGAATTAGCTTCATCCTTAACTGAACCCCATCCAATCCCAACCTAACCGAAGATTAAGGATCAATTAAGAAGAGCATACCTATGCACCAAGATATCCGCCGCCTGTAGCACAGGGTACGAAAATAGACCTAGTTTGAGTTTCGACTTGCTGCTCTCATCTAAAGGAGATGTGTTGTCTGATAGTGATAATTTGCTCTGTAGGTTTGTAAGTATGTTTGTATATATGTACGAGGGATGGAAATTCTAGGGGGGATCAATGAAGAACAGAAGACAAACAGGCGAGGAGGGGAGAGACAGACCTTCCATTGGGTCATACGGGAGAGATATCCCATACTGGCTGTGCAGCTCAGAATCCACATTAGCTCCGAGTGAGCTGATACCTATTTAAAGAGGGATGGTTAGCGCTTGATCTGATTTCAAGTTCGGTCTTCAACCTTGACCTCGCTTGATTCAACACAATGAAATGGCTCGGTCATAACTGCAGTTGCTTCAAACACTCCATCTACTCTCATATCAGACAGGCAACTACAGAACCTTAAAGGCCTCTCTTCCCTAAAGGTGGGATTTACAAGTCTTCACCCCCTCTCCAAATTCCAGATCAAAATCGAAGCAAACCACCCCAGACCAAACCAAACCAACCCAAAAAAAAAGCGCATACCTTCCCCTGCCAAAAAACCACACTCCTCTCCTCCCTAATCCCACAAGCCAACAAACTCGCCAGGCTCTCCCTCCTCCACCTCCTCAGATCCTCAGGTCTCTGAAAGAGCGTGATGGCATGGAGATCCACGACGGAGAAGAAGAGTTTCGTGGTTGCTGGGGCGGTGTTCTGGAGGTTGACCCAGGTGCGGAGTGCACCGAGGTAGTTCCCTAGGTGGGGGATGCCGGTTGGTTGGATGCCGGAGAAGATTGTTTGGGGGGGTGAGGCGGGTAAGGGAGATGAGGAGGGAGAATATGGGGAGGAGGAGAAGGGTGATTTTTGGGTGGTGGTGTGAGTGTGAGGGCGTGGAGATGGATGGGGATGGGACCAGAGAAGAGAGCGGAGGGGATGTTGGAGTAAGCGTGTGTGTCGTGTTGAGGGGACCATGGTTGGTTGATTCACTCTTTGTGATTTTAGTTGTGTATTAGTCTGAGTCTGAGTCTGAGTCTGGGTCTGAAAGGTTGAGGAAGAGATGGGATGAGTTGAGATGAGATGAGACGAGATGAAATGAGACGATTTTTCCAGGTTCACGATATCGACGCGATGACACGTGATGGTGTTAGTCTCTTATTGTGCTATTGAAGGAACTTCTAGTGACTATCTACTCAATCGAGTAGCTATAGAACGAAGACTGGAGGACGTGGAGTCTGAATCTGTCTAGCTAGGTCTGGAATTCGTTGATATTTACGTACATATCTTCTTACTATACAAGCCCCGTCTATCTCATCCCGAACCCATGCATGATATTCTACACAGACCTCTCCGAACCAGATCATACAGCACTCCTGCCTACTCTTACTTTTCTCAAGGAGTCTTTTTAATCATGGGCGCATTCCCACCAGTCGCGGCCCTGAAGTTCTCTCTGTTGATAACCTCCATAGCGTTCTTCCCCGTCTCGCCATTCCGCTTGAACGCAAAGTCTCCAAGTGTAGTCTCAAGCTCGTCTCTCATCTTCTCCATTTGAGCATCCATATCCTTTCCGACCTCTGTAAATATACGTTAGCCAATATCCCAGCACCATTTCCCCATCCAATTCCAGACCATCTCCAAACCCAAAGACAAAGCTCCAGAAAAGGAAAGTAAAGACTTACCAACCCCCGCAAACTCCCAAACATTCGCCTTCATACCAATCCCATAAAAAGCATGTTTCCTCAAAAACGCTAACCACAGCTCCTGCGCCTGCGCCTCGCCATCCCTAATCTGGATCAATCTCCTGACCGTCCTACGCTCGAAATTCTCCTGGCTCTTCTTGTGCACGAAACTTCCTCTGGGGACGGTCCAGCGCTCGACGATGCGCGGGAGGGGGACGGGGCCGTGGGCGGGCAGACCGAGATAGTAGGCGGCGCGGAGGGCGAAGTCGGAGAAGAACTCGAGGTTGCGGACGCTGTAGGATCGCAGTTGGAGATCGCAGGTTGGGACGCCGTAGGTGGGTGTTCGACGGAGGGGGCGGAGGTAGGCTGCTTGAACGGCGCGGGGGAGGCGGATGTCGGATGGGGTGAGTGGTGAGGTTGGTTGGGGTGGTCTGGTGTGTGTTATAGTCAGAGGAGGAGAATGAGGTGGTGGAAGGATAGGAGGATCAGAGGGAGATGTACGGTTCGCTGTTCAATGCTCCTGCGCCGAGACTACTGTCTACCAATTGTTGTCTCTCTGCCTGTGAGGAACTACTCATGTCGAATGGCTCGGAGGATGCATGTCTTCGCGTCGAGGGGAGGAGAGTCGGTATGCATGGTGTTCGAAGGAGACCCGTTGATGGTTTGCTCTGGAGCACAATTAGCCGTCTGCATTTCTTCTGAGGGTCGGATAGGGATTGCGTACTGCTGAATTGACGATTGCCCGCCAGGGTATGCGGAGAGGAGTTGATGTCGCCATTAGAGGTTTTGAAGTGGTGGTGGTGAGGCGGGCTGATGTCGAGATGTGAAGTTCCCCAAAATTATTTCTCGGCAGCCTCGCAAGCGGCTCCGATGCTCGTCACTGGTCAGGGTTACGTTTTTAGAGACTTTATTTCAGGGAGTCCTTTTTTCTTTTCCTAATGAGATGTGTTGTTTTATTAAGCTGCCAATCTTTTTCTTTTGGTCAAATTTCTCACAATAGGACTGCCTGTTTTCAGGAGCTGTTACAGCAAGAAAGTGTTGGTAGAAAATAAATTCTTCAGAGCAGTTTCTTCGGAATCGAGGAGCGAATTTTCTTCACAGGTTTTGGGATTGATTGAGAGCCAACTTGTTTTGAATTTGAAGTATCTAAAGCGTATAAAAAGTTGACGGTTTCCTAGTGCTATTGCCATTCGCCAGCGGCAGCTAGAAGTGACTTGATGGCCATCCCTCATTCATCGTCCCTGTGAGCTGCTTCTGACACTTACATTCATGACACTTCTTATTTCAGGAAGGTAATAAAGCCGCGGAAATTTTTGACTAAGCGGGCAAAATCGGTACCATGTATGATGAGAATGTCCTACTCACAGCATAAACCACATCTATTTGCTGTGTAGCTGGAGTCGATGCTGCTACTATCTTGTAGCCCGGATCTGGACAGGCTTGTACCAAGATTCTTACCACATGGTGCATCGCCGGTGGCTTGATGCAGCGGAGCTAAGAAGCTACAAGTACCAAGACGTGCGAAGCAAGTTTGGGTGTGTTCGCGCAGCGTGTTGGGGGTCGGCAAGAATGCTGTTCGACCAGCCGTCCAAGTCCATCCACAAGCTGATGGCATCCAAAGGACTATTCCCAAACCCGTGGGTTTAAGGCACCGATGCCATATGGCTGTCGTTGTGGGTATGTGGCACTCTTAAGATTGTGTTGTGGTTTCTCCTGAGAGTTTGCCACTCTCTTCAACGCTTCAGAACACCCTTCTTCCTTGAATCTCTTAACTTCTTGTAGTGTGCCTTCTTGCCACTTGTCTTCGCGTCCTGGATCTCGTTGTACTTCGACTTGAAGCGACCACTGGCCTTCTCCCCAGCAAGAACCTCTTCGACCAAAGTCCTCTTGCGATCCTTGTTCAGCAACCTGGAGCTGAAGTATTCGGTAGGGCCCTCGATGATAGTGCCAACCTGCGAGAACTCGGGGACTTGTTGCTTCTTGTTGTCTTTCTTATAATGTCTCTTTGGATCAAGAACATCTCGCATGCGAAGTAACTGTAGGTCGCGCTTGAGCTCGGGAGTCAGGTTTGTCTTTGGCATGTTAAACCAATCTGCACCGGCGGTAGCTTTCTTTTCCTATTTTGACAATTAGTTGAGTTCATAACAATAATCGAACAACGTAATGGTGGTTGTGTTTCTTCTCAGTGTAACTATGATAATAAGACATCATGGAGTGCAGGGTGGTACCCAAGACGGGACCAAATTCTGCGTCATGTTTGAATTGGGATATTTTTTCCTCATAGAAGAATAGGAGATAAAGATGTAGGAGAGAAGTTCTTACCTCTTCAGCGCGCTTCTTAATTGCGACGGGGTCTTCCACGACACGGGTGCCATTGGCCAACTTGCGTTCCTTGTCCGTGACGAGGTGGGATCGGTCAACTTGGGCGCCGGTCTTGGTTGATTTGATGTAGGAGATGATGGGCTTCTCGACGGTGATCTTGGGTAGGCTGAGGTGCAGGGTCAGTGGGAATTGTAGTAGACTTGGATGAGTGGCGGGACTTACCTCGACTCGAGAGAAGAAGCAGTAGAGAGTTGAATCTGCTGCTTCCCTTTATTCCTCAACCGCTGCTCAGCATCCTTAAGCAATTGCTTGAGCTGCTCATCAGAAAGATCTCCGTCTGCCATAGTGGTGGGGGATTGGATGTTGACTGAATGAAAGCAAGGTAGAAAAGTTTACGAAGCTCTGGACAAAAATGTCAAAGTTGTTCGGCTAGAATATTGGGGACTAGCTGTATCGAGACTAGCGTTGGTCCAAAAGTCGGTCAAGTGAAAATCCGAGAAGCGACTCACCCAACTCCCGTCCAGCTCATCACCCGGGAACTTCAAGATCTGATATGTGGCTGCAGACTTGACAGTGGTGCTATGCTATTTTCGTGGCTAGTATGGAAGAAAAAAACGATCGAGTGCAGGCAAACAAAAGAAAAGAAACGAAAGCTATTCTGATCTGGAACTGCCGATGCATCTCCACCACCCCGATTCGCAGGGTAGGCTTGTTTAGTTTCGCTTGGGCAGCAAGAGAGAGGCGGATACATGGCATGGCATGGCATGGCTCACAGAGTCACAGCAAGGGCAGAAGAGCGGTGCCGGGCGACGCGGTCTTCTTATGGGCCTCTGTGTTCATCGTACAGATACGGGAACATGGTCTCGGGACTCAGCCTTGCTCTCTGCGTCTTTCTAGACCTAGTTTCAGATATATATGGCGTGCATGGGACGGAGGCGGTGGGTTGAAGATGACGATGGTGTGAAGCTGGTGGTGGTGGTGGTGGTGGTGGTGAGGGTGAGGGTGAGGGTGAGGGTGGTGGACAACGCACACTTTCGAAGCCATCCCTCATCCCACATCATAATTATCCCCCTACCTAGATGGCATGCATGAAGATGACTGCCCAATGTGAATAGAAAAGCCAGGTCTTGACGTTCACATCGCATACATATATATCTGCCCGTGGCGCCGCACTCCCATTGATCTGCTCCTATCCTGTCCATCCATCCATACACCATGCCCTCCTCTGCACTCACCAACCCCACACAGTAGCAACGAAAGAAGCATCGTACATTAAGAGATTGAATGACTGGATAGAGATACTTGCATTAGGTACGTAGTTTGGTCACTTTTTTTTTGTACTTCTGTACCTCCGTCCACCATAAGCGGATGGCGGATATTCCCATCTCATCTGATCCTATTCTATCCTGTCCTATCCTATCCTATCCTATCGTCGGTACTAGGTACCGTCCCATCAAGCCATCCATCCTATCAAGAAGCTCATCACACTCAATCACATCTCAGAGTTTGACTCGTTCGTCGCCGTCTCGCCCTGACTTGCCCTGACCTGATTACCCAGGTTCCCTTCCCCTCGCCAAAGAGTCGAGCCAACCACCTCCGCCGAAGCCAACCTGCCAACCCCCCAACCCAACCCCTCCGCCGAAACCGATCCATTCATCAAGCTCTACACCAAACAACAACATTACAGCTTTGCGCAACCAATCACAACGCCCATTCGAGGAAGCTGTCAACAAGCTCAAGAGAGCTTCATCAACAGTTGACTCCGTCCGCCATCACACTGCGCAAAGCAAGGCAAGGCATAAGCTGCAGTGTTACAGCTCCCAGACCTCACACCCGACCACCCGTCAACACAAGTCAACACAAGTCAGCTGCACTGCGCCGTCTTCCCTTCCTACCAAACACCATCCCACCGCCCATCAGCCGCGACAAACGGAGTCGCGAAGCGGATTGCATCTATTGTTCGATTCGAGTCAAGCTGCCATTGAGCCTTCATCGCCTACCGATCGAGAAGATAGACGGACAAGCAAGCGCATAAGCAGATTAGGCAGACCACAATCGCAACCATGGACCAGAATCCACCAAGCTCGTCGCATGGCCAGCAAGGGCAGCGCGCACAAGCTCCTACTTACGATACGAGTCACGGAGGTCACTATGGTAAGTAATAAACAATTTCTTCCTCGTTTGTGCGAGGTCGGCGGGGGGTAGAGCTGCCTCGAGAGATTGCCAGTAGATAGCGAGCAAACGCTGCCTCAAGTGGAAGATAATAATTGGCTAACCATACGTTTGTTTGCTAGGTGCCAGCGCTGCGGTAAGAGATACCCTTCTTGCGGAGATACCATATGAACAAACAGCGATACTGATGAGATATAGCTTGCGGGTCAAGGCTTTGCGCCAGTTGCAGAGTTCTACACCGGTGCTTGGGCAAACGTACGTCTATTCTATCTGTTCGAGAACCCATTGCCATCTACATCTATCGATTATATACTTCTGGTCCTGGGAGATTACACATAAGCTAAATCTGCAACAGGTCAATCAAGGTCTTCACGGCACTTACAAAGACATCCTCACCACATACTGGCAGCACGTAATCAACCACCTCGAATCCGAAACCCACGACTACAAACTCCACCAACTGCCTCTCGCCCGCATCAAGAAAGTCATGAAGGCCGACCCAGACGTGAAGATGATCTCCGCCGAAGCACCAATCCTCTTCGCGAAAGGTTGCGATATCTTTATCACAGAACTCACAATGCGCGCCTGGATCCACGCAGAGGAGAACAAGCGCCGCACCCTCCAACGTTCAGACATCGCCTCCGCACTAGCTAAATCCGACATGTTCGACTTCTTGATCGATATCGTCCCTCGTGAGGAGGCAGCCAGCCATGCGAAGCGAGCTACTGGTGCTGCCCAACCTTCTGTCCCAGCTCCTGGAGGCTCACAACTTCCACCGCAAAGCATCCCGCAGAATCCAGGTGGACATGGCCACATGCCACCACCAGATTACATTGGACTTGGGCATCAAGAGCCAGATTACAGACAGCAGAATATGTATGCGCCGCAGGTTCAACCTGGTCAGCCAGCTCCGTATGGCGCAGCACCCCAGCAGCAGATGTACAATGATATCGAGGGTATTTATGGTGGATATCCACCTATGCAACCTCAGCAGGTAAGCTACTCCACACATTCCCCTCCTTATTGTCTTCCATGTTTCAAAATGACTGACATCAACAGCAAATGTACCAAATGCCCCAACACCGTCCTCAAGATCCATCTGTAGGCCAAGACCCAGGACACAACTACCCACGCCATGACGGAGGAGAAGGAGACGCTGATGCAGAAGGTGAACGTGACTATGAGGTCTAGATGTAGGTCAGGGATCAGCATTGGATGTACTGTTCACAGTACAGTACACCGATTTTCACGAAGCAACGAACAACAGCAATTAAGAAAAAACAGAAACAGAATGGCAAGAGGATATAGCTGAATGGACTTCCTTGCATCTTGGCTTAGATTCCTCCAGATGTGGATTAGCTTGATGGGTGGGCGGTAGACTGACTTTTTTTTTTTTTTTTTTCTATCCACGGATCATTTCTCTCTCGCTTGGCTTGGCTGGCTCGGCTGGCTTTTGGAATGGGATGGATGGGTGGAGTTTGAGGTTCCCCAGTTACCTAGGTAGTTACCCCAACAGGAATTGCTTTTTTATTTTATTTTACATCCATCTCTTTGTGTGTGTCTTCTCATTTTCACTTCCTGGCGCTGGGTTCTTTTGTAGCTATGATGGCATGCAGGACGGATGGATGGAGGTAGGTGGGCGGCTTGTTAATGAATAAATAAAAATTTGAATGTCTTTTTCCTCACACACACATACACAGTCACACACACATACGCTTTTGTTGGATTCTTGTTGGCTGTGATTCTGTGAAGCGAATGAGGAGGAGGGTGGGAGGGGAGGGGAGGGGGGCATTGTGTGGTTTTGCGCTGATGTTGAAGGGGCTCGGAGGACCCTATTTTATTTATTTATATCTATAGATAAGGGTATTTATCGGACAGTGTGAATAAAAACTTCAATAATTTTAATTACTTGCTTGCTTGTTATATCACTAACTCGCCTAGTCAGAAACACATTTAGTCAGTTGGATTGCGATATTAACTCACTCGCTCCTTCACTGAGTCGATTGATGGATTATCACTACGAAACAAGCACAAGCACAAATACATAAGTGATATAACTATCAATTTAATTTTACTAGTCACTTCTTAATTTCAGTAACCAACTCCCCCCTCCCCCTTTCTTTCCTTTAGATTCTTCTTTTCCCCTGATCTAGCACGTAATAAGAGGTGTATATAACACACCCCCCCTTTCCTCTTCCCTCCTCCTGGACCCACTAACAGGAATGTCTACCATCTCACCGCGAGTTCAGGGAGTTGTGTGTTTGTCTATCCTGGTCTGGTTTGTAATGTCGTAGTTAGTCTAAGGTAAACTAGTGGCTACCTGTCTTAATTTGTATCTTACATAGGTTTTTTTGGGGGGGGGGGGGGGGGGGGGGGATTGTTTACCCGTGGCTGCGAGTACGAGCGGATGTGCGAGTGAGAGAGTAGAGTATAACGGTTTGCGAGAGAGGGTGTAGGAGGAGAGGAGAGGAGAGGAGATGATACCCTAGACCTGTAGGATGGGAGGGGGGGAATTGAGAGAAGGATGGATGGTTGAATGAATGGTGGATGGGTGGATGGGTGTTGGATATGACAAATCGATATTCTAGCTCAGCTTTTTGGTTTTAGATTGGGGAACGGTGGATGGGATTGGACGGGGGTGGGATTGGGTTAAGTTAAGTTAAGTTGAGTTGAGGCGGAGACTAGGTTAATCTTCAGAGGAGCAGGCTTCAGCTGGACTACATATTGCTTCACTAATTGGACGGAATCCTCGGATCTTTTCATTTGTATTTCCTACAGTGTACAGTACAAAGATGCCAATACTATGGCATCCTGCCTACCGATGTAAGGCCATTTCATACCGACGGAGGGTCATTTCATAACTTCGTTAGCTAATCCTATCCTCACGCTCACGCTCACTTCAGCGCATGCCGAATCTAGATGAGAAATTACCCAGTCGGTCTGTTCGGGATGGACTTGCCATGACCGTGTATGTGAGCCTACAGATACTGTTAGCATGAATTCCTAAACGTCAATTCATTTCTCTCAACATGGAACCGATAAGTCACCAAGCACCAACACCGAAGGCCAGAACAATGAGGAGGGGTAGAGCTACATACTTCTCCAAAATCCTCGGCCCGTTCATCGCGTCCACCCGTCCAAATTTCTTATTCCGCATGCCCACATCGTAGAACTCGTCTGGGTTCTCCGTCTGCATTAGTAGGACGGTCTGTTGTAATTCGTCGAGATTCTCTTTCAGGATTGGCGCGTTGTCGAGGGTGTCTACGAAGTCTGATAGGTAGTTTACGTCTTTTGCGAGGGCGGCGACGCCGTTGGGGTTTATTTTCTTGATGGATGGGGAGAGGGGAAGGGCCTGTGTGGGATTTGTTAGAGGGGAGAGTTTTGGGGATGAGAAAGAAGGACGTACGAGGATCATATTCGCGGCGTGAGAGAGAGCGTCAAAGTAGATCAGCTCCTTGATTTCTCTTGGCAGACCGAGTAGAGTGGAGTTCATGATGTTGGAGAGGTAGCGGGTTAATGTTTGCATGTAATTGCTGGGCTCGCTTTCAAGCGTGCTTGCCATCCTGAATCCGCATTAGTAACCATTCTCTCCAACTCCTTGCAGATAGTCAATAACTTACCAATCGTACTCAGCAGTTTCAACAAGATCATCGATCTTGGAGTTGACGAGCTCGAAGATTCGCTTTTCAGCCGTCTTCTTGTTGCTGCGGAATTCTTCAGTGGCGTCCAGCACGATGGGGCCTCCTGCTGATGTGGATGAACGGGCTGCTATGAGAAGCTGTTCGAGTTCTCGGCAGGCGGTTTCGAAATGTTCTAGGTTGATGAGGATTTGGACAATTTGGCCAAGGTATTGGGAGCTTAGTCGCTCTACGAGAGACCGGCAGACTTTTTCGAGGAGGAGCTGATCTAAAGACTATCGATTTGTCAGTATCAATATCGAAAGTTATCTGTAGGGGACACATACCTTCTTCAATGCCTCATCAATTACGTTGGGATGTTGGAAGTGGTCGTCGGAAAAGAAGTAAAACTGGTTGAGGAAATTCCTGATGTCGATACAACAGAGAGGATACATCTGAGAGAAGGGAAGAACGCATGGGAATCTTGTCGGAAGTTAGCGGGGGCTCGGGGATCATGGAATGGAGTATGTACATGAGTTCTTCTCTAGGCTTATCTGGTGTGAACCAACAGACGTTGACAACTTTGTTGTACTCATCCATATTGGTGACAGGCATAGGCATGTAGTCATCGCTAGCAACGATCTAGAAGGTCGTTAGCAAATTTTCGCGAAAAGAAAAGGCCGTATGTACTTCTTGGAAGTCATCGCTGAACCGCTTCTTGAGCAGCTCTGCGTATTTGTCGAAGAGGGTAAGCAAGAAACTATCTAGTGTTGCCACAGAATATCCCCAAGTCTACAATGTTAGCTGGAGCAACGGTTGATTTTTCTGGCCGTACTCACATCCATGGTCTGGATGAAAAGGGCAATAACACCCTTGATCTTGAGCAGTACTTCTGCGTTATCAACCTTGTCCAAGGCTTTGGATATCAAGGCGATCGCTGTTTGACACATGGAATCCCACAATTCATCGACCTGCAATTCATCAGCATCGAATCACAGCTACCTCTAAAGGAACTTACATCAACAGGCGATCTAAGATTATGAGCTCTCCTCATCGTCGCCCTCTCAATGATCGCAAATCCAGCAATGCCCTCCAATAAACTACTCAGACTCTGCTCATCTTCCTCCATCAGGTCAACAAAACTAGGAAGTAACAGCTCTTTCTGCCTCCTCCGTGTCGCAGCATACTCGGCTTTAAACTTGTCAATCTGACCCAATGCTTCATGGATGTGCAAGCATTCGAACAGAGGCTGAAAATCGACGTGCAATTCCTCGTTGTCCAGTACATCGAATTCCTCACTCTCATCAAATACCAGCTCGATAGCAGAGTTGAGTTTGAAGTTGCGCAGGTACTCATTAGACTCCATCCGCTCCTTTTGCCTCGTCCGTCTCAATTCCGTGTGATAGAACGCAACCTCCCCCAAGAATTGTGATGTCTCTCTGATCCGGTAAAGCCATGTATTTAAATCCGTCATAACAGCTTCCGAGATAGCTTTCTGCGAAGATGGTATCGACTTCTGTATTATCTCCGCCAGCTTGTGTTGCGTCGCGTACTTGTTCTGGATTATAGGAATCAAATGCTCGTTCTGCAAATCGTCCAGCGCCTTCAACGCGGCATAGTAATTTTTCTTCCGTATCAAATCATGCGCCTGGTTTACCGCGTGTAATATCTTCAAAGACTCCTTCAGAGCTTCTGACGCCTCGGCGATGTTCTGACGGATAGATTTCGTGTCCACCAATGCCTCTTTCTGCGCCGCCAGCTTCTCCGTGCTTGTTTGTATGGACTGGTTGAGCTGTAGGATCTCTGCTGTGAGGGACACGGTTCCTTCGCGCACTTTCTGCAGCTGGTTTACGGATTGTAGGAACTCGTCGTGTTTCGTCAGGCCGATTCGCTCGATGTCAGCCTCGCGCTCTTCGGCGTAGAGGGACAGACTCTGCATGAGCCCAGGGGTTCTGTTCGAGTTCGTGGCATCTTTGAGGGCGGGGATTAATTGGTCGAGGTAATCGGTATCGGAGGAGGAGAGGATGATCTAGAGCTTGAGTTAGGAGGGGTTTTGGAGCTTTGGAAAGGGGAGTCTTGCCTGCTGTACAGCAACTCTGTAATCATCGTATTGAGGCGCCTTCCTAGGCATGGTGGGCGGTAGAAGCTTCAGTCAGATTTAGCAGATAGTCAAAGCATAATATTTGGGCTAGTCCTCCATGTCAACAATGTGTCGTCAGAGGTTGGTCTTAGACTTGGTGTCAGGCAGATGCGGCTCCCTAGCTGTGGAGCCAGGCTATTCCAGCAGCCGAGCACCTCGAACCTAATTCTGACGACAGTCAATCCACACATCAATCGTGACCTGCCACAAGACAGACAGGGCTTTTGAACCGTCTAGCTGAGGAGAAAGGCTTAGAATACTTGACTATAGCTGAGGCAATTGCAGACCATGTGTTTTGCAATGAGCAGGTGATGTTCACAGTGGGCGTATGCGGTGAGCTACATACCTACGACATGGATTCGAGAAATAACAGGAAGAACAACAAGAGAAGTATCCTTGAATGGGCTGTCATCCGCTGACTTTTCTAGTTAACCGTTCATGCTATTGGCTCCATAGATCATGATCACAGACCATGGTCCTTTAATCCTTGCAATCAACGATCCCAGACCAAAGCTGAAGCCCAAAGTTGGGCAGCTGAGCAATTTTTCCTCCACCAAAGGCTCTGCTCATGACTTTGTGGTATTGCCATCCTTTGCTAGGCTAGCTGTGGTCTCAACTGTTAGGCGTAATTCATGAGAAGACTCTTGATCCACATCCTAGAAGAGATATTTCTGTCCAGCAGGCCCAAATATGCAGCCATAGACGTAGATGGGCTTTGTATGAGAATGGGTTTCCAACGAAAGGGGCTTTCAATTGAAGACGGATGATCTTCAATCAAGAGAAGTCTGCACAGAGCGTCTCAAAGAGAGTAACTATTTTTCTGTCTGACTTGTTTCTTCAAGGCGGATGTAACAACACATCTGGTCCTCAATTTCAGCCACAACAGGCAGGTATTGAGCAGGGAATATGTCTGGGAGTAACCTGGCAGTTGCCTCTGATGGCATCCAAACTTCATTGTCTCAGGAGCCTGGCACTAGCTGGCTAGGAGGCTTCTGCTCCACGGAGGAAGCAGTCCCTGCAAATGCCAGACTTTGTAGTTCTCCAGCATAGCCAAAGCTCTGCTTGTCTATTAGTTCCGCTAGGTACCTAGGGTAGCTGAAGCTGCCTGAGGACTTCCATCAGCAGCCTTGTACTGCAAGACACCGGATATTCTGCTTTGGTTTGAACCATTCTCTGCTACTGCAGGTAAAGCTGGACGTCCCAGGAAGCTCCATATATTCCCATGTTTCCATGATGTCCTTGTATCCATGTTCGTTGTTGTTCATTGTCAACGTTCGTTGTGAGGATGGTAGGGAGGGGCTTTCGGTTGCCTGGGGAGGTCTTTTCTCTGGGAATAGCTTCTTCTGTCTTGTAGATTGAGAGTTAGTGCTTGAACAGAAGCAAGAAGCAGCTTTCTACAATACCTGAGCCACTGCCCAATTTTCAAAGACTGTTCAGCCCACTGTCCATTGTAAAGAGATAGCTGGTATGCCCTGCACTTGCGTAATATCCTGTGCCTCCGTCAATGGCACACGAAGCTAGGATTGGACAGTCTGCTCCTCCTGTTCTCTCTCCTTGTGGCAGATGGAGATCTGTCCAGTTTTGCCTTTGCTGAGGACCTGGAGAGTGCTTTGTAGCCTCTTCCAACAGCCTTTGCGCTTGTTGACCGTCCTCCATAATCCTCTCAGCTCCAAAGTGGCTGGTAAAGACGCCAGTCCGTAGCGGCCCTCGTATCATCTATCTCTAGGCCTCCCAAGTGATTGTATATCCGTTATGCGTCTTCGAGGGAGGGAGAAAGCGTGATTTTTCGTGCTCGTATGGATTGTGGATGGTCTGGTCGTCGCGGCTGGAGGAGGGTTCGTAGTATTAGGAAGTCCTGTGCTCCTGAAGTGTCAGTCCTGTACTCTCCAACTCTTACGATGGCGTGGAATCTCTACCTACCCGCTGCTGTGTCTGCGGCTGGTGATCTCTTGTCAGGTTTTGTCACTGGGCTAATTTTCTAGAGCAAGATGAAAGCTGAAGGCTTTTCTCTTCAGGAGAAAAGCCAGTGACTCCTTCCCAGAGCCCAGTGAGATGACATATTTCTTTGAGCCACAGCCTTGTGTTCGATGTGTCCAAGAGCGTTGGTGATGTTGTTCCAGTAGGATGTTGCTTCGTCTGAAATGTGTCAATGGCCGGAATTGGGGGTTCTCTCCACGCCATGTCCCCACGACCAGCAGTTCGAATACAATACAGGCATCAGCCATTTTTCTAGATGAGGAGGAGGCACATAGAGTATGAACAATGCCAATCCGTATTGCTGGGGAGACATAAGATTCTCAAAAACCAAGTGGTGTTCCAGTGTTCAAAGAAGATATAACCATGGGTAAAGTGCAAACTGTGTTATCACATCTCTTCATCTGTGGATAATACCTGGTGTTTACTCATCATGGACTCTAGCACTGCATTGTCTACATCTCTGGGTTACCAACAAATCTCCTGCTGTGCGCTCTGTTGTGGTGCTGGGCTTCCTTTAAATGGGATGACCCAACATCTGAGGCACTTCCAGAAGGCTCCCGAGGCCAATCACATCATGCCGAGTAGATCGGATATCACAGAATCTCCAGAGCTTCTTGGGTTTATGCCAGCTCCTTGTGCTCAATGCTTCTACGGAGCTCATTGTCTCTGTATCTATACGTCGACCCGCAGAGAGGGAACAGTAATATCCTCAAGCAAAGGCTACCTTCACTGGTATCACGCTGGCAGGGCAAGATGCGCTCTTCAAACATGCCGTCTACCATACTATATCTCTATAATACATCTATCTATCTCTTCTCCTGAGCTCTATCCGTCTCCCCCTTCCTCCTCCTTCCCCCATTGACCCCCAGTGAATGATTTCTCGCCGATTATCACATCAGAGGACCATACAATATGAGATCAGGACTATTAAAAGGGCAAGAGGAGTCCCAAAAAGGGAAGGGCGCTTTCCGATCTAGGATTGGAGCTCCTCGTGGTCGCTGTCGCGCTAGCGAGCCTCGCGAGTGTGCCCACTTCAAAAGCCCCCTTCTCCCCTCCTCTACCGTCCTCTTTCACCAACACCATCACCACTTCTTCTCGTCCTTCTCTTCTTCCAACTCCCCTTACTCTTTTGTACGCGCCTTTTGTCCCATTGCCATCTTCAGGAAACAACACGTCGTCAACTCCGTTGGTACAGCCTGCTGCCGTTTGGTCGCCGTCCTTGGGACACAGCATAGCCGTCGCCCGTTGGTTCTTTGTAAGTACTCTGCCCCTCTGCCCGCCCCTCCTTGCCCTCGATTTAGGTAACGCACTGTGTGCTGTTGCTGGGTCCTCCTACCTGCCCTCCCTTCTCCCATTGGCGATTTGTCGCCATTGTTTACTTTCTCCCTGATGCCTCCATCTACGCTGGCGTTTGACTCCACGTTGATATTCTGCTTCTACATTATCCCCATTGCTGCTTTCTTCCAGCCTCCAGCCTCCTCGCCACCCCCGTTGGCCTTCCAGACCATATACTAACTTCTGAAGATTACTGCACAGACTCCGGTTAGTACATATCCTCCCACAAAAGAGCTGCGCCTCCCACATTGCCCACAACCACAATGCGCCTTCCTTTACCATGGACGCTCTCTACATACAACTAGTCTGGGCCGACACCTTCACTGCCAGTCCTTGGCTACACTCACTCACCCATCTCTGAAGTATCAGATATTGGGAGTTCCAGCCACTGACAGTCATCAACACATTTCTTCCCAGATATCCTCCTCACATGTGTATCTGTTCTATATTTCTCACAGTTGAGGAATTTATCTGTCTTGTCACGCTGCCTTTTTCCATGCCTCAAAACCTGGGATGTCTCTTATCCGTGGCAACTGCTTAATTTACATTTCCACAACCTCGCAGTCGCTTCAAACAATCAGAAGCAGTCTTTCCAATCTGGGTTATACAGCGAGCTACTTCTCCTTACATGCCTTTCTCATAATCGCACTATCGCTAGAGGGTTCTACTCTTTCTTACTTCTAATCGCTAGTCCTGTCGTTTGGAGAGGTGAACAGCTAACTACAAAGCCTACTCTTCACTGTCGCGAACATTCATCTATCCGCTTTCTATTCACCATGGGTCTCCTGTCAGTGTCGCTTCCAAAGGTGAACAGCTGAATTCCTATAACCTTCTCTGTCGTTGGATTCATATCCACTATCCATCCACTGCCCATCCACTGCCCAATTTTGCTACAAGAGCTGAGGAGTATTTTTGCCTGCTACCAATATATCATCGCTTTCCCCTCAAGAAGTGGAGTGCTTTCTGTTCCAATTCACAACAGTGTTGCTTCAATTAACGAGAATCCCATCCTTGTTTGATTAGCGAGTCCACTGCTTTGCTGTCGCTTCGAACCGAGCATCCCCTTTCCTGCCAATGTTATGTTCCAGCATCATGCATCACAGCAGCTTCTTCTTTCATTCCTCAACCTACACCCAGCTCTCCATTCTATTCATTCAGTTCAATCCACAGCAACGGCGCCGATCACGCCATACTTTTAAGCTACGTCATTCTCTCCAATTCACTTTGTCTGGAGCACGAGGTTGCCCTTACTTCTGTATTCACTCCTGACCACTCTCACCCGCCAACCTCGCGACCACCCTATAAATCCCCCTTCTTTCTCCCACCACCACAACCTTTGACAACTACAACTACTGACCTTTATTCTTTTTCAGGTTCCCTCAACCGAAATCCTTCTTTCCTCAAGACCCCTTCAACCCTCTACCCACCTCGAATTCTCCCATTGTATACCTCGACAGCCAAATGACAATGTCTCGGTACACAAACTCCCCGAGCTCCTCTTTGAGAGATGAGTCGGTACAAAATACCCCGTACACTACATTGACGGCTTTCTCACCCGAGGATGCGCGCGTTCCACAATCCTCGACCACTCGATCTGCCATGGGTCCGCCAGGTACACACAGCGATCCCTTCGTTACCTCTGCGAAGTCCAAGGCTGAGCAGAAGCTCTCCGCTACTGCTTCATCCTTCAAACCCTTCGGTTTGAGAAGTTCATCAATGGCTGTAGGTTCTTCTGGTTCTGGCCCAATTCCTGGGACTACTCAGTATCTTGATGCTGTCATCGAGAAGGCCAGCCCTCCTCGGACTGATGCTGAGATGAGCTTCGGAGTCTTTACGACTAGTACTATGATGTCCCGGAACATCAAAGTTTCTAGTATCATGAAGAACGATGTGATGCCACTGATTGAGACAACTTGGAAGGTCAGTTGTCACTCTTCATATGCCCCCCAGTATCTTCTCGTACCTCCTCTTTGCTTCTTCCTGCTTTATTGCGTGACGACTCACATACTGATCTATGTTTACTGTCTCCAGAAGCTTTACCAGAACGGAAACAGTGTCAGAGGAAGCCATAAGTTCCGAGACCTTGGCGATGTGGTTTACATTCGGCTTGGCAGCATATCAGATGCGCCTACTGTCTACAACGCTCTTAGCAAAGATCACGACAACATCGCTGTGGAGTATGTCTCAGTCAATGCCGTCAACAAGGTACGAGAATCCTGTTTATTCAACCTCTTCAATTGCTAACAAAGTCTAGGCCGTGTCCCCTCAAAAGGAATTCTGCTCTGCTCATGAAGGCCAGGTCGCCTTGCGAGTCAAGTACCCGACTAGCCGGAGCTCGAATAAGTTGCAATTTGAGAAGACCATTCGCGATCTTTTGGCTGTCGAGGGCTCAATCGTTGCTTGGCAAAAGTTGGCAGCCGTTGAGGCCGGCGTTTACCACCTCATCGCTGAGTTCAATGATTCTGCTCATGCTCTCCGCGCAATGCAGCGTCTAAATAATATGAACTTGACTGTAAGCCGCGAACAGCTTCTTACCCGAAGGCCTTCAAACTGATCATTCATAGGATGCTGCTGATCCATGCACGATATCGATCACTTTCCATGAGCCCGACGTCGTGTCAAATGTGCCAGCTCAGCGTTCTGCACCAACCATCACTCCTACCCGCCGTTCTGGACCATCTGGAGACCAAACTGGCCTTGTTGGTGCCATGGGAAATCTGGGACTCGGCAATAGCCAAATCCCCCAAGCACAAAACATTGGTGGCTACTCGACAACTACAAGCCCCATGGGTTATGGATTGGCGAATGCTGGTTATGGTATGCAAGCTGGGGCGCTACCACTCGGAATGAATGGCATGTACTCTCCGGTTTCTATGGGCCCACATCACCAACAACACGCTGTTGGTGGCTACTCTCCATACCAACCCCCTACATTCTTCCAGCAGGGTTACAGTTCGACGGGAATGGTACCATATAATCCTCGCATGAATGGATATGGTCAACAGTACTCATCGCCAAGCCGGTTCTATGAGCATAACATGCGTTCAGGACCTCGTGAGAATGCTTACTATCATCCTCGGGGCGATGGCCGTTTCGAAATGACTCGATATGGATATGGTGGCAATCGCCAGCTTGGTCCACGCAATTCTCGGCCAAATCAAGCTGCTGGCCAGCACAATCATGTTGACATTGAGAGAATTCGGGCAGGTATCGATGTTCGCACTACAGTAAGTTAATCCCTTGGATATTCGAGTGTGCAACGCTAACACGAACAAGGTTATGCTTCGCAATATCCCCAATAAAGTTGACCAGGCTATGTTGAAGGAAATTGTGGATGAATCGAGCTTTGGCAAATACGACTTCATGTATCTGCGAATTGACTTCAGCAATAACTGCAAGTATGTACATCAAAATCCACTACCATGGCAAAATACTGATCACAGTCTAGCGTTGGATATGCCTTCATCAACTTCCACGATGTAAGTACCCTCAACCTCGCTGTCTTTTGACTTGACTAATTTTTCTAGCCTCTTGACATCATCAAGGCATGTATACCTCCGCCAGCAATTGAATACGGTGCTAACTTCAGAATCAGTTCGTGGAGCTTAGATCAAATCAGAAGTGGTTTGTGCTCCCATCCTGACAGGCCAACTGATGGATCCAAGCTAATTCATTTTCTCAGGCAACGTTTCCGCTCCGACAAGGTTGCTGAGGTTTCTTATGCCAGTAAGTTCCCATATTCTCCATCAAGTAACCTCTAACACCATTGCAGCCATTCAAGGCCGTGACTGCCTCATCCAGAAGTTCCGCAACTCTTCGGTCATGTTGGAACCTGAACACTATCGCCCAAAAGTTTGTTAGTCTTACCCTTGTCAGCACAATTCTAATAATGGCTAGTTGTTCTTCATCCTTCAAGACGGTGATCAGCTTGCTGGCAAGGAGGAGCCATTTCCAGCTTCTGACAATGCCTCCAAGCTCAAGAGATCCTGTGAGAATGCTGAGCACGTTGGTAAGTCTTCCTGAGCATTTTCCATCCACCCTCAATACTGATAGTGCACAGGTCTCTTCGCTCCCAGTGCTGGACAGCACTTCCGTGATGAGCAGCGTCGTCGCCGCAGCCAGTACGACCGCGGCACTAGTCTTGCAGAGCGTGATGAATATTACGACGAGGGCCTCTATCTGGGCTATCCCAACTGTCAGTCACTTCCCAATCACAGCATATCCACTGACTAACACATATCCAGATTGAGTTTGCATACACCAAGTAATCATTCTCCTGGGTTTGGACTTTGAGATTTGGGCCACATCTGTGCACATTTCTTCTTGCGACTTCTAGGCAGACGGATTGATTTGGCGGAGACGACTTTTGACATCTTGCACGACGGGTTTGGCAGGATTTTTTTGACTATTGAGTGATCTGGTTTGGCTTTATGCCAGGTCACCACTACATCATCAGAACATCTTATTTGCTTGGCTCACGGAGATACTACATATTGCGTTGCTTTTCACCATACCAAAGCCCTAGATATTGACCAGGGACGATTCCATAGCTGCGCATATAAGGCCATTGATTGCCTTATAGATAGATGGTCAATAAACTTTCATGACTCTGTCCCATTTCTTCCCTCTGTTTAATGTGAGAATGCAGTGGCCTCAGACTCTTTGCTGCTGATGGTCGGCTTCGTAAAGAAAGGAATTAGATAGACGAGAAGCATTAACTTTGAGTTTCACCGTGCCACTGAAAAGTAGCCAGAAGCAGGCCCCTTGAGATGTAAATATGGTCGTTCATAGATACTGGCATGAACAAAGCAATAGTGATGCCAGACACATTAACTGCCTTGTTCTCACAAGTTTCCTGAACATGAAGGGGGTACAATTCCTTTAAGCTGTCTGTCTGTCCCTTACCAAGCAAGAGGACCTTGAAAGAATTGAACATATTCACATTTCCTGCAGTCTTTAAAACCCAAAGTGGGAGTACGTATCTACCCCCTCGCTAAATCGAAATGATGCAGCCAGAGGCTGAGAGGTAGACAAAGAGATGGTGGGGGAAAGGGAAAGGGGCTACGTTCGTGGAGGAAAGAGGATGAGCAGGGGGAAGAGAGGTGAGACGTGAGAGATGAAAGGCTGGATGAGGCTTGAGGAAGATTGATAGATCGAAGCAAGGAGGAGTTCATGTTCATGATCATTCAAGTAATGAGATGTCATGGGAAGATAGGTGTACCACAGAAGGGAATTGATTGTTATGTTCATTTCATCAGCGCGTGTATGTGTACTTTCTCCAACACCAAACCGGCATGCTGGCTCTCTGGCTGGCTGGCTTTCACTTCAACTTCGTAAGCTCCAATCCCAAGTCTTGAGTCTCATATCTCAAGATTTCAAATCTCCAGTCTCAAAACCAAAGTCATCTCGTCTTATCTCATCCATCCATCATTATCTTCACCTCGACCGAACCAAGACCAGCTCAGAATAAGGAAGGCTGCGTCCGACCCCAACCCCAACCGCAGCGCAGAACCAAAGCTTTCGAGCCCAAAACCATGCACGTAGCCACCGCAAAAACAACCACCCAAAAAAAAACGCCTCGCTCAAATTAAAAAGTCCCTCGCTCGCTGCTCATCCATGCACGCATGGATGTATCAAAAGTCCAAAAGTCCAAAGCCAAGAAAACGCAAAGGGAAAAAAACGCCTCAATCCAATCCAATCCAATGCGTATCTGTAGGTCTGTATGTTCGTATGCAAATCTGCGTGTGCGTATGTACGTGTGTATCATCTCTCTCGTATATATATGTAAGGTACTTATGTATCAAGCGTCCGGTGGTAACGCAGGTAATGGTTTCCGCGCAATGCTGAAGCTCTGCGTGCGTTCGCGATTGGGGCTTTCTGGTGCGTGGGGTGAGGTTGGGGATGTGGCTATCTCCGCTTCCGCTTCTCTTCCGGCGGATGGTTCTGATGGTTGGATTTGTGTCTGTGTCTGAATCTGCGGTATCTGGGTAGGAATCGGATCAGGTGGTGGAGAAGGTAGATGTGAAGCTTGGTCATATGGAGGCACTTGTCCATCCCGCCCCTGAACTCCATTAAATAGCCCGTTCAAGTCTGTGGTCTGTATTTTTGTCCGTGCCTTCTCTGGAGTTGGAGAAGGCGAAGGAGATAGCGGTCTCTGTTGCCGAATGGGCGTTGCATCTTGTACAGATATGATAGGCGGACTCATCCCATTCCCGTTCGTGTTCAAATCAACTGCAGCACCATTGCTATTCCCGAATACTTCGTCCTCCACAGAAGCGGACCTCTGCCGTACGAACCCCTTTCTCTTCTTCGGCGTGCGAGATTTTGGTGTCGCTGGTTCAAGGTGTGTGCTTTGTGGGGAGGAATAGGAGGCGTTTGGCGGTACACGTTTCATTGGGGTGTGGTTCTGCGAAATTGGAGCTGATTCGAGATGTTCTTCTGTTGATGGGAGAAGTTCAGTGCTTCCAGCGTTCAAATCATCCCCGCCGGACGGAGGCGTGAGGGCGATTTCCTCGGATCGCGAATAAGCTGATATAGGTGTGGGTGGTGCTTCATCATCAGAAAGCTGTCTCTGATGCCCGGACTCTAGCCAGGCTCGTCCGTTCGCTCTGCGATATTCTGGACTCTCGCCTGGACTTTCGAGCGGACTTTCTATGGGAAAGCCGGAGAGAAGTCTGGCTCTACTGTGGAGAGTTGGGAAATCGATATTCGTTCCCCCTGAAACACGTGAGAAGATGACGAGTGCCAGACAGAGAAGTAGGAGAACGGATTGGACGATGGACATGCGTTTCTGGAAAACAACTTCATCGGCCAGGATGTTGAGCCGAGAACTTATAGCTAGAATCTCGCGGCGTGATTCATCCCTCTGGCTCTCGAGGGATATGACAGTACTTTGCCAGATCTCGTCGTACTGCTGTCTGAACTGGCGGAGTTCGTCCAGTACTGTGCTGTTCAAAGTATCGAGAAAGGTGGTCGTTTTCTGGAGTTGCTTCTTCTCGACTTTGGTAAATGCTTCCCGGAGGATACGCGACTGTTCTTCGATGTACTTTAGAGAGAGGGTGGAGTTAGTTTCGAGAAAGTTCAGGCGGCGAGAGACGGCTTTGAAGAAGGATTCTTGGATTGTGGGGAGCGAGGAGGAAGCGGAGGTTGTGGATGTTGTTTTGTTCTTGAGGTGCGTGGAGTTGTGGATTTTATGGGTTGTAGATGCTGTTGGAGGCGGCGAGATGGGTGTGTCTGATGTGGAGATTGTGGCATTTGTGGTAGTGGCTGTTGAGGTGTCTTTGAATGTCGAATCTTGTGCTATGATGGAGTCGGTTGTATGAGTGATAGTCGATTTGATGATTGATGCTGTTGCGTCTGAGACGGGAATCGGGCTTTGACTTGACGGCTGAGCGACTTGTGTGGAGTTGTCTTCTGTGGAGACAGTGACAGTTCGGATTATCTCTTGGATTGGGGCTTCAGACTGGAGACATATTTCCTCTGCTGCAGCTGTGCTGGGCAGTCTGAAGATATAAGCTCCGGATTTCTCCCATGGTGTTGTCTCAACGGCTGTGTCTTGGGTGGGATTTCTAATGTCACCCCGGGTTGCGTTTAGAACCAGCTCATCGGGCTCAGAAGCTTTCACTGTTCTAGCCATCTCATCACTCGCAGCCTCCAACTTCTCCGCAATCTGTACCACCTCGGCCACAGCATCAGGAACGAACTGCTCTTCTGGTCCAGCATCGATCTCTTCCGGATCATCATCATCCCCACTAGCTTCAGTCTCTTTCCAACTCTCCAGCATCCGTGTTCCATGAACCCTAACCAGGGAGAGAGGGCAATAGTACTCATTCCCATAATGGCTCAGAAACTCGATACGGATATACCGTGTCCAGATCTGGGGATTAGTTATGAGGAAAGCTTGAATCTCTCGAGAATTACGGGCTTCATATGTCCCAATGTCTTTCCATTTGTCAATCTTGACTGGATATCGGTCACTGACACTGACTCTGAAAGTTCGTATCATGCTTGAGAAGAATTCGTAGTTGGCGAGAACGACTGTATCAATCCAAATATCCTCCTACAAGGTATTAGTCCTGGAAATCTGCATTTGAGAGAAAATGGGACTTACGGAAAGCTCAATGATAGCAAACTTGTTCTCAGCAGTACACTCCGACAGCATGTACGAGTCCTTATTCTCAATCAAGATGGCCTTATTATTCTTCGCCCCATGATGCGTCTTCAGGATCGTAGCTCCAGCATCGAATGAAGCATAGTTGAAGCGCTCCTTGCACGTCTTCCCAGCATCCTTACTCCGATACTGCTCTTTTCTCCCACCACCCTCAACCTCCTGCATCTCCTGGCCCTCAGCCTCTCCCTCCTCCTCATTCCCACTTCCCTTCCCCTTCTCTTCCCTCCCACCACTCCTAAACGCCGCGAAATCCAAGTCAATCTCGCCCTCCTCCCCTAACGAATCAAGATTATTCTGAAAGCTCTCTGAATCCCTCTTCCTCCCCTCCCCAGACTTCTTCCCCCCAATATTCGCATTCGCTTGTCCCGCTTTCTCCAGCGTCTGCTTCTTCCACTCCTCGAAAGAAAGGAAGGACGTATCACTCAGTTCTCCAGTCTCAAGATCCGTAGCTGCTGCTTCCGCCACTTCAGACGCCGGACTCGCATTCGTTGATTCCCCGCCTCCTGGCAGAGGTTCCACCGCGTTCGTACTCTGCGACGCCTCCTGGCTGCTCGTGGCACTCGATCCATTATTCTCTCCTCCTGCTGTAGCCGTCCCATTCGCATTCCCATGCCCGTATCCCTCCCCCGCAAGTGTCGTCGTCGCCTCTCCCCCCTCCGCAACCTTCACAGTCGTTCCATTCGAGCTACTCCACGAGCTCTTCAGACATTGCTGCGGTAGCGTATCGGTGATGTAATTGATCGTCCTGAACTCGCACGTACCCGTCGCTGGCACATTCACATTCGCGCTCGCGTTCGCCGCTGTCGTGGTGGGCTTCGGAGCTGTGGTTATCGTGCTGGCATTTGCTGCGGCTGTATTTGTATTTATGCTTAGCAGTAGAGCTGCTGTTGCGATGTGCGAGAGGAAACGGGAATGCTGGCCGAACAGATGCATGTTCGCTCCGTCATTTTCTGGTCTGCTATCTCCTCTGGAATGGCGCAGATGTGTAAGAGGCCAGGGCAGGTTGGTGTTAAGAAGGTAACGTAGGTAGGCAGTAGGTCGGTTGAGTTCAAAGTTGGCTGGCTAAATTTGGATCTGGATATCAAAGAGCAACTAGATATTTCTGGTTTCCGTTTCCTTTCTTCACATGGATTGGCCAATTCGATGATGAGTGCGCGCATGGATCTGCAGATGCAGTGTAGTGAAGCAGGTTAATTTTGCTGTGATAGGATATGATGCAGCCACTTTCCCTGTTTTTTCTTTCTGGCTGGTTGACTGGCTGGTTGGAGAGAAGGAAATCTTGAGGTTCTAGAAGCACAAGCTGCTGCATGCGGTGAGCTGGGCTCTGATAGGGCAGATACACGTGGCAGCGAAAAAAGACATCGGATTTCATGAACTGTTATAGGTACCTAGTTGGGAGTGACCCCCCAAAAAATAGCTATAGATGCATGTTAGGCATTTTTGCAGACAGATCAGTATTGTATTTTCCTACAAAAATTTAGGATTTCAATTGTATTTCAGTGGAGCTGTTACTTTCGTGCACTTACTTCCCCACCAGCCTCCTAGCACGAGGCTGAAGCTGGGCTTGGGACTGGTGATGTCAACGGGCACTAAGTACGGAGTACATCAAGACTTCATCAAATCCCCCATATCCCCTCCTCACATCAATTCCCAATTCCTCTTGTCCAGAACCAAAGTCAATCAACAACATGGCAACCCTCCTCCTCCGACCCCTCATCCGGCCTCAAACCCTCGGCCTCGGCTTAGGACTCAGCTACCTCACGCACCAGACGCTGTTCCGACAACGTCCCTACCGGATGGACTCTCCAGGTTCTGCTGCAACCGCAGCTGCCATCTCAGGATTCGTATGTGAGGAATGCGAAGGTGCCTGTTGTGAAGGAGGGGAGGTTGAATGAGAAGGCTGTGAGACAGATTAGTAGTGGGAGTATTATTGGTGAGTTTTGACTTTCGTGTTTCGAGTTTTGTTTTTAGATGTGTTCTTTTGAATAGGTTTTGGGAGGGAGGGGGTGAATGGAGGGAGGTATGGAGGAGAGAAATGAGTGGCTAATTGGGGTCAATAGGGTTGTGTGCCGGGTTGGCAGTTAGTACCTTCTCGAGAAGTCTGGCGTTGATATTGGGCTTGCTGGTTGTGGGTGTACAGGTATATCTCCCTCCACCCTCATCCCTTGCTTAACCACTCGATTTCTAGCTGGAAAATGCCAACTAATGCAAGCAGTACGCCTCAAATCACGGAGTCAACATCATCCCCTACAACCGTCTCCAGAAATACGTCACGAGCATCGACCTACGCTCCGCAGTGCAGGATAACGTAGCGTTCAAGATCTCGTTCGGGACCACGTTCGCGTTAGCGGCGTTCATGCAGTTCTAGTATTTGTAATAGAGGATAAGAAAGAACTGGAAGAGGGGGCTGAGTGAGATGCCAGTCATGTAGTCGTGTAAATTAGATACCAAAATGACAGACAGTTGAGTAGGACAGACAGACAGACGAACAAACGATTGCTTCCTCCTTCACCATGCCATGCTGGGAAATACTATCTTCCACCACCACCTGGTATTATGTAGAGTGAGAGACGATTAGAAAGGTTGCGTCTCCCGCTCCAGCCACTTCATAGCCAGGGAGCCCGGCTCAAAGAAATCCTTTGTCTTGCCGTAGATGTCGGCGTGATATTCATTCAGCCAGTGCCTCTCCCTCCTTGTGAGAAGACTCTCGTCGATCAATTTGCGGCAGTAGGGAACCATGGTGACGTGCTCGAAGCCGAGATATGGCTTGTCTCCGAACTTGTATTTTGTCTCAGCCTCTTTCACCATGACGATGTTCTCGATGCGGATGCCGAAGCTTCCGTCTTCGTAGTATCCTGGCTCGTTTGAGATTACATTGCCGGGTGCGAGTGGGACTTCTGAGTATTGGATTCTGGTGCCGATTCCGATTGGTCCTTCGTGGACATTCAAGTAGGATCCTACACCGTGACCTGTACCGTGGCGGTAGTCCAATCCCTCTTCCTGTTGCAAAATCAGTAGAGTTCAATGTCTGAAAGCATTTTATCACTTACCCATAAAAATTGTCTCGCCAACGTATCAAGAGCAAATCCGGTGGTGCCTTTGGGGAAGATAGCAACATCCAAAGCTATGTTACCCTTCAGTACCAAGGTATACGCTTTCCTCTCCATTTCAGTGGGCTCCCCGAAATGAAGTGTACGAGTTGTGTCTGTAGTGCCATCAAAGTACTGGGCACCCGAGTCGCAAAGATATATAGCTTTTGGATCGATGACTGAACAGTTCCCCCGTTCGGGCGAGTAATGAATAACAGCCGCATTCGCTCCGGTAGATGAAATGGTATCAAAGGACAAGCCAACAAAGTGCTTCTTCTTAGACCGAAGCTCTTCCAACTTGTCAGCGGCTTCAACCTCGTCAATTGGTGTCTTTTCGACAGTGAGTCGATTTTCCAACCAGGCGAAGTACTCAGTCAATGCCGCCCCGTCTCGAATATGGCAAGCTCGCATGCCCTCTAATTCCGTCTCGTTCTTCACTGCTTTAGCGTCGCCAACGGGACTTCTGATCTCCTCGACCTTGGCTTCCCCTCCCAATGCTCGTTTCAGGGCCCAGGAGGTTTTAGTTGACACTAAGAACTTCTTGATCTTCGCTTCGGCTTGACCTTCTGCATCCGGGGATGGCAAAGATTCGCCTAGCATTTGACTGTCATCGAATATCTTCTCATAAGGCCGAATTGAGACTCCATTTTCCGCAAGGTATGTATGGCATTCGCTGCTTAGCTTGGAGGAATTGACGTAGAGAGTTGCCGAGGTTGGTGTAACAGACGCATATGAGAAAAACACGGGGTTGTATGGAATATCGTTTCCTCGCATGTTGAACAGCCACGCGACCTCGTCCAGCATCGACACTATGAATCCAGAGCTCTTCTTCTTGTCCAGCTCTTTGCGAAGCTCTTCAAGCTTTGTCTTCACGTCCTTCCCAGCGAAGTGTTGAGCAAGAAGCTTGACGGGTTCCGTAGGTAACGCTGGACGATCACTTCCCCAAATGAGGTCCACCAGATTCTCCTCGATGGCCATCAGATCTTGCCCACCCCGCTTCTTGATCTTCTCAGAGAGCTTCCGAGCTTCGGGGGCAGAGATAACTCTTGGGTCAACCCCAACTATTTTCCCTCCTTCCGATTGCTCTGCAGACCATTCTTGCCAGGTTGGGACATCTTGTAGACCTTGCTTGAGGAGCAGCCAGTTCTCGTCGAGTTGCTTCGAGGCTTGATTAAAATATCGACCGTCCGTAGCCAGTGCAGCCTTCTCGTGAGTGATAACTGCACATCCTGCAGACCCAGTGAAGCCCGTTATGTATTCCCTTCTAGCATCACACGGTGCAATGTATTCCGAGGAGTGGCTGTCTTCAGAGGGGACGACTAGCCATGGTGTAAGTAGATGTTGACTACTGGGAGTTCGATCACTCACATACTGTAAATGTCCACCTTGTGCTTCTTCATAAGTTCCCTCAGCCGGGTTAGGCGTTCTGTTGTAACAACTTTCTCCATTTCGATGCTTGGCTTTACGAACTTCCCCAAGTGTATTGACTTGTTCTTCGTTCCACTCGTGCTCGCGCTCGTAAGAGAAGAACTGTATCGAATGCAGATGTGTATGTTCTGGCTTCGAAACTCGGTGAGGACAGAGGGTTGCGTTCTTATGAAGGCTTTTTGGAGAGCTCGAAAGTATCGCATTGGTTCATCGAGGAAAGCCCCCACGACTCACGACTGGCTGCGAAGGCGGAGTGAAGAAGGCCGGGCCGAATCTCTAGACGTTCATCAGTGGCTCTTGGTAGTGGTTAGTCTCCAAACAGTCATTAAATTGGACACGCAATGCCCGACAAGATAGTAAATCGGGCGTACATTGGATATACTCACTCAATTACTCATTAACGAATGGTTTGCAGATGCAATGGAAGAAAAGTGAAGGGTTGCCCGGCTGGCAGAGGCACAAGGGAACCGAGCTGGTCCAGATAAGGCTGAGCGTCTGTCCGCGGCGGAATGCTGATGCCTGCGTATTCAGGCACAAGAATATTGATGCCTTACACAAAATATTTCACCAACTTGTTTGTTGATTCGCAAAGTACAAACATGAAATTTGGGGAAAAGACATTCAATTGATAGTCGACTCTGCATTGGATGATGAGAATTCACTTGGAATCCTGTAACCTCAAGAGGTTATCGCCATCTTTCTTCTTGTGCTGACCATATAAATCCTTCGCTTCGTTTGCTTCGATCTCTCAACAAGCAAATTATACCCAACATGGAAAATGGCCATGTACCCACCTCCCTAGGGGAGGTAGAAGCAGTATGTTACTCCTATTCACTTGTGCCCTTCAATCTCTCCTTCCTTCCTAAGAGCGGCTTATATCGGTCGTGCCGTTCACAGAGCCATCACGTAGGGGCGTGGTATTTCGAACATGGAAATCTAGGAACATTTTGCTAATATATTCACAGCTTATTACTTAACTTTACAGTCCAGAAGCGCCGGAGAAGGTGGCTAGTATCCAAGAGGCTTTATAGAGACTCCAGCGTTCTCCTAAAGACTGGCAGCTGGCTACGGGCCTCCTTAGTCACGAAGACGAGCAAGTGAGATTCTTTGTAGCTTTAACTTTTACCGTCAAGCTTAATACTAATGCGCAAGTCTCGTCTCTCTATAGTAAGTAAACAGAGCTAACTAGTCCTAGAAAATCGCTAAGTGAGGAGGATGCCAACATCGCGGAAATATCCCTCGATTCGATCGACTAACGGGGCTTCTAGGCCCGGGACGAGATTGACGCGGTTCTTTTGTGCTAGGGCAACGAGGCCGGGATAGTCATTAGCCTGGGATATATTATAGTACCCATGATTTCTACGACATTGAAATCTACCTTGATGCTGTTTTCATTGGTCGTCTTTGGGCAGGTCGCTGTGCCTCCATTCCTAGGAACCTACATCACAGGTTCTATTAGTAAATGCTCCTAGTAGCACTTAACGCAGGGGGGTTAGCTCAATTTCCAAGCCAGAGCATGCTCACGACCTCACTACCAGAATGCGGATGAGATCTATTATGTTGTATTCTCTGAATGTCGATTTCACGGCGGAAGATTAGAAAGGATGGATATGATAATTTCCCCTCCAGAAAATAAAAATTATGGCCGACACGGGGCATGTCATGCGATGGCGGGGTTATTTCAGATATTGTAACCCGCTCTAACCTGATCAAGAGAGATTATACAGCTAATTTAGTTGGGTTAGACTTGGATAAAGTGGGTCCTCGAAGTGCTCCAGCATTTTGATCGAGGGAGGGAAGTAAATAAACAGGCTCCGTCTCATGTTAACATTATTCTCAATTATCACGACTTTGTGCAAAACCCAACCAATTAGATAGTGATCGGCTTTGCTAGAGTGTCGTTCTGTTCTGAGAACCCCAGAAAACATGCCAAGCAAGGTGTTTCCTAACCATACTGCGTGGCGCCTTGAGGCTGCCGCCCGATCAGCTTGTGTGCTTTCCTCGGTCCTGTTCATCCCAGCTTATTCTTTCCAACACTCCACCCGTTGTCTCATGATCTACAAAACCTCTGTGACATTGTCTCTTTCGTTCATTGTTTCACGTGTCACAATACTCGATACTTGTGGCAGCCTGTCCAGTCAATTCTGCAACGCCGCGACTTTAGGAAAGCGCTTAGCCTCGGGGCTACTTCTGTGAAAAACCCAAGAATGCTGTCCTGTTACCGTCGGTTCGATCATAAGCACGGGCTACAAACTGCAAAGAAGAGTCCTCCGGATGATGTCTCTAGGCAAGGGCCCCCGGTGCTTGAGGATCAACAAGAGCCTTGCTCTGCTCTTGTAACATTCGACCCACCTCCTCCAAGTTTATGTCGACAGTGCTCGTCTCTCGACCTTCCAGCGTTGTTTAAAAAAAAAACTATTGACCAGATCGACAGCTGGAGATGTTATCCTCAAACTCGGAAAGTCGGCACCAAAGCTACGAAGTTCAACTTGTCCCTTGTGTCGGCTCTTTGGGACTGTTTCTCCGATCAATGACCCGAAACACCACCGAATGCATGAGCTGAGAGTTATCCCTGCCGATTTACTGTTCACAAGGCTCAAATTAGGCAAGATATTCGACACTAATGTCCTCAGTGTCCAGTGCAGTCTGTTCGAATGGCCGAGATATCACAGCCTCGGACTTGTCGATACTAGAGAACCTACTCAAGCCTTAGGATCCAACTTCGGAGTGCGACTACTGGATCTTGCAAACTTTGATGTTGCAATCACAAGTCACTGGATTGATTTTTGTCGACTGAACCACTCTGGCGACTGTGTCCCTACAGCCCTCATCGGCATATCCTCCTTTCGAGTCATAAACTGTACCACTCAAAGTGTCATCAATGCTCCTCAGAATTGCCAATTCGTTGCTCTATCATACGTCTGGGGGCGAAGTGATCTTTCTAACCAAGATAGAAAATCTGGCGCTCCATCTCTTCACGCCGCCCCAAAGGTTATTGCCGATAGTATCGAAGTCACCAGGCTTTTGGGGTTTCAGTATCTTTGGGTTGATAGATACTGTATCAACCAATCTGATACATACGAGAAGCATGATCAGATCTGTCGAATGGATGCCATTTATGCCAGTGCTCAACTGACGATCATCGCGGCAGGCGATGACCCAGATATGGGCCTTCCTGGAGTCAACGGGACACTCCGAAATCCCCAGCCAATATACCAAGTGAGAGACTATACACTTGTGTCAAGTCTGACCGCAGCTTCTGCATCGTTGCATCAAACAGCGTGGGCTTCTCGCGGATGGACATACCAAGAAGGTCTCCTTTCCAAAAGGCGATTGCTGTTTTTATCTGATCAGGTGTACTTTGAATGCAATGGCATGCATTGCACTGAAGTTATTCACTTACCGCTTGAGGCAATGCTCGACAAAGAAACTGGAAAAACCAAAACAGAAGTTTCTTCCGGCGGTGCCTTCGCAGAGAAAACCGTTGGAGACTGCCCTTGGTGGGTAATGAGGTACGTCTCCAGATTCACCAGGAGAAAGCTTTCATACCAATCAGATGTGTTGAATGCCTTCCAAGGTATATTCAGAGTATTTGAAAAAAGTCGATATCCACTCTATCAGCTGATGGGGGTTCCAATTATGCTGCCTTACGCTACTGCTGGATTATCTCCTCTGGTCCTGACGATGATATCACGATCTCCAGAGGATGGATTTATGATCGGACTTTTGTGGCGTCATCATGAATTTCGCCTCGAGGATAATTTCCGTAGAACGGGGTTGCCTTCGTGGACTTGGGCCGGGTGGAATGGACGGATAGCAGAGTCTCTCGAGTTTAGTCACTCTTCAAAGTCTTGTGACTTTGGGGTCCAAATTCTCGTAGAGATGGCCGATCGATCCTTGCTACCATTTCCCCACGAGTACTCCTCACTATCACAATTCTTGTCCCAAGCAAACGACGTCAACTATATCCATATAACAGCGAAAGTCTCGGCTTGCGAGATCCTTTACCAAAAGGAGCTTATAGGTTGGGCCAAGAGAAATCATAGATCACCATATGTGGCACTTATCGGGGGTCGTACGCGCTCACTTTGTCTGTACTTTGAACCAGACGATTCGATCAACGGTAGGCTCAATGGCTATTCGAATTCGAACAAACCTCTTCACGGAACAAAATTCACAGCCATCATCCTCGCGACAGAATATGAGCACATTGATTGGCAGGTATCGGTACTCGTGGAGGAAAGGGGTGATTATGCTGAGAGGGTTGGCATTTGTCTCACGTCCGTAAGGTCTGATGTGCGGAGCGTGAGGACAAGGGGTCGCCTGATTGCCAACTTTCCATTCGCTACGAAGGATAAGCCGCAGAAAAGGCAGCTGGCTTTCGAGGAGTGGGTAGATGAGCTACCAACACGGACGATTCGGTTGGGATGACAGCCATACACCATTTGCAGATCAACGATTAATGAGTGACGATTTCCGAGAATACAGGTCTGCTGCGGTATTGATAACAAGCAAAATGCTTTTGATGCAATTAATGAGCTTCTTGCGTGCACTTTGTGATGTTGCACTTTTGTATACTTAGGCATTTCCTAACCATCTCACAACCGATTCATCGACCTGCTCGCACAAAAGCCATTTCAGAGCCAGAGCTCCTAATTGTATCAATCCATCCTTTCCCAAAACGCCCCATACCATACTAGTAAACAAGAGCCCACATTCATTCGATTTCCGTACCGCCCATGCGAAAATCTGACTCGATCCTAGCAAACCCATTCAATATACGCTCAACCCAATCCACCCCAAGCACCACGGATTCTCCTTGCTAATTGTATATCCTTCTGCATGATCGTGACTCTCTTTGCATGAATAGCACTATTCCCTCGTCAGTACCGCTTCTTCCAAGTTTTGCGATATCCCTCCCCCACGAGTCCTAACACAACACCACGCCTAATCACCAACAACACCTCGGTGCCAAATCCAGAGAAGAAAGAAGACGAAAACTTCCTCACCATAAATTAGTATCTTCAAATAAATGCACCAAAAACGCCTCGCTAGCTTCCTGCAAAGCCTGGATGGCCTGGGACTGCCAGCGCATTCCGAGACCTTGCGGACGGAGCGTCAGAGCGATTTCGCGGACCTATGTTCGCGCGCACATTAGCCCTACATACCAGGTTTATTCCAGAGGGAGGGAGGCGGCTTACGAGACGGGAGAATGGCAGCTTGAGCATAAGCAAGTCGGTGGATTTCTGGAATTTCCTGATCTCCAGGAGGGCCTTGGTGCCGGGCTTGTAACGACGCTTTTTGCGCAAGGGGAGAGGATCGCCTGCTGTTTGTTCGTGAAGGAATTAGTATATTTACAATTCAATTGCAATTGTAATATGGAGTAATTGATTGGTTGTATGCAGAGACAAGACGTACGTTCAACGCCCGAACTGACGCGTTTTCCGGCTCTCTTGGGACCCATGCTGCTTGGTGTTGTCTTTCCAGCTCCAGATGGACGACCTTTCTTCCGTGCTGAACCTGGGGTTGATGCCTCGCCGGCTCCGAGGCGCATGCGCTGCTTGGTCGACATCTTTGCGTGGTTGTGTGTGGAATGTGAATGTGGTTCTGGAATGTGGTGTGGAATCGAGTCGAGGGGTAGGGAAATGAGGTGGTTGGGATGTTGGACCGTTGCGCTTGAGCGCGCGACGCGCTCGCGGTGCTGAGAGGAAATGCGCCGGAGGATTTGGAGGACGATGAGGTGCGTATTTTGGGAATTGATAGAGGGTGAAGTGGTCGAGTGATCAATTCGAAGGAGTTGTGTGTAACGCGGAATTATTTTGGGCTTGGGTATAGGGTTGTGGAATTAAATGTGCAAAATTCATAACGTTCGGTTTGTTTACTTGCGTGAGCAGGGATGGTTGGTTGTACCAGGAACCGATTGCTAGCTTGTGTGGCTGGGCCGAAGATCTGTGGCGGTGCAGTGAGCTTAATTGAAAGCGTGAAAACGCAAGTCTTGCAAAGTGGTTTCTCGATATTGGGACACAGCAATTAAGAACTATATTAAACGGATTTAAAAGTTTAAATCTGCCTCAACCTCATATTGTACTCGGATCCCGTCATCCTCCCTTGCCATCATAGCATGATCGAAAGTAATTGGCTGGACCTCCCATTGTCGACTTGCCTTGGTCTCCTACGGACCATGTGCAGTCACCCTCACCCGAGTATCGCCAACAACAATTACCAAAGCAAACATCTTTGAATCTATCCCGAGGTCGCAGCCCAGGATGTCATCTACGACGTCCAAAAGGAAGCGATTAGCAAAGGTAAGAGAGCCACCCGAGGGAGCAATAGTCAAGAAGACATCATGGAAATCCAAAGCCCTAACTTCGCGTATGCTCTTCTCCACCAGACCATGTTGTTGACTTTTGAACAAGGACTAATCTAATTGGGCCTAGTATTCCGGCTGCAATGATAACTTTCTACATCGATGTTGATGGCGAGGGCAAGGAGGAGCAGTTTCAGGTTCACCAAGGCGAGTACAGTCTCATGTCCTGCACCCTTTGAAGACACAGAATGTTCATTTTTGATTAGAATTTGCATCTGCCCACCATTCTGAAGGTTGGCTCGAACATTCACTCGGTCAATACGGATCCGAGCGGGTTCCGCTACAGGGTATTCAGCAGAGTCAGTATGGCTTGACTTTGCCTAGTGATAATGGGATCATGATCCCCGGTGACTGTTATCTATTTATTATTATTTTTCCATGGGTACTCCTAGCATAACGCGTACTGCCACTGTAGTTCTGTGAGATTACAAGAGGGTATTCACAGATACAATCTACCTAGCGCGGCACGGAAGAGGCAAGTCTGGTGAATGTCGAGAGCCTGTACCCGGAGTTAAGCAAGAGAGCAGAGGGTAAGGTGAAGCACGAAAGTTGACGGGAGGTAAATGTTACTTCAATGGTCTCATATCGATATATGAATCGCCCGTATTTTGAAAGTTTGCGAATCAATTAGCAAGAGAAATGGAGGATTATCTGATCTCGACTAGACTGCGGCATATACCATCTCATCCAGTAGCTTGAGGTGGCTAATAATCTTATAATTTAATGAACAGAAAAATGGTTTCGGTTTTTAACCCCTTTGTAATTGAGAGGAGTTTTCTCGTGGCAACGTCTGTTGTCTCTCCCCAGACCGGCTAGCGAGCGGCCCCTTTCTCGTCTTCGGGCCCACTCCCGTGGCAAACATAGGGGACGCCGAGGAAGAAAGAAAAGAGAAGTGAAAACGGAGCTGAGGCATAGACTCCCCTTGAGTAACAGTCAACCTGCGAGTCCAAGATCGTTTGATTCCCTCTCTCAGAGAACTGCAGCCAGATGGTCTCTCTGAGCTCAACTAACTAGCCAGGAAAATTGTTCCAACGAAATTTGTCTCCATCATATAATCTAATAGTACAAGCCAACTTTATGCAATACATCAAAAGACTTTAAAAAGAAGCAAATCTAGTTCGGGACCCGAGAAAACAAATTCTTAGCAGCTTGTTTATATGAATTGTAGATAGCGACTTGAACATGCTTAGCCGTTGCAGTATGAGCAGTGGCTTACTTAGCCATCACCCAGAGAAATATGGCCGTAAAAATGTTGATGTGTATAGACAGAAGTTCCCCACCTAGAAGGGCAGGGTGGGAAACGGGGCATTTTTGATAGATGTGCCCGGTTTGTGTGAGCCTCTTGTCACACTGCTTGGGATTGGTGCACCCCTCATCTGGTCTGCATGGAGACGACCAGCTGTTTGATTGTGATTTGGTGATGCTAGCCACCGAATCCGAACAGGCCAATTGCATGTCGTACAACCTAGTGCAGGCTGGGAGCAGCCAATCGAAATAGCCTGGCGTGAAATTCTACTGGACTATGCGGAATGCATTGGTGGGCAGTGACACGTCAGAAGATATGAGGGGTACTATGAGGCTGAAGTTGGGAATCATATCTCTGCCCAGCGAACCATGCTGGGGGCCCCGGTCAGAAGAGTCGCTGCGGTGAAGTCCATCTTCCTCACTGCTATCTGATCCAGACTTACTCCGCAGATTCAGAGCTCCGAGCCCAACAACCACATTGAAACCTGGTGCCATGTCAATGATACTTAGCTGGACCTCTACCCTGATCACCGCTGCATTGCAGTCTCCAGTCCAAACCACCACGCTGACTTAGTCTCCGAGTCAAAGAAAAGACCCACCACATCATCATTCATCGCTACTGCTGCAAAATGAGTACAGAACTTGTGGTCAGCGGAAAGGGCAAGCAGCCTAATGACGATGAATATGCTGACTACGAGTTGGATCCAAGACAAGCTGAAACGTATGTAACGCCTCGACGATTGAACAATTGAACGATGGTACTTCCGGGCCAGGGTTCAATGAGAGTCAGTCCGGAATCCCATAATCTTGGTCCGAAAGTGCCACAAACATCAACAATTACAGCTTTTCGATAACTGTCACACCTCTCATGCTCGTTGGATCAGTACTTGCTGCAGTACAATGATCAAGCTAAATCGCAGTATCCGTACCAGCCGCGACATGTACCCCCTATGCGAAGCAATAAGGATCGAGGCTATCTCGATTACGGTAGCTCTCCAGAGACCTCAGGTCAAAACCTAATCCGAACCAGCGGTAATTATAAGACACTTCCTTCCCAGTCGATCAATCGATCGAGGGATGCCAATTACCTAATCCCGTTAGGCAGTCGCACCAGGTCGTAAAGCCAGCCCGAAGCCAGGCGATAAGTAGAAGTACGAAGATAGTGATGTAAGTTCAAGTCGGCAAAATCAAAGAGGACAAGAAGGATCTCTTTAAAACGAACGAAATAAACCCAAATCACGAACGAAGGGTAAACATTTTTACCAGACCAAGGGCTGTGAAAAGTTAATTCCAGAGCTAGCAAGCTCACTCGCGATTTCTCCACCCTTGAACTTGATGGCAGTAGCAGCTCTCGAGGCAAATCTTTGTCGAGTCATGGATACGATGAGTCGCAAGATGCCAACCAGGTATGAGATTTTTGCTAACCCTCGGAAGCCACTGAAAAAGTCAGCAACAAGACCAGGAAACCGTATTCGGACTGTGGATATTTAATAGGATGGCAAACCCGGCTTTGCCACTGACAGAATTTCACTGCAGACACCCGGTGCGAGGAGTTCCAGCTAGGTTGAAGGATGGAAGTCATGGGGTGCAGTTGGAATTGACTATCCTATTGGATATAGCAATTTTGTCTGTAGTTTTATTAAAGGCGAAATTAAAGCATTTACGAGCAGATTGACATTCAAGTTCACACATCACGCTTACAGTTAGGATCCCGAGATGTTGTATGAACCAAGATATTTCCAATCTTCACTCTCACAAGTTCACTTGTTCTGTGCACGATGCTGCAAAAACCACCTTCTGACGCTCTCTTCCTCTCTCTCTCGATATCCAGCGAGTGCAAAAATAGCTTCTTTCACATTCTCAAGCATCCTATCGTAAGCTTGAATGTTCTTGTTCATGAAGAACCCCTCCATATCTGTCACAATGTCTCTCCGAGCAAACCCCTCCAAAGTGGCTCTCAAGCAACGCTCGATGAGCGTCGGATTTCCTTTCAATGCGGTTGTGACAGCGTCGAAGTTCACTTTGACTAATTCCCAGAACAGGCCACGCACCTCCCGATTCTGTCCTAGTTCGGTAGCAGCAATTAAAATATCCTGCGCCGGAACTTGTGTGAGAACAAAGTTGAAGAGGTCTGGTAGTATCTCCTCTTGCTGCACATGGCAAAGAGCACGGAGAATGATTTCTTTTTCGCTGGACAACACAGCTGTTTTCCATTTCGACTTCAGACCATTGTAGGCAATGTCATCGCCATTCCGAATGGCAATAGAGAGAACAGGACCAAGCAGTGATGGCGATATGATGATATTGTCGTCAGCACTGATGTATGCTTTGAACAATCTCTTGGCTTCATTTGTGATTCTTAGTCCAGTCAGCGTTGAAGAGCGAAATAAAACATGGGGGGATCACCTGGCTTCTCCGTTCAAACCTGCTATCTCGTACAAGATTGCATTTCGTTGTATGACCGAAAAGTCCGTAGAAAACCCGGTTTGAAAGCTTATTGTCTTTAGTTGGAAGGCGAGGAGCTCCAGAGTGAATGCATTTAAGCCAGCAATGATAGTATCATCATCCGCAAATATCGAGGACATCCTGGTCAGCGACTCTCTGACCTGTCTCCAGACAAAATGGTTGCTCTCTTCCTGGAAGTTTTGCAGAAAAGAGAGAAGATCAGAGGTTTTCGAGTGGCCCGAGAATGCTAAAGCTGCTGCATCGGCAATCAACCCTATCTTGTCTGGCGCACTGAGTTGTCGAAGATGCGTGCAGATATTCTGCTGTAGATGTGGCGAGTATTGCGTCCTGAAAAATCCGAGATTATCAGAGTTGAGCTTGATGATTGCAACATTTGGGGTTTGTATCGATGCTTGTGGACTCGAGAATTCAGCCTTTGTTGCAGTTCCGTGAAATCCCAAAGGAATCCACCACATGCTTTCTCCCGACATATTTGTCTCATTCTTTCTGTTTGCGATGTACCTGGATTGGTGAACATTCACCTGGCCATCGGCCTCATCCACCTTCACAACAGGATATCCCATTTGCTCGGTCCAATTTCTCATCATAACGGAGACATCTTGACCATACGAATGGCTGATATGGTCCCATAGATTTTCTGTCGTAGAGTTTCCAAAGGAATGCTGTTTCAGATAGCTACTCACACCATTCAACATCTTATCTTGGCCAATATGGCCAGCAAGCATGCGTAGAATTGAAGCCCCTTTGATGTAGCTAATGGCGTCGAAAACCTGATCCACATCCAGAGGATGACTAACTTCCGTCTTTATTGGATGCGAGCTGGAAAGAGAATCAAGCCCCAAGGCTAACTGTAGGCCATCACATGAGAAAAGTGACCATATATCGTACTTGGGATGCAAGTGGTCAACAGCTACTCTTCCGATCCACGTGGCAAAACCTTCATTCAACCATAGATCGTCCCACCAAGCCATTGTCACGAGGTTCCCGAACCATTGATGAGAGATCTCATGCGCAATGGTGTATGCGATTCTCGTTTTATTCATTGGATCCGATGTTTTTTCATCAAACAAGAGTGCTGCTAAGCGGAAAGTTGCTAGACCCCATCCCTCCATCGCTCCCCGAGCCTTTTATTGTGTCAGCCAAAGACCTCAAGAAAGTTCGAATGTTACCCACAAATTCATGTACTGCAAGCAAATCCAATTTTGGAAGAGGGTAGTCAATTCCGAACAGCTTGGAAAAGTAGTCGATGTACGGACCCACGTGCTCCAACGCAAAGTGGGCTTGGGTAGCAAGTCCTCTGGTAGTATAGACTCGCACAGCGATCCTTTGTCCTTGATAGGCTCTGACAGTGAAATCTTCCACGTACTCAAAGTCTCCAATGGCCTAGGTGAGTAGATATGTACTCATCCGAGGTGTGCGTTCGAATTTTACAATTTTGCATCCCGGGCTCCCAGGAACCGATTGAATTTCCTCAACAGGCATATTGCTCAAACCAACAAGACTCTCAGGGATTTCAAGAGTGAGACCAAAAGTTGCTTTGAGGCTCGGCTCGTCGAAACAAGGGAAGGCAGTGCGAGCATGTGAAGACTCAAAATGGGTGCTAAACATGAGGTAGCCATGGCCATCGCTTGGAGTAGCAGGCGACGGCTCGGATGCTGGCCTATACTTGGATTGATAAAAGCCTGACAAGCTGTCCTTAATGAAGCCTTGGAAATGAATAGAAAGCAACACCGAGTTTGCGATTGGTATTTCATTCTCAAACGACAATCGAAGCTGTTGTTGTTCTTCATTGCATACAATGGCGATAGCAGGAATAGTTCGATCCCCCAGAAGTACATGCGCTGCAGCAACTTTTAAGTTGCTTGAGTTTAGCACTATGCGTGAGGTTGCTTCCAGAATATCGAGAGTGATCTTGACTAGCCCACTATAACTTGGCGCTCTGTAGAAATCCATGTCGAATAAAGAGAGGTCATAGTCGATTGGTTTGACCTCAACGGGGAGGATAGCCCTTTCCTGCAAATCTGTGGCAGCCATGTTGCGACTGAGTGTGAATTTTGGGGGAATTGACTTGGATGTATCGAACAACGAAATTGATGGGACAAGGAGCCAAAGATGGCTGAAATCGTGTCGAAGTGAAGTTCCGCCCTTGCGGGAAATAACATGATATTGCACAGTCACATGCCCATCTGCAGAGTCTTCTATTGTCTCTAGGCATGGGCATGCTAGGAACTCCGAACATGGATTCCGAAATCCGAAGCGCGCTGCAGCAGTATTGGATGTTGTGATGAGAGGAATTGAGAAAGATTCTCAATGGAGAGGCGAGAGTCCGAGTAGAGAAACTCTTGGCAGCGCACGCTAAGATAGAAAAGTGCCAGTCAAGCATTTTCCTAACTCAGTTAGTGTAATAGTTGATGAAGCTCGGATTGTTCATTGGCTCGCTAATACCCCTTTGCCAGGACGTGTGTTTAGATTCGCCAACTGTAACACCAGAGTACTGAGCGCAAGGAGTTCCTGCTCCTTTGTCCCAACATAGCAACATGACGGTAAAGAGTTTCATTGGATTCAAACCTGGTCAGCTCCACGTTTTCCTACCACAGGGACTTCGGGGTTCGGTGTAGCCATACCCCGCCGAAGGAAGTCCATCGATTCTACATATATCTAGGATAGCCGGTATCTTAGATTCTCTGAACTTCGCTCAGATTCACATCTGAATTGTCTCTGAAGTCATCAATTGGACTACCTGGAGCCAGTTTTACCCCTCTCGCTTTTAGCAATGTCAACGTTACTATCTGAAAGAGGAGAGGAGAATCTCACCGGCCTCGACATTCCATGGCGTTTTGCTCCACCATTACCACGATACAACAAGGATTCCAACCCATCAGGCCTCATTCTATTTTCGAGTGCCGAAATCGTAAGTCTTGTAGTCGCACTATCCCTGGTTCCTGAGCTCAGCTTACGTCCTCAGTCAACAGTCCAAGAGCAGCTTGAAGAGTTTGCGGCCAAGAACGTAAGCTCCTTATCCTACGACTGTGGCGAATAACCCCAAAATGACAGTATCTTAGGTCAAGATACCAGGAGATGCCTTCTTGTACTCCTTTTCCTCGGCTGGCGGATCACGCTTTCCTAACGCCATGGCATCCTTTCTCAACGATAATTTCCGCCCCTTTACACCCGTTACTGGCGATCAGATTCTCACTGCTAGTGGGGTGACTCCAATTGAAGATATGATTGGCCTCAATATCGGAGATCCAGGAGATGGTATTCTAGTCAGCTCCCCTATTTATGGACGTTTTGAGCTTGATTTTGGGAATGAAGCAAGATTGAAGATTGTGTATGCCAAGATGAAGGGTATGGATAGCTTCGATGTTGGTATTGTGGAGATATTCCAAGAGGCATTTGAGAAGGCAAGCAAGGCTGGAACAAAAATTAGAGCAGTATTGATAAGTAACCCTAGTAATCCTTTAGGTACGTCAAGTCCAAGGATGAGATGAAGGATATGCCTTCGGAATGGATGGCTGACAAAGAGGTCTCCACAGGGCAATGCTATCCACCAGAGACGCTCAAACGTATCATGGAGTTCTGTGGCAGAACCAAGATACATCTTATTAGCGATGAAGTGTATGCTATGTCAGTTTTCGGTCCTGGATATCTCGAAGCAGTCCCCTTCACAAGTGTCTTGTCTATCGACCCGACCGGGCTGATGGACCCAGAGTACGTACAAGTCATGTATGGTATGAGCAAGGTAAATTTGAGCGATCATCGTTTAGAAAAGAAAAAATGCTAACAAGGACAGGACTTTGGCGCAGCAGGCCTTCGGCTCGGGTGCTTGATTACTCGAAGCAAGCAGTTGCTAGATGCTTGTATCTCGCTCATGTGCGTTTGAACTTCACACAGGGATGATGAAACAAGCTAATTTGTCGATGAAGTCGCTTCCACAATCCAGCTGGGCCATCTATAGCTATTGGTACCCGCGATTCTGGAGGACAAAACTTTTACTGCGTCGCTGCTCAAGAGTTGTCGAGACAAGCTTTTGAAAGGATATTCTATCACGACTCGTGCTCTTGAGGCTGCTGGAATTGAGTATCGAAAGGGCACAAATGCCGGTTTGTTCGTTTATATCGATCTCTCCCCTTATCTGGGCCCAATTTCAGAGGCCGATCCAAGGGGCGAGTTCGAACTCGCGCAATGCCTAGTTGATCACGGCGTGTTTCTACATCCTGGAGAAGAACACAACGAAGCTCCGGGCTGGTTCAGAGTGTCCTTTGCTTCGATGGATTTTGAAAGCTTAGAGGAGGGGTTGAGGAGGTAAGTCATATCGATTCCAGGCAGGGGCATCGCTGAAACTTCTCTGTACAAATAGGGTTACCAAAGGGATTAACTCGCGACGGAAAGCTCTATGAGATCCAGAAGTACCACTGAGAACCATAGGAGCAATTTGACAACCATCGAGGGAAATTCGCGCTGCTGCCTAATGAGGCTTTCAGACGCCAATAAAATCTTCTCACTGTCTATTGTCAAGACTATCCATGACTGAGTTGCGAGTTCTATCTTATGTAGACCATCTAGCTTCTTCCTGATTCTAGTACTATGTTTTATTCCCCATGGTCTCCAACCAAAATACTTCTGTGACCAGTGAGATGTTTGGTCGAATCACCGCATTCACGATGGCCCACTCACGGGTGCACGGAAGATGGAGGGAAAGATCTTGAAAGCGTGTTTAACAGGATTGGTACAGTATACGCAGGGCTATATGGCGAGCAGGGGCTTGGAATGCTAGAATAAAAGTATTCCTAGTGCGATCTTTTATGAAGAATGTAGATTATTAGTGCACGTCTCGATATGCAGCTGGTTTCTCACAGCAATCATTGCATTAATTAGCAGGCCTCAAGTTACAGTGACCAGATCAAGCGGCGATCTCAGAGTCACGGAGGGGATCCTAGAGTCCAGAGGAAATTCAACTTGTACGAAGGTTCTATAGAAGATAACAACGTCTGCTGTTAGATAGATTTCTCTACTTATCTTCAAATAATATTCTTTGTGCAAACTTAGTGACTGTTTTATACCGTACGTAATACACCTCGTCCTTGATCGACTTGCTCAATTACGAATCAGTATTCCAGATACTTAGTGACAAATGCACCCAGAACCGCATCAGTGAAACACCTAAGTCTAGTGAACTGCCTTTGACAATTCGGCGATGAGTCGATACGATATGAACGTTACACATTGCTCTTGTAAAACATCTTACTCGCAACATCGGACATCAAGGTGTAGAATATATAATCGCCCTGGCTCCCCTTCCTGCTCGCAATATATAGCACACAATCTAGCTATCCATCCCTGCCCTGCCCTGCCCTGCCTACCAACTAAACTCCTCCTCCAAGAACACGACATCTCTCTGCCTTGCCAACACCGCCGCCACGCTCCTTGCTTCGTCCGCCATCCCGTCAGGCCCCGAGACGAAAACGGCAAAATCCCCTTCCACCGCTTGCAACACCGTCTTCACGTCTATCCTCTCACCTACACTGACGTGCAATTCGACACCCATTTCATGAAGGCCGGCCTCCAGCTGCTCGACAATGCGCGGGCCCCTCACCCCCCAGAATAACAGCACGCGGCCCTCGAACCGCCGCATCAAAGGAAGTGCGGCAGTAATACCGATCCCTCCCGCTAGAACGACAAGCGTGCAGCATGATGACAGAGGGGTATATGTGCCTGCGTTATACGAACTCTCGACAAGCACGCACAGCGAAGTATGCTGTCGGATCAGGGACGTGGTACCGGATTTAGTACGGAGGAAGAAGGTGGTTGTGTGCACCGAGGTGTCTGGGAAGGCAGTGGTGGATGTGACCTTCTTGGAGGAAGGGAACTGGTGTTCGAGGCAGGAGGCGGATTGTTCGGTTGTTGGCCTGGCTGGTGTTTCCGAGACCTCTTTTGTTGAGGAATGAGATCCAGATCTGGGGAATTCGGAGGAATCGTGCTCCTCCTCCTGCCTGTGCTTGTCTAAGGATGCGAAATTTGAGCCGGCCACGGAAAACGGGTGATTCTCCCAGACGCGCCATGTAAGAGTTGGAAAGTAGAGATAGGCATGTCCAGCTGCGCTGATACCGGGAATATCGATGCGCAGGTAGTCGTCGTCGATGATAGTGATATGAGCAGTCCGGACGCCGTTGCTGGTGATGCGGAGAAGTCGCAGAACGCGGTCGAAGCCCCAAACTGCTATAGCAGTGTAGATCCAGGTCTCGTACCCCCACTGGTGCTCGTAGCGGTAGAAGATGTGATAGTAGCAACCTACAATGGCGAGAACAGAGAGGGAAATATGTATCAGTAGGAAGACTTCGTACGCGTGCTGGCGAAAAGTGCGGATAGAAAGGGGGAAGATAAAACACATGCAGAGGGTTGCGATGATACCCCAGTACCAGTACTGGAACTTGCTCTCTGCATTGTAGCCACCTGAAGTGACGTAGATCTGCAGGAAAATAATTGAGTGTAATACCGCCTGTAGCATGCAGATTGCCGCGATCCAGCGATGGAGGAGCAGGAATGTTGAGTGAGACCAGCCAGTTATCCACAAGAGGACGTTATTTCGGCCAGAATATAGTATGAGGAGGGGAATGTTTGCAAAAGACAGGACCCCGAGCCGATTAGCCACATAAGTTGATATCTCATTGCTGGTGTCGGGATACCAGGTGTTGGGTTGCACCGAGGTGAAACTTATCGCGGAAAAGATGATGTTCAGGATGACCAGGAAGGCGATGAAGAAAGCCCTTCCTCGAGTGGGAATCGAGATAATGCCATGAAGCTGTGTTGGGAACCGAGAAGACCCGAAAATGAAGGGGTAGTTTAGGTATGCATTGAAACGTCCTCTTAGGCTCCTGGGAAACGGGAAGAATCGTAGTAGTGAGATCGCAATTGGGAGGACAAATCCGGACAAGAGAACCACAAGTCTAAGCAGAAAAATTAGTAGGTGCGACCGAAACATCTATCTGGTCACCACGATTTTCCTTACCCATATCTCTCGTGTGTTATCTCCCCATTTTCAAAATTTGCGAGTGTTGAGTACTGAATATTGTAGTCATCATCAGACACGAGTTGTGTTGAATTGAGCATCATCCCCGAGCTGTTGTACACCGTCGTTGGTGGCGATGGGATCTTCAGCAGAGCCTCTTCAAACGGCTCCTTGGGATCTGGTTGATCAGGCTGGATGCCAGCCACGTTTAGGGACCAATACTTCTCTAATCTCCAAACTGGTAGATCTACACAGCGACTGGCAACGCACCATGCCAGGGTTTGCAGGAAAATGTCGTCCGTGGCATAGCATTCTGGAGGCGTGCTAAATTCGGCCATGCTAGCCATATCGGCCATGTGCTCCATACTGCCACCTTCGACCACGCTGCAGTTCAACTGGGCTGACGATATCGCTGCTCGACAAGCAAACGCACAGGTTGGCTTGTACATTGTGATGGGATAACCAACCAAGCCATGGCGTGTACGACCACTCGTGACATGCCCAGCGACATGGCCAAGAAAACAGAGAAGGAATATGTGAAGGATAGTCATCCTGGTCGTAGGAATGGGTTGAAACGGGACTGGTATGGATGGAGGCAGTGGGAATTATTTCTACCCGGCTGACCAAGTAACAAACAAAGCCTTAAGACTCAAAGGTGCGTACATTGTATCTGAGAGGACGAAGACGCTCAGAGGGTATATATACATATACATGTATGAGACGGATTGAAAATATTTCTCTGCTAAAGGGGGTTGCTAACTAGGAGGGAGGAGGAGAAGAAGAAACAACCACTCGATACGGCTGCTCTCATCAAAAGATCAGAAGAAGGAAAAAGACTCAAAACAACTCACTCACGACATTGACTAAGTGCGGATCTCGCAGCGTGAGTGGGATAGCGTTCAGAGGAGGAAGAGGCTATGAGTGGTAGGGAGGGAGTGGAAAGGTTAGGCCGCGTCGCTCTCGCGATTCAAAGTGAGTGAGTGCAGTACAGTGCAGTGCAGTACAGTATAATTCAGCACAGCACAGCACCGACCTGCTTAGTACTTACTGTACAGGAATAGCGGTGGGGGGATGCAGGGGAGCGGCAGCGGCACTACCTTCCAGTAAATTTACCTACATAGGTTCTTTAACCCTTTTAAGGCAGCGTACTCGGCTAAAGTTGATGCTTTCGCTTGTTCGCCAATTGAAAGTAGAAGGACAGTGGAGTTCAGTGAGTGAGTGAGTATCTTTTAGTCAAAGCAGGCACTTCGTTCGAGTAAGGTAGGTAAGTAAAGAGTAAAAAACATTGCCAACCCATCATGACCTGACCTCATGATCCTCCTCGTCCATAAAGTAAATTCGAGTCCCTTCCTTGCATCATCTCATCTCATCTCCTCCTCCCAGAACTCCTTCCCGCCCTCGGCAAAGCCCCGTTCGAGCCACAGCACCGTCTTCAGCCCTCTCAGAATCTCGTCCCAACTCCAACCTCCCGCCTTAAAGTCGCCCTCCTCCAGTTCTAGCTGCTGCTGCCAAACTTTACGCAAGCACATCGCAAACCACCCTCGATCCCCTCCGCCCTCTCCGCCCCGGCCCGCCCCGATCCCGCCAACGATTAAGATCCACACCACAAGGTGCGGAAGGATTGAATGCAAGTTGGCCAGGTCGACGCCCTCAAGAAAAGCTCTGAGGCGTGAGGCGAGCGTGCGGCGGATTCGCCCTCCGACCGGCGTGAGACGGATATTTGAGTAGATGTACAAAAGTAGGGCGTGCAGCAGCGGGGCAATGATGCCTACGGCGCCTGTAACATGATGTGTGGGCGACGTCGTTGGAGAGTGCGTGTGTGAGTGGGAAATGAGATCTAGAAGCACGTATTCGACCATGTACGCGCGATCTGGATACGATGCCTGTTCTAGAGCCACGATGCCGTATGGAGCTGTGTGGTCGATGAAGGCTGCTAGCGAGTGCAGTTCTCGTAGGAGAGGAAGGAGACGCCCGTTGCCTGAGTTGAGGGCCGCATCCGCGAGAGTCGGGTCGATGAGTAAGGTTGGCGGTTCTGTTCCTGGACTGTAAAAAGAGCTGAGAGGAAGCAGATCAGGAAATGGGACGAAAGGAAATCTGGGCGTGGAGTTCCAGCGTGTAGCGTTGCAGAGATCGGCCCTAGGACGTGTTGTTCAGTGATCCTGAAATGCTTTGTATATCAAAACCTGAAGCAACCCACCAAAGTATAAGACGTCTGAGAACACGGTTGATACAAAGGCTTTCTAAGCCACCCTTCAATTCAACCATTTGTTTCAGACCATTCAAATGGATGAGCGCCCGTGACCTGTCACCATTTAGATTCTGAGGCATATCATGTCAGCCTGCGACCATACGACCAAAGGGTGACTTCAGCTTCTGCTCCAACTTCAAGGGAAGGCGATGGAGCGTGATTTCTCGTACCTCCATGTTAGCCAAACACGCCACAGCAGCAATTGTGCCAGTGGGAATGTCGCGGCCGCCCGTCTGCGCCAGTGTCGAATTGATCGCAGATATGGCTTCGTGAAGGTACATCACACTTTCTGTGCCCACAGATCGATCCTTGCTGGCCTCGCGAGCGGCAAAGTATATGATAGAGTAACACATAGAAGTTCATAGCTGCTGCCAATTTGGGACTTGAACGAGTCGAGATTATCCTCGTGGACCGATGTGCGAACAGTGTTTGCTCCTCCTAGAAGAATTTTTTTTTTTTTAGTTATAAATCTGTTCCTAAGAACGCAAACCAGCAAATATCACTGCATGCGTACCATCGTGGAGCAATTGGTGCACCCTAGGCCGGAGGGGTATTGGTAAAACATCGAATGGTACCGATCCATGAAGCGAGGAACCCAATACTGGCTCTATGGACACCTTCGCCACATCCACCCGCCTCCCACGCAGGACGTGTGTATCTCGCCTTATTGTGCTCTCAAGATTTGGGCATACTGAAACGCAGCGGTACGAGCCAGTTGTTTGACTGACCGCTTTTTCAGATGGGATTAAACCCGAGGCTTGGGATAGAGAAGGCTCTGCTCTTGCAGGACTTGATTGTGGGCTCTCCTCTATTCTCGGGCGCAACGACTTGTGAACATCTCTAAGCCGGTTCTGCTTTTGACGTTTAGCATATTTGTTTCGTTGGTGCCAGCCCATCGCATTTGCCCTGATCGCCCTCGCCGTCTCTTTGTCCGGCTTGGTTGTGCCGTACAGGTTGACGAAGGATACACTCGGATTGGACGCCATGCGCAGCGGTAAGGATCTAGGTCTAACGACAGGCAAAGACGGGTTATAAAGTTAGGTTCAATAATGGAATTGATTCGGAACGAATTGATTGAACGATGTCTGTCTTCCTGCTGCAACGCTAATTTACGGGTGGCTCTCTCCACATATTTAACTTTCTTACTAATTGCCCAACGTACGAAAGTACCAGACTACGGAAAATGTGAAGTAGAGAGTACCTATGCACGTTGTAAACGATAAAATAGGACCTGGCGAAGAGCATAATTGTACCAAGAGGTTCAAATCTAGCTCTCACGAGTTCCCAAACTTATAAAGGTTGCGATTCAAGTGTGTTTTATCGAACGCGGCTGCAAGTCACGGAAAAAGCCGGGGTACGGTGCCAAGTGAGTATTCATTCAGGCTATCAGATGTCCTAAAACTTCGGACATCTCAGGAAAGCCAACTATCCAAGGAGAGGGGAAGGGAAATAACGATTATCTTACCTGATTAGGTATATATATTTGGCTTATTCAAGCGGATTTCAGAGCTATTTAGGTGATTCAATACACCTAGGCGTTGACTCCAATTTCAACTATGTTACCAAATTCTACTTGCATGGTCGGTCCACTTGGTCTTTGTGTCTTAATGATGGATGTTAAACGATACATATATACAGGAGCTGGAAAATGTACTATATGTAGTTCTTTATGTGTGTGCTAACATTGCTGGTTCCCAAGGGCCCGTTCTGTAAAGTCTCTGACTCTCTTCGAACTACCTCCTACTCGGAGTTGACTGCGACCAGCTGAGAGCATATCCCGATGGACTTTCGCAGGAAATGGCTTGTGGAACACATTGCAGCTTGCTTGAATGAAGCTAGTTGCGGCTGGATCTAGTGAGTTGTGGAGTGTGGCGAGGAGACAATTGATGTGGCATAGCTACCGTTCGACAAGACCAAGTGAGAGTGAAGAAGAAGAGGAGAGTAGAGTCGGGGGATATAGTTCGTGAATCTGAAAACGATTAAGAAAATCGACCAAGTGACTGTTCGAGGCACTGCCAGATGGTTGCCGGAGCCGGGGGATAGAGAAGGGGTTTTGAGATGGGTGTCAGATGAACCACTCGCTCCCTTTGGGCTGTCTGTTTCTATGAGAATGACTTCTGAATGTGGGAGATGGATCATAATGCGGAGCCTTGCAAAGAGGAAAACAGTACATACGTACTAAATTTGATGTTTTGTTAGGAGCTTGAGCAAGACACAGTCCCAAAAGAAAAGGTTGATATAAAAATGGCTTGAGAGCAGTGAAAGATTCAAATGACTCTGGATGGCGCACTCACGCCATGCCAGAACGCCTAGATCGAGGATATATAGACTGAGGCACCAGTGCGTCATCTCTCTCTCTCTCGTCCGATTCAGAAGTGCTTAGTCTCGTTCGGCCAGAACTGCAAGAGACGAAATATCTCACTCCTTGGTGCTATGCCTTGACCGAACACGATCGGTAGAACAGATCGGGAACCCAAGACTATATCAGCATCATCACACCCCTGTGAATGCAAAAGTGCAAATCGAAAACTAGACGCGCACAAGTTTCGATCTGCATCATCCGTCGGCCGACAAGAGCCTCACATGGACTCGGCGTCTACGCCTCGCGAGTGCACACATCCACCGAACCCGAGCAAGGAGGCTTGATCCTCTCTACGACAACACGACGCCTGCATGATTAGAAAGCAACGAATGGTATTAAATTTTGTCTACCCCATCTGCATCATACAACTCGTCATATCGTCAAATTCGTTTTCCCTATCCAACCATGTCTCTCCAAACAGTTTGCCCAGCAATCAGGCAGCTGCAGATCGGCTTAGATATTCCTTGCGGTAGGGATTCACGTCGACTTCTGGACCACGGTTGAGCGGTGTCCACTTGGGCTCCTCCTTGAAGAGACGCATGGCCATGATGTACTAGTGCCCGTTAGATAATATGCCAGTCATACAATAACCTTCAGCCACCTACGTTGTTGGAGTCCGTTGTGAAGCGGTGATAGATACCAGCAGGGAGAATCTATCTGCAGTCAGCAATGCCCGTGTCGTATCATGTTCTGCAGCCTCAACGGTGAACCGGTAGACGCACGATCAAGTCATCTTTCTCCAACTGTATGCGGACCCAATCATCGCCCTCGCTGCGAACATCGAAGAATCCTGCGCCGTCCCGGATGTATCTGATCTCCTCGTCCTCGTGCAAGTGCTCGTTGAAGAAGCTTTTGACCTTGTCCTCGTACACATCGCCCATCTTCTCCGGAGACACGGTGATCAGATCCCTATTCTTGTAGCTTCTCTCCGTCGCTAGCTTGTCAACATCCTGCTCGTCTGGGAAATTGTAGTAGAGGACGCCGAGCTTCGCGAGATATTCCGCGGTGACTGCTTTGCCAGAATCGTGAGCTTCGCGTTGGTCGCCCTGCAGTTTGTCAGCTTTGGGGGAAATGCCAAACGCCGTGTCACTTCCAGGCTCTTCTGGAAGGGCGTTGCCTTTTCTTGGACGAGGAGTGGCATACTGCTGCGTTGTCATACCAGTATGCTCTCATATTGCTTGGCTGTGGCTGCTGATTGATACCGGTATTCGAATTGAGCTGTAGTATTGGGGATCAGCGAAAGGCTTGTTGGTTTTGTAGGTGGTCTGTCAGAATGACTGTACCACGGGTATTAAGCACACCGCAGTGCGGGAAAGCGGGATATCTCTCGTGTCCTGTAGTGAAATGAAGTGGAGTGAAGTGAAGTGAGATACGGCGAGGATGGAGTCAGGAATTCCGTGGTTGCGTGAAGACCGTGAGATCTCAGAGAAGGCTGACAAAAGGCTGGGTACCGTTTGCTGTGTGTGAATGGTTCGAACAAATTTGGCATGAGTTGAGTAGTTCGTTGCCCCTCAATTTCGTCATTTCAGGTGACTGACTAAGCTGGAAAACAGTCTCCAGGGCTTAAGCGAATGGATTCAGGGTCCAAAGCAAACCCCGCAGTGTAGGGATCGGGGATTGGCATTCAGAGTAACGCAATCGCCTGGAGATCATATCCAGGCCAGGTCACGTCCACATCCACATCCCACATCCACAACTGGAAAGCTTCGCTTGACAACTATACCACAACCATTGTGTTGTGATGTCTTCCCTCCTGGTTGGCTGAAGCTACGACTTGCTACATGAAGCCAAATAGCCCGCTCGAGATTCATTCAGGCCGTGTGATATGTATGATACCGCAATTTGTGGATAGGACAGCAGCGGTGAGTGCGAAACCCTCCTCATTGACGGCACGACACAACACGACACGTCTTGACTCGATGTGAAGCATCAACACATGAGCTTTTCGCAATGAATCCACAAAGCCAGCTCTCCACGACTGGCTGTGGCTTTGACCACGCTCTGGCCCCGACTGGCGATTCAAATCAAGCAAACACAAGCATCTGCTGTCGGGATCACAAACATCAGTCAGCCACTATTCGGCTCTTCCGTCGATAGCGACCCCATTCGCTGCAACGGCATGCTAGGTCAGCCTCTGTGCCTCATGTATGGCTTGATAACACATCAACGCAAGCCTCGATACCACCCTTCGACCCTTTAGGCTTTCCGTGCGCCTCCACCTCCCACCCAGAGATGCGAGCTTCAGGCAAGCGCCCAAATGCTGGGGGGCTGAGACCATCTGCCGCATAGAGGTGGTGATCTGAGATGCTTCACGCTGCAGACCAGTCGTTACGATCGCTTCTTACTTTCATATGCTTTCCAATGCAAGTGCCAGCAAGGACTGGCAACGGATTGCCCCGTGAGATTGTGAGACTTCTCTGCTTGGCACGGCCATGGGGTACGCTGATGCCGAACCTTTCTCAAATTCATATGCATGTTGAATCGCTATTCTTGTGGCCCAAGCGGATCATTTGGCAATCTCCATCCTGTGCAGATGTACAGCAGGCACGATGTACCATGTACTTGATGTATCTGCTTATTATAAAGGAAGCATGTTCCCCTCTGTCATATCGATCATCATCTCAAGTCAGACATCGACTCCTTGCCTCAATATCAATATCAGGATCTACTTTCTCATATCAACACTCAACTTCCATCTACAACTTCCACCCAACTACCTCAACCGTCAAACTCAACTTTCAACCTCTCTACAAACACTTCAACCACCTTCACAATGTCTCAAACTATCAACGACACTACCACCCTCCTCGCCTCCAGCCGCCGCTACACAAAGTCCGGCATTGGCGGTGCAGGAAACATCCGCAAAAGCACCTCAACCCTCACTGTCCCCTCCGCACCACGCATGATCCCAACACCTTCAAAAGGCACCTTCCTCACTGGCATCGGCGGTGCAGGCAACTCGCGGTCCTATGAGGAGCGAGCCAGCATCTCATTCGACGATGCTCTCGCACGCGACAGCATCCGCAAGCAAGCAGTCGCCGGCTCCTACCATCACGGTATCGGCGGCATTGGAAACAGATCATCCTTCGCCGACTCCTCGGCCTCGAGTTCAATCGAGTCGAATAGCTTCTTCAGCTCGGCTATGGGTATGCAGAGTGGTGCCGATAGAGTCAAGGAACGCGTAGCGAGCTTCTTTGGAAGCACAAGCAGTAAGGGGAATTCTATGGTCGATGAGAAGGACGATATGTCTATGGATGGACGTAGCAGCTGGGCTAAGGAGAACTGAGTGTTGAGTCTACCGGGTTTTAGATGGATGGGATGGGATGGGATCTTTCTTTTGGTTCGGACGGAAAATCAATACCCCTTCACTCGCACTCGCACTGACGGGTGGATCTGGATATGTTTTCAGCGAGCGTTTCTTTCTTTCTCTTTGTCTTCTTGTAGAGGTCTAGCTCCTCTTGTTGTCTACCAGCGTTTCATTTGCTTTGGTCGCTAGCGGAGTATATGGTACTGTACAGATCTTGATATCTTAATATAACAACTATACACACCACACTTGCTTCCATCTCAAGTTACAATTACCTCTCAATATGATTCTCAGCGCGTCGACAGAACATTTAGTTTTCTCAGAGGAAATCCAGTCCAAGCCTACAGGCCAACAGAGTCAATTACAGCCTCACCGCAACATCTTCGGCCCCCCATCCAAGAACCATCCAAGAACCAACTACCGAAAATCACACCCAACGCAACGCAACGCGATGCAAGATCACCGTTACGCCCCGACAGACAAGCAGGCAGCTAAATACCACCTAATCACCACATTCAGCGTAGGATCTCACAAGTAATATAATGTAGCCCACCATCAACGAAACTAAAACCATAGCAACCCCCATCAAATCAACACACGGATAAAACCCAGCTGCGCAAACACCCAGTAACCATTCAGAGCCCCACGTCTCTCTACTTTGCCTCATGACAGCCAGCCACATGGCAATGGAGATTTAGGGCGAGTAAATGTCTACCCTGGAAACGAAACATGATATGGCAGAGCTGCCAAGTAAAAGTAATATGTAACATCATGTTACTTTAATGTACATCCTTTGCTTATTCGCAGCCCCTCAATCGTCGTCATATTCCCTCTTTCGCCTGGGGAATTTCATGCCAAGTACCCCGCCCTCCTCAAAGGGTACCATATCTCCCACAGCCCAGCCCAGCGTAACCCATCCAATAAAAACCATACCACGCGCAATCCAAACCTCTCCTTTTCACAAGCAAAACGAAAAAAATAATAATTACGCCGACTACACATATACAGGCCGAGCCCGGGCCCGAGGAAGAAATACCCCTTCCCGTATGGGTGAAGTGCGTGCTGTGTGTTGCAAAAGAGAAGAGAGAACGGGAAGGACGAAAGGTACATCTAAGACATTCATGCATCCGCATCCACCCGAATGCCGCATCAACAACAACAAATAAGTCTCAACATCCCCTTATCCACATTTTCCAGGTAGTAGATATGCATGCCATAGACTAGCGTCGCGCACACCGTACTTTACTCGTTAAGCTTTCGGAATTGGACGAGAAGTCAATGGGGGGACGGCTGGTCCGCTTGGCTGATCGATCGATGGATTGGATGGGTGGGTGGGTTGTGAGACATTTACCACGCTGGACAGGCAGCGGGCTTGAGATCTGGGGGTGTTTTTTGTGGGTACGTGTCAAATTTGGTAAGGAATTCCCATACTAAACGAGTTGTGACGACGTGCTTCCAAGTCAAAGAAAGGAGGTTCAAGAACAAGTAGTATTCCGTCTATACGAGGATTCTAAACTAAAGAAGAAAAGAGGAAGAGAAGGAGAGACGTAGGAATTCCCTGGTAATATAAACTAAGTGGCCCCTGTCACGCTTGGCCTTCTGGAGCCTCAACCTGCTCACGTGACGGCTGCTGGTACAGTTCGTTACACGAGTTGTGATACCTTGCTTTGTTGTGATACTTGCTTGGCCCGAGTACGAGCGAAGCGAGCACGAGGATGACCGAGCTTTATATTCTTTTTGTTAGTTCCGGATCTTCTGGAAATAATAATATAGTATCGCTAACTATAACAAGAGCAAAAGTCTCTTGACTTTTAATGCGTGAGTGGTATACAAACGACTCTGCTAAGGTTGTATGAAATAACTACCCATATATTTAGGATTAATTCTTTCTTTCGCTAGTTTCGTTTTAGTTTGCCGGGGTGAGCAACTGCTGCTTTGGCCTGGGCAGAGGGTGAGTGCTCTAGTATTTACCCCGCCCCCAAGTTTAACGACCGAGTCGCGCTGCTCTTTGACCTTCCGAGCCTTTTTATTCTCGAATAAGGCCGGCTGGACTCCGTACTACGATCGACCCAGGAGGCTTAGCTTCGGCTTTGTTGTCAAGGAGGAGTTGCACAATTGCTTGAGGCCCAAATATGCGGCAGCTTGTTTACCCACCAACTATATCTGCGCCGTCTCCCCAACCGAGAATCTCCGCCGGGCACATGGGCAACGTTCTTGCAATCAGACTTCGGGGCAGACACTACGATAGAAAGCAGCCAACGCTCCCCAGCTTTGCCGCTGCCGAAGCTCCTAAAATTGAACTAATCGAACTGCCGAACCGATCAAAGCTCTATCTGACCGCACGACTCAGAAGATCGTAACTGAAACCTAGCCCCAACCTTAAGTCGAAGCTTCACCAAACATACGGTTCGTATTTCGTGCTCCCTACCAACTGGAGGCGGAGACGCCGGAACATATTGCCTTTTGGATTTTCAGAACCAAACTCAAAATGCAGCCCCTAATCTGTGTGTTGAAGTGGGATACATAACGGATCATCGCCGAAAATATGTAATCACAAGAGGAACATCTCACGACTAACGTATAGATTGAACATGAAGCTGTTCATCCCTTTTATGTCTTGGTTTCTCTGCGCTACTGCAATTAGTGCTCAGTTATCGATTTCTAATCTTTCATCATGTGCAGGTGGGTGTGTCCGCCTTGGTGAGGCTGCGACTGACTTTCTTCAAGCTTGATTGCATACTGCAAACAGTCCCCGGAGCAGGATGTTCTCTTACCAATTCGACTTGCCAATGCAGCAGCAGGGCGTTGGCCATCTCAACTTCAGCGTGCATGCTAGCAAATTGTACCATGCATGATAGTCTGGGTAGGATTCAAGCTTGATTTAAATACATATCTAACGGAGAAAAGTTCTCTCCAAGCTCAACGCCCCAAATGTGCAAACTCCCATTCGAGGATAAGTCGGGACTTGTCATCACCTTCTTCATCACTATTACGATTATAACTGGAATTGTGGTTATCTTGCGGCTGCTTTCCAAAGCGTTAGGGACAAATGAATTTGTGCTCGAAGACTACATTATTAGCCTTTCAATGGTCGGCGCAACCCTTTACCTACTTTGGATCTTTGCTGACAGATACAGCTACTATCGGTCCCTTCCGCCTTATTTGTTATCATCCGTTCGTACATGCTATACCTGGCTTGGCTTTCGAACTAATCATGTCAGTTTCAAAAAAGAGGGTTCGGAAAAAACACCTCTATAGTCTCCAAGGATGGTGATCTCTTAATGATCTTCAAACACTGTAACCCCTTCCCCACCCCCCCCCCACACCCCCCCCCCCCCCCACCCCCCCCCCCCCCCCCCCCCCCCCCCCCCCTTTTTTTTTTTGGCTTCTGAAGATAATAATTTCTAGTTTACATCTCCGAGAATATTTATACCATCGTCCTCGGCCTCACGAAAACCTCCATCCTCGCTTTTTACCTCCGTATCTTCCAGCACGAGTTCCGGTTTCGCATTTTCGTATTCGCAACTATATTCCTAATAACTACAAGCACGATTATTATTTCCGCCCTTACATTCTTTGAATGCCACCCTGTGGCGTATTTCTGGGACAAGGATATCAAGGGTGGCACCTGTAGGGACTTGAATGCTATCTCATACGCAAATACCTCTATGAGCATTGTACAAGATCTACTTATTATAACGCTGCCGATCCCAATCGTGGTAAAGATGAACATGGACTGGAAGAAGAAAATTGGTGTGGCTTTCATGTTCGCTCTAGGTGGTTTGTATGTTTATTTCTCTAGCCCAACTGGTCAATGCGATTGGCTGACAGATCTGATGAGTGGCTGCATCGTATCTATGCTCCGACTGCACTCTATTCTGGTTTTTGGGGACTCCATCGACCCGTCTTGGGACTACGTTACTCTTTCGCTCTGGGGCGCAGCCGAGCTTGGGGTTGCAATGATCTGCTCTTGTCTACCTGCTCTGAGAATTTCATTGCTACGCCTCTATCCTAGAGTAGTACTCTATTTGCGATCTTTAAGAATGCGCACATCACGTTCCAAAAGTTCTCCGTGTGATAGAGGATTGAAGGAGGTTGTAAGGCCGCACTTTATAGAGCTAGGAGATATTGAAACAGCGACGTTGGATATTAAATGGATATGGGAAGAACGTATAGAAGATGTTTGAAAATTGATTTAATAAAAGTTATCTTATTTCAAATGAACTAATTATATCCGGTTTGAACCCTAATAAAACACCTACTCTCTTTAAAATTAAATGTTAATTAAACTATATAGTCTTTTGCTAAAATAAAATGCTTCTGTGTAGTTAGCTTTAGCCCTTGTTGCATCTGAAGAAATGATATTCCCCCTCGACGTAATTATGTCCCAAAACGACAATCCTGCCCCGGGCGGCTTCACAGTTGGGTCGGGGGTTGGTAGGTCGGTGACGGCAGCTGTGTCATCGGCCTCATTTAAAAGTATGCTGCTTGCACAGAGATCATCACATCAAAGCCTGAAGGAGCTTGATCCACTAGGAGCTGGGGACAGCGTCGAGGCTTAGCTCTTAAACTGGGCGGACCAGTCGTCCTCTACAAACCCGAAAGTCGACAGCCGATCCTGCTTGGCCAGTTACAGTAGCGGAAGGGCTGGCGCGCCACATACTTGTTCCGGCAGTCGTCCGCCATTGTAACGAGGTCGTTGTGTTGAAAGACAAGTTGTGCTATGTGCATCTCTGCCAGCGCAACGTACCATTCATCAACAGTCCAGTACGTTCTGTCCTCCGGGGGAAGGGTGGCGCGGGGGGAAATTCGAGATCTGGAGTATATTGTTCATGTTCTAGGTTACCGGCCGTCCTGCCACTGAAAAGACGTTCTCATCAGTCTAGGCTAGAAATCCGATACGAGGGAAACTATGTTCGAAGAGTTGTAGTAAGTAGACGGCCACTTTGCCATAAAAGCTCTCAAGTACGTCCTCAGTGACGTCGGAATTCAGCATGTGAGCCTCGCTGGGATCTTTCTCCTTGGGCGTCCCCAGCGCGTGGGACATGGATCCGCAGTTTCCGACATGTTGGATAATAATGAAAGGCCCAACTTCAGACCCGGACTTGACAGTCCGTAGAAGAACACTCGAGGAACTGGGACCCGGGTATTTGTGCAATAAAGCTCGCTATTGCGGCCTCTTGAAGGGCCTTTTCACCCAGAAACAAGGCCAGGCTGGGCTGGGGCAGTCGAATTATAATATCGTCTTTGGATCCCTCGATTTGCTTCCTGTAGAGGTTGTTGTTGCTACTTGGACCTGCGTACACACGACCACCGTGGAGCCGTTACGATGTTATTCGTATGTTGTAATTATAGTCTCCGATTTCACCGTTTGGGCATTGAAACAGTCCCCATTGGCTTGAGCCTTTTTCAGTTCCAACATTAGGTAGTGGCAGGTGGCTAAACCCTGCACGGTCATTACAATAAGCAGCCGGAGATTACTCTGTAAGTAACGGCCCTCTAAGTCAACAACTTAGCGCCGTTGTTCAAGGGTGGTTGGCTTCATTACGCCCGGGTACGGTTGTGATTTGATTGGTCAAGGTCCCGCGCATCGTTTTGTGGTCATCACCGACGTCAACTGACGGCTCTGCCTATATGTGGATGATATTGCAATGATGAATTAATTTTTACCGTTGTTTTCCGAAGAGCAAAAGCAGACGTTGAAGGAGGTGGATTTTTTGTTTTGGATAGAGCGACGGTGTGTTATCGTATGCAAGTTGCATTAGGTTACTATGCATGCTACCGAATAGGTGGTAGCGTTTGGTGGTAGATGGTTTGGGTGATGAAGACAAATATCAAGTGGCCGTAAATAAGAGTTTGTTGGAAAGTTTGAAGGCCTATTTGGATATTGTTTATAAAAGGTTTAAGCAAGTAGCGGTATATACTTGTGGACTTTCTAGCCAACGAGACACGTTGAGCAGACATTGGAAACGGATACGCCTGCTTCTAACCACTGCCATAGGTAGGATGGAAATTTGAATTTGAACAATCTATCTCAGAATGAAAGATATTTGGAATGTGAGTCTTCCTTTCTACACAGTACATACTGCAGGGGTTGGTTATTCGTTAGCTAACCAGAACTGCAATTTGACCGGGTGAAGCTGAAGGCTCTGAGATAGCCAAAACCATTGGTTGGAGTTCTTTACTCCTTAGGGGAGATGAGCGTTCGGAAGGAGGGCAAGACTACCTTGTAATTCTGGCCGAATCCTATTAGTAACATGCGCCCTACTAATGTTACAGAAAACTTCTGTCTGAGCAGTTCAAACGCGATAACGTTCAGTATAATAGCTATTCGGAGTGCGCAAAATAATAACTTATTGACCTTTAAAATAAGAGCAAAGGACAAAACTAAAGCTTTCTGGAGAGAAACACCGGTGGAGTGGGAGTTGCATCGGTCATCTGCACTGAAACTCCTGTCAATCCTGAGATTAGTTTCCATCAACATCAGGATCCTGCTTCTCCTGGAGCCGCCGCCCACAACAAAGCCGTTGTCCTTGCTCTAGCCAAGTCTCTTGCTTCCATTGGAGCTGATCCTCAGGAGGCTCTCTTGTCAGGAACCTTCGCTCCTGGATCTGTGAGTCTTTCCCGTCCCTGGATCTGAGCTTGACTGACATCTTTAGACCTCGGACAACACTGGCAAGGGTAACACCTGTGATACCGCCGATGATACTGTAGGATGTATCTTCACCCAGAATCTTCTTGTTGAAGACGCCACGGCAGCTGAAATCAGCGCTGCTGTCGCTGGTGTAACGTGAGTAAATACCTAGGCTTCTTAAGACTTTCCTAACATCGATATAGTGCTTCAACTGTTGCAGCTTCAGCTGGAACGACTACAGCGGTTGCTGAGGCAGCCGCTACAGCAGCAGCAGCAGCAGCAGCAGCAGCAGCAGTAGGTTCGGCTTCTGTATTCGCTGCTCCAGTTGTCGTAACGTAAACATTCTCCGGATTTCCATCCCGAAAACCTCGCTAACATCCTCAAAGTGTCACTGCCGATGCTGTCGCCGCTGCCACAACTGCTGTAAGTATACTCTCTTGAACCCAGTTTTAAAACCTGGAAGGATCTCTGCTCTTGAAAAATGTCAGAGGAAAGGTGCTACACGGGATCCTCTACATGACCAAATACCAATACCTATGGAATTGAAACCCTGCTGACATCTCCAAGGCCTCAGTAGCATCTGCCACCTCTGAAGCCGCCGCCGCCGCTACTACTGCCGCTGCTCCTGCCGCTAGTGCGGCATCTGGAAGTAAGATTGCCTTCAGAGTAAAGACTTACCTATGCTTCCGCTCGAGTGACATTTCTACATTCCCCAGCCTTTGAAAGTTTTTTGGTGTTACCAAACCAAAGTGTTGAGTTGTTTCTCCGTATTATGGCTTTCACATGTTGTGGAAGAACCAGGCCAGGAATTGCGTATGAAACAGGTCGCGCACGGCGGACTCCCAAAACATTCAAACTGCGGAGCTTGCCAAATACAAGGCAGCATTGGTACTTTCTGCTTAGTCACACTGTTAAACTGGACATTCTGTTATGTCTTGTTACCTTTCATAGGACAAAGAAGTGCGGATTTAGTGGCTCTGGTGGCTGCTTACTTAAGTTGAATGTGTTGACAGCAGATCCATTTTCACTGTCTTGGATTCGAAATTTGACTGACATTGCTGTGCTCACTCTGGTCATCAAGACATTGCCATTTCCTAATCTCTCAGCCTATATATAGAGAGAGCTTACTCTAGTTCTTTCCTCTCTTCAATTAATTCATATTCTATACTCCTGTACTTGCAAATTTGGGTTTCTCACTTGTCCATTTTGGCTAGTGATTTGACCCCAAGCAAGTGTTCTGCAGAATGAGATAGCCCTCTTCTATCCATCTCCTAGCTCGGTTGCATTACATGGGACATCATATTTCCCTTCTTCTATAGCGTATCATTTCACCTCAAAGCCCTAAAACAGGCAACATGGGGAACTTTAGTAAAGCTGTACTAGATTTCGATTGGGGGCTTGAGAGTCAGCGTGAACTCTCCAGTGGGTTTCTCCGCTGTACCAGGAGCGAGGCCTGTGCACCTACTGAGAGGATGGAAGCTAGTCGAGGGCATTAGATGTCGAGAGTGTTGTCTTTCTATCGGACGAGTGGTATGACCTGAGAGATATTCGTTAGCACCATGTAACTTGAAGCATAGTGGCTGAAATAATCGGCTTGCAGCCAGTCCGTGCCTTATTCTCCTTCCCTTCCCAACGCAATATGCAGTCGACTGTATGCAATGCGCTTTGCTCTGGCACTACACGCGAAGTCTCGTAATCACAGGCGGCATCTTAATCTTCGTAAGGTTAATATAGGCATTTTATCCCCTCAAGTGGTCAGGCCCCTTTAGCATCCCTCCCTCACCCCGCTCCCTCCTTGTGTTACTCTCCATACTCGATACCCTTTAGTTCATTCGCCTCAAGGCTTCATCGAGTCTAACACAAAGTCTCACAGATTGCTAGCGCGAAACAGGCGGCGCATTAGCCCACAACGCCGCTATAGGAATCTACATGCGTGACTCTTCTCCCTGATACCCCGCCATTTACAACGTTCACACCCCTCGAATTCGGGGAAATGGTACCCTATTTTCAGGTATCCCGAGTGCTGTGTTGCTTTTTGGAGCACATGTCAAGGGGTGGATCGTGTATGGGATCTGTAAGGGTTGATCCTCTTGGCTCTAGCTGGGAGGGTGGCGAGACGAGATGCCGAGACCAGATATCCACATCTTCACCAGCACGAAGATCCTGTGGACAGATTTGATAAGGAGATAGTATTAGTGGTAGCTAAGTGTTATGGTAAGAAGACCGTTTGGAGGGATGAGAGCTTGGTGCGCTTGAGAAACCTCGAGCCAGAGATCAGGGCATGGAAGAGCAGCCAGTGGAAGGTTGAGGGGACGTCAGAAGAGGAGAAGAAGGGAGTAAATTGTGAGAATGAAAACCCTTTCCAATAGCCCAACATTGAAGAGTGCAGATTGAACTTACGACTGTATCTTACGTATGAGGGTTTTCAGCTCGTATATACTTGTGATGTGGAAATCCGCTCGGGATACGATGGTACCCGTCATATCCGAGCCGCAGATCCTCTCAGTCGATCCTGGCCTAGAATTCCACTCAACTACTGCTCTTCGACAGAAATTTCTGTCCGCCAATGTCAAGACTACAAAGTGGGGAGCTGAACCAAGACCAATATTCCCAAACAGTCGAGTGGAGATGGTCTGGCCCGCCATGGCATGGGCCGCTCCGCTATCTCAGCCTCACGACTCACTACATATACCGATTGCGAATAGTTTCTAAGCTTCAATTCATCTCCCTTTTCAAATATCCTCTAATACTCATCCTATTTTCAGGTGTCTTCCTGCACACATCTCAACCCTTTCTCGTTCGTTTACTACTCCAGCAATGGCCGAGCGACAGTACGACAAGACCTTCGTCTCAACCGAGGTCTTTCCGATAAACCCCGTGACCACCACTTCTGAAAAACAGTCAACCCTCATCCACCCTCACAAGCGGATCGTAATTTGCTGCGACGGAACGTGGCAATCCGGTGTTTCCCTGGAGACGGACAAGTCATCTCACTCTAACGTCTCTCGCCTCAGTCGTCAAGTTGCTAAATTCGGATTGGATGTACATGGTAACATCTGGCCACAGCTCGTCTACTACGATGCTGGTGTAGGGTCAGGGGATATCACAAGTGCTGAAGCCAAAAGGCAAGGTAGGTATCCTACGCGCTGATTTTAAATAATTCCATACTGATTTGATTGTCCCGATCAAAGGCGGCCTTGGAATAGGACTACTAGACAATGTCCTCGAGGCTTATAATTTTCTCGTCAACAATTATAACGCCGGAGACGAGCTCTTCTTTTTCGGCTTCTCGCGAGGCGCGTATACGGTACGCGCTACCGCAGGACTGGTGTGCGACATTGGGATCATCTCTCCATATGCCATGCCTGGTTTTCTCAGGAAATACAATGCTTGGATGAAGGCAAAGGAAACTCCTGTCGATAAAGCAGCCACGGCAGAAGAGAAGAAGCAAAGAAAGTCGTTCAAGAATTACCCGGACTGGGTAAAGTTTGTCAACGAAGATAAGCCCTATGAGCACGGAATTCCAAACGTGCAAGTCAAAGTCATTGGAGTATGGGATACAGTAGGTAGCCTTGGAGTTCCGGAGCTAGGCAAGCATGGCTGGCTTTGGCAGGCAAAGCTAGACAATTATCGGTTTTTCAACACTGAGCTTAGCGACAGTAAGCATGTTCTCTCCCAAGCCATATCCAGATATTAATTTTAAGTCAGAAATTGAGCACGCCTACCAGGCCCTTGCCCTGGATGAAAAACGCGAGGCTTTCTCGCCTTGCTTGTGGACGACAAAGAGCTGGAAAGACAAAAACGGGAATTACATTGAAGAGGGAAGTCGGGCAAAGACCAAACTCGTGCAATGCTGGTTCCCAGGTGCGCATATCAACGTCGGGGGCGGTAACTCGGGAGTCTTCGATGAAGGCTCAGATCGCGAGCAGCTTTCCGCCATTTGTTGGGCATGGATGCTTGATCGTGTGCAGCCTCACCTTGCACTTTCCGAAGCCGCGATCGACAAGCAGCTTACATGGTTCCGACGGATGGCTGCCGGTGAGATTGCGCCTGAGAAGACGGAAGATGGATACATTGCGTGGGCGTACAAGGGCGCGAAGAGTCTTATCTGGGGCAGCAAGAACGAGATGCACCCCGTTAGTTGGGCACTTGGGGCGATCAACAACAGTTACTCTGGAATCTACGCCTGGAGCACCCGCGAATCGCCTCGAACACCGGGGAAATATCCTCGCGTCAAGGATTTGCCCCATGGGCTTCCTGACCACCCTATCTTCTGCGGTGAGACGATCCATCCGTGTGTGTATTGGAGGCTGTCCAAGCACAGTGGTACAGCTACGCCGTATGCGCCAGAAGCATTGAAGGGATGGGAAGCACAAGAAACAACCAAATATTTCCGAGGCAACGGTGATGCTGTCTCGGCACCTCTTAGGAAGAAGAAAGGTTGGAAATGGGTGCGGAGTCCAGTAACAAAAGAAGAAAATGATGAACACCACATCCATGAGATTATGGAGTTTGAAGTTGGTGACTTCCCGCCGAGGATTATTGTCAATGGAGCTGGGAAGGAGGAAATCAGGACGAGGGGGCATCGAGCAAAGGCTTTTG